>CAWUFW010000565.1:0-1458427 GCA_963921515.1 Calotriton arnoldi | reverse complement strand
TGACTGGGGGTGAGTGTCTGAAAAGTTTCAGTGCTCCGTCCATCATCTCCTTGTGTTTGCTTTGTTCACCCTAAGTTGGCAGGGTATGCCCAGACGTGGGTCTCTTGCTCACCTTGCCGCTGGATTCAAGCTAGCCTGGCTGATGAAGGGTGTTACCCGGAAACCGGTCCCAGGATGCTTGTTTCCGGTTCACGGAAGACCTGGCTTGGCAGTTCGGGCTGGACTGTTCCCATGAGGCACAGGGTCATGACTAATTTGCATATGGCTGGGTCTGAACTGAGGTGGCGAAGTGAGCTACAGCATGATGATGGATTCAACCCAGATCTGTGACTGGGAGTGAGTGTCTGAAAAGTTTCAGTGCTCCGTCCATCAGCTCCTTGTGTTTGCTTTGTTTGCACTATGCTAGCAGGGTATGCCCAGACGTGGGTCCCTTTCTCACTTTGCCATTGGATTTAAGCTAGTCTGGCTGATGAAGGGTGTTACCCAGAAACCGGTCCCAGGATGCTTGTTTCCGGTTCAGGGAAGACCTGGCTTGGCAGTTCGGGCTGGACTGTTCCCATGAGGCACAGGGTCAAGACTGATTTGCATATGGCTGGGTCTGAACTGAGGTGGCGAAGTGAGCTAAAGAATGATGATGGATTCAACCCACATCTGTGACTGGGGGTGAGTGTCTGAAAAGTTTCAGTGCTCCGTCCAGCATCTCCTTGTGTTTGCTTTGTACGCTCTAAGTTGGCAGGGTATGCCCAGACGTGGGTCCCTTGCTCACTTTGCCTCTGGATTCAAGCTAGCCTGGCTGATGAAGGGTGTTACCCAGAAACCGGTCCCATGATGCTTGTTTCTGGTTCATGGAAGACCTGGCTTGGCAGTTCGGGCTGGGCTGTTCCCATGAGGCACAGGGTCAAGACTGATTTGCATATAACTGGGTCTGACCTGAGGTGGCGAAGTGAGCTAAAGAATGATGATGGATTCAACTCAGATCTGTGACTGGGGGTGAGTGTCTGAAAAGTTTCAGTGCTCCGTCTATGATCTCCTTGTGTTTGCTTTGTTTGCCCTAAGTTGGCAGGGTATGCCCAGACGTAGTTGCCTTGCTCACTTTGCCATTGAATTTAAGCTAGTCTGGCTGATGAAGGGTGTTACCCAGAAACCGGTACCAGGATGCTTGTTTCCGGTTCAGGGAAGACCTGGCTTGGCAGTTCGGGCTGGACTATTCCCATGAGGCACAGGGTGAAGACTGATTTGCATATAGCTGGGTCTGACCTGAGGTGGCGAAGTGAGCTAAAGAATGATGATGGATTGAACCCAGATCTGTGACTGGGGGTGAGTGTCTGAAAGGTTTCAGTGCTCCGTCCATCATCTCCTTGTGTTTGCTTTGTTCGCCCTAAGTTGGCAGGGTATGCCCAGACGTGGGTCCCTTGCTCACCTTGCCACTGGACTCAAGCTAGCCTGGTTGATGAAGGGTGTTACCCAGAAACCGGTCCCAGGATGCTTGTTTCCGGTTCAGGGAAGACCTTGCTTGGCAGTTCGGGCTGGACTGTTTCCATGAGGCACAGGGTCAAGACTGATTCGCATAGAAGTGGGTCTGACCTGAGGTGGCGAAGTGAGCTAAAGAATGATGATGGATTCAACACAGATCTGTAACTGGGGGTGAGTGTCTGAAAAGTTTCAGTGCTCCGTCTATGATCTCCTTGTGTTTGCTTTGTTTGCCCTAAGTTGGCAGGGTATGCCCAGACGAGGGTGCCTTGCTCACTTTGCAACTGGATTCAAGCTAGCCTGGCTGATGAAGGCTATTACACAGAAACCGTCCCAGGATGCTTGTTTCCGGTTCACGGAAGACCTGGCTTGGCAGTTCGGGCTGGACTGTTCCCATGAGGCACAGGGTCAAGACTGATTTTCATATTGTTGGGTGTGAACTGAGGTGGCGAAGTGAGCTAAAGAACGATGATGGATTCAACCCAGATCTGTGACTGGGGGTGAGTGTCTGAAAAGTTTCAGTGCTCCGTCCATCATCTCCTTGTGTTTGCTTTGTTCGCCCTAAGTTGGCAGGGTATGCCCAGACGTGGGTCCCTTGCTCACTTTGCCACTGGATTCAAGCTAGCTTGGCTGATGAAGGGTGTTACCCAGAAACCGGTCCCATGATGCTTGTTTCTGGTTCAGGGAAGACCTGGCTTGGCAGGTCGGGCTGGACTGTTCCCATGAGGCACATGGTCAAGACTGATTTGCATATAGCTGGGTCTGTCCTGAGGTGGCGAAGTGAGCTAAAGAATGATGATGAATTCAACCCAGATCTGTGTCTGGGGGTGAGTGTCTGAAAAGTTTCAGTGCTCCGTCCATCATCTACTTGTGTTTGCTTTCTTCGCCCTAAGTTGGCAGGGTATGCCCAGACGTGGGCCCCTTGCTCACCTTGACACTGGATTCAAGCTAGCCTGGCTGATGAAAGGTGTGACCCAGAAACCCGTCCCAGGATGCATGTTTCCGGTTCAGGGAAGACCTGGCTTGGCAGTTCGGGCTGGACTGTTCCCATGAGGCACAGGGTCAAGACTGATTTGCATATAGCTGGGTCTGACCTGAGGTGGCGAAGTGAGCTAAAGAATGATGATGGATTCAACCCAGATCTGTGACTGGGGGTGAGTGTCTGAAATGTTTCAGTGCTCCGTCCATCATCTCCTTGTGTTTGCTTTGTTTGCTCTAAGTTGGCAGGGTATGCCCAGACGTGGGTCCCTTGCTCACTTTGCCACTGGATTCAAGCTAGCCTGGCTGATGAAGGGTGTTACCTAGAAATCGGTCCCAGGATGCTTGTTTCCGGTTCAGGGAAGATCTGGCTTGGCAGTTCGGGCTGGACTGTTCCCATGAGGCACATGGTGAAGACTGATTTGCATATAGCTGGGTCTGACCTGAGGTGGCGAAGGGAGCTAAAGAATGATGATGGATTCAACCTAGATCTGTGAGTGGGGGTGAGTGTCTGAAAAGTTTCAGTGCTCCGTCCATCATCTCCTTGTGTTTGCCTTGTTCGCCCTAAGTTTGCAGGGTATGCCCAGACGTGGGTCCCTTGCTCACCTTGCCACTGTATTCATGCTACCCTGGCTGATGAAGGGTGTTACACAGAAACCGGTCCCAGGATGCATGTTTCATGTTCAGGGAAGATCTGGCTTGGCAGTTCGGGCTGGACAGTTCCCATGAGGCACAGGGTCAAGACTGATTTGTATATGGCTGGGTCTGAACTGAGGTGGCGAAGTGAACTAAAGAATGATGATGGATTCAACCCAGATCTGTGACTGGGGGTGAGTGTCTGAAACGTATCAGTGCTCCGTCCATCATCTCTTTGTGTTTGCTTTGTTTGCCCTAAGTTGGCAGGGTATGCCCAGATGTGGGTCCCTTGCTCACTTTGCCACTGGATTCAAGCTAGCCTGGCTGATGAATGATGTTACCCAGAAACCAGTACGAGGATGCTTGTTTCCGGTTCAGGGAAGACCTGGCTTGGCAGTTCGGGCTGGACTGTTCCCATGAGGCACAGGGTCAAGACTGATTTGCATATAGCTGGGTCTGACCTGAGGTGGCGAAGTGAGCTAAAGAATGATGATGGAATCAACCCAGATCTGTGACTGGGGGTGAGTGTCTCAAAAGTTTCAGTGCTCCGTCTATCATCTCCTTCTGTTTGCTTTGTTTGCCCTAAGTTGGCAGTGTATGCCCAGACGTGGGTCCCTTGCTCACTTTGCCATTGAATTTAAGCTAGTCTGGCTGATGAAGGGTGTTACCCAGAAACCTGTCCCAGGATGCTTGTTTCCGGTTCAGGGAAGACCTGGCTTGGCAGTTCGGGCTGGACTGTTCCCATGAGGCACAGGGTCAAGACTGATTTTCATATAGCTGGGTCTGAACTCAGGTGGCGAAGTGAGCTAAAGAATGATGATGGATTCAACCCAGATCTGTGACTGGGGGAGAGTGTCTGAAAAGTTTCAGTGCTCCGTCCAACATCTCCTTGTGTTTGCTTTGTTCGCCCTAAGTTGGCAGGCTATGCCCAGACGTGGGTCCCTTGCTCACCTTGCCACTGGACTCAAGCTAGCCTGGTTGATGAAGGGTGTTACCCAGAAACCGGTCCCAGGATGCTTGTTTCCGGTTCAGGGAAGACCTGGCTTGGCAGTTCGGGCTGGACTGTTCCCATGAGGCACAGGGTCAAGACTAATTTGCATATGGCTGGGTCTGAACTGAGGTGGCGAAGTGAGCTACAGAATGATGATGGATTCAACCCAGATCTGTGACTGGGAGTGAGTGTCTGAAAAGTTTCAGTGCTCCGTCCATCATCTCCTTGTGTTTGCTTTGTTTGCCCTATGCTAGCAGGGTATGCCCAGACGTGGATCCTTTGCTCACTTTGCCACTGGATTCAAGCTAGCCTGTCTGATGAAGGGTGTTACCTAGAAACCGGTCCCAGGATGCTTGTTTCCGGTTCAGGGAAGACCTGGCTTGGCAGTTCGGGCTGGACTGTTCCCATGAGGCACAGGGTCAAGACTGATTTGCATATAGCTGGGTCTGACCTGAGGTGGCAAAGTGAGCTAAAGAATGATGATGGATTCAACTCAGATCTGTGACTGGGGGTGAGTGTCTGAAAAGTTTCAGTGCTCCGTCCATCATCTCCTTGTGTTTGCTTTGTTCACCCTAAGTTGGCAGGGTATGCCCAGACGTGGGTTTCTTGCTCACCTTGCCGCTGGATTCAAGCTAGCCTGGCTGATGAAGGGTGTTACCCGGAAACCGGTCCCAGGATGCTTGTTTCCGGTTCACGGAAGACCTGGCTTGGCAGTTCGGGCTGGACTGTTCCCATGAGGCACAGGGTCAAGAATAATTTGCATATGGCTGGGTCTGAACTGAGGTGGCGAAGTGAGCTACAGCATGATGATGGATTCAACCCAGATCTGTGACTGGGAGTGAGTGTCTGAAAAGTTTCAGTGCTCCGTCCATCATCTCCTTGTGTTTGCTTTGTTTGCACTATGCTAGCAGGGTATGCCCAGACGTGGGTCCCTTTCTCACTTTGCCATTGGATTTAAGCTAGTCTGGCTGATGAAGGGTGTTACCCAGAAACCGGTCCCAGGATGCTTGTTTCCGGTTCAGGGAAGACCTGGCTTGGCAGTTCGGGCTGGACTGTTCCCATGAGGCACAGGGTCAAGACTGATTTGCATATGGCTGGGTCTGAACTGAGGTGGCGAAGTGAGCTAAAGAATGATGATGGATTCAACCCACATCTGTGACTGGGGGTGAGTGTCTGAAAAGTTTCAGTGCTCCGTCCAGCATCTCCTTGTGTTTGCTTTGTACGCTCTAAGTTGGCAGGGTATGCCCAGACGTGGGTCCCTTGCTCACTTTGCCACTGGATTCAAGCTAGCCTGGCTGATGAAGGGTGTTACCCAGAAACCGGTCCCATGATGCTTGTTTCTGGTTCAGGGAAGACCTGGCTTGGCAGTTCGGGCTGGACTGTTCCCATGAGGCACAGGGTCAAGACTGATTTGCATATAACTGGGTCTGACCTGAGGTGGCGAAGTGAGCTAAAGAATGATGATGGATTCAACTCAGATCTGTGACTGGGGGTGAGTGTCTGAAAAGTTTCAGTGCTCCGTCTATGATCTCCTTGTGTTTGCTTTGTTTGCCCTAAGTTGGCAGGGTATGCCCAGACGTAGGTGCCTTGCTCACTTTGCCATTGAATTTAAGCTAGTCTGGCTGATGAAGGGTGTTACCCAGAAACCGGTACCAGGATGCTTGTTTCCGGTTCAGGGAAGACCTGGCTTGGCAGTTCGGGCTGGACTGTTCCCATGAGGCACAGGGTGAAGACTGATTTGCATATAGCTGGGTCTGACCTGAGGTGGCGAAGTGAGCTAAAGAATGATGATGGATTGAACCCAGATCTGTGACTGGGGGTGAGTGTCTGAAAGGTTTCAGTGCTCCGTCCATCATCTCCTTGTGTTTGCTTTGTTTGCCCTAAGTTGGCAGGGTATGCCCAGACGTGGGTTCCTTGCTCACCTTGCCACTGGACTCAAGCTAGCCTGGTTGATGAAGGGTGTTACCCAGAAACCGGTCCCAGGATGCTTGTTTCCGGTTCAGGGAAGACCTTGCTTGGCAGTTCGGGCTGGACTGTTCCCATGAGGCACAGGGTCAAGACTGATTCGCATAGAAGTGGGTCTGACCTGAGGTGGCGAAGTGAGCTAAAGAATGATGATGGATTCAACACAGATCTGTAACTGGGGGTGAGTGTCTGAAAAGTTTCAGTGCTCCGTCTATGATCTCCTTGTGTTTGCTTTGTTTGCCCTAAGTTGGCAGGGTATGCCCAGACGAGGGTGCCTTGCTCACTTTGCAACTGGATTCAAGCTAGCCTGGCTGATGAAGGCTATTACACAGAAACCGTCCCAGGATGCTTGTTTCCGGTTCACGGAAGACCTGGCTTGGCAGTTCGGGCTGGACTGTTCCCATGAGGCACAGGGTCAAGACTGATTTTCATATAGCTGGGTGTGAACTGAGGTGGCGAAGTGAGCTAAAGAATGATGATGGATTCAACCCACATCTGTGACTGGGGGTGAGTGTCTGAAAAGTTTCAGTGCTCCGTCCATCATCTCCTTGTGTTTGCTTTGTTCGCCCTAAGTTGGCAGGGTATGCCCAGACGTGGGTCCCTTGCTCACTTTGCCACTGGATTCAAGCTAGCTTGGCTGATGAAGGGTGTTACCCAGAAACCGGTCCCATGATGCTTGTTTCTGGTTCAGGGAAGACCTGGCTTGGCAGGTCGGGCTGGACTGTTCCCATGAGGCACATGGTCAAGACTGATTTGCATATAGCTGGGTCTGTCCTGAGGTGGCGAAGTGAGCTAAAGAATGATGATGGATTCAACCCAGATCTGTGTCTGGGGGTGAGTGTCTGAAAAGTTTCAGTGCTCCGTCCATCATCTACTTGTGTTTGCTTTCTTCGCCCTAAGTTGGCAGGGTATGCCCAGACGTGGGCCCCTTGCTCACCTTGACACTGGATTCAAGCTAGCCTGGCTGATGAAAGGTGTGACCCAGAAACCCGTCCCAGGATGCATGTTTCCGGTTCAGGGAAGACCTGGCTTGGCAGTTCGGGCTGGACTGTTCCCATGAGGCACAGGGTCAAGACTGATTTGCATATAGCTGGGTCTGACCTGAGGTGGCGAAGTGAGCTAAAGAATGATGATGGATTCAACCCAGATCTGTGACTGGGGGTGAGTGTCTGAAATGTTTCAGTGCTCCGTCCATCATCTCCTTGTGTTTGCTTTGTTTGCTCTAAGTTGGCAGGGTATGCCCAGACGTGGGTCCCTTGCTCACTTTGCCACTGGATTCAAGCTAGCCTGGCTGATGAAGGGTGTTACCTAGAAATCGGTCCCAGGATGCTTGTTTCCGGTTCAGGGAAGACCTGGCTTGGCAGTTCGGGCTGGACTGTTCCCATGAGGCACAGGGTGAAGACTAATTTGCATATAGCTGGGTCTGACCTGAGGTGGCGAAGGGAGCTAAAGAATGATGATGGATTCAACCTAGATCTGTGAGTGGGGGTGAGTGTCTGAAAAGTTTCAGTGCTCCGTCCATCATCTCCTTGTGTTTGCCTTGTTCGCCCTAAGTTTGCAGGGTATGCCCAGACGTGGGTCCCTTGCTCACCTTGCCACTGTATTCATGCTACCCTGGCTGATGAAGGGTGTTACACAGAAACCGGTCCCAGGATGCATGTTTCCGGTTCAGGGAAGACCTGGCTTGGCAGTTCGGGCTGGACAGTTCCCATGAGGCACAGGGTCAAGACTGATTTGCATATGGCTGGGTCTGAACTGAGGTGGCGAAGTGAACTAAAGAATGATGATGGATTCAACCCAGATCTGTGACTGGGGGTGAGTGTCTGAAACGTATCAGTGCTCCGTCCATCATCTCTTTGTGTTTGCTTTGTTTGCCCTAAGTTGGCAGGGTATGCCCAGATGTGGGTCCCTTGCTCACTTTGCCACTGGATTCAAGCTAGCCTGGCTGATGAATGATGTTACCCAGAAACCAGTACGAGGATGCTTGTTTCCGGTTCAGGGAAGACCTGGCTTGGCAGTTCGGGCTGGACTGTTCCCATGAGGCACAGGGTCAAGACTGATTTGCATATAGCTGGGTCTGACCTGAGGTGGCGAAGTGAGCTAAAGAATGATGATGGAATCAACCCAGATCTGTGACTGGGGGTGAGTGTCTCAAAAGTTTCAGTGCTCCGTCTATCATCTCCTTCTGTTTGTTTTGTTTGCCCTAAGTTGGCAGTGTATGCCCAGACGTGGGTCCCTTGCTCACTTTGCCATTGAATTTAAGCTAGTCTGGCTGATGAAGGGTGTTACCCAGAAACCTGTCCCAGGATGCTTGTTTCCGGTTCAGGGAAGACCTGGCTTGGCAGTTCGGGCTGGACTGTTCCCATGAGGCACAGGGTCAAGACTGATTTTCATATAGCTGGGTCTGAACTCAGGTGGCGAAGTGAGCTAAAGAATGATGATGGATTCAACCCAGATCTGTGACTGGGGAGAGTGTCTGAAAAGTTTCAGTGCTCCGTCCAACATCTCCTTGTGTTTGCTTTGTTCGCCCTAAGTTGGCAGGCTATGCCCAGACGTGGGTCCCTTGCTCACCTTGCCACTGGACTCAAGCTAGCCTGGTTGATGAAGGGTGTTACCCAGAAACCGGTCCCAGGATGCTTGTTTCCGGTTCAGGGAAGACCTGGCTTGGCAGTTCGGGCTGGACTGTTCCCATGAGGCACAGGGTCAAGACTAATTTGCATATGGCTGGGTCTGAACTGAGGTGGCGAAGTGAGCTACAGAATGATGATGGATTCAACCCAGATCTGTGACTGGGAGTGAGTGTCTGAAAAGTTTCAGTGCTCCGTCCATCATCTCCTTGTGTTTGCTTTGTTTGCCCTATGCTAGCAGGGTATGCCCAGACGTGGGTCCCTTGCTCACTTTGCCACTGGATTCAAGCTAGCCTGTCTGATGAAGGGTGTTACCTAGAAACCGGTCCCAGGATGCTTGTTTCCGGTTCAGGGAAGACCTGGCTTGGCAGTTCGGGCTGGACTGTTCCCATGAGGCACAGGGTCAAGACTGATTTGCATATAGCTGGGTCTGACCTGAGGTGGCGAAGTGAGCTAAAGAATGATGATGGATTCAACCGAGATCTGTGACTGGGGGTGAGTGTATGAAAAGTTTCAGTGCTCCGTCCATCTTCTCCTTGTGTTTGCCTTGTTCGCCCTAAGTTGGCAGGGTATGCCCAGACGTGGGTCCCTTGCTCACCTTGCCACTGTATTCAAGCTACCCTGGCTGATGAAGGGTGTTACACAGAAACCGGTCCCAGGATGCTTGTTTCAGGTTCAGGAAAGACCTGGCTTGGCAGTTCGGACTGGACTGTTCCCATGAGGCACAGGATGAAGACTGATTTGCATATAGCTGGGTCTGACCTGAGGTGGCGAAGTGAGCTAAAGAATGATGATGGATTCAACCCAGATCTGTGACTGGGGGAGAGTGTCTGAAAAGTTTCAGTGCTCCGTCCAACATCTCCTTGTGTTTGCTTTGTTCGCCCTAAGTTGGCAGGCTATGCCCAGACGTGGGTCCCTTGCTCACCTTGCCACTGGATTCAAGCTAGCCTGGTTGATGAAGGGTGTTACCCAGAAACCGGTCCCAGGATGCTTGTTTCCGGTTCAGGGAAGACCTTGCTTGGCAGTTCGGGCTGGACTGTTCCCATGAGGCACACGGTCAAGACTGATTCGCATAGAGCTGGGTCTGACCTGAGGTGGCGAAGTGAGCTAAAGAATGATGATGGATTCAACACAGATCTGTGACTGGGGGTGAGTGTCTGAAAAGTTTCAGTGCTCCGTCCATCATCTCCTTGTGTTTGCTTTGTTCGCCCTAAGTTGGCAGGGTATGCCCAGACTTGGGTCCCTTGCTTACTGTGCCAGTGGATTGAAGCTAGCCTGGCTGATGAAGGGTGTTACCTAGAAACTGGTCCCAGGATGCTTGTTTCCAGTTCAGGGAAGACCCGGCTTCGCAGTTCAGGCTTGACTGTTCCCATGAGGCACAGGGTCAAGACTGATTTGCATATAGCTGGGTCTGAACTGAGGTGGCGAAGTGAGCTAAAGAATGATGATGGATGCAAACCAGATCTGTGACTGGGGTTGAGTGTCTGAAAAGTTTCAGTGCTCCGTCCATCATCTCCTTTTGTTTGTTTTGTTCGCCCTAAGTTGGCACGGTATGCCCAGACGTAGGTCCCTTGCTCACTTTGCCACTGGATTTAAGCTAGCCTGGCTGATGAAAGGTGTTACTCAGAAACCGGTCCCAGGATGCTTGTTTCCGGTTAAGAGAAGACCCGGCTTGGCAGTTCGGGCTGGACTGTTCCCATGTGGCACAGGGTCAAGACTGATTTGCATATAGCTGGGTCTGACCTGAGGTGGCTAAGTGAGCTAAAGAATGATGATGGATTCAACCCAGATCTGTGACTGGGGGTGAGTGTCTGAAAAGTTTCAGTGCTCCGTCCATCATCTCCTTGTGTTTGCTTTGTTTGCCCTAAGTTGGCAGGGTATGCCCAGACGTGGGTCCCTTGCTCACTTTGCCACTGGATTCAAGCTAGCTTGGCTGAAGAAGGGTGTTACCCAGAAACCTTTCCCATGATGCTTGTTTCTGGTTCAGAGAAGACCTGGCTTGGCAGTTTGGGCTGGACTGTTCCCATGAGGCACAGGGTCAAGACTGATTTGCATATAGCTGGGTCTGACCTGAGGTGGCTAAGTGAGCTAAAGAATGATGATGGATTCAACCCAGATCTGTGACTGGGGGTGAGTGTCTGAAAAGTATCAGTGCTCTGTCCATCATCTCCTTGTGTTTGTTTTGTTCGTCCTAAGTTGGCAGGGTAGGCCCAGACCTGGGTCCCTTGCTCACTTTGCAACTGGATTCAAGCTTGCCTGGCTGATGAAGGCTATTACACAGAAACCGTCCCAGGATGCTTGTTTCCGGTTCACGGAAGACCTGGCTTGGCAGTTCGGGCTGGACTGTTCCCATGAGACACAGTGTCAAGACTGATTTGCATATAGCTGGGTCTGACCTGAGGTGGCGAAGTGAGCTAAAGAATGATGATGGATTCAACTCAGATCTGTGACTGGGGGTGAGTGTCTGAAAAGTTTCAGTGCTCCGTCCATCATCTCCTTGTGTTTGCTTTGTTTGCCCTTAGTTGGCAGGGTATTTCCAGACGTGGGTCCCTTGCTCACTTTGCCACTGGATTCAAACTAGCCTGGCTAATGAAGGGTGTTATCCAGAAACCGGTCCCAGGATGCTTGTTTCCGGGTCAGGGAAGACCTGGCTTGACAGTTCGGGCTGGACTGTTCCCATGAGGCACAGGGTCAAGACTGATTTGCATATAGCTGGGTCTGAACTGAGGTGGCGAAGTGAGCTAAAGAATGATGATGGATTCAACCAAGATCTGTGACTGGGGGTGAGTGTCTGAAAAGTTTCAGTGCTCTGTCCATCATCTCCTTGTGTTTGCTTTGTTCGCCCTAAGTTGGCAGGGTATGCCCAGACGTGGGTCCCTTGCTCACTTTGCCACTGGATTCAAGCTAGCTTGGCTGATGCAGGGTGTTACCCAGAAACCGGTCCCATGATGCTTGTTTCTGGTTCAGGGAAGACCTGGCTTTGCAGTTCGGGCTGGACTGTTCCCATGAGGCACAGGGTCAAGACTGATTTGCATATGGCTGGGTCTGAACTGAGGTGGCGAAGAGAGCTAAAGAATGATGATGGATTCAACCCAGATCTGTGACTGGGGGTGAGTGTCTGAAACGTTTCAGTGCTCTGTCCATCATCTCCTTTTGTTTGCTTTGTTTGCCCTAAGTTGCCAGGGTATGCCCAGACGTGGGTCCCTTGCTCACTTTGCCATTAAATTTAAGCTAGTCTGGCTGATGAAGGGTGTTACCCAGAAACCTGTCCCAGGATGCTTGTTTCCGGTTCAGGGAAGACCTGGCTTGGCAGATCGGGCTGGACTGTTCCCATGAGGCACAAGGTCAAGACTGATTTGCATATAGCTGGGTCTGACCTGAGGTGGCGAAGTGAGCTAAAGAATGATGATGGATTCAACCCAGATCTGTGACTGGGGGTGAGTGTCTGAAAAGTTTCAGTGCTCCGTCCAGCATCTCCTTGTGTTTGCTTTGTACGCTCTAAGTCTGCAGGGTATGCCCAGACGTGGGTCCCTTGCTCACTTTGCCACTGGATTCAAGCTAGCTTGGCTGATGAAGGGTGTTACCCAGAAACCGGTCCCATGATGCTTGTTTCTGGTTCAGGGAAGACCTGGCTTGGCAGTTCGGGCTGGACTGTTTCCATGAGGCACAAGGTCAAGACTGATTTGCATATAGCTGGGTCTGACCTGAGGTGGCGAAGTGAGCTAAAGAATGATGATGGATTCAACACAGATCTGTGACTGTGGGTGAGTGTCTGAAAAGTTTCAATGCTCCGTCTATGATCTCCTTGTGTTTGCTTTGTTTGCCCTAAGTTGGCAGGGTATGCCCAGACGTAGGTGCCTTGCTCACTTTGCCATTGAATTTAAGCTAGTCTGGCTGATGAAGGGTGTTACCCAGAAACCGGTACAAGGATGCTTGTTTCCGGTTCAGGGAAGACCTGGCTTGGCAGTTCGGGCTGGACTGTTCCCATGAGGCACAGGGTGAAGACTGATTTGCATATAGCTGGGTCTGACCTGAGGTGGCGAAGTGAGCTAAAGAATGATGATGAATTGAACCCAGATCTGTGACTGGGGGTGAGTGTCTGAAAGGTTTCAGTGCTCCGTCCATCATCTCCTTGTGTTTGCTTTGTTTGCCCTAAGTTGGCAGGGTATGCCCAGACGTGGGTCCCTTGCTCACCTTGCCACTGGACTCAAGCTAGCCTGGTTGATGAAGGGTGTTACCCAGAAACCGGTCCCAGGATGCTTATTTCCGGTTCAGGGAAGACCTGGCTTGGCAGTTCAGGCTGGACTGTTCCCTTGAGGCACAGGGTCAAGACTGATTTGCATATGGCTGGGTCTGAACTGAGGTGGCGAAGTGAGCTAAAGAATGATGATGGATTCAACCCAGATCTATGACTGGGGGTGAGTTTCTTAAAAGTTTCAGTGCTCTGTCCATCATTTCCTTGTGTTTGTTTTGTTCGCCCTAAGTTGGCAGGGTAGGCCCAGACCTGGGTCCCTTGCTCACTTTGCAACTGGATTCAAGCTAGCCTGGCTGATGAAGGCTATTACACAGAAACCGTCCCAGGATGCTTGTTTCCGGTTCACGGAAGACCTGGCTTGGTAGTTCGGGCTGGACTGTTCCCATGAGACACAGTGTCAAGACTGATTTGCATATAGCTGGGTCTGACCTGAGGTGGCAAAGTGAGCTAAAGAATGATGATGGATTGAACCCAGATCTGTGACTGGGGGTGAGTGTCTGAAAGGTTTGAGTGCTCCGTCCATCATCTCCTTGTGTTTGCTTTGTTCGCCCTAAGTTGGCAGGGTATGCCCAGACGTGGGTCCCTTGCTCACCTTGCCACTGGACTCAAGCTAGCCTGGTTGATGAAGGGTGTTACCCAGAAACCGGTCCCAGGATGCTTGTTTCCGGTTCAGGGAAGACCTTGCTTGGCAGTTCGGGCTGGAGTGTTCCCATGAGGCACAGGGTCAAGACTGATTCGCATAGAAGTGGGTCTGACCTGAGGTGGCGAAGTGAGCTAAAGAATGATGATGGATTCAACACAGATCTGTAACTGGGGGTGAGTGTCTGAAAAGTTTCAGTGCTCCGTCTATGATCTCCTTGTGTTTGCTTTGTTTGCCCTAAGTTGGCAGGGTATGCCCAGACGAGGGTGCCTTGCTCACTTTGCAACTGGATTCAAGCTAGCCTGGCTGATGAAGGCTATTACACAGAAACCGTCCCAGGATGCTTGTTTCCGGTTCACGGAAGACCTGGCTTGGCAGTTCGGGCTGGACTGTTCCCATGAGGCACAGGGTCAAGACTGATTTTCATATAGCTGGGTGTGAACTGAGGTGGCGAAGTGAGCTAAAGAATGATGATGGATTCAACCCACATCTGTGACTGGGGGTGAGTGTCTGAAAAGTTTCAGTGCTCCGTCCATCATCTCCTTGTGTTTGCTTTGTTCGCCCTAAGTTGGCAGGGTATGCCCAGACGTGGGTCCCTTGCTCACTTTGCCACTGGATTCAAGCTAGCTTGGCTGATGAAGGGTGTTACCCAGAAACCGGTCCCATGATGCTTGTTTCTGGTTCAGGGAAGACCTGGCTTGGCAGGTCGGGCTGGACTGTTCCCATGAGGCACATGGTCAAGACTGATTTGCATATAGCTGGGTCTGTCCTGAGGTGGCGAAGTGAGCTAAAGAATGAGGATGGATTCAACCCAGATCTGTGTCTGGGGGTGAGTGTCTGAAAAGTTTCAGTGCTCCGTCCATCATCTACTTGTGTTTGCTTTCTTCGCCCTAAGTTGGCAGGGTATGCCCAGACGTGGGCCCCTTGCTCACCTTGACACTGGATTCAAGCTAGCCTGGCTGATGAAAGGTGTGACCCAGAAACCCGTCCCAGGATGCATGTTTCCGGTTCAGGGAAGACCTGGCTTGGCAGTTCGGGCTGGACTGTTCCCATGAGGCACAGGGTCAAGACTGATTTGCATATAGCTGGGTCTGACCTGAGGTGGCGAAGTGAGCTAAAGAATGATGATGGATTCAACCCAGATCTGTGACTGGGGGTGAGTGTCTGAAATGTTTCAGTGCTCCGTCCATCATCTCCTTGTGTTTGCTTTGTTTGCTCTAAGTTGGCAGGGTATGCCCAGACGTGGGTCCCTTGCTCACTTTGCCACTGGATTCAAGCTAGCCTGGCTGATGAAGGGTGTTACCTAGAAATCGGTCCCAGGATGCTTGTTTCCGGTTCAGGGAAGACCTGGCTTGGCAGTTCGGGCTGGACTGTTCCCATGAGGCACAGGGTGAAGACTGATTTGCATATAGCTGGGTCTGACCTGAGGTGGCGAAGTGAGCTAAAGAATGATGATGGATTGAACCCAGATCTGTGACTGGGGGTGAGTGTCTGAAAGGTTTGAGTGCTCCGTCCATCATCTCCTTGTGTTTGCTTTGTTCGCCCTAAGTTGGCAGGGTATGCCCAGACGTGGGTCCCTTGCTCACCTTGCCACTGGACTCAAGCTAGCCTGGTTGATGAAGGGTGTTACCCAGAAACCGGTCCCAGGATGCTTGTTTCCGTTTCAGGGAAGACCTTGCTTGGCAGTTCGGGCTGGAGTGTTCCCATGAGGCACAGGGTCAAGACTGATTCGCATAGAAGTGGGTCTGACCTGAGGTGGCGAAGTGAGCTAAAGAATGATGATGGATTCAACACAGATCTGTAACTGGGGGTGAGTGTCTGAAAAGTTTCAGTGCTCCGTCTATGATCTCCTTGTGTTTGCTTTGTTTGCCCTAAGTTGGCAGGGTATGCCCAGACGAGGGTGCCTTGCTCACTTTGCAACTGGATTCAAGCTAGCCTGGCTGATGAAGGCTATTACACAGAAACCGTCCCAGGATGCTTGTTTCCGGTTCAGGGAAGACCTGGCTTGGCAGTTCGGGCTGGACTGTTCCCATGAGGCACAGGGTCAAGACTGATTTTCATATAGCTGGGTGTGAACTGAGGTGGCGAAGTGAGCTAAAGAATGATGATGGATTCAACCCAGATCTGTGACTGGGGGTGAGTGTCTGAAAAGTTTCAGTGCTCCGTCCATCATCTCCTTGTGTTTGCTTTGTTCGCCCTAAGTTGGCAGGGTATGCCCAGACGTGGGTCCCTTGCTCACTTTGCCACTGGATTCAAGCTAGCTTGGCTGATGAAGGGTGTTACCCAGAAACCGGTCCCATGATGCTTGTTTCTGGTTCAGGGAAGACCTGGCTTGGCAGGTCGGGCTGGACTGTTCCCATGAGGCACATGGTCAAGACTGATTTGCATATAGCTGGGTCTGTCCTGAGGTGGCGAAGTGAGCTAAAGAATGAGGATGGATTCAACCCAGATCTGTGTCTGGGGGTGAGTGTCTGAAAAGTTTCAGTGCTCCGTCCATCATCTACTTGTGTTTGCTTTCTTCGCCCTAAGTTGGCAGGGTATGCCCAGACGTGGGCCCCTTGCTCACCTTGACACTGGATTCAAGCTAGCCTGGCTGATGAAAGGTGTGACCCAGAAACCCGTCCCAGGATGCATGTTTCCGGTTCAGGGAAGACCTGGCTTGGCAGTTCGGGCTGGACTGTTCCCATGAGGCACAGGGTCAAGACTGATTTGCATATAGCTGGGTCTGACCTGAGGTGGCGAAGTGAGCTAAAGAATGATGATGGATTCAACCCAGATCTGTGACTGGGGGTGAGTGTCTGAAATGTTTCAGTGCTCCGTCCATCATCTCCTTGTGTTTGCTTTGTTTGCTCTAAGTTGGCAGGGTATGCCCAGACGTGGGTCCCTTGCTCACTTTGCCACTGGATTCAAGCTAGCCTGGCTGATGAAGGGTGTTACCTAGAAATCGGTCCCAGGATGCTTGTTTCCGGTTCAGGGAAGACCTGGCTTGGCAGTTCGGGCTGGACTGTTCCCATGAGGCACAGGGTGAAGACTGATTTGCATATAGCTGGGTCTGACCTGAGGTGGCGAAGGGAGCTAAAGAATGATGATGGATTCAACCTAGATCTGTGAGTGGGGGTGAGTGTCTGAAAAGTTTCAGTGCTCCGTCCATCATCTCCTTGTGTTTGCCTTGTTCGCCCTAAGTTTGCAGGGTATGCCCAGACGTGGGTCCCTTGCTCACCTTGCCACTGTATTCATGCTACCCTGGCTGATGAAGGGTGTTACACAGAAACCGGTCCCAGGATGCATGTTTCATGTTCAGGGAAGATCTGGCTTGGCAGTTCGGGCTGGACAGTTCCCATGAGGCACAGGGTCAAGACTGATTTGTATATGGCTGGGTCTGAACTGAGGTGGCGAAGTGAACTAAAGAATGATGATGGATTCAACCCAGATCTGTGACTGGGGGTGAGTGTCTGAAACGTATCAGTGCTCCGTCCATCATCTCTTTGTGTTTGCTTTGTTTGCCCTAAGTTGGCAGGGTATGCCCAGATGTGGGTCCCTTGCTCACTTTGCCACTGGATTCAAGCTAGCCTGGCTGATGAATGATGTTACCCAGAAACCAGTACGAGGATGCTTGTTTCCGGTTCAGGGAAGACCTGGCTTGGCAGTTCGGGCTGGACTGTTCCCATGAGGCACAGGGTCAAGACTGATTTGCATATAGCTGGGTCTGACCTGAGGTGGCAAAGTGAGCTAAAGAATGATGATGGATTCAACTCAGATCTGTGACTGGGGGTGAGTGTCTGAAAAGTTTCAGTGCTCCGTCCATCATCTCCTTGTGTTTGCTTTGTTCACCCTAAGTTGGCAGGGTATGCCCAGACGTGGGTTTCTTGCTCACCTTG
This sequence comes from Calotriton arnoldi, assembly GCA_963921515.1. Classification (NCBI taxonomy): domain Eukaryota; kingdom Metazoa; phylum Chordata; class Amphibia; order Caudata; family Salamandridae; genus Calotriton; species Calotriton arnoldi. The sequence goes on along the minus strand of CAWUFW010000565.1, from coordinate 1,440,987 downwards.
CCGCTGGATTCAAGCTAGCCTGGCTGATGAATGGTGTTACCCGGAAACCGGTCCCAGGATGCTTGTTTCCGGTTCACGGAAGACCTGGCTTGGCAGTTCGTGCTGGACTGTTCCCATGAGGCACAGGGTCAAGACTAATTTGCATATGGCTGGGTCTGAACTGAGGTGGCGAAGTGAGCTACAGCAGGATGATGGATTCAACCCAGATCTGTGACTGGGAGTGAGTGTCTGAAAAGTTTCAGTGCTCCGTCCATCATCTCCTTGTGTTTGCTTTGTTTGCACTATGCTAGCAGGGTATGCCCAGACGTGGGTCCCTTTCTCACTTTGCCATTGGATTTAAGCTAGTCTGGCTGATGAAGGGTGTTACCCAGAAACCGGTCCCAGGATGCTTGTTTCCGGTTCAGGGAAGACCTGGCTTGGCAGTTCGGGCTGGACTGTTCCCATGAGGCACAGGGTCAAGACTGATTTGCATATGGCTGGGTCTGAACTGAGGTGGCGAAGTGAGCTAAAGAATGATGATGGATTCAACCCACATCTGTGACTGGGGGTGAGTGTCTGAAAAGTTTCAGTGCTCCGTCCAGCATCTCCTTGTGTTTGCTTTGTACGCTCTAAGTTGGCAGGGTATGCCCAGACGTGGGTCCCTTGCTCACTTTGCCACTGGATTCAAGCTAGCCTGGCTGATGAAGGGTGTTACCCAGAAACCGGTCCCATGATGCTTGTTTCTGGTTCAGGGAAGACCTGGCTTGGCAGTTCGGGCTGGACTGTTCCCATGAGGCACAGGGTCAAGACTGATTTGCATATAACTGGGTCTGACCTGAGGTGGCGAAGTGAGCTAAAGAATGATGATGGATTCAACTCAGATCTGTGACTGGGGGTGAGTGTCTGAAAAGTTTCAGTGCTCCGTCTATGATCTCCTTGTGTTTGCTTTGTTTGCCCTAAGTTGGCAGGGTATGCCCAGACGTAGGTGCCTTGCTCACTTTGCCATTGAATTTAAGCTAGTCTGGCTGATGAAGGGTGTTACCCAGAAACCGGTACCAGGATGCTTGTTTCCGGTTCAGGGAAGACCTGGCTTGGCAGTTCGGGCTGGACTGTTCCCATGAGGCACAGGGTGAAGACTGATTTGCATATAGCTGGGTCTGACCTGAGGTGGCGAAGTGAGCTAAAGAATGATGATGGATTGAACCCAGATCTGTGACTGGGGGTGAGTGTCTGAAAGGTTTCAGTGCTCCGTCCATCATCTCCTTGTGTTTGCTTTGTTCGCCCTAAGTTGGCAGGGTATGCCCAGACGTGGGTTCCTTGCTCACCTTGCCACTGGACTCAAGCTAGCCTGGTTGATGAAGGGTGTTACCCAGAAACCGGTCCCAGGATGCTTGTTTCCGGTTCAGGGAAGACCTTGCTTGGCAGTTCGGGCTGGACTGTTCCCATGAGGCACAGGGTCAAGACTGATTCGCATAGAAGTGGGTCTGACCTGAGGTGGCGAAGTGAGCTAAAGAATGATGATGGATTCAACACAGATCTGTAACTGGGGGTGAGTGTCTGAAAAGTTTCAGTGCTCCGTCTATGATCTCCTTGTGTTTGCTTTGTTTGCCCTAAGTTGGCAGGGTATGCCCAGACGAGGGTGCCTTGCTCACTTTGCAACTGGATTCAAGCTAGCCTGGCTGATGAAGGCTATTACACAGAAACCGTCCCAGGATGCTTGTTTCCGGTTCACGGAAGACCTGGCTTGGCAGTTCGGGCTGGACTGTTCCCATGAGGCACAGGGTCAAGACTGATTTTCATATAGCTGGGTGTGAACTGAGGTGGCGAAGTGAGCTAAAGAATGATGATGGATTCAACCCACATCTGTGACTGGGGGTGAGTGTCTGAAAAGTTTCAGTGCTCCGTCCATCATCTCCTTGTGTTTGCTTTGTTCGCCCTAAGTTGGCAGGGTATGCCCAGACGTGGGTCCCTTGCTCACTTTGCCACTGGATTCAAGCTAGCTTGGCTGATGAAGGGTGTTACCCAGAAACCGGTCCCATGATGCTTGTTTCTGGTTCAGGGAAGACCTGGCTTGGCAGGTCGGGCTGGACTGTTCCCATGAGGCACATGGTCAAGACTGATTTGCATATAGCTGGGTCTGTCCTGAGGTGGCGAAGTGAGCTAAAGAATGATGATGGATTCAACCCAGATCTGTGTCTGGGGGTGAGTGTCTGAAAAGTTTCAGTGCTCCGTCCATCATCTACTTGTGTTTGCTTTCTTCGCCCTAAGTTGGCAGGGTATGCCCAGACGTGGGCCCCTTGCTCACCTTGACACTGGATTCAAGCTAGCCTGGCTGATGAAAGGTGTGACCCAGAAACCCGTCCCAGGATGCATGTTTCCGGTTCAGGGAAGACCTGGCTTGGCAGTTCGGGCTGGACTGTTCCCATGAGGCACAGGGTCAAGACTGATTTGCATATAGCTGGGTCTGACCTGAGGTGGCGAAGTGAGCTAAAGAATGATGATGGATTCAACCCAGATCTGTGACTGGGGGTGAGTGTCTGAAATGTTTCAGTGCTCCGTCCATCATCTCCTTGTGTTTGCTTTGTTTGCTCTAAGTTGGCAGGGTATGCCCAGACGTGGGTCCCTTGCTCACTTTGCCACTGGATTCAAGCTAGCCTGGCTGATGAAGGGTGTTACCTAGAAATCGGTCCCAGGATGCTTGTTTCCGGTTCAGGGAAGACCTGGCTTGGCAGTTCGGGCTGGACTGTTCCCATGAGGCACAGGGTGAAGACTGATTTGCATATAGCGGGTCTGACCTGAGGTGGCGAAGGGAGCTAAAGAAGGATGATGGATTCAACCTAGATCTGTGAGTGGGGGTGAGTGTCTGAAAAGTTTCAGTGCTCCGTCCATCATCTCCTTGTGTTTGCCTTGTTCGCCCTAAGTTTGCAGGGTATGCCCAGACGTGGGTCCCTTGCTCACCTTGCCACTGTATTCATGCTACCCTGGCTGATGAAGGGTGTTACACAGAAACCGGTCCCAGGATGCATGTTTCCGGTTCAGGGAAGACCTGGCTTGGCAGTTCGGGCTGGACAGTTCCCATGAGGCACAGGGTCAAGACTGATTTGCATATGGCTGGGTCTGAACTGAGGTGGCGAAGTGAACTAAAGAATGATGATGGATTCAACCCAGATCTGTGACTGGGGGTGAGTGTCTGAAACGTATCAGTGCTCCGTCCATCATCTCTTTGTGTTTGCTTTGTTTGCCCTAAGTTGGCAGGGTATGCCCAGATGTGGGTCCCTTGCTCACTTTGCCACTGGATTCAAGCTAGCCTGGCTGATGAATGATGTTACCCAGAAACCAGTACGAGGATGCTTGTTTCCGGTTCAGGGAAGACCTGGCTTGGCAGTTCGGGCTGGACTGTTCCCATGAGGCACAGGGTCAAGACTGATTTGCATATAGCTGGGTCTGACCTGAGGTGGCGAAGTGAGCTAAAGAATGATGATGGAATCAACCCAGATCTGTGACTGGGGGTGAGTGTCTCAAAAGTTTCAGTGCTCCGTCTATCATCTCCTTCTGTTTGCTTTGTTTGCCCTAAGTTGGCAGTGTATGCCCAGACGTGGGTCCCTTGCTCACTTTGCCATTGAATTTAAGCTAGTCTGGCTGATGAAGGGTGTTACCCAGAAACCTGTCCCAGGATGCTTGTTTCCGGTTCAGGGAAGACCTGGCTTGGCAGTTCGGGCTGGACTGTTCCCATGAGGCACAGGGTCAAGACTGATTTTCATATAGCTGGGTCTGAACTCAGGTGGCGAAGTGAGCTAAAGAATGATGATGGATTCAACCCAGATCTGTGACTGGGGGAGAGTGTCTGAAAAGTTTCAGTGCTCCGTCCAACATCTCCTTGTGTTTGCTTTGTTCGCCCTAAGTTGGCAGGCTATGCCCAGACGTGGGTCCCTTGCTCACCTTGCCACTGGACTCAAGCTAGCCTGGTTGATGAAGGGTGTTACCCAGAAACCGGTCCCAGGATGCTTGTTTCCGGTTCAGGGAAGACCTGGCTTGGCAGTTCGGGCTGGACTGTTCCCATGAGGCACAGGGTCAAGACTAATTTGCATATGGCTGGGTCTGAACTGAGGTGGCGAAGTGAGCTACAGAATGATGATGGATTCAACCCAGATCTGTGACTGGGAGTGAGTGTCTGAAAAGTTTCAGTGCTCCGTCCATCATCTCCTTGTGTTTGCTTTGTTTGCCCTATGCTAGCAGGGTATGCCCAGACGTGGGTCCTTTGCTCACTTTGCCACTGGATTCAAGCTAGCCTGTCTGATGAAGGGTGTTACCTAGAAACCGGTCCCAGGATGCTTGTTTCCGGTTCAGGGAAGACCTGGCTTGGCAGTTCGGGCTGGACTGTTCCCATGAGGCACAGGGTCAAGACTGATTTGCATATAGCTGGGTCTGACCTGAGGTGGCAAAGTGAGCTAAAGAATGATGATGGATTCAACTCAGATCTGTGACTGGGGGTGAGTGTCTGAAAAGTTTCAGTGCTCCGTCCATCATCTCCTTGTGTTTGCTTTGTTCACCCTAAGTTGGCAGGGTATGCCCAGACGTGGGTTTCTTGCTCACCTTGCCGCTGGATTCAAGCTAGCCTGGCTGATTTAGGGTGTTACCCGGAAACCGGTCCCAGGATGCTTGTTTCCGGTTCACGGAAGACCTGGCTTGGCAGTTCGTGCTGGACTGTTCCCATGAGGCACAGGGTCAAGACTAATTTGCATATGGCTGGGTCTGAACTGAGGTGGCGAAGTGAGCTACAGCATGATGATGGATTCAACCCAGATCTGTGACTGGGAGTGAGTGTCTGAAAAGTTTCAGTGCTCCGTCCATCATCTCCTTGTGTTTGCTTTGTTTGCACTATGCTAGCAGGGTATGCCCAGACGTGGGTCCCTTTCTCACTTTGCCATTGGATTTAAGCTAGTCTGGCTGATGAAGGGTGTTACCCAGAAACCGGTCCCAGGATGCTTGTTTCCGGTTCAGGGAAGACCTGGCTTGGCAGTTCGGGCTGGACTGTTCCCATGAGGCACAGGGTCAAGACTGATTTGCATATGGCTGGGTCTGAACTGAGGTGGCGAAGTGAGCTAAAGAATGATGATGGATTCAACCCACATCTGTGACTGGGGGTGAGTGTCTGAAAAGTTTCAGTGCTCCGTCCAGCATCTCCTTGTGTTTGCTTTGTACGCTCTAAGTTGGCAGGGTATGCCCAGACGTGGGTCCCTTGCTCACTTTGCCACTGGATTCAAGCTAGCCTGGCTGATGAAGGGTGTTACCCAGAAACCGGTCCCATGATGCTTGTTTCTGGTTCAGGGAAGACCTGGCTTGGCAGTTCGGGCTGGACTGTTCCCATGAGGCACAGGGTCAAGACTGATTTGCATATAACTGGGTCTGACCTGAGGTGGCGAAGTGAGCTAAAGAATGATGATGGATTCAACTCAGATCTGTGACTAGGGGTGAGTGTCTGAAAAGTTTCAGTGCTCCGTCTATGATCTCCTTGTGTTTGCTTTGTTTGCCCTAAGTTGGCAGGGTATGCCCAGACGTAGGTGCCTTGCTCACTTTGCCATTGAATTTAAGCTAGTCTGGCTGATGAAGGGTGTTACCCAGAAACCGGTACCAGGATGCTTGTTTCCGGTTCAGGGAAGACCTGGCTTGGCAGTTCGGGTTGGACTGTTCCCATGAGGCACAGGGTGAAGACTGATTTGCATATAGCTGGGTCTGACCTGAGGTGGCGAAGTGAGCTAAAGAATGATGATGGATTGAACCCAGATCTGTGACTGGGGGTGAGTGTCTGAAAGGTTTCAGTGCTCCGTCCATCATCTCCTTGTGTTTGCTTTGTTCGCCCTAAGTTGGCAGGGTATGCCCAGACGTGGGTTCCTTGCTCACCTTGCCACTGGACTCAAGCTAGCCTGGTTGATGAAGGGTGTTACCCAGAAACCGGTCCCAGGATGCTTGTTTCCGGTTCAGGGAAGACCTTGCTTGGCAGTTCGGGCTGGACTGTTCCCATGAGGCACAGGGTCAAGACTGATTCGCATAGAAGTGGGTCTGACCTGAGGTGGCGAAGTGAGCTAAAGAATGATGATGGATTCAACACAGATCTGTAACTGGGGGTGAGTGTCTGAAAAGTTTCAGTGCTCCGTCTATGATCTCCTTGTGTTTGCTTTGTTTGCCCTAAGTTGGCAGGGTATGCCCAGACGAGGGTGCCTTGCTCACTTTGCAACTGGATTCAAGCTAGCCTGGCTGATGAAGGCTATTACACAGAAACCGTCCCAGGATGCTTGTTTCCGGTTCACGGAAGACCTGGCTTGGCAGTTCGGGCTGGACTGTTCCCATGAGGCACAGGGTCAAGACTGATTTTCATATAGCTGGGTGTGAACTGAGGTGGCGAAGTGAGCTAAAGAATGATGATGGATTCAACCCACATCTGTGACTGGGGGTGAGTGTCTGAAAAGTTTCAGTGCTCCGTCCATCATCTCCTTGTGTTTGCTTTGTTCGCCCTAAGTTGGCAGGGTATGCCCAGACGTGGGTCCCTTGCTCACTTTGCCACTGGATTCAAGCTAGCTTGGCTGATGAAGGGTGTTACCCAGAAACCGGTCCCATGATGCTTGTTTCTGGTTCAGGGAAGACCTGGCTTGGCAGGTCGGTCTGGACTGTTCCCATGAGGCACATGGTCAAGACTGATTTGCATATAGCTGGGTCTGTCCTGAGGTGGCGAAGTGAGCTAAAGAATGATGATGGATTCAACCCAGATCTGTGTCTGGGGGTGAGTGTCTGAAAAGTTTCAGTGCTCCGTCCATCATCTACTTGTGTTTGCTTTCTTCGCCCTAAGTTGGCAGGGTATGCCCAGACGTGGGCCCCTTGCTCACCTTGACACTGGATTCAAGCTAGCCTGGCTGATGAAAGGTGTGACCCAGAAACCCGTCCCAGGATGCATGTTTCCGGTTCAGGGAAGACCTGGCTTGGCAGTTCGGGCTGGACTGTTCCCATGAGGCACAGGGTCAAGACTGATTTGCATATAGCTGGGTCTGACCTGAGGTGGCGAAGTGAGCTAAAGAATGATGATGGATTCAACCCAGATCTGTGACTGGGGGTGAGTGTCTGAAATGTTTCAGTGCTCCGTCCATCATCTCCTTGTGTTTGCTTTGTTTGCTCTAAGTTGGCAGGGTATGCCCAGACGTGGGTCCCTTGCTCACTTTGCCACTGGATTCAAGCTAGCCTGGCTGATGAAGGGTGTTACCTAGAAATCGGTCCCAGGATGCTTGTTTCCGGTTCAGGGAAGACCTGGCTTGGCAGTTCGGGCTGGACTGTTCCCATGAGGCACAGGGTGAAGACTGATTTGCATGTAGCTGGGTCTGACCTGAGGTGGCGAAGGGAGCTAAAGAATGATGATGGATTCAACCTAGATCTGTGAGTGGGGGTGAGTGTCTGAAAAGTTTCAGTGCTCCGTCCATCATCTCCTTGTGTTTGCCTTGTTCGCCCTAAGTTTGCAGGGTATGCCCAGACGTGGGTCCCTTGCTCACCTTGCCACTGTATTCATGCTACCCTGGCTGATGAAGGGTGTTACACAGAAACCGGTCCCAGGATGCATGTTTCCGGTTCAGGGAAGACCTGGCTTGGCAGTTCGGGCTGGACAGTTCCCATGAGGCACAGGGTCAAGACTGATTTGCATATGGCTGGGTCTGAACTGAGGTGGCGAAGTGAACTAAAGAATGATGATGGATTCAACCCAGATCTGTGACTGGGGGTGAGTGTCTGAAACGTATCAGTGCTCCGTCCATCATCTCTTTGTGTTTGCTTTGTTTGCCCGAAGTTGGCAGGGTATGCCCAGATGTGGGTCCCTTGCTCACTTTGCCACTGGATTCAAGCTAGCCTGGCTGATGAATGATGTTACCCAGAAACCAGTACGAGGATGCTTGTTTCCGGTTCAGGGAAGACCTGGCTTGGCAGTTCGGGCTGGACTGTTCCCATGAGGCACAGGGTCAAGACTGATTTGCATATAGCTGGGTCTGACCTGAGGTGGCGAAGTGAGCTAAAGAATGATGATGGAATCAACCCAGATCTGTGACTGGGGGTGAGTGTCTCAAAAGTTTCAGTGCTCCGTCTATCATCTCCTTCTGTTTGCTTTGTTTGCCCTAAGTTGGCAGTGTATGCCCAGACGTGGGTCCCTTGCTCACTTTGCCATTGAATTTAAGCTAGTCTGGCTGATGAAGGGTGTTACCCAGAAACCTGTCCCAGGATGCTTGTTTCCGGTTCAGGGAAGACCTGGCTTGGCAGTTCGGGCTGGACTGTTCCCATGAGGCACAGGGTCAAGACTGATTTTCATATAGCTGGGTCTGAACTCAGGTGGCGAAGTGAGCTAAAGAATGATGATGGATTCAACCCAGATCTGTGACTGGGGGAGAGTGTCTGAAAAGTTTCAGTGCTCCGTCCAACATCTCCTTGTGTTTGCTTTGTTCGCCCTAAGTTGGCAGGCTATGCCCAGACGTGGGTCCCTTGCTCACCTTGCCACTGGACTCAAGCTAGCCTGGTTGATGAAGGGTGTTACCCAGAAACCGGTCCCAGGATGCTTGTTTCCGGTTCAGGGAAGACCTGGCTTGGCAGTTCGGGCTGGACTGTTCCCATGAGGCACAGGGTCAAGACTAATTTGCATATGGCTGGGTCTGAACTGAGGTGGCGAAGTGAGCTACAGAATGATGATGGATTCAACCCAGATCTGTGACTGGGAGTGAGTGTCTGAAAAGTTTCAGTGCTCCGTCCATCATCTCCTTGTGTTTGCTTTGTTTGCCCTATGCTAGCAGGGTATGCCCAGACGTGGGTCCCTTGCTCACTTTGCCACTGGATTCAAGCTAGCCTGTCTGATGAAGGGTGTTACCTAGAAACCGGTCCCAGGATGCTTGTTTCCGGTTCAGGGAAGACCTGGCTTGGCAGTTCGGACTGGACTGTTCCCATGAGGCACAGGATGAAGACTGATTTGCATATAGCTGGGTCTGACCTGAGGTGGCGAAGTGAGCTAAAGAATGATGATGGATTCAACCCAGATCTGTGACTGGGGGAGAGTGTCTGAAAAGTTTCAGTGCTCCGTCCAACATCTCCTTGTGTTTGCTTTGTTCGCCCTAAGTTGGCAGGCTATGCCCAGACGTGGGTCCCTTGCTCACCTTGCCACTGGATTCAAGCTAGCCTGGTTGATGAAGGGTGTTACCCAGAAACCGGTCCCAGGATGCTTGTTTCCGGTTCAGGGAAGACCTTGCTTGGCAGTTCGGGCTGGACTGTTCCCATGAGGCACACGGTCAAGACTGATTCGCATAGAGCTGGGTCTGACCTGAGGTGGCGAAGTGAGCTAAAGAATGATGATGGATTCAACACAGATCTGTGACTGGGGGTGAGTGTCTGAAAAGTTTCAGTGCTCCGTCCATCATCTCCTTGTGTTTGCTTTGTTCGCCCTAAGTTGGCAGGGTATGCCCAGACTTGGGTCCCTTGCTTACTGTGCCAGTGGATTGAAGCTAGCCTGGCTGATGAAGGGTGTTACCCAGAAACTGGTCCCAGGATGCTTGTTTCCAGTTCAGGGAAGACCTGGCTTCGCAGTTCAGGCTTGACTGTTCCCATGAGGCACAGGGTCAAGACTGATTTGCATATAGCTGGGTCTGAACTGAGATGGCGAAGTGAGCTAAAGAATGATGATGGATGCAAACCAGATCTGTGACTGGGGTTGAGTGTCTGAAAAGTTTCAGTGCTCCGTCCATCATCTCCTTGTGTTTGTTTTGTTCGCCCTAAGTTGGCAGGGTATGCCCAGATGTGGGTCCCTTGCTCACTTTGCCACTGGATTGAAGCTAGTCTGGCTGATGAAGGGTGTTACCCAGAAACCGGTCCCAGTAAGCTTGTTTCCGGTTCAGGGAAGACCTGGCTTGGCAGTTCGGGCTGGACTGTTCCCATGAGGCACAGGGTCAAGACTGATTTGCATATGGCTGGGTCTGAACTGAGGTGGCGAAGTGAGCTAAAGAATGATGATGGATTCAACCCAGATCTGTGACTGGGGGTGAGTTTCTTAAAAGTTTCAGTGCTCTGTCCATCATTTCCTTGTGTTTCTTTTGTTCGCCCTGAGTTGTCAGGGTATGCCCAGACCTGGGTCCCTTGCTCACTTTGCAACTGGATTCAAGCAAGCCTGGCTGATGAAGGGTATTACACAGAAACCGTCCCAGGATGCTTGTTTCCGGTTCACGGAAGACCTGGCTTGGCAGTTCGGGCTGGACTGTTCCCATGAGGCACAGTGTCAAGACTGATTTGCATATAGCTGGGTCTGACCTGAGGTGGCAAAGTGAGCTAAAGAATGATGATGAATTAAACCCAGATGTGTGACTGGGGGTGAGTGTCTGAAAAGTTTCAGTGCTCCGTCCATCATCTCCTTGTGTTTGCTTTGATCGCACGAAGTTGGCAGGGTATGCCCAGACGTGGGTCCCTTTCTCACTTTGCCATTGTATTTAAGCTAGTCTGGCTGATGAAGGGTGTTACCCAGAAACCGGTCCCAGGATGCTTGTTTCCGGTTCAGGGAAGACCTGGCTTGGCAGTTCGGGCTGGACTGTGTCCATGAGGCACAGGTTCAAGGCTCATTTTCATATAGCTGGGTCTGAACTGAGGTTGCGAAGTGAGCTAAAGAATGATGATGGATTCAACCCAGATCTGTGACTGGGGGTGAGTGTCTGAAAAGTTTCAGTGCTCCATCCATCATCTTCTTGTGTTTGCTTTGTTCGCCCTAAGTTGGCAGGGTATGCCCAGACGTGGGTCCCTTGCTCACCTTGACACTGGATTCAAGCTAGCCTCGCTGATGAAAGGTGTTACCCAGAAACCGGTCCCAGGATGCATGTTTCCGGTTCAGGGAAGACCTGGCTTGGCAGTTCGGGCTGGACTGTTCCCATGAGGCACAGGGTCAAGACTGATTTGCATATGGCTGGGTCTGAACTGAGGTGGCGAAGTGAGCTAAAGAATGATGATGGATTCAACCCAGATCTGTGATTGGGGGTGAGTGTCTGAAACATTTCAGTGCTCCGTCCATCATCTCCTTGTGTTTGCTTTGTTTGCCCTAAGTTGGCAGGGTATGCCCAGATGGGTGTCCCTTGCTCACTTTGCCACTGGATTCAAGCTAGCCTGGCTGATGAAGGGTGTTACCCAGAAACCGGTCCCAGGATGCTTGTTTCCGGTTCAGGGAAGACCTGGCTTGGCAGTTCGGGCTGGACTGTTCCCATGAGGCACAGGGTCAAGACTGATTTGCATATGGCTGGGTCTGAACTGAGGTGGCGAAGTGAGCTAAAGAATGATGATGGATTCAACCCACATCTGTGACTGGGGGTGAGTGTCTGAAAAGTTTCAGTGCTCCGTCCATCATCTCCTTGTGTTTGCTTTGTTTGCCCTAAGCTGGCAGGGTATGCCCAGACGTGGGTCCCTTGCTCACTTTGCCATTGAATTTAAGCTAGTCTGGCTGATGACGGTGTTACCCAGAAACCTGTCCCAGGATGCTTGTTTCCGGTTCAGGGAAGACCTGGCTTGGCAGTTCGGGCTGGACTGTTCCCATGAGGCACAGGGTGAAGACTGATTTGCATATAGCTGGGTCTGACCTGAGGTGGCGAAGGGAGCTAAAGAATGATGATGGATTCAACCTAGATCTGTCAGTGGGGGTGAGTGTCTGAAAAGTTTCAGTGCTCCGTCCATCATCTCCTTGTGTTTGCCTTGTTCGCCCTAAGTTTGCAGGGTATGCCCAGACGTGGGTCCCTTGCTCACCTTGCCACTGTATTCATGCTACTCTGGCTGATGAAGGGTGTTACACAGAAACCGGTCCCAGGATGCATGTTTCCGGTTCAGGGAAGACCTGGCTTGGCAGTTCGGGCTGGACAGTTCCCATGAGGCACAGGGTCAAGACTGATTTGCATATGGCTGGGTCTGAACTGAGGTGGCGAAGTGAACTAAAGAATGATGATGGATTCAACCCAGATCTGTGACTGGGGGTGAGTGTCTGAAACGTATCAGTGCTCCGTCCATCATCTCTTTGTGTTTGCTTTGTTTGCCCTAAGTTGGCAGGGTATGCCCAGATGTGGGTCCCTTACTCACTTTGCCACTGGATTCAAGCTAGCCTGGCTGATGAAGGATGTTACCCAGAAACCAGTACCAGGATGCTTGTTTCCGGTTCAGGGAAGACCTGGCTTGGCAGTTCGGGCTGGACTGTTCCCATGAGGCACAGGGTCAAGACTGATTTGCATATAGGTGGGTCTGACCTGAGGTGGCGAAGTGAGCTAAAGAATGATGATGGAATCAACCCAGATCTGTGACTGGGGGTGAGTGTCTCAAAAGTTTCAGTGCTCCGTCTATCATCTCCTTCTGTTTGCTTTGTTTGCCCTAAGTTGGCAGTGTATGCCCAGACGTGGGTCCCTTGCTCACTTTGCCATTGAATTTAAGCTAGTCTGGCTGATGAAGGGTGTTACCCAGAAACCTGTCCCAGGATGCTTGTTTCCGGTTCAGGGAAGACCTGGCTTGGCAGTTCGGGCTGGACTGTTCCCATGAGGCACAGGGTCAAGACTGATTTTCATATAGCTGGGTCTGAACTCAGGTGGCGAAGTGAGCTAAAGAATGATGATGGATTCAACCCAGATCTGTGACTGGGGGTGAGTGTCTGAAACGTTTCAGTGCTCCGTCCATCATCTCCTTGTGTTTGCTTTGTTCGCCCTAAGTTGGCAGGGTATGCCCAGACGTGGGTCCCTTGCTCACTTTGCCACTGGATTCAAGCTAGCTTGGCTGATGAAGGGTGTTTCCCAGAAACCGGTCCCATGATGCTTGTTTCTGGTTCAGGGAAGACCTGCCTTGGCAGTTCGGGCTGGACTGTTCCCATGAGGCACATGGTCAAGACTGATTTGCATATAGCTGGGTCTGTCCTGAGGTGGCGAAGTGAGCTAAAGAATGATGATGGATTCAACCCAGATCTGTGACTGGGGGTGAGTGTCTGAAAAGTTTCAGTGCTCCGTCCATCATCTCCTTGTGTTTGCTTTGCTCGCCCTAAGTTGGCAGGGTATGCCCAGACGTGGGTCCCTTGCTTACTGTGCCAGTGGATTGAAGCTAGCCTGGCTGATGAAGGGTGTTACCCAGAAACTGGTCCCAGGATGCTTGTTTCCAGTTCAGGGAAGACCTGGCTTCGCAGTTCAGGCTGGACTGTTCCCATGAGGCACAGGGTCAAGACTGATTTGCATATAGCTGGGTCTGAACTGAGGTGGCGAAGTGAGCTAAAGAATGATGATGGATGCAAACCAGATCTGTGACTGGGGTTGAGTGTCTGAAAAGTTTCAGTGCTCCGTCCATCATCTCCTTGTGTTTGCTTTGTTCGCCCTAAGTTGGCAGGCTATGCCCAGACGTGGGTCCCTTGCTCACCTTGCCACTGGACTCAAGCTAGCCTGGTTGATGAAGGGTGTTACCCAGAAACCGGTCCCAGGATGCTTGTTTCCGGTTCAGGGAAGACCTGGCTTGGCAGTTCGGGCTGGACTGTTCCCATGAGGCACAGGGTCAAGACTAATTTGCATATGGCTGGGTCTGAACTGAGGTGGCGAAGTGAGCTACAGAATGATGATGGATTCAACCCAGATCTGTGACTGGGAGTGAGTGTCTGAAAAGTTTCAGGGCTCCGTCCATCATCTCCTTGTGTTTGCTTTGTTTGCCCTATGCTAGCAGGGTATGCCCAGACGTGGGTCCCTTGCTCACTTTGCCACTGGATTCAAGCTAGCCTGTCTGATGAAGGGTGTTACCTAGAAACCGGTCCCAGGATGCTTGTTTCCGGTTCAGGGAAGACCTGGCTTGGCAGTTCGGGCTGGACTGTTCCCATGAGGCACAGGGTCAAGACTGATTTGCATATAGCTGGGTCTGACCTGAGGTGGCGAAGTGAGCTAAAGAATGATGATGGATTCAACCGAGATCTGTGACTGGGGGTGAGTGTATGAAAAGTTTCAGTGCTCCGTCCATCATCTCCTTGTGTTTGCCTTGTTCGCCCTAAGTTGGCAGGGTATGCCCAGACGTGGGTCCCTTGCTCACCTTGCCACTGTATTCAAGCTACCCTGGCTGATGAAGGGTGTTACACAGAAACCGGTCCCAGGATGCTTGTTTCAGGTTCAGGAAAGACCTGGCTTGGCAGTTCGGACTGGACTGTTCCCATGAGGCACAGGATGAAGACTGATTTACATATAGCTGGGTCTGACCTGAGGTGGCGAAGTGAGCTAAAGACTGATGATGGATTCAACCCAGATCTGTGACTGGTGGAGAGTGTCTGAAAAGTTTCAGTGCTCCGTCCAACATCTCCTTGTGTTTGCTTTGTTCGCCCTAAGTTGGCAGGCTATGCCCAGACGTGGGTCCCTTGCTCACCTTGCCACTGGATTCAAGCTAGCCTGGTTGATGAAGGGTGTTACCCAGAAACCGGTCCCAGGATGCTTGTTTCCGGTTCAGGGAAGACCTTGCTTGGCAGTTCGGGCTGGACTGTTCCCATGAGGCACAGGGTCAAGACTGATTCGCATAGAGCTGGGTCTGACCTGAGGTGGCGAAGTGAGCTAAAGAATGATGATGGATTCAACACAGATCTGTGACTGGGGGTGAGTGTCTGAAAAGTTTCAGTGCTCCGTCCATCATCTCCTTGTGTTTGCTTTGTTCGCCCTAAGTTGGCAGGGTATGCCCAGACTTGGGTCCCTTGCTTACTGTGCCAGTGGATTGAAGCTAGCCTGGCTGATGAAGGGTGTTACCCAGAAACTGGTCCCAGGATGCTTGTTTCCAGTTCAGGGAAGACCTGGCTTCGCAGTTCAGGCTGGACTGTTCCCATGAGGCACAGGGTCAAGACTGATTTGCATATAGCTGGGTCTGACCTGAGGTGGCGAAGTGAGCTAAAGAATGATGATGGATTCAACCGAGATCTGTGACTGGGGGTGAGTGTATGAAAAGTTTCAGTGCTCCGTCCATCATCTCCTTGTGTTTGCCTTGTTCGCCCTAAGTTGGCAGGGTATGCCCAGACGTGGGTCCCTTGCTCACCTTGACACTGGATTCAAGCTAGCCTCTCTGATGAAAGGTGTTACCCAGAAACCGGTCCCAGGATGCATGTTTCCGGTTCAGGGAAGACCTGGCTTGGCAGTTCGGGCTGGACTGTTCCCATGAGGCACAGGGTCAAGACTGATTTGCATATGGCTGGGTCTGAACTGAGGTGGCGAAGTGAGCTAAAGAATGATGATGGATTCAACCCAGATCTGTGACTGGGGGTGAGTGTCTGAAACATTTCAGTGCTCCGTCCATCATCTCCTTGTGTTTGCTTTGTTTGCCCTAAGTTGGCAGGGTATGCCCAGATGGGTGTCCCTTGCTCACTTTGCCACTGGATTCAAGCTAGCCTGGCTGATGAAGGGTGTTACCCAGAAACCGGTCCCAGGATGCTTGTTTCCGGTTCAGGGAAGACCTGGCTTGGCAGTTCGGGCTGGACTGTTCCCATGAGGCACAGGGTCAAGACTGATTTGCATATGGCTGGGTCTGAACTGAGGTGGCGAAGTGAGCTAAAGAATGATGATGGATTCAACCCACATCTGTGACTGGGGGTGAGTGTCTGAAAAGTTTCAGTGCTCCGTCCATCATCTCCTTGTGTTTGCTTTGTTTGCCCTAAGCTGGCAGGGTATGCCCAGACGTGGGTCCCTTGCTCACTTTGCCATTGAATTTAAGCTAGTCTGGCTGATGACGGTGTTACCCAGAAACCTGTCCCAGGATGCTTGTTTCCGGTTCAGGGAAGACCTGGCTTGGCAGTTCGGGCTGGACTGTTCCCATGAGGCACAGGGTGAAGACTGATTTGCATATAGCTGGGTCTGACCTGAGGTGGCGAAGGGAGCTAAAGAATGATGATGGATTCAACCTAGATCTGTCAGTGGGGGTGAGTGTCTGAAAAGTTTCAGTGCTCCGTCCATCATCTCCTTGTGTTTGCCTTGTTCGCCCTAAGTTTGCAGGGTATGCCCAGACGTGGGTCCCTTGCTCACCTTGCCACTGTATTCATGCTACTCTGGCTGATGAAGGGTGTTACACAGAAACCGGTCCCAGGATGCATGTTTCCGGTTCAGGGAAGACCTGGCTTGGCAGTTCGGGCTGGACAGTTCCCATGAGGCACAGGGTCAAGACTGATTTGCATATGGCTGGGTCTGAACTGAGGTGGCGAAGTGAACTAAAGAATGATGATGGATTCAACCCAGATCTGTGACTGGGGGTGAGTGTCTGAAACGTATCAGTGCTCCGTCCATCATCTCTTTGTGTTTGCTTTGTTTGCCCTAAGTTGGCAGGGTATGCCCAGATGTGGGTCCCTTACTCACTTTGCCACTGGATTCAAGCTAGCCTGGCTGATGAAGGATGTTACCCAGAAACCAGTACCAGGATGCTTGTTTCCGGTTCAGGGAAGACCTGGCTTGGCAGTTCGGGCTGGACTGTTCCCATGAGGCACAGGGTCAAGACTGATTTGCATATAGGTGGGTCTGACCTGAGGTGGCGAAGTGAGCTAAAGAATGATGATGGAATCAACCCAGATCTGTGACTGGGGGTGAGTGTCTCAAAAGTTTCAGTGCTCCGTCTATCATCTCCTTCTGTTTGCTTTGTTTGCCCTAAGTTGGCAGTGTATGCCCAGACGTGGGTCCCTTGCTCACTTTGCCATTGAATTTAAGCTAGTCTGGCTGATGAAGGGTGTTACCCAGAAACCTGTCCCAGGATGCTTGTTTCCGGTTCAGGGAAGACCTGGCTTGGCAGTTCGGGCTGGACTGTTCCCATGAGGCACAGGGTCAAGACTGATTTTCATATAGCTGGGTCTGAACTCAGGTGGCGAAGTGAGCTAAAGAATGATGATGGATTCAACCCAGATCTGTGACTGGGGGTGAGTGTCTGAAACGTTTCAGTGCTCCGTCCATCATCTCCTTGTGTTTGCTTTGTTCGCCCTAAGTTGGCAGGGTATGCCCAGACGTGGGTCCCTTGCTCACTTTGCCACTGGATTCAAGCTAGCTTGGCTGATGAAGGGTGTTTCCCAGAAACCGGTCCCATGATGCTTGTTTCTGGTTCAGGGAAGACCTGCCTTGGCAGTTCGGGCTGGACTGTTCCCATGAGGCACATGGTCAAGACTGATTTGCATATAGCTGGGTCTGTCCTGAGGTGGCGAAGTGAGCTAAAGAATGATGATGGATTCAACCCAGATCTGTGACTGGGGGTGAGTGTCTGAAAAGTTTCAGTGCTCCGTCCATCATCTCCTTGTGTTTGCTTTGCTCGCCCTAAGTTGGCAGGGTATGCCCAGACGTGGGTCCCTTGCTTACTGTGCCAGTGGATTGAAGCTAGCCTGGCTGATGAAGGGTGTTACCCAGAAACTGGTCCCAGGATGCTTGTTTCCAGTTCAGGGAAGACCTGGCTTCGCAGTTCAGGCTGGACTGTTCCCATGAGGCACAGGGTCAAGACTGATTTGCATATAGCTGGGTCTGAACTGAGGTGGCGAAGTGAGCTAAAGAATGATGATGGATGCAAACCAGATCTGTGACTGGGGTTGAGTGTCTGAAAAGTTTCAGTGCTCCGTCCATCATCTCCTTGTGTTTGCTTTGTTCGCCCTAAGTTGGCAGGCTATGCCCAGACGTGGGTCCCTTGCTCACCTTGCCACTGGACTCAAGCTAGCCTGGTTGATGAAGGGTGTTACCCAGAAACCGGTCCCAGGATGCTTGTTTCCGGTTCAGGGAAGACCTGGCTTGGCAGTTCGGGCTGGACTGTTCCCATGAGGCACAGGGTCAAGACTAATTTGCATATGGCTGGGTCTGAACTGAGGTGGCGAAGTGAGCTACAGAATGATGATGGATTCAACCCAGATCTGTGACTGGGAGTGAGTGTCTGAAAAGTTTCAGGGCTCCGTCCATCATCTCCTTGTGTTTGCTTTGTTTGCCCTATGCTAGCAGGGTATGCCCAGACGTGGGTCCCTTGCTCACTTTGCCACTGGATTCAAGCTAGCCTGTCTGATGAAGGGTGTTACCTAGAAACCGGTCCCAGGATGCTTGTTTCCGGTTCAGGGAAGACCTGGCTTGGCAGTTCGGGCTGGACTGTTCCCATGAGGCACAGGGTCAAGACTGATTTGCATATAGCTGGGTCTGACCTGAGGTGGCGAAGTGAGCTAAAGAATGATGATGGATTCAACCGAGATCTGTGACTGGGGGTGAGTGTATGAAAAGTTTCAGTGCTCCGTCCATCATCTCCTTGTGTTTGCCTTGTTCGCCCTAAGTTGGCAGGGTATGCCCAGACGTGGGTCCCTTGCTCACCTTGCCACTGTATTCAAGCTACCCTGGCTGATGAAGGGTGTTACACAGAAACCGGTCCCAGGATGCTTGTTTCAGGTTCAGGAAAGACCTGGCTTGGCAGTTCGGACTGGACTGTTCCCATGAGGCACAGGATGAAGACTGATTTACATATAGCTGGGTCTGACCTGAGGTGGCGAAGTGAGCTAAAGACTGATGATGGATTCAACCCAGATCTGTGACTGGTGGAGAGTGTCTGAAAAGTTTCAGTGCTCCGTCCAACATCTCCTTGTGTTTGCTTTGTTCGCCCTAAGTTGGCAGGCTATGCCCAGACGTGGGTCCCTTGCTCACCTTGCCACTGGATTCAAGCTAGCCTGGTTGATGAAGGGTGTTACCCAGAAACCGGTCCCAGGATGCTTGTTTCCGGTTCAGGGAAGACCTTGCTTGGCAGTTCGGGCTGGACTGTTCCCATGAGGCACAGGGTCAAGACTGATTCGCATAGAGCTGGGTCTGACCTGAGGTGGCGAAGTGAGCTAAAGAATGATGATGGATTCAACACAGATCTGTGACTGGGGGTGAGTGTCTGAAAAGTTTCAGTGCTCCGTCCATCATCTCCTTGTGTTTGCTTTGTTCGCCCTAAGTTGGCAGGGTATGCCCAGACTTGGGTCCCTTGCTTACTGTGCCAGTGGATTGAAGCTAGCCTGGCTGATGAAGGGTGTTACCCAGAAACTGGTCCCAGGATGCTTGTTTCCAGTTCAGGGAAGACCTGGCTTCGCAGTTCAGGCTGGACTGTTCCCATGAGGCACAGGGTCAAGACTGATTTGCATACAGCTGGGTCAGAACTGAGGTGGCGAAGTGAGCTAAAGAATGATGATGGATGCAAACCAGATCTGTGACTGGGGTTGAGTGTCTGAAAAGTTTCAGTGCTCCGTCCATCATCTCCTTGTGTTTGTTTTGTTCGCCCTAAGTTGGCAGGGTATGCCCAGATGTGGGTCCCTTGCTCACTTTGCCACTGGATTGAAGCTAGTCTGGCTGATGAAGGGTGTTACCCAGAAACCGGTCCCAGTAAGCTTGTTTCCGGTTCAGGGAAGACCTGGCTTGGCAGTTTGGGCTGGACTGTTCCCATGAGGCACAGGGTCAAGACTGATTTGCATATGGCTGGGTCTGAACTGAGGTGGCGAAGTGAGCTAAAGAATGATGATGGATTCAACCCAGATCTGTAACTGGGGGTGAGTTTCTTAAAAGTTTCAGTGCTCTGTCCATTATTTCCTTGTGTTTCTTTTGTTCGCCCTGAGTT
This sequence comes from Calotriton arnoldi, assembly GCA_963921515.1. Classification (NCBI taxonomy): domain Eukaryota; kingdom Metazoa; phylum Chordata; class Amphibia; order Caudata; family Salamandridae; genus Calotriton; species Calotriton arnoldi. The sequence goes on along the minus strand of CAWUFW010000565.1, from coordinate 1,421,412 downwards.
GTCAGGGTATGCCCAGACCTGGGTCCCTTGCTCACTTTGCAACTGGATTCAAGCTAGCCTGGCTGATGAAGGGTATTACACAGAAACCGTCCCAGGATGCTTGTTTCCGGTTCACGGAAGACCTGGCTTGGCAGTTCGGGCTGGGCTGTTCCCATGAGGCACAGTGTCAAGACTGATTTGCATATAGCTGGGTCTGACCTGAGGTGGCAAAGTGAGCTAAAGAATGATGATGAATTAAACCCAGATGTGTGACTGGGGCTGAGTGTCTGAAAAGTTTCAGTGCTCCATCCATCATCTCCTTGTGTTTGCTTTGATCGCACGAAGTTGGCAGGGTATGCCCAGACGTGGGTCCCTTTCTCACTTTGCCATTGTATTTAAGCTAGTCTGGCTGATGAAGGGTGTTACCCAGAAACCGGTCCCAGGATGCTTGTTTCCGGTTCAGGGAAGACCTGGCTTGGCAGTTCGGGCTGGACTGTGTCCATGAGGCACAGGTTCAAGGCTCATTTGCATATAGCTGGGTCTGAACTGAGGTTGCGAAGTGAGCTAAAGAATGATGATGGATTCAACCCAGATCTGTGACTGGGGGTGAGTGTCTGAAAAGTTTCAGTGCTCCATCCATCATCTTCTTGTGTTTGCTTTGTTCGCCCTAAGTTGGCAGGGTATGCCCAGACGTGGGTCCCTTGCTCACCTTGACACTGGATTCAAGCTAGCATCTCTGATGAAAGGTGTTACCCAGAAACCGGTCCCAGGATGCATGTTTCCGGTTCAGGGAAGACCTGGCTTGGCAGTTCGGGCTGGACTGTTCCCATGAGGCACAGGGTCAAGACTGATTTGCATATGGCTGGGTCTGAACTGAGGTGGCGAAGTGAGCTAAAGAATGATGATGGATTCAACCCAGATCTGTGACTGGGGGTGAGTGTCTGAAACATTTCAGTGCTCCGTCCATCATCTCCTTGTGTTTGCTTTGTTTGCCCTAAGTTGGCAGGGTATGCCCAGATGTGGTGTCCCTTGCTCACTTTGCCACTGGATTCAAGCTAGCCTGGCTGATGAAGGGTGTTACCCAGAAACCGGTCCCAGGATGCTTGTTTCCGGTTCAGGGAAGACCTGGCTTGGCAGTTCGGGCTGGACTGTTCCCATGAGGCACAGGGTCAAGACTGATTTGCATATAGCTGGGTCTGAACTGAGGTGGCGAAGTGAGCTAAAGAATGATGATGGATTCAACCCACATCTGTGACTGGGGGTGAGTGTCTGAAAAGTTTCAGTGCTCCGTCCATCATCTCCTTGTGTTTGCTTTGTTTGCCCTAAGCTGGCAGGGTATGCCCAGACGTGGGTCCCTTGCTCACTTTGCCATTGAATTTAAGCTAGTCTGGCTGATGACGGGTGTTACCCAGAAACCTGTCCCAGGATGCTTGTTTCCGGTTCAGGGAAGACCTGGCTTGGCAGTTCGGGCTGGACTGTTCCCATGAGGCACAGGGTCAAGACTGATTTGCATATAGCTGGGTCTGACCTGAGGTGGCGAAGTGAGCTAAAGAATGATGATGGATTCAACCTAGATCTGTGAGTGGGGGTGAGTATCTGAAAAGTTTCAGTGCTCCGTCCATCATCTCCTTGTGTTTGCCTTGTTCGCCCTAAGTTGGCAGGGTATGCCCAGACGTGGGTCCCTTGCTCACCTTGCCACTGTATTCAAGCTACCCTGGCTGATGAAGGGTGTTACACAGAAACCGGTCCCAGGATGCATGTTTCCGGTTCAGGGAAGACCTGGCTTGGCAGTTCGGGCTGGACAGTTCCCATGAGGCACAGGGTCAAGACTGATTTGCATATGGCTGGGTCTGAACTGAGGTGGCGAAGTGAGCTAAAGAATGATGATGGATTCAACCCAGATCTGTGACTGGGGGTGAGTGTCTGAAACGTTTCAGTGCTCCGTCCATCATCTCCTTGTGTTTGCTTTGTTTGCCCTAAGTTGGCAGGGTATGCCCAGACGTGGGTCCCTTGCTCACTTTGCCATTGAATTTAAGCTAGTCTGGCTGATGAAGGGTGTTACCCAGAAACCTGTCCCAGGATGCTTGTTTCCGGTTCAGGGAAGACCTGGCTTGGCAGTTCGGGCTGGACTGTTCCCATGAGGCACAGGGTCAAGACTGATTTTCATACAGCTGGGTCTGAACTCAGGTGGCGAAGTGAGCTAAAGAATGATGATGGATTCAACCCAGATCTGTGACTGGGGGTGAGTGTCTGAAACGTTTCAGTGCTCCGTCCATCATCTCCTTGTGTTTCTTTTGTTCGCCCTGAGTTGTCAGGGTATGCCCAGACCTGGGTCCCTTGCTCACTTTGCAACTGGATTCAAGCTAGCCTGGCTGATGAAGGGTATTACACAGAAACCGTCCCAGGATGCTTGTTTCCGGTTCACGGAAGACCTGGCTTGGCAGTTCGGGCTGGGCTGTTCCCATGAGGCACAGTGTCAAGACTGATTTGCATATAGCTGGGTCTGACCTGAGGTGGCAAAGTGAGCTAAAGAATGATGATGAATTAAACCCAGATGTGTGACTGGGGCTGAGTGTCTGAAAAGTTTCAGTGCTCCATCCATCATCTCCTTGTGTTTGCTTTGATCGCACGAAGTTGGCAGGGTATGCCCAGACGTGGGTCCCTTTCTCACTTTGCCATTGTATTTAAGCTAGTCTGGCTGATGAAGGGTGTTACCCAGAAACCGGTCCCAGGATGCTTGTTTCCGGTTCAGGGAAGACCTGGCTTGGCAGTTCGGGCTGGACTGTGTCCATGAGGCACAGGTTCAAGGCTCATTTTCATATAGCTGGGTCTGAACTGAGGTTGCGAAGTGAGCTAAAGAATGATGATGGATTCAACCCAGATCTGTGACTGGGGGTGAGTGTCTGAAAAGTTTCAGTGCTCCATCCATCATCTTCTTGTGTTTGCTTTGTTCGCCCTAAGTTGGCAGGGTATGCCCAGACGTGGGTCCCTTGCTCACCTTGACACTGGATTCAAGCTAGCATCTCTGATGAAAGGTGTTACCCAGAAACCGGTCCCAGGATGCATGTTTCCGGTTCAGGGAAGACCTGGCTTGGCAGTTCGGGCTGGACTGTTCCCATGAGGCACAGGGTCAAGACTGATTTGCATATGGCTGGGTCTGAACTGAGGTGGCGAAGTGAGCTAAAGAATGATGATGGATTCAACCCAGATCTGTGACTGGGGGTGAGTGTCTGAAACAGTTTCAGTGCTCCGTCCATCATCTCCTTGTGTTTGCTTTGTTTGCCCTAAGTTGGCAGGGTATGCCCAGATGGGTGTCCCTTGCTCACTTTGCCACTGGATTCAAGCTAGCCTGGCTGATGAAGGGTGTTACCCAGAAACCGGTCCCAGGATGCTTGTTTCCGGTTCAGGGAAGACCTGGCTTGGCAGTTCGGGCTGGACTGTTCCCATGAGGCACAGGGTCAAGACTGATTTGCATATGGCGGGGTCTGAACTGAGGTGGCGAAGTGAGCTAAAGAATGATGATGGATTCAACCCACATCTGTGACTGGGGGTGAGTGTCTGAAAAGTTTCAGTGCTCCGTCCATCATCTCCTTGTGTTTGCTTTGTTTGCCCTAAGCTGGCAGGGTATGCCCAGACGTGGGTCCCTTGCTCACTTTGCCATTGAATTTAAGCTAGTCTGGCTGATGACGGTGTTACCCAGAAACCTGTCCCAGGATGCTTGTTTCCGGTTCAGGGAAGACCTGGCTTGGCAGTTCGGGCTGGACTGTTCCCATGAGGCACAGGGTGAAGACTGATTTGCATATAGCTGGGTCTGACCTGAGGTGGCGAAGTGAGCTAAAGAATGATGATGGATTCAACCCAGATCTGTGAGTGGGGGTGAGTGTCTGAAAAGTTTCAGTGCTCCGTCCATCATCTCCTTGTGTTTGCCTTGTTCGCCCTAAGTTTGCAGGGTATGCCCAGACGTGGGTCCCTTGCTCACCTTGCCACTGTATTCATGCTACCCTGGCTGATGAAGGGTGTTACCACAGAAACCGGTCCCAGGATGCATGTTTCCGGTTCAGGGAAGACCTGGCTTGGCAGTTCGGGCTGGACTGTTCCCATGAGGCACAGGGTCAAGACTGATTTGCATATGGCTGGGTCTGAACTGAGGTGGCGAAGTGAGCTAAAGAATGATGATGGATTCAACCCAGATCTGTGACTGGGGGTGAGTGTCTGAAACGTATCAGTGCTCCGTCCATCATCTCTTTGTGTTTGCTTTGTTTGCCCTAAGTTGGCAGTGTATGCCCAGACGTGGGTCCCTTGCTCACTTTGCCATTGAATTTAAGCTAGTCTGGCTGATGAAGGGTGTTACCCAGAAACCTGTCCCAGGATGCTTGTTTCCGGTTCAGGGAAGACCTGGCTTGGCAGTTCGGGCTGGACTGTTCCCATGAGGCACAGGGTCAAGACTGATTTTCATACAGCTGGATCTGAACTCAGGTGGCGAAGTGAGCTAAAGAATGATGATGGATTCAACCCAGATCTGTGACTGGGGGTGAGTGTCTGAAACGTTTCAGTGCTCCGTCCATCATCTCCTTGTGTTTCTTTTGTTCGCCCTGAGTTGTCAGGGTATGCCCAGACCTGGGTCCCTTGCTCACTTTGCAACTGGATTCAAGCTAGCCTGGCTGATGAAGGGTATTACACAGAAACCGTCCCAGGATGCTTGTTTCCGGTTCACGGAAGACCTGGCTTGGCAGTTCGGGCTGGGCTGTTCCCATGAGGCACAGTGTCAAGACTGATTTGCATATAGCTGGGTCTGACCTGAGGTGGCAAAGTGAGCTAAAGAATGATGATGAATTAAACCCAGATGTGTGACTGGGGCTGAGTGTCTGAAAAGTTTCAGTGCTCCATCCATCATCTCCTTGTGTTTGCTTTGATCGCACGAAGTTGGCAGGGTATGCCCAGACGTGGGTCCCTTTCTCACTTTGCCATTGTATTTAAGCTAGTCTGGCTGATGAAGGGTGTTACCCAGAAACCGGTCCCAGGATGCTTGTTTCCGGTTCAGGGAAGACCTGGCTTGGCAGTTCGGGCTGGACTGTGTCCATGAGGCACAGGTTCAAGGCTCATTTTCATATAGCTGGGTCTGAACTGAGGTTGCGAAGTGAGCTAAAGAATGATGATGGATTCAACCCAGATCTGTGACTGGGGGTGAGTGTCTGAAAAGTTTCAGTGCTCCATCCATCATCTTCTTGTGTTTGCTTTGTTCGCCCTAAGTTGGCAGGGTATGCCCAGACGTGGGTCCCTTGCTCACCTTGACACTGGATTCAAGCTAGCATCTGCTGATGAAAGGTGTTACCCAGAAACCGGTCCCAGGATGCATGTTTCCGGTTCAGGGAAGACCTGGCTTGGCAGTTCGGGCTGGACTGTTCCCATGAGGCACAGGGTCAAGACTGATTTGCATATGGCTGGGTCTGAACTGAGGTGGCGAAGTGAGCTAAAGAATGATGATGGATTCAACCCAGATCTGTGACTGGGGGTGAGTGTCTGAAACATTTCAGTGCTCCGTCCATCATCTCCTTGTGTTTGCTTTGTTTGCCCTAAGTTGGCAGGGTATGCCCAGATGGGTGTCCCTTGCTCACTTTGCCACTGGATTCAAGCTAGCCTGGCTGATGAAGGGTGTTACCCAGAAACCGGTCCCAGGATGCTTGTTTCCGGTTCAGGGAAGACCTGGCTTGGCAGTTCGGGCTGGACTGTTCCCATGAGGCACAGGGTCAAGACTGATTTGCATATGGCGGGGTCTGAACTGAGGTGGCGAAGTGAGCTAAAGAATGATGATGGATTCAACCCACATCTGTGACTGGGGGTGAGTGTCTGAAAAGTTTCAGTGCTCCGTCCATCATCTCCTTGTGTTTGCTTTGTTTGCCCTAAGCTGGCAGGGTATGCCCAGATGTGGGTCCCTTGCTCACTTTGCCATTGAATTTAAGCTAGTCTGGCTGATGAACGGTGTTACCCAGAAACCTGTCCCAGGATGCTTGTTTCCGGTTCAGGGAAGACCTGGCTTGGCAGTACGGGCTGGACTGTTCCCATGAGGCACAGGGTGAAGACTGATTTGCATATAGCTGGGTCTGAACTGAGGTGGCGAAGTGAACTAAAGAATGATGATGGATTCAACCCAGATCTGTGACTGGGGGTGAGTGTCTGAAACGTATCAGTGCTCCGTCCATCATCTCTTTGTGTTTGCTTTGTTTGCCCTAAGTTGGCAGGGTATGCCCAGATGTGGGTCCCTTACTCACTTTGCCACTGGATTCAAGCTAGCCTGGCTGATGAAGGATGTTACCCAGAAACCAGTACCAGGATGCTTGTTTCCGGTTCAGGGAAGACCTGGCTTGGCAGTTCGGGCTGGACTGTTCCCATGAGGCACAGGGTCAAGACTGATTTGCATATAGCTGGGTCTGACCTGAGGTGGCGAAGTGAGCTAAAGAATGATGATGGAATCAACCCAGATCTGTGACTGGGGGTGAGTGTCTCAAAAGTTTCAGTGCTCCGTCTATCATCTCCTTCTGTTTGCTTTGTTTGCCCTAAGTTGGCAGTGTATGCCCAGACGTGGGTCCCTTGTTCACTTTGCCATTGAATTTAAGCTAGTCTGGCTGATGAAGGGTGTTACCCAGAAACCGGTCCCAGGATGCATGTTTCCGGTTCAGGGAAGACCTGGCTTGGCAGTTCGGGCTGGACTGTTCCCATGAGGCACAGGGTCAAGACTGATTTGCATATGGCTGGGTCTGAACTGAGGTGGCGAAGTGAACTAAAGAATGATGATGGATTCAACCCAGATCTGTGACTGGGGGTGAGTGTCTGAAACGTATCAGTGCTCCGTCCATCATCTCTTTGTGTTTGCTTTGTTTGCCCTAAGTTGGCAGGGTATGCCCAGATGTGGGTCCCTTACTCACTTTGCCACTGGATTCAAGCTAGCCTGGCTGATGAAGGATGTTACCCAGAAACCAGTACCAGGATGCTTGTTTCCGGTTCAGGGAAGACCTGGCTTGGCAGTTCGGGCTGGACTGTTCCCATGAGGCACAGGGTGAAGACTGATTTGCATATAGGTGGGTCTGACCTGAGGTGGCGAAGTGAGCTAAAGAATGATGATGGAATCAACCCAGATCTGTGACTGGGGGTGAGTGTCTCAAAAGTTTCAGTGCTCCGTCTATCATCTCCTTCTGTTTGCTTTGTTTGCCCTAAGTTGGCAGTGTATGCCCAGACGTGGGTCCCTTGCTCACTTTGCCATTGAATTTAAGCTAGTCTGGCTGATGAAGGGTGTTACCCAGAAACCTGTCCCAGGATGCTTGTTTCCGGTTCAGGGAAGACCTGGCTTGGCAGTTCGGGCTGGACTGTTCCCATGAGGCACAGGGTCAAGACTGATTTTCATATAGCTGGGTCTGAACTCAGGTGGCGAAGTGAGCTAAAGAATGATGATGGATTCAACCCAGATCTGTGACTGGGGGTGAGTGTCTGAAACGTTTCAGTGCTCCGTCCATCATCTCCTTGTGTTTGCTTTGTTCGCCCTAAGTTGGCAGGGTATGCCCAGACGTGGGTCCCTTGCTCACTTTGCCACTGGATTCAAGCTAGCTTGGCTGATGAAGGGTGTTTCCCAGAAACCGGTCCCATGATGCTTGTTTCTGGTTCAGGGAAGACCTGCCTTGGCAGTTCGGGCTGGACTGTTCCCATGAGGCACATGGTCAAGACTGATTTGCATATAGCTGGGTCTGTCCTGAGGTTGCGAAGTGAGCTAAAGAATGATGATGGATTCAACCCAGATCTGTGACTGGGGGTGAGTGTCTGAAAAGTTTCAGTGCTCCGTCCATCATCTCCTTGTGTTTGCTTTGCTCGCCCTAAGTTGGAAGGGTATGCCCAGACGTGGGTCCCTTGCTCACTGTGCCAGTGGATTGAAGCTAGCCTGGCTGATGAAGGGTGTTACCCAGAAACTGGTCCCAGGATGCTTGTTTCCAGTTCAGGGAAGACCTGGCTTCGCAGTTCAGGCTGGACTGTTCCCATGAGGCACAGGGTCAAGACTGATTTGCATATAGCTGGGTCTGAACTGAGGTGGCGAAGTGAGCTAAAGAATGATGATGGATGCAAACCAGATCTGTGACTGGGGTTGAGTGTCTGAAAAGTTTCAGTGCTCCGTCCATCATCTCCTTGTGTTTGCTTTGTTCGCCCTAAGTTGGCAGGCTATGCCCAGACGTGGGTCCCTTGCTCACCTTGCCACTGGACTCAAGCTAGCCTGGTTGATGAAGGGTGTTACCCAGAAACCGGTCCCAGGATGCTTGTTTCCGGTTCAGGGAAGACCTGGCTTGGCAGTTCGGGCTGGACTGTTTCCATGAGGCACAGGGTCAAGACTAATTTGCATATGGCTGGGTCTGAACTGAGGTGGCGAAGTGAGCTACAGAATGATGATGGATTCAACCCAGATCTGTGACTGGGAGTGAGTGTCTGAAAAGTTTCAGTGCTCCGTCCATCATCTCCTTGTGTTTGCTTTGTTTGCCCTATGCTAGCAGGGTATGCCCAGACGTGGGTCCCTTGCTCACTTTGCCACTGGATTCAAGCTAGCCTGTCTGATGAAGGGTGTTACCTAGAAACCGGTCCCAGGATGCTTGTTTCCGGTTCAGGGAAGACCTGGCTTGGCAGTTCGGGCTGGACTGTTCCCATGAGGCACAGGGTCAAGACTGATTTGCATATAGCTGGGTCTGACCTGAGGTGGCGAAGTGAGCTAAAGAATGATGATGGATTCAACCGAGATCTGTGACTGGGGGTGAGTGTATGAAAAGTTTCAGTGCTCCGTCCATCATCTCCTTGTGTTTGCCTTGTTCGCCCTAAGTTGGCAGGGTATGCCCAGACGTGGGTCCCTTGCTCACCTTGCCACTGTATTCAAGCTACCCTGGCTGATGAAGGGTGTTACACAGAAACCGGTCCCAGGATGCTTGTTTCAGGTTCAGGAAAGACCTGGCTTGGCAGTTCGGACTGGACTGTTCCCATGAGGCACAGGATGAAGACTGATTTACATATAGCTGGGTCTGACCTGAGGTGGCGAAGTGAGCTAAAGACTGATGATGGATTCAACCCAGATCTGTGACTGGTGGAGAGTGTCTGAAAAGTTTCAGTGCTCCGTCCAACATCTCCTTGTGTTTGCTTTGTTCGCCCTAAGTTGGCAGGCTATGCCCAGACGTGGGTCCCTTGCTCACCTTGCCACTGGATTCAAGCTAGCCTGGTTGATGAAGGGTGTTACCCAGAAACCGGTCCCAGGATGCTTGTTTCCGGTTCAGGGAAGACCTTGCTTGGCAGTTCGGGCTGGACTGTTCCCATGAGGCACAGGGTCAAGACTGATTCGCATAGAGCTGGGTCTGACCTGAGGTGGCGAAGTGAGCTAAAGAATGATGATGGATTCAACACAGATCTGTGACTGGGGGTGAGTGTCTGAAAAGTTTCAGTGCTCCGTCCATCATCTCCTTGTGTTTGCTTTGTTCGCCCTAAGTTGGCAGGGTATGCCCAGACTTGGGTCCCTTGCTTACTGTGCCAGTGGATTGAAGCTAGCCTGGCTGATGAAGGGTGTTACCCAGAAACTGGTCCCAGGATGCTTGTTTCCAGTTCAGGGAAGACCTGGCTTCGCAGTTCAGGCTGGACTGTTCCCATGAGGCACAGGGTCAAGACTGATTTGCATACAGCTGGGTCAGAACTGAGGTGGCGAAGTGAGCTAAAGAATGATGATGGATGCAAACCAGATCTGTGACTGGGGTTGAGTGTCTGAAAAGTTTCAGTGCTCCGTCCATCATCTCCTTGTGTTTGTTTTGTTCGCCCTAAGTTGGCAGGGTATGCCCAGATGTGGGTCCCTTGCTCACTTTGCCACTGGATTGAAGCTAGTCTGGCTGATGAAGGGTGTTACCCAGAAACCGGTCCCAGTAAGCTTGTTTCCGGTTCAGGGAAGACCTGGCTTGGCAGTTCGGGCTGGACTGTTCCCATGAGGCACAGGGTCAAGACTGATTTGCATATAGCTGGGTCTGAACTGAGGTGGCGAAGTGAGCTAAAGAATGATGATGGATTCAACCCAGATCTGTGACTGGGGGTGAGTTTCTTAAAAGTTTCAGTGCTCTGTCCATTATTTCCTTGTGTTTCTTTTGTTCGCCCTGAGTTGTCAGGGTATGCCCAGACCTGGGTCCCTTGCTCACTTTGCAACTGGATTCAAGCTAGCCTGGCTGATGAAGGGTATTACACAGAAACCGTCCCAGGATGCTTGTTTCCGGTTCACGGAAGACCTGGCTTGGCAGTTCGGGCTGGGCTGTTCCCATGAGGCACAGTGTCAAGACTGATTTGCATATAGCTGGGTCTGACCTGAGGTGGCAAAGTGAGCTAAAGAATGATGATGAATTAAACCCAGATGTGTGACTGGGGCTGAGTGTCTGAAAAGTTTCAGTGCTCCATCCATCATCTCCTTGTGTTTGCTTTGATCGCACGAAGTTGGCAGGGTATGCCCAGACGTGGGTCCCTTTCTCACTTTGCCATTGTATTTAAGCTAGTCTGGCTGATGAAGGGTGTTACCCAGAAACCGGTCCCAGGATGCTTGTTTCCGGTTCAGGGAAGACCTGGCTTGGCAGTTCGGGCTGGACTGTGTCCATGAGGCACAGGTTCAAGGCTCATTTTCATATAGCTGGGTCTGAACTGAGGTTGCGAAGTGAGCTAAAGAATGATGATGGATTCAACCCAGATCTGTGACTGGGGGTGAGTGTCTGAAAAGTTTCAGTGCTCCATCCATCATCTTCTTGTGTTTGCTTTGTTCGCCCTAAGTTGGCAGGGTATGCCCAGACGTGGGTCCCTTGCTCACCTTGACACTGGATTCAAGCTAGCATCTCTGATGAAAGGTGTTACCCAGAAACCGGTCCCAGGATGCATGTTTCCGGTTCAGGGAAGACCTGGCTTGGCAGTTCGGGCTGGACTGTTCCCATGAGGCACAGGGTCAAGACTGATTTGCATATGGCTGGGTCTGAACTGAGGTGGCGAAGTGAGCTAAAGAATGATGATGGATTCAACCCAGATCTGTGACTGGGGGTGAGTGTCTGAAACATTTCAGTGCTCCGTCCATCATCTCCTTGTGTTTGCTTTGTTTGCCCTAAGTTGGCAGGGTATGCCCAGATGGGTGTCCCTTGCTCACTTTGCCACTGGATTCAAGCTAGCCTGGCTGATGAAGGGTGTTACCCAGAAACCGGTCCCAGGATGCTTGTTTCCGGTTCAGGGAAGACCTGGCTTGGCAGTTCGGGCTGGACTGTTCCCATGAGGCACAGGGTCAAGACTGATTTGCATATGGCGGGGTCTGAACTGAGGTGGCGAAGTGAGCTAAAGAATGATGATGGATTCAACCCACATCTGTGACTGGGGGTGAGTGTCTGAAAAGTTTCAGTGCTCCGTCCATCATCTCCTTGTGTTTGCTTTGTTTGCCCTAAGCTGGCAGGGTATGCCCAGACGTGGGTCCCTTGCTCACTTTGCCATTGAATTTAAGCTAGTCTGGCTGATGACGGTGTTACCCAGAAACCTGTCCCAGGATGCTTGTTTCCGGTTCAGGGAAGACCTGGCTTGGCAGTTCGGGCTGGACTGTTCCCATGAGGCACAGGGTGAAGACTGATTTGCATATAGCTGGGTCTGACCTGAGGTGGCGAAGTGAGCTAAAGAATGATGATGGATTCAACCTAGATCTGTGAGTGGGGGTGAGTGTCTGAAAAGTTTCAGTGCTCCGTCCATCATCTCCTTGTGTTTGCCTTGTTCGCCCTAAGTTTGCAGGGTATGCCCAGACGTGGGTCCCTTGCTCACCTTGCCACTGTATTCATGCTACCCTGGCTGATGAAGGGTGTTACACAGAAACCGGTCCCAGGATGCATGTTTCCGGTTCAGGAAGACCTGGCTTGGCAGTTCGGGCTGGACAGTTCCCATGAGGCACAGGGTCAAGACTGATTTGCATATGGCTGGGTCTGAACTGAGGTGGCGAAGTGAACTAAAGAATGATGATGGATTCAACCCAGATCTGTGACTGGGGGTGAGTGTCTGAAACGTATCAGTGCTCCGTCCATCATCTCTTTGTGTTTGCTTTGTTTGCCCTAAGTTGGCAGTGTATGCCCAGACGTGGGTCCCTTGCTCACTTTGCCATTGAATTTAAGCTAGTCTGGCTGATGAAGGGTGTTACCCAGAAACCTGTCCCAGGATGCTTGTTTCCGGTTCAGGGAAGACCTGGCTTGGCAGTTCGGGCTGGACTGTTCCCATGAGGCACAGGGTCAAGACTGATTTGCATACAGCTGGATCTGAACTCAGGTGGCGAAGTGAGCTAAAGAATGATGATGGATTCAACCCAGATCTGTGACTGGGGGTGAGTGTCTGAAACGTTTCAGTGCTCCGTCCATCATCTCCTTGTGTTTCTTTGTTCGCCCTGAGTTGTCAGGGTATGCCCAGACCTGGGTCCCTTGCTCACTTTGCAACTGGATTCAAGCTAGCCTGGCTGATGAAGGGTATTACACAGAAACCGGTCCCAGGATGCTTGTTTCCGGTTCACGGAAGACCTGGCTTGGCAGTTCGGGCTGGGCTGTTCCCATGAGGCACAGTGTCAAGACTGATTTGCATATAGCTGGGTCTGACCTGAGGTGGCAAAGTGAGCTAAAGAATGATGATGAATTAAACCCAGATGTGTGACTGGGGCTGAGTGTCTGAAAAGTTTCAGTGCTCCATCCATCATCTCCTTGTGTTTGCTTTGATCGCACGAAGTTGGCAGGGTATGCCCAGACGTGGGTCCCTTTCTCACTTTGCCATTGTATTTAAGCTAGTCTGGCTGATGAAGGGTGTTACCCAGAAACCGGTCCCAGGATGCTTGTTTCCGGTTCAGGGAAGACCTGGCTTGGCAGTTCGGGCTGGACTGTGTCCATGAGGCACAGGTTCAAGGCTCATTTTCATATAGCTGGGTCTGAACTGAGGTTGCGAAGTGAGCTAAAGAATGATGATGGATTCAACCCAGATCTGTGACTGGGGGTGAGTGTCTGAAAAGTTTCAGTGCTCCATCCATCATCTTCTTGTGTTTGCTTTGTTCGCCCTAAGTTGGCAGGGTATGCCCAGACGTGGGTCCCTTGCTCACCTTGACACTGGATTCAAGCTAGCATCTCTGATGAAAGGTGTTACCCAGAAACCGGTCCCAGGATGCATGTTTCCGGTTCAGGGAAGACCTGGCTTGGCAGTTCGGGCTGGACTGTTCCCATGAGGCACAGGGTCAAGACTGATTTGCATATGGCTGGGTCTGAACTGAGGTGGCGAAGTGAGCTAAAGAATGATGATGGATTCAACCCAGATCTGTGACTGGGGGTGAGTGTCTGAAACATTTCAGTGCTCCGTCCATCATCTCCTTGTGTTTGCTTTGTTTGCCCTAAGTTGGCAGGGTATGCCCAGATGGGTGTCCCTTGCTCACTTTGCCACTGGATTCAAGCTAGCCTGGCTGATGAAGGGTGTTACCCAGAAACCGGTCCCAGGATGCTTGTTTCCGGTTCAGGGAAGACCTGGCTTGGCAGTTCGGGCTGGACTGTTCCCATGAGGCACAGGGTCAAGACTGATTTGCATATGGCGGGGTCTGAACTGAGGTGGCGAAGTGAGCTAAAGAATGATGATGGATTCAACCCACATCTGTGACTGGGGGTGAGTGTCTGAAAAGTTTCAGTGCTCCGTCCATCATCTCCTTGTGTTTGCTTTGTTTGCCCTAAGCTGGCAGGGTATGCCCAGATGTGGGTCCCTTGCTCACTTTGCCATTGAATTTAAGCTAGTCTGGCTGATGACGGTGTTACCCAGAAACCTGTCCCAGGATGCTTGTTTCCGGTTCAGGGAAGACCTGGCTTGGCAGTACGGGCTGGACTGTTCCCATGAGGCACAGGGTGAAGACTGATTTGCATATAGCTGGGTCTGAACTGAGGTGGCGAAGTGAACTAAAGAATGATGATGGATTCAACCCAGATCTGTGACTGGGGGTGAGTGTCTGAAACGTATCAGTGCTCCGTCCATCATCTCTTTGTGTTTGCTTTGTTTGCCCTAAGTTGGCAGGGTATGCCCAGATGTGGGTCCCTTACTCACTTTGCCACTGGATTCAAGCTAGCCTGGCTGATGAAGGATGTTACCCAGAAACCAGTACCAGGATGCTTGTTTCCGGTTCAGGGAAGACCTGGCTTGGCAGTTCGGGCTGGACTGTTCCCATGAGGCACAGGGTCAAGACTGATTTGCATATAGCTGGGTCTGACCTGAGGTGGCGAAGTGAGCTAAAGAATGATGATGGAATCAACCCAGATCTGTGACTGGGGGTGAGTGTCTCAAAAGTTTCAGTGCTCCGTCTATCATCTCCTTCTGTTTGCTTTGTTTGCCCTAAGTTGGCAGTGTATGCCCAGACGTGGGTCCCTTGTTCACTTTGCCATTGAATTTAAGCTAGTCTGGCTGATGAAGGGTGTTACCCAGAAACCGGTCCCAGGATGCATGTTTCCGGTTCAGGGAAGACCTGGCTTGGCAGTTCGGGCTGGACTGTTCCCATGAGGCACAGGGTCAAGACTGATTTGCATATGGCTGGGTCTGAACTGAGGTGGCGAAGTGAACTAAAGAATGATGATGGATTCAACCCAGATCTGTGACTGGGGGTGAGTGTCTGAAACGTATCAGTGCTCCGTCCATCATCTCTTTGTGTTTGCTTTGTTTGCCCTAAGTTGGCAGGGTATGCCCAGATGTGGGTCCCTTACTCACTTTGCCACTGGATTCAAGCTAGCCTGGCTGATGAAGGATGTTACCCAGAAACCAGTACCAGGATGCTTGTTTCCGGTTCAGGGAAGACCTGGCTTGGCAGTTCGGGCTGGACTGTTCCCATGAGGCACAGGGTCAAGACTGATTTGCATATAGGTGGGTCTGACCTGAGGTGGCGAAGTGAGCTAAAGAATGATGATGGAATCAACCCAGATCTGTGACTGGGGGTGAGTGTCTCAAAAGTTTCAGTGCTCCGTCTATCATCTCCTTCTGTTTGCTTTGTTTGCCCTAAGTTGGCAGTGTATGCCCAGACGTGGGTCCCTTGCTCACTTTGCCATTGAATTTAAGCTAGTCTGGCTGATGAAGGGTGTTACCCAGAAACCTGTCCCAGGATGCTTGTTTCCGGTTCAGGGAAGACCTGGCTTGGCAGTTCGGGCTGGACTGTTCCCATGAGGCACAGGGTCAAGACTGATTTTCATATAGCTGGGTCTGAACTCAGGTGGCGAAGTGAGCTAAAGAATGATGATGGATTCAACCCAGATCTGTGACTGGGGGTGAGTGTCTGAAACGTTTCAGTGCTCCGTCCATCATCTCCTTGTGTTTGCTTTGTTCGCCCTAAGTTGGCAGGGTATGCCCAGACGTGGGTCCCTTGCTCACTTTGCCACTGGATTCAAGCTAGCTTGGCTGATGAAGGGTGTTTCCCAGAAACCGGTCCCATGATGCTTGTTTCTGGTTCAGGGAAGACCTGCCTTGGCAGTTCGGGCTGGACTGTTCCCATGAGGCACATGGTCAAGACTGATTTGCATATAGCTGGGTCTGTCCTGAGGTTGCGAAGTGAGCTAAAGAATGATGATGGATTCAACCCAGATCTGTGACTGGGGGTGAGTGTCTGAAAAGTTTCAGTGCTCCGTCCATCATCTCCTTGTGTTTGCTTTGCTCGCCCTAAGTTGGAAGGGTATGCCCAGACGTGGGTCCCTTGCTTACTGTGCCAGTGGATTGAAGCTAGCCTGGCTGATGAAGGGTGTTACCCAGAAACTGGTCCCAGGATGCTTGTTTCCAGTTCAGGGAAGACCTGGCTTCGCAGTTCAGGCTGGACTGTTCCCATGAGGCACAGGGTCAAGACTGATTTGCATATAGCTGGGTCTGAACTGAGGTGGCGAAGTGAGCTAAAGAATGATGATGGATGCAAACCAGATCTGTGACTGGGGTTGAGTGTCTGAAAAGTTTCAGTGCTCCGTCCATCATCTCCTTGTGTTTGCTTTGTTCGCCCTAAGTTGGCAGGCTATGCCCAGACGTGGGTCCCTTGCTCACCTTGCCACTGGACTCAAGCTAGCCTGGTTGATGAAGGGTGTTACCCAGAAACCGGTCCCAGGATGCTTGTTTCCGGTTCAGGGAAGACCTGGCTTGGCAGTTCGGGCTGGACTGTTTCCATGAGGCACAGGGTCAAGACTAATTTGCATATGGCTGGGTCTGAACTGAGGTGGCGAAGTGAGCTACAGAATGATGATGGATTCAACCCAGATCTGTGACTGGGAGTGAGTGTCTGAAAAGTTTCAGTGCTCCGTCCATCATCTCCTTGTGTTTGCTTTGTTTGCCCTATGCTAGCAGGGTATGCCCAGACGTGGGTCCCTTGCTCACTTTGCCACTGGATTCAAGCTAGCCTGTCTGATGAAGGGTGTTACCTAGAAACCGGTCCCAGGATGCTTGTTTCCGGTTCAGGGAAGACCTGGCTTGGCAGTTCGGGCTGGACTGTTCCCATGAGGCACAGGGTCAAGACTGATTTGCATATAGCTGGGTCTGACCTGAGGTGGCGAAGTGAGCTAAAGAATGATGATGGATTCAACCGAGATCTGTGACTGGGGGTGAGTGTATGAAAAGTTTCAGTGCTCCGTCCATCATCTCCTTGTGTTTGCCTTGTTCGCCCTAAGTTGGCAGGGTATGCCCAGACGTGGGTCCCTTGCTCACCTTGCCACTGTATTCAAGCTACCCTGGCTGATGAAGGGTGTTACACAGAAACCGGTCCCAGGATGCTTGTTTCAGGTTCAGGAAAGACCTGGCTTGGCAGTTCGGACTGGACTGTTCCCATGAGGCACAGGATGAAGACTGATTTACATATAGCTGGGTCTGACCTGAGGTGGCGAAGTGAGCTAAAGACTGATGATGGATTCAACCCAGATCTGTGACTGGTGGAGAGTGTCTGAAAAGTTTCAGTGCTCCGTCCAACATCTCCTTGTGTTTGCTTTGTTCGCCCTAAGTTGGCAGGCTATGCCCAGACGTGGGTCCCTTGCTCACCTTGCCACTGGATTCAAGCTAGCCTGGTTGATGAAGGGTGTTACCCAGAAACCGGTCCCAGGATGCTTGTTTCCGGTTCAGGGAAGACCTTGCTTGGCAGTTCGGGCTGGACTGTTCCCATGAGGCACAGGGTCAAGACTGATTCGCATAGAGCTGGGTCTGACCTGAGGTGGCGAAGTGAGCTAAAGAATGATGATGGATTCAACACAGATCTGTGACTGGGGGTGAGTGTCTGAAAAGTTTCAGTGCTCCGTCCATCATCTCCTTGTGTTTGCTTTGTTCGCCCTAAGTTGGCAGGGTATGCCCAGACTTGGGTCCCTTGCTTACTGTGCCAGTGGATTGAAGCTAGCCTGGCTGATGAAGGGTGTTACCCAGAAACTGGTCCCAGGATGCTTGTTTCCAGTTCAGGGAAGACCTGGCTTCGCAGTTCAGGCTGGACTGTTCCCATGAGGCACAGGGTCAAGACTGATTTGCATACAGCTGGGTCTGAACTGAGGTGGCGAAGTGAGCTAAAGAATGATGATGGATTCAAACCAGATCTGTGACTGGGGTTGAGTGTCTGAAAAGTTTCAGTGCTCCGTCCATCATCTCCTTGTGTTTGTTTTGTTCGCCCTAAGTTGGCAGGGTATGCCCAGATGTGGGTCCCTTGCTCACTTTGCCACTGGATTGAAGCTAGTCTGGCTGATGAAGGGTGTTACCCAGAAACCGGTCCCAGTAAGCTTGTTTCCGGTTCAGGGAAGACCTGGCTTGGCAGTTCGGGCTGGACTGTTCCCATGAGGCACAGGGTCAAGACTGATTTGCATATGGCTGGGTCTGAACTGAGGTGGCGAAGTGAGCTAAAGAATGATGATGGATTCAACCCAGATCTGTGACTGGGGGTGAGTTTCTTAAAAGTTTCAGTGCTCTGTCCATCATTTCCTTGTGTTTCTTTTGTTCGCCCTGAGTTGTCAGGGTATGCCCAGACCTGGGTCCCTTGCTCACTTTGCAACTGGATTCAAGCTAGCCTGGCTGATGAAGGGTATTACACAGAAACCGTCCCAGGATGCTTGTTTCCGGTTCACGGAAGACCTGGCTTGGCAGTTCGGGCTGGGCTGTTCCCATGAGGCACAGTGTCAAGACTGATTTGCATATAGCTGGGTCTGACCTGAGGTGGCAAAGTGAGCTAAAGAATGATGATGAATTAAACCCAGATGTTTGACTGGGGCTGAGTGTCTGAAAAGTTTCAGTGCTCCATCCATCATCTCCTTGTGTTTGCTTTGATCGCACGAAGTTGGCAGGGTATGCCCAGACGTGGGTCCCTTTCTCACTTTGCCATTGTATTTAAGCTAGTCTGGCTGATGAAGGGTGTTACCCAGAAACCGGTCCCAGGATGCTTGTTTCCGGTTCAGGGAAGACCTGGCTTGGCAGTTCGGGCTGGACTGTGTCCATGAGGCACAGGTTCAAGGCTCATTTTCATATAGCTGGGTCTGAACTGAGGTTGCGAAGTGAGCTAAAGAATGATGATGGATTCAACCCAGATCTGTGACTGGGGGTGAGTGTCTGAAAAGTTTCAGTGCTCCATCCATCATCTTCTTGTGTTTGCTTTGTTCGCCCTAAGTTGGCAGGGTATGCCCAGACGTGGGTCCCTTGCTCACCTTGACACTGGATTCAAGCTAGCATCTCTGATGAAAGGTGTTACCCAGAAACCGGTCCCAGGATGCATGTTTCCGGTTCAGGGAAGACCTGGCTTGGCAGTTCGGGCTGGACTGTTCCCATGAGGCACAGGGTCAAGACTGATTTGCATATGGCTGGGTCTGAACTGAGGTGGCGAAGTGAGCTAAAGAATGATGATGGATTCAACCCAGATCTGTGACTGGGGGTGAGTGTCTGAAACATTTCAGTGCTCCGTCCATCATCTCCTTGTGTTTGCTTTGTTTGCCCTAAGTTGGCAGGGTATGCCCAGATGGGTGTCCCTTGCTCACTTTGCCACTGGATTCAAGCTAGCCTGGCTGATGAAGGGTGTTACCCAGAAACCGGTCCCAGGATGCTTGTTTCCGGTTCAGGGAAGACCTGGCTTGGCAGTTCGGGCTGGACTGTTCCCATGAGGCACAGGGTCAAGACTGATTTGCATATGGCGGGGTCTGAACTGAGGTGGCGAAGTGAGCTAAAGAATGATGATGGATTCAACCCACATCTGTGACTGGGGGTGAGTGTCTGAAAAGTTTCAGTGCTCCGTCCATCATCTCTTTGTGTTTGCTTTGTTTGCCCTAAGTTGGCAGGGTATGCCCAGATGTGGGTCCCTTACTCACTTTGCCACTGGATTCAAGCTAGCCTGGCTGATGAAGGATGTTACCCAGAAACCAGTACCAGGATGCTTGTTTCCGGTTCAGGGAAGACCTGGCTTGGCAGTTCGGGCTGGACTGTTCCCATGAGGCACAGGGTCAAGACTGATTTGCATATAGCTGGGTCTGACCTGAGGTGGCGAAGTGAGCTAAAGAATGATGATGGAATCAACCCAGATCTGTGACTGGGGGTGAGTGTCTCAAAAGTTTCAGTGCTCCGTCTATCATCTCCTTCTGTTTGCTTTGTTTGCCCTAAGTTGGCAGTGTATGCCCAGACGTGGGTCCCTTGCTCACTTTGCCATTGAATTTAAGCTAGTCTGGCTGATGAAGGGTGTTACCCAGAAACCTGTCCCAGGATGCTTGTTTCCGGTTCAGGGAAAACCTGGCTTGGCAGTTCGGGCTGGACTGTTCCCATGAGGCACAGGGTCAAGACTGATTTTCATACAGCTGGATCTGAACTCAGGTGGCGAAGTGAGCTAAAGAATGATGATGGATTCAACCCAGATCTGTGACTGGGGGTGAGTGTCTGAAACGTTTCAGTGCTCCGTCCATCATCTCCTTGTGTTTCTTTTGTTCGCCCTGAGTTGTCAGGGTATGCCCAGACCTGGGTCCCTTGCTCACTTTGCAACTGGATTCAAGCTAGCCTGGCTGATGAAGGGTATTACACAGAAACCGGTCCCAGGATGCTTGTTTCCGGTTCACGGAAGACCTGGCTTGGCAGTTCGGGCTGGGCTGTTCCCATGAGGCACAGTGTCAAGACTGATTTGCATATAGCTGGGTCTGACCTGAGGTGGCAAAGTGAGCTAAAGAATGATGATGAATTAAACCCAGATGTGTGACTGGGGCTGAGTGTCTGAAAAGTTTCAGTGCTCCATCCATCATCTCCTTGTGTTTGCTTTGATCGCACGAAGTTGGCAGGGTATGCCCAGACGTGGGTCCCTTTCTCACTTTGCCATTGTATTTAAGCTAGTCTGGCTGATGAAGGGTGTTACCCAGAAACCGGTCCCAGGATGCTTGTTTCCGGTTCAGGGAAGACCTGGCTTGGCAGTTCGGGCTGGACTGTGTCCATGAGGCACAGGTTCAAGGCTCATTTTCATATAGCTGGGTCTGAACTGAGGTTGCGAAGTGAGCTAAAGAATGATGATGGATTCAACCCAGATCTGTGACTGGGGGTGAGTGTCTGAAAAGTTTCAGTGCTCCATCCATCATCTTCTTGTGTTTGCTTTGTTCGCCCTAAGTTGGCAGGGTATGCCCAGACGTGGGTCCCTTGCTCACCTTGACACTGGATTCAAGCTAGCATCTCTGATGAAGGGTGTTACCCAGAAACCGGTCCCAGGATGCATGTTTCCGGTTCAGGGAAGACCTGGCTTGGCAGTTCGGGCTGGACTGTTCCCATGAGGCACAGGGTCAAGACTGATTTGCATATGGCTGGGTCTGAACTGAGGTGGCGAAGTGAGCTAAAGAATGATGATGGATTCAACCCAGATCTGTGACTGGGGGTGAGTGTCTGAAACATTTCAGTGCTCCGTCCATCATCTCCTTGTGTTTGCTTTGTTTGCCCTAAGTTGGCAGGGTATGCCCAGATGGGTGTCCCTTGCTCACTTTGCCACTGGATTCAAGCTAGCCTGGCTGATGAAGGGTGTTACCCAGAAACCGGTCCCAGGATGCTTGTTTCCGGTTCAGGGAAGACCTGGCTTGGCAGTTCGGGCTGGACTGTTCCCATGAGGCACAGGGTCAAGACTGATTTGCATATGGCGGGGTCTGAACTGAGGTGGCGAAGTGAGCTAAAGAATGATGATGGATTCAACCCACATCTGTGACTGGGGGTGAGTGTCTGAAAAGTTTCAGTGCTCCGTCCATCATCTCCTTGTGTTTGCTTTGTTTGCCCTAAGCTGGCAGGGTATGCCCAGATGTGGGTCCCTTGCTCACTTTGCCATTGAATTTAAGCTAGTCTGGCTGATGACGGTGTTACCCAGAAACCTGTCCCAGGATGCTTGTTTCCGGTTCAGGGAAGACCTGGCTTGGCAGTACGGGCTGGACTGTTCCCATGAGGCACAGGGTGAAGACTGATTTGCATATAGCTGGGTCTGACCTGAGGTGGCGAAGGGAGCTAAAGAATGATGATGGATTCAACCTAGATCTGTGAGTGGGGGTGAGTGTCTGAAAAGTTTCAGTGCTCCGTCCATCATCTCCTTGTGTTTGCCTTGTTCGCCCTAAGTTTGCAGGGTATGCCCAGACGTGGGTCCCTTGCTCACCTTGCCACTGTATTCAAGCTACCCTGGCTGATGAAGGGTGTTACACAGAAACCGGTCCCAGGATGCATGTTTCCGGTTCAGGGAAGACCTGGCTTGGCAGTTCGGGCTGGACAGTTCCCATGAGGCACAGGGTCACGACTGATTTGCATATGGCTGGGTCTGAACTGAGGTGGCGAAGTGAGCTAAAGAATGATGATGGATTCAACCCAGATCTGTGACTGGGGGTGAGTGTCTGTAACGTATCAGTGCTCCGTCCATCATCTCTTTGTGTTTGCTTTGTTTGCCCTAAGTTGGCAGGGTATGCCCAGATGTGGGTCCCTTACTCACTTTGCCACTGGATTCAAGCTAGCCTGGCTGATGAAGGATGTTACCCAGAAACCAGTACCAGGATGCTTGTTTCCGGTTCAGGGAAGACCTGGCTTGGCAGTTCGGGCTGGACTGTTCCCATGAGGCACAGGGTCAAGACTGATTTGCATATAGCTGGGTCTGACCTGAGGTGGCGAAGTGAGCTAAAGAATGATGATGGAATCAACCCAGATCTGTGACTGGGGGTGAGTGTCTCAAAAGTTTCAGTGCTCCGTCTATCATCTCCTTCTGTTTGCTTTGTTTGCCCTAAGTTGGCAGTGTATGCCCAGACGTGGGTCCCTTGCTCACTTTGCCACTGAATTCAAGCTAGCCTGGCTGATGAAGGGTGTTACCCAGAAACCTGTCCCAGGATGCTTGTTTCCGGTTCAGGGAAGACCTGGCTTGGCAGTTCGGGCTGGACTGTTCCCATGAGGCACAGGGTCAAGACTGATTTTCATATAGCTGGGTCTGAACTCAGGTGGCGAAGTGAGCTAAAGAATGATGATGGATTCAACCCAGATCTGTGACTGGGGGTGAGTGTCTGAAACGTTTCAGTGCTCCGTCCATCATCTCCTTGTGTTTGCTTTGTTCGCCCTAAGTTGGCAGGGTATGCCCAGACGTGAGTCCCTTGCTCACTTTGCCACTGGATTCAAGCTAGCTTGGCTGATGAAGGGTGTTTCCCAGAAACCGGTCCCATGATGCTTGTTTCTGGTTCAGGGAAGACCTGCCTTGGCAGTTCGGGCTGGACTGTTCCCATGAGGCACATGGTCAAGACTGATTTGCATATAGCTGGGTCTGTCCTGAGGTGGCGAAGTGAGCTAAAGAATGATGATGGATTCAACCCAGATCTGTGACTGGGGGTGAGTGTCTGAAAAGTTTCAGTGCTCCGTCCATCATCTCCTTGTGTTTGCTTTGCTCGCCCTAAGTTGGCAGGGTATGCCCAGACGTGGGTCCCTTGCTTACTGTGCCAGTGGATTGAAGCTAGCCTGGCTGATGAAGGGTGTTACCCAGAAACTGGTCCCAGGATGCTTGTTTCCAGTTCAGGGAAGACCTGGCTTCGCAGTTCAGGCTGGACTGTTCCCATGAGGCACAGGGTCAAGACTGATTTGCATATAGCTGGGTCTGAACTGAGGTGGCGAAGTGAGCTAAAGAATGATGATGGATGCAAACCAGATCTGTGACTGGGGTTGAGTGTCTGAAAAGTTTCAGTGCTCCGTCCATCATCTACTTGTGTTTGTTTTGTTCGCCCTAAGTTGGCAGGGTATGCCCAGATGTGGGTCCCTTGCTCACTTTGCCACTGGATTGAAGCTAGTCTGGCTGATGAAGGGTGTTACCCAGAAACCGGTCCCAGTAAGCTTGTTTCTGGTTCAGGGAAGACCTGGCTTGGCAGTTCGGGCTGGACTGTTCCCATGAGGCACAGGGTCAAGACTGATTTGCATATGGCTGGGTCTGAACTGAGGTGGCGAAATGAGCTAAAGAATGATGATGGATTCAACCCAGATCTGTGACTGGGGGTGAGTTTCTTAAAAGTTTCAGTGCTCTGTCCATCATTTCCTTGTGTTTGCTTTTGTTCGCCCTGAGTTGTCAGGGTATGCCCAGACCTGGGTCCCTTGCTCACTTTGCAACTGGATTCAAGCTAGCCTGGCTGATGAAGGGTATTACACAGAAACCGTCCCAGGATGCTTGTTTCCGGTTCACGGAAGACCTGGCTTGGCAGTTCGGGCTGGACTGTTCCCATGAGGCACAGTGTCAAGACTGATTTGCATATAGCTGGGTCTGACCTGAGGTGGCAAAGTGAGCTAAAGAATGATGATGAATTAAACCCAAATGTGTGACTGGGGCTGAGTGTCTGAAAAGTTTCAGTGCTCCATCCATCATCTCCTTGTGTTTGCTTTGATCGCCCGAAGTTGGCAGGGTATGCCCAGACGTGGGTCCCTTTCTCACTTTGCCATTGGATTTAAGCTAGTCTGGCTGATGAAGGGTGTTACCCAGAAACCGGTCCCAGGATGCTTGTTTCCGGTTCAGGGAAGACCTGGCTTGGCAGTTCGGGCTGGACTGTGTCCATGAGGCACAGGTTCAAGGCTCATTTTCATATAGCTGGGTCTGAACTGAGGTTGCGAAGTGAGCTAAAGAATGATGATGGATTCAACCCAGATCTGTGACTGGGGGTGAGTGTCTGAAAAGTTTCAGTGCTCCATCCATCATCTTCTTGTGTTTGCTTTGTTCGCCCTAAGTTGGCAGGGTATGCCCAGACGTGGGTCCCTTGCTCACCTTGACACTGGATTCAAGCTAGCCTCGCTGATGAAAGGTGTTACCCAGAAACCGGTCCCAGGATGCATGTTTCCGGTTCAGGGAAGACCTGGCTTGGCAGTTCGGGCTGGACTGTTCCCATGAGGCACAGGGTCAAGACTGATTTGCATATGGCTGGGTCTGAACTGAGGTGGCGAAGTGAGCTAAAGAATGATGATGGATTCAACCCAGATCTGTGATTGGGGGTGAGTGTCTGAAAAGTTTCAGTGCTCCGTCCATCATCTCCTTGTGTTTGCTTTGTTCGCCCTAAGTTGGCAGGGTATGCCCAGACGTGGGTCTGATCCAGCGGTGTACTAACAGCAAATACTCCACTACCATATACTCATCTGGGGCCATATAACTACTTCCACTAAATAGCAAGTAGACCGCTGGAACTTAGTTTATGATTTTCATAGTTCAAGATCTAGTTAGTTATTTCTTTCTCTAACTAAACCTTTCACTGATCAATTAGTTCTTTCCTCTGGTCAATGGACCATTAGTTGGAACTGGTTGATGGTGATAAATAACATAACTTATTAAGCATTTCTCGATTTAAAATGAAATAATCACAGACTCGGGAAGTTTTAAAATCTTTATCTAAATTAATTGAGTGTGAACCATCTCAACGTTTCAGTACAAACACCCTAATTCGCAAGAGTGTCAATTCAATCAATTTTCAATAATCAATAGCAATTCAGATCCATACAATAACTATGCTTAGAAAGAAGAGGACAGAGAGAGAAGAACATCTATCAATACGATGAATTTATAATTACCAAGTATGGTGTGAAGACCAACCCCCTGTCCAAAGGGCTGGTAAGGGTCCCCCGGGATAGATCAGGAGACAAAGGCTTCAGGACAGGAATCAGGACAGGATATGTCAGCTCTCTAAATACCGACAACTGCGTCGCACCCCTCTCTGACACTCTCTTCCTCCTCGTGGTTCTTCCGCGATCTTCTTTCTAACCCAATTAAGTTAAAATAGATTGGTTCTGCATTCGATTTTCTTCATCAGCGTCTCACAGCTTCAGCACCACCCACAGCACCGACAGCATCCCGAGCTCTGCTTCTGTGCTCCCGTAAAGCTCCGTGTCAGCTCTGCTCATCATCAGCTAAACTAACTAACTACAACTACCTCAATTATACCTTTCCATAACCATGTACCACCCATTAATGTTTCAATTTCACAAAATACTAACTCTGATTGGACAGGCGAGGGGATGATCGTCACACCATGCTTAAATTTCACTTATTTCATTAAACCATTGTTTCAAACCCCTCCCCTCAAACTTTTATTAAATCATTTCCTTTCCCATACATCTCCAAACTTTATTAATACAAAGTGTTGCAATGTCATGAATAAAGCTCCTTCATATGAACTCTTCACCCTCGTGTTCCCAGGGCACATCTTCGCTTGCCTTGGATGCGTGACAAGTCCTTACTCATCTTTCCTTATTTTCTCTCTGGTGCGCATGCGTGGGGTCAAATCAGTCAGCTCAATTCAGACAAGTGTGGAGGGCCCAAATGCGCACTAATAATAAAGTCAAAAGAAGAAATGTTATTCTCAAAAATAAATGGTTTCACTGTACACCACCAACCTCTACTCTAACCCACTCTAATTATTATTACCCTTTCTGCATTTGCGTTAGTATAAAACTTATTTTCTATTTCAGTCAAGCAGGTGCCATGCATGTGAGCTTTCAAGCAGCCATTTTATTATCTTTTGCGCAGGCGCAAGATTTTCCCTCCAAGCATTAGTACGTCATACTACGGAGATGTAGTAGATGCATGCGCAGTAAAGATCCCTTGTTAAAGTGCGTTTTAGTCCTTCGTTCATGTTATTGCAGTTAGTAAACACATAGGCAAGCTTCACTGTCCCGCGTGTCTTTTTCTGAATGCGAAATATTAATTACAAACACGTTGTTAGTAATTCTTTAATGAGTTAAAACGAAAGGATTGCTTCCGAGCAAGTCTCATTTACGAGTACTTGCTCCATCAATCCCCTCTCTGATGGCATCTTAAGTCATCACAAAATTACCCATCCCATCCCAGATACCAACTTTAGCACTTCTCAATTTTCTCTATCTCTCTTCTCAAATTTCCATCAATCAACTCGTTTCCTTCTAAATCCTTCAATTTCTTGTATATTTTGCCTTTCATTTCTTCCAGCTGTATTTCATCATATTTTCTTTTTCGTTTCTGTCCCTTTCCTTTTCTTTCAAAATGTATTTTCTCCTTCCTTCCTCTTCTACAACACTTATATGTAATCATTATTATCATCACTACTGTTATTATCATAACTAATGGTATTATTATTTGACCTAGAAAACCTTTCCCAAAACCAACAAACCATTTCCCTATTGATGTTATACTTTTTGTTAGTCTTCCCCACACACTGTCAACCTCCAGTTGGGTCAAGTCTTTATGCATTCTTGTAATGTTTTCAATATATCCTTTAATTTCTCTGCTTTTGTCCGGAATATAAGTGCAGCAATGTTGAGTTTTCAACATGCCACAGACTCCACCTTCTTTTGCTAACAATATATCAAGAGCAAGACGGTTCTGTAAAACCATAGACCTGATTGCAACCATTTCTGTGTTAATCTTTAAGAATCCTCCTGCAGTGTCTGTAGAAAGACGATCAACTATGGTTGATAACTTACAAATTTTCTGTGAATTAAGAATGACTCCAACTGAGGGTATCAGTGCACTAAAAATGTCTCCTACAATTTCAGAAAAACTAGCTCTTCTTCTACGTGTTAGTCCATTAGAATTTCCATTGGTTCCACTGATTTTATCTACATGATAGATTTTTGGAAAAACTATTCCAAAGTAGCAGCTCCCGTACCATCTTGCAGGTAACCTATAATAGGCGTTGTTCCCACAAACATAATACACTCCTGGAAATACAGGATCAGTTCCCCCTTTTAGTCCCCACCCTCCTAGAATTAGGAAGTTGTGTTCACTTTCACTGGAACCAATGTAATTGTTGTTATAATCTGTCTTTAATCTATGGAGGCAGAATTTTCCCCTTTTCACAAAATCCAGGGACATCGCAGCATGAGCCTTGCCACTTGCATAGATTCCCTCCTTCCCAACCCATGGAGGTACATGGGTTTTCTGTTCAGTTGCCTTCTTTATTAAATCCTGTCTCCTTTCTTCTACTAAATTCAAAAATTCTTTTTTTTCTTTTCTTAATGTACATGTTAGGTTATCTTTATGTGCCTGAACTAAATCTATTGAACTCATTGTTAAGAAAAATTCACCCATAAACTGTGCATTTTTACTACTAACTACTGGATTCATATTCTTTCTAATAGGTAATTCTGAAAATACTACATCTATGTCTGAATAAAAATATTGAAGTCTCCCTGTAGCATAAAATAAACTTGATAAAATACTACATGACACACCATACGTTAAAGGTATATGGTGATACGTCATTCCTTCTGATACTGATGAGGGTAACTTCATACACACGTAGCAGTTATTAATCTCCATAGTACTAACATATTGAAATAACAATTTAATAAACACATTAGAGGACGTACTATAGTCTGATTCATTATGATAGTTTGCTTCATCTTCTACCCCTATTTCTATTTCAGTTTCTTTTATTCTATCCACCTTAACATTAGTATCTGTATTATTCTTGTCACTTGTTTTCATTAACAAAGGTACTCCTACTGTTAGGAATAACCATACTAATGCTACTAATAAAATACTACAAAAACAAAATCTAAAACACTTTCTTTTTAATCCACGTTTTGGTTTCCCGGTAACTTCAATTTCTGCCATTTTACTCCTGAGAAAATTTATTTTCTCTTATCTTTTCTTTGTCAGTTTGACTTTCCTTTTCGTTTTTAAGGAGGCCTCAATTTGCTTTCATCAATCTGAACAATATGAATTTCTTCTGTTTCATCAGTCAGATCTAGGGATTCAAATTCCTCGAGTATGACGTAAGTCCATTCAGGAGCCTTGTATCTCCTGTTTAAATTTCTCAATCTTGGACTTCTTCGAGTTATTTTTGCCAAGGTTTGTTTTGATTGTGTTTGACTTGTGACTTCATTTACTTGTTCTGGTTTCTTTTCAGATTTTCTCAAGTGATATTTTAGTTTCTTTACTCCGGTTGGCCAATTGTCTCCCTTTCTGATTCTTTTGATTTGCACTGCGTTTTCACCTTCTTTATCTCTTTGTAAAGTTCTTTTTATTTCATTTATTCTAGGCACAATCTGTTCTGGTTCTCTGTTTTCTGTGCTTGTACCTTCTTTTGCTTCCACCTGCTCAGGTCTTACCGTATTTTGTTCTTCTTCTTCCTGAGCTTGTTCTTCTAATTCTATCTGACCTTGTTCAGGTCTTACTTCAAACTTTTCTTCTTCTGCCTGAACCTGTTCTTCTAACTCTATCTGATCCTGTTCAGGTCTTAATTCAAACTTTTCTTCTTCTGCCTGAACGTGTTCTTCTATTTTTCCCTCCTCAGGTTCGTGAAAGTCTTTTTATTTTCCACCTGAGTGTGTTCTTCTTCCCCTGTCTCTTCCTGACTACTTTCCTGTCTTTTCAGTTCTGTTCTTCTTCTTGTTTCAATAACATCATCAATTATTTCAATCACTGGTATCCACTCTTCCTGACTTGTACTTGGCTGTTCGTCATATGGTTGTCTTTCAGAATCTATTACTCTAGATTCTTCAATCTCACAGCTTACAACTCCTGACGCTTCAGCCTGTTCAGTCAGTGGTTGCTCTTGTTGCTCTGATGGGCTCGGAACTCTTCTGGTATGGCTGGCATGAATCCAATTGGGCAAACCTGCACACTTCACTGCTGTGGTAGTGACTAGTATGACTTGCCGCGGTTTGTCCCACCTTGGTGCTAGGCACGACTTTCTTGCGTGTTTCTTCACTAGCACCCAATCTCCAGGAATCAAATCATGCGCTTGGTCTGGCTGTCTTTCAACTGCGTCTTCTCCAACCTGGTGAGAGACAGAACGCATCATTTCAGCCAATCCTTTGCAATAGTACAATACCAGATCATCAGTTATACTCATTAGTTTATTTCCAGGAATAAATGCCTGTCTCATGGCTCTTCCCATGAGAACCTCATGTGGGCTCATTCCTGTTTTTCTGTCTGGAATACTTCTGAGACCCATCTATACAAGAGGTAATGCATCTGGCCATTTCAGCTTTGTGGATGCACACACCTTTCCCAATCTTGACTTGATTGTGCCATTCATTTGCTCAACAATTCCAGAAGCCTCTGGACGATAAGCACAGTGCAGTTTTTGTTCAATGTTAAATGCAGCACAGATTAATCGAATTATTTCATTATTAAAATGAGGGCCTCTATCTGATTCCAAAGTGACTGGAAAACCAAATCATGGAACTAACTCCCTCAACAACAATTTTGCAACTGTAAGACTGTCATTTCTTCGAGTGGGATAGGCTTCCACCCATCTTGAGAAAAGGCATACTATGACAAGTATATATTTCAGTCCATTGCATGGGGGCAATTCAATAAAATCCAACTGTAATCTAGTGAAGGGTCCTTCTGCCTTTCCAATCTTTCCCCAGCTTACCACTGTCTTTCTACCTGGATTTTGCTGCTGACAGGTTAAGCATCTTTGGCAAAGGCTCTCTGCGACTACCCTGAATTTCGGATTGTACCAACTCTGTCTGAATAGCCTGATCATTGAGTCTCTCCCTATGTGTGTTGCTCCATGATACACTCTTGCCATTTTTGAAAGCAAACAATCTGGCATGACTGGTCTTCCATCTAAATACACCCATACCTCATCATGTGGTCTCTTTGTACAAGCTGCCTTTATCCACCTTTCCTTTTCCTCAACTTCTTCCTGCAATTGTCTAATCTCGTCCCATGTTTCTGGTACTGAGAAAAACATAAGTTGGCATCTGGTTTCACCCGTATCAATTTTTCTGTTTATGGCCACTGTATTTTTGGCACAGTATTTGGCCACTTGATCAGCATAATTATTGCCAGCAGTCACATAGTCATTTCCTGACTGATGTGCAGCGCATTTTACAACTGCTATCTCTTTTGGCAATTGTAATGCTTCCAACAAATCCTTCACATTTTTGCTGTTTCTGATAGGAGATCCTGAAGAGGTCAGAAATCCCCTCTGCATCCAGAGCTGGCTGAAGTCGTGCACAACCCCGAACCCATATTGACTGTCCGTAAATATGGTTACTCTCCAATTTTTCCCCTTTTTGCATGCCATTGTTAAGGCTACCAATTCAGCTACTTGTGCAGACTTGACCCCAGGTAAACAGGATGCTTCAATTACCTCAGATATTTTATAAACAGCATATGCAGCACTTAATCCTCCTTCTTGTGTTCTGAGGCTGGAACCATCTACAAATAACTCATGGTCAGCCTCTTTCAAAGGTGTCTCTTTTATATCAGGCCGGGGCTTCGTGCATAACTCAGTCACGTCCAAACAATCATGATCACTCTCATCTCTCACTTCTTCATCGCAGGGGTCTGGCAGTAAGGTAGCTGGGTTCATAATCGTACACCTTATCACAGTCACGTTCTCAGCACCCAAAATCACTCTTTCATACTTAGTCAATCGACTAGGGGTGAGATGCTGTGTTCTTGTTCTTGTCAAAAGAATCTCAACTGAATGTGGAACAAAAACTTTTACTGGATGTCCCATCACTATCGACTCACTTTGCTCCAGACTCATACAAGTAGCAGCTACTGCTTTTAAGCAGCCAGGCAATGCTGAAGCCACTGGGTCCAATGTAGCTGAAAAATATGCCACTGGACGTCGACTCAATCCATGTCTCTGTGTTAAGACTGAAAGTGCACAATTTTCTCTCTCACAGCAAAACAATGCAAAGTCTTTTGAATAATCAGGCATGCCCAAAGCAGGAGCCTCACACAAACAATTTCGCAATTTTACAAATGCCTCTATGCAGTCATCATTCCAATCAATCGGATCTTTTGCTCTTTTCCGGATCATCTGTATCAATGGCTTTGCTAACATTGAAAAACCATTAATCCATTGCCTACAGTATCCAACCACTCCTAGAAACATTCTCATTTCTCTCTGGGTCTGTGGCAATTGCATTTCTTTGATTATTTTTATTCTTTCCGGTGTCACTTTTCTAACTCCTCTTTCTATTTTATGCCCTAAATATCTAACTTCTCGTTGACAGAATTGCAATTTTTCTGGAGACACCTTGTGTCCTCCTTCAGCCAAATGGTTCAGCAATGCAATTGTGTCTGTGACACAATCTTCTTGTGTTTTTGATGCCACCAGTAGGTCATCAATGTACTGGACCAAAACAGATTTTCCAGGCATAATCAATGATTCTAGCCACTTTTTCAAAATCTGATTAAAAATTGAAGGACTCTCTGTGTACCCTTGAGGAACTCGACACCATGCGTAAATATGATCCTCAAACTTAAACGTAAAAAGATACTGGCTGTCTGGGTGCAAAGGAATAGAAAAGAACGCTTGGCATAAATCAATTACTGTAAACCAACCTGCATTCCAAGGTATCTGATAAAGGATCACTGCTGGATTTGGCACTATTGGACAGCATGGCACTACAATTTTATTTATTTTCCGTAAATCCTGCACTATTCTGTACTTTCCGCTAGGCTTTTTCAGTCCCATTATTGGCGAATTACAGGGACTACCCATCACTTCTTTTAAAATACCTTGTTTAACCATTCGTTCAATCTCTGGGATAACTCCTGCTTTTACTTCTGGACTCATCTTGTACTGTCGGGTGTTTAGATACACTGCACCTTCTTTCACTGTCACTTTAACTGGGTCTATATTTGTCATTAGCCCAATGTCTTTTCCTGTAAAATCCCACACTTCTGGATTAACTGTAGTTCTCAACTCTTCTGGTAATTCATTCTCAGTTATTAGTGAAAACATTTCATCTACTTCCGTTCCCTGTTTGGCTAACATCATCTTGTATACAACGTCTTCATCAGGGGTTTGGAAAGCGACACCATCCGGTGTACAATAGATCGTGCAATTCATCTTGCACAAAAGATCTCTTCCCAACAGATTTACAGGACTGGAATCGCAAACTACGAACCAATGCATTTCTTTAAAATTTCCAATGTGCACCTCCATTGGTTTGGTAATTGGAGTTCTAATCTGTTGGTTTGACATGCCTACAACTTGGATTGATTCTCCCGAGAGGGGTAGGTTTGGGATGTCTGCTGTTCTCACAGTAGACCTGGTAGCACCAGTATCCAATAGGAAAGTAATGTCTTTACCTTCTATTCTCCCATCAACAAATGGACCTGACTGATCTACCGGCAAGGATGCGCCACGCACGCACCCCTCTTCCTCCCCCCTCAGGCACCGTCATTGTGCAACATCTGAATGTTCCTCATCATTCTGTAAAAAATATTGTGTAATTGTTCTATTATTCTTACCACTTTCTCCTTGAAATCCGGTGTTCGCACTGAAACTTTGATGATTCACAAAATTTGGCATAGGAGTTGGTGGCACCTGATATTGTGGAGTAACTACCTGCTGCTGCTGATTCATAAGTACTTCATTCTGCATCTGTGGGATTACATTTTGATTTGGCCCATTATTACTCTTATTATTCTGAGTACTCTTACACTCGTTCTTCCAATGCCCAAGCTTTCCGCACGCGTGACAAGGAAACTTCTTTTTCGCTTCTTCTCTGTCCATTCGTCCCCTATATTTATTACCATTCACTCCTTGATTATTCTGACTCTGTTCTTTCACTTCATTATTGGTTTGGTCATTTGTTTTCTCTTCTTGCTATTCTGCCAATTTAACTTGTGCCCACATCATTTTCTCTTTTAGCTTCCTACGCCTGGCCTCGATGTCATCTCCGCAATATTTCACATACTTTAAAATCTCATCCACTGTTTTGCTTTGCCAACACAACATATGCTGCTGTATCATCTGACTGATTTCTGGTTTCAAACCATATACAAACCGATACACAAAATGTCCCATATCCTTGTCACCGATATTCTCAAAACCACTATACTGCTTAAACACCTGTAACAATCTTTCATAATATGCATGTACAGATTCATTTGGTTCTTGTGTTGTTCTATCTATTTTTACCCAATCTGTTTCTTTAGGAGGAATTTTCCCTTTCAAATACGTAATCACTTGGTGATACTTTTTCATCACCTCCTCCGAGGGTGCTCCTGTCTCTGAGTCTCTAGCATACTCCTCATTAGGCCAATCAATTGTAATTTTGCATTCTGTCCATAAATCAGCAGGTACCACTATATCAAATAGACCATCCAAATCCTTCAATAAAACCTTTGAAACCTTCACAAATCTCTCTACCTGTTTGTACCATTCAACTGCTTTTTCTCTCAGCTTTGGAAAATCATTTGTAAATGACAAAATATCTTGTCTACTCCAAGGAACATGAACATATCCACCTCCAGGAACCTCTCTCATTGGACACAATTTTTCCACTTTGCTTGATTCTCTTACTGGAAATGCAGCTGCTGTTTCTCTCGCTTGTACTTCCTCTTTCTTTCTTATCCATCTAATTCTCCATTTATCAATGTCTCCCCATTTTCGCAAAATGTTCATTAATTCCTTTATCTGTGGTCTCTTTCCAGAAGCATTTACACTTTCTAAATCTTTATCAGTAAAGTCCACTCGATATGGTTTCTGTAACAACTTTGACTTCCCTATGTCTATTCCAATCTCTGAAGCAACTTCAGTCAATCTCTCATGAAATACTCTTGCCCTTCTGGTTATACTCTTACATAAAAATAATAATTCTTCTTCATTGTAAGCATTCAATCTTTCTGTGCCCACACATCCTGTCATCATTTCTTCGAATTCCACTTTCAATCTGCTGATGTCTAAAATCCTTGGTGTTGGGGTCTGATTATCTCTTTCCTGTGCCCATCTTTCTATTTCTTCAGAGGTGACTAGTGTTGCGCCTCCAGTTCCAGTATGAACCAAAGGTCTTCTTTCTCTCAAATTCATGGGCGTAACTCTCTTTGGAGTTTCCGTCAAAGGTTCCACATTAGGGAGATCCATTAATGAAATAATTGACTCACTTTCGCTAACCTGATCATCTGTAATTATTATCTCTTTTCTAGGACTATTTAATGGAACTGTCACAGGTTGTGGTTTCTGGCAAATCTTATTATTTCCATACAATGGGATTACCGGACCAATGGTCACTGGTACTGTCAAGCCTTCAGTATTCAAATTTAATTGACTTATCTTTTGAACTAGTTCTTCTTTAGTTTTATTCAAAGCATCTCTTTCATTATCCTGCAACACTCTGTTATATGACGTCTCATGTAAAATCTGTGGGGTTAATGGCATTCCCATTACTGGTGCACTTGGGGTAACCTTACTAGTTGTTTCTTGATACGATGGTGGATTTTTAATTAAAATATCCTCTAACAACTCGTCATCTGATTCACCATATCCTGCTGTGTTCATGTGTTTCGTTTTCTCCTTACACTTTCCTCCAGACTGTTCCTCAGCCATTAACACTGGATATAACCCTTCTGATACCATAGCTCTCCTCCATTGTTTCATCTGCCCTTCGCGTGACTCATGCAAGTGTCTGGGAAAGAATCCTCTATATCTTCCACCTCTGCATTTCTCTCGTTCATATGACTCAGTCTCCCATTCTTCCAAAGCCTCATATTGAGTTAACCTAGGTCTAGGTTCTAAATCATTCATTTTCAATCTCAAATTCTGAAGAATCCTCCCATTAAATGTACCATCCCTTGGAAAAGCTAGCACTCCATCATCTTTCGTATATTCTATCCAGTTTTCCAACTACACACAAGTATGATATCCTCTTTCCATCATCATAAAAGATGCTGGTGTCTTCGGTGGCAGAATAGGAATTCCCTCTCTAGTCAACACAGGCTTATCCTTTACAAAGAAATTCTTAATTTTCTTTAAAAATGACATCTTTCTTTTCTCTCCATACATCCTTGAGGAACGATGTAGAAAATTGTATTCTGCAAACCCTTGAAATATTCTACCTGTACGTCTTGCACTAACAGTCAAATCAAAATACCACATACAATCTCTCTCTCCACCAATCCTAGTGCAGCTTCTAACTAGCTATCCAATCAAATCAGGCTCATGCTCGTGATCTGACCAATGCCAGCGCGGCCTTTTCCTGACGTCAGTTCTGCTCCTTTCTACTGTCCCCTCCTTTACAAGGCTGCTCCTGTCTCACGCCTGCTGTTTCTACCAATCCCAGCGCGGCTCACTGTGACGTCAGTACCACTCCGGCAACTGACCCTCCCTTCACAAGGTAATACAAAAACGTATTTCTCAATATTTTCTTTAAAATTCTTTGTTATTAACGTCATAAAATATTCGCTACTCTGTCTGTTCCACTAGATTAAAGGATAGTTTATTTCTTTCCACTGCGAGTAAAACCTTCCGCTTACTCTTCATATAAGCTCCAGAGAACCTGCTACTCCTCCGGTGTCACCCGTATTTGGGAAAATCGAGACCAAAGTTTCACCAGCGAACTCCTTTTGCTGTCAATCTAGCTAGGAAGAACCTGTTACTCCTACAGGGTTACCCTTTCTAGGTGATATAACGCCTAAAGTTTCACTAGCGAGCTCTTTGCTATCAATCACTCTCACTTTTACACAGAAAATAGTCCCTACTTTAAGACTGCCAGCCCTACCTAGCTTCTCAGTGTTATTCCAACAGACGAGTAACCTCACTGCAGTGTGGTTTCTATCGCCACCCGCTATTCATTCCCCGGGAATTTTCCAGACGACATAAAACAAGGACGCTAACTCTTTTTGTTAAACATAAATCAATAATCTATACTTATCACCAAACTAGTCAATAATAACCATAACTCTGCTACCAGAAAACTGATCCAGCGGTGTACTAACAGCAGATACTCCACTACCATATACTCACCTGGGCCCATATAACTACTTCCACTAAATAGCAAGTAGACCGCTGGAACTTAGTTTATGATTTTCATAGTTCAAGATCTAGTTATTTCTTTCCCTAGCTAAACCTTTCACTGATCAATTAGTTCTTTCCTCTGGTCAATGGACCATTAGTTGGAACTAATTGATGGTGATAAATAACATAAATTAATAAGCATTTCTCGATTTAAAATAAAATAATCACAGACTCGGGAAGTTTTAAAATCTTTATCTAAATTAATTGAGTGTGAACCATTTCAATGTTTCAGTACAAACACCCTCATTCGCAAGAGTGTCAATTCAATCAATTTTTAATAATCAATAGCAATTCAGATCCACACAATAACTATGCTTAGAAAGAAGAGGATAGAGAGAGAAGAACATCTATCAATACGATGAATTTATAATTACCAAGTATGGTGTGAATTCACGACGGTGCAGTGGTATGGTTATAGGTAAAATGGCGCTCCAAGAATGAGTAGCACTTACACTCTATTTAGATTTCTGAGAAATTTATATGGACGGTGCTGAAAGGTGAGAAGAACCACCAGTCTCCCCAAACACGTGGTCGAAACCAACATAAACATAAACACAATCCTCAGCACACGTCTTTTAAGTAATATGCAATTATCCAATTTGTTTCAGCCAAGCATAAATGATACAGAGAAATTTTCGAGCTTGGTTTCTTTTCTTTATTCTCTTTGTTCTTGCATCAGCCAACACGTGTTTCGTCGCACAAAGGAATTTTGTCCCGCGACTTTCTCAAGGCTGTATATACAAAACAAACACAAGCCCTTTGTAAAATTACACAAAACAGGTGTATTTAATACACCCATCAAACCTCACCCGTGTGCATAGCGGTATTCTATACGAATTTCTGCGGCAAGCACAGGGATCTTTGCCCAAGAAACCGTGCTCATTCCAAAGCATGATAAATAATAGGTTGTTAAACGTAGGCCATCAGAATCTCGCCCCGTATATTAAGTGGTGATGGAGAAAACCAATAAAAGGTCCTGATTGTCGGTATCTATCTGCGTGCACCCGGTGTGTGTGCACTGATCAATACGTGTCACGATTAAAAAGCACGATCACCTCCTGTGTCACACACACTTGAGGACCTAGTGCCAATTACTAGGTGACGGTGAGACGAGCAAAATCAGTGCAATAAGTGTGGTGGCTTTAAAATAAATCCCAAATCACTCCTCACAAGTAAAAGATCAGAAATACCTTACAAGAGTCCAAAATATTCCCTGAAAAACCCATAACCTATTTTAGTATGCACTATTAAGAGTAGACCGGTTCACTAGATATCCAGTACATTGAAGTATTAAGGCTACCTACTTTATCAGTGGTGATAATTCCATCCCACTGGAAAATTAAAATCTATGTTCTGATGTCCACGTCGCATTTAACCGTGGATCTTCGTCATGAGCCAAACCTAGAGCACTAAAGAGAGATAGGGATGTCTTAAACCTCATATGTGATCACGTATCGGCTAAGTATAAGCAAACTTCCTGTATCTTAGCGCCGTGTACAGCAGTATATAAAAGCACACAGCATAAATCAGCAGTATTCAGCGCGCTATTTAAAGCTATCTGTGTTCGCGCTGGGTATTATTAAAAATTAAATTTCAACGCTTATGATATTACGCTATGTAAACCTGTATCTAATAACATATAGCATGTCTCTACAGTAATCACCACGCTATTCCAAAATATCTATCTTCCCGCCGGGTATTCCCCCAAACGCCTCACTTAAGCTTAAAACTCTTAGTAAACTTAACCAGGTGCTCCAGATTCTTCTAAATCTGCTGTGTCACACATTCAAATCAAAACTTCCACCATTACCTCGTGTCACTATTTAAACGCTAGGCTACTACAATCCAGTGCCTCTGCTTACCGTAAGAAGGACGTGTAGGTCCCCACATCAGCGCCGTGTTCTCGAGTGCGAGAATGCCGGTCTCTATGATCCACCATTTTTAAAACCTTCCAGCTCACACGTGACATAAACAGAGAAAGGGACCAGATCCCCTTCTCAGCTTTGGGAGCCATCTTGTAACGTGCTCCTAATGTGCTAAAAACAGCCGGATTGCTATTTATAATCAACACTGGACTGACCATAAGTTGGATATCAAACATATTCTAAAACGCCGATTATATTTCCTAAAATTGCATGAAAGAAAAACGTCCTCGTCCTTTCGTACTCCTCCCTTCTTGTATATCGTTCCTGCCTCTCAAAGCGGGCACCATCTTTAAGCCATCTATTCCATATACACGTGTTTTCCTATTAGATCAGTGAACACCCAAGTGTATCAAAAGTCTACGTGTGAGTTTGAGATATTGGAGGTCTCCATTCCATGCATGTTATAATTAGTAAAGTGGTGCATACTAAATTGATAAACAAATACATATTCACTCAAAGAACAGTTATTAACAGAATTGTTGCATAAAGTAAATATTAAAAAGGCAAAAGAAAGGAAAAACCGTGGTTAATGAAAGGTCATACAGTTTCTACATTAATCAACATTGAGTACATCAAGTTGTTCATTTACATAGAAAGTAATGTAACTCTGGATTGATGTTCAGTTTCTATATCAGTTTCTAAATTAATCAACATTATGTACATCAAGTTGTTCATTTACCCAGAAAGTAATGTAACTCTGGATCAATGTTAATTCCTATATCAGTGCACCGTAATCTCATGATCCAGAGTGCTTCCCTCTTCCGTAAGGCTAGCTCTCTGTTTCCTCCCCTGGGGTGTCTCTGAGTATGTTCTATACCATAAAATGAAAACTGTTTGTTGGTATTCTGTGAGGGCAATGCATGATGTGTGCAGAGATGGGATACCTTTCATCACTCTGTTT
Source organism: Calotriton arnoldi (assembly GCA_963921515.1). Lineage (NCBI taxonomy): Eukaryota > Metazoa > Chordata > Amphibia > Caudata > Salamandridae > Calotriton > Calotriton arnoldi. The sequence continues at coordinate 1,382,377 of CAWUFW010000565.1, read as the reverse complement.
CACTGCCCTCATATGTTCTGCAATCCTTTCACGTAATGTTCTTATTGTGCTCCCTACATACTTTTTATTGCATTTGCATTCAATGACATAAACCACAAATTTGGTCATACAGTTTATGTTAGTCAATATCTTGTATGTCTTGTTCCCTGGGCCTCTGAAATCTGTCTTGTTGTTCCAAGCCCATTTACAAACAGTACAGTGTCCACATCACTAGAACCCTTTCATTCGTTGGGTTAACCAATTTTCTGTTGTTAGCGCTCTGGGGTAACTAGGGCTGAGTAGATTTCTCAAGGAAATCCCTCGTCGGTATGTGATGTTGGGTCTCTCTGACACGGAAACCCCCAGGGATCTGTCTGCTTTTAGAATGTGCCAGTGCCTGTGTAGACTCCGCATCATAACCGCTGATAGTGTATTATACCCTGTTATCATCCGCACTTTGTCACCTCTCTGTGTATCTTTGGTACGTTCTCTAAGAGTGTCTTGTCTCTTAATTTTTTTGATTCTCTTCTCCGCTCTGGCCAAAGTCTCATTATTGTAACCTCTTTTCGGAAGCGGGCCAACACTCCTTTTTGCACTCCTCATATTCTTTTTCTTCACTACAATTGCGTCTCACCCGAACAAGTTCACCAAATGGGATGGACCTAATCTGGTGAGCTGGATGAGCACTAGAAGCATGAAGTAATGCATTACATGCTGTTTTCTTGCGGAATAGTTTGCTTTGAATCTTATTGCCACTTGTGTATAGTTCCACATCTAAGAACGCAATTTTACTTGTGCTGTGCTCGAAAGTAAACCTGATGTTGCAATCATTACCATTTAGGTATTCGACAAATGATAAGAGTTTGCTGGTGGTGCCTGTCCATATCATTAAGCAATCATCAATATAACGACCCCAATATAAAATAGAGTCATTCCACTCGGATCCCATTGGGCCCCAGATCCTCATCTCCTCGAACCAACCCATAAACAGATTGGCATACGAAGGAGAGAATCTGGAACCCATGGCAACCCCCTGCTTCTGCCTGTACCATTCGTCTTTAAACAAAAAGATGTTATTATCCAGAATCAGCTCAATCATTTCGATTAACATCTCTGTATGGTCCCATGCGCTTGCTGATCTTGTGTTTAGAATTTTTCTAATTGCGCGCAGAGCCTGTTTCTCTCCTAATGCTCGTGTATAGGGCTGTCACGTCTAGGGTGACCAAGGTCATGCTATCCTCCCAAATAAGATCAGAGAGTATTGCCAGAACATGTTTCGTGTACCGGATGTAAGATGCTAGATTGCCCACCAGAGGTTTCAGAAATGTGTCAACATACTCTGATAATCTTTCGGTTGGCCCATCATTTCCTGAAATGATGGGTCTGCCTGGCAGAAAGGGAAGGTCTTTGTGTAATTTGGGAAGCGTGTAGATGCATGGGTATCTAGGACGGTCAACTCTAAGGTAAGTAACTTCATCATCATCCAGTAACCCACATTCATGCCATCGTCTTAGATGTTTGTTTATGTGATCTATTAGAGTCCAGATGGGGTTGTTAGGAAGAGGTTCATAGCATTCCTGATCATTCAATTGTGATAAAATATCACGTTCATAATCTGTGTTCTGCATTATGACTATGTTCCCCCCTTATCTGCTTCACGGATCATGATGTCTTGATCCTGCATAAGACATTTAAGTGCATCACGTTCTCTATATGTCAAATTGTCTTTCATTTTGATGGTCTGTTTCTTTCTATCCATGTGTTTGTCTAATTTATGAATTGGTATTATCTGATTTAGACAAACATGCATCTACACGCTTCCCAAATTACACAAAGACCTTCCCTTTCCGTCAGGCAGACCCATCATTTCAGGAAATGATGGGCCAACCGAAAGATTATCAGAGTATGTTGACACATTTCTGAAACCTATGGTGGGCAATCTAGCATCTTACATCCGGGACACGAAACATGTTCTGGCAATACTCTCTGATCTTATTTGGGAGGATAGCATGACCTTGGTCACCCTAGACGTGACAGCCCTATACACGAGCATTAGGAGAGAAACAGGCCTGCGCGCAATTAGAAAAATTCTAAACACAAGATCAGCAAGCGCATGGGACCATACAGAGATGTTAATCGAAATGATTGAGCTGATTCTGGATAATAACATCTTTTGTTTAAAGACGAATGGTACAGGCAGAAGCAGGGGGTTGCCATGGGTTCCAGATTCTCTCCTTCGTATGCCAATCTGTTTATGGGTTGGTTCGAGGCGATGAGGATCTGGGGCCCAATGGGATCCGAGTGGAATGACTCTATTTTATATTGGGGTCGTTATATTGATGATTGCTTAATGATATGGACAGGCACCACCAGCAAACTCTTATCATTTGTCGAATACCTAAATGGTAATGATTGCAACATCAGGTTTACTTTTGAGCACAGCACAAGTAAAATTGCGTTCTTAGATGTGGAACTATACACAAGTGGCAATAAGATTCAAATCAAACTATTCCGCAAGAAAACAGCATGTAATGCATTACTTCATGCTTCTAGTGCTCATCCAGCTCACCAGATTAGGTCCATCCCATTTGGTGAACTTGTTCGGGTGAGACGCAATTGTAGTGAAGAAAAAGAATATGAGGAGTGCAAAAGGAGTGTTGGCCCGCTTCCGAAAAAGAGGTTACAATAATGAGACTTTGGCCAGAGCGGAGAAGAGAATCAAAAAAATTAAGAGACAAGACACTCTTAGAGAACGTACCAAAGATACACAGAGAGATGACAAAGTGCGGATGATAACAGGGTATAATACACTATCAGCGGTTATGATGCGGAGTCTACACAGGCACTGGCACATTCTAAAAGCAGACAGATCCCTGGGGGTTTCCGTGTCAGAGAGACCCAACATCACATACCGACGAGGGATTTCCTTGAGAAATCTACTCAGCCCTAGTTACCCCAGAGCGCTAACAACAGAAAATTGGTTAACCCAACGAATGAAAGGGTTCTATGGATGTGGACACTGTACTGTTTGTAAATGGGCTTGGAACAACAAGACAGATTTCAGAGGCCCAGGGAACAAGACATACAAGATATTGACTAACATAAACTGTATGACCAAATTTGTGGTTTATGTCATTGAATGCAAATGCAATAAAAAGTATGTAGGGAGCACAATAAGAACATTACGTGAAAGGATTGCAGAACATATGAGGGCAGTGAAACAGAGTGATGAAAGGTATCCCATCTCTGCACACATCATGATTGCCCCTCACAGAATACCAACAAACAGTTTTCATTTTATGGTATAGAACATACTCAGAGACACCCCAGGGGAGGAAACAGAGAGCTAGCCTTACGGAAGAGGGAAGCACTCTGGATCATGAGATTACGGTGCACTGATATAGGAATTAACATTGATCCAGAGTTACATTACTTTCTGGGTAAATGAACAAGTTGATGTACATAATGTTGATTAATTTAGAAACTGATATAGAAACTGAACATCAATCCAGAGTTACATTACTTTCTATGTAAATGAACAACTTGATGTACTCAATGTTGATTAATGTAGAAACTGTATGACCTTTCATTAACCACGTTTTTCCTTTCTTTTGCCTTTTTAATATTTACTTTATGCAACAATTCTGTTAATAACTGTTCTTTGAGTGAATATGTATTTGTTTATCAATCTAGTATGCACCACTTTACTAATTATAACATGCATGGGAATGGAGACCTCCAATATCTCAAACTCACACGAGAATTTTGATACACTTGGGTGTTCACTGAACTAATAGGAAAACACGTGTATATGGAATAGATGGCTTAAAGATGGCGCCCGCTTTGAGAGGCAGGAACGATATACAAGAAGGGAGGAGTACGAAAGGACGCGGACGTTTTTCTTTCATGCAATTTTAGGAAATATAATCGGCGTTTTAGAATATGTTTGATATCCAACTTATGGTCAGTCCAGTGTTGATTATAAATAGCAATCCGGCTGTTTTTAGCACATTAGGAGCACGTTACAAGATGGCTCCCAAAGCTGAGAAGGGGATCTGGTCCCTTTTCTCTGTTTATGTCACGTGTGAGCTGGAAGGTTTTAAAAATGGTGGATCATAGAGACCGGCATTCTCGCACTGGAGAACACAGCGCTGATGTGGGGACCTACACGTCCTTCTTACGGTAAGCAGAGGCACTGGATTGTAGTAGCCTAGCGTTTAAATAGTGACACGAGGTAATGGTGGAAGTTTTGATTTGAATGTGTGACACAGCAGATTTAGAAGAATCTGGAGCACCTGGTTAAGTTTACTAAGAGTTTTAAGCTTAAGTGAGGCGTTTGGGGAATACCCGGCGGGAACATAGATATTTTGGAATAGCGTGGTGATTAATGTAGAGACATGCTATATGTTATTAGATACAGGTATACATAGCGTAATATCATAAGCGTTGAAATGTAATTTTTAATAATACCCAGCGCGAACACAGATAGCTTTAAATAGCGTGCTGAATACTGCTGATTTATGCTGTGTGCTTTTATATACTGCTGTACACGGCGCTAAGATACAGGAAGTTTGCTTATATTTAGCCGATACGTGATCACATATGAGGTTTAAGACATCCCTATCTCTCTTTAGTGCTCTAGGTTTGGCTCATTACGAAGATCCACGGTTAAATGCGACGTGGACATCGGAACATAGATTTTAATTTTCCAGTGGGATGGAATTATCACCACTGATAAAGTAGGTAGCCTTAATACTTCAATGTACTGGATATCTAGTGAACCGGTCTACTCTTAATAGTGCATACTAAAATAGGTTATGGGTTTTTTCAGGGAACATTTTGGACTCTTGTAAGGTATTTCTGATCTTTTACTTGTGAGGAGTGATTTGGGATTTATTTTAAAGCCACCACACTTATTGCACTGATTTTGCTCGTCTCACCGTCACCTAGTAATTGGCACTAGGTCCTCAAGTGTGTGTGACACAGGAGGTGATCGTGCATTTTTAATCGTGACACGTATTGATCAGTGCACACACACCGGGTGCACGCAGATAGATACCGACAATCAGGACCTTTTATTGGTTTTCTCCATCACCACTTAATATACGGGGCGAGATTCTGATGGCCTATGTTTAACAACCTATTATTTATCATGCTTTGGAATGAGCACAGTCTCTTGGGCAAAGATCCCTGTGCTTGCCGCAGAAATTCGTATAGAATACCGCTATGCACACGGGTGAGGTTTGATGGGTGTATTAAATACACCTGTTTTGTGTAATTTTACAAAGGGCTTGTGTTTGTTTTGTATATACAGCCTTGAGAAAGTCGCGGGACAAAATTCCTTTGTGCGACGAAACACGTGTTGGCTGATGCAAGAACAAAGAGAATAAAGAAAAGAAACCAAGCTCAAAAATTTCTCTGTATCATTTATGCTTGACTAAAACAAATTGGATAATTGCATATTACTTAAAAGACGTGTGGTGAGGATTGTGTTTAAGTATGGTGTGAAGACCAACCCCCTGGCCAAAGGGCTGGTAAGGGTCCCCCGGGATAGATCAGGAGACAAAGACTTCAGGACAGGAATCAGGACAGGATACGTCACCTCTCTAAATACCGACAACTGCGTCGCACCCCTCTCTGACACTCTCTTCCTCCTCGTGGTTCTTCCGCGATCTTCTTTCTAACCCAATTAAGTTAAAATAGATTGGTTCTGCATTTGATTTTCTTCATCAGCGTCTCACAGCTTCAGCACCACCCACAGCACCGACAGCATACCGAGCTCTGCTTCTGTGCTCCCGTAAAGCTCCGTGTCAGCTCTGCTCATCATCAGCTAAACTAACTAACTAAAACTACCTCAATTATACCTTTCCATAACCATGTACCACCCATTAATGTTTCAATTTCACAAAATACTAACTCTGATTGGACAGGCGAGGGGGATGATCGTCACACCATGCTTACATTTCACTTATTTCATTAAACCATTGTTTCAAACCCCTCCCCTCAAACTTTTATTAAATCATTTCCTTTCCCATACATCTCCGAACTTTATTAATACAAAATGTTGCAAGTCATGAATAAAGCTCCTTCATATGAACTCTTCACCCTCATGTTCCCAGGGCACATCTTCGCTGGCCTTCGACGCGTGACAAGTCCTTACTCATCTTTCCTTATTTTCTCTCTGGTGCGCATGCGTGGGGTCAAATCAGTCAGCTCAATTCAGACAAGTGTGGAGGGCCCAAATGCGCACTAATAAAGTCAAAAGAAGAAATGTTATTCTCAAAAATAAATGGTTTCACTGTACACCACCAACCTCTACTCTAACCCACTCTAATTATTATTACCCTTTCTGCATTTGCGTTAGTATAAAACTAATTTTCTATTTCAGTCAAGCAGGTGCCATGCATTAGAGCTTTCAAGCGGCCATTTTATTATCTTTTGCGCAGGCGCAAGATTTTCCCTCTAAGCATTAGTACGTCATACTACATAGATGTAGTAGACGCATGCGCAGTAAAGATCCCTTGTTAAAGTGCGTTTTAGTCCTTCGTTCATGTTATTGCAGTTAGTAAACACATAGGCATGCTTCACTGTCCTGCGTGTCTTTTTCTAAATGCGAAATATTAATGACAAACACGTTGTTAGAAATTCGTTAATGAGTTAAAACAAAAGGATTGCTTCTGAGCAAGTCTCATTTACGAGTCCTTGCTCCATCAGGTCCCTTGCTCACTTTGCCACTGGATTCAAGCTAGCCTGGCTGATGAAGGGTGTTACCCAGAAACCGGTCCCAGGATGCTTGTTTCCGGTTCAGGGAAGACCTGGCTTGGCATTTCGGGCTGGACTGTTCCCATGAGGCACAGGGTCAAGACTGATTTGCATATGGCTGGGTCTGAACTGAGGTGGCGAAGTGAGCTAAAGAATGATGATGGATTCAACCCAGATGTGTGACTGGGGGAGAGTGTCTGAAAAGTTTCAGTGCTCCATCCATCATCTCCTTGTGTTTGCTTTGTTTGCCCTAAGTTGGCAGGGTATGCCCAGACGTGGGTCCCTTTCTCACTTTGCCATTGGATTTAAGCTAGTCTGGCTGATGAAGGGTGTTACCCACAAACCGGTCCCAGGATGCTTGTTTCCGGTTCAGGGAAGACCTGGCTTGGCAGTTCGGGCTGGACTGTTCCCATGAGGCACAGGGTCAAGACTCATTTTCATATAGCTGGGTCTGAACTGAGGTGGCGAAGTGAGCTAAAGAATGATGATGGATTCAACCCAGATCTGTGACTAGGGGTGAGTGTCTGAAAAGTTTCAGTGCTCAGTCCATCATCTTCTTGTGTTTGCTGTGTTCGCCCTAAGTTGGCAGGGTATGCCCAGACGTGGGTCCCTTGCTCACCTTGCCACTGGATTCAGGTTGCCTGGCTGATGAAGGGTGTTACCCAGAAACCGGTCCCAGGATGCTTGTTTCCGGTTCAGGGAAGACCTGGCTTGGCAGTTTGGGCTGGACTGTTCCCATGAGGCACAGGGTCAAGACAGATTTGCATATAACTGGGTCTGACCTGAGGTGGCGAAGTGAGCTAAAGAATGATGATGGATTCAACCCAGATCTGTGACTGGGGGTGAGAGTCTGAAAAGTTTCAGTGCTCCATCCATCATCTTCTTGTGTTTGCTTTGTTCGCCCTAAATTAGCAGGGTATGCCCAGACGTGGGTCCCTTGCTCATTTTGACACTGGATTCAAGCTAGCATGGCTGATGAACGGTGTTACCCAGAAACTGGTCCCAGGATGCTTGTTTCCGGTTCAGGGACGACCTGGCTTGGCAGTTCGGGCTGGACTGTTCCCATGAGGGACAGGGTCAAGACTGATTTGCATATAGCTGGGTCTGAACTGAGGTGGCAAAGTGAGCTAAAGAATGATGATGGATTCAACCCAGATCTGTGACTGGGTGTGAGTGTCTGAAAAGTTTCAGTGCTCCGTCCATCATCTCCTTCTGTTTGCTTTGTTCGCCCTAAGTTGGCAGGTTATGCCCAGACGTGGGTCCCTTGCTCACTTTGCCACTGGATTCAAGCTAGCTTGGCTGAAATAGGGTGTTACCCAGAAACCGGTCCCAGGATGCTTGTTTCCGGTTCAAGGAAGACCTTTCTTGGCAGTTTGGGCTGGACTGTTCCCATGAGGCACAGGGTCAAGACTGATTTACATAAAGCTGGGTCTGACCTGAGGTGGCGAAGTGAGCTAAAGAATGATGATGGATTCAACCCAGATTAGTGACTGGGGGTGAGTGTCTGAAAAGGTTCAGTGCTCCGCCCATCATCCCCTTGTGTTTGCTTTGATCGCCCTAAGTTGGCAGGGTATGCCCAGACGTGGGTCCCTTTCTCACTTTGCCATTGAATTTAAGCTAGTCTGGCTGAAGAAGGGTGTTACCCAGAAACCGGTCCCAGGATGCTTGTTTCCGGTTCAGGGAAGACCTGGCTTGGCAGTTCGGGCTGGACTGTTTCCATGAGGCACAGGGTCAAGACTGATTTTCATATAGCTGGGTCTGAACTGAGGTGGCGAAGTGAGCTAAAGAATGATGATGGATTCAACCCAGATCTGTGACTGGGGGTGAGTGTCTGAAAAGTTTCAGTGCTCCATCCATCATCTCCTTGTGTTTGCTTTGTTTGCCCTAAGTTGGCGGGGTATGCCCAGACATGGGTCCCTTGCTCACCTTGCCACTGGATTCAAGCTAACCTGGCTGATGAGAGGTGTTACGCAGAAACCGGTCCCAGGATGCATGTTTCCGGTTCAGGGAAGACCTGGCTTGGCAGTTCGGACTGGAGTGTTCCCATGAGGCACAGGGTCAAGACTGATTTGCATATGGCTGGGTCCGAACTGAGGTGGTGAAGTGAGCTAATGAATGATGATGGATTCAACCCAGATCTGTGACTGGGGGTGAGTGTCTGAAAAGTTTCAGTGCTCTGTCCATCATCTCCTTGTGTTTGCTTTGTTCGCCCTAAGTTGGCAGGGTATGCCCATACGTGGGTCCCTTGCTCACTTTGCCACTGGATTCAAACTAGCCTGGCTGATGAAGGATGTTACCCAGAAACCGGTCCCAGGATGCTTGTTTCCAGTTCAGGGAAGACCTGGCTTGGCAGTTCAGGCTGGACTGTTCCCATGAGGCACAGGGTCAAGACTGATTTGCATATAGCTGGGTCTGACCTGAGGTGGCGAAGTGAGCTAAAGAATGATGATGGATTCAACCCAGATCTGTGACTGGGGGTGAGTGTCTAAAAGTTTCAGTGCTCCGTCCATCATCTCCTTGTGTTTGCTTTGATCGCCCTAAGTTTGCAGGGTATGCCCAGACGTGGGTCCCTTTCTCACTTCTCCATTGGATTTAAGCTAGTCTGGCTGATGAAGGGTGATACCCACAAACTGGTCCCAGGATGCTTGTTTCCGGTTCAGGGAAGACCTGGCTTGGAAGTTCGGGCTGGACTGTTCCCATGAGGCACAGGGCCAAGACTCATTTTCATATAGCTGGGTCTGAACTGAGGTGGCGAAGTGAGCTAAAGAATGATGATGGATTCAACCCAGATCTGTGACTAGGGGTGAGTGTCTGAAAAGTTTCAGTGCTCCGTCCATCATCTCCTTGTGTTTGCTTTGTTTGCCCTAAGTTGGCAGGGTATGCCCAGACGTGGGTCCCTTGCTCACCTTGCCACTGGATTCAAGCTAGCCTGGCTGATGAAGGGTGTTACCCAGAAACCGGTCCCAGGATGCTTGATTCCGGTTCAGGGAAGACCTGGCTTGGCAGTTCGGGCTGAACTGTTCCCATGAGGCACAGGGTCAAGACTGATTTGCATATAGCTGGGTCCGACCTGAGGTGGCGAAGTGAGCTAAAGAATGATGATGGATTCAACCCAGATCTGTGACTGGGGGTGAGAGTCTGAAAAGTTTCAGTGCTCCATCCATCATCTTCTTGTGTTTGCTTTGTTCGCCCTAAATTCACAAGGTATGCCCAGACGTGGGTCCCTTCCTCACTTTGCCACTGGATTCAAGCTAGCATGGCTGATGAGAGGTGTTACCCAGAAACCGGTCCCAGGATGCATGTTTCCGGTTCAGGGAAGACCTGTCTTGGCAGTTCGGGCTGGACTGTTCCCATGAGGCACAGGGTCAAGACTGATTTGCATATGGCTGGGTCTGAACTGAGGTGGCGAAGTGAGCTAAAGAATGATGATGGATTCAACCCAGATCTGTGACTGGGGGTGAGTATCTGAAAAGTTTCAGTGCTCCGTCCATCATCTCCTTGTGTTTGCTTTGTTTGCCCTAAGTTGGTAGGGGTATGCCCAGACGTGGGTCCCTTGCTCACTTTGTCACTGGATTCAAGCTAGCCTGGCTGATGAACGGTGTTACCCAGAAACCGGTCCCAGGATGCTTGTTTCCGGTTCAGGGAAGACCTGGCTTGGCAGTTCGGGCTGGACTGTTCCCATGAGGCACAGGGTCAAGACTGATTTGCCTAAAGCTGGGTCTGACCTGAGGTGGCGAAGTGAGCTAAAGAATGATGATGGATTCAACCCAGATCTGTGACTAGGGGTGAGTGTCTGAAAAGTTTCAGTGCTCAGCCCATCATCTCCTTGTGTTTGCTTTGTTCGCCCTAAGTTGGCAGGGTATGCCCAGACGTGGGTCCCTTGCTCACCTTGCCACTGGATTCAAGGTTGCCTGGCTGATGAAGGGTGTTACCCAGAAACCGGTCCCAGGATGCTTGTTTCCGGTTCAGGGAAGACCTGGCTTGGCAGTTCGGGCTGGACTGTTCCCATGAGGCACAGGGTCAAGACAGATTTGCATATAGCTGGGTCTGACCTGAGGTGGCGAAGTGAGCTAAAGAATGATGATGGATTCAACCCAGATCTGTGACTGGGGGTGAGAGTCTGAAAAGTTTCAGTGCTCCATCCATCATCTTCTTGTGTTTGCTTTGTTCGCCCTAAATTCGCAGGGTATGCCCAGACGTGGGTCCCTTGCTCATTTTGACACTGGATTCAAGCTAGCATGGCTGATGAACGGTGTTACCCAGAAACCGGTCCCAGGATGCATGTTTCCGGTTCAGGGAAGACCTGGCTTGGCAGTTCGGGCTGGACTGTTCCCATGAGGCACAGGGTCAAGACTGATTTTCATATAGCTGGGTCTGAACTGAGGTGGCGAAGTGAGCTAAAGAATGATGATGGATTCAACCCAGATCTGTGACTGGGGGTGAGTGTCTGAAAAGTTTCAGTGCTCCATCCATCATCTCCTTGTGTTTGCTTTGTTTGCCCTAAGTTGGCGGGGTATGCCCAGACATGGGTCCCTTGCTCACCTTGCCACTGGATTCAAGCTAACCTGGCTGATGAGAGGTGTTACGCAGAAACCGGTCCCAGGATGCATGTTTCCGGTTCAGGGAAGACCTGGCTTGGCAGTTCGGACTGGAGTGTTCCCATGAGGCACAGGGTCAAGACTGATTTGCATATGGCTGGGTCCGAACTGAGGTGGTGAAGTGAGCTAATGAATGATGATGGATTCAACCCAGATCTGTGACTGGGGGTGAGTGTCTGAAAAGTTTCAGTGCTCTGTCCATCATCTCCTTGTGTTTGCTTTGTTCGCCCTAAGTTGGCAGGGTATGCCCATACGTGGGTCCCTTGCTCACTTTGCCACTGGATTCAAACTAGCCTGGCTGATGAAGGATGTTACCCAGAAACCGGTCCCAGGATGCTTGTTTCCAGTTCAGGGAAGACCTGGCTTGGCAGTTCAGGCTGGACTGTTCCCATGAGGCACAGGGTCAAGACTGATTTGCATATAGCTGGGTCTGACCTGAGGTGGCGAAGTGAGCTAAAGAATGATGATGGATTCAACCCAGATCTGTGACTGGGGGTGAGTGTCTAAAAAGTTTCAGTGCTCCGTCCATCATCTCCTTGTGTTTGCTTTGATCGCCCTAAGTTTGCAGGGTATGCCCAGACGTGGGTCCCTTTCTCACTTCTCCATTGGATTTAAGCTAGTCTGGCTGATGAAGGGTGATACCCACAAACTGGTCCCAGGATGCTTGTTTCCGGTTCAGGGAAGACCTGGCTTGGAAGTTCGGGCTGGACTGTTCCCATGAGGCACAGGGCCAAGACTCATTTTCATATAGCTGGGTCTGAACTGAGGTGGCGAAGTGAGCTAAAGAATGATGATGGATTCAACCCAGATCTGTGACTAGGGGTGAGTGTCTGAAAAGTTTCAGTGCTCCGTCCATCATCTCCTTGTGTTTGCTTTGTTTGCCCTAAGTTGGCAGGGTATGCCCAGACGTGGGTCCCTTGCTCACCTTGCCACTGGATTCAAGCTAGCCTGGCTGATGAAGGGTGTTACCCAGAAACCGGTCCCAGGATGCTTGATTCCGGTTCAGGGAAGACCTGGCTTGGCAGTTCGGGCTGAACTGTTCCCATGAGGCACAGGGTCAAGACTGATTTGCATATAGCTGGGTCCGACCTGAGGTGGGGAAGTGAGCTAAAGAATGATGATGGATTCAACCCAGATCTGTGACTGGGGGTGAGAGTCTGAAAAGTTTCAGTGCTCCATCCATCATCTTCTTGTGTTTGCTTTGTTCGCCCTAAATTCACAAGGTATGTCCAGACGTGGGTCCCTTCCTCACTTTGCCACTGGATTCAAGCTAGCATGGCTGATGAGAGGTGTTACCCAGAAACCGGTCCCAGGATGCATGTTTCCGGTTCAGGGAAGACCTGTCTTGGCAGTTCGGGCTGGACTGTTCCCATGAGGCACAGGGTCAAGACTGATTTGCATATGGCTGGGTCTGAACTGAGGTGGCGAAGTGAGCTAAAGAATGATGATGGATTCAACCCAGATCTGTGACTGGGGGTGAGTATCTGAAAAGTTTCAGTGCTCCGTCCATCATCTCCTTGTGTTTGCTTTGTTTGCCCTAAGTTGGTAGGGTATGCCCAGACGTGGGTCCCTTGCTCACTTTGTCACTGGATTCAAGCTAGCCTGGCTGATGAACGGTGTTACCCAGAAACCGGTCCCAGGATGCTTGTTTCCGGTTCAGGGAAGACCTGGCTTGGCAGTTCGGGCTGGACTGTTCCCATGAGGCACAGGGTCAAGACTGATTTGCCTAAAGCTGGGTCTGACCTGAGGTGGCGAAGTGAGCTAAAGAATGATGATGGATTCAACCCAGATCTGTGACTAGGGGTGAGTGTCTGAAAAGTTTCAGTGCTCAGTCCATCATCTCCTTGTGTTTGCTTTGTTCGCCCTAAGTTGGCAGGGTATGCCCAGACGTGGGTCCCTTGCTCACCTTGCCACTGGATTCAAGGTTGCCTGGCTGATGAAGGGTGTTACCCAGAAACCGGTCCCAGGATGCTTGTTTCCGGTTCAGGGAAGACCTGGCTTGGCAGTTCGGGCTGGACTGTTCCCATGAGGCACAGGGTCAAGACAGATTTGCATATAGCTGGGTCTGACCTGAGGTGGCGAAGTGAGCTAAAGAATGATGATGGATTCAACCCAGATCTGTGACTGGGGGTGAGAGTCTGAAAAGTTTCAGTGCTCCATCCATCATCTTCTTGTGTTTGCTTTGTTCGCCCTAAATTCGCAGGGTATGCCCAGACGTGGGTCCCTTGCTCATTTTGACACTGGATTCAAGCTAGCATGGCTGATGAACGGTGTTACCCAGAAACCGGTCCCAGGATGCTTGTTTCCGGTTCAGGGAAGACCTGGCTTGGCAGTTCGGGCTGGACTGTTCCCATGAGGCACAGGGTCAAGACTGATTTGCATATAGCTGGGTCTGAACTGAGGTGGCAAAGTGAGCTAAAGAATGATGATGGATTCAACCCAGATCTGTGACTGGGTGTGAGTGTCTGAAAAGTTTCAGTGCTCCGTCCATCATCTCCTTCTGTTTGCTTTGTTCGCCCTAAGTTGGCAGGTTATGCCCAGACGTGGGTCCCTTGCTCACTTTGCCACTGGATTCAAGCTAGCCTGGCTGAAATAGGGTGTTACCCAGAAACCGGTCCCAGGATGCTTGTTTCCGGTTCAGGGAAGACCTTTCTTGGCAGTTCGGGCTGGACTGTTCCCATGAGGCACAGGGTCAAGACTGATTTACATAAAGCTGGGTCTGACCTGAGGTGGCGAAGTGAGCTAAAGAATGATGATGGATTCAACCCAGATTTGTGACTGGGGGTGAGTGTCTGAAAAGGTTCAGTGCTCCGCCCATCATCCCCTTGTGTTTGCTTTGATCGCCCTAAGTTGGCAGGGTATGCCCAGACGTGGGTCCCTTTCTCACTTTGCCATTGGATTTAAGCTAGTCTGGCTGAAGAAGGGTGTTACCCAGAAACCGGTCCCGGGATGCTTGTTTCTGGTTCAGGGAAGACCTGGCTTGGCAGTTCGTCCTGGACTGTTCCCATGAGGCACAGGGTCAAGACTGATTTTCATATAGCTGGGTCTGAACTGAGGTGGCGAAGTGAGCTAACGAGTGATGATGGATTCAACCCAGATCTGTGACTGGGGGTGTGATTGAAAAGTTTCAGTGCTCCGTCCATCATCTCCTTGTGTTTGCTTTGTTCGCCCTAAGTTGGCAGGGTAGGCCCAGACGTGGGTCCCTTGCTCACTTTGCCACTGGATTCAAGCTAGCTTGGCTGATGCAGGGTGTTACCCAGAAACCGGTCCCATGATGCTTGTTTCTGGTTCAGGGAAGACCTGGCTTGGGAGTTCGGGCTGGACTGTTCCCATGAGGCACAGGGTCAAGACTGATTTGCATATGGCTGGGTCCGAACTGAGGTGGTGAAGTGAGCTAATGAATGATGATGGATTCAACCCAGATCTGTGACTGCGGGTGAGTGTCTGAAAAGTTTCAGTGCTCCGTCCATCATCTCCTTGTGTTTGCTTTGTTCGCCCTAAGTTGGCAGGGTATGCCCATACGTGGGTCCCTGGCTCACTTTGTCACTGGATTCAAACTAGCCTGGCTGATGAAGGATATTACCCAGAAACTGGTCCCAGGATGCTTGTTTCCAGTTCAGGGAAGACCTGGCTTGGCAGTTCAGGCTGGACTGTTCCCATGAGGCACAGGGTCAAGACTGATTTGCATATAGCTGGGTCTGACCTGAGGTGGCGAAGTGAGCTAAAGAATGATGATGGATTCAACCCAGATCTGTGACTGGGGGTGAGTGTCTAAAAAGTTTCAGTGCTCCGTCCATCATCTCCTTGTGTTTGCTTTGATCGCCCTAAGTTTGCAGGGTATGCCCAGACGTGGGTCCCTTTCTCACTTTTCCATTGGATTTAAGCTAGTCTGGCTGATGAAGGGTGTTACCCACAAACTGGTCCCAGGATGCTTGTTTCCGGTTCAGGGAAGACCTGGCTTGGCAGTTCGGGCTGGACTGTTCCCATGAGGCACAGGGCCAAGACTCATTTTCATATAGCTGGGTCTGAACTGAGGTGGCGAAGTGAGCTAAAGAATGATGATGGATTCAACCCAGATCTGTGACTAGGGGTGAGTGTCTGAAAAGTTTCAGTGCTCCGTCCATCATCTCTTTGTGTTTGCTTTGTTTGCAATAAGTTGGCAGGGTATGCCCAGACGTGGGTCCCTTGCTCACCTTGTCACTGGATTCAAGCTAGCCTGGCTGATGAAGGATGTTACCCAGAAACCGGTCCCAGGATGCTTGTTTCCGGTTCAGGGAAGACCTGGCTTGGCAGTTCGGGCTGAACTGTTCCCATGAGGCACAGGGTCAAGACTGATTTGCATATAGCTGGTTCCGACCTGAGGTGGCGAAGTGAGCTAAAGAATGATGATGGATTCAACCCAGATCTGTGACTGGGGGTGAGAGTCTGAAAAGTTTCAGTGCTCCATCCATCATCTTCTTGTGTTTGCTTTGTTCGCCCTAAATTCACAGGGTATGCCCAGACGTGGGTCCCTTCCTCACTTTGCCACTGGATTCAAGCTGGCATGGCTGATGAGAGGTGTTACCCAGAAACCGGTCCAAGGATGCATGTTTCCGGTTCAGGGAAGACCTGGCTTGGCAGTTCGGACTGGAGTGTTCCCATGAGGCACAGGGTCAAGACTGATTTGCATATGGCTGGGTCTGAACTGAGGTGGTGAAGTGAGCTAGAGAATGATGATGGATTCAACCGAGATCTGTGACTGCGGGTGAGTGTCTGAAAAGTTTCAGTGCTCCGTCCATCATCTCCTTGTGTTTGCTTTGTTTGCCCTAAGTTGGCAGGGTATGTTCAGATGTGGGTCCCTTGCTCATTTTGACACTGGATTCAAGCTAGCATGGCTGATGAACGGTGTTACCCAGAAACCGGTCCCAGGATGCTTGTTTCCGGTTCAGGGAAGACCTGGCTTGGCAGTTCGGGCTGGACTGTTCCCATGAGGCACAGGGTCAAGACTGATTTGCATATAGCTGGGTCTGAACTGAGGTGGAAAAGTGAGCTAAAGAATGATGATGGATTCAACCCAGATCTGTGACTGGGTGTGAGTGTCTGAAAAGTTTCAGTGCTCCGTCCATCATCTCCTTCTGTTTGCTTTGTTCGCCCTAAGTTGGCAGGTTATGCCCAGACGTGGGTCCCTTGCTCACTTTGCCACTGGATTCAAGCTAGCCTGGCTGATGAAGGGTGTTACCCAGAAACCGGTCCCTGGATGATTGTTTCCGGTTCAGGGAAGACCTGGCTTGGCAGTTCGGGCTGGACTGTTCCCATGAGGCACAGGGCCAAGACTCATTTTCATATAGCTGGGTCTGAACTGAGGTGGCGAAGTGAGCTAAAGAATGATGATGGATTCAACCCAGATCTGTGACTAGGGGTGAGTGTCTGAAAAGTTTCAGTGCTCCGTCCATCATCTCCTTGTGTTTGCTTTGTTTGCCCTAAGTTGGCAGGGTATGCCCAGACGTGGGTCCCTTGCTCACCTTGCCACTGGATTCAAGCTAGCCTGGCTGATGAAGGGTGTTACCCAGAAACCAGTCCCAGGATGCTTGTTTCCGGTTCAGGGAAGACCTGGCTTGGCAGTTCGGGCTGAACTGTTCCCATGAGGCACAGGGTCAAGACTGATTTGCATATAGCTGGTTCCGACCTGAGGTGGCGAAGTGAGCTAAATAATGATGATGGATTCAACCCAGATCTGTGACTGGGGGTGAGAGTCTGAAAAGTTTCAGTGCTCCATCCATCATCTTCTTGTGTTTGCTTTGTTCGCCCTAAATTCACAGGGTATGCCCAGACGTGGGTCCCTTCCTCACTTTGCCACTGGATTCAAGCTGGCATGGCTGATGAGAGGTGTTACCCAGAAACCGGTCCCAGGATACATGTTTCCGGTTCAGGGAAGACCTGGCTTGGCAGTTCGGACTGGAGTGTTCCCATGAGGCACAGGGTCAAGACTGATTTGCATATGGCTGGGTCTGAACTGAGGTGGTGAAGTGAGCTAGAGAATGATGATGGATTCAACCGAGATCTGTGACTGCGGGTGAGTGTCTGAAAAGTTTCAGTGCTCCGTCCATCATCTCCTTGTGTTTGCTTTGTTTGCCCTAAGTTGGCAGGGTATGTTCAGATGTGGGTCCCTTGCTCATTTTGACACTGGATTCAAGCTAGCATGGCTGATGAACGGTGTTACCCAGAAACCGGTCCCAGGATGCTTGTTTCCGGATCAGGGAAGACCTGGCTTGGCAGTTCGGGCTGGACTGTTCCCATGAGGCACAGGGTCAAGACTGATTTGCATATAGCTGGGTCTGAACTGAGGTGGAAAAGTGAGCTAAAGAATGATGATGGATTCAACCCAGATCTGTGACTGGGTGTGAGTGTCTGAAAAGTTTCAGTGCTCCATCCATCATCTCCTTCTGTTTGCTTTGTTCGCCCTAAGTTGGCAGGTTATGCCCAGACGTGGGTCCCTTGCTCACTTTGCCACTGGATTCAAGCTAGCCTGGCTGATGAAGGGTGTTACCCAGAAACCGGTCCCTGGATGCTTGTTTCCGGTTCAGGGAAGACCTGTCTTGGCAGTTCGGGCTGGACTGTTCCCATGAGGCACAGGGTCAAGACTGATTTGCATATGGCTGGGTCTGAACTGAGGTGGCGAAGTGAGCTAGAGAATGATGATGGATTCAACCCAGATCTGTGATTGCGGGTGAGTGTCTGAAAAGTTTCAGTGCTCCGTCCATCATCTCCTTGTGTTTGCTTTGTTTGCCCTAAGTTGGCAGGGTATGCTCAGATGTGGGTCCCTTGCTCACTTTGCCACTGGATTCAAGTTAGCCTGGCTGATGAAGGGTGTTACCCAGAAACCGGTCCCTGGATGCTTGTTTCCGGTTCAGGGAAGACCTGTCTTGGCAGTTCGGGCTGGACTGTTCCCATGAGGCACAGGGTCAAGACTGATTTGCATATGGCTGGGTCTGAACTGAGGTGGCGAAGTGAGCTAAAGAATGATGATGGATTCAACCCAGATCTGTGACTGGGGGTGAGTATCTGAAAAGTTTCAGTGCTCCGTCCATCATCTCCTTGTGTTTGCTTTGTTTGCCCTAAGTTGGTAGGGTATGCCCAGACGTGGGTCCCTTGCTCACTTTGTCACTGGATTCAAGCTAGCCTGGCTGATGAACGGTGTTACCCAGAAACCGGTCCCAGGATGCTTGTTTCCGGTTCAGGGAAGACCTGGCTTGGTAGTTCGGGCTGGACTGTTCCCATGAGGCACAGGGTCAAGACTGATTTGCCTAAAGCTGGGTCTGACCTGAGGTGGCGAAGTGAGCTAAAGAATGATGATGGATTCAACCCAGATCTGTGACTAGGGGTGAGTGTCTGAAAAGTTTCAGTGCTCAGTCCATCATCTCCTTGTGTTTGCTTTGTTCGCCCTAAGTTGGCAGGGTATGCCCAGACGTGGGTCCCTTGCTCACCTTGCCACTGGATTCAAGGTTGCCTGGCTGATGAAGGGTGTTACCCAGAAACCGGGCCCAGGATGCTTGTTTCCGGTTCAGGGAAGACCTGGCTTGGCAGTTCGGGCTGGACTGTTCCCATGAGGCACAGGGTCAAGACAGATTTGCATATAGCTGGGTCTGACCTGAGGTGGTGAAGTGAGCTAAAGAATGATGATGGATTCAACCCAGATCTGTGACTGGGGGTGAGAGTCTGAAAAGTTTCAGTGCTCCATCCATCATCTTCTTGTGTTTGCTTTGTTCGCCCTAAATTCGCAGGGTATGCCCAGACGTGGGTCCCTTGCTCATTTTGACACTGGATTCAAGCTAGCATGGCTGATGAGCGGTGTTACCCAGAAACCGGTCCCAGGATGCTTGTTTCCGGTTCAGGGAAGACCTGGCTTGGCAGTTCGGGCTGGACTGTTCCCATGAGGCACAGGGTCAAGACTGATTTGCATATAGCTGGGTCTGAACTGAGGTGGCAAAGTGAGCTAAAGAATGATGATGGATTCAACCCAGATCTGTGACTGGGTGTGAGTGTCTGAAAAGTTTCAGTGCTCCATCCATCATCTCCTTCTGTTTGCTTTGTTCGCCCTAAGTTGGCAGGTTATGCCCAGACGTGGGTCCCTTGCTCACTTTGCCACTGGAGTCAAGCTAGCCTGGCTGAAATAGGGTGTTACCCAGAAACCGGTCCCAGGATGCTTGTTTCCGGTTCAGGGAAGACCTTTCTTGGCAGTTCGGGCTGGACTGTTCCCATGAGGCACAGGGTCAAGACTGATTTACATAAAGCTGGGTCTGACCTGAGGTGGCGAAGCGAGCTAAAGAATGATGATGGATTCAACCCAGATTTGTGACTGGGGGTGAGTGTCTGAAAAGGTTCAGTGCTCCGCCCATCATCCCCTTGTGTTTGCTTTGATCGCCCTAAGTTGGCAGGGTTTGCCCAGACGTGGGTCCCTTTCTCACTTTGCCATTGGATTTAAGCTAGTCTGGCTGAAGAAGGGTGTTACCCAGAAACCGGTCCTGGGATGCTTGTTTCTGGTTCAGGGAAGACCTGGCTTGGCAGTTCGTCCTGGACTGTTCCCATGAGGCACAGGGTCAAGACTGATTTTCATATAGCTGGGTCTGAACTGAGGTGGCGAAGTGAGCTAACGAGTGATGATGGATTCAACCCAGATCTGTGACTGGGGGTGTGATTGAAAAGTTTCAGTGCTCTGTCCATCATCTACTTGTGTTTGCTTTGTTCGCCCTAAGTTGGCAGGGTATGCCCAGATGTGGGTCCCTTGCTCACTTTGCCACTGGATTCAAGCTAGCTTGGCTGATGCAGGGTGTTACCCAGAAACCGGTCCCATGATGCTTGTTTCTGGTTCAGGGAAGACCTGGCTTGGCAGTTCGGGCTGGACTGTTTCCATGAGGCACAGGGTCAAGACTGATATGCATATAGCTGGGTCTGTCCTGAGGTGGCGAAGTGAGCTAAAGAATGATGATGGATTCAACCCAGATCTGTGACTGGGGGTGAGTGTCTGAAAAGTTTCAGTGCTCCATCCATCATCTCCTTGTGTTTGCTTTGTTTGCCCTAAGTTGGCAGGGTATGCCCAGACGTGGGTCCCTTGCTCACCTTGCCACTGGATTCAAGCTAACCTGGCTGATGAGAGGTGTTACCCAGAAACCGGTCCCAGGATGCATGTTTCCGGTTCAGGGAAGACCTGGCTTGGCAGTTCGGACTGGAGTTTTCCCATGAGGCACAGGGTCAAGACTGATTTGCATATGGCTGGGTCCGAACTGAGGTGGTGAAGTGAGCTAATGAATGATGATGGATTCAACCCAGATCTGTGACTGCGGGTGAGTGTCTGAAAAGTTTCAGTGCTCCGTCCATCATCTCCTTGTGTTTGCTTTTTTGCCCTAAGTTGGCAGGGTATGCCCAGATGTGGGTCCCTTGCTCACTTTCCCACTGGATTCAAGCTAGCCTGGCTGATGAAGGTTGTTAACCAGAAACCGGTCCCAGGATGCTTGTTTCCGGTTCAGGGAAGACCTGGCTTGGCAGTTCGGGTTGGACTGTTCCCATGAAGCACAGGGTCAAGACTTATTTGCATATAGCTGGGTCTGACCTGAGGTGGCGAAGTGAGCTAAAGAATGATGATGGATTCAACCCAGATCTGTGACTGGGGGTGAGTGTCTGAAAAGTTTCAGTGCTCCGTCCATCATCTCCTTGTGTTTGCTTTGTTCGCCCTAAGTTGGCAGGGTATGCCCATACGTGGGTCCCTGGCTCACTTTGCCACTGGATTCAAACTAGCCTGGCTGATGAAGGATATTACCCAGAAACTGGTCCCAGGATGCTTGTTTCCAGTTCAGGGAAGACCTGGCTTGGCAGTTCAGGCTGGACTGTTCCCATGAGGCACAGGGTCAAGACTGATTTGCATATAGCTGGGTCTGACCTGAGGTGGCGAAGTGAGCTAAAGAATGATGATGGATTCAACCCAGATCTGTGACTGGGGGTGAGAGTCTGAAAAGTTTCAGTGCTCCATCCATCATCTTCTTGTGTTTGCTTTGTTCGCCCTAAATTCACAGGGTATGCCCAAAACGTGGGTCCCTTCCTCACTTTGCCACTGGATTCAAGCTGGCATGGCTGATGAGAGGTGTTACCCAGAAACCGGTCCCAGGATGTATGTTTCCGGTTCAGGGAAGACCTGTTTTGGCAGTTCGGACTGGAGTGTTCCCATGAGGCACAGGGTCAAGACTGATTTGCATATGGCTGGGTCCGAACTGAGGTGGTGAAGTGAGCTAATGAATGATGATGGATTCAACCCAGATCTGTGACTGCGGGTGAGTGTCTGAAAAGTTTCAGTGCTCCGTCCATCATCTCCTTATGTTTGCTTTTTTGCCCTAAGTTGGCAGGGTATGCCCAGATGTGGGTCCCTTGCTCACTTTCCCACTGGATTCAAGCTAGCCTGGCTGATGAAGGTTGTTACCCAGAAACCGGTCCCAGGATGCTTGTTTCCGGTTCAGGGAAGACCTGGCTTGGCAGTTCAGGTTGGACTGTTCCCATGAAGCACAGGGTCAAGACTTATTTGCATATAGCTGGGTCTGACCTGAGGTGGCGAAGTGAGCTAAAGAATGATGATGGATTCAACCCAGATCTGTGACTGGGGGTGAGTGTCTGAAAAGTTTCAGTGCTCCGTCCATCATCTCCTTGTGTTTGCTTTGTTCGCCCTAAGTTGGCAGGGTATGCCCATACGTGGGTCCCTGGCTCACTTTGCCACTGGATTCAAACTAGCCTGGCTGATGAAGGATATTACCCAGAAACTGGTCCCAGGATGCTTGTTTCCAGTTCAGGGAAGACCTGGCTTGGCAGTTCAGGCTGGACTGTTCCCATGAGGCACAGGGTCAAGACTGATTTGCATATAGCTGGGTCTGACCTGAGGTGGCGAAGTGAGCTAAAGAATGATGATGGATTCAACCCAGATCTGTGACTGGGGGTGAGAGTCTGAAAAGTTTCAGTGCTCCATCCATCATCTTCTTGTGTTTGCTTTGTTCGCCCTAAATTCACAGGGTATGCCCAAAACGTGGGTCCCTTCCTCACTTTGCCACTGGATTCAAGCTGGCATGGCTGATGAGAGGTGTTACCCAGAAACCGGTCCCAGGATGTATGTTTCCGGTTCAGGGAAGACCTGTTTTGGCAGTTCGGACTGGAGTGTTCCCATGAGGCACAGGGTCAAGACTGATTTGCATATGGCTGGGTCTGAACTGAGGTGGCGAAGTGAGCTAGAGAATGATGATGGATTCAACCCAGATCTGTGACTGCGGGTGAGTGTCTGAAAAGTTTCAGTGCTCCGTCCATCATCTCGTTGTGTTTGCTTTGTTTGCCCTAAGTTGGCAGGGTATGCTCAGATGTGGGTCCCTTGCTCACTTTGCCACTGGATTCAAGCTAGCCTGGCTGATAAAGGGTGTTACCCAGAAACCGTCCCAGGATGCTTGTTTCCGTTTCAGGGAAGACCTGGCTTGGCAGTTCAGGCTGGACTGTTCCCATGAAGCACAGGGTCAAGACTTATTTGCATATAGCTGGGTCTGACCTGAGGTGGCGAAGTGAGCTAAAGAATGATGATGGATTCAACCCAGATCTGGTACTGGGGGTGAGTGTCTGAAAATTTTCAGTGCTCCGTCCATCATCCCCTTGTGTTTGCTTTGATCGCCCTAAGTTGGCAGGGTATGCCCAGACGTAGGTCCCTTTCTCACTTTGCCACTGGATTCAAGCTAGCTTGGCTGATGAAGGGTGTTACCCAGAAACCGGTCCCATAATGCTTGTTTCTGGTTCAGGGAAGACCTGGCTTGGCAGTTCGGGCTGGACTGTTCCCATGAGGCACAGGGTCAAGACTGATATGCATATAGCTGGGTCTGTCCTGAGGTGGCGAAGTGAGCTAAAGTATAATGATGGATTCAACCCAGATCTGTGACTGGGGGTGAGTGTCTGAAAAGTTTCAGTGCTCCGTCCATCATCTCCTTGTGTTTGCTTTGTTCACCCTAAGTTGGCAGGGTATGCCCAGACATGGGTCCCTTGCTCACCTTGCCACTGGATTCAAGCTAACCTGGCTGATGAAAGGTGTTTCCCAGAAACCGGTCGAAGTATTCATGTTTCCGGTTCAGTGAAGACCTGGCTTGGCAGTTCGGACTGGATTGTTCCCTTGAGGCATAGGGTCAAGACTGATTTGTATATGGCTGGGTCTGAACTGATGTGGCGAAGTGAGCTAAAGAATGATGATGGATTCAACTCAGATGTGTGACTGGGGGTGAGTGTCTGAAAAGTTTCATTGCTCCGTCCATCATCTCCTTGTGTTTGCTTTGTTTGCCCTAAGTTGGCAGGGTATGCCCAGATGTGGGTCCCTTGCTCACTTTGCCACTGGATTCAAGCTAGCCTGGCTGATGAAGGGTGTTACCCAGAAACCGGTCCCAGGATGCTTGTTTCCGGTTCAGGGAAGACCTGGCTTGGCAGTTCGGGCTGGACTGTCCCAATGAGGCACAGGGTCAAGACTGATTTGCGTATTGCTGGGTCTGACCTGAGGTGGCAAAGTGAGCTAAAGAATGATGATGGATTCAACCCAGAACTGTGACTGGGGGTGAGTGTCTGAAAAGTTTCAGTGCTCCGTCCATCATCTCCTTGTGTTTGCTTTGTTCGCCCTATATTGGCAGGCTATGCCCAGACGTGGGTCCCTTGCTCACCTTGCCACTGGATTCAAGCTAGCCTGGCTGATGAAGGGTGTTACCCAGAAACCGGTCCCAGGATGCTTGTTTCCGGTTCAGGGAAGACCTGGCTTGGCAGTTCGGACTGGACTGTTTCCATGAGGCACAGGGTCAAGACTGATTTGCATATAGCTGGGTCTGAACTGAGGTGGTCAAGTGAGCTAAAGAATGATGATGGATTCAACCCAGATCTGTGACTGGGGGTGAGTGTCTGAAAAGTTTCAGTGCTCCGTCCATCATCTCCTTGTGTTTGCTTTGTTCGCCCTAAGTTGGCAGAGTACGCCCAGACGTGGGTCCCTTGCTCCCTTTGCCACTGGATTCAAGCTTGCCTGGCTGATGAAGGGTGTTACCCAGAAACCGTTCCCATGATGCTTGTTTCTGGTTCAGGGAAGACCTGGCTTGGGAGTTCGGGCTGGACTGTTCCCATGAGGCACAGGGTCAAGACTGATTTGCATATAGCTGGGTCTGTCCTGAGGTGGCGAAGTGAGCTAAAGAATGATGATGGATTCAACCCAGATCTGTGACTGGGGGTGAGTGTCTGAAAAGTTTCAGTGCTCCGTCCATCATCTCCTTGTGTTTGCTTTGCTCGCCCTAAGTTGGCAGGGTATGCCCAGACGTGGGTCCCTTGCTCACCTTGCCACTGGATTCAAGCTAACCTGGCTGATGAGAGGTGTTACCCAGAGACTGGTCCCAGGATGCATGTTTCCGGTTCAGGGAAGACCTGGCTTGGCAGTTCGGACTGGAGTGTTCCCATGAGGCACAGGGTCAAGACTGATTTGCATATGGCTGGGTCTGAACTGAGGTGGCGAAGTGAGCTAAAGAATGATGATGGATTCAACCCAGATCTGTGACTGGGGGTGAGTGTCTGAAAAGTTTCAGTGCTCCGTCCATCATCTCCTTGTGTTTGCTTTGTTCGCCCTAAGTTGGCAGGGTATGCCCAGACATGGGTCCCTTGCTCACCTTGCCTCTGGATTCAAGCTAACCTGGCTGATGAAAGGTGTAACCTGGCTGATGAAAGGTGTTTCCCAGAAACCGGTCGAAGTATGCATGTTTCCATTTCAGGGAAGACCTGGCTTGGCAGTTCGGGCTGTACTGTTCCCATGAGGCACAGGGTCAAGACAGATTTGTATATAGCTGGGTCTGAACTGATGTGGCGAAGTGAGCTAAAGAATGATAATGGATTCAACACAGATCTGTGACTGGGGGTGAGTGTCTGAAAAGTTTCAGTGCTCCATCCATCATCTCCTTGTGTTTGCTTTGTTCGCTTATGTTGGTAGGGTATGCCCAGACGTGGGTCCCTTGCTCACCTTGCCGCTGAATTCAAGCTAGCCTGGCTGATGAAAGGTGTTACCCAGAAACCGGTCCCAGGATGCTTGTTTCCGGTTCAGGGAAGACCTGGCTTGGCAGTTCGGACTGGACTGTTTCC
The DNA here is from genome assembly GCA_963921515.1 of Calotriton arnoldi. Classification (NCBI taxonomy): domain Eukaryota; kingdom Metazoa; phylum Chordata; class Amphibia; order Caudata; family Salamandridae; genus Calotriton; species Calotriton arnoldi. Next base: position 1,356,899 of record CAWUFW010000565.1, on the reverse strand, counting down.
ATGAGGCACAGGGCCAAGACTGATTTGCATATAGCTGGGTCTGAACTGAGGTGGTGAAGTGAGCTAAAGAATGATGATGGATTCAACCCAGATCTGTGACTGGGGGTGAGTGTCTGAAAAGTTTCAGTGCTCCGTCCATCATCTCCTTGTGTTTGCTTTGTTCGCCCTAAGTTGGCAGGGTACGCCCAGACGTGGGTCCCTTGCTCACTTTGCCACTGGATTCAAGCTAGCTTGGCTGATGAAGGGTGTTACCCAGAAACCGGTCCCAGGATGCTTGTTTCCGGTTCAGGGAAGACCTGGCTTGGCAGTTCGGGCTGGACTGTTCCCATGAGGCACAGGGTCAAGGATGATTTGCATATAGCTGGGTCTGACCTGAGGTGGCAAAGTGAGCTCAAGAATGATGATGGATTCAACCCAGATCTGTGACTGGGGGTGAATGTCTGAAAAGTTTCAGTGCTCCATCCATCATCTTCTTGTGTTTGCTTTGTTCGCTCTAAGTTCGTAGGGTATTCCCAGACGTGGGTCCCTTGCTCACTTTGCCACTGGATTCAAGCTGGCCTGGCTGATGAAGGGTGTTACCCAGAAACCGGTCCCAGGATGCTTGTTTCCGGTTCAGGTAAGACCTGGCTTGGCAGTTCGGGCTGGACTGTTCCCATGAGGCACAGGGTCAAGACTGATTTGCATATAGCTGGGTCTGTCCAGAGGTGGCGAAGTGAGCTAAAGAATGATGATGGATTCAACGCAGATCTTTGACTGGGGGTGAGTGTCTGAAAAGTTTCATTGCTCCGTCCATCATCTCCTTGTTTTTGCTTTGTTCACCCTAAGTTGGCGGGGTATGCCCAGACATGGGTCCCTTGCTCACTTTGCCATTGAATTTAAGCTAGTCTGGCTGATGAAGGGTGTTACCCAGAAACCGGTCCCAGGATGCTTGTTTCCAGTTCAGGGAAGACCTGGCTTGGCAGTTCAGGCTGGACTGTTCCCATGAGGCAATCAATCAATCAATCAATCAATCATGTCACTTATAAAGTGCACTACATACCCGCGAGGGTCTCAAGGCGCTGGGGGAAGAGGGGGGTGGTGCTGCTACTGATCGAAGAGCCAGGTCTTGAGGAGTCTTCTGAAGGCCAGTAGGTCTTGGGTCTGCCGAAGGTTGGTGGGGAGGGTGTTCCAGGTCTTGGCGGCAAGGTGGGAGAAGGATCTGCCGCCGGCGGTCGTTTTCCGGATGCGGGGGACTGTGGCGAGGGCGAGGCTGGTGGAGCGGAGCTGGCGGGTGGGGGTGTAGAAGCTGAGTCGTCTGTTGAGGTAGGCTGGTCCGGAGTTGTGGAGTGCTTTGTGTGCGTGGGTGAGGAGCTTGAAGGTTATCCTCTTGTTGACAGTGAGCCAGTGCTGGTCTCTCAGGTGGGGTGTGATGTGGCTGCGTCGGGGGATGTCGAGGATAAGACGTGCAGAGGCGTTCTGGATGCGTTGCAGCCGTCTCAGGAGCTTAGCCGTCGTTCCTGCGTAGAGGACGTTTCCGTAGTCCAGCCTGCTGGTGACGAGGGCCTGGGTGACTGTTTTTCTTGTTTCGGTGGGTATCCACTTGAAGATCCTGCGGAGCATTCGGAGGGTGTTGAAGCAGGATGAGGAAACGGCGTTGACCTGCTTAGTCATGGAGAGGGTGGGGTCGAGGATGACCCCTAGGTTGCGTGCGTGGTCGGTGGGTGTCGGGGCTGTTCCCAGTGATGTCGGCCACCAGGAGTCGTCCCATGCTGAAGGGTTGGAACCAAGGATGAGGACCTCCGTCTTGTCCGAGTTCAGCTTCAGGCGGCTGGTCCTCATCCATTCGGCGACGGCCTTCATTCCTTCGTGGAGGTGGGCTTTGGCGGTGTGAGGGTCTTTGGTGAGGGAGAGGATCAGCTGGGTGTCGTCGGCGTAGGAGATGATGTTGAGGTTGTGCTGTCGGGCGACGTGGGCGAGGGGTGCCATGTAGATGTTGAACAGCGTTGGGCTGAGGGAGGAGCCTTGGGGTACGCCGCAGATGATCTTGGTGGCTTTGGATCGGAAGGGGCGAGGCGGACGCTTTGTGTTCTGCCGGAGAGGAAGGATGTGGTCCAGTCCAGGGCCTTCTCTTGGATCCCGGCGTCGTGAAGGCGTGTTCGTAGTGTGTGGTGGCAGACCGTGTCGAAGGCGGCTGATAGGTCCAGGAGGATGAGGGCTGCTGTTTCTCCGTTGTCTAGCAGGGTCCTGATGTCATCGGTGGCGGCGATGAGGGCGGTTTCGGTGCTGTGGTTGCTGCGGAAGCCGGACTGGGAAGGGTCCAGGATGTTGTTCTCCTCGAGGTAGCGGGTCAGTTGTTTGTTGACGATTTTCTCGGTGACCTTCGCGGGGAACGGGAGCAGAGAGATGGGTCGGAAGTTCTTGAGGTCCTTGGGGTCTGCCTTGGGTTTCTTGAGTAAGGCGGTGATCTCGGCGTGCTTCCAGCTTTCCGGGAAGGTTGCTGTCTCGGAGATGTTGATTATTTTCCGGAGATGGGGCGCGATGGCTGTACTGGCTTTGTTGAAGACGTGGTGAGGGCACGGGTCTAGCGGTGAGCCGGAGTGGATGGTGTTCATGATCTCGCTGGTGTCCTCGTCGTTGATGTTGGTCCAGGAGAGCAGGCGGTTGGTGGTTGTGGGGGCAGTGGTCTCGGTGGTTGCCGGGGCGGTCGTGGTGTTGAAGCTGTCGTGGATGTCGGCGATTTTGCGGTGGAAGAAGGTGGCCAGTGAGTCGCACTAGGTCTCGCGACGGCGGGATGTCGTTGGTGTTGGAGCTGGGGTTGGAGAGTTCCTTCACGATGTTGAAGAGCTCTTTGCTGTTGTGTGCGTTGTTGTCTAGGCGGTCTTTGAGTGAGGCCCTTTTGGCGGATCTGATGAGGTGATGGTGACTGCGGGTGGCGCTCTTGTGGGCGGCGTAGCTGTCCGCTGTCCGTTCGTGGAGCCAGATCTTCTCCAGTTTTTGGCATGTTCGTTTGGAGGCCTGGAGGTCTTCGGTGAACCAGGTGGCTTTCTTGCTGGTGTGGCTGTTGGGCGGATTCTTGAGCGGGTCGAGGGTGTTGGCGCAGTCGTCGATCCACTGTCTGAGGTTGCGGGCGGCGGTGTCAGGGTCGGAGGGTTCGGCGGGTGGGCTCAGGGCGAGGGTTGTGGTTAGCTGGTCTTCGGTGACTCTGCTCCAGCAGCGGCGAGGCATTTGTTCGGTGCGGTGGTGCGTGGTGGGCTTCCTGTAGGTGAAGTGGATGCAGTGGTGGTCAGTCCAGTGGGGTTCGGAGGTGTGGTTGAAGGAGACGTGTGGGCTTGCGGAAAAGATGGAGTCTAGCGTGTGGCCGGCGGCGTGGGTGGGTGTAGTCCCGAGCTGTCTGAGTCCGAGGGTGGCGAGGTTGTCGATCAGGGTGGTGGAGTTGGTGTCCTTGTTGTTCTCGAGGTGGAAGTTCAGGTCCCCGAGGAGGATGTAGTCCGTGGAGGCGATGGCGTGTGTGCTGACGGAGTCAGCGATAGAATCGCTGAACTGTGGTCGGGGTCCGGGGGTCTGTAGATGAGGGTTCCTCTGAGGGTGGTGTTGGGATCGGTGTGGATCTGGAAGTGCATGTGTTCGGCGGTGCTGAGGGTGTCGTCGGTGTTGGTTGAGACTCTGAGGGTGTTCCTGTGGACGATGGCGATGCCTCCTCCGACTCCGTTGGTGCGGTCCCTGCGGGTGATCTTGTAGCCGTCCGGGATGGCAATGGCGATGTCGGGGGCTGAAGCGGGATTCAGCCAGGTCTCCGTCAGGAATGCGACGTCTGGGGAGGTTGAGTCGAGAAGGTCCCAGAGTTCGATGGCGTGTTTGCGGGCGGAGCGGGTGTTGAGGAGGATGCATCTGAGGTAGTTGGGTTCTTTCCTGGGCGGTGGTTTGGCGGGGCGGGTGCTGGCGAAGCTGCAGTTCCGGCAGGTGAAGGGCCCTTGGGTGCGCTTCGGGGTGGCCCGGTAGCAGGCGTGATCTTTTCCGGGGTTGAGTGCGTGGAGGCTGCTGGCGTCGTATCGGCGTCTGTTGATGTGGCGGGCGCGGGGGATGCCCGGACCAGGGGTTCTGGCGCTGGGCGCGGTCTCGGCGCGGACGGGCGCAGACGGGCTTGCCTTAGGCGCGCCTTCGGCGCGCCAGTGGCGCGCCCGCTGCGCATGTCCGCTGCGCGGCCGCCCAGCGGCCGCCATAAATGGGGAGGTGGGAGGGAGGAGCAGGGAATGGGGCAGCGAATGGGCAGTGAGGGGGCGGGGCCGCAGGGGCGCAGCGGCGGGAAACAGGCACGGAAAGGAAAAAACGAGCACAATCAGGGCAGCAAGGGGGCACAGAAAGGAAAAAACGAGCACAATCAGGGCAGCAAGGGTCAGGGCAGCAAGGGTCAGCAAGGCACAGGGTCAAGACTGATTTTCATATAGCTGGGTCTGAACTGAGGTGGCGAAGTGAGCTAAAGAATGATGATGGATTCAACCCAGATTTGTGACTGGGGGTGAGTGATTGAAAAGTTTCAGTGCTCCGTCCATCATCTCCTTGTGTTTGCTTTGTTCGCCCTAAGTTGGCAGGGTATGCCCAGACGTGGGTCCCTTGCTCACCTTAACACTGGATTCAAGCTAGCTTGGCTGATGAAGGGTGTTACCCAGAAACCGTTCCCATGATGCTTGTTTCTGGTTCAGGGAAGACCTGGCTTGGCAGTTCGGGCTGGACTGTTCCCATGAGGCACAGGGTCAAGACTGATTTTCATATAGCTGGGTCTGAACTGAGGTGGCGAAGTGAGCTAAAGAATGATGATGGATTCAACCCAGATCTGTGACTGGGGGTGAGTGTCTGAAAAGTTTCAGTACTCCGTCCATCATCTCCTTATGTTTGGTTAGTTTTGCTTTTATTCATTCTTTTTCGAATCTCTCTGGAATGCATGTATACTAAAAATGTCAATTAAGAGCTGCTGGTAAAAGTGACTTGTGATAGGTTTAATGGACGAGTGCATGCTGTTAAAGTAAGAAATATGGACATAAAGCTTGACATTGTAGCTTTAATTGCCATTTAGATGTAATCACCACTATATCCCCCTTCACTAATGGCATTCATTTGGAACAGTTAAAATCAAACGCTGCTCAGAGGATTTTCACCATTTCAATAGTAAACATCTAATATCTTTCTCCTAATTTCTCTTCCCCTGCAGTGACCTTCTTATCTTCTTTATATATATGCACTTCTCTGACTAGTCAGTTACCTATGACCCTGATGAGTAAGATAAATTGTATTGGGAAGAATACAAAAGATATATAGGAACTTAAAGAAAGCAGTATATTGGAGAAGTGAAGTAGAGGGAAAAGGGGGTAGACATAGAGATGATGTAGAAAGATATATGATGCAGGAAGAGAAGTGATTTAAATCATGATAGGTGAGGTAGCCAGAATGAAAGAAAAGGAGAAGTAGAAAGAAATATCTAGGTAGAGAAAGGGAGGAAAAGAAATAGGTATGGTTTTAAAGTGAGATAGAGAGATACAGGGAGAGAGAACGAAATGTAGAAAGAGGCAGAAGAATACAGCACTCTAACGAATGAGGTAGAGAGAGAGGTCATGTAAAAATGTGAATTAAAGAGAGGTAAAGATTCATTTTGTCATGTTTGGTAGACGAGATCCCACATTCAAGAAAAAATTTGATTAGACAAGTAGGTTTGTAATTGTCTTCCATCTACTTGGGATTTTTCGATGCTGTGAGTTATCTCTAAAACTTTGTCTAGTGTGGTATTTTTGAAAGTTAAAAGACGTTCTTGTATATTTTTGAACCACATCTTACTACTAATTGGCCTCTGATCAGCTGTGAAGTGAACTCTTCAAATTCACAACCCTTCTTGAAAACAATAGAGGGCTATAACAAATGATTCAACAAGCCCATTTCGACCCTGTGCACTTGTGAAAAACATAACAATAGACCACAAGATTTTTTCACCTTTGAAATACTTCCAAATGTTTTGTCGCTTCCTTAAGTTCATCCACGTCTTCTCCTGCCTGGGGTACGAGAGAAATTATCAAAAACATTTTGGGGCATATTATCAAGCCCCAGCGATAATTATCGCTGAGCGCACTTAGCGCGCTTTTAATTATCGCCGACTATCGCTGGAATAGATCGCCAAGCTAGTGCTGTATTATCAACGCTTAGCGCTATGGCGATAAATATTCCAGCGATAGCGGGGTTTTCCATGGAACATCGCTGGTTTTCCAGCAATGTTCCATGGAAAACAGCAATAAGCTTGATGATAGGCCCTGTGGCCTTAGCCCCACAATCCACCTCCCATGTTAGGTATGCCTTAGTCAGGAATTTAACAGACGTTAAATTCCTGAGTTAAGGCAGAGTTAGCGCAATTTAAATTATCGCTACGCCTCGTTGTTAATATCGCGAAGCTGCCTTCGCGATATTTTCCCATGTTGTTTTCACAGCCACGCCTACTTTGCATCTCATTATCGATGCGAGGCGTGTGAAAAACGGGAGCTAAGTCAAGGAAACACGCGCTAGCGTGTCCTTGTAACTAATGCGATATAATTATCGCCGCTTTGCGCCCGAAAAACGGACGCTAAAGCGGCGATAATTGTATCGCCGGCCCTTGGTAATATGCCCCTTTGCCCCTCACTTCTCAAGTAATAATAAAACATATTTTATTTGTTTGAGCTGTATCTTTGACAAATAATTGCTCCCAGATATGTGTTAAAAGTTATAACACAGGTTGGCCATTTGTTTAGTGATGTGCTAAGTTCCTGAAGAAAGAAAGGCAATGGCATTACATTTTTTTTAAATTAACCATCCTTCAAATTAATTGTTTTAATAATAATATAAATACATAAATAACTTTATTTCGGCATACATGCCATAAAAGTTTTCACATCTTCATTATCCAAACAGTAATAAAAACACACAGCAATTAAAAGAATAGTAACATATATCCTGGTTAAAAGTTCTATGAAAACACAGCATCAAGAATATGTTCTAAAAAAAGGGTGGAGGAAGAAAAGAAATCGCCAAGCCATCTAAAAAGGGTAAAGTGCAAAGATATATAGTTAATAGACATATATTAAAATTAGCACATTCCAAACTTTTGCGCTTTTCTCCTAATACCCCACATGCTACCCAGGAATTTGGCAACAGCACAAGCAAACGGGGTTCTAGCATCAGATCTTAAGAATCGCAAGGCTTCTACATGATTACAAGTTCCTAGCTGCTTGCAAATACGTTTTAGCCAGTTCGCTCTTGGGATTGCATAAACCTGGCAGGCAAACATTATGTGGGCAACCGATTCAGTGGCTGCTGTTGCAGCCGAAACAGATCTGAGTTGCCGCTGAGTTACAGTGCCAGCTACTTGCAAATATGTTCAAGGTTAGTGTACCAAACCTAAACTGGATGTCAAGTTTCCTATTGTTTGATACCTGGATGATGTCTAAGTTGTTCTCCAGGAAACTAACCAGTTTAAACTCCATAAACTCAGTTGTTAGCCTCGCCATGACGTATTGCTGAGCTCGGCTTGCGCTACCAATCCCAATCCCATTCCCACATGGAATTTTATGTGATGAAGGATCAGTAATAGCCCAAATTCCCTGCAGCCCAATATCGGACAATAGTCTCCTCACACTGCTCAACCAGCTTATTTTATTAAACTTGTCCAGGCGACTAACGTCCGTGAGAGCATTAGTATAGTGGAGCAATTCTGGAGTGGACCAAATTCTCCTCCAAAATAACAATGGGCGGAGCTTAGCTTTGTCAACAATGGATTTCCTGCCCAATCCTGCTTTAAGGGGCATTGACACCAGATTCCTACTATCCGAGCCACCCCATGGGGACGCCAAACTCAAACAAAGTGGATTATGGTCACTATCTCATTTCATGCCCACGACCATGTCAATAACAGTAGACCAGAGCCTCAAGTCTAACAAAATATAATAGATTTTTACTCATACCATTTATTTTATTAAAAGTGTTGGCTCCCATTCTGTCAGATTTTGTCCCTCCATTTGTAGCCCTCAACCCAAACTCCAAAGTCATGGCTTTTAGTTGAATGTATGTCGATACTTCACATACCATTACTTCGCATGATTTTAGTGCGATGTTTTTACTTAGCATAAACCATTACTTCGCAAGTTTTAACTGCGCATGCATTTATAACGCAAATGGTTATAAATGTACTATGGTTTATGCTAATTAAAAACATCGCACTAAAATCATGCTTACACTACACTACCTTACACTACCTTACACTACTTAAACATCACTACACTACCCGAAACCCTAATACACTACCCCCTACACGACCTTCTCCCTTCCCCCTGCCTGGACCCTACACTCTAACACTACACTTCACCACCCCCCGACACTACCCTAAACTCTATAACACTACACTACACTACACAAACACCACACCACTACCCTAAACCCTAAAACACTACTCCCTGCACGACCCTCACCCTTCCCCCAGTCCGCTCCCTACACTACAACACTACCCTGCACGACACCCCAACACTACCCTAAACCCTAATACATTACACTACACTACACTAACACCACAACACTACCCTAAACCCTAAAACACTACCCCCAGCACGACCCTGCCCCTACCCCTACCCCCAGTCCCTTCCCTACACTGAAACACTACCCTGCACGACCCCCCGACACTACCCTAAACCCTAAAACACTACCCTACACTACACATACACCACATCACTACCCTAAACCCTAAAACACTAGCCCCAGCACGACCCTACACTACTCAAACACAACCCTACAACCTAAAAGACTACCCCTGCACAACACAAAAAAACTACACTTACCTCTCTCTCCTCTGTGGTTCCTCTCTTCTCCGGCTTCCAGCGGCTTCCAGCGACGTCAGATCTGCACGTCGTTGTTTGGAAACGGAAGCTCCTTCCAAACAACGATGTGGATAGCGCATACCATTACAACGCATACGTTGTAACAACGCTTGCGATGTAACAACTTGCGTACTAATGGTACGCGTTGTAACATCGCAAGCGTAGTAACGCTTGCGAAGTAATGGTATGCGCACTAGCAGCCGCGCACTAAAGGCTGTTTACCCTTTTGGTTGAAGCGCAAGTTGCAACCATTTTTAGGTCTCGCGCCTAGCGTTGCAGTGCGCAGAACTGCTCGCGCAGCGCGAGACCTCTTGTATGGGCTTCAGAAAGCTAACCACACGCTCGTGCGTGTGGTTTTGCTTTCGGAAGCCCACATTGGCTGTAGCGTACTTTAAAAAAAAAAAACGGCACGCAATTGGGCAAAGGCGGGCGCATGTCCCGCCTTTGCTCCGCCCATTCCCGTCCGTGTCTAGGACGCGCATCAGCGCGCGCCACAGACGACAGGCTCCCTCGCCCCCCCGCTCCTCTGTGGTGCGCGCGCACCACTGGTTTCGATTCCTGCGTTCGGCGGGTTTCGATTCCGTGCTTGTTTACATTCACCGTCTCGTCTCATACTACGCTTCCTGTCCCAGCTTCCATTTGCAGGTACCGCTCAAATGTTCTGTCTTTGTCCTATATCTCTCGTCTGTTTTCAATTCTCACTCCCTTCTTAAGCTTCAAACCTTATCTCCATTTCTACTTGCCCTATTTCTTCACAACTATGTCGTGAGTTTTCTCTGCCTTATTCCCTTGTCTTTCGTCCCACATTTCTCTCTTCCCAGTCTCTTGGTTTTTCAATCACTCACTTCTCCTCCCTCTTTCCCCATTATCTTTTGCATTTCCCCGCATACGCGCTCCTACTTTCATCCTACTCTCCCGTTTCCACTCGATCCGTCGCTCTCTTGGCTCTCTTCTCTTTTACTCTCCTCTTCCCACTTCCTTTCCCGCTCGCTCTTTCAGCAACCCACCCCTTCCGTTTTTTCTCTCTTTTATGTTTCCTATCCATGTCGCTCATTTGATCTCCATTTCATATGCTCCTCCACTCCGCCCCCCGGAGTCCCCCATCCGTGCCGTGGCACACTGCGCGCTCCGACACCGGAGAGGGAACACGATGTACCTTCTCACATCCTCTCGACGGTTCTCGGCAGCAGAAAGCGGCGGGCCGGTGCCAGCTCACGGCAGTCAGTCACAGATGTGCAAGGCGGAGGTCTGATTCACGTTCCTGAGCCTCTTAAATCTTCTCCCACATGCTGCAGATCATCCTGATGCACAGCCAGGGCATCCGAGGGCACCAACGCATCATGAGAGTAGGTTTTAGTGCCCGCAGGACGGACTACATGTTTTGTAAGTTAAAATTCTTGGTATCTGAGACCGCCACTTCAGCTTGTTGCATGAACCCAATTCAGCATCACTGGATGACCTAATGAAAGCCAGAGCCACTGAAATTATGCGGCAGGGGCGGACCAAATTATGCGGGTGGGAACTAAATTAGGCAACAAGAAGAGGCAAATTAATTATGAGACGTCATGCAGCATATTTTGAAGCAGGGTTTTCACTATTTTGGCATTGTTATCATTAACACTGTACGGACAAAGAGTTCACTTCATTAGTGTGAGTTTAACACCTTATTTAGCAACTGAAAAGTGTCCTGCTTATCCACAACGAAAGGCTTAACACTACGCGGCAACATGTGGTAGCGTTTTAGTAACGTTTGATCCATTTGCGCTAGAAATCTAAATTTTATGTTGCAGAGGGTGATGGATTGCGTGTCAAATGAGGCACATCCATAATTATGCGGAAAACACATCGGCTGCATAATTGCATTATTCCATTAGCCCTAATCATAGCCTACATGGAGTACGGCACCACCCAAGAAGGTCTGTACCCAAGAACATTGTATAGCAATCAGCCAACAGATCCCTTAAAACATTTCTAAGATGACCCCTTCATTTTGTGTAAAGCCACACTTATGGCTACACCCTTGCTTTGGAATACTCAGGATTTCAACGAACATATTAAGGAAAATGTCCCAAACCATCTCTTTCCCAATTCACCAGCAGAAGCCATTTAATTCTGGGCCTACTGAACATGATTACAGAGAAGCGGCCCAGGACAGTGATGTCTAGTTAATAAGGACACTCTGGTAATATGCTATTTCCTGCTAAGTGTATAATGTTTGCCTACAAAGTCTGCTAGCAGTGTAGCATTCATCAGGGGAAGTTTCTTGTTTTTTGCAGCTCTATATAGCGCGGACTGACCCGAAGGTATTGGAGCGCTTTACATGAGCACCAGTTACATTACACAAGTCACTTTTCTTTAGGGATGGGGATATTAAGTGATTTGCCCAGGATCACAGGATATTGAGCAAATGCTGAAGCTCAAACCTGGTTTCCTAGTTCCAAAGTCAGCAGCTCTTGCCGCAATGCTACACCCTCTCCCGTTTCTCTTTTACAGTTTCATTTGAAGAATCCACCTGCCTCTTTGAAGCGGTTGGTAAACCAGTGCAAGGCACTCTACATGTCAGTCTCATTATGCTCAGTCTCCATGCATCAAGCGGAGCATGTATGTATGTATGTATGTTTGTATGTGGCCGTTCTATAGCGCAAACCTAGCCAAAAAGCAGCGGAGCACTGTAAAGGGTCAAAGACAGGCATAAGGTAAACAAGTGATAGGATCTATATCTAGGTTATGGATAGTCAATGCATTATGTGCAGTAGTGTTCTTTATAGAGGTGAGTCTTTAAAGAACACTACTTTAAAGAAGAACACTTTCCTAAATTTGAGCAGAATTGGGGTGGTCCTGAATTCAGAGATGATGTTACTGATCCTGGGAGCATAGATGGAAATGGCCTGCTACTTTGTTTTTTTTTCTCTTTTACACTTCTTAGTCTGCAGTCTGATGGTGTCTTGGATGCTGGTGGGGTGAGAACCACCAGAAACGGTGAGCTTGTCTGCAAGATAAGCAGGGGTGGCAGTCGTGGTACCTTTGTAAATAAATCAGCTGGTTTTGAAGATGGTGTTGTCTGGCAAGGGAAGCCAATGAAGTTTCATCAGAAGTAATGTGATCATATTTGTTTAGGCCCTGGTTGAGACGTTCTGTGGTGTGTAGGATGCCCCTAAGGGATGCCAGTGTGTAGTCAGGAAGGCCATGGAGCAGGATGTTATCACCATCCAGATGCGGGAGGACAAGGGCATGAACAGCAGTTCTGAAGTCGCTTTCTAGAAGAACTATTTTCACTTTCTTTAGGTTTAAATCTTTTATTATTATTATTAAAACTCTCCGCATGCTCACAATTGCTATAAGCATTTCACAGTTCGTCAAGTACAACATGTATCTGTTACACCTCTATTTCCATCTTTCAATGCGCATACCATCTACCATGAGCGGTGCCAAACATGTGCTGTGGTGCTAATTCAGAATATACCAAACTGAACAACAATATACATGGAATACAAACTTTCCCCTCTCCCCCCTCCCTCCTCCCTCTACCTGTAATCTCATTCCTCTCATTAACTGTTTCTCTGGTATCCAGCGGACTCTCTAGGCTAAGTTTCATCATTGGTTGGGGGTGTTTGTTCTGTCTCTGTTAGTCTTAGAAGGCGAAGATATTTCGGGCATGTGATTTCATTAAATTCTGTTGACAAGAGGATGAGGAGTGGTTTCCACACCTCTTTAAATGCGGTTTCGGAATTAGCCAGAGTGGCATTAATTCGTTCCATTCCAAGGATATACCATAATCTATGGAGCCCACCTAGGTATGTGGGTGCTGTTTGCGTCCCCCAGTGCGTCAGTATATTTTAGACAGCGGCCCGAGGGCTAGTCCCATCTGTCTCCCCCTGCGAGATTTAAGTGGGAATGTTAAAGTGTTGGGCAATCCTAACACTATGTACGCTGGGAATCTTGGGATTTGTGTGACAAATTGCTGATCTAGTTCGGCCAATATCCTGGGCCAATAAGCTGTCAAGACAGGGCATTCCCACAGTAAGTGTAAGAAAGTGCCATCTTCCCCGCATCCCCTCCAACAGGTAGGGCTACGTTCAGGGTTACCCATGTTAAGGCGCATTGGTGTTAAATACCAATACGTAGCTATTTTGGTGGCCGTCTCAACACTGGACACGTTACGTGCTGTGTGCTAGCCCTATGGTAGATTTCTCCCCATTCTTTATGCAATAAGTCCCTCCCTATTTCTTTCGCGCATCGTTTCTGTCTAGGTGTGGGTTGCAGTGGGGTCGGTTGCCGAAGCATAGCATATATTTCGGAGATCAGTCTCTCGTCATTTTGTTTTGTGACCAGCCATTTTTCGTATTTCATTAATCTGCGACTAACTTGTGGGTAACCAGTGTCTAAGCTGCAAATAGCGTAGCCGCTCTGACTCTGGCAACTTGTAGTCCTGTCGTAGTTGTGGAAATGGAATAATACCCTCGACGTCAAACATGTGACCTGCAGCTCTGCATGGCGAAGTGTGCCATGCTGCGAATGCCTTACCCTCCATCCCCGGAGAGAAATCCCTATTCTTAAAAAGTGGCGTCATAGGTGAGGGAAACGTCGTGAGTTCCCTTTTAGTAGCCACCCCGTCCCAGACCTCCACACAGTCTTTGTAATTGGTGACCTCTGAAGACTCTGCGGCCTTTCTGCTTTCTTTAACAAGCATTGGCATAGCCAATAGGTCTCGCTTTTGGGACCTTATAAGTATTTAGCTATGCAGCACAATATCCTTGTTACTAAATGAAGCTCTTAATACAGCAGGAGCCACTTTGGGGAAAAAGATTTATGACATTACTCTATCCACTCCTGACCTCAGGCCACATGTCTCTGCACTCATTCCTGGCTGCGACCCCATCTTTCCATTCTCCTTCTGACACCGGTCATGTCTCAATTCTCTCTACTTACTCCATCATTTTATGTCATCACTCCTCAGACGGGGACTGTAAATGTAACCTCAAATTGGGGTGCACATTTCCCAGACTCACATCTGAAATGTCCCTGACTTGCTGGCAGATTTCTCCCTGCACTTAAGAGTCATTTCATACATTTTTTACAAGAATGTGAGTGATGCTGCCAGAAAAGAAAGTGGACCTGTCACCCTAACGCTGCTTCTACATTTGGTGGTACACAATGGCGGAGCTGACAAACACTCCCCCTTTAGATCTATTATTTTATCCCTGCTCTCTGAATTGGATGGTGATACACAGAGGAAGACGTGTGGGACTTCCAACTATTTTTCTTGGTAGTCATGTTATTTCAATCTTCTGAATTAGGCCTGTATTGCTGGTGCGTGTTGATTTCTTGGTGCAAGAGGACACTTGCTGTTCTGACCGATCTTTCATGCCTAGTGTGGAGGCATTTTATTATCAATATGAATAAACATTTATGGTAATATTAGTATTCCTGTCTGAAAGTTGAACCTGAAAGATTGTTGAAAGCTGTTGCTGACTGATCTTATGATGCCTCTGTAATATGAGTGGTAGACGAATGTAAAAGCCTATAAAATCTGTCTAGCCCACTCTCTATGACCTCATATTGAGATTTTTGTAATTCTATTTTCATTTTTTAACCTTGCACTTCAAAGTAGATTCTGTGTCATAATATATGACTAATAATTTACTTGAGATGGGCAGAATGGGAAAATAAAATGAAGTTAAAAGTAAAAGTAAAGAAAGATGCTATGAAAAATGATAGCAATTTCAATTTGCTTACACAGATTAATTGTTCTACTTGGAATACCTATTGATTTGTAGCTATTTCTAGGAAAATTGTGATGAAAGATTCACCAGTTTCCTGGGGGAAAATGACCCCCTCAAATGCACGTCTGTCGCTCATATTAATGTTGCAGCATTTCAGATAAAATGGCTTTTTAGCACATCTATGTGAACATTGTGCATGGCGTGGACCCATTTTTAGGTCGAGCCTAGAGGCAGCGCGCAAGCGCTGCTCGCTCTGCGAGGCATGCAGTAGTCGAGTATGCTGTGGAAGCCTCGCCTTCTCTCCGCCCATATTTTTGATTGGCTGATGTCATTGTCCTTGGTAAATGCTGGCTTCCGTTTGATAATGAGGCTTGTTAGTCCCTCCTTGTTACCGCCCTGTCGCCATTTGTTACCTCCCATAAGGACTGAGGGGCATATTATCAAGGGCTTTATCGCCGCTTTAGCGGCACTTTTTGCCGCTAAAGCGGCGATATTTTTATCGCCCTATCAGCAAGCTGTCGCTAACAGGCGTTAGCGACAGCTTTCAGGCGATAGCGGCCGGTTTTAACATCGCCTTGCATGCCAGCGATAATTATCGCTAATGACATGCAAGGGAGGCGTTCCCTACCAAAAGCGACTGAAAACAGTCGCTAACACACCTACCCCCTATTAGCAAGGCAGGCGAAGCGATAAAATAAATCGCGCTAAGCGCGTTTATCGCTAGATTTTATCACCTGCTACTGAGGATGACTTACCTGTTTACAGTATAGGAGGTGGATTGTAATGCTAAATCCACCTTAGCGTTAATGCGAGAATATCGCTGGTTTCCCAGCGATATTCTCGCATTTTGCCGCTATCGCTGGAAATTTTATCGCTATGGAGATAAACCTTACTAATAGGGTGTTATCTCAGCGATAATTTCCAGCGATAGGCGGCGTTAAAAATAAACGCGCTAAGCGCGGTTAGCGATAAATATCGCACTTTCTTGATAATATGCCCCTGGATCTTTTACTTGGGGCCTTACACGGTCTCCTTCATAAGTCGGTAAGCACTATTTTTTTATTTTATTTGCAGTGCGATCCGCTTTCACTTTAGCGGCCGCATTTGTTTATTTAATTGATTTGCCACACGGGCCGAAAGGGAGCGTTTCTACTCACTAATCTAACAAGCATTTGCAATGCAATCGGTCACGAATTTACGCGAGTTTGAGCTACTGACATTGCAAATAACAATGCCTTTTATTTTTGTTTTTGTTTTAAAAACATAAATAAAAGGAATTGTCATTTACAATGCCAATAGTTTAAACTCGCATAAATGCGAGATCTATTGCATTGCAAATGCTTGTTTAACAGGGGATTGATCAAGGCAAGAAACCGACCACAATTCATCTACCTCCTTCGTTTCGCACACATCATCCCTGTCCAATGGTACGAAGGTGACATTAAAGTCACACGCTAATATCAAGGAGGGGGTAGAATCTCTTTCTTCCAGAAGCTCCTCGAGTTTTTGTATAGTGGCTGATGGCCTGCTCCCCCTAGTTCCTCTTGCATAGACATTATAAATATCATTAGTAAAATCTGAGTGCCCCTTAAGTCAGATTCCCAGGATATCTGGACTGTCAAAGGGGAGCTGTGAAATTGTACTACAGAGGGCTGTCCTGACCCATATCACCAAACCCCCAGCAGGTCACCCAGGTGTATTTGAAATGGCAGGAAGACAATAGCTTACATACCCAGACTTGGATATTGACTCTACACTCCAAGTTTCCTGTAAAATATAAGAGTCAAAAGTTTCTATAAAATGATTCTGAGCCGGAAGAGTCAGTTTACTCTTCACCCATGCCACGTTCCATGAAACTACTGAGCGCATGGGTATAGATTCAAGGGTGGAGGGAAAGTGGGAGCTTGGAACTAAATGAATGTCTGCTTCCAAAGGGCCAAAACTAAGCAAATTTTCATCTGTTTCTACAGCAGAAGGGGCCCCACTTAGTCCCACCGGGTCCGGCTCCTCCAATCCACCAAGGCTATTATGCCCCGCACAGTGCCTAGTAATACAATTTTCTAGTGTCCTATCTTCCAGGGGGATGCTCAAAACAGCATTGGGGCGAAACTGGAAGAAGCTGCATGTCAAGCAGGACACTTCAGCTCTGAAGTCAATCAATTTCACCCAAGGTAGAATCTTGTCCTGGGCAAACTGTTGGGAAGTGGGGAACAAGAACCGGTGAGCTTGTTAGTGGTTGATACTCAAATTGTAATTTGGACATTGCAGGGGGACATGACCTGGCGTCCAAGGCTATCAAGCTTTCAACCAGCCTCCCATCCACCAGAAGCAATTCAATACAATCAGTGAGGTTATTGGTGAACTTTCATCTTCTGGCCCTTATAATATCTTCCCTTATCACTGACCTACAACCTCTCACGTGACGGATCCAATGGATCGCTTTATTCCTCAGCAAGTCTTCCCCCTCATACCCCATATGTGAGAACATTTTTGGCTCGTTGATCATATAGATTTTGCTAGGAGTGGAGGAGGCCAGGGGCTGCCGCCTTAGTGCATTTCTGACCAGGGGTTCTGTTAAGTAACCAGTTCCTCAAGGGTGAGGGTAGCCTGAGCCTACCTGGATTGGCTCAGTAGATTTACCTAAGAGCTTCCTACTTACACCCACAACAACAGATCTTCTATCTGCATTTACATACTCTGCTTTGTGGGAGACAGGGAGAATCCCTACAGACTCAGGGAGTGTTTGTTTGTCAAATGATTTGACTACTAGGTTGTTATTTTGGGAGGACGTTACCATTGTTTGCATGCAAACGCCCTCTCTCCTTACTAACAACTGTTTCACCAGCCCAGTAAGATCTCCTATCATAGACCTAAGAGCGTCAATTTCTGCTGTAAGGTCACTGAAATACTTGTGGACATCTGGGTCAAAGGACAGAGGTCCCACTGCCGATACTAGGGGAACCCCCTTGCCCACCCGCTCCTCAATATTCTGGAAGTCATAGCCATACTTTGGAGGGGTAAAAACCTGTTACTACATGTAATCTCCAGGTCAAGAGGGCCTATTTCTAACAGGGTGTCTGGTTCTGCCATGTTAGGGCTTACTGGTGCGGGGGTACCTGCTGTCTGACTACAGGTATTCGATTTCTTAAACATCTTTGGAATGATGTTTGGTGTATTATGACCTTTACTTGGTGAGGAGCCTCTTAAACTATGGGTGGAAAAAGCTGCTCTCTTCACATTCAACCAGAAGGCTATCAATATGGTCAAGCACGCAATTCCTGCCCGGATGCTTCAGAGCCTTTTTAACTATTTTAGCTTTCACTACTGCCACCCATGCCCCCCCATCAGCAGTCTTTCTCATGCGCATTATTAAACTCAAATAGAAACCAGGCTCTGGGCAACACCCTCCCAGAGCTCACGAAAACAATACAACACAAAAACCTCTAAGACCCAGTAAGTACAGGGTCCATCAGATGATACAAGGTAACCAAGGATGGGCCCCTTTCAAGCTGGTTTTATGATTGGAATACGGGGCACACGCAGTATCTTAATGTCCAAAATGCAGCTCTTAGGGGGGTGGCCCAGTCCAGCCTCTTCGCCTGGGCCCTTGCAGCGACTATGCAACGGGGCTCCTGTTGCTGGGGCTTCTGGTTGATGGAGTCCCCGTGACTGGTGCTCTTGATGGAACTTTAACGATGTCCCCTGGGCGGAAACCAAATCTGTCTGTACTTACCGCAGTGCCCGAGCAACTTTGGCTGATGCCCGGTGGAGCTGTCATATGCAGCTATAGAGGAGTTTGGCTCTGGTTCATCCCTCGGCCGGCACCTACCCAGCCAGACATCGGACATCGTTTTCCTCGCCTCCCCGTTGTGTTTTCCTATCTGCATCCCCTACCCCCGTTTACCATTCCCCCTCTACCTCTTCACTCCCCATAAGACGTGTGTACGCACAAATAATCTCACATTATTGTGTAATCTCATGTTTTTTCTTTTCTCCTATGTCTATACTTGTCTATGTAATTATGGAACCTGTAACACACTGATCCTCATGTAAAGCGCTCTGATACCTCCGGGTCTAGCCAGCGCTATATAAAACTTTGCAAATAAATAAATTGTCTCTGGCAGTCAAGCACAACCTGTGGACAATGGCATTCAGTGCTGTGGTGCTGCTGAATGCGCTATGTAGCTCGCATGGTGGAGCCCTGCCCCTTGCAGTGACTCTGCAATGGGGGCTCCTGGTGCTGGGGCTTCTGGTTGATGGAGTCCCCTGTGTTCCTAGGGGTCTTTGGGGGTTAAGCATACCCCTCCTGCAGACAATTGTTTTAATCTGCTGACAAGCCAGATGCAAATGCAATTAGCAGATTGAAAAAACAAAAATAAGAAAAAAAAATGATGATTAGAGTTTGTTTATTTTGTAAATGTTGTGCAATATAAATCATACTTCGTAGTGGAGCAGTGTAATTTTAGGCTCCACCTTACATACGTCATCTATATATACATTTATATACATATATACATTTGTATTCGAAGTGTGGTTAAACCTTATTAACGTGGTCTATTTAAATGAATTAACAATATGTAATCATTATGATCCCTAAAAGTTCACATATAAATGTTTAAGCTTGATCAATGGACTGCTGTAACCATGCACCTTAATCATTATTAAACATGAATATGAAATGAATATATGTTTGCTTCCGACTCATTTATAATACTGTAACGTATATCCATTTTGATTCTTAAATTAACTTAGCTGGACATTAGGCCTTTGCTGAAAATGTTTTGCTTTAACGATGCCAGAATGCTGTTTTCTTTCCTCTAAAGGTGTGATACCATGATGATTCTTGTTAGCTGGAGAAAGGCATATTGTTATATAGTAGACTGCTGATAGTAAGGTCTGGGGGCCTGGGAGAGAAAAGTTGGCAGCAATTGTGGAGCAATGACGGTGAAAGAAAGCCTCCTGGGGCATATTACCAAGGAATAGCGATAAATATCGCTAACTGCGCTTAGCGCGACTTTGGTTAACGCCGCCTATCGCTGGAAAATATCGCTGAGATAACACCCTATTAACAAGGTTTATCTCCATAGCGATATAATTTCCAGCGATAAGCGGCAAAATGTGAGAATATCGCTGGAAAAGCAGCGATATTCTCACATTATCGCTAAGGTGGATTCAGCATTAGAATCCACCTCCTATACTTTAAACAGGTAAGTCATCCTCACTAGCAGGTGATAAAATCTAGCGATAAACGCGCTTAGCGCGAGTATTTTATTGCTTCGCCTGCCTTGCTAATAGGGGTAGTGGGATTAGCGACTGTTTTCAGTCGCTTTTAGTAGGGAACGCCTTCCTTGCATGTCATTAGCGATAATTATCGCTGACATGCAAGGCGATGGAATGCACGGCTTCTAACGGCTGAAAGCTGTCGCTAACGCCTATTAGCGACAGCTTGCTAATAGGGCGATAAAATTATCGCCGCTTTAGCGGCAAAAAGTGCCGCTAAAGCGGCGATAAAGCCCTTGATAATATGCCCCTAAGTTCTTAGGAGAATGCAACACTCAAGCACAACACATGTGTACCTAACTGTGTGGAGATGAGAACTTAGGGGGTATTTCGACTCCCCCCAAATGTGGTTATAGGATTGGCCCTCAGTGGTGGGAAAGAGATATGGATGTTTTGGTAACTGTTAGCTGTATCGTTTAATCGGTTTGGCATAGTTAGGCAGACGTTACCCTGAGAGGAAACAGCTCTCTCTCACCTCGGTTTTCCCTAGTGTAAAGTTTGATGCTGAACGCTCTTTCATTTACCTTCAAACTTCTACTGAAGCTGGAACTCATGCTGACACCATCTATTACTCCCCTTTAGAAATTCCCTTTAGAGCCCCCCATCTTAGCTTATGGTTAGAACAGAAAGGGAAAGTTTCTTTATGGAACACTTGATTGCGTCAATCTGTTTCCTTTGCATTGTGGGTGTTAGCATTTTGAATCTCATTTTATTACGACTTAACGTACTGTCACACTTTGGTCTTCAGACTGTATTGTTATATCTCTTGTTCCTGCTGGTTATATTAATGTTTTAAAATAGACCTTTATGGTTGAAGTAAATGATTTTTGGTCCTCATTGTGGAGTCATGTTAGCTTCTCAGAGATGGAAATGTATGTATTTCTGATGTTAGCTCCCTTACAGCACTTCAAGTCGACTATCAAAGATCCATACGACCAATGGGGAAATTTGTTTGATGATTTAACAAAGAGATTGAGGTTTAGATATCCATCCTCCACAGTAGTGTGCAGTTCACAGTTAGAACTAGAATAAAAGGATTTAAAAAGGTACAAATTATTGTGAAATGATCCTCAGTTCTGTTCTCTTGTTGACCTAATGTTCATGAAATTCCAGTGGCTGGAAATGGAATAAAAATATGTGAAAGTGTGGCAATCACTCTGAAATGATCTTCTGTTTTAGTTTTTGTACATCTTTTGTAAACATAATTTTCATATAATGACTCTAGGTATCGGAGCATGCTTGGGAAACTGTTAATAGAAAAAAGAAAATCTGAAAGTGATCCACAAGCCCACCGGAAGTACTGCAGCTTATAATGAAATGTGTAGATGGCAGGCAGGCTCTAGTTTTATATGTTGAGGAGAGCACATAGATCTCGCACACTCCAAATGTTTGCCGAGAGGTTGCAGCAAGCTCAAGACTTGGGGCGCAAATGCGAGTCCAAAACAAGGTGAGAAACGGCGAAGATGGCATGCAGACAGCCTCCAAGCTGCACACGAATGCTTGCACTTGGTCTGAGACCAGTTCAGTTACAAGATGGTTGCTCGCTCTGGACTTAAATGAAAACAATAGAACGTTACTGGTTGACTGTGGGGTGCTATCTTGTAAACAAAGTGGTCTGTGCTGGGAAGCTGGTGTTGGCAGCACCCACGAAGAATTACCCCCAGATCAGTGGCCAAAGTCAATGTTCCAATGTAAAAGGATCTGTGCAGGGTCTGTGGAAGGAGAGTCCGGGTCATGAAGTAAACTGGAACACAGCTGTAGAGAAATCTTCTGTGCCTTGTTGGTTCAACATGCTAGTCCCCAATTTGAAATGATTCCACAAATACGCATAAAAGGTAATTAACTCCAACTTTAGTTAGACATATCAGGGAAGTAGCTCAGACAGCTTCAGTCAGACTCCAGACAGCCATTAATCATCGCTCGTCCAGAGATTCCATAATGACCATAAAGTGATCTTCACGTGGAATGCATGGCTACGCATACATTCCAGTCACCACACCAGGTCATGCCGGTGACATTCCGGCGACCTAAATAGGGACTCTATTCTGGCCCTGCCATAGAAAAAAATACATTATCTCCACGTTGCTTATTTTTGTGCCAGTGATTATTAGTGATTTGAATCTTAACTCTGAGACAGAAAAAAATCTCGAGTGCTGAGTGCCCGCCACCCTCCCACCCAACCCCCTTAACTTAGCACCATAACTGGGCTGGGATTCCCAGCATTCTCCTGATTTTTCCAGTCTCAGCTGATACAAGGAATGTTAGTGAGTTATGAATTTCAGACAGAAAGCTTATAAAAAGACTTTGAGCAGATGGCTCAAACCAACCATTTCTATGGCTTGGGTAGAGCAAGAGAGGTCTACGCGGAAGGAATTCAATGATGCTTTACTTGAGAGGGGTCTCTGATTCTTAGGCAGAATTCCATGATGTTTCTCTGCAGAATATATGGAGTGCTGGGACGTGGACCCGGGGCATATATTGTGAAACAATATCAAATGCATAAAATCATGGATACAGAAGATAATTTTGGTTTCGGAGTCCTAAAAACTGCAAAAATGCAATTTGTATCTGAATGATTGTGTGTGTATTAGATTAGTTTCACTATTTTGCATTAAAAACTACATGTTGCATTCAAGTGATTCTAATCGTTTTTATTGTCAAAGGCCTTGACTTGGGTATGTATGCCCCACTAGTAATGATTGGGGCAAGGACAAGAGATGTAGAGGAAATTACCGGATTACATATTTATAATCTTTATTAATCTTAAGCCAATTTGTCCCAGTCTTTGCAACCCACCGTTTCGGTGTTTGACTTGACTTCGGTAGTTACAATAGGATGCTGCCAGTTGAAAAGAGAATATTGTTTAAAGCAATGTGTCATTGCCACCGTATTCTGACAAAGAAAGGGCCACTATACCTTCAGACCCTGATGGCAACTCACATACCCAACAGAAGCCTAAGATCTAAGGATAAAGCACTAGCGACGATCCCCAGAATCAGAAAGGCTAGGATGGGTGGCAGTTCTTTTAGATTCTTAGCAGCAAAAAAATGGAACACTCTACCAGCTGAAATAAGAACAGAACCAGTTGAAATGACCTTTCGCAGAAGACTAAAGACCTGGCTCTTTCCACCTGCTAGTCTCTAGACCTTCCCGCAACCTTTTGTCTACAGGTGAGAGGCAGAGCTCTGTCTCTCCCTGTCTCTAACCCTCACAGTTCGGATATCTGTTTGGCTACTAGCGCGGGGACACACTGGCGGTGTAACCAGGCGCTCTACAAATGGCAAAATAAATAAATATATGCTGGGAATGCCTGCACAGTTACGTTGCCCAGTATAGGGTGGGTGGGACTTGCATTCAGCACTCCAGACTTTTAGGTACAGTTTTGTATCATCGACATATTGGTGAATCTTGATGCTGTTATCTGTGAGTAGAGCCCCATGGGGCTCCATGTGGAGTTTGAAGATGACAGGAGACAGTCTGGAACCCTTGGGCACTCCGCAGGTGATAGGGATGTTTTGGAACCTGGAGGTGCCCATGTGAACAAATTGATGTTGATTGTAAATGTAGGAAGAAAACCAGTGAAGAACATTGTCACTGATTTTTATTTGAGACTTTAGTGTGTTGATGAGGGTTGGATGTTCGAGTGCGTCAAAAGCAGCTGAGAGGTCCTACAATATCAAGAGGCAGGAGTCATCTTGTGTGACCCAGGGGGCATAATCTACAGTGTGTAAAGTTGCTGTCTCCATGCTGCAGTATGCTCTGAAGCCTGATGGTTAGCTTTTCTGTGGTCTTGGAGTTTAGCATAGACTGCATTTTTAGTGATTTCATGATGACCCAACTTACTGGTTCTCATGTTATTGACTTCTAAAGGATGAAATACTGAGTTGTACTCACTGTGCAACAGGCATTTATCCCACTGAGCATTCTTAATGACTGGTGTATCACCATTCTGAATTCTTAACTTCGAAACTAATGCTTGTACACGCCAAGCAGTCTCTCGAGGACAGTTTGGTTTTGAAACTTTCAGTGAAGCACCTTAAATCAGCCAAGCATGGCATGTGTCACAATATTAAACACTTAGCAATGCAAATTGCTGTTACACTGACTCTTCCAGCAGAACAAACAGTTGTGAAAGAAACAATTTTAAACGCTTCATAAAAACTAGGGGCCATATTATCAAGAACGGGCGATAACATATCGCCGCTTTAGCAGCAGGAAACTGCAGCTAAAGCGGCGATAAGGGGCTTGATAATATGCCCTATAGAATTCCAATAGAAGCCCAGGTTTGATGTCCTTCACACCAGAACCTGGGCTTCTATTGGATAATGTAATCGCCCGTTCTTGATAATATGGCCCTAGGTTCTAGCTTTAGATAATGCATGACAAAGGTCACTCTAGATCTCTGTTCTGACCGCAGGAAAAGGCCTGCATTACATGCTTGATGGCTCTGCAGTGGGTTTGGGGGTAAGGTCAGGCTCAGCCCATGTGGTCACCATGCACAGAGTCCTCCCTTCAGAATAGGATTTCACAGACGAATGCTGCACTAGGTGTTGGAACAAACAACAATGTCTCAACAGGTGATGTTTCACGGCAATTTCAAGCAATTCAAAATAAATTTGCGACAGAACGGAGACAAGGAGACCACAACAATTTTTTGGGGGAAAAAGGGGTTTTAGTATTAAGAACTGCAGTTACAATAGGTATTAGTTATATCAGCACTTTTACATTGTAAGCAGATGTAATCACAGAAAAAGTGTACACATAAGTGCTTGTGTGAAAGTGAACGGCGCAAGTAAACATGTGACAAGGAGTAAGCAACAGGGAAAACGGCGCAACAATATGAAAATTAGTTACAGAACATAGGTAATGATGACACAATTAATTGAGAACATGTTTAAGAACCAGAAAAAAGCACCACAGAATATGGTGAGTGGTTGACGGCGTTTCAACCTATTTGATATTAGGTCATCGTCAGGACCGGGTTTCCATGTAATTCAGTAGGCGCTGGGTTTAAATAATTTGGACTCGGATGTGGAGCATCAAAAGAGGTAAAGCGCACAGCGTGGCAGCATGAAAGAAATCTCAGAATTGAAAGGGAAGTTGAGCGTATCTGGTCATGAATGGGCTCGAAGAAACGTATCCAGAGCGGTTTTTCCCTCAAGAGATAGGTTGCCCAACGTGGCAGCTAAAACGAAATCCAGAAGCCGAGTAAGCAAGGGTGGATTGGCCGTTTAGTAGGGGTACTGGAAGATCAGTAATGGACGATGCCATGAGATTCATTCGGCATGAAAGGCTTAAGGTTTGAAGTCCAGGGTAGAGCTCTTCCAGTCAGGAATGTCCTCAAGGGAACGTACCCGTGTCGCTGGGCGTGCAATGAATTGTGCCACTATGGGGGTTGTCATAATGGTCACAGTGTCTTTAGCAGTTGCAGCTTTTCACTAGCTGGATGCAGACAGTTTCTGTAGAAAGGCAATTGCAGACCCTACTGGCCCGACTGGTCAGCAAGAATGTGTCCCTGGGTGTTGCAGCCTTCCCACACCAACTGGTTGTACTTCGGCAGCGACAGAGCTCCTTCCTCCATCTGCAGAAGCAGTACCAGATCGTCCCTGCAGCAGCTACTAGGTGGCACAATGGTTTGTGCAGTCTTTTGGGTTCAGTTCACAACAGTCACTATGGAAGGAGACTAGGAAACCCACTCACAGCATGGGTATCTCCTGGGCTCGCTCTCTCAAGTAGGCTGCCTTCTCTGGATGTTCCTCATGCCAGGAACATGCTGGGCTTCTCCTCTGTTGGACCTGGCCCTTTTTGTGGGTTATCCCCAAACTTTTTGATTTTTCCTGTATTTTTTGTATGCCCTGCTTTTGTTGGCTTTAGGACTCCGGACACTTTACCACTGCTGATCAGTGCTAAAGTGTATGTGCTCTCTCCTGTATACTTGGTATGATTGGTCTACACCTGTTTGGCATATTTAATTTACCTGTAAGTCCCTTGTACAGTGGTATTGTGTATACCCAGGGCCTTTAAATTAAATGCTACTATTGGGCCTGCAGTGCTGCTTGCACCACCCACAGAAGTAGCCTTTCAAACCTGTCTCAGGCCACTGCCACTGCAGGGCCTGCGTGCAGTTTTCTGCCACAGTGACTTGCCATTTAAAGTTACTTGCCAAGTCTGGAACTCCCCTTTTTACTACATATAGGTCACCCCTAAGGTAGGCCCTAGGTAGCCCTATGGGCAGGGTGCTGTGTAGGTAAAAGTTAGGACATTTGTGCCTTTGTGTGGCATGTCCTGGTAGTGACAAACAGCCTATTTGGTTTCTCACTGTTGTTAGGCTGCTCCTCTCATAGGTTTACATTGGGAATTCCCTGATGTGTCTTTCAGCTGTAATTTCTAATCTGGAAGGAGTAGTGTTGCCACTTTTGTTATGTTTGGAATAGTGGTGATAAATCCTGCTTATTCGTGCAATTGGATTTTTTATAACTATTTTAGAAATGCCACTTTTAGAAAGTGGGTATTTCTGTGTGCTTATGACTCTTTGTGCTTTGCAGCCTGACTACAATCAACGTCTGGTTTAGACTGACAGGGGCCTGTTTTGTGCATTCACTCTAGACAGTCACAAAGGGAGCTGAGGTGTGCCCCGCATATCCTAATGGGTCTTCCTCAGCTAGAGTGGTGGGAAGAGTTGTCACCTGCACCTGAATAGGGCTGTGCCTGCCTTTCTCAATGCTGTCTCCGCCCCCCTGTAGTGTGTCTGAAGCCAGGGCTGGGGATTGAATGCGGGTGTTGTGCACTTCTAAAGTTTGTTTGAAGTTACATCCAGACTAAAGACATTTTGAGTATAAGTACAGGGCCTCTGACCCCATGTTTTTAGACACTGCGTAGACTTGTAACCAGACGCTGCTGGCTCTACAGACTGCTCCTTGCCAAAAGGAACTATTATGCTGCTAGAAGGAACCGCCATTGGACTCCCTTGTTTGCTGTGCTGACCTGTGGCCTGCTGGGCTGCAAGAAAGACTACCTGCTTCCCTACAAGGACTCTGTGTGCTGGCCTGCTGCATCTATTCATGCTTGTTGCCCCCAGTGTTCTCCCAGGGCTTGGTGGCCTGCCCTGTGTTTGTGAAACCTTTAGCGCCTGGTGAGCGCTTCATTCCTTTGGTTCTTGGTAGCCAGAGAAGCGCGTCGTGAGCGCTTTATGTGGATTTTGTTTGGGCAGCCATTGAACCGCATAGTGAGCGCTTTCTTTGGCCTCCTTGTAGCGGCAGCAAGGTAGAGTGGATCAGGGGCCTGAGGATCCCATTACTGCCTCAGGGGATTTCCCCAGTGTTCCTTGCTCCCTCACACCACATCCCCTGCAGGAGACATAGACACTGCCGCAGCAAAGGGAGTTACCCGAGGAGAAGGCTGAGGAGCTCGGCTGTCGTCTCGCTGGAGTCGGGCCCAGTAAGGGAGGCGGCGCCTGTCCTCCACTGCCTGCAGCAACAGCTTCAGGGCAAGACCGGAGTGGGGTAAGGAGCCCGTACATTGAGATTGGCCCCCAGTGGTAGCATTCACCGAGGTAGTGCACACCAAGGGGACCAGAAGAGGTCCCGGTGAGTTGGTGGGTTTTTGGGGAGCACAGCTTGCCCCATTGATCTGAGCAGAGTGGCTGGGCCCCTGCCGCATTTGTTTTGGCAGCTATGCCACGTGTCTGTGGGCAAGCTGCGCCACGTGTCTGTGGGCAGCTGCCTCACAGTTGGGGATGCGCGCGACCCAGGGAAGTCTCCCCGCCGACTCTTGGCGAAGTGCGTGTGTCTCCACATACCTTTGAGGGTATTGTTGGCTCCACTATCCGGGCAGGAAGGAATCCTCAACGGAGGTATCGCTCGGCATTTCCCCTTGCTGGAATTACTGTCCCCCATAGTAGGCACGCAGGTGGTCCTGAAGCCTACAATGTACACGTGCATTTATCTCCAGAGAGGCTCACAGTTTTACCACATAGCCCATAATAGAGGGGCAGGTGCGCTCTATCGGGGTGATGAATGCATTTAGGGGGAATTTATGAAGAATTGTGATGACATATATACCCACATACAGTGATTCATGTGTTTTGCTGGGTACAACCAAACTGCTACATTTCATGCCCTGATGTTATGATTTATGTTGTTTTATGCTTTTCAATGATAGGATAACGAGTATCATTTCAGGATCTGCATATTATGTGCAGGCATGATGTTTTTATGACATGTGCAACATATAGTCTTTACTTAATTGCACTAACTGTGATGTTATGACAATTGCCTAGTTGGCAAAGTAATTTATGATTTATGTGGTTTGGTCTATGTGTTATATATAATATATGAGTATTTTATACACTACTGTGTGGAGTTGTGTGTGTGTGAGTGTGGGTGTGTGTGATGTGCAAACGCTTTACACATTGCCTCTGGGATAAGCCTGACTGCTCGTGCCAAGCTACCAAGAGGGTGAGCAGGGGTTATCTTGGGTGTGTAACTCCCTTACCTTGACTAAAGTGGTGGGTTCTGCCTGGCGTAGGTGCATACCCTAGCCAACCTGAAACCTCATTTCTAACTTCCTCCTTGACAGTTTCTCCTCTTGCAGGGCCATGCAGACTCCTTCCTTCTCTCAGCAGGCTGGCAGGCTTTTAGGCACTAGACAGTGCCTCTGCTCCTCCAGCAGAAAGTACAGACTATAGGTGATGTTCCCTCACTCCTGGAAGACTGGCTATCAGGCAGACATCAGCTCTGGTCACACAGCAGTCCTTTGCGTACTCTACGGAGCACTCCCTTTGTCATGATGATCCTGGAACAGGAACAAAGTGGGGTGGTTTGGATCCCAGTTCATTTACATTTTCCGGATAGGGCATGTGAATCCACCGTCTCATGATTCTGAAAATGTTTGGGTTGGTTTGTTTTCAAATGTCATTTCAGGTCTATTGTCTTAATACAGCCTTTATGTAAAGTGATTCTTCTCACAGCAGGTAGCGATGGGTCTAATGCCAATCAAGGCGTACACAAAACAGGGACGCAATAAAGCGTGAGCTCTCTTAACAGGCTGTCATCAGTAGTAATCAAAGACAGACAAAAGGCAGGTATGGCCTACAAATATCCTTACTTTGAACAACAGAAACAAAAGTTGCGTTCCCCACCTCTACAATCAACCAAACGGCAGTGATCAGGAAGATCTAGTCAGCATCTTGCCAACAAAGTCTTCATGGAATTTATAAAGGTATCCGTACCTCTATCCTCCTTGCTTCAGTGACTGGAACTCCACCCACCAGCCACAGAAATGTAGGAAATACACCTCCAACATCTGGGCAAGCAGTCCTCATTCTCCGTCTTCTGTCACGCCAAACTAGGGGCCTACAAGAAAGAACCCACTGGCATCAGTACCCAGACTTACGCAAATAGAGCCCTACTACCATACAGGTATCTTATGCTCACAGTACACATACATTCTCGACATGTGGACGAAATGTCAGCACAAGGTTCTGGGTTTCATACAGCAGAGATCTTTGCATGAGAGAGAGGTCAGTACACCACACTGTCAATGACACAAAGAAAAGGGTCTGGTCAAACTGTACATCGCAATACACAGTACACTGCCATGAGTGCCTTATGTGATACACTCAGGACATGGATAGTAGTCCTCTTTCTCTGTGAGGACTACTCGGTGCGCCCTTCCAGGTGACATGACAGTTCCTGGAGCCCGATTTGCCATGGAAAGACATAGATCCCTATGCACACATGTAGATTAGCATGACACCATGGCCAAAATAAAACTCAGGATACCAGTTTCACCTGTGGTCCTGTATTGGAGCTTAGGTACATGCTCTTTCACCAGGATGGGGACATTCCCCTCCTAACAACACGTGATCGCAGACCCAAGCCACACTACCATGTCATGGTGAGTTGAGATGCAAGTCATCAGGAAAAATTACCGCTCATAAGCCTGGAATTTCCCCTGTGGTTCCTGGCCAAGTTGATGGTTTGGCATGAGGGGAAACATATTTCCGTTTATTGCATCAATTGACGCACCCGAGGTGACACTTCCAGTCTTTGTGTTCTCTGAAGCCAGTACAACAAATCTGTTTCACTATAGAAATATATGCCAGTTATCTGTTAAACAATGCAGTCACCCACTCCATCCCCCATCATATTTTCCCTAGCCCTCTAGCTCTTCCTATCCCATCCCATCTCTTTCATCCATTGGTGCTTTTTCTGCCACCCCACATCCACCTATACCCCTCTTAGCCCTCTAGCCCCTTCGTTGTTCATGCCAAAGTTCCTCCCTCTGGACCCTACCCCCTCTGTACTCCTCTTCCCCCGCCCCACCAGTCACGGTGTAGCCCTTTGTTTGCCCCTCTGGAGGAAACCCCTCTGTCACTGGAGCGATCTTCAATGTTGTTCACATTGTGCATCTCTCACTACACCAAATGGTTTCACCCTGCACATGAGGCAGTGCCTTAGGACTAGGTTGGCCACCAATCATGAGTATGACCCACTGGGCTGGCATCCTTCATTTGATCCATGATGCCTAACTACATAACTGATGAAATGACCCAAAGCAACTACTTTAGGATAACTCCCATCTCATCGCACAGGATCCAAGATAAATGGAAACTCCCTGTGGAGACTCCTCTGCTTTCAGCCTGTTAGGGTTTTAGAATAGCCTTGGCCTGAATACTTCTCCCTCCATTGATCTACCACACCTCAATCACCAACAAAATGAAAGCTCCATGGGCTGAAAGCCCTCTGAGAATCATATCTTTCTGCATGTGAAGGGGCTCCTAACGTCTGCTTGCAAAAATATGCAGCTCATGGATTGCTTTTTCTTTTCCTATTGTAAAGTAATGCATATATTGGTAATATAACAATATAATGTGCTTGTACTATAAATTACACTTCCTTGTTCTAATTTATGATGAGTAGTCCTCACAAAGGAGTGAACCTAAACCCGTTAAAAAATATATATATAATCCTCATAGGAACAAAGTCATTTCTTTCCTTTTCAGACATAATTTTCAGGCGAACCTATAATACAGAGGGGCCTATTAGCAATAACCGGCGATAATTATCGCTAAGCGCACTTAGCGCTAGGATAATTATCGCCGGCTATCGCTCAGTTTCTATCGCGGAGATAGCGTGCTATCAGCAACGCTTATCTCCAATGCGATAGAAACCCCTGCTGTCGCTGGAAAACAGTGCGATTATCGCTGGAAATCCAGCGATGATCGCACTGTGACCGGCGATAGCTTGCTGATAGGGCAAGGGGATTTAGCCATGTAATCCACCTCCCATTGGATTACATGGCTAAGTCAGGTTTGGACCAGGTGTAAAAACAAGCGCTAATAGTGTTTAGCGCTGGTTTCTTTATCGCCTTGCTGGCCTCCCTAATAGGCGATAGCGATGTTAGCGACTATTTCCAGTCGCTGCCTGGTTGGGAACGCCTACTTTGCATGTCATTAGCGATAAATATCGCTGGCATGCAAAGTGGCACCCAACCCGGTCGCTATCGCCTAAAAGCTGTCGCTAACAGCTGTTAGCGACAGCTTGCTAATAGGGCGGAAAAAAAATCGCCGCTTTAGCAGCAAAAAGTGCCGCTAAAGCGGCGATAAGGCCCTTAGTAATATGCCCCAGAGTGCACAATGACAATTCAGACAGAAGTGATATAAAATCAATTCACATTAGACATAAAAGCTTCTCCAAACAATGAAACAAAAGCTATACAGATCTTAAACATGGTGCCTCAGCTGTGAGTGATAGCAACAACATGTCTGAGTCTTGTTTCTTTTGTTTACTTGCCCTTGGTCGTTAATAATGAATTAATTTCAAAATCCTCACTCACGCCTACAAATGCCTACACAACAACGGACCCAAATACCTCAACGACAGAATCAACTTCCACGTACCCAAAAGAAACCTCCGATCTTCCAACCTCGCACTGGCCGAAACCCTGCGCATCCACAGAGCCAGAGCAGGCGGAAGATCCTTCTCTCACATTGCAGCCAAGACCTGGAACGAGCTACCGGCAGACATCAGACGTGCCCCCTCCTGAACACCTTCAGGAAGACCCTCAAGACCTGGCTCTTTGGCTAAACAGATCTGCGGACCCACCCCTCAGCGCCTTGAGACCCTCGCGGGTGAGTAGCGTGCTTACAATTCCCTGATTGATTGATTGAACTGGCTTACACACATGGTGGCCTACATGGGCCCTCTGTATATTTTGTGCTATAACTTGTAACCAGTCTCAAAGCCGACATAGAAAAGAGAAGTCCTTAAATAGCCAAGGAAAAGCGATAGACTAATGCTATCAAGGGCCAACCAAATCCTTGGTACGCAAATGTGCGCTAGCACCATTGCGGTAACATTTCAATTGCCGTTGTTTTAGTGGTAATAAGTGGAAACATGGAATAATATGAGCATGATTTAGCAAATCGCAATCTTAATTCAAATATTATGCCAGATATTAACGAAGATGGTGCAAATGGGTTAAAGGTGGAATTGATCCTGTATCACAAAATTTTTATGGTGAACTGCTGTTATCACCTGGTACATTGGGCTGTTAGTTAGTTTCTATGGAGCTTGATTTCAGTATTTAATTGGTGGCCAACTATAGGCCTTTCTTAGATGCGCTGGAGACTTTCACCGCAGGGTGACTGGTGTTACCAAACCTTCTGTGGCTGGAATTAAATATAATGTACCTTCTCCTGATCTACTGGTTCACAGTAGCTTATTTGACAAGCATGGTGACCTAAGGCCAGATGTTCAAATCATTTTTCCAGCCACAAATTGCCTGATTCACAGAATTGGGCGTTTGCAACAGGAAAAATGCTTTTGCAAATGTGCAAAATGCGATTCAGTAACTTGTGACCGAGCCACATTTTTCATTTGCGATTCAGTATTTGGAAGGGGCTTGTTTAGGACACCCCTTCCAAATTAGTATGGTATGTATTACTGTATTGCGACCAAATTCCGGTCGCAAAACAGTAATACTTTACCCCCAGTTTAAAAGTGGTGGTAAATCCAATAGCAGTTTTGTGCGCGTCACTACCAGCTACAGGGTAATTTTACACACAATTAAATGCTCCGTCTTCTATCTTTATTGCTCCATTTCAGGGACAGGGCCCTGCCTCGGCTTCATGACGATAAATCCTTCTAAGACTCCACTCTAGCATGACGATTGCGTGCATGAGTACCAGATACTGTTGATGGCTTAAAAACAGGCCCGACACGAAGCATTTTGTGACTATTTATGTCAGCCACAATAATTCTAATTTGAAGGTATGTTCTGACTGTATCCACAAGTTAGTTTTTCTACACACTCTAACAACCATTAGCATTCTCGAGATTTGAGCTTCATATTTACCCTTTTTTTCCTGTGGTTTTAGGGACAGTTTCCAGAAACGTGGATTCGGCCCTTAATTATCAAGTATATAGTATGCTAACAGGTTCCCAACCAAGACCTTTTGACTGGCTATACATTCTCGAGCCAAATTAGTACTGGCCACTGTATGATTCTTGCTGTTTATTGTTATTTATCTCCTTTTAGCTCAAACTTGGACCACCATTTGCCCTCTAGGCAGCTACAGGAAGTAATTCACTTCCCATTTCTTTCTGCCTAGGTAAGCATAGCCTCGATATTTACTACACAGGTTACTGGTGTTTATTAGGTTTCTGGCTGTTGGCGATATATAGATATCACACTCATCCTGAGTTTAGACACAAAAAAGTTTTTAAATCTTTCTTTATTTGAACTAAAACTTATATAACATAATTCTTTCTCCACTGTGTGCACAGATTGGGCTTCTCTAGAATCTTTGGGGCATATTTATAAGGGCTTTATCTCCGCTTTTTTGGCTTAAAAAGCCCAAAAAGCGGAGATAAAACTATCGCCCTATTTACAAGAGGGTGCAAACATGCATAATCCCAACGCCTCCCTTTGTATCTCTAATGAGATGCGAAGTGGGCGTCACTGGGCGTACCCCGGAAGGACTACCTTGCAAATATCGCTGATGTTCACATCGCGATATTTACAAGGCAGCCCACAGGATTTTAGCATACGTTAGATTTTGGCGAAACGGCGGTTTTCGCCAAAACTAACGTCTGCTAAAATCCTGACTTACTATGCTTAACATAGGGGTGGATTATGCTGATACGACCACAGGGTCGTATCAGCAAGGTATCGCCGTTTTGCAGGGAACATCGCTGGAAAACCAGCGATGTTACCTGCAAAACGGCGATAACCTCCGCTATCTCTGGAATTTTATCGCCCTGGAGAAACGCGTTGTTAATAACGCGCTACCAGGGCGATAAATTCCAGAGATAGCCTGCGATAGGAAATTTATCGCTGGCCGTTGATAATATGCCCCTTTGTTTTTCTTTTGGTGGAGGTGCACCCACAAACTTTTTAAGAGATGTGTTTCACTTAATGTACCTTGTATTTCACTTTTATAGATAATACTTTTAATGTGGCTTCCTGACGAAGGCGGCACGCTCACCGAAACCCGCGTCGATACCTCCAAGAATCGGCTCCACATTTTTTATATTTGAATACATGTTCTTAGAAATAATTCTGTTGTTTTTTCAGTGTGGCAAAGTATGTTTATGTTGGCATTGTGTCCTTGTTTTGTGAAACCCATCACGTTGTAATGAATATTGCATTGTACAGCAATTGTTGTTTAGGCTCATGAGATCACCCCAATGGTGCAGTATTACCTTTAAGCCCCTTATCTGTGGTAATAGCCAGCAACATATTCACTTGTTGTTATTCAATGTTTAAGAATGTTGGACAATACTTTGCCACCTTTTAACATATTTTGTATAAATAATAAAAAGAGATACATTTCTATTTTTGACTGGTACATTAAGTTGTTCTTTCATCATGTTTCTACATTAGGTCTGATTATATTAGTATTTGACCATCTAGTTGCCTAGTGAATCTATATTGCCAATTAAAACTGCTGGTAACCCACTCTCAAAGTGGAAGGGGTCTCTAAGGGACCCCTTCCACTTTGAGAATGTAAATAATAATATTTTTTAAGAGCAGGCAGTGGTCCCCTTTATGGAAAATGGGCTGCATTAAAAAAAAAAGATTGCTTTATTAAAAAGCATCACAGACATGGTGGTCTGCTGACATCATCAGGCCACCATCCCTATGATGGCTGTGACTCCTAATGGGTCGCAAACTGTGACCTACCTTATTAATATTCATGAGGTAGGTCGATTTGCGACCCACAAGGAATCCCTAAATGAAACTCAATGAGTTTATACATTAGGAATACCGATTTTCAAAATGCGATTCGGAGAGAATCGCCACTAGGAAATCGGTAAGTAAGTAATTCTTTATTGATAGATTAATCAAAATCTTTTCAATGTGCATGATCAGACAATTGATAAAAAGTAGTAAAACATTGGTGAAGTATTGAATACTAGCGCCAAGCCGAGGCAACTATTGCTCAGTCGCCAGTATTGTTTCATATGTATATACCATTCTAAGCATTGAGGTGGCTATTCACGTAAGTGGACAAAACTGTGATTTACAAAAAAATGAACTCCTCCTTCCTTACCCAATTGAGGATTAAAACCGGGGTTTGAAAGAGTCCGTCCAGAAGAATAAAGTGCTTAGAGCTTGGTGCATTAAACCGGGGTTTGAAAGAGTCAGTCCAGAAGAATAAGGTGCATAGTGCTTTGTACATTAATATGGTAGCACCGGCAGGTCCGAGAATTTTGCAGATCCATCTCAAGGTCCGGTTGCAGCCAGGCTGAGTTGCTACCAGACCGATATTAAAGTTCTGCTGTGGTGAGTCCCTGGATGGCCACTCAAGTTGGAAGAATGCTTTGATTTTGGTGCTGAATTCTTCCGACCTCTTGGAAGCTAGCTTAAGGAACCTCCCAGCTTGGCATGATGGTTGTGCTGAGACCCCTCTTTGTGGAATTGTTACTGCTGGACAATGTTGTGGCGAGCTTGGGAGACCTCGCAGCTTGTGGTGATGGTTATGCCAGGTCCCCTCTTTACGGGTGTGTTGGTGCTGAAGTTATGCTGCAAAAGGTCCTCTGTTAGTAGATCTGGATGGAGAAGGAATTGGATCAAGTGCTATGCTCTTCCAGCTTCTTAGAGTCTATCTTAAGGAACTTCACAGCTTTGTATGATAGTTGTACTGGGTCCCCTCTTAATTGAGCTATTACAACTAGATGGCATGACCTGATTGCAAGGATCTTAAAGATGGACGTAAGAGTTTTTGTCTATGATTTAATATGGCCGGACACACACATAGTAGGTGAAGCAGCGTTTCATTAACACTTCTTAATCAATCCATTAATACTGGGTTGGTCCCTAGATCTTTAAAAAAAGCGATTATTGTACCTATTCTAAAGAAAGCGGGAGCAGATCCTACGGATATGAAAAGCTTTCATTCTGTCTCCCTCCTACCATATTTGGCAAAACTACTTGAGGCACATGTAGCTAGCCATCTTTGCTCATTTATAGAAGAGTCAGATTTCCTGGCCTCAGGTCAAGCGGGATTTCGGCCGGCACACTTCACAGAAGCAGTGATCATGTCAGTTGTAGGTGACATGCATAAGGAAGTAGACAGTGGCAACACTCAAGCTTTGGCGCTACTGGAACTGTCTGCGGCTTTTGACACGGTCGACCATTTCATTTTGGCTGACCGGGTCAGGGCCGCAGGTCTTCGGGATTCAGCGTTGAACTGGATCATTTCATTCCTGAGTGATAGATCCCAATTGGTTAGGTTACCCCCTTTTAATTCAGCAGAGGTTCAACTGAATTGCGGGGTACCACAAGGCTCCTCTCTTTCTCCTCACCTTTTCAATATCTACATCCGCCCCTTGGTCAATTCCCTGAAAACAAGAAAATTAATATCTTTAACTATGCTGACGATATGCAATTGTTATTCACGATTAACGATAGCTCCACGTCTAGACAGCAATTTCAGGACACTATGCTGTTCATGTGGGATTGGATGAACAGTAACCATTTGAAGTTGAATTCTGACAAAACAGAGATAGTTATCACAAAAAATAAGGTGGACCGCTGGATTCCCTCTTTCTGGCCCAGCGAGATGGGCTCCCCTCCCTCACCCAAAAAGGCGGTAAAAAGCCTCGGTGTCATCATTGATGAGGAGTTATCATTTAAACAGCAGGTAAGCGCAGTGACATCGGCAAGCTTCTGCCAACTTCAACGCATAAAAAAGATAAAGAAATTCCTCAATATGGAGGCCCTGACCCAAGTAATAATAGCCCTAGTCATGTCTAGAATTGACTATGCCAATTCTTTTTACTTGGGTCTTCCCAAATTCCTTTTGTGCAGGCTCCAGTTAATCCAAGACCAGGCCGCCCGGCTGATATATTACCTGCCCAAATATGGCCACATCTCCCAGGTGACTAAGGACCTCCACTGGTTGCCAGTCACACAGAGAACAATGTTCAAGGTGTGCTGTATGGTCTTTAGGGCCTTATATCTGAACTGTCCCTCTTTTGTAAAATCTCAGATTATTAAATACTGCCCCACCAGAGACTTGAGATCCAGCCACCTACACTATCTGGTGATCCCCTCATGCAAAAAACAAAGGACTGGAGGGCATAGGTTCTCTATCACTGCCCCTCGAGCATGGAATACTTTGCCTTTGGATCTTAGGACTACCTCCAACTATACTAGATTTAGACAACTCCTGAAGACATGGCTCTTTAAACCGGCTTACCAATAATTGTGGATCAAGGCCGTATCAGCTACCTAGCGGCAAGAGACCGCCTGGTGAACGTGTGCTTTAGAAACTGACAGTAACATAACATATCCGCAGAGATGACACTAATTGGTGAGCCAGGACTGCTTCCAAGAGGGTCCAAGGTCCTTAGATGGGAAGACGCAGATACGGATAAGTATCAAGTCGTGTTTTCTGGCCTCAGAGAAGTCAGAAGACAAGAAGGGCTGGGGGGCCCAAACCACATACGATTGCATGACTGCCCACACGTTCTGTTTACTTGCAAGGGCAGCCTTATCTGTGGTGTGTGATAATCGCTTGGCTGCTCTGTTGGTGATGCGTTTGAAGGCAGCGTATTCCATAAGGGTGTGCCAAGCTTCCTCTAATGGCAGCACTTTGATTGACTGCTGTACTGTGGGAAACAATGACTTCTTTGCGTGGGCCTGCTTTTCTATTTCCAGCCAGCATTGATGCAAGAGCGAATAGACTTCGGCTGCCCTCAGCCCCCAACACAATTTGGCTAAGGCCCCATTCCTTACTGGGTCCTGGTGGTGCAGGCCAAACTCGAGCCGGATTTGGGATCAGTATTCCTAATGTTTGTACATCTGGCCCCAAGATCTTACCACACTGCCTTAAATATTATTTGCAAAATGAAGTCAAAATGCGGGTACTCCCTTATTCTAATAGACCATGTATGTTTGACTCCACCTAGTGTCACCTTACATTGTGAATCTCTACACCTAGACTTAAACTCATAAGAAGGCATCTCTCAAGCACATTTGCCATACGCTTGTTGGAGTATAAGAAAGGTAAAGCAAGCTATCAAAAACTTGCTAAATTTGAAGAGAAGACAAGTTACAACCGGAAATTGATAAGAAGCATGCATATCTGAAGAGACCTGGGCAAGCAATGTTTTCATTTTAGGGGTATTTAGGGGCTCTTAGTTTTTCTAAAGTGAGTGATGGTGAGCAGCTTTAGATTAATAATAACGTAGGGCCTGGTTTAGTTTGGCGGGTGGGTGCTGCATCACAACGTGATGAATTTCCCGTCTGCCTTACGATAAGTGCATTAGGATATAATGTTCTTGTATTCCGGTGGACAGGATATCCGCCATGTCTGTGATGGCGCACCCGTTGCCAACCTATAAAGCAGGCCCTTAATGACAGCTAGAAAACCCTTTAATGCCCTTGTCTGAGACAGCAGGTCAAATATGGCTCTAAAGGATGAAGATAGATGGTGGACTTAGGTCCTGTGTCTTTTCTTTAAAGACATTTGGGGGCATATTATCAAGAACGGCATTAAAATTATCGCAGCTTTAGCGGCAGAAAACTGCCGCTAAAGCAGCGATAATGGGCTTGATAATATGCCCTTGAGAATTCCAATAGAAGCCCAGGTACACACCAGAACATGGGCTTCTATTGGAATTCTCAAGGGCATATTATCAAGCCCATTATCGCCGCTTTAGCAGCAGTTTTCTGCCGCTAAAGCGGCGATAATTTTAACGCCGTTCTTGATAATATGCCCCTTAGTCCCTGGGACAGGTTCCATCATCTTAGGAGGTGGGGCAATAGATTGCTTGTTTTTAGTTAACAAGCTAAGAAGGACCCTCCAAAATTTCCAGCTTTAGGCAATGCTTATTCCTCCTCACACAGATCTTTGTTGATGTAGGTCTGGTGGCGCTGAGAAGATGCAGTAATATCAGTGGTTAATTTGTAAAATAAAAAGTGCCAGGGCTCTCATCAGGAGGCAGCACTAACATGAGAAATGTGCTGGTGCAAACTGCCTCCTGACTAGAGCCCCGGCACTTATTAACCTGGAGAGGACTTGGCCTAATGGGTGGAGCTGCCGATTTCGGAACTGGAGAACCCGGTTCGAGTCTCAGCGTGGCTCAACATCCTGTGGCTCTGGGGAAAATCCTGTGCCTTCTAAATAAGGGTGTCCTTAAATGGTGCTATAAGCACCGGTGCCGAGGATTAGTTGCCGGTGCTGAGCACCGGAAAGCACCGGCTCAAATTAAGCACTGATTAATATTAATTAGAATTTCACATGAGCATGTCGACAAGGCACAACGCAGAGATTGTGATCTTAATTACCAGGTGAGCATTGGAACCAGATACATTGCAACTACAGTTTGCCTTTGCCCACTTCTAAGAGCATATGACATTGTGGACCATTCATTGCTATGGAACAAGCTTCTGGGCTGTGTGAAACTATGTAATTTAGTTACTACATTCAGCAAATGGTGTCATGAAACATGGGATGTGATCAAATTAAGCCTGATCTGTTTCCGCAGTAGGCGAATCAGGCATTAGACAAGGGTCCGGGAGTGAGGCTTGATGTGTCTGTTTACCATCTATTATGCTGACAATATTATAATTTCTATTCTTGCATTGCATCGATTGAGCTTATGAAGCTTTTGGATACAATGTAGGAATAAGCTGCGAGGAAACAAGTTGGTTATTGGATAAAGCCCAAGTGATTTATTTGAGGAATAATCATAAGGGGAACCAAACAAGTAAAAGTACTAGAGTAAAAGCACTTTTGCACACTTATCAACAGCATGTTTTTGTTGTCTACCAGGCTAGAATAAAACATTTGAATGAACGCTGTTTGTTTTTTAACACCAAGTATGGGTGTAGGTCCTCTATAATTCTTTATTGCCAATTAATTGAAATCATTGCAATATAAAGCGAAATATTTGATCTAAAAGAATTAATGAAATCAGGAACTGATAAGATTAAAACAAATGACCATATTAAAACATGAAGGCGTGGCTGCATTGAGGACCGCACAGGATCAGATTGAGACAGATGGTCGCATTTAGAATAATTAAAACATTCAAACACTGCAACAATAAGGGGCAGATTTACGTTCCCTGGCGCATCCCTGCAAATCAGCAGGGATGCGCCAGGGAAGATGCGTCACGCAAGTTTGCCCTTGCGCCACCGCAGATGCGCCGCAATTACAATGCGGTGCATCGTGGTGCAAGGATAAGCAGATGCGTGACGCATCTGCCGGAGTAAGGTTGGCGCAGTGCTGAAGTTGTGTCGCAAGCGCGACGCAACTCCAGCACTGTTCCAACCTGCCCTATCCCTAACATGGTGCGTCACGCCTTACGCCTGCTTGAAGCAGGCGTAAGCATTTGACGCACCAGCGTCGAAAAGTGACTGCGTGAAATCTTGTAGATTTCACTGCGTCACTCTCCGAGGCGTTCCTGCGACGGAACGCCCCCTCTGCGCTGGAACGCCCACATGAAACCTGACGCATGTTTCATGTGGCGCAGGACTTACAACGTGACGCATCTCCTAGATGCGTCACGTTGTAATCCCCGCAGCATGGCGCATGGTTTGCACCGCCGCTGCGTCACAAAAGTGACGCAACGGCGGTGCAAAAAGTGGCGTAAGGGGCTTGTA
Organism: Calotriton arnoldi; assembly: GCA_963921515.1. Classification (NCBI taxonomy): domain Eukaryota; kingdom Metazoa; phylum Chordata; class Amphibia; order Caudata; family Salamandridae; genus Calotriton; species Calotriton arnoldi. The sequence goes on along the minus strand of CAWUFW010000565.1, from coordinate 1,315,912 downwards.
AATCTGCCCCTAAGTGCACAAATAGTGGCGCAGAATGACACAGTTGTCCCAGGAAGGACGTTTGGAGTTTCAACATTCCGAGACTCTACCCTTAGGGTGTCTATGAAATAAAGTGACCAGTGCTTTTTAACCTGTAATGTCCATCTTGGAAAATTCATTTGATTAATGAGGTACAAGTGCCTTATTGCGAAGGGGGCTGAGGGTGGGAATCGTCGCAGGCATATCATCGGACAGTGACTGAAATTAAAAAAGCAAAGACTATGGGGCAGATTTACAAGCCCCTTGCGCCACTTTTGCATCATTTTTCCCATGTTAAAAGTGACGCAAAAGTGGCGCATGGGGCTTGTAAATAAACCCCTATAGGGCAGATTTACAAGCCCCTTGCGTCACTTTTGCGTCACTTTTCCCATGTTAAAAGTGACGCAAAAGTGGCGCAAGGGGCTTGTAAATCTGCCCCTATGTTCGGTTTGTTGCTGCTTTCGCACAGTTTCTGATGTGCTAAAGTGCTTCGCCTTGTGCTGTTCGTTGCGGCTTTCTCGAGGTTAAGCCGAGGCTACTTCCGGCTTGGATTCGTTCGTCACTGTTGGTTAAGGGTAGTCGGTGTTTACTGTAGAAGCAACCTTGCTGCATAAAGCAGAAACCTGGTAGTCATACAGGATAATTGATTACTGTGACCATTCAAAGGTGTCCTTACTGCAGGATGGCAAGACCTGATCTGAAGGGCCCTCAGTTCAGTGTAGCAGTTTGCGCCTAAGGGGTAGGAGGGCCGGAAATATCCACATTAGGTGAAGCCATCTTTCTTGACTGTAGCTCCATAAGCGGCATTCGCTGTCTGGATAAGGCTGCTCCCGGTTGGGTGCAAGGTCCTTTGATGGAAATTCGCCCAGTCGAAATAGCAGTAGGGCATGTTGCATGGGTGTCGTCAAGTATGGCAGCGGGCTCCAAGAAGTGTAAGATTGTAAAACTGCCCATGCATGCCGTTTATGGGCAAGCTCTGCCTAATCAATGATCCAAGAGTGCTGTTTTGCGGCCTTGGTAGGGACTTTTTTGAAGGCAGCGAAATCCATTTTTTAGTTCCAAGCTTTATCTAATTTTAGGGTGTGTATGACCTGCTGGAGGACCGTGGGCCACAAGTATTTGTGGGCAGACTGCCTTCTCATTTCCGACCTGCACATGGCGGCAAGAGTCTTGTGGGGCTGATCTAAGCTTCCAACAGAGTTTGATGAGGCACCGCTCCTTACTGCTCCTTGGTGAAACAGCCCAAACTCCAGTCTGACCTGAAATTGGGATATATGTTGCGGAAGGAGGAAGAGGTGCATGAAGAGTGTTGATTGGAGCAAAGTTAGTGTGGTTACATCATTCCCTTTCATTAATTTAGAGCTATATGTGAGTGATGGAAGAAACTTTGTTCTGATGACCTGTAGTAAATAGTGATGTGATGTGCGGCAAATCTTTTTTTGCAGGAGTTTAAACGCAAACTGAAGTTAATTTGCAAAGGCTCTTCTAGAAGTGAGGTACTCTCTGAAGGATAGTTGGGCATCCATTAGCATGCCTAAATATCTGTAAGATTTGACCAGTTCTGAGGGTTTTCCAAAGGCTTTCCACGTGAAGTAAGGGGAAGTTCTCCGAGTTGTGTTTGAGAAGCATACCCCTTTTGTTTTAGTGTGGTTTGAGTCCAAGCCCAGCATTTGAATGTATTTTGCCAATTGGGTGATTAGGCGCTGAAGGCCGATCAGAATTTGGCTTAATAGAACAATGTCATCAGCATATTGGAGACATCGCAGAGGTTCATCAGCTAGTTTTGGAGGATTGCACACCTCTTCAGATAACTGGTTGTCAAGGTCTGCCATATAGATGTTGAACAGGCAGGGGGCCAAACCAGACCCCTGCTTCAGGGCCATGTGAGTGGGGATCTTGCAAGTAGTTCTGTGGTGGTCACCGACCTTAATTTGAACCCAAATGTCTGAATACAAATAAATAACAGACTCCAATAGTTTTGATGGCACTCCACAATTGGCCATTTTTGCCAAGAGGCTATCCGTTCGTACCCTGTCGAAAGCTGCTTTCAGATCCACAAAACCAGCGTAGAGTTTGGAACTTTAGGCTTTGGCTTTTACTACGAGGAGGCTGACTGCTAAGAGGTTGGTCTTTGTATTGATGCCTACTCTGAAACCTGTCTGTATAAATAGAATGATGTTTGCAGAAGAAACCCAGGCTTCCAAATCTATCAAAAGATTGGAGGCGTAGATCTTTGCTTAATGTCAATAAGGGCAATCAGTCTGTAGTTTGCAGGATTTTACTGAAAGCCTGATATGTAGATGGAATGAAGAATGCTACCTTTATAATCCACAAAAGGTAGACCTGTCCATATTGATAATAAGCAGCGCTATTCAATAGTCGCTATAATGTCAGTAGGCCTTGCAAAGTTATATGTCCCACACATTCGCATTAATTGTACAATAATCATACAAAAAAACAAATAAATGTTTTGATACTTATTTTATTCATTTAATGATAAGTTTATATCAAAAAGGGATTCATCCTAATATAAAACAACAAGACATAATATAGATACATATCAAATGCATATATACATCAAGTCCCACATTCATATACTCATTCATACCGCACATCGTACAATACCATACAGACCCATGCAGTCAATCCACACATATGTCATCATACCAATTCACACATCAAAAGAATATAATTTACTATGTAGATATACAAAAATAATTGGTATACACGCAAGTGCCTCCTACAAGGGATTGATTAGATACAGGTTGGTATGGGGCACAGGACCATTCAGCGCCAACGCGCGTTTCGGTGTCTGACCCCAATTTGGGTCACACCTGCATCAGGGCAGCCAGTATATACGTGGGACTTTGGGATATACCTATAAAAAAACAAAAAGTAATATAAATTCAACTATTCATCCTATATATGTGTTGGGACAAAAACCAAGCAAGCCAAATAAGTAGATAAATTGATACAAGGTGATGTCCATTGAAGAATGCTACCTTGCCAGTACGCCGTCATGTAGTTGGTGAAGAAGGAGTTATTAAACAGTGGGATTAGATGAGAGGTCTAGAATTGTTTTTTTTTTAAATGTTTTTTTTTATATGTCCTCATTCACCTCAGACCACAATAACCAATCCAGCAGCCTGTACCAAAAGCACCTTTAGAGAGTAAAAAGGTGTGTGATCTCGCCCTCTTACTGGTACACCTGCGTGCTGGAAGGATACAGTCCCAAACGGGTAAGGTCACTCTCGAAATTTGGTCCGGTATATACCAGCGACTGCTTACGATGGCGGAAGGTGGGGGTGGGTTCCCCCATCACAGTCCAGAGAGATCCAAAGAGGTATAATCATGGGGCACATTGCTTTTTAAAACAGACACAAGATGGAGCTCTAATTAATTTCAGTTGTCTCTGAATTTAACCACCTTAATAGGAATGTCCAAAGTGCTTTCTTCCTCTTAGTCTGGGTCCCTCTCAGGTCTAGCTTAGATGCCGAAATAAGGGAAGCTAACCAGTCAGAGTGTAGTGGAGGCGAGCATTTCACCCATCTTCGACAAATTTCCCTTCTGGCTAGAAGTGTGGCATAAAAGAGGAAGGCTCTTGCCGGGCCTGTAACTTCATTAGAGATTCCAAAAATTATCGTAGAAAGGCTTACCTTAACTTGGTGATCAAGGATGACCGAAATGGTTTCACCAACCTTAACCCAAAATTCAAGAATAGCCTGGCACTCCTGGAACATGTGGATGTCTGATGCTCTCTCCTGGCCGCATTTCTGGCATTTTACAGGGGGTCCATTCGTCATCCCTGATAGCCATTGGGGGGTTAGATAAGCCCCTACATGATCTGGTGATTTTAACAACATCCTGGAGTGGGACAGTTGGAAAGCCCAAGCGTAGTACTGCAGGTCCGGGAGGGACAGTCCTCCCTTCTCCCTCCTGCGTCTCAGTTTCTTCCAAGCAATTCTTGTTCCTTTATAAGCCCATATAAAGGAGTTGATAGCCTGCTGGAGCTTATCTATGGAAGGCTTGCAAAAGTGCAGTGGAATGGCATTAAAGAAGAAGGTAATTTTTGGGAGCACAATCATTCTTACCAAGCTCACCCTCCTGAAGATTAATAATGGTGGGAGGTAAGCCCAGCTCTTCATGACCCGTGAACACTCTTTTGTGACATTAGAAAGGTTAACCTCTGCAATTTTATCAATGTCCTGCACTATTTTTACCCCCAGATACCTCATCTCTCTTTTAGTCTGATGTTGACCTTCCCTCAAGTTCCATGACATCACCTCCGTTTTCCCTGCGTTGACCTCGTACCCTGATATCCTTCCAAAATCTTCTGCGTGCTTTATTATGGCAGGCAGGGCAATTAAGAGATCAGAGGAAAGAACCAGTATGTCATCAGCGTAAAGGGCCACTTTTCTTTCCCATCCTTCGTGTCTGAAAGGGACTATGTTTGCCTCTTCTCTCAGCCTCTGAGCAAATGGCTCGATGTACAAATTAAAAAGAAGGGGGGATAAGGGACAGCCCTGTCTAGTCCCTCTGGTTATTTTAAAGGGACTGGTAAGTTTGCCGTTGACCAACAGTTTTGCAGATGGGTCTCGATATATCAGCTGGATGGTTCTGCGGAAGTTCTTACCCATGTTGTATTTCTCCAATACAGCCGTCAGATACACCCAGTTGACTCTATCGAAAGCCTTTGTGGCATCAAGGGTCATGGCTGCAAGGGGGAGTGAGTATGTTGTGGCAAGATCTATCGCGCCGATGAGGTCATATGTGAGTTCAAACAGATTTCTACCCTTGACAAAACCTTTCCATCAAGGTGCAACATATCACCTGCTACTGTGCCTAATCTGTCAGCCAGGACCTTAGCGAAGATTTTATAATCCGCGTTAAGCAGTGATATGGGTCTGTATGACTCACAACTCGCTGAATTTTTCCCTGGCTTTAAAATTAAAGTCATCGTTGCCTCACCCCAAGAGTCTGGCAGTTTCTTCCCATCGCTAAGAATCTCATTAAAGAGCTGGGTCATTACTGGGATTAGGACCTCCCCCAGGCTTTTATAAAGCTCCGTTGGGAGACCGTCCTGACCTGCAGCCTTACCCCCTTTACTGGATTGAATGGCTCTCTTAACCTCTTCTTGAGTGATTTCTTGCTCTAGGAATTGCTGTTGCTTGACGTCCAAGGGGTTAAGCGTACTTTCACTCAACTATTCCTCCGTTTCTAATTTATTAACTACCCTGTCTTCTGTGTATAATTTCTGAAAGAAGTCGTAAAACGTGCTCTCTATTTCCTCATCGGTGGATAAGATGGTCTTGCTGTTACTATCCTTAATTTCTTTAATCAGGTTGGTGCTCTATCTATTTTTGATTTCCAGACGAGAAGCCTCCCTGCCCCCTCGCCATATTCAAAGTGGGCAAGTTTACTTGCCTCCCATCGCTTCATGACCCTCGTCTGAAGGGTAGTATCAAGTTGGTCCTTTAGATTCTCTAGTTTGGCCTTATGTTCCTGCTGCTTCTCTGCTTCTACGGTGCTACTCCCGCCCACCTCCACCATCTTCATCTCTGCTTCTATTCGGGCAACCTCTTCCCTGTACTTCCTGTTTCTGAAACATAGTCTGCTAGAAATTTTCCCCCTTAGATATGCCTTCAGGGAGTCCCAAACTATTGGGGTTGAGGCTGAGCCCATGTTGTAGCCTAAAAAGTCGATCGTCTCAAGACTCAAGAAGTTAATTTCCTCTGTGTCTTGTAGCAGTGTGCGATCAAGAGTCCAGACACTGCCAATCCTCCTATTTTCCAGATCCAAATCTAGGTTAACCCCTGAGTGGTCAGATATGTGTGGCGTCAAGTAACCAATATCCTTGATTTTCCCCCTCAAGCCAAGGCTGGTCAGGACATAGTCTATCCTCGATTTGTGGCCGTACTTCCCATTATAAGAGACTCCTAACTGGAGGCCCGATCTGTCTCTCCTAACATCACTTAGCCCCATCTGCTTCATCATAGAGTGGAGGTATGCACGTGATTTAGACGGTATCATGGCTCTGCTATTTGGTGATTTGTCTAGTTTGGGATCTAGAACAATGTTGAAATCCCCACCCATGATTACAGGATCCGGGAAGTCAAGCAAGTTTGCAAAGATGGTTTTTAGGGAGTCAGGGTCATCATGGTTTGGGCCATAGTAGCCTACCAAAGTAAAAAGATTGCCCAGTATTATAACCTTAAGAATGACCCACCTTCCACCGGTATCAACTTGTGAATTTAATAGACGTGTGTTAGACTTAGCATCTTTTGGCGTGTTTCCCCTGCGTTTTTGCTTACTGACCTCCCGGTTTTTTGCTGGCTTAGTGTCTCTGTGCCCATTCTCATTGCTGTTCAGTGTTAAAGTGCAAGTGCTCCTGTTGTAAACTGTGTTATGGATTGGTGTATCCATGATTGGCATATTTGATTTACTTGTCAGTCCCTAGTAAAGTGCACTGAGTGTGCCAGGGCATGTTAATCAAATGCTGTTCATGGGCTGCAGCACTGGATTGTGCCACCCACACAAACAGCTTATAAATGTAACTCTGGCCTGCCATTGCAGAGCCTGTGGGCAGTCTGGGACTGCCACTGCCATGTCGATTTGGCAAGTGTACCCACTTGCCAGGCCCTTCCCTTCCCTTTTTTTGCCCAAGGTATCCCTGTGGGCAGGATGCAGTGTATGTGAAAGGTAGGACATGCCCTGGTGTGTGTGGCATGTCCTGATAGTGAATTACTGCCAATTTCGTTTTTCACTATTGCAAGGCTACCTGTTCCCATAGGACAGAATGGGAAGTTTGTTTATAACATCTTATAAACATAACTGGCCCTAGGAACAAGGTATAAAAATAAAGTTTAGTATGCCTGAACTCAGAATCTAAAGATACATATTTTAGTGAAGGTGATTTTTACATTCTTTGTTTGAAAATACCACTTTTGGAAAGTAGGTATTTTCTTGCCTAACCATCCAGTGTGCCTCTGCTAGGTTTGTGTATTGCATGTCTGGCTTTTGGATGACAGGGGCTGGAGAGGGGCAGCGGCTCCAGAAGTCTGATGGGTCAGGGCTGGGCTGAATAGACCTGGGTTGCATTTAGAGTAGTGGAGGAGATTTCCTTGCGCATGAATGGGCCTGGTCTGCCTTGCACAATGCTGTCTCCACCCCCTGCCAGGAAGCTGCACCAGTGAGGACAGAACTGGTTTTGGCTGGGTACAGACACTCTCTGCCTGCAGAGAACAAAGGATTTCGTGGTAAAAATATTGGGGCCCAAACCCCTGAACTTTAGAACTCTTTTGGACCAAGAAGACTGCCAAGAAGAAGAGCTGGAGAAGCTGTGAGGAGGAACTACCACTTTGCTGAGTGCTTTGCTGGGTAGGCCTACAGTGGCTGCTTCTGTCTTGGGCAGTGAAAGGACTGGACTGAACTTTCTGCACTCTATTTTTGTGAGTTTCTCCAAGGGCTTGAGGTAGAGCTTGCCTCCTGTTCAAGAAGTCTCAGGAACAGCAAAGACTTCAAGTTCTTCTGCCCTCAGCACTGGGGACTGTGTGTTTTGTGCTGCAACAGAAGAAAAAGCAACCCGACGCTGTCTACGACGCCGCTGCCGACTCTGTGTCCTGAAGGCACCGCAGAGGTCACCGCCGCAACGCCGTACCGCAACCCTGGTGTCACCGACGACGCCTGCTGATGCCGCCACCGAGCCGCTGCTCGCACCGCGACCTGTGGGCACTGCACTCAGCATCGCCTCGCTTCACGACGCTGCCTTGGTATCCCTGACGACGCCGCTCCGCACCGAAATCGACAACGCTGCTTGGACCGTGGTTCGAGGGCACCGCTCGTAAAGTTACACGACGCACCGCCCTCATCCCACACTGCAGCCTTGGCCTGCCGGCGCCATCGACTCAAGTTCATCAGCCGACGACAGCGCTTCAGCAACGACGCCGCCGCTGCTTGCACCGTGACCTGCCAGCACCGCAATGAGCACCGCATCACTTTGCACCGCGACCCTGGTCTCACCGATGACGCTATCTGATGCCGCCACCGAGCCGCTGCTCGCACCACGACCTGAGGGCATCGCACGCCGCACCACTGCACTTCGCACCGCTGCACCCGATGCCTGCCGACGCCAACGCTCCTGTCAACCGCGAGGAGTTCGAATTGCAACGCGTGTGACTTCAAGGGCCCGATGACTCCTGCACCGACCTCCGGAACCGATGCCTGCGGACTCCGTGCTTTCGGAAGCGCAACGAGAGGTCGCCGACGCCCTGCATTTCTAAAGGTACTGTTTTGCGGGTCTTCCCGACACCGTAGCTGACCCGCGATGCCGCGGTCAGCCAGAACTGTTTGGATTTGTTTGTTCACGACGCCGTGATAGCTCCTGAGGGAGCTATCGAATTCAAGGAACTGTTTTTCAAGGTTATTTTGATCACTGAAGATTTCTAAGTACTGTAGTGTGGATTTTTATCGTTTTTGGTCTTGTCTTAAGTATATAAAAATATTGGATATTTTTCTAAACTGGTGTGGTGTCCTTTTGTAGTGCTTACACTGTATTACTGTTGGTTATGTGCAAATGCTTTACACACTGCCTCTAAGATAAGCCTGACTGCTCGTGCCAAGCTACCAAGGGGTTGAGCAGGGGTTATTTTAGGAGTGTAACTCCCTTATCCTGACTAGGAAGAAGGGTCCCTATTTGGACTAAGGTACCTACCTCTGCCAACTAGAGACCCCCATTTCTAACAACGTGCCTTAACTTGTTTTTTTATTAGTATCGCCACTCCTCTGATGCTAGCGCTTTGGTCAGTACAGACCATATGCTCAATCCATTTTAAGTTTTTAAAAATCGCAATAGATTCAGCTTTTGATAGGTGTGTCTCTTGTAGGATGATGACCTGTGCTGGGGAACCCCTTATATATTGTAAAATGTTATCCCTTCTTCGTTTAACGCACAAACCATTCACATTCCATGATAGAAACTGGAATATTTTTTAAATATTCCAACTTTTAAGATGAGTCTAAGACATTGAGAGTAAAGCACGTAGAAAGCAGACCACACTTTCCTAACAAGATATAGCGGACTGGCTAAGGTGAATGAGGAAATATTTTGGGTTTTTTCCCTATATGCTCCACACCCGGTGCTCCCCTACCAGAAACCCCCCCCCCTGATCGCCTCCCTGGAGAACCCACCCCAAAACTATCCTGGACTTGATGGTAGTCCTATCTGCTACACTCGGAGGCAGCTTGCCTCCCTGGCGCTCTTTAATGCAAATCCCATGACCTTAAGAGACCGTAACAAACCAAGTCTCTATGTAAATCTGCCCTTTTGTGTAAATACCCTGTACATTGTTACTTATTTTTTTTAGTTTTTTTTAGTGAATATACGTATCTGTGCTGAATGTGCCAATCCATTTGCCCCCTTTGCATGTGACCCTTACTCAGTTGAGAGGAGATTAGAAAAGTTTTAACTACCTAACTTATACTTAAGGTGGTTGAAAAGAAGGAAATCAGGGAAAATCAGGGAAAAAGGGATTCCCGCGTTTTAAGCATCACTTTTTTGCATGTTCTCCAAGAACTCATCTGCCTCTTGCTTGGATCTGATGTTATACATTTTATTTTTGTGCATAACTTTTAGGGATGCAGGGAACTTAAGTTGGGCAACAGCCCCATGCTTCTTGAAATCTTCTAGTTTACTCCCCAGCTCCCATTGCCTATCTAGGGTAGCTCGGGCAAGGTCAGAACGAATTTCAAATGTGAAGTCTTTCCCCCTCAAAGATTTCGCTTTCAGGGCCATATTCAAGATTGTCTCCTTCAGAGAATAGGTATGGAAGTTCAGGAGAATCTTACGGGGTTTAGTTTTGTTCGGATTCCTCCTAAAAGGGTCTCTGTGTACCCTTTGAATGTCCCTCTTTAGCTCCTCCTCAAACTCCTCAATCTGTATCGTTTCCTTTATTAATGCAACAATGAAGGACTTGAGGTCCTCTCCTTCCTTTCGCTCTGGAACATTCAAGATGCTGAGGTTACTTCTTCTAGAATTGTTCTCTAGTTGGTCCAGCTTATCTCGAACCACCTGCTCCTCTCTTTTGAGTACCAATATGTCTGCTTTTGCTGTACTCAACTCATCTTTTAACTCCCCCACAGAGTTTTCAAGGGACTCTGTTCTAGAGTTTAATAGGTCAATCTTCTTCTCCAGGGATTCACAAAAATTTCTGATCTCGCCTTGGTTGGACTCAGACACAGCGAACCCCTTTTTAATGTAATCCGACAGGGTGCGAAACAGCACTTCCATTGATGCAGGCAATGTCCCCCTGGGGTCTTCAGTGTCTATCTCTGCTGTCACTGGCTCATTCCTTCCCCTCTGAACGAGGGGTGCAGTAACCCCACCAGCATCAACACCCCCCTCTGCTCCTGTACACTCCTGTCCCTGGCTACCGTTGGGGTTTATTTGAGGGGAAGGCGCCATAGACGCCATTTGCTCTTTATTAGGGACCGAGTTAGGCAGAGCCACTAGCCCTTTCCCGAGTGCTTCTCCCTGCCTTGCTATATCGACCACAGTAGGTTGTACCTTGAAGTATGACTTTGAGGGAGTGATTTTTATCTTATGGTCAGGGGGCTTGGCTCTACCCCTACCTTTACCAGCTTTAATGCTCCTACTTTTCACCTCACATCTCTGGAAAGGGCTAAAACTGGAGTTAGACCCCCCTCAGAGTCTTGTAATATTCCTTGAGCTGGGGGGGACCTTTCTTCCTCCCCCCACTGGAAGCCTTTTCTTTTATGGGGGCCTGCCTTCTCCCTCTAGATGCCGCTTTTGAGGGGCCTGAAGAAACCCCCAGTACCCTTTACCTTCCTGGGATGAGCCTGTGTCTGTGGGCGAACCTATCGAAGCAGCCTGACCCGGCTGATTCTCCCATCTTTGCCGTGGGCTCAGGAACTGCCTGTGAGCTTCACTGAGCTCCTCGACACCTCCAACCTCCTTGCCAGCCAGACCAATTCTCCCCTCAGCAGCAGGGCAGACCGGACGTGTGCTGCTGCTGCTCACGCTGCCCCGGAGGAGACCGCGCACCGCTGCCCTGCGGCCCACCTCAACTCCAGGGCGGCCACCTCCCAGCGGGAGGAACAGCAGTGTTGTGAGCGGCTGCAGGCACCGGCCCGGCATGGCACATACCCGGAGGGGGTGACCGGCAAATGGACGACGAAGCACCTCCAGGCACCCACCACGACAGACAATCGGTGAGTAAGAGAGCGCGGGCAGAAGGGAAAGAGTAAGGATCGAAGCTACGTGGTGCTACTCTCCATTAATCTCCATTACGGGCCATGAAGTACGAGCTCCTCCGGTGAGCAAGCGGCCAGCTTCAAGCGGCGGCCGCCATGTTCTCCCCCAATTTCAGACACCTTCTTCTTCGAGGTCAAAAATTGTTGATCTTGTTTGAATAGAGCATTTGGGAGTCCGTTCAGGTCTGGGGCCCCCTCAGATCTGAGTCACTTAAGGATGCGCAGAACCTGCAGATCGTCCAACCACTGGCCGTCTGATTGGGTTGATGTTGGATCCTCCATTCTTGAAGAATGGACAGGGTTGTCCAAAGTGTAAACAGCTGCTATACATGCTTCCCAGTCTGCTTCAGTGATGCCAGCATTGTGGTGGCGATGGCTCACATTTGCGAGTGTATTGATTTTGACCTGAAATAATTTACTGTTTTTCTGTTTTCTCGTATGAAGACGGTGTATCCATAATTTTGTCTGGTGGGAGGTTTTTCGCCGACCAAATGGCTTTTCTGTAAGCTTGCCTCAATGTGGAAAGCTTCTTCCTCTTGTCTGAGGGTCTGCTTTAAGGGCCCTTCGGATCTCCCCATTTAGCTTCCTCTTCTTCATTAGTAGTGAGGGGGTGAACCAGTCTGCCCTCACCCGGCTGTTGTCTTTCTTTGGGATAGATTTTGTTGAGACGGTGGAGATGAGGGAGGTGACCAAGGACTCCCAGGCCTGTGCCGGAGTTATGTGTTGAATTGAGCTTGATCGCTCACTTGGCAAATGGGTTCCTGCAAAGTCCATGATGTCCTCTGTGGCTGGTACTGACCATGTGAGGTGTTTTAAATTGAATGCTCTGGCAGATGTTAGTAAGTTGTTCACTTGTAGGGCCCTTGGTGGACAAATTGATAGCTCTACGTGCTGGAGAAAGGGATCGCTCTCCACCCTAACGGTTAAGCCATAGTAAAAAATCATTGGAAACAGCTCGGCGTCAGTCAGTGTGTAATTCAGGATTGTGTTTGTTTTATGTGACAGCCTGGGGCAAGCTGACAGTTGGTCCTGTGGGAGGCATCTATTTAGTGTGTAAATACCGATACTTTCTAGGGTCCAAATACATGACTTCCTTGCCAGTCGGTTCTGGAGTAATTTGAAATCATTGCTGGCACAATTTGTTGCATGTGTGTTTGATGTTCTTGGGATGTCGGAGTTCTACTTTGCAGTAAGTGCATATTGAGGTCCCTTCACAATATCAGACGTGTTTGCAGAAATGTGAATTGAAGGGATTTAAGTAGGGCGATCGAAGTCTTTATTTTGTCAGCTTTGCTCTTGTTGCCTGGATGAATGTATACACTGAAGACTAAAAGGCTGAAGTCAGTTTGTGCTGAGGAGGGAGCTGAAAGTTTGACACATTGCGCCCAGGAGAGGCCCAGGTCTAAGGGTTCTTGATCCCACTGTAGGTTAAATGCAATTTAAGTGGAGAGTTCACCTGTGGCTCTTCCTGCCTGGTTTGATTCTGTTGCTTCAATATGAAATTCTTTGAAGCCGAATAGTAGTGTAGGTGTTTGCGACCAGGTTTCCTGCAATAGCAGGGTGTCGAAATTTTGTAGGAAAGTGTTGAAGTCATTCTCACCTACCTTGCTACTAAGGCCTTCACATTATGGGGACACATTTTTAATGAGAATTGTTTAGTGCTGGGGCCCTTTTACCTTCAAGTTAATACCTCCCATGTCGTCCTTGATGGGACCCACTGCTGTGTCTGAAGCGTGACACGCCTTGTGTGTGATGACACTCCTAGCTTTTCTAAGGCGCCTACGCTTTCTTTTCGACTGGGACGTTCTTGGGCCTTGATGGACTGAGTGCTGCTCCGGATGGAACTGGTGGGGGGATGGGGAGACCTCCTTAAGATGCTGATTGGTGGGTACTTCCATTGCTGGTATTGCTTGTTTAGTCTGCTTTGTTTCCTCAATGATTTCCAGGTCAATCTTGTGACAGAGCTTGATGAAGTATGCGTGCTGAGTGTCACTCCGCAAGCGTGTTGGCTATTGATGGTCCCGCTCCTTTCAGACCGGGCTATGGGAAGAAATATCTAACGGGTGATGGAATGCAGATTTTTCTGTATGTGAAGGTGGAGAGGCTTTGGAGCCTTTGACTTCCTCTAAAATGTCCTAAAGGAGAATTGGAACTTTTTGAAAGGTCCATGGCTGTGATACATTGACAAGAGTGATAAGATGTAGCTGGATCTTCCTGTACTCTTCTGATCAGGCCGTTTAGAACCTGCAGTTTTTGGTCGATGCCTAAAATGTAGGCTGCCAAAGCATTTAATAGGTCCATCTGAATATCTCGTTTTTCCGAATAGAACATTAGGGCCGAAGATATCACCTCCTTAGTGTTTAACAGGGGTGACCATATTGGATTTGGAAAGTTTGGGCTTTTTGGAACAAGCAAAGGCTTGGCGCTGTTGACTGCATTGGTTAAATCCTGGGGCCCGATTCACAGAACTAACTTACTACAAAATCGTAAACTTACTACCATTTTGGTATTCACAGAAGGCACTTACTCATTTTGGTATTCACAGAAGGTACTTACTCATTTTGGTATTCACAGAATGCACTTACTCATTTTGGTATTCACAGAATGTACTTACTCATACTAACTTAATGTCCGCCCCGGCCCGGTGGTGGAGATTCCGGCCCGGTGGTGGAGATTCCGGCCCGGTGGTGGAGATTTCGCCCCTGTGGTGGAGATTCCGGTCCGGTGGTGGAGATTCCGACCGGTGGCCGAGAATCCGCCACCGGCCGGAATCTCCACCACCGGCCGGAATCTCCACCACCGAGCCGGAATCTCCAGCACAGGGCCGTAATCTCCACCACAGGGCCGGAATCTCCACCACCGGGCCGGAATCTCCACCACCGGGCCGGAATCTCCGGCCCGAGGGCGGACATAAAGTTAGTATGAGTAAGTACATTCTGTGAATACCAAAATGAGTAAGTGCATTCTGTGAATACCAAAATGAGTAAGTACCTTCTGTGAATACCAAAATGAGTAAGTGCCTTCTGTGAATACCAAAATGGTAGTAAGTTTACGATTTTGTAGTAAGTTAGTTCTGTGAATCGGGCCCCCGGTTGCCGCTAGGTTGTACGTACGGCAAATCAATGTTGCACCCTATTGGTCCCACTTTAGTTGTCCTGCAATGTGGGCTAATTTCTATCCGGGCTATTGTGTTTCCTTGAGACAACTAGATTTTGGCTCAGAGCCTATGCATCCAAGGTATTACTTACTTTAACATATGGCAAGCTAGTGTGCATAGTAAGGAAATAGATGCCCTGAAGCATGAATGTCCCAAGTTGGTCCATGAGGACAAGTGCCGAGCCAGATTTTCAGGCCAGTCATATAAGATAAATTTAAATACAATTAATCTAAATGGGAAACAACGAATATCTGTTATAGTCCTTGCCTTCCTTCATCAACGTTGGGACTGAAGACAGTAAACGTCCTCAGAGCTGTTTAAAATGCAGCTGGGTCATTACGATTAATATAATTTGAGCCATATTTATGACCTCAGTTGCGTCGCAATTGCACCACGCAACGTGGTACATGCGTGACGCAACTGAAAAATGAGATTTCTGAAGCCATGCAAGGCCACTTTTTGTAGCCCTGAGTGGCTTCATAAATCTCGAGTGAAGCAACCCAGCGCAAATCACTGCGCTGCCTTACTCTGCTCTAGAGAGGCGTTCCCTGGGCGTTGCGTGGGTTTTCCCACGCAACTCCCATGGTTTTTGACACATTCCCAGATTTACCAGAACTGGTAAACCTGGTAATGTGCCAAAAAGATACGCCTTCCCAGTAGAGGCGTAATGGGGAGAAATATCTTTATTTCTCCTTGTTACTTTATCTTTCTATGTGTGCTGGCATAGATAGAGAAATATGCCTCTCGGGATTGGTTTTGTACTGGAAAGGGCCCCTTCCTGCACAAAAAAAATCCTGCCTGCAACACAGTGACCCTTTAACCATGGTGCAAGTGTGCCTACGTTGGCACTAGGTAGCCAAAACGGCACCAGCGCAGGGGAAAAGGCAGGAATGCGCCGTGTTCTTTTAAATACGTCACATTCCTGCCCTTTCCCTGTCACGCATGCAGTGCAGTGCAGCAAGGCTACTTGCTGCGCTGCGCTGCGTGACAGATCTCATAAATATGCCCCTTTGTTCTTAGTGGTTTCACTTATGCCTGATTTCTTGCATGAAACATACACCCAGGACAGAGATTTGCCCATCAACAGCACCAGGATTAAACTGGTGTGGCTGACTGGGCAGAGATAACCTCTCACCTGGCCAGTGATATACTAACCCATTTGGGATGTCTGGTCTGAGGCCTGTTCATACTCATCCCAGTGACCATTTGCTTTTCTCCCTCACACTAGTGCAGAAAGCATTCATAGGGAAAAACCCATGAAGATGCACTCTCACTGGTTGGCTGTGGAGTCTGGATTTCAGATTGAACTCTGGTTTACCGCCAGTCTCCCCCGCTGTCCCCCAGTTTGCTTTGCCATAAGTACTGGCACTCATGTATATTTTGCATTTTGAAAGGAAGCTCTGTGACATCCACGTTTAGAGATAACATGCTAGTAGCTGAACACCCCTTTACTCCTTTCCTCAAGGCTGGGACTAAGCCTTCAGCCACAAGGGAAGGATGAGGCTGATCCAATGCTTGGATGATGAGAACTGGACTGGTCATTGTGGGGAGGACCATCCTGGTATGAGAGTGACCCAGAGCCAAGATCCAGCAGAATAAGGTCTCAGAGGAGCACGACTTCAGGAGAAAGCATGCCTCTGAGTCATCGGGATTTATATCGAAGTTGACCTTAACCAACTGACAGACAAAATGATTTGCTTAACCAGAGGATAATCACCATACTGGAGACCCTGAAGTAATGTGCCTGCTGGTGAACCTGCACTGCCCTTCTTCTTACTCCTGACAAAAACTTGTCCTACAAGTCGGCAGTGTGCGCCTAGGACTGTAGCACTGTAGAGAACTTGAAATTTAGTCTTGACAATTTGAGGGGTAAATGTAGCTCTCATTTTTAAGCGGCACATGAGCACTAACATCACATATCTTCATCCAGAATCCTTGTGGTGGTTCATATTGTTTGGGCCCAAACATGTTAACTTTGGACCCTGAAGGATTCGGTGAAGGGTGGATATGTGTAAATGTCCAAACATCATACATATGTTGATTCAGTCTGTGAGGAACTCTAAATAGTGTGCTGAGGTTTGAGTGTGCGGTTCAAATTCTCCATTTTCAGAATGTTGTATGGGTATGTATTCGGTCCATGTGAGGCACTGGTATCTCAGTTGCATTTCTACCCAGTTCCTGCCAAAATAGATTCAGTATCTAAATAGTGTGGGAATCATATTTTTAAAAAAAAAAATGTTTTGCCTTGTATATCCACCTGATCTCGCTTAAACTGTTTTTCTTTAAAATTGCTGGATCATAGTTCACAATTTCTAAATTCACTCATTGTCCCAATTCATTTCTTGCACATGCTACATTCGACCAAATTTCATCTGCACATTTTGAGAAGTGTCGCTTTATGATTGTTCTTTGGAAGATTTACCTGTTAATGTAAATACTCATGCCATGGTGTCAAGAAATGCCCTTTACTCAGCTATACTTGACCAATGCTCATGAAACTGCACATCCGTAGGTATCAATGCATTTGATGCACATTTAGCAAAAAATTGTGAAAGCTAGAGACAAAAATGTGACTTTTCAATTCCCTGTGAAAAGTTCAACATAACCTTGTCTGTGCAGGTCCTACAGGAATATAAATGGCTATATAATGTCTGCCAATAGAGTCTCTAACAACACCACTTTGCTCTTTACTGAGAGACATTGCAATTTGGCTCAGTGGAGTACTGCAGATCTATTAATTCGATATGAAAGCTGCAGCAGCCCAAAGCCTAGCATGTGAACAAAAGTGCAACATAAAAATGCAGCATAGATCTCCAATAGAAGACGTGACGCGTTTGAGTGGATTTATCAATTTGACACCTTTATTAGCTTTGGGCACAACTGGATAAAGACAATTTAAAATACAAACAGAAAGAAGAATAACACACTCATAAAGGAAAAATAGTAACACACATAAAACGAAGACGAGGCAAAAATGTATATGCAGAGGAGAACCATGGGGAAGTGTATCCTTGGAGTCTATTTCCCTTCTGAACCTGAAGCCAGTTGCTCTCTGATGCTGACTGACTGACTGACTGACTGACTGACATATTTGTAGAGCGCACTAATGCCGAGGCGTCTTGGCGCTAAGTGGTGTGCAGGGACAGCAACCAACAGGGATCATGGATAGGTGAAAAACCAGGTTTTTAGTTCCTTCCTAAACGCCAGCCTGTTGGGCTGAAGTCTAAGATGTGGCGGAAGGGAGTTCCACAGTTTAGCCGCTAAGAAAGAGAAACGTTTACCTCCACACCTTACTTTATTAATCTTTGGAAGGACTACCAATCCAGAGGAAGAGGATCTTAAAAGACGCGACGGTACATATTGACCAAACAAAGATTGCACATCCTTAGCCCCTCCTCCAAATAAGGCTTTGTGTACTAGGCAGAGTGCCTTAAAATCAATCCGTCGTTTCACTGGGAGCCAATGAAGTTGCTTTATGCTAGTGGATGTAGGATGATGTTTAGGAAGTTTAAGCAATACTCGCGCTGCCGCGTTTTGAATTGATTGGAGTTTAGAAAGTTGGGCAGCACCTGCTCCCAAGTAAAGAGCATTGCAATAATCTAGTCTCGATAAAACCATGGCTCCTACCACAGTTTTCCTCAAGGAGAAAGGGATGAACGGGATGAATGGTCTTGGCTGCTTCCAGCTGAAAAAGAGCTTTTGATACATCTAACAATTGAAATTACAGTTAAAAAGGATCTTACAGTTAACCCCACATTCATAAGTATAACCAAAACCTCAACTTAGATTTTTAAAGAGATTCTTATAACATTGTTTGTGGTGGTAATATTGCACATAGAAATCAATACTGCATGCTGCAATATTTATCGGGTGCGCTATTACTACCCAATTCGGTAAGTCTACATGGCATGGTATGCCCAGACGTGGGTCCCTTGCTCACTTTGCCACTGGACTCCAGCTAGCCTGGCAGATGAGGGGTCTTAGCCCGAAACCGGTCCCAGGATGCTTGTTTCCGGTCCAGGGAAGACCTGGCTTGGCAGTTCGGGCTGGACTGTTCCCATGAGGAACAGGGTCAAGACTGTTTTGCATATGGCTGGGTCTGAACTAGGCTGGCGAAGTGAGCTAAAGAATGATGATGTATTCAAACCAGATCTGTGACTGGGGGTGAGTGTCTGAAAAGGTTCAGCACTCTATCCATCATCTCCTTGTGTTTGCTTTGTTCACCCTAAGTTGGCAGGATATGCCCAGACGTGGGTCCCTTGCTCACTTTGCCACTGGATTCAAGCTAGCCTGGCTGATGAGGGGTGTTACCACAAAACTGGTCCCAGGATGCTTGTTTCCGGTCCATGGAAGACCTAACTTGGCAGCTCTGGCTGGACTGTTCCCATGAGGAACAGGGTCAAGACTGATTTGCATATGGCTGGGTCTGAACTGGGGTGAAGAAGTGAGCTAAAGAACGATGATGGATTCAACCCAGACCTGTGACTGGGGGCGAGTGTCTGAAAAGTTTCAGCACTCGTCCATCATCTCCTTGTGTTTGCTTTGCCAAAATAGCAGCCACCATATCATTATCAAAGCTCAGGCTTTGTAATTCTGCCAGTGTCAGTCTCTGTGTAAATTCACGAGATTAAGAGTCAGAGTAGGGTCCTCACAGGGCATGGGGTATTTATCAAAGTGAGGAAAAAACACCTCCCACGTAAGCCCTGTAGCTATACCACTGCTTGCAAGCTTGAATACACAAAATGTGAGTTGCTGGAATATGTTAATGGTCCGTCACATACCATCCCCACCTGAATATTAACTTGTGGAATGTGACATATGTTCTGGAGAGAGATGAACTTATTAGTTCTATAATTCAGAATTATGTAGAATGATCTTTTGAGTGATCGGTCCCACAGGAAACAATGAAGACATTTTGTTCGCCGATCTATCTCACATTACACCCACTATTATTACAGACACACTATCACTTAACACGCACAGTGAAAAGATCCTGACTAAAGAGCCTCCATTGAGAATCCCTCTAGGCTTTCCACCACCTGCCTAGTGTAGGATAGAATCCTATGATGAAGGATACTACCTTGGTGGTTGAGGATTCTTGCCCCTGAAAGAATTTCTGCCTTGCTTTCCTGTGAGGCTGATCACACCGTAGATCATACTATATAAAGTTGGAGTATAGAACTAATAAGTTCATCTTTGGTCCAATAACAGAATATCAGCTGCTGGCATCAGAGGAAGTAGAGAGGTGTACATGGGACTGCTGTATACCACTTCTCAAGTCCCTTCAATTTTTGTTTTATTTCACCCCCCGTCCTTTTAGGTGAAGACTCTTTGGCAATGCAGATATTTGAGAAAGAGGTCCAACGGGCATTGCAGACCATGATTCCAGTGTTAGTAGCCATTCACAAAGATTTGGAGAGCTAATCCTACCTTATGCATACTAATAAGACTAAATATATACATATCCATATCAGTGGCCTTTTTGCACTGAGCAGTTTAAGAAAATGTTTAGCACTGCAGACACTGTGCAAAAACAGAGTCTGCTGTTTGCCGCAGCCATTTGTATATCAGGCTCTTAATCGTGTGAATCACAGAGATGCATTTGTTGTCCGGATAGGAACTAGGCAAGAACACAACCAAAATTATTTGAGTCTGCATGAGCATATATATACTCTATTCTTACATTTACAGGTACAACCCTGGATAGGGTTCAGTGTGGGCAGTTATGTACAGGTTAAAACTAGCTTGGCTGTGTTCTGCAGGCACTTTGACCAATGGGTTTGCCAGTGATGTGCAGGGTTAATAATGGTGTTGCCCGATAGCAGAACACCATGTTTTCTGTCCCAGGAAATTGTGTAATCTATGACTTTTACTTTTTATTCTCTTTCATTTTAAGCTATTGGTACTATCAAATCTGTATTTTTAAAAGTTGTTTGTGTGGCTTTCTGTGTGCGCTGGAGAGTTACTGATTATTGGGCTAAGAACTATTACACCTTAAGGAACAGACATATGCAATTTGTTTCCATAATACCAGTGGCAATAGTAAGTAAATATTCCTACTTTTTTGGCCCACAGTCTTTGTATCTTTGACTGAGGAAATGAAGGATTCCCTTAAAAGATAGAGACAGAAAGAAAATTATTTCATTAGCCGCTGTGTTCCCTAGCTTCTCATATGAGGCTCAATTAATTTGTTTTCTAGATGTGCCAAGCAGGTGAGAAGGTGTTAGTGATGATATGAACTAGTACCTAGACAGGCAAGAAATTTAAACCAAGAGTCACACTGAGGTAAACTTACTCATGTCAAATAATTTACATGGATACTGAGCCAGTGGAGGTTTGGATATAATCAGTTTACCTGTGAGTAGTAATGAGGGATACCTTCCACATCAAGCAAAAAGTGACAGTTGTCCTGCCCCGGAATTGACGTCACTGGGTCACATGTGTTGTGACATCACCCTGGTCATGTGCTAGTCACATGCTCATGATTCTACTACGTGGTTAGGATGCTGTCATAACAGGTACTGGCCTCATTGCCCTGTGTCTAGGACTTTGTCACAGGCAAAATTAAAACACTCACGGGGTGCACAATATGTGAGTCTCTAACAAAGCAAGCCAGGGCATGTTCAGACAGCGGCAGTCATGAATCGTTGATGAGACAGCTGGAGGGCTCCTTAC
This sequence comes from Calotriton arnoldi, assembly GCA_963921515.1. Lineage (NCBI taxonomy): Eukaryota > Metazoa > Chordata > Amphibia > Caudata > Salamandridae > Calotriton > Calotriton arnoldi. The sequence continues at coordinate 1,294,794 of CAWUFW010000565.1, read as the reverse complement.
CGAGAGGCTCGGGAAAAACATAGACGGAACCCCTGGCCCCACTGTCTCCGTAAGCCATCTGTCTTTTCTTGGACGGTACATATTTGACTTAAAAAAGTGTTTTTGTTAGAAACGTCTAGACAAATTCAGAATTGAATCAAGACTGCTGTGAAATGGAACCCATACACAGATAGCTGCTACTCACCCTCCCCAAAGTGGGCCCATCGCATAATTAGAAATCTCTACTAAGTATAAAATGGCGACCCAAGGCCACACACACCGTCAGAAGCAGTTATCTGCTATGAAATGGAACCCAAACGATACCACGCATGCATTACATTGCATGCCATTAGATCGCGGTTTTAACAACGCAAGTCGTTACAACGACTTGCGTTGGAGGGCGCTGGACTTAGGAGTAGTTTAATTTACTATTCCAACTCCAGCCTACGTACAGTAGGGAAGGTGTTGGATAGAAATTTAAACTACTCCTTGTCCTATAGCGCCCTCCAGTGCAAGTCGTTGTAACGACTTTCGTTGTAAAAACCGCAATCTAATGGCATGCGATGTAATGCATGCGTTCTAAAGGTTGTTTCCCCCTCAAAGTGGGCCCATCGCATAGTTAGCAAGCTCTACTAAGTATAAAATGCCACCCCAAGGCCAGGCACACATACACACACAATCAGAAGCAGCCACAAAATGCTTAGTTTAAGTCTGTGGATAGAGGGGCCCTAGCAACTTGGAGAAATGCTTCGAGCTGAATTGCGGGGAGCAACCGGGCGATACATGATATCTTCTGCTGCAGGTAAAAATAATGATAGCATATATCATTTATATGATTTTTTTCCATTCAATGTGTTGTATAGCAAAGCCCAGTTTCTGTTTTTCCATGTCTGAAAATGTCTGCTTTATTTATAGTTTGAAAAAAAACACGTGTCAGCTTGTAGTTGGTAGTTGTGAAAATGCAAAAGTGTTACAATGTCCCCACCAAAGCCGGTTGACAAGGCAGTCCCTGGTAATATCCTGTAATTGTTAAAATGTGTGTGTAAAATAGGGGTGTCAGAGGGCCAGCTATTTCTTTTAACTGGGCGGGCTCAAGGACCTCTGTAACAGTTTGGGGAATGTTAGCTGATGCATGTCGTTTGTTTCATTGTGTTGTACTTGCTTAAGAGGCTGCAGGCCACGTGGAAATCTGCGTTTACTAAAATGTACAAATAAAATCTGTTTAAACCACAGTTTGCCTTGGGATAAAGGTCGGCAGCAGGCTTTGAACCGGGCTGCAATGCAGGCTGTGACAGGCCACAGCCTAAGGCGTTGGTTGTGACAAAGACCGCATCACAGCGATTACCGAATAGGAACAGTGGGGCTGAAGGGTGGGGGTTGAGGGGGAGCGGTCTTTATTGTCAGATTTGAGCTAGGTCCAAGGGTTGGACCGAATGTGGTTTAGAAACAGAGCCATGTATACATCATCCCCAAACAGCTACAACTGTAAGGATTTCAAAAATAAAAGGGCTGTGTTGGTTTTTTTTTGGCGCAGAAGACTCTAGCTTTTGAATGTTTACTTGTAAATGCTTGATGGTCTATGCAATAATACAAATTGTTCTGAGGTAAAATGTGTGTTGATTTTTAATATGCTTTGTGGAATTCTGTAAGGGGGTTTAAAGATCTAACGCAGCCTATGGGCTTAGACGTCTGAACTGCTTTGCGCAGTTTCAAAGCCCCAGCATTAATTAGCCTTGGGGCTACACAGTTTGCTAAGAATGCCAGTTCCACCAACTTTAAAAGATATGTAAAAGTGAGAGAGAGTGTGTGTGTGTGTGTGTGTGTGTGCATGTGTATGTGTGTGTGTAAAACATGGCTGTCAGTGGGACAGCTATTTCTTTTAACTGCAAAGGCTCAAGGACCTCTGTCGCGATTTAGGGAACGGTAGCGGAAGCATGTTGTTTGTTTCTTTGTGTCGCATTTGCTTGAGAGGCTGCAGGCCGTGTGGAAATCTGCATTTACAAAAATGTACAAATAAAATCTGTTGTTTAAACTACAGTTTGCCAGTGGTTAAAGGTCGGCAGCAGGCTTTGAACCGGACTGCTGCAACAGGCCATAGCCTGAGGCGTTGGTTGTGACAAAGGGTACGGTGCGGCAATGAACAGGATAGGAGCAGGGGAGCTGAAGGGTTGGGGTTGAGGGGAAGCTGACACTATCATCAGAGTTGAGCTAGTTCCGAGGGTTGGAGCGAATGTTGGGTAGAAACAGAGCCAGGTATACACCATCCACAAACAGCTGTAACTGTAAGGATTTCAAAAATGAAAGGGCTGTGTTGTTTTATTTTTTGCGCAGAAGAGTCTAGCTCTTGAATATTTACTTGTAATTGTTTAATGTTAAAGATCTAGCGCAGCCCCTGTGCTTAGATGCCAGAACTTTTAGCACAGTTTCAAAGCCCCCTGCTTTAAGTAACCTTGCTTGCCATGCAGCTTGTTAAGAATGCCTGTTCCAACAACTGTAAATTATTTTATTATATTGTGAACAACACATCTCTAGAATTTTTTAATTGCCTCAATCAACTAAGGCAGGCGTTTGTTAGAGCTGTTTTAAACCAAATCTGTCTGCTCTGCACACAGGGTCTCCCAGAATTAACAATGAGCCATGAGGAAACGGGTGAATTTCAACAAGGTACAGATATTTAGAGTGCTATAGTTCTGAGACCGTTGCTAACCTTCTTGTCTCAAGATCGCAGACATTTTCGAATAGATATTCTTGTGTGCGTGTTTTTACAGGTTATGAGGCGGAAGTGCAGCTAGCTGTTGCTGCTCTAAAACAAATCTTAGAGTCTAAAGACTCATCGGACAATGTCCAGCATAATCCTGCTATTACAGGTGAATAAAGGGATGGCTTTGTTGTATAAAGGATGTGTAATGAATAGCCATACAGTCCAAACCCCCACAACATTCCATTGTGCCCTCAGAGAGTGTGCTAAATCAGTGTATTATATTGGAAATGTGACAGTGATTCTTTTTTCTTCACAGTTCCACTGCAGGCAAACAATTGCACCAAACCTCAGCATAAGGTAGACCCCCGAGCAAAAGGGTTGGCCGGAGCCTCAACGAGTCTTGGAAGGGTCGCAACCTTGTTCAAAAGACCGGCTACAAAGAAAGGGGTTCCACAAAGGGGCAAATCAGGTGTGTTTTACAAAATGTAAAACACACTTGCCAAATGTAATGCCAAAAGAACCCTAATGTATTATTGTCTGTTCCTCCAGCATCTAGTAAGGGCTATAAAAAATGTAAAGCAATAGTTAGACAGGCGGTTACAATCATAAGGTTGTAAAGAGCCTTTCAGGCTTTTTTTTGTCTTCTAATGTTTATATTTTAGTTTTGTTTCCATCGTAGAGCCAACACAAAAGACCGGTGCCGGAGTACCACGAAAGGTTAAGTGGACGCCGCTAAAGAACATCACAAATCTCTGTCAAAACGACCCTATGCAAGCAACCAGTGAGAGATGCCCAGTGCGTTATTACAAACCATGTGCAGACTCTGCAAACGTAGGCCTTAAAGACACTTGTTACTCTAACCCCTACACTACTTTACCAGCAAAACCCACAACCAGTACAGCGAACACACATACAAGAAGGCCATTTTTGGCTAGGGGTGTAGACCTCAACGGGTGCACACTTTCAGCCGCAGACCCACAACAGCCAGAGTCATGTAAAAACCAAGAAGTAGATCTCACGCTAAACAAGTCAAAATCGTGTCGCCTTTCCTTAAAGAAGAAGAAGAATCCTCCAGTCCCAGACCTACAAACCATTCCTTTAGATCTGTCCTTAAAAAACACAGTTACCACGCAGCCATGTCCCCATAATCTTCATGCAGGTACATGTTCTCCATCTAAGAAGGTGATTGTCGATGTGTTCCACAGAAGATCCCCAAAACTGACTATAAATATATTCCATAACCTTTGGGACAAAGGGCTTGAAAACGATCATTAAAAAGCGGACATACATATAAAAATCACATGTACTCTATTTGACGAAGGGCTTGAAAACGATCATTCAGACCAGGATCCGTATTCTGCATGTATAGGGCTTCTCAAGGAGCTAACCGGTGAGCCAGAACTGCATATAAAAATCTCACAAACCCTAGTTGATGAAGGGCTTGAAAACGATCTTTCCCAAATGGGGACACCTCTTCAGGGTTTCTCAAGGGCCTGACAGGGGTGCCATCGAGTTCTAAAACACCAGCAGGCAACGCAGCCGCCCACAGTGTTCCTTCTAATGTAGACCCTGAGGGGCAGCAGCCACAAGTTCCCAGCCCCAGCGCTTCCTACACCTCTAGCGTGCAGAGCTATTATGACCAAGATGTAAATTCATCATATCCTATGTCACCGGTTACCCCTTCAGGTGCTTACGATCCCAGCAGTCAAGTGTAAACACCTCCATCACCCGCCTCAACATACCACGACAGAAGTACAGGATGGAGCAGATGTTATAATCAGAGCTTTGGAACAGAGTATAGCGGCATGGTGTCCTCCGGAGCAACTGTCTAATACTCTGCTAGTTTTTCGGACTGGGAACCGCTTTTTTTGATCCTCCCAATTCCAGACCTTCAGTACAGTGTTAGTGGGGGTAGCCCAAGAGCGGTGCTCAGGGATATTCAGGGTAATATACGCCCCACCCCTATTGCCACAGATAATGCCCCGGAATATGGTTTTTTTGCCTAAAAAGCTGTACTAGGTTCATATGTGAAAGACATGCACCAGGCTGTCAGAAAACTAAAATCCAGTCTGAACACTAAGGCCATAAAACTGTGGTAGACAGAAACCGAGAACCGACCCTTGAGGGATGAACAGAGGAAGATAATCCAGAGGGTACAAAGGTGTAGAAGAGAGGTGTTACAATCTTGCAAATCAGCTGTTGCAGATAACAAATTCCTTCACACATTCATGCAGACAAAATTCAAAGGGTATGCCCTGATGGCGCATAACTCAAAAGCGCATGACTCGTTCTTTATTTTGCAAAATATGCTTCATGAAAAGATGCCTATAGAACTCATCACCCAGGGCTCCAAACTGATGCTGCTAACTGCTGTCCCTTTACATATAACGTTCATAGATACTCTGAATTTTCTGCCCATGAAATTGAGCAAGTTGCCAAAAGCTTTTGGTTTTCCAGGTTGTAAAGGTTATTTCCCCCAGTTTTTGAACACCTGGGCGAATCAGAATTATGAGGGTCCCATGCCTCCGCCCGATAGCTACGGTGTTTAGTATATGATGCCGGAGGAGAAAGAAAGTTTTCTACATTAGTATGGTGAAAATTGAGAAAAGAAGTTTCATTTCCAAACTGAGCTGAAAGCTTACTGTCAGGCAGATGTAATGATCTTGAAAAAAGCTTGCAATCTCTTAAGAAACGTTGTTGTAGAGATGACAAAACAAGAAAAGGTTCTGAAACCCAATACTGCCAAGATGACAAAATCCATAGAGCACATCAACCCTTTTCAAATACATCGCACTGGCTTGTGTACGTTTATCTACAAGGACATGTTTTTACAACCTGAAAGCATAGCTCTAGTGCTGCCCGACCTCTATAACGGTGAATAGAATCATTATTTTACCCCCTCTATTCAATGGCTCCTGTATGTCTCTGACAAGGAAACATCTTCATCCAACTCGCCTTGCAGGGTGGTGAATACCATGTGGGCCCTTATGTCCTAGATGGGTACGATGTAATTAATGGTGTGCCAACAGCCTTTCAATACAATGGTTGCTTTTACCACTGTTGTCCCCACTGCTACAAACCCCACGAGTTTAATAAGCTGTTGGGTACCAAATTTGAACACTTGCACAAGTGTACTCTGTTATGGGTGCAATATTTTGAAAATTGTGGTTTTGTCTGAGATCCCTCTGGGAGTATGAGTGACTAGAAATGTTAACATAAGATGCAGAACGCTGCTCCTTCATTGAGAGCAAATGAGTTACCCAAACCGTTGGAGCCATGCAACACCTTTTTTGGGGGTCATACAAACGCCATACAATTGTACAGGGCCGTGAGAGAGGGTGAGAAAATACATTACTACGATTCCACAAGTATGTATCCATTTGTGAACAAGATTAAGTTATACCCCTTAGGTCACCCCAGAATCATATATAGGGGCTTTAAACCCATAGATGAATACTTTGGGTTAGTTAAATGTCAAGTCTACCCGCCCAGGAGGCTTTACTTCCATGTACTACTGTACAGAGTTGATGGTAAGCTAATGTTCCTCCTGTGTCGAACAAGCGCTGAAAGTAAAGAGACTAGCAAGTGCAGACACATTAACGAGCAAAGGGTGCTCACCGGGACCTTGTGTAGCATTGAGGTACAGGCGGCCCTACAGAGAGGATACCGACTTGGAAAAATACACAAAATTTGGCACTTTGAGAGGACTACAGCCCAACTCTTTTCTCAGCATATTAACTTATTTCTCAGAGACACACAGAAGGCATTAGGGTTTCCAGAGTGGTGCATTAATGAGGCCTCAAAGCAAAAATACATAGATGATTACTACACTCATGAGAGTATATGCTTGAGACCCGAGTTCATCGAAGTCAACCCCGTCAGACAACAGCTAGCCAAGCTCTGCCTCGATTCCTTATGGGGACAATTTGCACAGTGTACCAACTTGTTATACACGACCATCATCACAGATCCTGACGAACTGTTTAAATATCATTTTGCGCCTTGTTACGAGGTGTCCAGCTGTGAGTTTATTGATGACGAAACCGCAGTGCTGTGTTGGAAATACACAAAAGAGTAACCTGCAACTTGTAACAATATAAACATCTTCATAGCCTGTTTCACAACCGCTCATGTTCGTTTAGCGCTTTACAATGTGATGGATAAACTTCAGGAACAATGTCTGTATCACGATACCGACTCCATTATTTTTGTGAGCAAATTAGGAGATGAAGATCCCCCAACTTGGTGATTATCTAGGCGATTTGACCAGCGAGCTAGAAAAGGATGAGTACATAGTCCAGTTCATGTCATCCAGGCCCAATTTTAACATTGCAGTATGTATAAAAGTCAAAGGCATCCCTTAAATGTAAACAACAGTGCCAATATCAATTTTGACTAAAGGGTCTGGTGAATAAATACTCTACCTCGAGCGACAATGAAAATGATAAAACAATAGTTGTAAAACAACCTAGCATAGTCCGGTCCAAAAAACTGTGGTAAATTACAACCCAGCCATTACATAAAACCTTGCACGTAGAGTTTGATGAAAGGGTCCTGACTGAAGACTACAAAACCCTACTGTACGGTTATTGAAGGTGCATTAGAGTCTCGCAACTCCGACAATGGACACCAGGTTGCAGCACCTGATCTCCTGTGTTTTAGCAGGCCCCTCAAATTGTTGTAAAAGCTATTTTATAAAGAAAGTATTAGAAAATGCTTCCAGTGTTTTATCCCATATCACTATCAATATTGTTTGGCTTTATTCGTGCTGGCAAAATCTGTATACGGAACCATCCCGACACATCAAATTTATTGAAGGCATACTGAAAACTCTGAACAACGATGCATTGTTACCTACAGGCCTTGTAAACATGGTGATTGTGGATGACCTTATGAGCAAAGGTAGGGTTCACCCTGAGATAGCGAACGTTTTTACTCAATATTCACACCATCACAATCTAAGCATATGTTACATCATGCAGAACTTGTTTTACAAGAGTAAGAGCAGTTGTTCTATAGCTCTTAATGCCTCATACCTGATTTTATTTAAAACTCCCAAGATAAACAACAGATATCCATTATAGCTAAACAGATGTACCCGGAAACACCCTGTTTTTCTTGGAAGCTGTTAACAACGCTACAGAGAAACCTTCTGGTTACTTACTGGTAGACTTAAAACGCAATACTCTAGAAGACTACATACTGCTTCCTGGTATTTTCCCACCCGATCTCCACATCGCTTACACACTTAAAACCAAGCCCAAAGCCTATAAAAAGAATTGTTGAAGAGTCTCCCGTAACATTTACACTCTAGACCTTATAATACCCGGTATTGACCGTGTCGGCGCATCTACACCGTAATTTAGCCCTCCTAAAAATGCTAGTCACAGCTAGCCCTCAGCAAAGAAAGGCCATCTTGTATGTGGCTTTGGACAATTTAGTTGCCGCCATTTCAGAAATCGCCCTAAACACCCTAAAAGGTAATGTCCCTATATCAGAGCGCCAGTTCCGTGTTTTAAAGAAGAAGCTCCACCTTATCAAGAAGCTCAGTAATAAAAGGGCTTCCCTCATTTCTAAGAAGAAACTGGTGAAGCAGCCAGGAGGTTTTATAGGTTCTTTGTTGGGCATATCTATACTGCTAATTACCAGCCTCCTATCCGGGAACTGATGGATTATGCCCAAAAGATGTACACTTGGTACCACAGCAGCAGCTGGAACAGTTGGGAATGTCTACGGGCAATGTCTGGGATACCTGGAAAAATGAGACGCAGTGCCTGGATGCCAAGATTAAAGTAATTTTGAACCATACTGATTTAAAACCTTTCGACAAAGCAGGTCTTTACTGCAGCGCTCTTCAAAACGTTTAAAAATATTACAGGTAGTGGAATGCTGAAAAAGCAGATTGACTCTATATGCCCCTGACTCTGAACAGGCTCCACCACCATCCTCCGACATCATTGATGAAGAACTTTTAAAAAATATAAGTCAAAGGTACAGTGGGGCCACTCAAATTTTGCTTAGTAAAATGTCAGCTTCTAAAGACCAATCCAAATGGAGTGAGAGAGGCAAATTCCTCTACAAAGGTCAGCCGGTTGTTGGATACCACATGTATGACCTAGTCAAAGGTCTTATGCACCCCAAAACACTATCACTCCATAAAGCGCCTTGAGGTTGGGAACAGTTTCTGCGAGCCTCTGCGGAACTCCTTCGACGATCATCCGTAATGCTGAACACAGGCAGCTGCTTGAAAGTTTGAAAGAACCAACTTACAGCCTGAAAGTACTCCAACACCTGTTGCTTTTAACCCCTCCCTTAGATGCCAGCATCGCCTTTCTTTCCCCGGCTATCCCCCTCTTGGAGCACTGAGGCTCTGCCTCTGGAACCTAAAAAAAAGGCATTGTCCAAAATGAACACATGGTTAAATGTCTGATGTTTCTTATGACTTAGTTAACATTTTGACGTTTTTCTTTTTTATTTCTTTAGTAAGTTTATCAGTGTGATGGTTGTACTATGAAAAAACTGTTTTGTAAATAAACCTTTTAACTTTTCAAAGTGTTTCTGTCATCTTTTAAAAACATTTTAGACAGTCACCATTACACATAAGATGTGTTACACGACCATACACTTTTGACAAACTGCGTATTCTGTTTTAACAGCTCTTGATGTAGACCTAGAGTTTTCTTTCACATATTTCATAACAATACTGTCATTGTTAACCAGGTTGTTCGAATATAGATTTAAAAAATCTCTAAACATCATACCCTCAGACATTTTACTAATAAAATATATACAATGCTCCCCGCATGTGACGGCGAGAGAATACTGTACCTGTATTTTGTTATACTCCACCCTCGCAGCAGCTTTTTTATACATACTGGAATATAGGTTTTGTATAAATGCTATGCTTGGGGAATGCCACTGTGCTGTCAAACACTGTAACCTTGTCTTTATCTAAAAACAGGGCTGCCCAGTGAGTTCCTTCCATGTAGTTCGGATCTGTGTTAAAGACGAGCGTGTGGGGTCATTCGGACCCTATTTCACCAGGTAGAGTGTCGCTTGGAAAAACACGTAAAAAGTATTTCTTAGCATATTTATGACGACTTAAGGAATCCTGAATCTGAACAGTGTCCATTTTACAATATGTTGAATATAGTCAAACAAAATCTGTCGGTCGTGGTTGATCTGAATTACGTTGTCGAATACAGAGAATACAACCATGTTCACATTCGTAGCCAAGGGCTGACTAAAACGTGTTTCTGCTTTTAGATTTCCATTTTTGATCAAGCTGTAGTCGTCATCGTCTTCCATGTCAGGGGTCAAATCGAAAGCGAACAGGGTGTAGCCTGTTCCATATCCTTCTCTTGACATGACGACTCCTGAGTCACGCAGGTGCTTCCAGGTTATCGAGACCAAGCCCAGATATTCCCTGATAAAATTTGTGTCTCCAAAGCTGGGTGTGTGTGGTTTTGTAGGAATCATAGCCCCCTAATGGAACAGCGCTGCGTAGTTGATGTCGTAGTATTTGAAATTGAAAGGGTTTGAGGTATAGAGAATGCTAAAAGCCATGTTATTGACAAAACCTATGATAATACGTTTCAGTAATTGCCCCAAAAATACATTTTGCTGCTGGGTTAATCTGGTACCGGCTGGGATGCTAAATATCTTCAGAGCTACTCTTTCAAAGTCGTACTTGGCATTCGCTAGCTGTAAGGTTTTGGCGTGAGCCAGTCTTACGTTTAGGGACACTTTCACTCTCTTTACAAACAAACTAACGGACAGTATGACCAGTTTATACTGTTCCGCATCCCCACTGATGAGACAGACTGAGTCTTTGTTGTGGTTAAGTTTGATATTAAAATCAATACCATTGATGAGCAGTTTATCTTGGAAGAAAAGGTCTGAATGTATACGCCTGAGGAGGTGAAACTGTCTACTGCCGGCTGCAATGCTTGCTCTTTTTACAAAACCTTGACTGTTACCGTCCTGCTCCTTGTCTTCAAAAAGTGCATACGTATTCTTGTAGAAAAGCCTTGCTGAAAGCTGTGTATCCAGGGAATCGCGGTTGTAATTTAAAATACTCTTGATGTAGGCTCTGTAGGCATACATGTTATTACTTTGTGTGATGAGTCGATCACCGAGGGTAATGTCCAACTGATTAAGCGTGGTCGCGATGGGGTAAGTGATCGTCGCCAATTTAGCGGTGGCCGGTATGTTGGCACTGTCTGCTTTTACGATTTTACAAACAAGATGCAGCAGAGTATTGTTGAGATCCAGATCATATCCGTGGACCCCATCACAAAAAACTCTATCAGCGCCAACGGCATCAAAGCGGCTAGAGGCGATACTTCCATGAAAAAAAAGGTTTTCAATACTGGTCTGAGTGGGCTTTAGCGAAAACAAGTCTAACTCTGATTTGGCGCATTCTCCTAATGCGCAATGTACGAAGGCCATGTTTCAGGTTGTTGCTTTTTAAAAAATATTTACAGTAGCGGGTGTTCTCTTGTTCTTCAAAGCTCTCTTCCGCTTTATGGATGTTCTTTTGTGAATGCTTTTTGAAGAGCGCCTCCTTTTTTATAGTGAGCCGGCAGACCCCTATGCCTCGAAGACCTTCGCTTCCTTTTCATACTTGTGCTTGGCCTGTACACAGGTCCTGCTCCTTCTTGGGGTTGTTTCTTCATGCGTTCGGCGACTGCAAAAGTCACAGATCCCACCACATCCTGAGCAATTTTCAAGGCTGCCGCTTTAACGTGGGGTTTTGCAATTTCATAGCCTCTTCTCAAGAAAGGCATAGCTGTTCTAAACAAACTACGGAAAAAACCTCCAAGTCCCGCCCAGTACATAACAGGGGCCCCTTGAAAGAATGGTGGCCCTCCATATTCGGGCTGGTGTCTCTAATAGTCCCTGTACAGAGCGGGGTTGCTGTATGTTTTCATGATCACCATGATGACTTCTTAAAATTCGCTGTCGCGTCCCGGTCTAAAATTAAGCTTAACAATCACTTTCCCATATTTAAAGGACACCGGCTCAGATTGATCGTCGAAGATCATGACCGAAATAGTGTCAAAATGTTTTTTTTTAAATTGCTAAGTAGTCAGATTTGATACATTGAATATTAATCATCGTGTTATTTTTCCCCTTCACCTGGACCCATCTTAACAATGGTGAATAACTATCCCCGATCCTCTGCGGCTCTACAATGTCACTATACACGTAGAGTGTATAGAACCCTCCGTTAATATCGGGGCACGTAGGGTCCGACTCTACCTGGCTTTTTATGTGTTGTACTGTTCCTAAAACTCTGCTTAATTTACCCGTACAGCTAAATTCTGCATCACGATATCGAGCTTTAAGAAACATCTTTCTTCTAACGTGATCTAATACTAGCTGAATATTCTACTACTTTTCGATGCTGGCTATGGATTTGTTGATGGCCTTGACAACCACTGCGACGTTGGGGTAATAGCCGTGAGGAAAGCCAGCGTGGATGCTCAATGGGTCCTGATCACGCTTTGTAGTAAATTTGGCCTCGAGCACTATAAATGTATTCCATGTACTTGGGTATTGGATTTCAGTTAGGGCTATCTCCCAGTCCCCTTTTAGGTCCACAGGTTTAGCCAGTTTCCCAGTATAATTACAAATTTGATTGTCAGGGAACATGTCCTTCGAGGTGTTGAATGGCAAGGTAATATAAAATTATGTTGTCTCCATATTGTCGCCTTCAGAGAGCCACCCGTACTCACACACACTGCAGGGAGCTGGCCAGCACCCAACTGTTAAATTTCTCGGGCCACCCCTCCATTTGACAAAGGCCTGTCTGTTAGTCCCGCTACCTTGCTGTTTCAGAATCTTTTCAACCCTGTACACCCTGTGTTGATCGTCCAGTACCTTGTGTAACTCTTCGTTGAAAAAGGCACCCAACACCGTTTCGCCATCGTATTCCTTTAACCTGTAAATATATATATCTTCTTTAACTCCACACTCTCCACTATAAATATTTTGTCGCTAAAATTCTCCTGGTAGACCTTTGTAAAGACCCCTTTCAACTTTCAACCCTAACATGAAAACCATCTTTTAAAAGAGGCTTCTTTACCTTGGTAGCGAAGCGTCTCCCGTACACCGTTCTCCTCATTGCTAAAGAATTATCGGTCATTACCTCTACGGGAGATGTTTTGATGGTTTTGTGATAACTGGCATTATAAGCATCTATAAACACCTTTAGAACATCCACATATCGGTAGGTGTTGTAGACTGTGAAATATCTCCACATCTTAGATTTTAAAGTTCTGTTAAACGGTATGTAACAGCAACTTTTACCTCCTTGTGCATTACAAAATGATGAACAGCGTGCTGTTTTAATAATTTCTGAAACTAATTGGTTAAAAAAAATTCCAGCGTCTGTTAGCAGTTTTGGAGGGGTTTGCCCTTTCCTGAAGATGGCTTTAAAGGACATTGTGACGCTAGTACCACTTTTATCGCTTAGCGCTTCTGCAAAGGCATACTTGGACAATACATCTATTACCGTTAATATATATTGAGCTCCGTTATTATGCTTGACTAGATCTTGAAGACTGATTTTGTCTGCCTGCCATTGATAATATAGCTGCAAATTAACGATGGTTGGTCTCCTCTTAAAACGCCTCCTGGCAGGCTTGTGGAGTGAATACACCTCTTCGCCAGATAACAAGGTCTTCACCTGCGCTCTGTTTACCTGCTCATTTTCAACTAAGCCCTTCTAAAGAGAGCTTGGGTATTCCGAAGCTTCCAACCCCGCTTGTATCGTAATAAAGATTCCTTAACCCATCCCCCAACATGTTATCAGACCCCGCATCCCATGAAATGAAAGACAATGGTTTTGTGTAAGGGCATTTATTAAAAATATAGAATGTTAGCAGCACATAAACAGGGCATACTTTACAGTTTCATGGTACTCGTCTTGTCCTTGTTGTTGGACAGTTTGATGACTTTTCACTATGTATACATAATATGACACATGCTACATACATTGCTTGGGGCCCGGCAGATAATTTGCCTCAGCATCACAACGTTTGATATTTTTACAGCTATAAACTCAACAGCTCTAGGCAGGACTTCCCGCTCACCCCCTATAACACTGTACACTCAGGATGCTGACGGCATTCAAAAGATCGTACAATTCTCTGAAATACAATACAAAACCTTTATTTCTGAAATAATTGGTCAGAAGCTCCAAGCTGGTTGTCGACGATAGTATTAACTCCCTCATATGGCTTTTGTACGTGCTCCAGTATTCATCCGTTGTAGGTAGCTATACATTGATACACCAGTTGGCTATGAATGTAGGACTGTCACACTGCATCTCCGTGGGGGGCTCACCAAGCTTCAGATAGCGCAGAGTTACAGGTTGTATTTCAGCTGTTCTTTAACCAACACATATACCAATCAGGCAATACATTTGTATCCTGGACGTAACTCAGAAGCATCTTGCGCACTGACATTCTGATGCTTGGCCTAAAAGTGAGTAAGTATGTATCGTTAAATAATACAGTAATGACATGATACCGGGGATTCATCATTTATTTTTTAAAACAGTTATGTGGAGCTACAGAGCCGACTCGTCTGTTTTAAAAATAAATATTGCACTTTTGTCTTTCTATAGTCCTTCCTGCCATCCTTCTAACAAAACAAGTACGCAAACCTTGCAGACAGAGTTTTGAGCTTGGCTCACCTGAACATCGGATCTCTTTGAGAGTGGGCGACAAGACCTTAACCATATCGGGGTGGACATTTTTCTTTTACTCAGATAAACCGTACAGCAACCTTAACAGTTTATATACTTTGTTGGGGTCTAGCAAGCTACATATATGATGGATTGTTGTTGAAGTGTATGAGTCATATAGACACTTGTGAGCCTCCTGCTGCAGATCATTAATTTTATGGCCGTAACAGAGGTTATTAAAGTCACGTTTGACACACGTGCTCACAAGAATCGCAACAAAACCTTTATGAGGCCATATGACGTCATAGGGTACTCCTGGAGCTTCCTTTTCAAAATCTGTGATATTATAGGTACAAACAAATTTCTTACGCGGCTCTTTGTTTTGGATTGTGGAACTTTCAGTCTGTTTTGAACAGCATAAGCAGTAAAGATTTATGGAGTTAACCTTTGGCGACATCCCCTCTACCATGGTTCTTTTTGCAGATGCTTTCTACGGTTCAAAAAAGAAAGAAAGACTATTAAAAATAAAATGTAGTCGTATATACAGTTTAAGTAAATGTCTATAATGATTTTTACTAACCTCGTCATTTTCGTAGGATTCGGCAGAGGCTCTGAAATCTTGAGAGTCGCTGAGGTCCATCAAAGCATAACCAGTGTCAGAGTTTGCATGTGGCTATTGCTCGACGATAGCCTCTGGAGCCATATCTTCATAGACTGGTGAGTTAGAAGCTGTTATAGATTCTTCACCATCTTCCATGTCAATGAAATTGTTTCCAGCATTTGCTTCATTACTCGATGCTTCGCTGCCACTGCTGGTGACCTTAATTGGGGATATCAGTTGTAGAAAATCCTTGAGGCTGAGTGTTTCCAACTGCCGGCAGAGCTCCTCGTCAAAACCTATGATGTCGTGACCACCCTCTTTAAGGTCGCTCTCTTGCGCGTTCTGCTTCATTGCCACTCGTGTCAGGCTATGATAATATCTACTGATAGTGTTCAAACCACCATCAGAGGGCATCTTTTTGATGAGGTGGCTGTATCTCTTTATAATGACCGAGAAATCTCTTTCTGGAGGGCGGCTCCTGGGTTTTGCATAGGCTGCTTAGGAGGTCCTTATATGTATTCTAAGCATTAAAAAATGGAGCATACTCCTCTACATCACATCATGGTCACCTGATCTCCAGGGGATCTGGTTCGTTGAGGGCTGTCACATAACCCTAACCACATGGTAGAACCATGAGCACGTGACTAGCACATGACCAGGGTGATGTCACAACACACGTGATCCAACATGGTCACGTGACACCTTCCCCAAAAGTGACGTCACTGCTGGGAGGGCACCCAGGGACCCGGAAGTCCCGGTAACGGTCCCGGTAACGGGAGTGATGTCACTTTTGGGGCAGGACAACTGTCACTTTTTGCTTGATGTGGAAGGCATCCCTCATTACTACTCCTGTGAGCTGAAGACTCATAAGATGTGGCCCATTCATGCTGAGATACTTTAGTTACTTTGTGGACCCACATAAATGAAAACTGCAATCTCTGTAAATGGTAGCACCCCACCACACCATGCTGTAGTCAAATGTTTGGGGATGATTTGCTAAAAAAAATACACTACTTACGCCTGTAGTCCCCAATATTTTCTAGTTGAACAGGTGTAGATCATAGGTAACAATTGGATTTTTCACAAACCCTAGGACTTCGCGATGTAAAGTAGATGGACAGCACACCCATTTGGAAAATTGTTCAAATACCACCGTATGATACCAATCCTATGTGTAGGTTTGGGCAACAGGCAATTCCTTATTTCGTTTTGGGTGGGCGCTTCCCCAAATATTGCAGCATGCCAGCTGAAGGCATCAACCTAGTCCTGTGTTAGAAGTCATGCCACCCATCTCTGTAGTCATTTCGCTAGAGAGAGAGAGAAGGTGGGAGAGACTCTTTGAGTATAGACTTAGAGGCCCTGTACTGCTGCGCCCTTGTCAATGCTCTTTGTGCCTCTTGTGTCTGAGGGACACAGTAAGAAGCCACAGT
Organism: Calotriton arnoldi; assembly: GCA_963921515.1. NCBI lineage: Eukaryota > Metazoa > Chordata > Amphibia > Caudata > Salamandridae > Calotriton > Calotriton arnoldi. The sequence goes on along the minus strand of CAWUFW010000565.1, from coordinate 1,278,388 downwards.
CTCCACAGATCATGGATAAAGAAGCAGACATGGCCCAGAATGATAAGAAACCACTGAGTTACAGAATAGTACCAAGCTCCACCACAATAGCTCCCATATGTAAGGTGACCACGAGGGCCTTTATGTAGGACTGTTACTCGGGTTTATTTATCGATTAAAGTGTTTACCAAACTGTGAGTCACATCCCACTGGTGAGTCGCAAGACAATTTTTGGTGGGCCGCCAAAGTCCAATCAATAATTAAAGATACCTTTAAATTCTGTATTTATGTTGTCAAATTTGCTGCATTTCAAAGACAGAGGGGGCAAATGTCAGGTTATGTCTTCTGGTTCCTATCTTTTTAATATGGGGTTTGGTGTTTACAAACTCCTCTCACTTTGCAGTTAGAGAAGGAAAAGTAAAGTGAATTATGTGACAATCTTGCTGGCGTACATGAAGTGTGAAAGGAAAGTCTGTAGGATGTCATTTTTTCGTAACACAACAAAGTGTACAGCTTTGTAAATGAACTCTATTCATTCAGCCTTACGAAAGCAAAAATGAAGTACTTTTTGTAATTATAAAGTGTGATTGAAACAAAGATTTTAATAGGATCAGAACAAATCAAGATGCTATACTTGGAGATGCACAAATAATAAATATTCACTGAAACCCGATTTCCACATATCATTTGTGTGCAGCATAGTTATATCAGCAATACTTTATGTCTGTGCAAATTTAGTGACCCTTTTAATTTAAAATGTGCTATTTGTAAATGACAGTGCACTACCACACAATGTTTTAGTTACATTAAAAAAATCGCCTACCTCATATCTATCAAAGCTAGGCAGGTCCCAATGTTTGTCGTACTAAAAAGTGGGTTGTGGTTTGAAAACGTTTAGGAAACACTGATCTATTATGTGGCCCAGGACCAGTTGCAGAAGGTCTGGATGGGCTTAATCCCCCCAAACTGAATCTCCCCATGGTATGTGTGGGATTGCAACCATTAATGTAACTCACCACTAAAAGATGTTGGCTACACACTACCCACATTGTGTTCATGATAAGGGATGGGAATGCCAAAATCCAGATATGGACACTAAAGTCTGTTCACTTTAGCCATCCCATATGGCACATCACATGCTCATCCTGTCTATGCTAAGGCAAGAGAAAACTACTCTTTATAGTACAAGGTGAGCCATCTTCAATCTTTATTTACCAAGTAGCACTTGTTCAAATTAGGAGAGCCAGAGATAATAAGCAGGGACCAAATTTTCAGTGTAAGTCCAGTATAGCTACCAGTGGCGGCTCGCCGAGGGAGTGGTGCGGGGCGGTGGGGCGGGGCAGGGGAGGTGCAGGGTGGGGGGGTAGTGGACTCGGACTTACGACGGACAGAACTCCCTCTGAGTTCTGTCCGTCGTATGTCCGAGTTCACTACCCCCCCACCCTGCCCCTCCCCCGCCCCGCATCACCACCCCACACCACTCCCTCGGCGAGCCGCCACTGATAGCTACAGACATTCTCAAACGGGTACAAAATAGAGCCCTCTGACTATTTTAATGCAGGTTTCAGAATGGTTACTTACATGCCACACTTATCTTCCACTTTTCTTTACTGTGGACATTTTACCAAAAGAATAAGGGATGTGAACAGTTTCTGAGAAGTAAGTAACGCCTAGTCAAGAAGGTTTTGTGGGACTTTTTGCCCCATGATTGTTACTAAAAATATGATTAAATCAATCCATTTTGAAGCACAGTTTCTCAAAAACATTGGTAAAAGTTTATTAGTTTTACGACAATTCTGCAGAGCAGTCTGAAAAAAAAACAATTAAGTGTTCAAATATTTGCCCAGAACCATTATTCCTCTGTAGCAACAAATATATATATACAACCATGAGAAAATTGAGTGCCAGACTGAAAAATTAAATACACAGCAAAAAAAACAGTTTGTGCCACAGGTGAAACAGGGGCTGGTTCTTTGTGATCCAACAAACAGATGCACATTTAAATTATTTACCAGCAGAATTAACACCAAATGTAACTTCTGTGCCCAAAGATCTGGGCTGGATTTAAAGGTGGGCAATAACTGGAAACGTGTCGCAAATTAGTCTCCCATTAACGTGCAAAATGTAGGTATCCAAGAAGATTGCAGTGTTTCATGAAATTAGCTGCCTTCTTTTGAAGAAAGCCCCTTCACACATCACCCATCCTTTGCAATTAGCCTTTTATTGTTTCAACCGTGTGTCTTTAAACATTACCATTCATTCATTTGTCCAATCCAAATCATTCTCTGCTCCTGAAGCATTGTATAAATCTTCATTTCATTTAATTCATGCCTGTTTTCGAGTTGCTTGGTTCCTCACATGTACATACATTGTATTGTAAAAGCAAATGTAACCTCCAAATAGCAGTGTTCATCTACTTTGCTTCTTTCTTCCCCCTCGAGTCCCCAAGTACTTTGTAACTTTTTACAGATGTCTATCCAAGACATAGACACTTCGGGGGGGATTTACAAACATTTTGCGCTGGGTTAGCGCCACAAAAGTTACGCTAACCAGCGCAACATGTTTTATTTGATATTTACTTTCCAGCGCAAAACAAGTTTTGCGCTGGAGAGCACCCTCAAAGCAGCGCAAAGCCCTGCTTTTCATTACTTAGCGCAGAGGGGGCGTTACATGGGTGGTACATGGGCGTTCCCATGCAACCACCCATGCCTTTTGACGCAAAACCATATTTACAAAGATTTGTAGACATGGTTTTGCGTTAAAAGTTAACGCCCCTTCAAAGGAGGCGCAAACAGGAAAAATGCTTTCATTTCTCCGTGTTTTTCCGACTTTGCATGCATGCTGCACTGTGCAGCATGCATACAAAGTGGGAAAAGCTTTGCATCGTGTCTAGGCATAGTAGTTTGTACAGGAAGGTTAACCTTCCTGTACAAAACCTATGCTAGACTCATGCACATACCCTATTGCTATGGCGCTAAGGAGTGTGCGTGGCGCATGGCAGCTGTAATCAGCGCCAGCGCAAGGGAAAGGGGAGGAGAGAGCCATATCGCTGGAGATATGGCGCTCTCCTGCTCCCTCCCTGTTTCATTTTGATACAGTGTAACTTTGCACACTGACTCAAATTGGTCAACAGTCTTTGCAAACCAACAGCAGTTAGATCACTAGTAACACCATCTTCTGCAAAAACACTAAATAAAAAATGGATAAAATGTGTAGAGAACCCTTTACAAAATTCACTTCTGGGCATACTGTGGTCAGTGTGTAAACAGTACAAGAAACTTTACTTGTGTTTTTCTCGCCAATATTGAATTTTTTCCATGGTAAAAGGGAACCTTAGAAGGGATCTGTTTCCATTTGACCTACTTGTATCGGGAGGCAGAGCTTCAATATCTAATTTCATCATCCGTAATCACTTTTTAAATTAGCAGGTGCTAAAGTGAAACAGATTGCCGCTAATGGCAATAAACACATTTTAAACCTAAATGCTAGATGAAGATTTGGCAGTCCAGTACAGCCCAAAGTATATTTACAATTTATCTTTAACAAATGTGATTTTAAATTTAGTGTCTTTAAACAATATATTATTAAGTAATTTCTCGACAGGTTCTAACGCTGTTTAAAGTCATGTAATTAACCTAGTGGTTAAGATATCCTTTAACTACTTAAATGCTAATTGATTCAATTGCAGATTGCCCTGATTAAGAGCTTATTCGCAATAAAAAAGTAGGAAATAATTGTCCACTTGAAGTCTTTGCACTTTTTTTTAAAAACAATTAAAAATATAATATAATTTTATTACTGTACGTATGAATAAGTGTATCAAATGTATGTTTATATGAATGACACTTGTCCATTATGTTTTTAAAAAGAAATCTTCTCATTTTGCATTATTATTTCACTAGGAAAAGTTTTTATCTTTGCGCAAAATGCTCCTTCGTAAAAATAAGACACTTTCAAAAACGTTTGATTCACGAATTTAGGAGGACACCTTCTGGTTTGATTGTGGACATTTGTGATATCGCCAAATACAGACTCCCAGGTATAATGCATAGAATGGAGCCCTCCTGCAGACTTCTACAAGTATTTTGGGGCATATTATCAAGGGCTTCATCGCCGCTTTAGCAACACTTTTTGCCGCTAAAGCGGCGATATTTTTATCGCCCTATTAGCAAGCTGTCGCTAACAGGCGTTAGCGACAGCTTTCAAGCGATAGCGGCCGGTTTTCACATCGCCTTGCATGTCAGCGATAATTATCGCTAATGACATGCAAGGTAGGCGTTCCCTACTAAAAGCGACTGAAAACAGTCGCTAACACAACTACCCCCTATTAGCAAGGCAGGCGAAGCGATAAAATTAATCGCGCTAAGCGCGTTTATCACTAGATGTTTACACCTGCTACTGAGGGTGACTTACCTGTTTGTAGCATGGGGGGTGGATTGTCAGGCTAAATCCACCATTGCGTTAATGCGAGAATATCGCTGGTTTTCCAGCGATATTCTCGCATTTTGCCGCTATCGCTGGAAATATTATCGCTATGGAGATAAACCTTACTAATAGGGTGTTATCTCAGCGATAATTTCCAGCGATAGGCGGCGTTAACAAAAAACGCGCTAAGCGCGGTTAGCGATAAATATCGCTAATCCTTGATAATATGCCCCTCTGTTTTTTATTGTGTTTTGTATTAAAAAAATATAGTACATTTATGTAAATATTTTCAAAGCATCATCATTTGCCCTGATACACATTACAGATCACAAAATAGAGTAGTACATTGTGTCGTAGGAGATGGGGAGCTCCGTATCCATGATGTAGGACCATTATCTCTTATCACAAAGTTATCGGTGGATGTGGCAGGGCCCAGCATCCCGAACAAAGCATTCTCAGTGCTCATTAAGTAAGCTTTCAAACGGCCCAGTATGTCTTTGGGTAGAAACGGTATTGTTAGTTCCTGAGCATATGTTTGTAGATGTTCCTTGCAGTATATGAGATCTAAGAGCTTTTATCTTTTTAGTAGGTGCTCTACTCCTTCTGCAGTACATTGCAACTTGTCTTTGGCCATGAGTAGCACAATAGCAACAAATATCTTCGCTGTCATTCGTAAATTTTTAACTAGTCCTCTCAGGAATACATGGGGGTCATGGCCACCATATTTGAGGTCATGACTGACAATGTATTGGTTATCATGCACCAGAATCATATGATGCTGGGACAATCCTATGCTACATTCATGAGATCTGCACCCGGTGCCCCACATCTTGTGCATTGTCCCTCAGCCCACACCTCCGAAGGCTCTCCGGGGTATGGTAGAATTGGTGTAGGTATTTAAAATGGATAATACGTCATTTACAATTTGAAGTTAGTGCACCAGTTTGGGAGCATCAGGATACCTGCTCTGCATCGGTCAGTGACCGGTTCAATGTCTTGTTCCATCGCTCCAATGCACGGGGCGAAGGTATTGGATCTGATAAAGATGATCAATGGGTGATGGGCTGGGGATCTCTTATCATTTCAGAAATTCCCCTCCTGGGAACACATCTCTCTTTTAATGTAGTTTTTCTTTATCCATAATCTGTAAAGCTTTTTCTTCACTTGTCATGAAGAGTGAAAGGTGGTGCAGCAGTGGGAGGTCCGGCGATCTTGTGATCTTAGACCATAGTCCCATATGTTGCCTTGCTGTTATGAAGTGCACGAAATTAAATTCTTTCATGGTTGTTTTATTTTTGTGGGTTAGAATTACAGTGAGTGGGACTGGTGCTAAGGGGTGGCTCCTCCGTAATGGCAGAGTAGCGTCGCCCCACTGGTCACAGTCAGTCACAGAGAAATAAATGATGATAAACCATAATATTTTATTTTTCTGTGGCTGGTCCTGGCAGGCATGCCTGTGTAGGGCGGGTCCGGGCCATGAAAGGGAGGAGTGGCGGGCACTTAGAACAAACAGACATGCGCACTTCTATTTCTCTAACCCAGCTATGTTCACAGCTGGGTCGGAGAAAAGCCGCAGGCTCCCAGGCACTTTCTGAGCGGCAGACCAGTCCACTCAGACCAATCCTGGTGCTGCTCTCATAGCATGAGAGCAGCGTCTAGTTTGGGTGGGGAGCCTGTGTTTTCCAGTGACTGCTGGAGAGAAGCACCGAGGTGGCCGTCAGCGTTGGTGGCAGGAACAGGTAAGTTTAAAAAATATATATATATATTATTTTTCCCCCTCCCACCCCCGCACTTGTATTTTGCGGCAGCTGCCACTGCTGGTGCTATATTATCCTTTTCCACTGCAATATGTGTCATATATTTATGGTGGCAGTACCAGCATTGAGGGAACTGCACCTGAGCACATAGATAATATAATTCCAAGTCAGGAGCTTCAAAACCTGTCTGTTCATGTGGTGGGATGAGAACTTCCCATTTCGCTCTAGGTTGTTTGCCTGATCAAGGATCTCTGAGTTTTGAAAAGGTTTTGAAAAAGTGTTGTGTAAAAATGATGGGACTATCAGTGAATAAATCATAAATTTAGGTAACGTGATCATTATAGCTATTCTCCCTGCAAGGGAGAGTGGTAGCATGATCCATATCTCTATTTATCTTCAAGCTTTATTATCAGTGCTTCATAGTTTTCTTTGAGAATTATTTCTGTGTCTTTATTAATCCAGATTCCAAGATACTGTACCAGGTCCTTTGTCCATCTGTGACATCACTGGATTTCCCATCATCCATCTGCAGAGGAAGTGACATCACTGGATTGCCCATCATCCATTTGCACAGGAAGTAACATCAGTGGTTTCCCGCCCACTGTACCAGCACTCCTCCCTCCCCCAGGACCTCTTTAATGGGGGCTGCAGCAGGGACGTGCAGCAGAAGAGTGTGACAGATACACCAGAGGCAAGCCCGTCTGCACCCATCCTCGTCTGAACCATGCCCAGCACCAGAAACCCAGATTCTCCTTCTATCCACTGATATCCTGCTGCACCCCTACATGCTCTTAACCCTGGCCGCCACTCACCGTACACCTTCCAAACCTCACTTCACAACATGGAAGGAGTTTTCACATGCACCTCCTGCAAGTTCTCATGCACTCTCACACACCCTTTGCCCACCACTCCCGCATCAACAGAACCCAGCACCCACTTGCTGACACTCACACAAACCAGCCACTCGCTTATGCTCATACAGACCAAAAACGCCACCCAACCAGCACTCCACACTTGCATGCATGCTCCTTAACACCTGCTTGCTCACTAAACATGCCACAGAGATATGGGACTTACTGAACGAGTGCACTCCAGACCTACTCTTTTTCACTGAAACACGGCTAAACCCAACCTCTACACAAGACATCGCTAGAGCCATCACTGCAGGCTACAAGATCGTTAATCAAGAACGTCACCACAAGCCTGGAGGCGGAATTGCCATCATATTCAAAGATACCACCCCTACCTGTTAAATGGAACACCGCACATTCAAGATATACATCACTGCTATCTTCTCCCTGGGTGGAACCCTCATATACAGACCACCAGGACCTAGCACCAATCTTGCCAGCATCATTACAGACTTTGTTGAGCCCCTCATCATCAAAGCTAGCACCTGCTATTGCAGATCGCATCGATGCCAGCACTAACAGCAGCAAGGAAATCTTCACCATCAACAAAGATTTCACCATGCCTCCTGCTGCCTTTAGCAACATCACTCCATCACAAGACCTTTGCTTCAAGCTCTCAGAAATATTCTGTAACAAAATCACATCCATATACAGTAACTTCAACCCTCAACAAGACCCCTTCATCGTCGCAACTGAACTTCCCATCACAGCTCATGAACAAACCCTGACCTCGTGGTCTGCCATCACTGTCAGAATCGCTGCCACCATGAAGACCAGCCACTAGGGGGGCTCCATCTGACCCTTGACCCCACCAAGCCTTCATCAAAGGACTCCTACAGACTGGTAAAGCACGAACACCCATCCTCAATGGCTCCATTGACAGAGTCACATTCCCAGATACCTGGAAAAATGCCACTGTCATGCCCTTGCTCAAAAAATCATTTGCTGACTCAGCAGCACTCTAACTACAGACCCATCTTCCTCCTACCATATCTGGTAAAGGTCTTAGAGAAACTAATGAACCGATGCCTCACTGACCCCCTCAGCGACCACCAGCTCCTTGACACCACGCAAACTGGATTTAGGCCTAACCACAATACAGAAACAGCACTCATCACCACCACAGCCGGCATCCGCACGGACCTTGACAGAGGAGACATGGAAGCCCTCATTCTCCTTGACCTCTCTGCAGTGTTTGACATGGCCTAACACACCATCCTACACTAAATTGTCATTCAAGAACCCACTCTCTGCTGGATCTGCTCCTTCTTAATAAATAGGACAGAAGCTGTCAGCCTGGCACCTTACTTCTCGGAATCCTGCAAACTCATCAGCAGAGCAGTGCTTAATTTGAGCCGGTGGTTTCCGGTGCTCAGCACCGGCACTTAATTGTCAGCACCGGTGCTTGTGACAGTCTGCCACAAGGTGGCAGTGTCTGGCAAATTTGGAGATAACCACAACAACAATTAAGTATTAATTCATTATACATAAAAATGACTATTCCCTGCCTCCCAAATCATTCATATAGCTTTGGGGGCTTGAAATAGTCCAAATTGTCACACTTGTAGGAGTGTGATGGTTAGTAGTTGTGTTGTTACCATCATTTGCAGCGCTGGCAGGGAGCAATGTGTGGTGCAAGCTGCAGTAGCCTCCTGACGAGAGCCCTGGCACTTAATTTTTTACAAATTAAGCACTGCAGCAGAGTACCTCAAGGTTCATCGCTCAGCCCTACATGAGCCCTCTGGCCAACGTCATCCATGCACATAGCATCAACATGCTCTCCTACACAGACGACATGCAACTCATACTCTCCCTCTTGGACAAGACCCCACAACACAAGAAACAATTTCACTGCCTGCCTTACCGATAACTGGATGAAAGCCAACTGTCTCAAGCTCAACACAAACAAGACAAAAGTAGTGAACTTCAGCAAGAACACCTCACCTTGTGACTCCAACTGGTGGCCTGCTGAACTTGGACCCACACCCAGAAACCACACCAGGAACCTTGGAATAATCATAGACAGCATACTGCGCATGACTGGACTAGTCAATGCAGTCACTGCATCCTGCTTCCACTTCCACACCCTGAAGATGCTGAGGAAAATCTTCAAATGGCTCCCAAGCAACTCTAGAAAAACTGTCACTCATGAACTAGTCACTGGCAAGTTGGACTATGGGAACACCCTCAACACTGGTAATTGCGCTCAATTTAAACTCTTCACACACACACACACAGTCAAGGCACTACACACCTCAGGCCCCACCAACCTGAACGGTCACATCTCCTTCCACCAGCCACCCAGACACCCAGTTTGCAGGACTCCCACTCGCACACATACACAGAACCAAATCAGGAGTACAAGCGTTTTCTTACATCGCTCCTACAGCACGGAACGACCTCCCACTCTACATCAGAGCTCGGCCTTTCTTCTTGAATTCCACAAGAAGCTAAAGACCTGACTATTTAATTAACCAACCTAGGCACACAAACCTGCTCAGCGGAAGGATACCCTGGAGGGTGATAGTGTGCTTTACAAATACACATAACATAATGTAACATATAACAATCTGTATTTCAAAGGGAACTCTCTAGGACAAGGGTTTAGATGCTGGAGTGAGAGTGAATATTAGGAATTTGCTCCAGTTGATAAGCAGATCAGAATTCCCTCCATATCTTATACATTCTCTAATGATTGATAACAGATTATCAATGCCATATCGTCTGTATGCATGGACACAGTGAGCTTTCAGGTGATGAAATTACAAGCAAATGCTGACTAGATCTGGCATAGTATACATGAAAGTAATTCAAGTGCAAGAGTGAAAAGTAAAGGGGACAGGAGCTGCCCTGTCCGGTGCCTCTTCTTATGTCTATAGGCTCAGATATGCAGCCACTGATATTAATACAGGCAGAAGGGCAGGTATATAGTAGCCTGAGCCAGCTTAAAAAGGAGGAAGGCATGGCCATTCTTTGTAGCACAGTGAACATACAGTCCCACTCCTAAGAATCAAAGGTTTTAGCTGCATCCAATAAAGGTGCTACAGCCTTAAGTTCAGGATTAAGCAAGTGGGGAAGTACGAAAATCATTCACAAATTATTGACTGGTGAGTGGGCGGATACAAACTCGGATTAGTTGAGTAGAACCAAATCCGGATGCAAGGGTAATAGCTTATTTCGAGTATTTTTGCCAGTATTTTGGTGTCTTTATTTATAATAGTTAGTGGCCTGTAAAGATTCGCAGTGTTCTGATGGCTTGTTGGGCTTAAGGAGTGTGATTATTAGAACATCTCTGAGTGAGGGAAGGAGGCTTTGTTTTTCTTGTACTTCTTCGTATAATACAAGTAATTGTGGTATAACTAGTGAATTCGAAGAGCAGCCTCTACAGAATCAAGCACTGATCTATTGTTGAAAAGCACCTTCTAAAACATGGATGTTCCTTTGGAATAAGGTGCAAGGCATTGTCCATTGTGGCAAACCTTTATTAAAACCTGAACAAAGCTTTGCCAAACTAATCCAGTCCAGAAACCAGTTTTTGTTAGCATTTATGAGAACAAATCACAAGGTTGAATTTAACAGGAAGTTTACATTTTTTTTATTACAATTGCAATTTAGTACAAGTTGCCTCTTTCCCTTCACTTTTCTTAATAACAGGAACAAATTGACTTCCCTGCCATGTGTCTGTATTAAAACTATTCTGTAGCCAGCTATTGCATATTGTACTGATGTTAAATGTTTTAGAGGTGCTGTTCGGTCCCAGGTTCTTTGAACTTGGGGAGATGAATTCCTGTGCTAGACCTTCCATTTGGGTCTAACATTCTTCTAATATATAGACATTTATTTTAAATCCCAGCACATTTAAAAACTGAAAAAGTATTCTAGGATAACACAGTCACCCCTCCCCACTCCCCCCTGTGTGGTCCTGGTAGCTTTAGCCACTAACCTCCAGAAAGCTTTGCAATCTTATTTGATAAGTGTTTTGAGAATTTAACCAAATAACAAAGTGGAGTATCTTTTTTATTCTTAATCACTTCTATACTCACTTGTAATCTTGCTTTCTCCAAGCATTCAAAACATCAGTTATGGACTTTTTTAAGCTGTCTCTAAGGGTGGGCAGAATATTCCGTATTCCGTTCCGCCTGCGAAATTGGCAGAATATTGGCGACTCTGCGTTACTTTTGTAATGTGGAGTTCCGGCCAAATTATGCCAGTAGCCGCATGGCGGATTTTTGTCTCGCGAGCGGCTCTAGAACGGTAAGCTGGCGAGGACGATATAACGCCCGCTAGCATGATTTCCGGTCGCTATGAGGACATCTGGTGAGATGTTTTGAATGCGGGTAGTCGCAGGCGGTCCTGCCCATTCGTGGTCAGAAGGCTGCAGCTCGAGTAGAAAATCTACTTGAGCAGCAGCAAAATCAACTCGAGTAGCTGCACCCTCTGGCGCAATGGGTGGTGCCGTTCGCGCTGGTTTTTCAGTGGGGATTGTGCTACCAGCGCCTAATCACAGAGCGAGCAAACTACCCACAGGAACATCCACTTACATTGCATAAGGTATGTCTACATTTTTTGATGGAAAGAATTTGAATGATTTGAAATAATCCTTCTTTATTATTGGTTTGAGCAACTCTGGGCCAGATGCTGCGCCCCCCCCACCTCTTCCGGGCTGATTTTGGCCGTTAAAGTGAAGGGATAGGGGCCATGCAACCCTCTCCTGGAAACAATATTGGCCCTGGGGCCCGCCAACCCCCAGGGCCGGCTCCTGCTATGTCAGGGTACCCACCCCTGGAACATAGCTGTCTGCTGTGGCTTGGCGGGAGCTTTACCGCTCCCGCTAAGCCACAGCAAATGCTCTGCTTCCAGCAAGCAAGAGCGGAGAAATGCTCTCGCTTGCTGGAAGCAGAGCATTTGCTTTAAAACACAGGGAGCTGCATGTTTAGCATCTCCCTGTGTGTCAAAGCAATGCCAGCTCCTGCAGGGGACGGGGAGCTGGCAGGGACCGCGGGGGCACTCAGGCTACCCCTGTGGTCCTCAGCGGAGATGTTAGGCCCTATGGGATGGGGTCCCCAGGGACGAATTTCGGCCCGGGAGGGGGACTGCAATCGGCCTGGGTGGAGGGGAGCCCCGCAGTCCCTCTCCCCCATTTCAAAAAAGCTTAGGCCCGAGTGATGGGGTCCCCAGGTCTGAAATCGGCCTGGAGAGGGACTACACAGCCCCATCCCCATGTAAAATTGTAAAAAAAGAAAGGCCAGGCCCAGGGGGATGGGGTTCCCCGGGCCAAAATCAGCCTGGGAGGGGCTGCACAGCCCCCCACCCCATTTCAAAAAGGCCTTACCCTAGGGGATGGGGTCACTGATGACATCATCCACAGAACCACTCACACACCCACTCACACTCCCATACAACCTCACGTGCGCCATATCACAAACCCACACAACCACTCACATACCCATTCACAGACCCAGACCAGTACTCACTCCTCCATAGAGCCACTCACACACCCACTCACTCACTCCTACAGCCACTCACACAACCATTCACTCACCCTTACAGCCCCTCATACAACCAGTCACTCACCCGTACAGCCAGTCACATAGTCACACAGTCACCCATACAGCTCCTCACACACCCACTTATTTACCTACACAGTCACTCAAACACCCACTCACTCACCCATTTAGCCTCTCAACACAGCCACTCACCCATACAAGCACTCACACACTCACTCACATAACCGCACAACCACTTACATACCCATTCACACATCCGTACAAGCACCCACACATCAGCTCACTCACCCATACAGCCATTCACACAGACACTTGCTCTTCAATACAGCCACTCGCACACCAACTCACTTAACCAAACACCCATTGAAACTGCCACTCACTCACCCATACAGCCAATTACACACCTAGTCACTCACTTATACAGCCGTTCAGACACCCACTCACTCACCCATACAGTCACTACACACCCACTTACCCACCCATAGAGCCACTCACACCACCACTCACTCACCCATACAGCCAGTATCACACACACTCACTCCCCAATGCAGCCACTCACACAACATCTCACTCACCCACACAATTACTCATACAGCCACTTATACACCCATACAGCCACTTATACACCCATACACACAAGGATTCATACAGTCACACAGCCACTCACATAATATATGTTAGAGGTAGTATCACTCAGTAGTTGTGCACTGAGTATACTAATTAGATTTTTGCAGTAGGTTAGTATATATGTTTAACACCCATAAACTCTTAAAACACACTCGCTTGATGATGTCATCAGTGATTTCACTGACCATGTCATGAGTGATGTAATATGTGCGGTCATAAGCTGTGCATTGCGGGGGTGTATGTTATACTTAGCTCAGGTAACTATAACTGCTGAATTTCACTGGTTTTGTACAAGTGAAATCTGAGCCTAACTATAACATTCCTGTAACCTTGGGTTTTTTCAGTGAATATATATATATGTATATATAAATAGGGATTTCAGCTATAAAATAAGTGCAAAATAGCTCAGAATAATATGAAGCATCTTTACACCTATCGTAGATACAACCCCCATAGGTAAAGCAAGCTTGTGTTATTTGCAACATTGACCCTATACCATACACATCATGGGTAGTCGAGTTCATGTTGACTATGAACCACAGATAAAATGGTAACCTATCATGCACACAGTGGTCAATCTGTATACAACTGTTCAGGGAAAACCAAGTTCCTCCAGATACTAAACCCCTGTTACATAACTAATGCCCTGCTACGGACAGTCTTTACCTGTTTCAAATCCATGACATTCCCTGATCCTACATTGAGAAATTAAGTGGTTATGAGTAGAAAGGTGGGTACTGTTAATAGTGTTTACTCTATGGAGAGAGTTTACTCTGTACCACACTGTTTGTAGACAGTGAAACTCTCATGAGAAATACACTGCAGAGTATTGAAAAGTATCTACTAAGCACAGTGTACACTCTATGCAAAACTTGTCCAAAGAGCACTATTCATTTAAAATATCCAAGGTCTGAAGGTGTTAAAGATCATACTACCTGCAGCCTTCATACTGTGGTGAAAACTTTACAGATAGCCCATCTTCTGAAGCAAAACAAGCACATGTACATAAGTTAGTACTTGGTGTGCACAATCTTCTATGTTAGGTAGAAATTGTCATGCTGAGACAATTCCGTCTAATAACTCAAGGCTCCTTATAGTACTTAGCATGCAGTATGTAGAATCTTTACTCTGCTGGAAACGTTTTCTGCTGTACCAAAAAACTTGTATGGAACATAATTAACACAAGTCACTGTCACCTGCACGCAGAATTACTCTTCAATACAAAGATTTATAACGTGTTCAGTACCACTACACATGTATGGTGTATTAGGAGCACATGTGTTTTGTAAACAATTATACTGAAATAGAATTTATAAAGCCTTAGAAATTCACTGAAAAGAAACAAAGGTTACAGACATGTTATAGTTAGGAAATAGAATTTTGAAAAACCTTTAGAAATTCACTGAAAAAAACAAAGGTTACAGAGATGTTATTGTTAGGTTCACATTTCACTGGTACAAAAACAGTGAAATTTAGCAGTTATAGTTACCTGAGCTAACTATAACTTAAACCACCACAGTGCACTGCTTATGCCCTCACATATTACATCACTCATGACATGGTCAGTGACATCACTGATGACATCTCAAATTACATCACTGATTCCATCATCAAAAGAACAACTCAGACACCGACTCACACCCCATAGAACCTCTCATACACCCACTCCCACTGCCACACAACCCCTCACTTACTCATTCACAGACCCATACAGTACTCACACAACCGATCACTCATCCATAGAGCCACTTTAAATTTTGTTTCCTAACTATAACATTCCTGTAACCTTTGTTTTTTCAGTGAATTTCTAAGTTTTTTAAAATTCTATTTCCTAACTATAACGTCCCTGTAACCTTTGGTTTTTTAAGTAAATTTCTAAGGTTTTTAAATTCTACTTCAAAAGTGTAACCTATAACCTTTGAGAGTGAGTGTATGCATGGGTGTGTGAGTGAGTGTCTCAATGGGTCTTTCAGTGGGCATGAGAGTGTCCTAGTGGGTCTGGGAGTGGCTGCATAAGTGTCTCACTGGGTGTGTGAGTGAGTGTGAGTCTCTGAGTGGGTCTGCGAGTGGGTGCATGAATCTGAATGGGTCTGTGAGTGGGTGCATGAGTGTCTGAATGAGTCTATGGGTGGGTGTGTGTGTCTTTGAGTCGGTCTGTGAGTGGGTAAGCGGGTCTGTGAGTGGGTATGTGATTGGCCAGGCCACATTTGAATGGGGGAGGGGCCCCACACAGTCCCTCTCCCCGGGCTGATTTGGGCCCCGGGGACTCCGACCCCTGGGGCCCAGCCATAAATAAATGGGGGTTCATGTGGCCCCCCTCCCCGGGCTGATTTTGGCCCCTGGGACCCAGGCCATTATAGTATGGGGAGGGGCGTCACACGGCCCCCCTCTCCGGGCCAGTTTTGGCCCCGGGAACCCCATCCCCTGGGGCCTGGCCTTCATTGAATAGGGCTAATGTGGCCCCCTACCCAGGCTGATTTTGGCCCCAAGGGGCCCATCCCCCGGGGCCCGGACATTTATTTATTTCAGAAGGGGGGTCGCACGGCCCCCCTCCCCGGGCTGATTTTGGCCCGAGGGACCCCATCCCCCGGGGCCTGGGCATTATACTATGGGGAGTGGGGCTGCATGGCCCCATCCCCGGGCTGATTTTTGCCCCGGGGACCCCATCCCCTGTGGCCTGGCCATATCACCTGGGTGCTCCGAGGGCACCCAGTGTACAATGGGACTGCGGGGGGAGCCTCAAGGCCCCACTCCCCATTGTATAATGGCCAGGCCCCAGTGGATGGGGTCCCTGGGGCCAAAATCCGGAGCCGGCATTGCTCTGACAGACAGGGGGCTGCTGAAAGGCAGCTCCCTGTCTGTCGGAGCAAGTTTTCATTTGTTTTCCTGCAAGCATATTTATGCGCAGGGAAAAAGATGAAAACTATGCTTTCTACAAGCCAGAGCTTTTTGACATCTTTGGCTTGCAGGAATGCAGGAAGTGGAGTTATGTTTGCTTTTGCTTGGTGGGAGCTGTCAGCTCCCACTAAGCAAAAGCAAACTGCTACCTCTGTTGGAATGGAAAATGTTTTTAGTCGACTTCCCCTTGCATTGTACGATTTAAGTTAGCATTTGCGGCACCATTTTGTATTCAGCCGCCATTTTGTATCATGACCGAAACCAAGCTTCTGTCTCATTCTGTTTGCCTCAGCAACAAGCAGCCTCAATGTTTTTTTTTATTTCTCCAAGGTTGAACTTTGCTGCACTAATGAATAGACTGTCTAGTCATTGCATACCTTTCCCGTTAGATAGGCCTTCTCCCACCCTTAGAGCCGCGGGCACGGACAGAATAACCTTAGAACTGAGATAGCATGTACCCGGTCTTAGGATTGTAGCTCATCCTTCTGTGTCTCCTATGTTCACCAGCTACTAACTGGAAAATTCCAGTCCGGGCGTGTCCTTAGGGGTACTGGAAATGTATATCATATATCTCCATGTTGGTGGGGGTCAGTCCCTCTGCAGCAATCCAAGGAGGCTGGTCAGACTGGACTCCGCTCGAGTGTATGACTAATAAATAACTTTGGTTTGTATTCTCTACTGTCTGACCGACTCTTCATTGTTTGGAAGGCTGAAAGGTGGTCACGAGTGACCCGGGTGACCATATTCGGGTCACTTCCTTCAGTTGGCACCTGAACAGGGACCCCATCGGGTGTGGCCCTTCCTCGCCCACAGATGGGTGAGGAGGTCGGGCCCCGTAGGGTTGGATGGGCGGACTCGGGATCCCTGCACGAGAGAGTCTGGTACTCGCAGCTGCCTCGTCTGTCTGACCGGGTGGTGCCTCGCCCATTGGTCATCTCGGCTGGGGTCCTGAACGGCGAAACCCTTGGATCTGACCATTTGGTTCGAAGAGTCGGCAGTGGAGAATGAATTTGTTTGGCCTGTGTGCACCAGGTGAGTTTGCTTTGGTTCTTTGTGGCTATTGCGCCATTTTGGTTTGTGTTTGGTACGGTCTGAGGACCGTTCTTGGACAAGCGCTTGAATTTGTTTGACTTCTTTGTGAACATGGTACCACTTTGGTCTGTATCTGATGAGGTCTGAGGACCAGTTTTGGTAAGATATTTGCAAATATCTGCTTGCATCAATAGTGAACTTGTTTTCGTTTGAAAGATGCCGTGTGTTAGTAAAATGTTTTGTTTGGGCTGTCGTTGTTGTTCTACTGATGCTCGATTGGAAGAAAGTCAGCCAGCGCCACCAGAAGGCACACCTAATTTTGACATGTATGCCAAACATGGCCTTGGCCCTATTATGTTTAGTACGTTATGGCACAAATATACGAGGGACAATGCCGAGTTGCAGTGGCCGTTGACGGGCACTTTCGATGAACAGAAACTTAATTTTCTGCAGGATAAATTGTTTGCGAAAAGAAGTAGACAGTCGATGTTTGATTCCCTCAGAACATGGCAAAAAGGAAGCTAGACTAATGAAAGCAGAGAAGGAGGCCCGGAAGGGAAAAATGCAGATGGTGACTCAGAAAGCTGTGGCGTATGATAGAGAGAAAACAGAGAAAGGGATAGAGTGTGCTGATAGGAAGTTTCGATTGCAATGTGAAAAGTCTTATGTTGCTCGAGAAGAAAATGTTAAATAAATTGTTAGATGCTCGACCTCCACCCCCATACACCCCACAGAAAATATATCCTGCCATCCCACTGCCACAATCGCCCGTCTCTTCTGCTTCTGCTGTTTCTGTTTCTTCAGTAATTGATCCGGCTGCTTTGGCCACCGCGCCTTCTGTCCTTTCTTTGGCTTCGCCTTCTGCGCCTGCGATGACCCTGAGTCTTCCTGCTACGCCTATTGTTTCGGCATCTCTCTCTCCAACTCTTACACCTACGACACAGCTATTGGCGACATTGGTTCCCGTTCCCTCTGTTACTACTCCTTCCCTTTACCTTCATTCCCCGACGGTACTGAGTAGTGGAACGCCTGTACGGGGATTAGGGGACGGGTCTGAGCGACAGCTAGGGAACGACTGGGGTGGATACCGATACGATCTGATGTGGGCAATGAAGAGAAGAAGGTGGTAGCCAATCAAGCTGCTCAGTGGGCTCGTCACCCCATTTACAGCGTGGAGGATGTGTGGAGTGTGATGAAAGATTATGAGCCATTTGTGCAGCAGCATGCCCTTAAGCACATGTCGGCTACTTTGATTGGACTGTGGGAACAGTGTTTTAACGATGCTGCACCCCAGATTATTTATGATATTAGGGACAATGTGTATGCTGCTGATATGGCACCTGGTAAGGTCTTTGGTAATGTTGCAACACTGGTTGCTTATCGAGGTAGGCTGCTTGAGAAGAGCCCGAAGACAGTGTCCCAATTTCCGATGAGGGAAGTCCACCTCATATATCACCCTGAGATACCAGAGCTACGGGATCAGCATAACATTGTTACTAGACCCCGAGTAGAGGCCCGGTTCCAGGAACAATGGGTTTATACTCCATGGAAGAGGAGTGAGGTTTTGTCCCTTAAGACTCAGTTACCTGACCCTAGGAAAAATCCTACTGCGTATTATAAGGAATTGACGGAGGCCGCTTCATCAACAGTGATGATGCTTGCAGATATTGAAATGTTCTTTGGTTTACTGGTACCCGTTGATATTTGGAGGCAGGTACACACACAGGACCATGTTGCAGAATTGGGTGGTACTTGGGATCAGATTAAGGCGTGGGACCAGGAGCGGAAGCCTGGTGAGAAGCCTAAGGCCGAGATACTAGCGGAATTATTACCTATATGCATTCTCTTATTCCACCAAGAAGGGTAGATTGGGACAAGTTAACGGCATGTCGTCAGAAGAAAGATGAAAGTGTGTCTGATTTTTTCACTCGATTTGAAGTTGAGTTTTGGATTTTAGCGGACAGGACTTGTCGGTGGAGGGAGGTGTCCGATTGTTCGTTAATAGATTTGTTACGAACTTGCTTCCTGAGATCGCGACTCGGTTGCAGGCTCCGGAGAGCACTTTGACCACCTCCTCCCCTTCTGTAATATTGAGTATGGCACAGTATTATGAACACAGGGAAAATGAGGAGAAGGAGAAGGTGGAGAAAAAGCACAAAGAATTGAAGACAAAGGTCTTATTGCAACAGGCTTCTCGAGGGAATGGAGAGGACGTGGTGGTCCGGACCGACAGCTTCTGCGTGCTAGCAGGAACACTACGCCTGTACGACCGAATCAGTGTGCGTACTGTAAAGAGGAGGGACACTGGCGCAGCGAGTTCCCGGTGCTTCTGCAAAAGGTGGCGGTCCCGAGGGGACGAGGGTCTCGTGGACGGGGGCGTGGAGATGGTGGCGAGGACAGGGTTCAGGCTGCTGGGACATCGAAGGGTCTTACTGACCAGAACTACTTTGACGACCCTAGGGGCAAACAGTATTACCTCGATGACTATGATTTGGATGAGTAGACAGGAATGTCTCACAGCGAGGACAGCCAGGAACAGGGTGAGGGACCAGTTCAGATACCTGTAGATCAGCGCTGTTCTTACGTTACTGCAGATTTGCATGGTTCAGCTAAGGAATTTTTGGTGGATACAGGTGCTATGATTAGCTCTATTTCCCGTTCACTGGTCCCCGGGGCAGACCTTTCTGGCCATAATAATGTTTCGGTAGGATTTTCTGGTGTATCGATTGTAAGCCCCATTTCCAAACCTCTCACATTGACTATAGGTCCTTTTACTGTGGATTCGCCATTTTTGTTGACCTCTAATTGTGGAGAGAATTTGATGGGCTTACATTTATTAAAGAAGTTGCATGCAAGAATTTTTGTTCTCCGGAAGGTGTTTACATGACAATGGGTCCGAATGTGGTCAACTCTAAGCAGTGTCTATCCAAAGATGCACCCCTCCCTACTGAATTTAAGGATGTGCCGCCCACGTTGTGGGCAACAGGTGACACGGATGTAGGACTATTGCAAATTCCCCCGGTTTCCATTAAAGTTAAAGACAATGCCATCTTGCCTCGTATTCCCCAGTACAAAATACCACAGGCAGGGAAGCGAGCTTTGTTGCAGATTATACAGGATCTGATTGAGTCAGGAGTTGTTGAAGAGACGACAGCGAATGTGTGTGTAATAGCCCTATTCTTCCCGTTCTTAAGAGGGCACCTTCAGACTCCTCTGATGATCACCCAGAGGTTTATCGTTTTGTGATTGACTTGCACGCAGTTAATAAAATAGTGGTTCCTCATTTCCCGGTGGTCCCTGACATTACTGCCTTCTAACGATGATTCCGTCCTCTGCTAAATTATTTTCTGTCATTGATCTGAAAAATGCATTCTTTAGTATCCCGATCGATCCTGACAGCAGGCACTTGTTCGGTTTTGTAAACACAAATGGGGCTGTCCCTAGTTGGAATTCCTACAGGATTTTTAAAGATGCATATCCAGTGGGGGCATCTCACAAAAAGTGAAGGACTGGCCTCACACACCACCTGGTGTCATGCTTCATCATAGGCCGTCCTCGCCCTCTAAAAACTTCGTTTGATAGAGGGCGGGCATACACCTGGAGACAGGGATGCACTTCTAAACTAAGTGGTGGCCCGTGATTAGTGAAAAGTGATCTAAAAACCATTACAGTTGTCAAGAAACTAATTTAATTCAAGGGGCAACAGCATGGTATTAAAAGAAGTGAGCGGTGATTTGGGAACTAATTATCCCCTCACCGTGCAAAATGTGGTCAACATGTTTCTGCTCTAAGGTCCCCGGAGGGTACATAGCATTCGTCAGGACCAAAATGTTTTCCAAGGGCTCTGTCTTTATACACACGTTGTATAAAAGATCAACCACTATAAGAGTGGGGGTTTATGTGAGTATCAATTTCCCCGCCAGTCTAGTACTCACAAGAGGTACCTGTAGGAAAAGAAAGAGAAAAGGGAAACAAATGCATACCGAATATGAAAGTTTCCTGTTTGTAATGTTATATTACATACATCACCACACTTAAAAGCGCGCGTGGTGGTTTCTAAGTGAAACACGTGTCATTCATGCGTGTTTAACACTTATACAGGAGAGAAAACATGATTCTCGCCGCTTACCCTATGTCACTATCCTACTTACTCCATGGGAGGTCGAGGGTGGAAGAGCCTACTGTGACATTCTGAAAAGAGAGACATAGAATCACGGCCTAGTGTTGATAAATCAGGTCCATGGTAGGGAGTAAAAAGCATACACAAAAAGGTGCATCCTTGTGGGAAGAGTGAAATTGTACCAGAGCGTTTCAATATGCTCTTCCATCCATCCAAAACACCACACACACTCTTACTGTCATTTTCAGCGCCTCCAGCTGTGTCTCCTACGGTTTGTCCGCTTCGCCTCCCCGCCGGTGAGTAATGGTGGGAAAGAAGCGGTCTTTTATACTGTCATTGTAAGTCTAATCGTTTGTTAATTGAGAAGCAAATAGGTGGCACCTGGATAAGGTCTGGTGTCTGACTATGATTGTGCCTGGTTGCCTGGTTAAGGGCGTTGCCTCAGAGGCCACAGCCTCCCTATTGGTTGAGCGTTGGTTTAGAGGGAGTGTCTGCGGTCCACAGGTGGAGGGAGAGAGAAAGCATGAGTGCGTCTGCAGCTCTCCTCCCCGATTCTGTTTGGACGCGTAACAGAGCTGTCGCGCATGCGTCCCGTGCCTCTGGTTCAAGGGTGCATGCGTTTAGCGGCGGTGTTTATTGCCGCACGCGCTTGCGCGATCATTTATGCTTGCATTGGCTCTATCATCAAGTTGTAATCATAATGATCTCTCCTATTCTCAAGCGTACCGGTGATTAGTTATTAACACAATCCCTCTAAGGGTGGAGATATCACGATTTACAAAAATGAAAGGCTATACTCTCATTAAAAACATGGACGTCTCTAA
The DNA here is from genome assembly GCA_963921515.1 of Calotriton arnoldi. NCBI lineage: Eukaryota > Metazoa > Chordata > Amphibia > Caudata > Salamandridae > Calotriton > Calotriton arnoldi. The sequence continues at coordinate 1,256,308 of CAWUFW010000565.1, read as the reverse complement.
GGAGGTACTCACGTTTAGGCCAAATACAGAATCATTGTGCCCCCTAGGATATTGGTGGGTTCTCCTTCCTGCGATTTTATAGGCGGGGTATTATTTTATATATGACATATATGTTTGGCGCATATGTTGAGTATGCCCAAGATAAAAAATTGGGGTGCAGTGTGTGGTTGTACTCATGGATTTGACTTAATGTAAGGACCCCATGTCCTAGCTGTATGTGTGAACACGAGTGCATGATGTTAATTATTTTTCCTGACGGCTCTGTAACAGGGTCACCGTGCCATTTGTAACAATGGGATTTCATCGTTAAGGCCAATGTCCCATGTGCGCAGCCGGTACACCCAGCGTTGTTCTTTGACATGCAGATTATTACTGATGTCTGTTTTTTGTTTCCTCATCACCTCCAGTACCACCCAACGTAGATCTGATTCAGTGTGGTTAAGATCTAAAAAGTGTTTTGTCAATCTGGTGTTAGATTTTCTACAACGGATTGTGCTGCGGTGTTCGTTAATCCGCGTTTTTACTTTCCTCGTCGTCATCCCAATATATTTCAGGTTGCACGGGCAGTTCAAGAGGTAGATCACATTCTCAGTGTTACAGTTACTGAAATTCTTCAGTCTCCATGGATTGTTTGTGCCGATATCCACTTCCTTCGTGGTGGTGGTCAGAGGGCAGCACACGCAACTGCCGCATGGGAAATGGCCTGTTGGTTTTGGTTGGCTCCAAAGGGTGTTCTGACCACTGGCATCCTCATGTATGATTTTTGAGTGTATCAGATCGTCCCTGAGGTTCCTACTTCTCTTGAAGGCAAAAAGGGGAGGTTCCCACTGTTGTTGTCCACTATTCAGGATTGCCCATTTCTTCTTTATTATGCTTTGGACTTTATTTGATGCTGGGGTGTACGTAGTCACGCACACCATGCGCTCAGATTTTCCTTTTGGCGTAGTGTCCAGCAATGCTTCCCGATTATTATTCCTTGCCTGTTTCTTGGCTTTCCTGATCATTTGATTTGGGTAGTGTCTTGCCAAAAGTTTGGTCTCCAATTGTTCTGCCTGCTCTTGGAATGTTTCTAACTCAGAGCAATTTCTCCGTATCCTGAGGAAATGTCCTACTGGCACATTCTGACGTAGTGCTCTTGGATGGTAGCTCTCGTACAGTAATAGGCTGTTCCTATCCGTCGGTTTTATATGCACTTTTGTAGAGATACCCTCGGTCGTGAGGGTGATATCCAAATCGAGGAATATAGCGTGATTCTTCTCGATAGTGTGGGTGAAGTTGAGATGATTGTCTCTGCTATTAACCCAATCCACAAAGGTCGTGGCATCCCCTGGTGTACCGTGCCATACGATGAAAATATCATCTATATATCGTTTCCACGTTTTCATCTGGTGGGTGAATGGGTTGTTAGCATTGAAGATGTGATCTTCCTTGAATTGGTGGACATACAGGCACGCCATACTGGGCGCGAAGGTGCTGCCCATAGACGTGCCCTTGATCTGATGGTATAGGGTGTCCTCGAACTCGAAAAAGTTTTCGGTGAGGGCCAGCTCCGCACATTCCATAATAAAGTGTGTAGGTGTTATGTAGATCCATTCTTGGTTCAGGAGAATTTGTTCTACCACATCCAGGGTGCGTCTTTGGGGAATGCTCGTGTAGAGAGCTTCGATATCCATGGTTATGAATAAGTCATCTTCAATGTTGACTTCCAGATCCCTTAGGTGGCATAAGACGTCCTTCGTGTCCTTCAGGTACGACGGAGACTTCTGCACGATGGGTCTTAAGAACCAGTCGCAAAATTGCGACAAAGGTTCTAGTGCTGAGCCGATGCCAGACACTATTGGCCTTCCCGGGGGTGGCACCCTGTTTTTGTGAATTTTGGGGAAAGTATAGAACCTAGGTGTTCTCGGTTCAATATTAACGAGGAAATCTGCCTCATGTTTCGTGATCCAGTCGCAGGTCATACCCTCACTGACCAGGCTTTTAATTTTGTTCATAATCCGTGTCGTGGGGTCACTCCGATGTATCTCGTAGCTTGTTGTGTCCGAAAGAAGGCGTAGGCACTCCTCTCTGTACATAGTATAGCTCATTAGAACTATAGCCTCGCCTTTGTCCGCTGGTTTTATTACTAACTCGCTATTGTTTTAGTGTTGCTGGAGCGCTGTTCTCTCTCCCTTAGTCAGGTTCTGGAACCCCTTAGTGTTGTTAAAGTCAATTTCTTCAACCTCTTTGAGAACTGCCTGTTCAAATGCCAACACATTGCATGAGATGTTTTGGGTTGGTGGAGTGAACGTAGACTTTTTCCGTAGGCCTGTATTTGACTTTCCATCATCATTTCCTTGTGATTCACCAAAGTGATCCCTCAGCTTGATTTTCCTAAAGAACTGTGCCAGTTCGGTGTTAATAAAAAATGGGTTATTGTTCGGTGTAGGGACAAAACCCAGGCCCTTTGTGAGCACAGCTTCTTCATCTTTACTGATTGTGTAATCACTTAGGTTCACGATATTCGTCATTCCTTGTTCGTCGCCGGGACTCTGCCCCTCCCCCTGCTCCGTGTGACTGCTCCTCCGCTGGTTGTAGGTTTGTCCTCCCATTGTACTCTGGGGGTTCTTCTTGATTTTTGTCTGCCTCTTCCCCTTCCTCGGCCCTGGAATAAAAAAGGCTGCGGGCCTTGTTGGAAACCAAACCCGGGTGGGTAGTATTGTTGTGGCCAGAATCCAAAGGGGTGCATAGGTGGGGTAAACATCGTTTGTTGGGGGTTCTGGTGTCTTCTAACATGTTGTCCTCCAGTGCTCTCATCACTGCTGCTGTCACTCCTCTCCTCACCCGAGCTAAAGGTCCAGTTCTGGGGAGTAGGTCTGAAGCGTTGTTGGCGCCTTTGGGCCTGTTGTTGTGGAGGTTTCTCATAGTATTCGTCGGTAGTGTAAGGGTATACTGTTTCTCGACTAAACTTTTGTACATCCTTCTGTAATTTGGTGATTTTGGATTTTGTAAGATATTCTCTGTATGCTGAATGGTCGTTGTTTATTTCTTCTAGTTTCTTCTTATAAACAGTAATGTGGACTGTAGTTTTCAACTTGCTCTCACTCTGTTGTATTTCGACCATTAGGGCATCCGCTAGTTGTCTAGCTGTATTGATGATTAACACCAACCAATCCTTGGTACACTTCCAGGCGATGCTCGACCAGTTGATCCTGAACTCTTTATTGTTCAGGAACAACCTAGGCTCGTTGGTAACCACGAGTCCTCGTGGTGCCGCGTTCTTTCTTAGGTACTCTGTCATAAAGGCCCCATGTAGGGCCGTCCGAATCTGTTCCTTCTTCTTTGCTAAAGATAACATTATTGCGAGGGGGGGGCTGTACAGCCTCCCCCGCAGCCAGGGGACCATTACCTCCCCGGGGCTATAGATAAAATGAGTGCAGGGGGAATCACCCGCCGCCCGCAGCCCTGGGAACCACCACCACCTCCCTGGGGTTAAAATGAATGCAGGGGGTGGGGGCGTACGGCCTCTCCCATAGCCCTGGGGACCGCTATCTCCCCGGAGGTAAAGATGAAATGATTGCGGGGGTACCGTAAGGCCACCCCCCCATCCCCAGGACCTCCACGTCCCTGAGGCTAAAGATAAAATTAATGGGGGTGCCCGTGGGGCCCCCCCACAGCCCCAGGGACCGCCACCTCCCCGGGGCAATTTATTTAAATTAAGGGGAGCCGTGCAGCTGCCTCGCGCAGCACCAGGAACCACCACCTCCTGCGACTAACTACTACAATGAGGGGTGCCGCGCGGCCTCCTCGTGGAGCCATGGATGGCCCTGGGGACCACCACCCCCAAGGGCCAGCTCCTGCTACCTCCTGAGGTGCCCCCACCCTCAGGAGTCGAAGGAAGTGACCCGAATAGGGTCACCCGGGTCACTTGCGACCACCTCTCAGCCTTCCAAACAAATGAAGAGTCGGTCAGACGGTAGAGTATACAAACCAAAGTTATTTATTAGTCATACACTCGAGCACAGTCCAGTCTGACCAGCCTCCTTAGATTGCTGCAGAGGGACTGACCCCTGCCAACATGGAGATGCATGATATACATTTCCAGTACCCCTAAGGCCACGCCCAGACTGGAATTTTCCAGTTAGTAGCTGGTGAATAAAGGAGACACAGAAGGATGAGCTACAATCCTAAGACCGGGTACATGCTATCTCAGTTCCAAGGTTATTCTGCCCGTGCCCGCCGCTCTAAGGGTGGGAGCAGGCCTATCTAACGGGAAAGGTATGCAATGACTAGACAGTCTATTTATTAGTGCAGCGTAGCTCAACCTTGGAGAAATAAAAAAAACATTGAGGCTGCTTTCTGCTGAGGCAAACAGAATGAGACAGAAGCTTGGTTTCGAGTCATGATACAAAATGACGGCTGACTACAAAATGGTGCCACAAATGCTAACTTAAATCATACAATGCAAGGGGAAGTCGACTAAAAACATTTTCCATTCCAACAGACCCTCCTTTTAGCATTTGCTAACATTTTGCTACTGTTTAGAAGCAAATACCTTCTTGTATATCATGAAAACTACTGCTACAAGTTAATACACACATTATCAATATTCAAAAATGCCTTCATCTATTGACATTAGGTCATTGATATCCTTCATCATCATCATCATCACTGCAGTTGTCTTAGGGTCATGTACTGGAACCTTTGGCTTGGGTGTTAGTGTTTTTACACAGTAAGCACAGCAAGCATGAAGACAGTGTATGCACAAGCAACAGGTGAAAAGTATATTTGTCACTTTGACACCTCACAAAGGGGAGCACCGAAAGTCTTATAAGGATAATGTGTTTATACAAATGTTGCACCAGAAACATAATGCATCTAACATGGCAAACTGTTGAGTGTGTGGACTACTTCCCTCAGTGACCCATAAAAGTGAGAACTTGTTGTCCATGCCATTGTCCTATATTAGTAGCTGTGAGGAGTGGTTTGCATTGCTTAGTACGATACGCCCACCTCCCCAGTTTGATGCATTAGAAAGAAAGAGTATTGGTCCCGCACTATGATACAAAACGTACGCTTCCTGCATAGAGTACCTCCTGGTGCCCCTCCAGGTCGAGAGTCGTTCGGTAGAATGTTCTTAAGCTCTTGCATGCATGCATACAAAGGGGTGAGAAATGGAACATGGTCTCATACGGAAATAGATGATTTCCTGGGATTCAACACGTCAGAATATTTCCAGTCCTTTCAAGCTCGTAATGTTACTGAAGATAAACCAATACCGCTGTCAGTGGTTAACACCACAGCTACTTTCTGTGTCCAGGGGAGTGGGAAGATGGAGGTAGGGGAGAGCAGGTGCAACACCACATATAAGCTGGGAACAACAGATAGTCCACCTCTGATACCACCCCCCTAATGTCTATTTTGTTTGTGGATCCCAAGGTTATGTTTGGCTCCCTGAGGGATGGTCGGGCAGGTGTTATCTCTCTTACCACCTGTATATATAGCTCCGTCTAGTTACCATAAGGACCATTGATTGCAGCGCAGGAGTATATACCTGTCCCGAATCAGAAGGGTTATTAACGCAGAAGATATAGATCAGACAGACACCACTTTGCAGCAGTTTACAGACGCCATTAAGGGTATTATACCCTTTTGGGGCCCATGTCCAATAGCCTTAACAGTCTTTGGCTCACAAGAGTTGTTGAAGGGGTTATAAATACAACAGCAGGTATACTGACAAATATCACTGCTGAGCACCAAGCCACGAGATTCGTTACTTTACAAAACAGGATGGTGTTAGACGTCATCCTTGCTGACCGGGGAGGGGCCTGTTGCATCATTGGCAGCAGTTGTTGTGTATACATCCCGGACCATGCCCCTAATGTATATGCTGCCATTCAGAAGCTGCATAGGCTCGCATCTGACATCCACCAAGAAAATGGTACATGGTCTCTCTCTGGATGGTTCTGGGGTCTATTCTCGTCCTGGGGTTGGAAGATTCTTATCTTCCTAGTTGCAATTGGTGGTATACTTTTCACCTGTTGCTTGTGCATACACTGTCTTCCTGCTTGCTGTGCTTACTGTGTAAAAACACTGACACCCAAGCCAAAGGTTCCAGTACATGACCCTAAGACAACTGCAGTGATGATGATGATGATGATGAAGGATATCAATGACCTAATGTCAATAGATGAAGGCATTTTTGAATATTGATAATGTGTGTATTAACTTGTAGCAGTAGTTTTCATGATATACAAGAAGGTGTTTGCTTCTAAACAGTAGCAAAATGTTAGCAAATGCTAAAAGGAGGGTCTGTTGGAATGGAAAATGTTTTTAGTCGACTTCCCCTTGCATTGTACGATTTCAGTTAGCATTTGTGGCACCATTTTGTAGTCAGCCGTCATTTTATATCATGACCGAAACCAAGCTTCTGCCTCATTCTGTTTGCCTCAGCAGAAAGCAGCCTCAATGTTTTTTTTATTTCTCCAAGGTTGAGCTACGCGGCACTAATGAATAGACTGTCTAGTTATTGCATACCTTTCCCGTTAGATAGGCCTGCTCCCACCCTTAGAGCGCCGGGCACGGGCAGAATAACCTTGGAACTGAGATAGCATGTACCCGGTCTTAGGATGTAGCTCATCCTTCTGTGTCTCCTTTATTCACCAGCTACTAACTGGAAAATTCCAGTCTGGGCGTGGCCTTAGGGGTACTGGACATGTATATCATGTATCTCCATGTTGGCAGGGGTCAGTCCCTCTGCAGCAATCTAAGGAGGCTGGTCAGACTGGACTGTGCTCGAGTGTATGACTAATAAATAACTTTGGTTTGTATACTCTACAGTCTGACCGACTCTTCATTTGTTTGGAAGGCTGAGAGGTGGTCGCAAGTGACCCGGGTGACCCTATTCGGGTCACTTCCTTCACCTCCTGAGGGTGGGGGGCACCTCAGGAGGTAGCAGGAGCTGGCCCTTGGGGTTGCTGGTCCCCAGGGCCATCCATGGCTCCACGAGGGAGGCCGCGCGGCACCCCTCATTGTAGTAGTTAGTCGCAGGAGGTGGTGGTTCCTGGTGCTGCGCGAGGCAGCTGCACGGCCCCCCTTAATTTAAATAAATTGCCCCGGGGAGGTGGCGGTCCCTGGGGCTGTGGGGGGGCCCCACGGGCACCCCCATTAATTTTATCTTTAGCCCCAGGGACGTGGAGGTCCTGGGGATGGGGGGGTGGCCTTACGGTACCCCCGCAATCATTTCATCTTTACCTCCGGGGAGATAGCGGTCCCCAGGGCTACGGGAGAGGCCATACGCCCCCCCCCCTGCATTCATTTTAACCCCAGGGAGGTGGTGGTGGTTCCCAGGGCTGCGGGCGGCGGGTGATTCCCCCTGCACTCATTTTATCTATAGCCCCGGGGAGGTAATGGTCCCCTGGCTGCGGGGGAGGCTGTACAGGCCCCCCCCCTCGCAATAATGTTATCTTTAGCGGGGGGGGGGCAGTCCCCGGGCTGCGGGGGAGGCTGTACGCCCCCCCGCATTCATTTGAACTTTTCTCTAGGAGCCCTACAGCCCACGGTGCTGCCTGACTGTGAGTGGACATCAACAACGTGAGCGAAGGCCCATGGTACACGGTTCTCTCGATTACTGCAGTCAACTGTGCTGTCGGACCCTGCGTGGAGCATCTTTAACCTGAGCGCAGGCCCGAGGTGCACGGTTCTCTAGGAACCCCGCAGTTCCCAGTGCACCCAGGCCGCGTGTGGAGCATATATAATACCCATAGACTAGGCGCGAGGTACACGGTTTTCCCTGAGCCCTGCAGTCCACTGTGCCACCGGGCCCTGTGTGCAGCCTGTGTGACCTAAGAGAAGGGAGGCCCGTGTTACACGGTTCTCGAGGAGCCCTGCAGCCTAGTATGCTGCCAAGCCCTGCATGGCGCATCTCTAGCGAAGTGCACGGTTCTGCAGGTGCCCTGCAGTCCACTGTGCTGGCGGGCCTGAGCGCAGGCCCGAGGTACAGGGTTCTGCAGGTGCCCTGCAGTCCACTGTGCTGGCGGGCCCTGCGTGGAGCGTCTGTGGCCTGAGCGCATGCCCGAGCTACAGGGTTCTGCACGTGCCCTGCTGTCCACGGTGCTGCTAGGCCCGCGTGCAGCATCACTAACCCGAGAGCAGACTCATAAGACTCCGTGACTGAATGCTGCAAATAGCTCCTTTCACACTGCGCATCCCACGCAGGAAGGTGCAGTCACGCTGCTAAGAGGCTGTCAGAAAAAGAAAAACAACCGCTGTCAGTAGTTGTGCGCTAAAAGCGTAAATCATTCCTTGTTAATCCTTCATATATTCTGAGCGAGTGGTGTCACCGCGCTGTGCAGGTAGCTGTGGGAAAAAGCGAAGTCTAACGCGTACCCGGAGGGAAGGGGGACAATGAGACGGAGGTAACATGGACCCGTGGTGGAGAATGCAATAGTAGTAACACACACTGAGGGTGGACAGGACGGGGGAGAGGAGGGAGGGGAAGGGGGGGCAATAATGTACAATTACACGGGGAGGAGGGATAGTATCGATACCTGCGGGGAAGAGATAGATTAAAGGTAGCCACGGTGAGAGTAGCAATGGGATACAGAGACGGGGAGGGGGGGGGGGCAAAAGGTTGCAGGTACCTGGGGCAAGGAGCGAGGTGATAGGTTATAGGTCCTCCGAATGATTGGGGCAAATATCTTACAGGTACGCGGGGGGGTGGGGGGGGGGGGTGGAAGCAATAGGTTAGATAGAGGCAGCTATGGGGGAAAAAGCAACAGGTTAAAAGTAAATGTGGGTAAGGGGTAGCAATAGGGGTGGACGAGCTAAGAAATGAACAAGGAGAGGGCGGCCAGAGCCGATTTAAGGGACAGACTCGGCAATAAAAGTCCATGAACGAGCCGAGCCTTAAACATATTTAGCAAGTAACTCATGCAACAATATCGTGTAAAAGTGATCTTTAACATAAGGACGTGTTTCACCTTGTATATATCAGATTATAAAACTGCATTGAGAGGATTTTATGAAAATAAATATGAATTAAGAAACGTTCCTCTGTACCCACCCTGACGACATTGCCATTAGCGGACAAGAGGTGAGAGATTTGTCACGCGTCCTCTATATGTGGCGCAAAATGAGCCTGGTAAATCAAACACAAGAGTATTTTTGTACAATGCACATCTTGAACTCACGCAGTTGAAGGTTCTGTCACATTTGATAATGAAGAAAAAGGATGCCCGGTGAAATAAAATATTTGCCTTGGATCACACACTTTGGTGAGGCGGGGAACGGGGGAAGCCGGAATTGAGCCCAGGATTTTTGGTTTCACATTGTTCATTTCACCCACCACACTGGTATCTTTTTGTCTTTGCTTTATGTTAATGTTTTGTCTTTAATGTTCGGCCCCTGAGGCTAGAACTTGGGTGGGAGGCAAACCTTACATGAAAGCTCGGCTCATTTTAGGCTTGAGAGTCCTAGGGGATCTCGAGCTGAGCCCAGTGCCGGACTGGCAACCGAAACCGGCCCTGGCAAACTGCTCGGCCAGCCCCCCCTGGGGTGAGGGGGGGGGTGCAGCCGAGCAGTTTGCGAGCGCCGTTTTCCGCCGATTTTGTTACAGGGGGCCGATATTGCAGACCCCCGGTAACAAAAACGGCCCACCAGGGGCCCAAAACCGGCCCCCACCCTAGCGGCCCACCGGGGAAACGCCCGGTGCCCACTACGGCCAGTCCGGCCCTGGCTGAGCCAGAGCCTGACATCTAGCTTGAGCTTGGCTTGAGCTTTCAGTGGCTCGCCCACATCAGTAAAATGTGCCTGCAAGGGAGAGGGAGCCTCGAGATGCATTCACCTTTGAGAGACAAAAAGAAAAGTGGCTTAGTAAGGTGGATCCATGCTGGGTAGTTCAAAATAGACATAATTGTGCTGCAGGGTGCCCCTTATAGCTCTAGTTCCTGGTGCCATTGCACCTGCTGAACTGTTGATAGCTACATCTATGAGTGGAAGTGAAAAGTATCTGGGTGTGGTAGGCATAGATAACATGACCTATGGAGGAAAAGAACAACAGATTGTCAGATGGTATGCATAAGCTGGCATAACGTCTTGCATAGCTACTTTAGATCATTACACAAATGAAGGTGCAAACACCTGAATGACCGTGTGCCTGACAGATTGCTTAGCACTTCAGGACACATTAGATGATAAAATGCATGAGAGTTTGTGATAGCGTTATATAACAGATTGGAATATAGCCTTATTGCTTGCTGCCCAGAGCTATACCAATTGTTAAAGGCCCTGAACTCAAGTTATAGGTCTTTGCCACTGACGAGGGACTAAAACGAGGGAGAGAGCTATTAACAACCGGTATAGCCCAAGGCAGAAAGGCTATAAGGCTATTAGAATATTCCACCCACTGATGATAGAATGTTCTGAATTAAAAAGACAGAAACAGAAAGTCAAACATTGGAATGTTGGAGCAGAAGGCCTATACCAGCCATTATTAGCCCTGAGATACTTCATTTTTTCCCATCGAGCTCCCAGCATTCCAGTGTTCTAATATAAATTGCATTCAAATGGTTACAAACTGTGCAACAATTACCTGATGCCTAGAATGGCCAACTGTAACTCAAAAAAACATGGCTGATGTCTCCAATGCATCGCACAGAGCAGCATGCTACCAGTTTGCAAAGCACGTCAGCGCCTCTTTAGGGGTGGCTAATGCCAGCCGCGGTCCGTGCAGGTAACAGCGGTGGAGCTCGGTGGGTGGGATTTCGAGGGATGATGCAGAGGGAAAATTAAATAAATAATACATTTTCCCTCGGCATCGTCTTTTGGAATCCCCCACCACCCGGCCCCACCGCTGTTACCTGCACGCACCACGGCTGGCTAACGCTATAAATGCCAATACAATATATATCTGTGCAGAATATTCAATAGGTTTCAGACTGCAGTGGAGGCAATAGGTGAGGGGAGGAGCAATAGGTTACATTGACCTGTGGATTTACCTGTGGGTGGGAGGCAACTTGTTAAAATAAAATACCTCTATGTACTAATGTGATGCTTGCAGTTTCTGATAGGCAATGAGAGAGTTGTGAGAATATGCATCAGCCATCATAATAATAAAACAAAATGCACAATGGTATCACATTTGTAAAACCTAACTTGGTGCAGCTTCAGTGAGTGTGGTCTGCCCTTAAAATTACTTAGGGCCTGATTTAGACCTTGGAGGGACTACCGCCATCCCACAGCTGTCCCAAGTACTCCGTCGAGCTGACGGCGGTCTGCTCGCTGTATTTAGATGTTGCAGATATAGACAGAAGACCGCCGCAGCGGCAGTCTTCTCTGCTGGCTAACAGTAGTCTGTTGCCGTCAGTCCAGCAGGATTGTGCCGAGCCGATTTAGATGTTCCCGTTGTGCTGGCGGTGTCCTGGTGGCTGAGTCCTGATGGAGTGAGGTTCATGGTGATGTGGAGACAGGTAAGTATAACTTATTAATGTGTCAACACACATACGTGTCATGTTTGCATGTAAACCATATGGAAGCAATTTGATATGCCCCTTTGTGTTACATTTTGCATGTCACTCACACATCATACTCACAATATTGAATATGCACCCACAGGCGCCACTAGCACAACACCCCAAGCACCAGAGCAACACATTTTTTTAAGTGTCACTACAGGTGTGCTCAATTTACTTTGATTAAATAGGAAACTGAACACTACTGCATTATAGCTAAGGAAAATATTGCATGTAAGAGCAATGCAGACATACACTAGGCTACAGCAAATGTCAGCATACAATACATAGGACAAAAATACAAATACCTTTCCTTAGATCTCAATGACAACAGATTCTTTTGGCATCGTGGTGGTGTCGGAGCAGCAAAAGAGGGACCTGGACGATGGGGTACAAGACGGAAACGGAAGAAGAAAACAGGAAAATAGATACGTGTTTACCTCATTTCCTTCTATTCCGCTGACTCAAAGTTGGAGGGAATCTCACCACAGTTGCCACGGGCACATCGTAATCAGCTCGGTAGGACTCTTGGCTGGAGTCCCGCCGCCAGCCACTTCTGGCTGTGGTGCCGTCAACGCGGAAGAAGATTCTTGGCAAAAGCGGCGGGACTGTGGCGGTCGTGCATCTGTGGACCTGCCAACATCTAAATCAGGTGGGAGGACCGCCAAGTCGGCAGGCGGGAAGACCATGGAAAAAGCGACAGCGGGACTGGATCCGCCAACATCTAAATCAGGCCCTTAGTATGTCCAAGGCACTTCCCTCCCCTAATTCACCCCTTTATATTTGTAGCATGAGAATGTTGGCCATTGTTGGTTAAAAAGAGGATCATTTTCCAATTCTCCATTAAAATGAATTTGGCACAATGTCATTGCAGGAGAGACAGTACAAACAGGTGCACCACAACAAAAGCAAGCATTGGCAAAGCCAAGAGGTCGGTATTGTGTTTTCTGTCAGGGCAAAAAAAGCTTACAGAAGTGAAAAAAAAGAAAAAAATGATTGTGTTTTGCATACAGTGCATCCATGAAATGAAAAATTTGTGGGATGAGTCCATATCCTTTTGAGATGTAAAATAGCCTCACATGCATTCCAATTCAAGCACTCGTTAAGAGGTGAAATGATACACTAAACAGTCAATAACCTGAGGTGAAAGAGAAAAATACTTCCTCTGGGTAAAGCTAAATTCCACTTTAAGTATATTTCAAGCCACACCTAAAAAGGGACAAACCTCTACTAAAGAGGATGCCTGCTTTACAAACGTGAGAATTTCGCCCCCCTCAGTTCTTCAGTATAATCACCTCCTTCCACAAAGACACTAGGCCTCTGCCATTCAAATCATGGCCCCACTATGAATGTTCTGAGACTATTCTATAGTTTGAAATCCCAAAGCTGAAAGGATGTCAGAAGGATATAATGACTGGAGATGCCAAGACCTCTCTATGCCCCTCGAATTGGATTCTTTCCTTTTTGTTGTTCTACAGTACTTTATAAGATTACTTTGGAGCACAGAGTAAACTACCACTGCAAGGCATGAACAAAAAGGCAATGAAACATAATAACTAGGACTGGGAATAGAGAAATAAAGACAGAAAATGAAGCACTTATCTCACTGAAGAGCAGCAATCAAAATAAGCTTGTTGCTAAGGAGACGTCAGTGTTTGTAGCTGCTTCTGCATCATCAACCTCCTTTGTGATGTAGCTTTACTTGCCGCTAGGTGTACAAGTAAAGTAGTGCATATAACATGCACCTCCTCGCCTTGACATAAAATGAGTGCATGCTTGTCAGTTCTCTCCAATTACATGGCAATCACTCTCTTGTATTACCTTTCTGCATTCAGGGCTCCCTCCCCACAGAAGGGAATGTGAGTGCTGTGACCAGGCCACAATAGTGAACTGCAGAATGTACTCTCTGTGCATGCTCCTCTTGGCCCACCTATTAATACTCGAGTATTAACATTAATACCACCGTATTAATATACTCCCCATCCCAAAACCCCTATTTCCCTTGCATCCTGTCGCAGAGGATAGGTTACAAATATTAATGGGGTGCGTTGTAAAAGTATGCGTTGTGAATACATGCGTTGTAAAGGCGATTTATATAGAACTCAATTAATATGTGTCGTAATGACGTTCGTTGTAAAATCGTGTTGCAATGGTAATTGTGCTGTAAAAAATTTGTTGTAAAGGTGTGCGTTGTAATGGTATACATTGTAATGTCATATTTTCGTCAGTGCTACACACAACACTGGGGGTTGGATAAGTACATTTTCCCCTGATTGCAGGCGGGCTTATAGATGGACTACGTGGGTAGGTTCTGTTTATCACTGTTCGAAGTGCGGGAGTGTAATCGGCCAGAGGTTGGATGGGTTTGTTTGATGTTTGCCAAGTTGAGGGTATTCTGGAAGGGCGAGGGAGCTGTTAGTTTAGAGTTTGCCAAAAGAGTGCCAAGAGAGGGAAACTTATTTAGAGGCCCAGATCTTGCACCCCTCATGGTGTGCCCATCTGCAGGCGCTACATGGGAAATGCCCCCTAGGACTGAATGTACCTTAGGGGTAACCCAAGAGTTAGACAAGAGGGCATGGAGATGCTTCAACCTAGGGAAGCCGCAGAGCCTGGGGAGGATATTGGCATGGGTACCAATCCAGTGAAATGTGTTATACTATACTGATCACACTACCTCACAGGTATAAGAGTCAGTGGGGCTGCTGTGTGTTCCCCACATGTATGCGCTGGTGGTGTGATCAGAGACCACCTCAAAATGGTTGTGAGGAACTCTATCACCTGAAACTGATCCCCCTCAGGTTTTCCAGGTGGGCGTGTAGTCCACATTCACCCAGTGACTTCCATAATAAAGGAGTCTACAATTTGAACCTCAAAACAATACTCAAAAATACAGAATAAGTATAAATCAAACAAATACAGTCGATTGTTTTCATGGGAAGAGTAGAGCTTTTCAAAATATATATTTTTATTTCTACAACAAGAAGCAATATTCTAGAATCTTGAATATAATGAAATATTTAATTCTAAATAATTGAATGCTGCAGTAACTTTTTAAAAATTTAGTTCTATATTTATAGTTCAGGGAACTATTGATTGAACATTTGATCTATTCCAATGTTATTGCTGAATACTATTAAATATCCTTGCTCTCTGTTCTCTGGTTCAACCTCTCTGATTTTCAGCTCTTGCCACCCTAAATCACTGGCTATTGACAACCCATTGATTCAGAAGGGGGATTTGTGGCCCAGTCTTAGGAATTGGAGATACTTTACCATACTCTTTTCTCCTGAGAAGGGAAGGGCCGGCTACTCCTTTGAGAAGTGGGTATTAACCATATTATTGATACCTCTTTGTTGAGAATGACATAGCAGCCATCTTCTTGGAGACGGCAGAGGGGGAACAACTGGCAGTGGATTGCAGTGTCAAAGGTGAAAGTTCCAGTGTCTGAAATCACAGTGAAAATTAGGTCTCAATACATTCCCAGCATTCTGATACTTGCCTCCTACGGTCAAAAAAACCCTTTGGCAATGTTACCCTCTACTGGGAGTCCTGTGGAGACTGTCTCTCATCCTTGCGTCCATTCAGTTGTGACTCCTTCTGATCGACCTTATTCCCTTAACTCAGATGACTCTCAAATAGTTTGAATAGTTTGTGTCACCCTAAGCATGTCATTAACTTTAGCCCTTGACAGATACAGTCAGACTAGATATAAATGAAGATCCCACCTTGTGCCTACCAAGAAAGTACAGGGACTAAGTTGTATAAAGAATTCAGAGTCCAAGATTTTGCTGAATTGTTAATGTAATATTTGGTTGTTTTGTTCTTCAGGTTTTCACAACTCTCTTTTCTAATTTGGGGAGGGGCGGAATGTAGAGCATGCGCACTAAGACAGCTAAATACCCCTGTGGTACTCCAACAATGGGTTTGTCCATGATGCAGATGCGCTGCTAAATTAAAGACTAGGCTGTGATGTGGACTAGATAAACAGAGATCAATGAAGCTATATGCCTATTAACAGCTTTAAAGTTCTTTTGATACATAGCAGCATTCGTCAGAAAATCACATTGCTTATAATAGTAGCAGAAGGGTTCATTAGCATCATTAAGTAGGACAAAAACATTACTATCAACAGGCATAAATCATGACTATATCTCTACGTCACCTTTGGGGGAGGGCTTCGGAAATTGAACCTCAGTAATGGTCTTCAGGGTCATGAGTAGGGAACATTCTTGCCAGCTTTAACTGTGTTATCATTTTTTAGGGATGAACAAGGTTGCCTCATCAGGCATGGGGTTATTCCTCACAAATGTAACAAACAGGCCCCATACCATCTCAAATTTATGTGTGCTATGACTAGTCAGTGTAATCTTCTCCACCTTGTAAACATTCCACAGGTTGGTCCACCAAATGCTCAGTTGGGGTGTTTTGCGTGATTTCCAGAATTGCACAACTGAGGTTCTCAAAGCTAAGACCATATCTGTGAAAAGTTTCTTCATGGGAGCCATGAGGGGTTAAGAATTGTCATCCCCAGAAAAACCTAGCAAGATTTTCCAAGGGTCGGATGTTAAAACAATATCTGTTAATTCTTTAGGTGATGCTCAGCCTAGGTTTCCAGTAGGTTTGAAAATAGCTTCATTGCCATCTCCACATTTGTTGTTGGGTATAGGAGGTATGTCCCTTCTCCTCCCATCTTGCATTCCTCTGTTTCAGCCCAGTGAAGAAGCTGGAGCATTTGGGAATTGTCCTGGGGAGATAAATTGAGAGCTTCCACACAAGTTTCACCCCACATTAATTATCCTGCTGTGACCACATCATCCAACCAGGAGGACAGTGTCAGTATCCATGTAAGACTGGCATGCCAGATCAGCCACTGATGAGGCAGTCCAGGATTGTTACAAAAGTGGACATCGAGTAGGGGTAGGAAGTAGCACAACTATCTCTCACTACTGTGCCACAGTGCTCCAGCACAGGATGGGTGTTCGGCTTCACATAAGGTAAGCAAGACCAATCAAGCATGACACAGCTGCCTACATGCAGAATACAAATGCTGCCCTGATTTGTGGATTTATACAAGGTGCCTTTTGCTGCGCAGAGAGATATGTTTTCCCAAACAAAGTTGATGTGCTTTTATTGTACTGAGTGGATGGTGGTTTATCAGATGAATAGAAGGAGCATCTGGACAATGTAAAGAATATGGAAGATAAAGTTAATTTTAACACTGGCCACTCTGCAGGCTTGAGCGTAGTCTACCAACAATATATATAGGGCTAAATTGAAGAGGTACTGTATTTGGTGTTCTTCTCAATTCATCCATCAGTTTTTCCCCTAACCCATCAGATGTCACCTCCAATCACCCTCATCTATGCAAGTCTTTATAGAAAACATCTAATAAATTGGGAGCATTTGCCATGTATATTATGGGCACTGAGTTGGTAAGGGGGACTCCCGACTATGTGGTGAGACCCTCCATGAAGCCAAGGCCATTGGCTGCTAACAAAGCTTCCTTCATTCTGTAGTAGCCGAAAACTCCCATTCAGACTGACTTAGAGAGGTGAGGTTAATTTTGAAAGGAGAGACTCTTAGGAATGCCTAGATTTCTCCCAACAGACAGGCGAGCTAGTTCTTGGATCCAATTATCAAGCAGGGAATATCTTCTATGAACTTAACAAATTTGTGATGACCACTGTTTGTTACAACTCCCGGAGTATGTGGATTAGAAAAAAATCATACATGCCAGCGGTTGTAGTGAGAGAGCGAAAAGAAGGAGCAACAATTGGATGTTGCCTTATTCCCTTAGCTGCCTGAATATGTTGAGTACGCTCACTGTTTAACTTTATTTTTGCCGATGGTCGTGTGTCATTTGACAAGGTATATGTTGTCATGTTTTGAACAAGGCCAGTTATATTGAGATTAGTTAGAAAGGGGCATTCAACCCTGTGATATATTTTCTTGGTGTCTAAAGACAGAAGTATCAAGTACTGCTTTTCTTGCTCCACCATGTCTATTAGATCAACAGCTAGACGGAGACTATCCCAAGTTTGTTTTTTGCTAATAATATCCTGACTGATATGCTGATATCAAACTGGCCATATGGAGTGATAGCGACAGATTATTTTATTCTAGTGTATATTTTGATGTTGTTGTTCAATAGTACTAGTGGCTTGTAGGAGTCATGGTAAGTTAGGTCTTTGGTTTTAAAATCAGAGTCAATATTGACTCCATCAATGTACCCATTAGTTGTCACGTATGTAGGAAGGACATGAACACTTTGGTCAAGGGTCCAATTAGTAGGTCTTGGTAGGATTTATAAAATGTGCTCATAAACTCGTCGGGCAGGGTGCTTTGTTATGGGGCAATCTCTGCATTGCTGCTCTAACATTTGACTCATCTATGGGAGTCTCCAACTGGGCTGGAGTATCCATGTCAATTTGGGAGAAGGTGAAATTTGCTAGATATGCTTCAATAGCAGTATTGTCTAACCTCTGCGATGTATGAAAAGATTTCTAGTAGTCGTGAAACATCTTGTATTTCTCGGCAGCAGTATTCTGAAGAAGACCCCTACCTTTATGCATACCATTTATATAATTACATGTTTACAACTTTTTGAGTTCATGACTAACAATCAGTCTGGCTTATTCCTTCATTCATCATATTGTTCTTAAAGGTAAATCATTTTATGACCTGTCTTGCCGATTAGGTGTACTAGCTCGCTTCAGGCCCTCCTGAGAGTCATTTATGTCTTTTATGATAATTCTCTGATACCTTTTCTAGCTTATTCTAGAAACACATAATTCGGTTTTCTAGACACCTTGGCACCAAGGACTCAGTCAATATGCTAACCTGGGACTGAAAACCAGTGGTACTGCCACCACCCAAAAACCCACTGAGCAATATCTGAGTGAGATGTGTTTCAGATAACAATCGATCCCATGTAGCATTAAAGGGATACTTAGTGGAACCTCAAAGCCTCTTTCATTAGGGAATAACACACTCCAGAACACTAGAACACGAGGGATACTTCTTAAAGATTTATTTTACAATCGAAATCCTATTCTAGTGCACACAGTATGACTTGTAACTGCAGTTAAGACAAAGAAAATATCAGCAATATCTTTCACTAAAACCGTGAATAATAGAAAAAACTCCAACATAACTGCTGGAGTTCATTTATAGCAATTCTTCCCCCATTTGTTATTTCTTTTTTTTATTTCAAAATTATTTGTTGTTTTTTAAGTGAACAATAATAGTGATATACTTTTAATTCCAAGACATCATGTTAAAATAACATATTCGACATACATTTTTGTAACCATTCAGAGATTATTTGGGAATTACTCTATTCCCAGAGAAGAAAGATAAAAGTTGAAAGAGGATAAAAAAAGACTAGGGAGTAGGAGAAAGAAAAGAAAGGTTCATAGCATTCTACTACAACAGTTAGTGTAAATATTACTTTAACAAATATACAATCTCATTAACAAAGACGACTTTGTTCATGGTGGTTTAATTTTATCCAAGTAGTAGTCCAGTTTTTCCCATACAGCCGTGGGCAAGTTTTGGGTTACCATGGGAATGGTTGAAGAGATGTTGTCCGCGCCTCTCGTATAGATTAATAATTCCTCTTAAGCTTGAAAAGAGGCTTTGCTTGTGGATTTCCAGATACTTAAGGTGATTTTACATCCCAGGGAAATAATGATGCCCAACAGATATCTGTCATTTGGATCAGTAATGAGTGTATCTTGAGGATCCATTACTAGGTAAGTCAAAAGTTAGGTATAACCTGAAGAAGCTCTTCAATAAAGAAAACAATTATTGCCAGAATCATTTAATTAAATTACAATAAAACATCATGTCTCCAGTCATTATATTACAATTCCAGCACAAGGGGTTGTCTCACAGTTTGATTTTATGTAAACGTTGTGGGGTGAAGAAAGTTCTATGTAAAAGATATTTAGTTTGAGATAGGGAGGGTTTTATTTTTTGTTTAAACACTGACAACCAGATTACTTGCCAATTGCAGTTAGATGAGCTTATGGTATTCTCTAGTTCTCACTTGTTTTGTGTATGTGTCCATAGTCTAGAAGATTTCAGCAGTAGCAGAGAGTATATTTTAGAAACAAAGTGACCACTGCTAGAAAATAGGGTTATG
Organism: Calotriton arnoldi; assembly: GCA_963921515.1. Classification (NCBI taxonomy): domain Eukaryota; kingdom Metazoa; phylum Chordata; class Amphibia; order Caudata; family Salamandridae; genus Calotriton; species Calotriton arnoldi. Next base: position 1,236,673 of record CAWUFW010000565.1, on the reverse strand, counting down.
AAAAATATGATCGATGGGTAGCAGTCTGTTATCTTAGTCTTTGACAGGGCCACTGTTAGCTTAAGAAAATTATAGAATTCCATGTTATGTAAGTGGTATGTGTGTTGCAAGTTTGAGAACGAGAGAGGTGCTTGTTTTGAGCGTAGATGTTTTAGGTTATATATGCCTTTTTATGTCCTGTTAGTCCAATTTATGGTGGTCACATTTAGGTTAACTGATTTAATGTCCCATATCAATGTAACATAAGATTGTTTGAGTTTAGTGGTGGATTTCGAGTCTATTAATGGATCTCTGACAGAATATTGATTCCAATAATATTGAGGTACATAAATATCGATTACAAAAATATTGTTCCCTTATAGGTATAATGGTAAGTACAAAAATATCGATGTAAACATATCGTTTTACAATAATATTGTTTAAAAACACACAAAAATATTATTTTGAATATATATGTATATAGTTTAAAATAGTAAATCTTAAATGTTTTAATATATAGCTTTAATGTAATATAAATTAAATAAATGTAAGTAACATTTAATACTCCCCTCTCTCTCTCTCTCTTTGTATATATATAATATATGTACTTGAAGGTTGATTATCCCATCATAGCAACCATATATTTTCTACCAAAGGTACATAAGTCAATCATCAACCCACCAGGAAGACCCATCGTGAGCTCGATTGGATCCCTCCTTGAGAAAACATCACGCTTCATCGAGATCTTCCTAATGGATTACGTAACATCTTTACCATCGTACCTGAAAGATACGACTGATTTCCTCAAGAAAATCCAAGACATCCAATGGAATGACCAACTCATTATGGCAACAATAGACGTAACCTCTCTGTACACGTCAATTCTGCATTCAGATGGAGTAATGGCCGTTAAGCAGTTCTTAAAAACAAGATCATTGAGCTATCTAGAACACTCTGATATGCTAATTGAAATGCTACAATATTGCCTAACTCACAACATCTTTTTGTTCAAAGGGGAACTGTTTCGCCAAAGGCAGGGAACGGAAATGGGTACATCATTTGCCCCCACATACGCAAACCTGCTGATGGCAGTATGGGAAGCCAATGTATTGAACACCAAATACAAATCTAACATCAAAATCTGGACAAGATTTATAGATGACCTTTTTGTGGTCTGGGAAGGAGAGCAATCAGACCTTGAAATCTTCATCCAAACATTGAACGAAAACAACTACAACCTGTCTTTCACATCTACACTCAGTAAAAACCATGTCACATTCTTAGATGTGGAAGTATTCATCAGAGACCAGAGGATATGTACAAAGATACATCGGAAACCAACAGCATGCAACAGTATGCTCCACGCCAATAGTGGGCATCCAAAACACCTAAAGTGGAGCATACCGTACGGAGAAATGCTCCGTGCGAAGAGAAATTGTTCAGAAACGATTGACATCGAACAAACTCTTGAGGAAATTAGCACACATTTCTTGGAGAGGGGTTACCCTTTGGAAGTCATAAAAACAGCCAGAGCAAAAGTCAAACTAAAACCAAGAATAGACTTATTAACATCACACAAAGAAAATCCAGAAGCAGACGAAGAAAAAGATGATATCACACGGCTAATTGTAGATTTCAAAAATGAAAATAAAGAACTGAAAGATATCATAAAGAAAAATTGGGGTATCTTAATGCTTGATGAGACATTAAAAAGAAAGCTACCACCAAACCCAAGCATAACATACAGGAGAACAGCTTCCTTGGGAGACATTTTGACACACAGCCACCTGGAGATCAAGGAATCTAAGTAATCTACTTGGCTAAATTCACCTGGATTTTGGAAGTGTTCAAAATGCAAGGCCTGCGAACATGGTCAAAATACCTCATCCTATCAACTTCAAAATGGAAGAACAGAATACATCACTGACCATATCACTTGTGAATCTAAATATGTGGTATACATATTGGAATGCCCCTGTAAGAAGCAATATGGGGGGAGTACGATTAACAAATTAAAGTTAAGAATACTCCAACACATAAGAGCTATTAAAAATAAAGACTTTTCCTATCCAATGGCGAAACACTTTTCTGAACACCACTCAAGCAATAGCCAACAATTGAAATACTTTGGTCTAAAGATCGTGAAGCAAAAAGAACGAGGAGGTGACAGAACTTTGGACTTAAGGAAAACAGAATCACAATATATCCTGTCAATTGGAACAGAGAGTCCATTTGGCCATAATCTGGATGCTGAATTGCACGTTCATCTGCAATAATATCAAATACAAGAATTTGTTGATATTTAAATACCTGCATCCAGAATTGAAAAAGAACTTTTTAACACCTACAGACTATATTGCACAGGGACTAACCGGGAGAAACCACTATTTGGAATAAGTTTTACCATGAATAAATTCATCTTAAGAAATCCAGAAAAGAAGGGGAAAAAGGGCAAAATGGAACGCAAGAAGGCAAAAATCCTCTTTATGAGAATTTGAAAAAAATTGTGCCACATTAAATATAATGGGACTGAAACCAATGAACTTTATTTTAGACCTCAAGTGCTTTAATGTTGAAACCTGAGGATTGTTTTTGAGAAATATATACTTTATAGACATTTCCATATAACAGCCTGTAAAATGGGAAAATGAGTAAATGCACTAAGCACTTTCTGATGATATATAGATCACATCGATTAATAGGGAAAAGGGATGGTGGAATTGATCAATCCCCATGAATTTGCCCATTGGTATTCTGTCCCCATTTTATTCTTTTAGAAATAATTGAATATTTTTTATGACATTTCAGATGATGATCTTATGTCATATTATCAGTTTGATTAACCTTTCCAGTACTTTACTGTAATTAACTCTTTGCACTCAAACTGAGCAGAATATTGATCTAATTGTTATTGGCACGTTTCTATAACCTTTTAATTGCGTATTTTGCACATATGTTTTAACTCCTATAAAATGTATAAAAACATAGATTTATCTTTTCCGGATAGTAATGAAATCATGCATTTTCACTTTACTGCTATGAAAATTATTGCTAGATGTACTTAACAGATAGCATTGGGAGCAAAAATGGCGGACAATAGTCGCCATTATCTAAATATGAGGGTTAGCAGTCTAGCATTTGCACAATAGTAGAAACAAACAAAGGGATCTAAAATGCACTTTTTCACTTTAAATTGGCGATCTAGACAATGGGACTCTATGGTCCAGTTGAAGGTGGAGAGCCGAAACGCGTAGACCGTCCATGCTCTGCACTATGGTGTATTGAATAAACATTTTTGGTTTTATAAGTAACCTATTTGTGGATTTTACTCTTTTGGTGCCGTGAGATCCTCGCCGTGTGGAGGTATGGAACCTGTTGGAATATTAGTGCAGTGGCTGTACTGCATATCACGGGCACTCCGGGATCGAGGCGAAGCGGTTTTGAACCTTTGACAGCCAGTCATCGTAGCGGATATTCAAACCCACGCCTCTGCCATGAATGAAGGAAACGGCTGTTCGGCGTCCGATACAGAGACGAGACGAGACGGAGGAACGGCGAAAGTGTGGTGGTGAGTACAAGAGGTGGGGGGAGGCATAGTGAGCAACGGCCCACCGCGCTGCGAGGGTGACGCGGGAGACACATCTCACTGCCGAAACTCGCATCGCGGAAAACTGCCAACACTTGGAGCCGCATCGGGGGAAAATGTAGCAGTTTAAAGCAAATACTGCCCTCCGGTGAACTACGTGCCCGTAAAACTAGGCGGGGATCAAATTACCGCCTAAAGATAATATAGGTGGCATTTCCCGGACTTTCTACATCTGTTGGAAAAACAGTGTGAAAACAAAAGAGCATTTCGACAAAATCTGAAAAATAAACATTAGAACAAAAAAATAAGGATACCATACAACCAGTGCAGAAAAAAGAAATAGATAAAAACCCTCAGATAGAAAAAATCATGGCAGAAAGAAGCAAAAACAGAGCCCAACGGGCAAATGAATTACTAGATGACAACATGGCAGCTATTGGGAATTCTGACCCCAAAGATACCCAAATTGAAGGGAAAAAGAGAACAATCCAAACTGTTATCAGAGAGCTACAGCAGACCAGAATCATTGAGGTTAACAAGTGGTGGGAGAAAACCACTCTGGAAAAATATATTGAATTCAAAAGAGTGCCAAGAGGCCTAAGAATTTTAATAATGCCAACACTAAATGATTTGGATCTGGACTTAATCAAACAATGGCAATCTGATACAAATGACTGTTCTTTTAGATTAATGAGGACCTTGATCATACATGCGGAAAGGAAATTAGAGGCCATGCTCCTAAAGATGAAACAACTAGAAGAGGAGTTGGAAAAATACACAGAGAATGAGGAAAAGAAGGAATTACTGGAATCCATGGAGAAAAAAATAAGTAAACATGAAGCGGATGTAGAGAAAAGGAAAGCTAATAAGTTTAACCGTGATCGAATCGATTACGCAAATGGTCGAATATATACATTCGCCAGGAAATACGACTCACTCAGGAACAGAGCAGTAATGGACAAATGTGCGGGTTATGAAACCACTGGCACAGTGGATAGCTCGGACATCAGCTCAGCCGATGAAGAAGCAAGCACATCGAACCTGTATTTTTGTGGGGAAATTAGGCTTGCACAAATGGTGACGCGACAAAGAGGAAGAGGAAGAGGGACAACATGGGAAGAGGACAGAGCAAACCCCAACCCGAAGAAGCAGAAAGCGGAGCAAAGAACAAAAGAGGAAGAGAAAAGAAAAAGCAAAACTAATGAAAAATTCAATCAAAAAGGACCTAGTTATAAACATATCCAGCAAAATCCTAAGTCCTAATCAAATAAGCCTACTCAACAAAGGATTGACCTTCTGTCCCATTCGCGAAATGGATTTACCAAACTTCTGCATCGACATGTAGAAGTTTTGTCGTAAACTAAAACTTAAGAAATATTACGAGGAGAAACCACAAAAACCACAAAACCCTAATCAAACATCTTTGCCCAAAACTGACATCTCATTATTAAACCAATGAGATATACCAATGTTGAGAACCTTAAACACACTAGGAGATAATCCTGATCCAACCTATCAAGGAATGGACTCTCAGGCGGAAGATGACTTACAATTCTGTCAAAACATGGGCATCTAAACATGGAAGGGAGGAGAAAGTGGACTAATGACACAATCAACATTTTGTCCACAACTCCCACCTGGGAATAAAATAGACCTATTCCATGAAATTGTGGTGGAAGATGTTAATAAAATATCAAAATCAAAAAAGAACAAAAGCAAATCATGAAACTTAACCCCAGGGGAACACAAAGCCCTAAAGGAATTAAGAGATGATCCAACAATCATTGTAAAAGCCTCAGACAAAGGCGGTAACATCGTCATACAAGACCTGGAGCAATACATAAATGAAGCTAACAGACAGCTACAGAATAAAGATCATTATGAAAAATTGGATAAGAATCCAATGGAGGCATGGACCCGGGAATACCATCTGAAATTGAAGACATGGAAGGATCGGGGATTGATTGACTTTGAGGAATATATGTACTTGAAGGTTGATTATCCCATCATAGCAACCATATATTTTCTACCAAAGGTACATAAGTCAATCATCAACCCATAGGAAGACCCATTGTGAGCTCGATTGGATCCCTCCTTGAGAAAACATCACGCTTCATCAATATCTTCCTAATGGATTACGTAACATCTTTACCATCATACCTGAAAGATACGACTGATTTCCTCAAGAAAATCCAAGACATCCAATGGAATGACCAACTCATATGGCAACAATAGACGTAACCTCTCTGTACACGTCAATTCTGTATTCAGATGGAGTAATGGCCGTTAAGCAGTTCTTAAAAACAAGATCATTGAGCTATCTAGAACACTCTGATATGCTAATTGAAATGCTACAATATTGCCTAACTCACAACATCTTTTTGTTCAAAGGGGAACTGTTTCTCCAAAGGCAGGGAACGGAAATGGGTACATCATTTGCCCCCACATACGCAAACCTGCTGATGGCAGTATGGGAAGCCGATGTATTGAACACCAAATACAAATCTAACATCAAAATTTGGACAAGATTTATTGATGACCTTTTTGTGGTCTGGGAAGGAGAGCAATCAGACCTCGAAATCTTCATCCAAACATTGAACGAAAACAACTACAACCTGTCTTTCACATCTACACTCAGTAAAAACCATGTCACATTCTTAGATGTGGAAGTATTCATCAGAGACCAGAGGATATGTACAAAGATACATCGGAAACCAACAGCATGCAACAGTATGCTCCACGCCAATAGTGGGCATCCAAAACACCTAAAGTGGAGCATACCGTACGGAGAAATGCTCAGTGCGAAGAGAAATTGTTCAGAAACGATTGACATCGAACAAACTCTTGAGGAAATGAGCACACGATTCTTGGAGAGGGGTTACCCTTTGGAAGTCATAAAAACAGCCAGAGCAAAAGTCAAACTAAAACCAAGAATAGACTTATTATTATTATTATTATTTTACTTTATTACGATCTCAGAGATCCAAAAAAGTGCATAACAGTACAAATATATAAAACACCAGATTTCATCAAAGTTCCACTACACTTAATACAACAATTCATTTTCGAGTTAGCAGCATATGTAAAACCCATGATTAAGATTAATAAAATCCTAAAAAATTGTTAATCAAACTAAATTCTTCACTACCCAAGTAGCAACAATTCATTATCAAGTTGACATAATCATGCTAACAGAAAAACGGCCAAAGTAAATTCATTACATTAACTTCCCCCGCCTGATCCACATGGCAAAAAGAAACCGAGAAATACCAAATACTATCAATCTGCGTGTATCTGTTGATAATAATCTCAAGATTTCTAAATAATGTCCGGGACCAATGGATCGGCACAGGGGTGTTATCCATTTTTTCCTTAACAATGCATAATGAGGGCAGAAAAAGAGTATGTGGACAATAGATTCAGTACAGGCTTTGCACGCAGGACATAAATCATCTATCAAAGGACTCGCGCTCCATCCTGAGCAAAATGCTTTGGTAGGTAAGGTCTTATATCTGAAATGTAAAAAGAGCTTTCTTGCCAATGGAGGAGTAATTTCTTCTATTGATGCTTCAAACAATGGAATTGATTTATGCAGCAAAAAATCTTTTGTTAGCCCTGTGGAATATCCTGTTAGTTCTAGTTGGAATATTTTTTTCCAGTACATTCCTTTCAGCTCTTCCCTCGAAATACCACTCATGGAATCAGGGCTGAGCCAAAAGCTGTCCATCTTTAACCTCTCAAGTAAATCGCGTAAGCAAGAGAACCATCTTAAAGTCTCTACCTGGGGAGATCCTAAGAGGTCCTTCAAAGCCTCTCGGTATGGGTCCAGCTCTGCTACCGTCCAAAGCCTGTGCCAGAACGATAACATTTTATAATTTACTTTATGCTTTAATTGTTTGTGTGCTGTATCAAGATAAAGAGGCACCAAGGGAGTACTGGCGGGGAGATCAACCAGTGATCTTAAGAATCGATTTTCTACTGTAGATAAAGAGGCTATGGCAGTTGTGCCCCACAACTCAGCACCATAAAGTACCCCACCCAAAACCTTAGTTTTATAAATCTCGAGGGCAGGGGCAATCTGCCTAGAAACTGTCTTCCTGTGAATTTTGCTTATGTGTGCACATTGGTGTATTAAATGTAATTTAGATTTTTCTACCTGTGGGTGCCAGTTAATGGACGGGGTAAGCCGAATCCCCAAATAGTCAAATGCCTCCACTTGTTCCAATTTGGTTTTGCCCGCCCACATTGGCCTAGTCTTCACTACACTTCTGCCCCTATTAAAAATCATGAATTTGGTCTTTGTTTCGTTTAGACTAAGCCCTCTTTCCTTACAAAAATTTAAAAAATCATTTAAAAGTTGCTGCAACCCAAGCGGAGACTTCGAAATTAAAAGGGTATCATCAGCAAATAATAATGCCGGAACTCTTCGTAGCCCTTTCTTTGGGGCGTCACAACCATCTCTATCTAGAAACTGGACAACCCCATTTATAAAAAGAGTAAAAAGGGTCGGTGCCAACACGCATCCCTGTCTCACTCCGCGTTTGACCGGGAAGGTTTCTGTTACTTGGCTATTAGGACCCCACCTGACCTGTGCTGAATTCTCTGAGTGTAAGCGAATTAAAATGTTTAAAATATTTGTTGGAATGCCCATATCATAGAGAACCCTCCAGAGTTTTTCACGTGGGACTAGGTCAAATGCTGTACGCAGATCGACAAAAGCCACATAGAGCTTTCCACCCTTTATAGCCACTTCTTTCCAGTAGATACAGATTAATCGAAACACCTGATCCAGTGTACTAATTTTAGGGCGGAAACCCGCCTGAAAATCACTCAGAATGTTAGCCTCCTTTATCCACTTCTGGACCCTTCCTAGTACCTGCTTACAGAAATTGTTTTGCAATGAATCTATACGACTGATTGGCCTGTAACTCAGTGGTGAAGATCTATCCCCCTTCTTGAAAATAGGTACTATTTCAGCTATCCTCCAAGAGGGGGGAATAGGGGCACCTTTCAATATCAAATTGGTCACCAAATTTATATACACACCCCATAGCATTCTGTCTTCTCTAAAGAGATCACTAGGTATTCTGTCGGGTCCTGGGGCACGTGCCGGGACGCAAGATACTATTGCCGTTAATGTTTCTTCTGGTGTAATGACCAGATTACTCTCTTCATGCACCCCGGATAAAGCCATCCCTGCTAATACCTCACTAACTATACAGGGGTCTTCTCCATAGAGGGAACCAAAATGCGCAACCCACTCCTCGGGTTGAACCATATATTCAAGAGTGGGACATTCCCCCCTCAACCAGAGTGTAGCTTGTCTCCAGAACCCTTTAGGATCTGTCTGTTAGGGCAGTGTGTAGAGAGGTCCATAAGGAGCCCTCCCACTCTTTTTTAGCTCTATCAATAGCCCTTTTATATTAAACTCTGCAGATGGAAGTTTCTACATGGAACCCTTGCTTTAGTGCAGCAATCAGCGCCCCCTTTGCCTTCCTGCATTCTTGGTTAAACCAGGGACACTTAGTATTACACTTCCTGCCAACACATTGGGTCCCTTTACGGCTTGGGTTTTTAGGTTGACTCAATAAAGTTCTAATCTCATTAAAAAACCGATCATGGGTGGACCCTACTGTCATGACGGCATCATTAAAACAAAGAACGCTCAGATCCTTGATTAGATGCCTCGCTTTTTCCTTCACCATTTCCAGGGCTTCCGGATGGCTCTCTACCCACGACCACTTCAGGGCTTTCTGATTATTAGCACAAGTAAGTGTACCCATTTCCGCATGTGTCATATTGTTTGATTTCAGCGGACCATCTATAGTCAGCGTAAGGGCAAGAGCATGGTGATCACTTTCCGTTCTTTTCTCCACTGACATATCGACCACAAAAGGCCAAAGATTTGGGGTAATAAGACAATAGTCAATTCGACTTGTTTTGCCAGGCATATTATACGTGTGTTCCCCTTTCAGGTCTGACTTTGCCCTACCATTAGTAGCTCTTAGTTTGTGTTGTAAAGTGAACGCAAGAACCTGTGCGCCTCTCTTTGACCACCTTACTGGTGGAAGGTCTAGAGGGGGAATAGACCATAAACGATCCCAATCCTCCGTTAAATCAAGAGGAGTAGAAATAAGGGGTTCAAAGGTGCAGTTAAAATCTCCTGCCACTATAGTAGGGATATTATCTGAATATTTCAACAGGGCTTCGTCTAACCTATGTATTGTGTCTGTTTCCTCCTTTGCACTGTCTACTCTATTGTAGACGTTAAAAATTCTAGCCTTCCACCCTGAGTACAAGGTCACTTCAATGGCCAGAATGTCCAGTGTATCCACATTAAGCAACCTAACTTTGGCCCCTAGTGTAGTTTTCACCCAAATTGCAAGGCCTCCAAATGGTCTGCCCTGCTTTTTCCTTTTGGCGTCGATTGCATAAACTGAATAGCCACTTCTATAGGGGGTGGCCAGACTCAAGGTTTCCTGAAAGAGGATAAGATCGTAAGAATCCACAAAACTACACCAATCGGGGTCTGATTGTAACTTCTGAATCCCAGCCACATTCCATACCAAAATCCGGAAGTCAGAGACAGAGATTATCCCGTCCTCTGACTCCGGATCATTGGCCGTGTCACCTACCACACTGGCCAGGTGGCTGTCTAAGACCCGGGGGAACAGTGGCCCTTTAACTTTATTCAGTATATTTTGATTTGGAATATTATTATCTGTTCCCACTCGGAAGCTAGCCTCACTCGCCCTCCTCTCGACCACACCTACTGTTTTGGGCAATGATAGGTTTTGCAAATTCTCTGCTTTTTGCAGACCACTTACGGTTAATTGTAGTCACTTCAAATCATTAATAATGTTACCTCTGACTTGGTCTGGGCTGGTATCTCCCAAATTTACTGTTGAATGTGGCGGCTCTGGGACCTGGGGTTGCCTATATTTAATTTGGATTGTTGTATTTTCCATAGGAATGGTACGGGACTCCATTGCAAGTAGGCCTGTAATCATGGCTTTGTCAAAGAACCCACTTCAATCATATCTTTAGCTACCCCCGGTTGAGGGATTCTTTTCGTATATTTAACATCTTCTCTTATTGTGGAATAACAATGACGTGAGGATCTCAGCCAGTGAATGACCTTATTTTTCAATGAATCTTGGTCTTCTGCCCCAACCCGAGTCAGCTTAGGGACATTCGTGAGGTAGATCCCATTCCCCACACTCTGGTCCCCCTGCTTCCTGTATACCCCGTCCCTCACCGACCTCATAGCAAGATTGCCATCAAATATTGCTTTGTTTTTGTCTAATCCCCATGAGTTTATCCCGGTGCAAGAATCTGCCGCTGTATTACTAGTGTTTACTTTATCGGTGAGCCTCTGGGGGCAGTACCCAGAACTTGTTTTCTGATGTTTAGTGTTTGGTCTAACATTTGAAGTTGATGTATCAACATACTGGCTCGCTAATCTATTTCTGGGGAGAGACCCTGCTGACCTAATTACTATTGGCGATTGGGGCTGCAATAGGGCCATACTTGATGGCCTATGGTATTCCTCCATCTTAGATGATACTAACTTCGTCAGAGTGGAAACCTCTTTCCTGAGTACAACTACCTCATTTTTTAAAGTCTCAATAACTTGCTTTAATTCTAATATTTTGACTAAAGAGACATTCTGTACTTGTTCCTGAGTGGTATCAATCTCCCCTGGAGTCACTGGGTCATGCATAGTAAGGACATCATACCTGTTGTGACATTCTACCATAATTGACTAGGCAAGAATCGTCTTCTCTCTTAACTGGCCACTTCGGGCCTGTGCAACTTGGTTCTCTTCTACAGTCAGCTGCCCACTTAGTCTCTCTCTTCTGTTCCTTTTCTTCTTCTGGGTGAACATGTGGGGGATGCGTTTGACTTGGGGCTCCGCGTGCGAAACACTAGGCTTACTAACATTAAGGGCTACAGGGGCTATAGAATCTCCACTGTTCTCATCCTGGGGCTCAACAGGATTATTGTCATTACTTTCGCTAGTTTGTGAGAGTGGGGAATCCTGATCCACAATTGCCTGACATTCTGTTAAAATTAACTCAATGCGATCCATGGTGTCATGACAAGCTGCCCCCATCGACTTCTTTTTCTTTTTGGAATTATCCGAACCCTGGGCCTTGTCATGACACTTCCTCTTCCCCATTTCCCCTCAACTACGGCTCTATTAACTCTAAGTTATGTTACGTGGTGCTCTGTTCGTATAATGAAAAGGAGTACAGCGTTACAAATTTGCTGAGCAAAATTGAACGCCGCCCAATTGACCCCTGTTTTCCTCTATTCCTCCTCCGGTTGGTCAGCCTTACCCAGTGACTCAGCTAACATTGAACACAGGTACAGAACATTACAGTTACATTACACATACGATACCAATTGTTGTTAAATGTCCGAGGGTACCTTCCCAGCCTTTCCGCACCCAAACACACAGTCAAGGGATTGCGCCCCGCCCTGCCTCTTCCTGGCGCAGACGGGCCCGCCCTTGGCCCGGGCTTTGCCCGGGCGCGGCCCGCGCGCGTCCCGCGCCGTGGGATACAAGCTTCGCTTAAGAGGCTTCAGGCAGCGCCTCCCTCCCAGCTGTGGAGGATTGTGGCCACGCATTGCACTATGGGACTGGAAGTCCCACCAGAGTGTGGGTCCGTGATGCGGTTGATGCAGTTGGTGAAGGAGCCAACAGGCGCGCCCCAGGTTTAGTGGGTGTCAGGAGGGGCACAGGAACACTCGCAGCCCCCTCTGATCAGCAAACAGCTCACCCGCGGCAATTCGAGCATCTATAAGAATAGACTTATTAACATCACACAAAGAAAATCCAGAAGCAGACGAAGAAAAAGATGATATCACACGGCTAATTGTAGATTTCAACAATGAAAATAAAGAACTGAAAGATATCATAAAGAAAAATTGGGGTATCTTAATGCTTGATGAGACATTAAAAAGAAAGCTACCACCAAACCCAAGCATAACATACAGGAGAACAGCTTCCTTGGGAGACATTTTGACACACAGCCACCTGGAGATCAAGGAATCTAAGTAATCTACTTGGCTAAATACTCCTGGATTTTGGAAGTGTTCAAAATGCAAGGCCTGTGAACATGGTCAAAATACCTCATCCTATCAACTTCAAAATGGAAGAACAGAATACATCACTGACCATATCAATTGTGAATCTAAATATGTGGTATACATATTGGAATACCTCTGTAAGAAGCAATATGTGGGGAGTACGATTAACAAATTAAAGTTAAGAATACTCCAACACATAAGAGCTATTAAAAATAAAGACTTTTCCTATCCAATGGCGAAACACTTTTCTGAACACCACTCAAGCAATAGCCAACAATTGAAATACTTTGGCCTAAAGATCGTGAAGCAAAAAGAACGAGGAGGTGACAGAACTTTGGACTTAAGGAAAACAGAATTACGATATATCCTGTCAATTGGAACAGAGAGTCCATTTGGCCATAATCTGGATGCTGAATTGCACGTTCATCTGCAATAATATCAAATACAAGATGTGAGAAGTTGGCCTGGTATATGCTGTTCACTAATTAAAGTGGACACCTTGCAACAGAACAATTCGACTCTTATGGTAGATAGGTTTAAGACAACCTTTATAGAAAGCTATCCTAGTGGTAGCTGTGGAGAGCAGCCTTCAGGCTAAGTCTTGAAGGAATGTAAAGCAGCTTGTTTTACCACACAATCTCTTGAATCACCAAATGAAAAGACACCACACAGGTATATATATCAAATATATATGTATTTATTAACAAACACTCTCTACTAATCTCTTTATGAGATTAGAAGTCAGGAACATATGTACAAGTCAAATATTATCAAAATAAGTTTAGCACAATCGAATATCACAATCTTAGTTTGGCTAGACCTAGGTCTAGGGCATCTAGAATCGAGGGACCCCCAAGAACCACCCCAGGTAGTTGTAGGAGACTCACAGGGGACGGACGCGGTGTCCTGGCACCGGTGCGAGTCCTGTACGAGTCTATGCGCACAGACGCGATTGAGATTTCAATGTTAAAGGTCCCTTGCGTGTTCGAGGCGAACACACCAATCGGTCCTTGTACGAGTCGAAGGACGCGGTTACAGATAGAGTTGCAAGGGAGATGGACGCGTTGTGTCTAACACAGACGCGAACCTTGTGCGAGTCAGTGCAATGTAGGTCTCAAGGTTACAGGCCCCTTGTGTGTTCGAGGCGAACACCGATCGGACTCAGTACGAGTCGAAGGACACAGTTCTAGATAGTGTTACCAAGGAGATGGACGCGGTGTGTCTAACACAGACGCGAACCCTGTACGAGTCAGCGCAATTGTCGCACTTAGAAAATAAGAGTTTTAGGGCACTTCTAGGAAGCTACAAGCAAGTCACTTACAGGGTAAGTAGTTCTAGGGCCCACACCCACAGGAGCACCGTAGTGCTGAAGTTACCTCACCCAGGGGAGCCGGGTGCATAGGTGTTCTTTGGTGTCGGGTCGCGGCGTCGTTTTCAATGGGAGCCAGTGAAGACTTGCTGCTTGCGGCGACAGGAGAAGTGTCCGGAGGAATCCAAGCCTGGATTCAGAAGATGGAAGACCTGAAAGCAGAGGGGACAGTGTTCAAAGTCACTTGGCAGTGACTCGGGGCAAGGAAGATGGATGCCCACCGTCGTCGCAAGATTCAGGTCGTCCGCAGGTGCCTTGACTCTTCAGCCACGAGGTCCAGGAGGTGTCGACGATGACCAGGAGCTGTATTCGGCGTATCCCACAATGTCTGCGGCTTACTGCGGTGTCGGCAACTCGATTGGAGCCAACAAGCCTTGGTAACAGCAAGTCTCGGGGAAAGTGTGAAGAGACAATGGCACAGACCAGCAAGGTCTGTGGGACTCACCCAGCGAAGGTAAGTCAGGACAGGCCTGGAGCAACCAGGGGAGCCCTTTGGTTTCTTTAGAAAGTCTTCTGGGGACTCACAAGCTGGCTGGCAAGGGATCGCGAAGACGCCTTGGGAGGATTCGCTCAACAGGGGCCCACGGTCACTTGGGATGTGGTAGGCCTCTGATCTTCGGAGGGATTCCTGCTGGAGGCTAGGACCACAAGTGGTCCAAAGCACAAGTTCGTGAAACGTTGTGAAGGGGTTGCACTCAACAATAGTGCACGGTACCCAGGGGTCGCGGTTCCTCATTACTCTTGGGGTCCACTGGCCTCAGCTTCGCTGGGGACTCACGATGGCCTTTGAGAAATCAGGAAATCCACTTCTTGGGCTGCAGGGACTTCGGACTCCGGCGGGAGCGGCGTAGTTTGCGACCGTCGTTTGTAGTTTTTGGTGTCTGCCAAGCAGGGGAGTCACTCCTTGACTCCAAGGGAGATTCTTCAGTCTTCCAAAGGTAGTGGAACGTCGAAGGTCCGGGATTCTTCTTCAGAGCGTCATCCAGGGAAATCTAGGTTGCAATGCACAGGTTCCCCCTCTTATACTAAAAGAAAGGGAGGGACTAGCTCTATGACCCTACCTATGGGAGGGTCAGGGGAGTGGGTGGCTACACCCACTTCCCTTTGTCCAGTTTCGCGCCAGAGCAGGGGCAGGTAGCCCCTGAGCCGGTTTGAAATGGGGTATGCACAGAGGAGCCTTCTGCTCCCCCAGTGCAGGACTTCAAAGCACTCTAAGAGTGCACCCACCCAGCCCCAATACACTAAACCCTGTCTGGGAGGTGGTCACACCCCCTTGGGACAGGATATCTATTGTTGGGCTTCCTCCACTGCGAGTGTTGGTCATCAGCAGGAGGGCAGCCCAGTGTCTGTGTCTGGTGGCATCCATTTTGTGATGCCAGGGCTCTGCAGGATTCTACCGCGTTTCCACAGTAGGTACATGTCTATCCCTCTAGAAGGGTGGAATGCTACCCCCGCCGCCAGGACTGGCGGGGGAGTAGTATTCCAAGATGTTTGACACCAAACACGACATGTTTCGATGCAGCCATTCCAAAGTTAGCATTCTACCGCGAGGATATAATGCACTTAAAAGTATATGGTTTAACCGCATCCACAAACAGCCTCAGAGAATGGACTCTGAGAGCTGCAGAGGGGCCCTGCTCAGGCAGAGGCACCCCCTCACATGGAAACTAAGCACCCTGCCCTCAGGATTGATAGGGCCTGCTTTAGGGGTGGCTGATAAGTCTCAATGTGTGTGCAGGAGAGATATAGGGGACCTATATCTCAGTGAGGGGTGCTAGCACTTCCTCACCCAGGCTGCAGTAGCAGGCCTGTGGTGTCAGATTTAGTCTGCTTCCCAGGGGTGGCATAATACATGCTTCAGCCCCTGGTAGGCCTGTGAAGTACCTATGCCCTTGGTACCTAAGGTACCATATACTAGGGACTCATAAGGTACCACAGTATCCAATCACTAGTGCACCTAGAGTGCACTCCAAATCGTTTAGAGAGAACAGAGAGGCTGGGGCCCTGATTAGCAGGGTCCCAGCCAGACTATAGCCAGAAACCAGTGTAAACATCAGAAAAAAAGTGGGGGCAACATAAGAGGCAGATCCTACTCTCCTACACAACCCCCCCAAACGCAGGGACACTAAACTAACCTTGACCAGTTGAGTCTTCGTGTTCAAAGTGGAAATACCTTGAGAGTCCATCTGCATTGGCATGTTGGGTCCCAGGTCTATGTTCCACTGTATAGTCCATCCCCTGTAGGGAAATGGACCACCTCAAAAGTTTTGGGTTTTCACCTTTCATCTGTTTAAGCCATAGGAGGGGCTTGTGGTCAGTCTGAACTATGAAGTGAGTGCCAAACAAGTATGGCCTCAGCTTCTTCAGGGCCCACACCACAGCAAAGGCCTCCCTCTCTATAGCTGACCAACGTTTCTCTCTAGGGGTCAGCCTTCTGCTAATAAAAGCTACTGGCTGGTCTTGACCTTCATCATTCAGTTGAGACAGTACAGCTCCCACACCCAGCTCAGAAGCATCTGTTTGGACAATTAACTTTTGGTGTAGTCTGGACTCTGTAAGATGGGGGCAGTGCACATGGCCTGCTTTAGGTCTTCAAATGCCTTCTGACAGCTAGCTGTCCACTGAACCTTTTTGGCATTTTCTTTGAGGTCAGATCATTCAAGGGGGTCACTATAGATCCATATCCCTTGACAAACCTCCTATAGTACCCAGTCAGGCCTAAGAAGGCTCTCACCTGTGTCTGGGTGGTTGGAGCAACCCATTCCATTATGGTTTGGATTTTGCTCTGTAAAGGCTGAACCTGCAAGGTGGCCCAGGTATACAACCTGACTCTGCCCTATCTGGCACTTAGTGGCCTTGATAGTGAGGCCTGCTTTCTGCAGGGCCTCCAAAACATTCCTGAGGTGGACCAGGTGATCCTGCCAGATGGAACTAAAGACAGCAATATCATCTAGATAAGCTGAGCAGTAAGTTTCCATCCCTGTCAGAACTTTATTCACCAACCTCTGAAAAGTGGCAGGTGCATTTTTCAATCCAAAGGGCATCACCACAAAGTGGTAGTGCCCACCAGGGGTCGAAAATGCTGTTTTGGCTTTTGCATCATCAGCTAACCTGATCTGCCAGTAGCCAGCTGTCAGGTCAAACGTGCTTAGATACTTGGCTGAGGCCAAAGTATCAATCAGCTCATCTGCCCTTGGTATGGGATAGGCATCAGTCCTAGTGACTGCATTGAGGCCTCTGTAGTCTACACAAAACCTCATTTCTTTCTTACCACCCTGGGTATGAGGCTTGGGTACCAGGACTACTGGGCTAGCCCAAGGGCTATCTGAAGGCTCAATTACACCTAGCTCCAACATTTTCTGGACTTCAGTCCTGATACAGTCCCTGACATGGTCAGGTTGCCTGTAGATTTTATTCTTGACAGGCAGACTGTCTCCAGTGTCCACCTCATGGGTGCACCAGGAAGTCTGACTAGGGGTCAGGCTAAACATATGTCTATACTGTTGCAGAACTTGTCTGCACTCAGTTTGCTGATGGTCAGTGAGGCTGCTTGCCAAAGCAACACCATCTACTGACCCATCATCAGGGTTCTGAGAGAGCAGGTCAGGGAGAGGGTCACTCTCCTCCTCCTGTTCCTCATCAGTTGCCATGAGCAAGCCCATGTCAGCCCTGTCAACATATGGCTTTAATCTGTTGACATGGAGCACCCTCAGGGGGCTCCTGGGAGTTCCAAGATTCACCAGGTAGGTGACTTCTCCCTTCTGTTCAACTATTGTATGGGGGCCACTCCACTTGTCCTGGAGGGCTGCTGGGGCCACAGGCTCCAATACCCACACCTTCTGTCCTGGCTGGTATACAGTCAGTACAGCCTTTGGTCATGCCAAGTTTTTTGTAATTCTTGGCTGGCCTCCAGGTTTTGGTTGCCTTTTTCATGTACTCAGCCATCCGGGAGCGGAGACCAAGTACATAGTCCATCACATCTTGTTTGGGGGCTTGAGAGGTAACTCCCAGCCCTCTTTTACCAAACACAATGGACCTCTCACAGGATGCCCAAACAGAAGCTCAAATGGGCTGTAGCCAACCCCTTCTGTGGAACCTCTCTGTATGCAAACAACAGGCAAGGAAGAAGAAGGTCCCATTTCCGCCTAAGCTTCTCTGGGAGTCCTTTAATCATTCCTTTCAAGGTTTTGTTGAAGCGTTCAACTAAACCATTGCATTGTGGGTGATAGGGGTGGTGAACTTATAAGTTACACCACACTCCTTCCACATTGCTTTCAGATATCCTGACATGAAGTTGGTACCTCTGTCAGAAATGACCTCCTTTGGGAAACCCACTCTGGAGAAGACTCCAATGAGGGCTCTTGCCACCACAGGGGCTGTGGTGGTCCTCAGAGGAATTGCTTCTGGGTACCTGGTGGCATGATCCACTACCACCAGGATAAACCTGTGCCCAGATGCAGTTTGAGGGTCAAGGGGACCAACAATGTCAATCCCTACCCTTTCAAAGGGTACCCCCACCACAGGTAGTGGTATCAGGGGGCCTTTGTTGTGCCACCTGCCTTACCACTGGCTTGGCATGTGACACAGGAGCGACAAAACTCCTTTGTGTCCTCTGACATGTGTGGCCAATGAAAATGTGGAACAAGCCTGTCCCAGGTCTTGTTTTGGCCCAAGTGTCCTGCTAAAGGGATGTCATGTGCTAGGGTCAAGAGGAACCCCTAAACTTCTGAGGTATTACCATCCTCCTGGTGGCTCCAGGGGCTGGATCTCTACCATCAGAATATAGGAGTCCCTCATCCCAATAAACTTTATGGGACCCACTAGCACTCCCAGCAGCCTCAGCAGCAGCCTGCTGTCTGAGGGGTTCAAGAGAGGGGCAGCACTGTTGCTCCTTACTCAGGTCTTCCCTAGAAGGGCCCCCTGCCCCCAAGAACTCAACCTGATCAGACTCAAGTCCCTCTGGGGCAGTTCCTTCTTCAGGATCTGCTTCACCTCCCTCTGGGGGTGAATCTGTGATCTGAGACAGAGGGAAGGCACTGCCTTTACCCTACTGCTCTTCCTCTTGGGAAGCATCTGGTCCATTGTTCCAGGATCCAGAGCTGGTTCAGTGTTATGCATTCTTGCTTGTGACCTGGTCACAGCAAATACCTCTGCAGGGATGCCCAACATCTCAGCATGAGTCCATAACTCTACTTCAGACCAGGCTGAAGTCTCTAGATCATTGCCCAATAGACATTCGACAGGGAGGTCTGCACTGACTACAACCTTCTTGAGGCCAGTTACCCCTCCCCAGGAGAAATTCACAACTGCCAGACTATGGTTGGTCCTGACATTGCTTGCATTGGTCACCTGGTACATTTCGCCCAGGATGATCTGTCCAGGGTCCACAAGATCCTCTGCCACCATGGTGACACTAGCACCTGTGTCCCTAAATGCCAAAGCCTGTTTGCCATTTATTACAGGCTGCTGTTTGTATTTGCCCAGATTACTGGGGCTTACTAGGAAGGACATATTAAGGTCTCCCTCACAAATCAGCATTGCCTGAGTGGGCACTCTGACTAGGTCAGAGTCCACTTCAGAACCCAGGGTCAACCCTACTACACCCTTATTCTGTGTACCACCTCCACCAGTAGCTGAGCTAGGGGGAACAGTTGCCTTAGGGGCAGGAGTGGTGGTGGTTTGGTCTTTGGACTTGTTACAATCAGAAGTCCAGTGCCCTTTCTGTTTACAGAATTTGCACCAGGTCTTCTTTTGGCCTTTTCCCTTGTTGGATTGTGACTCCCCACCAGATGCAGATTTTTGGGGCCCTTGTGAAGACTTCTGATCTTTTGACTTATCCCCACCTTTCTCAGAGCCCTTAGGATCTTGCTTCTTGAGTGTCACCCCTTGGTTCTGGGGTTTCTGCCTTACCCTGGTTCTGACCCATTTGTCTGTCTTCTTTCCCAATTCTTGGGGAGAGGTCAGATCCGAGTCCACCAGGTATTGATGCAACAACTGGTTCTGGCAATTATTAAGGATCTGTTCTCTCATCATCAGATTATACAATCCCTTGAAATCAGTAACCCTACTGCCAACCAGCCAACCCTCCAGAGCCTTGGTTGCACAATCCACAAAGTCAGTCCAGTCCTGAGTCTGTACCTTCTGGGTGTCTCTGAACTTCAACCTGTACTGCTCAGTGGTTAAGCCAAACCCATCTATCAGTGCACTCTTCAGGACTTCATAATTATCAGCATCCTCTTCTCTAACAGTGAGGAGCTTGTCTCTACCTTTGTCTGAAAAGGAGAGCCACAAGATTGCTGCCCACTGCTTTTGGGGGACCTGCTGTACTCTACAGGCCCTCTCCATAGCAGTTATCCACTTGTGGATATCATCCCCACTCTGGTAGGGAGGAACAACCTTGCTCAGGTTCCTATGGTCTGGAATAGATTATCTGCCTCTAGGGACACTGTTGCTGCCACCAAGGGGTTCTAACCCCTCTCTTCTAGAAGCTCTCTGGATCTCCAGGGCCTCTCTATCCAGTGCCAACTGCTTAGTTCTGAGGGCAACTCTTGCTTCCTCATACTGCAGCAGTTTGCACATTCTTTCAGAGGAGGTCTCTCTTATGGGAAAGTATGAGTTCCTCTGTTGGACAAATTCTCTGCCAGAGTGATAAGAGTGGTCAGATTCCCTGGAAGGGGACCTATGCCTCTCCTCCACTCTGTCAGCTCTCTTAGGGAGAATTCCTCTGTCCTTTTCAGGCCCCTTGAGGCCTGGCCCTTCAATCACAGAGTCTTGGTCATTCTGATTTTCATCATCTGACCCAGATACTGTAATTGACCCACTCACTGATTCAGACCCATTAGCTCCTAGAGCCAATCTAAGATCATCTGCTGTCAGCAGATCTATCAGGTGTAGGGTGGAGGGACTCTGTCCTAGCTTCAGGTGTCTTTCAACACACATGGCTCTCAAGTCAGAGAAAGCCATGTACTTATACTGAGGCTGAGTGGATCCACTGGTTCCACCCTTTAAGGACATTCTAGTGTTGTGCAGTGTTGTACTACCTACACTAGTTTGTGGCCTACTGATACTAGCTTGAGCTGTAGAAACGGTGTGCTATCCCTTGGCCCACAGCTCTAAGTTCAGTAGAACTTATTGATACTAAGCTTGACTTTATATGTACCTTAAGTACCTATAGTGGTTTTCAGTTAGTAATTCAAATAGAGATTTTCTGGTAAAACAATAGCAAGCTGGAATCCCACACGCTGCCCACCAATGTGAGAAGTTGGCCTGGTATATGCTGTTCACTAATTAAAGTGGACACCTTGCACCAGAACAATTCGACTCTTATGGTAGATAGGTTTAAGACAACCTTTAAAGAAAGCTATCCTAGTGGTAGCTGTGGATAGCAGCCTTCAGGCTAAGTCTTGAAGGAATGTAAAGCAGCTTGTTTTACCACACAATCTCTTGAATCACCAAATGAAAAGACACCACACAGATATATTTATCAAATATATATGTATTTATTAATAAACACTCTCTACTAATCTCTTTATGAGATTAGAAGTCAGGAACATATGTACAAGTCAAATGTTATCAAAATAAGTTTAGCACAATCGAATATCACAATCTTAGTTTGGCTAGACCTAGGTCTAGGGCATCTAGAATCGAGGGACCCCCAAGAACCACCCCAGGTAGTTGTAGGAGACCCACAGGGGACGGACGCGGTGTCCTGGCACCGGTGCGAGTCCTGTACGAGTCTATGCGCACAGACGCGACTGAGATTTCAATGTTAAAGGTCCCTTGCGTGTTCGAGGCGAACACACCGATCGGTCCTTGTACGAGTCGAAGGACGCGGTTACAGATAGAGTTGCAAGGGAGATGGACGCGTTGTGTCTAACACAGACGCGAACCTTGTGCGAGTCAGTGCAATGTAGGTCTCAAGGTTACAGGCCCCTTGTGTGTTCGAGGCGAACACCGATCGGACTCAGTACGAGTCGAAGGACACAGTTAAAAAAAAAAATGTAAGTCCGTTTTTATATAGCGCAGCTACTCACCCTTACGGGTCTCAAGGCGCTGGGGGCCGTCGTGGAAATTAAGTGAGCTATTGCCCAGAGTCACATGGTGCTGAGCTGAGCTGCCGCCGGAGCCGGGGATCGAACCGTGAACCCTGTGCTCCGAAGTCAGCTGCCCTGGCCGATGCACCACACCTCTCCACTCCAGTTCTAGATAGTGTTACCAAGGAGATGGACGCGGTGTGTCTAACACAGACGCGAACCCTGTACGAGTCAGCGCAATTGTCGCACTTAGAAAATAAGAGTTTTAGGGCACTTCTAGGGAAGCTACAAGCAAGTCACTTACAGGGTAAGTAGTTCTAGGGCCCACACCCACAGGAGCACCGTAGTGCTGAAGTTACCTCACCCAGGGAGCCGGGTGCATAGGTGTTCTTTGGTGTCGGGTCGCGGCGTCGTTTTCAATGGGAGCTAGTGAAGACTTGCTGCTTGCGGCGACAGGAGAAGTGTCCGGAGGAATCCAAGCCTGGATTCAGAAGATGGAAGACCTGAAAGCAGAGGGGACAGTGTTCAAAGTCACTTGGCAGTGACTCGGGGCAAGGAAGATGGATGCCCACCGTCGTCGCAAGATTCAGGTCGTCCGCAGGTGCCTTGACTCTTCAGCCACGAGGTCCAGGAGGCGTCGACGACGACCAGGAGCTGGATTCGGCGTGTCCCACGATGTCTGCGGCTTACTGCGGTGTCGGCAACTCGATTGGAGCCAACAAGCCTTGGTAACAGCAAGTCTTGGGGAAAGTGTGAAGAGACAATGGCGCAGACCAGCAAGGTCTGTGGGACTCACCCAGCAAAGGTAAGTCAGGGCAGGCCTGAAGCAACCAGGGGAGCCCTTTGGTTTCTTTAGAAAATCTTCTGGGGACCCACAAGCCGGCTGGCAAGGGATCGCAAAGACGCCTCGGGAGGATTTGCTCAACAGGGACCCACAGTCACTCGGGACGTGGTAGGCCTCTGATCTTCGGAGGGATTCCTGCTGGAGGCTAGGACCACACGTGGTCCAAAGCACAAGTTCGTGGAATGTTGTGAAGGGGTTGCACTTGACAATAGTGCACGGTACCCAGGGGTCGCGGTTCCTCGTCACTCATGGGGTCCACTGGCCTCAGCTTCGCTGGGGACTCACGATGGCCTTTGAGAAGTCAGGAAATCCACTTCTTTGGCTGCAGGGACTTCGGACTCCGGCGGGAGTGGCGTAGTTTGCGACCGTTGTTTGTAGTTTTTGGTGCTTGCCAAGCAGGGGAGTCACTCCTTGACTCCAAGGGAGATTCTTCAGTCTTCCAAAGGTAGTGGAATGTCGAAGGTCCGGGATTCTTCTTCAGAGCGTCGTCCAGGGAAATCTAGGTTGCAATGCACAGGTTCCCCCTCTTATACTAAAAGAAAGGGAGGGACTAGCTCTATGACCCTACCTATGGGAGGGTCAGGGGAGTGGGTGGCTACACCCACTTCCCTTTGTCCAGTTTCGCGCCAGAGCAGGGGCAGGTAGCCCCTGAGCCGGTTTGAACTGGGGACGCACAGAGGAGCCTTCTGCTCCCCCAGTGCAGGACTTCAAAGCACTCTAAGAGTGCACCCACCCAGCCCCAATACACTAAACCCTGTCTGGGAGGTGGTCACACCCCCTTGGGACAGGATATCTATTGTTGGGCTTCCTCCACTGCGAGTGTTGGTCATCAGCAGGAGGGCAGCCCAGTGTCTGTGACTGGTGGCATCCATTTTGTGATGCCAGGGCTCTGCAGGATTCTACCGCGTCTCCACAGTAGGTACATGTCTATCCCTCTAGAAGGGTGGAGATGCTACCCCGCCGCCAGGACTGGCGGGGGGGTAGTATTCCAAGATGTTTGACACCAAACACGACATGTTTCGATGCAGCCATTCCAAAGTTAGCATTCTACCGCGAGGATATAATGCACTTAAAAGTATATGGTTTAACCGCATCCACAAACAGCCTCAGAGAATGGACTCTGAGAGCTGCAGAGGGGCCCTGCTCAGGCAGAGGCACCCCCTCACATGGAAACTAAGCACCCTGCCCTCAGGATTGATAGGGCCTGCTTTAGGGGTGGCTGATAAGTCTCAATGTGTGTGCAGGAGAGATATAGGTGACCTATATCTCAGTGAGGGGTGCTAGCACTTCCTCACCCAGGCTGCAGTAGCAGGCCTGTGGTGTCAGATTTAGTCTGCTTCCCAGGGGTGGCATAATACATGCTTCAGCCCCTGGTAGGCCTGTGAAGTACCTATGCCCTTGGTACCTAAGGTACCATATACTAGGGACTCATAAGGTACCACAGTATCCAATCACTAGTGCACCTAGAGTGCACTCCAAATCGTTTAGAGAGAACAGAGAGGCTGGGGCCCTGATTAGCAGGGTCCCAGCCAGACTATAGCCAGAAACCAGTGTAAACATCAGAAAAAAAGTGGGGGCAACATAAGAGGCAGATCCTACTCTCCTACACAAGAATTTGTTGATATTTAAATACCTGCATCCAGAATTGAAAAAGAACTTTTTAACAACTACAGAATATATTGCACAGGGACTAACCGGGAGAAACCACTATTTGGAATAAGTTTTACCATGAATAAATTCATCTTAAGAAATCCAGAAAAGAAGGGGAAAAAGGGCAAAATGGAACGCAAGAAGGCAAAAATCCTCTTTATGAGAATTTGAAAAAAATTGTGCCACATGAAATATAATGGGACTGAAACCAATGAACTTTATTTTAGACCTCAAGTGCTTTAATGTTGAAACCTGAGGATTGTTTTTGAGAAATATATACTTTATAGACATTTCCATATAACAGCCTGTAAAATGGAAAAATGAGTAAATGCACTAAGCACTTTCTGATGATATATAGATCACATCGATTAATAGGAAAAAGGGATGGTGGAATTGATCAATCCCCATGAATTTGCCCATTGGTATTCTGTCCCCATTTTATACTTTTAGAAATAATTGAATATTTGTTATGACATTTCAGATGATAATCTTATGTCATATTATCAGTTTGATGAACCTTTCCAGTACTTTACTGTAATTAACTCTTTGCACTCAAACTGAGCAGAATATTGATCTAATTGTTATTGGCACGTTTCTATAACCTTTTAATTGCGTATTTTGCACATATGTTTCAACTCCTATAAAATGTATAAAAACATAGATTTATCTTTTCCGGATAGTAATGAAATCATGCATTTGCACTTTACTGCTATGAAAATTATTGCTAGATGTACTTTACAGATAGCATTGGGAGCAAAAATGGAGGACAATAGTCGCCATTATCTAAATATGAGGGTTAGCAGTCTAGCATTTGCACAATAGTAGAAACAAACAAAGGGATTTAAAATGCACTTTTTCACTTTAAATTGGCGATCTAGACTATGGTCCAGTTGAAGGCGGAGAGCCGAAACGCGTAGACTGTCCATGCTCTGCACTATGGTGTATTGAATAAACACTTTTGGTTTTATAAGTGACCTATTTGTGGATTTTACTCTTTTGGTGCTGTGAGATCATCGCCGTGTGGAGGTGTAGAACCTGTTGGAATATATATATATATCATGTCGCACGGATTATGCAGTGTATGTACTAGAATGTACTTGTAATTTAAAATATATTGGAAGTACCAAGTTGCAGGTATTCAATCGTATACTGCAACACTTGCGTGCTATTGTGAACTGTGATCAAAGTTATCCAGTAGCTCGGCATTTTAAGCTAGTGCATAACAATAATTTGAATGATTTGAACTACTTTGTAATTGATTCAGTGCCAAAAGATCCTAGAGGTGGTAATAGGGAGAGGAAACTCAGACAATTGGAATCGCATTACATTGTTTTACTTGAAACGAGGATCCCGAAGGGTCTCAACACAGGGGAAGATCTCCATAATTTTTTATGAACTGGTTTGATGACCCTTTGTATTGGTTCATTTCTGCTTACAATGTTTTATCTGCGTATGGTTTTTAGAAGGGCGGCTTTTTGGCCTGTTTTTAGGACTAGTTTGGGTCGCGTTTTTACCTGGATTTTAACCGTTGGTTTGGTCTTGGTGATGGCGTGTACTTTTTGCTGGTTTTATGACGGGTTTTGGGGCTGCGTTTTTATTGACTTTATTCATTTTAAACATTGCATTTAATACTTGATTCTGGATTTGTACTATATCGTTGTGTGAGCTTACTATTATTATTTTAACAACTTATGACTAGGTGAGTCACAACGAGGAATTTAGTTATTTGATTTGTTTCGAGAACATTATTAGATGGATTTATCCATATATTTACTATCTATTGAATTATGTTGACCGCTATGAGGTCTTCATCTGAATTTGTAAACTTGCACTTGCACTTTATGATTGATGAATTGAATTGTAACAGCCATTTGCCTTCCTTCTCTAAAATTGTGTTGTTTTTCCTTCCCGCCCCATTTCCCTGTTTTTATTATTCATCTGGTAATTGATATGACGGTAATATCAAATTAGATCAGATGACACTATGTTTACAGATTTTTGCACTTGCACTTTATTAGGTTGTTCCGGTGTACACCCTGACTTGGGCAAAATTTTATTGTCAGCTTTGGTCCCCATGTTGATAGGTCATGCAATAGGTTTTTTTAACCACTTGGTTTTTATCGTCAGCAATTATATGATGTTAATGATATTTTAATCTATCAGATCAATTCAACAGTAATGATGTGTTTATACTGTTAGTTTTACACTATTTCATCATGATAGAGGGAGCCCTATGAGTTGGTTATGACATTATAGTATGTTTACTAGCTTTATTAAAAGCCCAGGGGGTGTAACCGGAATGGGATGTGTGTCACTATAAAATGAGAGTTTTTGGTTCCGGTGCGTTATGTGAACAAGGCTGTGGTAACGCGGCCGAAACGCGTCATGCTGAAAACTGCAATAAAGCACGCTATTTAAATCTCCACATCTGTGGTCCGAACCTGTTTGTGTATTACCAGAAGAGGTAATTCAGGACTCTGTATTTTCATATATATATATATATATATATATATATATATATATTATCTACTGGCGGTCGCCAGTAGATAGTTATAGTTAGGACCTATTATCCATAGGAAATCCGCGACATTCTATTTGAAATAATGTTGGCGCCGGTTGACGAATCTTCGCGAAAGTTTCCAACTTGTTGGGGCGCTCCGCTCCTACCCTGAAAGTCTCGGGTTGATTCGTCAAGCGGGGGCCGAGACAAAAGGGGGGTCCCAAAACGCGTTTTCCCATTCATTTTTCCATAGGAACCTTTAGTCGCAGCTACAGCCTGAACTGCTGAACGGAATTACACCAAATTTGACAAAGAGGTAGCCCTTGGTTCAGTGTTGTGCCTTTTGCTTAAATGGTGTAAATCCGTTCAGTAGTTTCTGAGAAAATCACAAATAAAATCACATATATATCTATGGCCGAGTAGGGTCCGCGTACCCTCCCGATCATGAGCTGCATGCTAATTGGCTGTCAACACTCCAAATCAGGAAGTGTTGGCAGCCATTTATCCCTCGGTAGAACCGAGGGACAGAAACAAGTGCGCAAAGCGCAAAAAGGGGGCAGGGTAGAAACACCCTGACCCCCTAGGTCTGCTCAGGGGGTCCCACAAGGACCCCCTGGGCATAAAAAAGCCTTTAAAAAAAAAAAAAATCGGCGGGATGCGTTTAGGGTGCGCGGATCCTGCCGAGAAAAAAAAAAAAAAACAAGTGCGCAAAACGCACAAAGGGGGCAGGGTAGAAACACCCTGACCCCTAGGTCTGCTCAGGGGTCCCACAAGGACCCCCTGGGCAGAAAAAAGCATTTTTTTAAAAAACAAAATCGGCGGGATGCGCTTAGGGTGCGCGAATCCCGCCAAAGAAACGAAGCGCGGTCTCCCGCGCGTTCGTTAATTGCCCCGGGTGGGCCAAGTCCCGGGGGCATGGTGGGGGGTTTAAATTTAATGTGGGGGCCTCTAAGGCCCCAAGCCCGAGGACCGCCACCCCTGGGCCTTTGAAAACATAATGGTGCGGGAGGGCTCTTGGCCCTCCCGCAGCCCGGGGACCGCCACCCCCGGGGCTTCTTTTTAAAAAAAAATTTTGACCTGTGTGGGGGGCTCCAGCCCCCACACGCCCGGGGACCGCCACCTCCCCAGGGCACTAAAGATTTGAATATGGGGGTCCGTTACGGACCCAAAGCCCCGGGGACCACCACCTCCCCGGGGCTGTGCACTGGATGGGAGGGGGCCGCGCGGCCCCCTCCAGGAGCCCTTGATGGCCCTGGGGACCGCCACCCCCAGGGCCGGCTCCTGCAGTGTCCCGGGGTGCCTACCCCGGGACACTGTAGTTTGCTATGACAGGACGGGAGCCTCGCGGCTCCCGTCCTGTCATAGCAAACTTGGTTTGCATTTTGAAGAGAGAGCAGGAAACCTGCTCTCTCTTTCAAAATGCAAACCAATTGCTTTCCACATGGGGAGCAGCATGTTAGCTGATCCCCATGTGGAAAGCAATGCCGGCTCCCGTAGGACGCGGGGAGCCGGCTGGGACTGTGGGGGATTGGGGACCCCCCAGTCCCCAACCAGAGGCCAGGCCCCGGGGATGGGGTCCCCGGGGCCATAAGTGGCCAGGGAGGGGGCCACGCAGCCCCCTCCCCAAATAAAAAAAAAAAAAAAAAAAGGGCAAGGCCGGCCCCGGGAGATGGGGTCCCCGGGGCCTTAAATGGCCTGAGGAGGGGGCCACGCAGCCCCCTCCAAATTTAAAAAAAAAAAATCGAGGGCATGCCCCGGGGGATGGGGTCCCTGGGGCCAATACAGGCCCAGGGAAGGGGGACCACGCGGCCCCCTTCCCGTTTTTTTTAAATTAAAAAAATAAATAAATTGCTCAGGCCCCGGGGTTGGGGTCCCCGGGGCCAAAAGTGGCCAAGGGAAGGGGGCCACGCAGCCCCCTCCCATTAAAAAAAAACCAAAAAAAAAAAACGACCGGCATCGTGCCGGAGGCTCCGCCCCCTCCCTGCAGTACTCTGCAAACGCGCCCCCTGGCGCGTTTTAAGAAGGAAGTAATTCCCCTTGAATGCTGGGGGTCCCTGGGGGCCAACTAGCCCACCAGGAACCTCCAGTATGCGCCAGGGGGCTGCGTTGCAGAGAGGTGCCCCTTTTTACACCTCTCTGCAACGCAGCTCTGTGGCGCTTTTTAGAAATACATGGTGGGCTAGTTGGACTCCAGGGACCCTCAGGATTCAAGGGGACTTAATCCCCCAACTTAAATCGCGCCACGGGTGCGTTTGCACAGTGGTGAAGGGAGGGGGCGGGGCTTCAGGTGACATGTGTGCAAACAGGCCCCGTGGCGCGTTTTAAGATGGGGAATTAAATCCCCTTCAATCCTGAGGGTCCCTAGGTGCCAACTAGCCCAACAGGTACGTCCAGAAAGCGCCACAGAGCTGCATTGCAGAGAGGTGCAAAAAGGGTCATGGCCTCTGAACACCTCTCTGTAACGCAGCTCCCTGGCGCATACTGGAGGTACAGGGTGGGCTAGTTGGACCCCAGGGACCCTCATGATTCAAGGGGACTTAATCCCCCAACTTAAAACGCGCCACGGGGCGCGTTTGCACAGATGTCACCTCAGGCCCCGCCCCCTCCCTTCACCATTGTGCAAATATTCCTCTAAAATCAGCTGAACTACGAATTCCTATTTACTCACCTGTTATCAGGAGAGACCTCAGTGCTGCATCTTTCAGCCCAGTACTGATCCTGAAAAATAATTTTAACCGTACTTACCAGTAACTTGAATTTCCTTCCATAGGATATCATTGACTGCTTTTTGCTGAAAAAGTTTCTAAGTGTCAATTTTTGAAACTTACAAATATTCCTCTAAAATCAGCTGAACTACGAATTCTGATTTACTCACCTGTTATCAGGAGAGAACCCAGTGCTGCATCTTTTAGCCCAGCACTGACCCTGAATAGTAATTCTAACCGTACTTAACAGTAACTTGAATTTCCTTCCATAGGCTAACATTGACTGGTTTCACTTGGAAATTCTTCTAAGTGTGGAGTTTTGGAACTTTATAATATTTCTCTAAAATTAGCCGAACTATGAATTCCGATTTACTCACCTGTTATCAGGAGAGAACCCAGTGCTGCATCTTTTAGCCCAGCACTGACCCTGAATAGTAATTCTAACCGTACTTAACAGTAACTTGAATTTCCTTCCATAGGAATCCATTGTCTGGTTTTCAGCAGAAAAGTTTCAAAGTGTCGATTTTCACAAACTACAAATATTCCTTAAAAATCGCCTGTGTGACTTAAACGCATTCTTTCAACTGTTTACAGGAGATGCACCAGTGCTGGTTCCAGGATCCACCTCTGAGTAAGAAAAAGTAACTATAACACTACTTACCTGCTAAGTGAATTTCCTCCCATAGGATAACATTGGTGATTCTATGTGAAAAAGTTTGTCAACTTTTAAAATACAATAATATTCCTTAAAAATCACTACTGTAACCAAAACGCTTTTACTCAACTGTTTACAGGAGATGTCCCAGGACTGAATCTAGGATCCAGTCCTGTGGTTAGAAAAAGTAATCCATAAAGTAACTGATTGCATTTAACTAGAAATTCACATTGAGCTCAATGTTGCATTGTTTTTGAAATTGTGTTGCCCATTGCAACAACTGTAACTACTGTACTTAAAAGTCTATTGCCTATTTGCAAAGTATTTAAACTAAAGTAATTCATTCTGAGAAAGTATATTTTGTAATGTAATGTAGAATGTAATTACAATGTAATTTAAAAAATAAAATATCTAAAAATAAATAGTTTAAAAAAATGTTGTAAATCAGTATCAAAAAAATAAATATAACAATTAATACATTTAAAAATTGTCATTTACAAAACCTTTGAAATTCACTGAAAAAACCATAGGTTTCAGACACGTTATAGTTAGGAATTAGCATTTAAAAAACCTTTGAAATTCACTGAAAAAACCATAGGTTTCAGACACGTTATAGTTAGGAATTAGCATTTAAAAAACCTTTGAAATTCACTGAAAAAACCATAGGTTTCAGGCACGTTATAATTAGAAATTAGCATTTAAAAAACCTTAGAAATTCACTGAAAAAACCATAAGGTTTTAGGGACAGTTATAGTTAGTTGGACATTGCACTCGTACAAAACCCGTGAAATTCCCCCGTTATAGTTAGTTCAGGTAACTATAACTCGCGACCCCGCAATGCACTGCTGATGACGTCACATATTACATCACTCATGACATGGTCAGTGACATCACTGATGACATCACTGATGACATCTCAAATGACATCACTGATGACATCATCCATGTGAGAATTTAATGCATCTTCTCACACCCTAATATAACTTTTGATACACCCACTCTAAATTACAGACTGCCATTCTCAAAACCATACACACTCCAATACCAATAACTACATACCCACTCACTGATTCTTAGGTCTACACACACACATCTACTCACTCACCCGTACAGTCACTCATACTTACAGTCACTCAGTACAGGACTATCATATGCACTCATACACCTATATAAACACTCACACAACGCAACTCATCCATAGAGGTACTCACACACCTAGTCAGTCATGCAAATAATTAATCACACTCCAATTTACTCACCTATACAGTTATACACACCAGCTCACTTACTCATAAAAATACTAGCACATTTTTACGCTCCTATGCAATCACTGATGCAAGCACACACTCATCCATATAGCCACTCTCACAATCACACACTATCACTTATAGCCATTTATATACTCCAACACACATATATACTGCTTTTCACATATGTAGTTACTCACACATGTACCACTGAGATATACATTCAATCACTAACACACCCATACACACACTCACCCACCCATACAGTCCATCACAGACGCACTCTTGAAACCATGCACCCAGTGAATCACCCACTCACACATCTATGCACAGAGTCACATACACCCCACCCACACAAACACTGAGGCACCCATACAGATACTCAGAGAACCAATCCATAACCCATATAGACACTCATTTAGCTAGTCAGAAACCCATGCAGCTGCTTACACAACAACAGACAGACGGATACAGACATTCACACAGTTTAGTCACTCACCCATGCATCCAGTAAGATACGTTTAATCACTCACTTATAGACTCAGTCACGCACCTACTAAATCATCCATTCAGACGCTTATACACCCACTCATTCTTCAATACGCCTTTCCCTATATATATTAAACATATTTAAACTTTACACAAACACACAGTCACTGGATGATGTCATCAGTGATGTCATCAGTGATGTCATTTGAGATGTCATCAGTGATGTCATCAGTGATGTCACTGACCATGTCATGAGTGATGTAATATGTGACGTCATCAGCAGTGCATTGCGGGAGCGCGAGTTATAGTTACCTGAACTAACTATAACGGGGGAATTTCACGGGTTTTGTACGAGTGCAATGTCCAACTAACTATAACTGTCCCTAAAACCTTATGGTTTTTTCAGTGAATTTCTAAGGTTTTTTAAATGCTAATTTCTAACTATAACGTGCCTGAAACCTATGGTTTTTTCAGTGAATATATATATATATATATATATATATCAACCTACACCCATAAATATAATTGTGTGTGTATATTTATATATACATACATATAACCCTATTATTAAAAATATATTGTACATTACATTCAATTTTTTATGTACTACTATAAAAAGCATAAATAAATATATATATATATATATTATCTACTGGCGGTCGCCAGTAGATAGTTATAGTTACAACCTATTATCCATAGGAAATCCGCGACATTCTATTTGAAATAACTCTCTTGCCGGTTGACGTATCTTCGCAAAATTTTCAAACTTTGTGGGGCGCTCCGGTCCGCTCCTACCCTGAAAGTCTCGGGGGATTCGTCAAGCGGGGGCCAAGAAAAAGGGGGTCCCAAAACGTGTTTTCCCCATGCAATTTTCCATAGGAAACTTTAGACACGGCTACAGCCCGAACTGCTGAACGGAATTACACCAAATTTGGCAAAGAGGTAGTTCTTGGTTCAGAAAGAACCCTTTTTGTTAAATGGTGTAAATCCGTTCAGTAGTTGCTGAGAAAATCAAAAGTAAAAGTACATATATATCTATGGGCACGGAGGATTCGCGCACCCTGAGCGCACCCTGCGCGCACTGTCCCGATCACGAGCTGCATGTTAATTGGCTGTCAGCTGGCTGTCAACATTCCGATTCAGGAAATGTTGGCAGCCATTTTGTCCCTCGGTAGAACCGAGGGACAGAAACAAGTGCGCAAAGCGCACAAAGGGGGCAGGGTAGAAACACCCTGACCCCCTAGGTTTGCTCAGGGGGTCCCACAAGAACCCCTGGGCAAAAAAATAAAAATAATTTTTTTTTAAATCGGCAGGATGCGCTCAGGGTGCGCGAATCCTGCCGGAAAAAATCAAAGCGCGGTCTCCGCGCTTCGATTGTATTTTGCCCCCGGGTGGCCCAAGTCCCGGGGGCATGGTGGGGGGTTTAATTTTATGTGTGGGGGCCTCAAAGGGCCCCCAAGCCCCGGGGACCGCCACCCCCGGGGATTTCTTTTAAAAATGGTGCGGGGAGGGCTCTGAGCCCTCCCGCAGCCCCGAGGACCACCACCTCCCCGGGGCTTTTTAAAAAATTAAACAACCTGTGTGGGGGGCTCCAGCCCCCACACACCCCGAGGACCGCCACCTCCCCGGGGCACTAACAAATTAAAATGGGGGTCCGTTTTGGACCCCGAAGCCCCGGGGACCACCACCTCCCCGGGGCTGTGCTGATGTAGGGAGGGGGCCGCGCGGCCCCCTCCTGGAGCCCTTGATGGCCCTGGGGACCACCACCCCCCAGGGCCGGCTCCTGCAGTGTCCCGGGGTGCCTACCCCCGGGACACTGTAGTTTGCTATGGCAGGACGGGAGCCTCGCGGCTCCCGTCCTGCCATAGCAAGCTGCTTTGGATATTGGAAGAGAGAGCAGGGAAACCTGCTCTCTTCCAATATCCAAAGCACATTGCTTTTCCACATGGGGAGCAGCATGTCAGCTGCTCCCCATGTGGAACAGCAATGCCGGCTCCCAAGGGACGTGGGGAGCCGGCGGGACTGTGGGGGATTGGGGACCCCCACAGTCCCCAACGGAGAGGGCCAGCCCCGGGGGATGGGGTCCCTGGGGCAAGTAGTGGCCCAGGAGGGGGCCATGCGGCCCCCCTCCCCAAAAAAGAAAAAAAAAAAAAAAAAAAAATGGAAAGGCCGGCCCCGAGGGATGGGGTCCCCGGGGCCTTAAATGGCCTGAGGAGGGGGGCCACGCAGCCCCCTCCCAAGAAAATAAAAAAAGGCCATGCCCCGGGGGATGGGGTCCCCGGGGCCAATACAGGCCCAGGGAAGGGGGCCACGCGGCCCCTTCCCGTTTTTTTAAATAAAATTAAATTTAAAAAAGGGGTAAGGCCCTGGGGGATGGGGTCCCCAGGGACAAAAAACAGGAAAAAGGAAGGGGGGCCACACAGCCCCCCTTCAGGGGACAAAAAAAAACAACAAACAAAAAAAACGATCGGGCCCGCAGGCCCCGCCCCCTTCCTTCACCACTCTGCAAACGCGCCCCTGGCGCGTTTGCAGAGGGGAACGAATTCCCCTTGAATACTGGGGGTCCCTGGGGGCCAACTAGCCCACCAGGAACCTCCAATATGCGCCAGGGGGCTGCGTTGCAGAGACGTGTAGAGAGGCCACACCCCTTTTACACCTCTCTGCAACGCAGCTCTGTGGCGCTTTTGGAGGTATATGGTGGGCTAGTTGGACTCCGGGGACCCTCAGGATTCAAGGGGACTTAATCCCCCAACTTAAAACGCGCCACGGGGCGTGTTTGCACAGTGGTGAAGGGAGGGCGGGGCTTCAGGTGACATGTGTGCAAACAGGCCCCGTGGCGCGTTTTAAGATGGGGAATTAAATCCCCTTCAATCCTGAGGGTCCCTGGGGGCCAACTAGCCCAACAGGTACATCCAGAAAGCGCCACAGAGCTGCGTTGCAGAGAGGTGTAAAAGGGGTGTGGCCTCTCTACACGTCTCTGCAACGCAGCCCCTGGCGCATATTGGAGGTTCCTGGTGGGCTAGTTGGCCCCTAGGGACCCTCAGGATTCAAGGGGACTTAATCCCCCAACTTAAAACGCGCCACGGGGCGCGTTTGCACAGATGTCACCTCAGGCCCCGCCCCTCCCTTCACCATTGTGCAAATATTCTTCTAAAATCATCCGAAATACGAATTCCGATTTACTCACCTGTTATCAGGAGAGACCTCAGTGCTGCATCTTTCAGCCCAGTACTGATCCTCAAAAGTAATTTTAACCGTACTTACCAGTAACTTGAATTTCCTTCCATAGGATATCATTGCCTGCTTTTTGCTGAAAAAGTTTCTAAGTGTTGATTTTTGAAACATACAAATATTCCTCTAAAATCAGCCGAAATACGAATTCCGATTTACTCACCTGTTATAAGGAGAGACCTCAGTGCTGTATCTTTCAGCCCAGTACTGGTCCTGAAAAGTAATTTTAACCGTACTTACCAGTAACTTGAATTTCCTTCCATAGGCTAACATTTACTGGTTTCACTTGGAAATTCTTCTAAGTGTGGAGTTTTGGAACTTTAAAATATTCCTCTAAAATCAGCCGAAATACGAATTCCGATTTACTGACCTGTTATCAGGAGAGACCTCAGTGCTGCATCTTTCAGCCCAGTACTAATCCTGAAAAGTAATTTTAACCGTACTTAACAGTAACTTGAATTACCTTCATAGGCTAACATTGACTGGTTTCACTTGGAAATTCTTCTAAGTGTGGAGTTTTTGAACTTTATAATATTCCTCTAAAATCAACCAAAGTACGAATACCAATTTACTCACCTGTTATCAGGAGAGAACCCAGTGCTGCATCTTTTAGCCCAGCACTGACCCTGAAAAGTAATTGTAACCGTACTTACCAGTAACTTATATTTTCTTCCATAGGAATCCATTGTCTGGTTTTCAGCAAAAAGTTTCAAAGTGTTGATTTTTACAAACTACAAATATTCCTTAAAAATCACCTGTATGACTTAAACGCATTCTTTCAACTGTTTACAGGAGATGCACCAGTGCTGGATCCAGGATCCAACACTGAGTAAGAAAAAGTAACGATAACAGTTTTTACCTGCTAAGTGAATTTCCTTCCATAGGATAACATTGGTGATTCTATGAGAAAAAGTTTCTAAGTGTCAACTTTTAAAATACAATAATATTCCTTAAAAATCACGACTGTAACCAAAACGCTTTTACTCAACTGTTTACATGAGATGTACCAGGACTGAATCTAGGATCCAGTCCTGTGGTTAGAAAAGTAATCCATAAAGTAACTAATTGCATTTAACTAGAAATTCACATTGAGCTGAATGTTGCATTGTGTTTGAAAATGTGTTGCCCATTGCAACAACTGTAACTACTGTACTTAAAAGTCTATTGCCTATGTGCAAAGTATTTAAACTAAAGTAATTCATTCTGAGAAAGTATTTTTTGTAATGTAATGTATAATGTAATTACAATGTAATTTAAAAAATAAAATATGTAAAAAAAAATTGTTTCTAAAAATGTAGTAAATCAGTATGAAAAAAATTAATATAACAATTAATACATTTAAAAATTGTCATTTACAAAACCTTTGAAATTCACTGAAAAAACCGTAGGTATCAGGCACGTTATAGTTAGAAATTAGCATTTAAAAAACCTTTGAAATTCACTGAAAAAACCATAGATTTCAGACACGTTATAGTTACAAATTAGCATTTAAAAAACCTTTGAAATTCACTTAAAAAACCATAGGTTTTAGACACGTTATAGTTACAAATTAGCATTTAAAAAACCTTTGAAATTCACTGAAAAAACCATAGGTTTTAGGGACAGTTATAGTTACTTGGACATTGCACTCGTACAAAACCCGTGAAATTCCCCCGTTATAGTTAGTTCAGCTAACTATAACTCTCGCCCCCGCAATGCACTGCTGATGACGTCACATATTACATCACTCATGACATGGTCAGTGACATCACTGATGACATCACTGATGACATCTCAAATGACATCACTGATGACATCATCCACGTGATAATCTGATGCACCTCCTCACACCCTAATATAATCTTTGATACACCCACTCTAAATTACAGACTGCCATTCGCAAAACCATAGACACTCCAACACCAATAACTACATACCCACTCACTGATTCTTAGGTCTACACACACACATCCACTCACTCACCCGTACAGTCACTCATACTTACGGTCACTCAGTACAGGACTATCATATGCACTCTTACTCCTATATAGACACTCAAACAACGCCACTCATCCATAGAGATACTCAGACACCTAGTCAGTCATGCAAATAATTAAACACACTGCCATTTACTCACCTATACAGTTATACACACACCAGCTCACTTACTCATACAAATAGTATCACATTGTTACGCTCTTATACAATCACTGATACAAGCACACACTCATCCATACAGCCACTATCACAATCACTCACTCTTGCTTATAGCTATTTATATACTCCAACACACATATATACTGCCTTTCACATATGTAGTTACTCACACATGTACCACTGGGACATACATTCACTCACTAACACACTCTTACACACACTTACCCACCCATACAGTCTATCACAGATGCACTCTTGAAACCATCCACCCAGTGAATCACCCACTCACACATCTATGCACAGAGTTGCACACACCCCTCCCACACAAACACTCAGGCACCCATACAGATACTCAGACAAGCATTCAATAACTCATATAGACACTCATTTAGCTATTCACAAACACATGCAGCCACTTACACAGCAACAGACAGACGGATACAGACATTCACCCAGATTAGTCACTAACCCATGCATTCAGTAAGATACGTTAAATCACTCACTTATAGAGTCAGTCACGCACCTACTAAATCATCCATACAGACACTTACACACCCACTCATTCTTCAATACGTCTTTTCCTATATATATTAAAAATATTTAAACTTTACAGAAACACACAGTCACTGGATGATGTCATCAGTGATGTCATTTGAGATGTCATCAGTGATGTCCTCAGTGATGTCACTGACCATGTCATGAGTGATGTAATATGTGACGTCATCAGCAGTGCATTGCGGGGGCGCGAGTTATAGTTAGCTGAACTAACTATAACGGGGGAATTTCACGGGTTTTGTACGAGTGCAATGTCCAAGTAACTATAACTGTCCCTAAAACCTATGGTTTTTTCAGTGAATTTCAAAGGTTTTTTAAATGCTAATTTGTAACTATAACGTGTCTAAAACCTATGGTTTTTTAAGTGAATATATATATACATAGAACATAAAACCAATTAACAAATCAAATGTAAAATATTAAATACATTACAAAATTAAATATATT
Organism: Calotriton arnoldi; assembly: GCA_963921515.1. Taxonomy (NCBI): domain Eukaryota; kingdom Metazoa; phylum Chordata; class Amphibia; order Caudata; family Salamandridae; genus Calotriton; species Calotriton arnoldi. The sequence continues at coordinate 1,198,151 of CAWUFW010000565.1, read as the reverse complement.
TTTTTTTACTATAAATATCAAAAAACAAAATGATACAAAAATATACTTATATGTACAAATATTATTAAATTAAACAAATAATAATATTAGATATATTTAAACAACATTAAAAAATATGGAAATCTGGAAATAATACATATACTATACCCACTCCAGTCTGTGCAACAGAAGGGAAAGCGTTGGACATCAAAGGGGTGAAATTTACTATTCTCACTCCAGCCTGTGCAACAGTAGGAAAAACGTTGGACTCCGGAGGTGTAAAATGTCCTATTCCCTCTCCAGCGTGTGCAACAGTAGGGAAAGCGTTGGACTTCAGAGGGATTACATTTACTATTCCCACCCCATTGTTTGCAACAGTAGGGAAAGGGTTGGACTTTGGAGGAGTTAAATTTACTATTCCCACTCCAGTCTGTGCAACGGTAGGGAAAGTCTTGGACTCCAGAGGGGTAAAATGTACTACTCCCCCACCTGTCTGTGCAACAGTAGGAAAAGCGTTGGACTCTGAAGGGGTAACATTTACTATTCCCACTCCAATCTGTGCAACAGTAGAGAAAGCGTTGGACTTCGGAGGGGAAAAATGTACTATTCTCACTCCATTCTGTGCAACAGTAAGGAAAATGTTGGACTCTTGAGGGGTTACATTTAGTATTCCCATTCCAGTCTGTACAACACTATGGAAAACGTTGGACTCCAGAGGGATAATATTTACTATTCCCACTCCAGTTTTTACAACAGTAGGGAAAGTGTTGGACTCCGGAGGCGTAAAATTTACTATTCACACTCCAGTGTGTGCAACAGTAGGGAAAGCGTTGGACTTTGGAGGGATTACATTTATTGTTTCCACTCCATTCTTTGCAAAAGTAGGGGAAGCTTTGGACTTCAAAGGGGTTAAATTTACTATTCCCACTCCAGTCTGTGCAACAGTAGGGAAAGGATTGGACTTCGGAAGGGTTAAATTTACTATTCCCACTCCAGTGTCAAGGTAGAAATCCTCAGGGTCGGTTTGTAGCTCAGAATGGTCCACCTCTTGATAGTCCCAAGCCAGAACAGCAATAATAGCACAGGACAGTGGGATGATCAAGCGAGGGACGGATAGGGAGGGAACAGCAAGGAGGGAGATCTGAAATTACAGCAAAAGATCAAAAATATTCCATACTGTCCAGTGCTTCTGAATGTACATTAAACATCACAATTCCTCAAGAGATAGAGCATTTCAAATACCTGTAACAAAAAATAAAACTTCTATGCAGCATGCAATATTCTACGTATTCCATAGCTCCGGTGGGGAAAAATCTGTTCTTCCAATGTGTTTGCTGTATCAAAATATATATATATGGACAGACTCTATAACATCACAAGCATAATAATACATGCCAAGAACATAAGCTAATGAAGTAAGGCTTGGTCCCACAATATGCCCTACCCTTTATCGACTCCATATGTCATCACAGGGGTTGAGCGTAGTCCAGTACCGCTCTGGAGATAACCCCTGTTAAATAGAGCCAAAAGACAGCAAACGCCTAAAAGACTTATCCAGCAATTCCTTGTAGTTATTACAATCTCATAAGTACAAGGAGGATATGCTATTCTAATGTTCTGTGTTGAAGACCAAACAGCCAAATCCAAGCAAACCCTCACCAACAGTGAATGGCCCTGGCTGAGTAAATCTCTCCGTAAAGCATGTGTAAATGTCAGAGGTAATATAGAGGGAACCACTAGCCGATTCTCTGCTTGCAGGATTTGAGCAAAAGTCTTTAGGGCATTAAGCAATATGCGGAATGCTCCACAGCATGGGGGACAAAGCCAAAATAATAGATCAAGCCGAACCGGAGAGGCTCAACTTGAATAGGTGAGGGTGAGAGATAAGGGAGTCTGTGCGTCGGACAGCGGAGCAGGAAATGCTGTCCCAACGCACTGTAAGCGCGACGAGGGCCTCCCCGTCAATGCAGGGAAGTAACAAGGAAAAAGGGCGAGTGGTGCAGAGCACCCTTCCCACACCAGCAGGCAAGACGACGTCCTTCCTTGATCGGGAACCGGGAAGAATTTCTGACGTTGTTTCGCAGTCCGTCTACAGTTTAATAGATGGACTCCCTCCACGCACAGCGTCAACGTGCTATGCCTCATGGGAATTGTAGTTCCCAATTCTCCCGCTTCTGCGTGCGGATCCCGATGCAGGGGTTTTTTGTGACACACCCTCATGCATGTCAGGACCCACGTAAGGCGCGCTTGAGCAATTAGTACATAACAGTACATCCCCCCTTAACGAGAGCGCGCTGCAGGACCCGGCTTCAGAGGGAATTTTCTATGAAAAGAAGACACCAACCTAGGCGCATTAACCCTAGAAGCTGTTTCTCAGGAATTCTCTTCTGGCCCATACCCTTTCCATGAAACTAGGTGCCATAGCCTGTTTCTTCGCAGTTTCGCATCTATGAAACATACCTCGTATTCAAAGTCTTCATTAACCAGAACTGGCAAAGGTAATTTCTTCACGGGTGAGTCCCGGGGAGTGATGCGCGAGCCTCAGGTGTGAGCCTCGCGCCCTGGCCACCCTCACCAGAAGTGCTCATGAATAGTTCATAGGAACAAATGTGAACATTGTCTGCGACACCAGGTTTAATTGTGCACATGTAATGTATATTCTGCACAGGGTCGGATCAGCAGAATTTGGAACTGCGTCCTGATTAGGAATTCAACACTGGCGGAAGTGTGAGAAGGACGACAAGAGACAGCTTTGATGGGAAAATAGTCACTGAAATAAAGAAAATCTGCCTTGGTATGAGGCAGAAGTGGCCTTCAGTCAAGTATATTGCAGTCCATCATCGCCTTGGTTTAGTGCCTATTACCGAAGCAAGTGTGATTATTGCTGTTTCCTCACCACATAGAAGAGAGTCCTTAGAAGCTGTACAGTACTGCATTGACACCTTGAAGGCCACAGTTCCAATTTGGAAAAAGGAGATTTATGATGAAGAAAAATACTCATGGAAAGAAAATAAAGAATGCTTTTGGACATAATGAGAAATTATGTAAACTCTAAATGCTTTGCAAAGACTTTATCAAGAAACAGATGGTTAATATCCAATGCTCGACGTGACCTGAAGATTTTCATTTATTGAATGTACACTAATAATTAGTAGGGAAACCTAAATTTCAGCTGATTCCACCAAGTTTTCACAGGTCTAAATCTACCACCAGAAATGTAGTGTTATTCATCTACCACCCCACAACTGACTAACAATGCCAAGTCGCTTGGCTTCCACATTAGTATTTCCTTCTTTATAAACCATGTAAGTCAGGAAATGAAAACCTAATAACTACCGCTGTGTCATATAAAGTAAAGTCCTACCTTTTGGAAGTAGACTTCAGAGCACTGTGGAAGCTCTGTTCCTCTCACACCTTGATTGTGTTAATGCCCAGCTAACAAGAGTGCCAGTTTCACATCTCAAACTTGGATCCTCCATGCCACAGACTGCCTGATAATGGGTCTCTAGAGGTTCACCAGGATCACAAGCACATTCAAAGAACTCTCCTGGCTTCTGATGCCAGACTGCATTACCTTTGCAAAGCGGTGCATCGTTTACAGACCACTCTACACAAGGGCCCACCATAACCGTCTTCCAAGAGCAGAATCTGCAGCTGGTGGAGAAACAACACCTCAAGAATGGAAATCAAGTGATATAAGGAGACGAGCACGCAGCAACTCTTGTTTTCCTACACCCAGAGACTCTGGAACACGATCCTAGTACTGATCCGTCAAACATCTTTCCTATGCGAATGAAGACTTCTCTTCACATAACATCGTGCTGCATCTCGTTGCACCCTAATATTTCCCCACTTTACTACGCTCTCTGTTCAATAGAATCCCCTTTTCCCATGCATCCCCCTTTTCTTGTTATAACCACCTTCCTTACCCCTCCTTTTTATGTTTGGTGCTCTGATGCTGGGTAGCTAGGTTTGAGCTTTAAAATGACATAAATAAATACCTACATACCCAAAAAAAAAAAAAAAAGGTAATTTCTTCACTGATGTAGTTGAAGGTTTGAACAACGACACGTGAAAGACAGGATGAATCCGCAGGTGGGATGGCAGGGCCAGTTTCATAGCCACCGGATTGATACATTTGATTATTTTATATGGTCCTATGTACCTGGGATTAAAAACACTATGTTTCTTGAAACAAATGTTCTTGGTGGACAACCACACCCTGTCCCCTTTTTTGTACAAAGGCCCTGGTCTTCGATGTTTATCAGCGGATTTCTTGTACTTGACTTTAGTTTCTCTCAAATGTTTCTGAGCATTTTTTAGTGTTTCCTGAATGTGAGCCACTCTTTTACATACCTCAGATATCTTGGTAATTTCTGTGGGATGAATGAACGGTAGGAATCTGGGGTGATAACCAAATGAGTTGTAAAAAGGGGACACTTGAGTAGAACTGTGAGTGGCACTGCTGTAGGCAATCTCTGCTAACCAAAGGTAGTCCACCCATGCTTCAGTACTGTTGTCCACATAGCAGCGGAGATATTGCTTCAGTGTTTGGTTCAGGCGTTCTGTCTGACCATCCGTTTGCGGATGGAAACTCGTGGACAAGGCTGTGGTGACATGTTAGGATGTGCACCACACCTTCCAGAATTGGGCGGTGAACTGAGAACTGCGATCTGACACAATGGTTCTTGGTAAGCCATGTAAACGTACAATGTGTATCATGAGTATATGAGCCAATTGACCTGCCGATGGCATTTGTTTGCAGGCAATAAAGTGTCCCATCTTAGTGAGATAGTCTACCGCTACAAGGATGACAGTGTATCCTTTGTCATTTGGAAGTCCAACAACAAAGTCTAGCGAGATGACTTCCCAAGGATATCCAGGTGTGGGCATTGGCTGTAACAATACTGAAGGCCGTTGATGATCAGTTTTCATCCTAACACAAACTTCACACGATTGTATCCACGACTTAATGTCTACCGACAGAGACGGCCACCAGAATTGTCTATTTATTCGATCCATGGGCTTTATTATTCCATTGTGTCCTGTGCTTGGTAGTTCATGACACCAGTGAAAGACTTTCCTACGTAGTGCTACTGTAGGTACAAGAATACGGTTTCCTTTCATTGGGATTCCTCCTTTTAGTTGCCATTCAGTATGTCTTTTTAGCCATGCTTTCCATGAGAAGGTGTTCACACCTTTTATTACCTCTTTGAGGAAGGTATCCGGTTGTATGGCACAGAGCACTTTCTTAGGATCAACTATTGAATGTTCCTGAATGTTTTCCAGTTCTTTAGTAGATGATTGTCTAGTAAGAGCATCCGCTTTTTTGCTATCACTACCAGGTCTGTAAGTAAAGGATAAATTGATATTCTGAAAAGAACTACATCCACCGACGTTGTCGAGGGGTTGGGTGTCTAGCAGCCGTCATAAACTGCAGATTCCTGCGATTGGTGTACACCGTAACAACATGAGTCGCTCCCATTAAGAAGTGTCTCCACTCCATAAAGGCCTCCTTAATGGCCAAAAGCTCTTTTTCAGAAATGATGTAATTCCTTTCGTCCTCCTTTAATCTACCAGATATATAGTCCACAGGATGGAGTTGTCCCGTTACGGAATGTCTTTGAGATAACACATCTCCAATAGCAACATCAGAGGCATCTGCTTCCACAATATAGGGTTCTGATGGATCTGGGTGTGTCAACACAGTGGGGTTGAAATAAAGGCTTTCTTCAAGGCTATGAATGCCTCCTGTGCTTCTTGATTCCATTTGAACACCTGGGATTTCCTCAGTAGCTTGGTAATGGGGGCCACCAACTTGGAGAATTGATTGATAAATCTTCGGTAAAAGTTCGCAAACCCTGTAAAACACTGGACGTTTCGGACATTTTGTGGAGGCGGCCATTCCTTCACCGCCAAGATCTTTCTTTCGGCCATTTCCTGTCCTGATGGAGTGAGCATGACTCTGAGAGACTCCACAGTGCACACGTGAAATTCACACTTACTCAGTTTGCAGAATAACCAGTTGTTTTGCAATATCTGCAATACAGACTTCACATGTTTTACGTGTTTTATGTCGTCATCTGAATAGATGAGGATATCATCTATGTATACCACCACATAATGGTCCAAGATCTTGCGAAGAACATCATTCAAGAAGTATTGGAATGCTGCCGGGGCATTGCATAACCCAAAGGGCATAACTAGATATTCAAACAGTCCATAACGTATATTGAATGCCGTCTTCCACTCATCCCCACTCTTCATGCGAACCAAGTGATAAGCGCCTTTTAGATCTAGCTTCGTATAGCTCGCTGCCTTCTTAACTTGTTCCAACAGCACCGGAATCAGTGGTAGTGGATAGCGATTATTCACCGTAATATTGTCCAATGCTCTGTAATTGATGCAAGCGCGGAGCTCGCCATTCGCCTTTTGGATGAAAAAAAGTGGAGAGGCGGCCGGTGACTTGGATGGACGAATGAATCCCATCTCCAGATGTTTATCTAGGTAGGCTCGGAGGTGTAGATTTTCGGGTTCTGTCAGGGCATATACTCTCCCACTTGGTACTACAACTCCTGGAATTAAATCGATTTGACAATCATATTGTCTGTGTGGAGGCAGGCTTTCTGCCTGTATGTCATTAAATACTTCAGCATATTCATGATACTGGACCGGGAGTGTAGTGTTCTTTTCCGCTGCTGTGGCTATACACAGGCCCGATGCCAAGGCGGTAGCGGGTCCTCCTGGTATTCTCATACAATGTTCATGACAATAAGAGGGCGTCAAGGATACTTGTCTGGTTACCCAGTCTATGTCGGGATTATGTTTTTGTAACCATGGTAATCCGAGTATTATGCCATATTGAGGAGCCTGTATGATATTGAAGGTGAGCTTCTCCCAATGAGATGGACCATACATCACTTCCAGATTTTCTGATTGATATCCTATAGGTCCGGTGGCTAGTATTCTCCCATCCACCGCATACACCACCTCAGGAGTATTCTTGGGTATTAAGCTTATGCCTCTGCGTTGTGCTTCCTTCATAGCCATAAAAACGCCTGTGGCTCCCGACTCTATCATGGCTGGGACCTGAATCCATTCCAGCTCTATAAGTATGCTTAGGTCAACAAACAAATGTCCTAGTTGAGTGGACTTTTCATTATGCAAGGAAGGGATGTATGATTGGCTCCAAGAAACCCCTTCTTCTTTCTTTGAGCGGGTTAGTTTTCCGACGGTTTATCTGTGGCAGCTGCTCCCAACCGACTGCTTCTGAATCGATTGGTTTTTGGTTTTACTGGATATTCCTTCACAAAGTGCACTTTATGGCCGCAATACAAACAGAGGCCTTGCTTACGACGGGTTTCTTTTCTGCCAAGGAGAGTGCGGCTCGCACAGTAACAATCTCCATAGGCTCAGGTGTGGATGTAGTAGAGTGTTTAACAGCCCGGGGTCTTTCATAACGATACATGGTTCTTTCTCTCCTTTTATGATCCCCTTTCCGCTCGCTCATCCTGTGATCTAGTCGCAGTACTAAATTAATCAAATCCTCACAGGAGGTAATTTAGTGGTCAATCTGGGCTATTACGTCCTTGAGTTCTTCACGAAGACCCTGATGGAAGAGCGCCGCTTGTTTCGCCTCAGGCCATTTGGTTTCTGCCACCAGCCTCCGAAAAGAATTGAGGTATACCAACAGATCTTTGTTTCCTTGTCCCAATTCTAATAATTCTCTGTCAGCAGTGAAGGATTCAGCACGTCTATCGAACACCTTAAGGAATTCTACTCTAAAAGCCTCCCAGTCATATAGCATAGGGTCATCCCTACTCACTAACGGTACTGCCCATTGAGCAGCTTCCCCTGCTAAGTATGAGATGAGAAAAGCCACTCTGGCTTGATTAGTGGGGAAGGACTTCTGTCTACAGGAAAAATGCAACATAACTTGCGTTAAAAAAACCTGCACCTTTTTTGATTCTCCATGATATCTCTCAGGGGTAGATAAGGGTATGGTAACGGGCATCTCCACCACCACTGAGCTTGTTGGTACCGCAGACTGACTGCCCACATCAAAGGGATTCCTTTGAAGGCGTTCTACCCTAGCCTTCAACTCTGCGGTTTCATGACGAGATGCCACTAATTCTGCCTGTACGTCTGCCAGGACAGCTACCACATCTTCAAGAGTTGCCATTCTTGTACAATCCAACCGGGAGGATAGGAATACTTGGGTCGGAAATTCTGTCAAGGTAGAAATCCTCAGGGTCGGTTTGTAGCTCAGAATGGTCCACCTCTTGATAGTCCCAAGCCAGAACAGCTATAATAGCACAGGACAGTGGGATGATCAAGCGAGGGAAGGATAGGGAGGGAACAGCAAGGAGGGAGATCTGAAATTACAGCCAAAGATCATAAATATTCCCTACTGTCGAGTGCTTCAGAATGTACATTAAACATCACAATTCCTCAAGAGATAGAACATTCCAAATACCTGTAACAAAAATAACACTTCTATGCAGCATGCGATATTCTACGTATTCCGTAGCTCCGGTGGGGAAAAATCTATTCTTCCTCTGTGTTTGCTGTTTCAAAATATATATATATATGTAATGTAATGTAAATATAATTTATAAAGCGCAGCTCATGCCCGGGAGCGTCTTGGCGCTATAGAATCTGATCTAGGTTAACAGAAACAGCCACTACGGGTAAAGCAAGGGGGTGAAAGGTGCTTTTATCCATCCTGTGTGAAAAGCCAGATCTTTAAGACTGAAGCTGAGTAGGGAAGGAGCTGTTTTTAGAGTCAATGGCAGATTATTCCAGAGCGTTGCAGTGGTCCTGGAAAAACTCCTCCCCCCCAGGTGGCCTTTTTAAAGGGGGGGACCACCATGTTCCTGGCGGAGCCTGAGCGTAGTGCTCTTGCCGGTATGTACCATTTAAGTTTTCTCTTAAACTGGTCAGGCCCGAGTCCGTGCAGAGATTTAAATGCCAGGCAGAGGGCTTTGAATTTGTAACGTTCTCTGACTGGCAACCAGTGCAGTTTTCTAATGGCTTCTCTCGCTGATTCGTATTTGGGGATTTTAAAGATGAAACGGGCAGCAGCATTTTGCAAAATCTGGAGTCTATTCATAAGGCCTGATGTTAGAGTGAGGTAGAGGCTATTACAGTAATCAATCCTCGTAAGGACCATAGCCAAGGTCACTGTTTTTAAAAGTTTGGGGGGCAGGTATTTTTCAATTTTTCTTATCAACCTTATGGAGCAAAAGGATGGAGATGTAATTTTATTAACTTGCTCTTTGAATTTCAGTTCATTGTCTAACATTACTCCTAGGTTCTTAACCTTAGTTGAGGGTGTTGGAAGTAAGTCCAGCTCAGGCGGCCACCAGTCCGGTGTCCAGAGAGAGGGTTTATTGCCGAAGATGATGACCTCTGTCTTTGAGGCATTCAGCTTCAGGCAATTGCAATCCATCCAGTTGCTTACCTTGCTCATACATAGGCTGAATGCCTAACCTGGGTTGTTATCACCATTAGTCAGTGACACCACAATTTGGGTATCATCCGCATATGATGCCAAGGTGAAACCGGCATTTTTGATGATTGACGCAAGTGGCGTAACATAAAGGTTAAAAAGTGTTGGGCTCAGTGCTGATCCCTGTGGAACTCCGCACGGGAGAGAAAACTGCCTAGAAACAAAATTGCCCATTGCCACATTTTGTTGTCGATTTGTCAGAAACGATTTCTCGTATTTCTTCCGTTGCTACAATTAGTGCCGATTCGGTTTCTAAATCCATGTTGGGTGTCATCCAGTAACGAATTAACCTCTATGTATTCTGAGATCTGTTGGTTCATTATTTTCTCTGCCAGTTTAGCAGCGAAAGGGAGTCTCGATATGGGGCAATAGTTGCTGGGGTCCGCAATGTCCAGATTATCTTTTTTTAGAAGTGGGAGGATTGAGGCAAGTTTCCACTGGGAGGGGAAAATCCCTTTGGTAAACATATTGTTAAGGATTTGTCCCAGGTATTGTGCCACTTGGGCAGGTATCATGTGCATGATGCTAGGCGGGCATGGATCTTGTGGTGCACCAGATTTAATTAGTGGAATTAGGTCTATGAGTTGTTTCTCCGAGGGGGTCTTAAAGGTGGAGAAGCTGATTCTGCCCTCTAGGTCAGTTGGAGCTTGTTCATCCTGGTAATTAGCTACTTTATTTGCTGCAAATTTATTGTAAATATTAACGACCTTCTCTTGAAAAAAGCTTGCTAGCGTGTCGCAAAAGTCTTGATTTGTACCTGCGTGACATGCGCTAGTTGGTGTAACCAGCTTTTTTATTACAGAGAAGCAAGTTTTATTTGCATCGCAGGCGGCTTTGATATGCTTTGAGTAATAAGTGGTCTTTGCTGCTAGGATGCCCTCTTTGTGTTTTGCTAGTTTAACTTTATAGATGATCTTTTCCTCTGCCTCATAGTTTTTCCTCCATTTTTGTTCTTGTCTCCGACAGTCCTGCCTTGACAGCCTGAGATTCTCATTATACCAGGGCTGGGACGTTTTTTTTGTTGTGCTTTTATGTGTAATTGGTGCTACCGTGTCCAATGCAGTGTTTAACCAGTGCGTAAAGTTTTCAACATTTTGCTCCAGATTATCCCCTAATTGGCAGGGTTTGGAGGTAGTTGCATCTCCTAGGTCAGCTGAGCGTATTTTATGCCAGGCTCTGCCCTTGGATTGTTGAATAGGGTGCCTGTGTTTGAGGGTTTTCTCGATCTTTATTAGCCATTTAACCTCCCAGTGGTCAGACCAAGTCACTGGAAAAGATGGCAGTAAATTGATGGCCTCATTATTAGAGAAAATGCCATCCAGCATGTGACCTGCCCTGTGTGTTGGACCTTTGGTTATTAGGGAGAGTCCAAAGGCGTCCATGCCATCGATAAGTTTTGGAGAGTCAGGGTCAGTTTTTTTTTCCAGATGGAAATTGAAATCTCCCAGTACAGTGAAGTTCTCATTGATAATTAGAGATTCTATCACCATACTGAGTTTATCAATAAAACTGCTCCTTACTCCTGGCGGACGATATACTAACATCCCCTTTATTGCTGATGAGTCTGGTGGTTGTACCGAGAAGGCTAAAGCCTCAAAACCTATAGTGGTTAGTGGTTTGAAGTGACTGCAATAGAATACCGCCAGTCCCCCTCCTTTTTTAGCTGTCTATCCAATCGATATACGGCAAATCCAGGGGGTGGTGGCAGCCACAATATCCGGACCGGAGCTAGGGTCTGCCCAGGTTTCTGTCACGAATGTCACATCAGTGTTCTGGGTTTGGACAAGATCATAAAAATCTAGCAGGTGTTTCACCAGAGATCTTGTGTTTAGTAGCATACAGCAGACATTAGGGTTGTTGGGGCCAGAGCCCTTCCTAGGCCTCTGATCAGTTGTTCCTTTCTGATCTGGATTACTTCCTAAGTGGAGTTTAAGGCGACCAGTTTGTTTAGGGTGGTGGGGGAGGCATGGATTTATAGTGGGATTATTTGATCTTAGTGCCAGTAGTGTCTCGAGAATAACTAATGGTGCCTGCCCTTGTTTGGGTAAAAGGACCAGGGGGACCGGCACTGGGGCCGGTCCAGGCGTGGAAGGGCGCAGACGGTCTTGCCTTTGGCGCGCCCGCTGCGCGCGTCCGCCGCGCGTCAGCGCCATAGCCTCTTTTTATTGTGCCAAGCCTATCTAGGTAGGGAAGACTAGACCGTCCCTTCTCCCAAGATGGTGGGTTTAACGTGGCCCAGCGGAAGTGAGTCACCTTGATTCACCGATCAGGAAAGACAGATTAAACCTCACGAGGCAAGAAGAGACATACGCATTTATCGGTGTGCTTTTTAATGCTTTTTAGACTCTAAAACAATATACCTTTTTAACTGTTTTTAGCTTTTCTCTTAGGGGTCCTAGTTTTAAAAAAAAGCAAATCACAGGGGAATTTTGCTCATTTGCACTAACTCGCGCTTTTTGCACTAATTTTGCTCATTTGCACTAACCTCCAGATTGGAGCGCGACCATCTTGGAAAGGCAGAGCTCCTTCTTCTCCATCGATATCTCCCCGGTCCATCGCAGCCATTAGTCAGCTGTTTGAGTGGAGGGAGGTATCGGTGAATCAAGGTGACTCACTTCCGCTGGGCCACGTTCAACCAGCCATCTTGGGAGAAGGGACGGTCTAGTCTTCCCTACCCAGATAGGCTTGGCACAATAAAAAGAGGCTATGGCGCTGACGCGCATATGGACAGAATAACTCTATAACATCACAAGCATAATAATACATGCCAAGAACATAAGCTAATGAAGTAAGGCTTGTTCCCACAATATGCCCTACCCTTTATCGACTCCATATGTCATCACAGGGGTTGAGCATAGTCCAGTACCGCTCTGGAAATCACCCTGTTAAATAGAGCCAAAAGACAGCAAACACATAAAAGACTTATCCAGCAATTCCTTGTAGTTATTACAATCTCATAAGTACAAGAAGGATATGCTATTCCAATGTTCTGTGTTGAAGACCAAACAGCCAAATCCAAGCAAACCCTCACCAACAGTAAAGGGTCCTGGCTGAGTAAATCTCTTTGTAAAGCATGTGTAAATGTCAGAGGTAATATAGAGGGAACCACCAGCTGATTCTCTGTTTGCAGGATTTGAACAAAAATCTTTAGGGCATTAAGCAATGTGCGGAACGCTCCAAAGTATGGGGACAAAGCCAAAATAATAGATCAAGCCGAACCGGAGAGGCTCAACTTGAATAGGTGAGGTCAAGAGATAAGGGAGTCTGTGAGTCGAACAGCAGAGCAGGAAATGCTGTCCCAACGCACTGTAAGCGCGACGAGGGCCTCCCCGTCAATGCAGGGAAGTAACAAGGAGAAAGGGCGAGTGATGCAGAGCACCCTTACCACACCAGCATGCAAGACGATGTCCTGCCTTGATCGGGAACCGGGAAGAATTTCCGACGTTGTTCCGCAGTCCGTCTTCAGTTTAATAGACGGACTCCTCCATGCACAGCGTCAACATGCTATGCCTCATGGGAATTGTAGTTCCCACGCTTCTGCGTGCGGATTCCGATGCAGGGGATTCTTGTGACACACCCTCATGCATGTCGGGACCCACGTAAGGCGCGCTTGAGCAATTAATACCTAACATCCACTCTGTGCAACAGTAGGTAAAAAGGTGGGCTGCAGATGGGTAACATTTACTATTCCCACTCCAGTCTGTTCAACAGTAGGGAAAGCCTTGGACTCTAGAGGGGTGAAATTTACTATTTCCACTCCAGTCTGTGCAACAGTAGGGAAAGCGTTGGACTCCGGAAGGGTAAAATTTACTATTCCCACTCCAGTCTGTGCAACAGTAGGGAAAGTGTTGGACTTCAGAGGGGTTAAATTAACTATTCCCACTCCAGTCTTCACAGCAGGATGGAAAGCGTTGGACTCTGGAGGGGTAACATTTTCTATTCCCACTCCAGTTTTTACAACAGTAGGAAAAGTGTTGGACTCCAGAGGGGTCAAATTTACTATTCCCACTCCAGTCTATGCAATAGTAGAGAAAGTGTTTGACTTCGGAGGGTAACACTTACTATTCCAACTCTAGTCTGTGTAACAGTAGGGAAAGTACTTCACTTCAAACACATCACATATTTGTAACATAACCCTATTAATTTAAAACAAATATAAAACTCTAAATATGAACTTTATTAATTAACCCCCCAAAAATATATATACAAAAATAAAAAAAATTAAACAATTAACATGATAAGTAAACATAATAATTATTAATCAATTAAAAAAATGTCATTTATTTATTACTTAATTAAATTACCACACTATGCCCCCACAAACCTACCAGCTGCACTTAAAATATAACAAAAATAAATAAATGTAACACAATTAACATGTTTAATGATCAATTCAATATTATTTAATATTTTAATAATTAATTATTAATCATTCAAATAATAATTACCGTTCCACCCTACACCCCTACAAACCCAGCAGGCGACATCTAATATATAACGTACAAAATACAATTATTATACAATTTACATCTTTATGACTCAATTAAATAATTAATAATTAATTATACAGTAATCATTATTTATAAAGCTTCCCACCCTATACCCCTACAAACCCAAGACTCCACACCTAATTTATAACTTAAAAATATAATTATTACACATTTTACATATTTATTAATCCATTATAAAAATAATAATACATTAATTATTAATTGTTAGTAAATTATTAGTTAATTAACTTCCCACACTACTCCTACAAATCCAGCATCCCTCACAATCAATCAATCAATCACGTGTTTGTTAAGTGCGACTACTCACCTGTAAGGGTCTCAAGGCGCTGGGGGGGGGGTGCAGGTTCCAGTCCATCAAGGAGGGGATCTGTCGAAGAGCCAAGTTTTGAGGTTTCTCATGAAGATGGGGAGTGATGTTGTCTATCTGAGGTGGAGTGGTAGGGCATTCCAGGCTCTGGCCACGAGGAAGGAGAAGGAGCGGCCTCCCGATCTTGTCTTTCTGGTGCGGGGGACCACGGCGTAGGAGAGCTGGGCTGATCGTAGGGTTCTTTGGGGTGGAATTTGAGTTGGCTGTTCAGGTATGCTGGTCCGGTGTTGTGGAGGGCCTTGTGTGCGTGGGTGAGAATCTTGAAGGTGATTCTAGCCTCGATGGGGAGCCAGTGGAGTGTGCGCAGGTACTGGGAGATATGGCAGTGTCTTGGCAGGTTGAGGACCACTCTTGCGGCGGCGTTCTGGATGTTTTGTAGCTTGCGGGTGAGGTTTTTGTTTATTCCGGCGTAGAGTGCGTTGGCATAGTCGAGTCTGCTGGTGACAAGGGCGTGAGTGACGGTCTTTCTGTGCTCGAGGGGGATCCATTTGAAGGTCTTAGGTAGGAGGCAGAGGGTGTGGAAGCAGGAGGCTGCGACAGAGTTGATCTGGCGGTCCATTTTGAGCTCGGAGTCCAGGCTGATTCCAAGGTTGCGTGCGTGGTCCATGGGGGTGGGTGGGCTTCCGAGGGCGGGGTGCCACCAGGTGTCATTCCAGGCGTCGGGGTTTGGGCCCATGATGATTACTTCTGTTTTGTCGGTGTTGAGTTGTAGGCAGCTGCTTTTCATCCATTTGGCGACAGCTTCCATGCCTTCTTGAAAGTTGTGTTTGGCTGTGTTGGGTTCGTTGGATAGGGAGAGGATGAGTTGGGTGTCGTCTGCGTATGACACAATGTTGAGTCCGTGGGTTCTGACGATGGGGGCGAGCGGAGCCATGTAGACGCTGAAGAGCTTGGGGCTGAGGGAGGACCCCTGGGGGACTCCGCAGGTTGTTTTTGTAGGGTCCGAGAGGAAAGGAGGGAGTCTGACCTGCTGCATTCTGTCGGAGAGGAAGGAGTGGATCCAGTCGAGGGCCTTGTCCCGGATCCCTGCGTCGTGGAGTCTGCGTGTTAGAGTGCAGTGGGAGACTGTGTCAAAGGCCGCTGAGAGGTCGAGGAGGATGAGGGCTACTGTTTCTCCTCTGTCCAGTAGGGAGCGGATGTCATCTGTTGCAGCGAGGAGGGCGGTTTCTGTGCTGTGGTTTTTTCTGAAGCCGGATTGGGAGGAGTCGACGATGTTGTGCTCTTCGATGAAGGTGGCGAGTTGGCTGTTGATGGCTTTCTCGATGACTTTCACTGGGAACGGGAGCACCTAATATCTAACTTAAAAAATACAATTATTAGACAATTTACATAATCAATAATCAACTAAATAATTAATAATACAATTATAATTAACAATTATGTAATTATTAATTATTAACTTCCCGCCCTACACCCCTGCATACCTAGCGCCCTGCTACGACAATATAAATTACTATTAGCAATTACATAAAAAATGTATAAATCATTTAAAATTACAAACTATATTTTAAATTATTATCAACAATTATACAAACACTAATAACACATTAAATTAATATATGAGCTAACAAACAAAGATAATTAACAAACAACATTTTTTACAACTATATTATTGAAAACGATATTAACAAATACAATATTATTGAAAACAATATTACTTACCTGAAAAATCAATATTCTTGACAACGATATTTCTCCATCATGATATTTTGTGTTACGATATTTTTTCTTTGATATTTCTGCAACTCGATATTTCTAATCCGATATTTTGTTTAAACACCCTATTAACAAGAGCATTTTTGTTTTTGTTATGGAATATGGTTTCTGAATGATGAAGAGTAGTGTCATTTGATGTAAAAAATGAGGCTAAGCTGGAGTGTTGTAGTATTTGCTTTTCTACCTCAAGCCATTTGGGTTGATAGAGGTCAGTTTGGGTCAGCCATCTGGAGCTTTGTTTGAAGAGAAAGGCTGACTGATATAGGGTGAAATCAGCCAATTTAACTCCATCTTGGGATTTTGGTAGTCTTCATTTTTTAAGGGAAGTCCTTGGTCTCTTACCATTTCAGAGGAATTTATTTAAGATGATATCTAGTTTGGAAAAGGAGTCGTCTGACAGTATTATAGGTATCATAGAAAGTAAATACTTTATCATGGGTGTAATTATCATTTTAATTGTTTCTAGTCTGCCCCGCTATGTTAAAAACTCTGGAGACCATCCTTTTAAGGGATAAGAAACTTTTTGTAGGGTGATAGAATAGTTTGGTTTAATGGATTGTTTAATGTCATCATTAAACTTAATGCCAAGGTATTTTATATATTTAGCTTGCCTGGCTAGTCTTGAGGTACCTAGTATTTTTTTTTACCACCCACATTGTTAAGAGCTATCACTTCTGACTTATCTCTATTTAATATATAGCCTGACACTTGGGAGTAGGAATCAATAGTGTTAGATACTGCTTGAATAGATGGTTCTGCCTTTTTGGAAAAACTTAGAATAACATCTTCATATGCGGCTGCCTTCATAGTTATATACCAAATGTTTTTTCTGCAATATCATTATTTTCTTTTATTAATTGCAATAATGGTTCATTAACCAGAAAAAACATTGCAGGAGAGAGTGGGCAACCCTGTCTTCTACCTTGTTGAAGGTCAAACTAGCCTGATAGTGTACCATTCAATATAACCCTAACTTGGGACTTTGCATGCAAGACCATAACCATTCTAAAGAAATTCTCCCCCACGTTAAATTTGTGAAGAATTGCTTTTAGAAATTAGCTTTTTCTATGCCATGACAGAATAATCTTGTATTGTCACTGGAAAGTCTGTTTTTAACAAAATCTACTTGTGTAATGTTAATCAGTTTAGGTATTAAGTTATCCAACTGACTGGCAAGAATTTTGGCATAAATTTTGCAGTCTATATTTATTAATGAAATTGGTTTGTAATTTTTAGGAAGGGGTGAATATTTAGCCTCTTTAGGAATAACCGTTATCACTGCTTCTGCCAGTGTACCGGTAATTTCATCATTAGTAGATCGGAAATGTTTATAGAATAGCATTGTGTAACCATCTGGTCCTGGTGCTTTGTTAAATTTTAGTTTTTTATTACCTCTTCAGCTTATTCTGCTGATACAGGTGAGGCTAGAAATATATATACCCTTCATTAGACATGGATGGGAACTTTTGTTTATCAAGATATTCTTTACATGTCTCAGGGCTGATATGTTTATTATTGTCATACAAATCTGGATAGAACTCTTTAAAAATTCCAGCAATTCTTTCCAGGTTAAGTTGTGTATTGCCTTCTTTATCTTCTCTCTTAGATATAAAGGATTTTTTTGTTTAAATTTCAATTATGATGGTAATATTTTTCCTGCATTATTGGCTTTACAGAGTCTAGCTCTTCTGTTTATGGATCCATATACCTGCCCTTGTGTTCAAAATTCTATTATGTTCATATTTTTTATTATTTAATCTTGTTAACAAATTATTATTCACTATAGTCTTGTTAGATTGCCTATGTTGAAATTCAGTTGTTTTAATATCTTTTTCCAGTATGTCAAGAGATACATTTGTTGTTTTATTCATATATGATCTGATATTTATCAGTGAGCCTCTAATAGTGGCCTTCAGTACCTCCCATCTAGAGAGAGGTGATGTGTCAGAGGTGGAATTGTTATCAAGAAATTCAATTATTTATTTTCTTAGTTTTTTTCTATGGTCAGGGACATTTATTATGTAGTCATTCATTCACCAAAGATTATGTTTAGAAACTGGAGCATCCCAAATAAGTGAGAAAGTGATCCACAAATGGTCTGGTATGTGTCTGGGTTCTGGTTACATAAATGCAATGTGTATGTTTACTGGAGATCATTAGGTAGTCTGTTCTACAGTGGGATTGGTGAGATGACAAAAAGAAAATGACATCAGCTGTATCAGGGTGTTGTACACTCCAGGTTTCCTTTAAGTTGTATTTTAAGCATAAACACCTCATAAGCCTATGTGATTTAGGTGGTCGGTATTTACATGTAGATGATTTGTCAGTAGTGCAATCCATTATTGTCAATGCAACATCTGGGATTGAGCCCATAGTTGTATCCAAGTCTTCCTAGAATTCTTTTTGGTCACCATAAGGTGCGTATATATTGGCCATATAAAACTTTTTTCTCTCCTTACTCATTTCGGATATAATCCATCTAACTTCCTATTCTCTTTTATTAGAGATTATCCTGATGTTGGCTTTTTAGCTACTAAAGTAAGTACACATTTGTCTTTCCTGCTGCTGGGGAGTAGGACACCTCACATATCCACTTATTCACAAAGGAATTTATCTCTTTTTCTCCACTTTTGCTTTCTTGAAGCAAGATAATGTCCCCTTTTAATTTATATAGGTAATCATTGATTTTACGTCTCTTGACTGGGTGGTTTAACCAAGGGAATACCCCACTTTACCATCTTTAGCTGGGACGGAATAACTTGTTTTTTATTGCCAGTTGTTGTCTTTTATATGTGATATGCAGGTCACAAGATAAAATCCAAAGCTAATAAATATTAAAGAAAAGAAGATACATAGCAAGGCCATGGCGTCGGTCAAAGGGGTGCCAAAGGGAAACAGAAAGAAAATTAAATGATGGCAATGACAAAAATATATAAGAGGCTAAGGAAGTGATGGAACATGAAAAAGAAAGAAAAATATGACTGCAAAGAAGGAAAATGGTCAGAAAGAAAAAAAGCACAGCAGATGATAGAAGGCACAAACCAAGAAAGGAAGGAAATGAAGACGGAAAGGAGGGAAGAGAAAAAGAAAGGGGGAAGAAAGGGTGAAAGAAAGATAAAAATAGAGGGAAAGAAAGTAAGACAAAGAAAGAAGGGTGGCAGTAAGTAAAGGAAGTATTCACAAAATTATAAAAGAAAAGTAGAAGGAGGGAAAGAAAGAAGAAAAGTAGGAAAACAAAATGAAATATTCAAGAAAAAATCTGAAAAAGAGGAATGAGAAAGAGAGGAAAAAAGAAGGGCAATGAAAGGAAGGAAAAAAGAAGAGAAAGAAAGAATTAAAGAAGAAAAGGCATAATGAAACGAAGGGTGGAAGGAAGGGCAGGAAGATAAGTTTGGAATAAAACAATGAATGAGGAAAGTGGCAAAAGAAGCAAAGAGGGGGAGAAGCAAAGAAAATGAAATAAAAAAGGGCAAACAGGTAGCAAGAAGGTGAGATGGAAGGAAAGAAAAATGGACAGAAGGAAAGCAAGATGGAAAGGACTTAAAAGAGAGTGGAAAGAAAGAAAGAATACTATAAAGTAGAAAAGAAAATGATATAAAGAAGGAAAGCAAGATAAAAAGATAGAAGGAATGAGTAAAAGACAAAGAGAAATAGAGAAGGAAAATATTAATGAAGAATAAAAGGAAAGAACATGTCCTTCTCCTGGGTGAGGTTCCTTACCTTAACCAACCTGGGAATGGGCAACACCACTAGTTTTGCCAAATTTGCCTGGAGCTCATGGATCACCAGCTCCTCCGATAATTAATGGTTGTCCCCCCTCACCCCCACCAAGAGCCACTCCTTTTTCAATAAATAAATGAGTTTGAAAAAAAGAATAAAAGAAAAGAAAGACAATAGAACAAAAGATAGCGTAGTTGTAAGATGGCAGGGAAGAAAGAAGGAAAGGTTGTTTGGTAAAATTCTATAAAATTGTGCTGTAAAAGCATAATGTTTCACTACTTTCTGCTCGGGAGAGGGCAGACAATTCTCAAAGGCCTGCATAGAAATGGTCGGGTCTCTCACTTTGATCACATGTTTACTGTCATGTGGTTCAAAGTGGGGGGCATTTTGTTTTTCTAGCTACTGCCTTGGGATGAAACC
The DNA here is from genome assembly GCA_963921515.1 of Calotriton arnoldi. Classification (NCBI taxonomy): domain Eukaryota; kingdom Metazoa; phylum Chordata; class Amphibia; order Caudata; family Salamandridae; genus Calotriton; species Calotriton arnoldi. The sequence continues at coordinate 1,177,927 of CAWUFW010000565.1, read as the reverse complement.
CTTTTCTAGTGAGTAGAAACATGTTTGTTATTTTTGGTTGGAGTTTTACTTCAGTTGAATAACTATCATCTGTACTTTGTCTATCAAATGGTTATAGCACCAAATGACCATGAATGTATAGTACTTTTCATACTGTTTACCTGGCATATCATTAGATCTGTTACGTAAGAATCTCAGTGCTAGCGATAAAAGAGCATGCATACTCCCATGTTATGTTATTGGCATTTATAACGCGCACGGCTACTCAAGAGTGTGCCGGCGCGGTACCTTAAATGGGAGCTGTGGGTCAACGGAAAATTTAAACAAAAAGCAGACTTTTCAGCCGTTTCCTGAAAAGATTTGGATCCTGGACGCTGCAAAGGTCTAGGGGAAGGTCCGTCGAGTAATTATGAATCTAGAGGTAATGGCTATAATTCGAGGAGACAACGGTTTGTTCAGCCTTTTTTAGGGAGGCGTTTTACAAGGCGAACCAATTGGAGACCTCAATACCAACCGAGGTTCCAGGGAAATCCTCAGATGGATCACAATCAGTATCTTGTCACTCGAAACGCTCAATAATGGAAGGAATAGAAACCATCCCCATTTTTAACTTAAGTGATTCTTTCTTATCAGAGTCAGCTCATGCTTTACTAACAAAAGGATTGACGTTTGCGCCTCACTCAGGCCTGAATAAATTTGAATTACTTAGAGATCTGATGGCTGTCTTTAGAAAAATTCGCTTGCAGATATTTTTTGCCAATAAAGAGCCACAATCTGACACAGTGAATCTGTCAGGACTCTCCCCCAAATCTACGTTTACTCCCACCTTAGACCAGCTTCCACCAGAAGTGGCGGTGTTCGAGCAGGTGGTCTACAATAAGATCATTAACATTATTAAACATGTACAAAAGACCCCATTTAATCTAAGTAGAGAGGAATATAAAGCCTTAGAAGATCTCAAACAGACCCCCACCATTACTATCAAAGCGTGTGATAAAGGGGGAGGGATCGTCCTATTTGACACCCATACGTATGTCTCCAAAATGGAGACCATGTTGGGAGACAATCATTTCTACAGTAAAATAACAAGAGACCCTACCACCAGCATTGCCACTAAAATACGCAGGCTTACTAATAGAGCCCTTAGGGATGGTGATATTTGCGAGAACGAATGGACTTTTCTAAATGTGGAACAACCAAAGATGGCCAGTATTTACGGCATTCCAAAAATCCATAAAGATGAGGTCAATCCACCGTTGAGACCCATTGTAACAACTATTGGCTCGATTACGGAACCTCTCTCTAAATACGTTGATGCCATCCTATGTCCTCACGTATCTCGAACACCAGCTTATGTCAAAGATACGAGGCACATAATAAATTTGATCGAGGATACACCCTTTTGCCCTACTATGCAATACATGCTTACAATGGATATAGAAGCTCTCTACAGCAATATTCCCATTAATGGAGCTATAGAAGCGGTAAAGTGGTTCATCAATACAAGATTCCATGCCCAACCATTTTTGTATTGGAATGTTTGAAGATAGTGTTGGAAGATAATGTGTTTGAATTCAACACTCAACTGTTTAAACAAAAACAGGGTGTAAGCATGGGGGCATCCTGTGCCCCAACAGTAGCGAACATATACATGTCACTGTTTGAGAAAAAATGTGTCTATAATGAAATAGCACCCTTTTTTGAATCTGTGGCCAAATGGTCCAGATTCATAGACGATATTTTTTTCATTTGGACAGACACATTAGACAAACTGGGTGAATTCCTTGACTGGCTAAATTTGTGTGACGAGAATATCCACTTTACAAATAATGTCAGTAACAGTCAAGTGGAGTATCTAGAGGTTGTCATTAAGAATGAGTCGGGCTCTCTAGCTGTAGATTTGTACACTAAACCGACCGCAAGGAATACGCTGTTACACTATGACAGCTATCATCCATCCACACAAAAGAACAGTATACCTTTCGGTGAGTTTTTACGCCTGCGGCGTAATTGTACAAGTATTAAAGACTTTGACACCAAATCAGAGACTATGAAAAATAAATTTTTGGCCAGGGGCTACCCAAAGCGTCTTGTTCGCGATTCCTACAAAAGAGTCGGGTTTTATGATAGGCAACATTTACTTCATAACACCAGAGCTAAAACTAACTCAGCCACAGTCTTTGTCACTAGGCACTCTATGATTGAGAGAGTCCGACAAGCGGTATGTTCAAATTGGAACATACTAAATATAAATAAGTCTAGCGCTATACCATCAGTGCCCAAACCACTTTTCGCATACAGACGAAATAAGAATTTAAAGGATCATGTAGTCAGGTCAAGGATGAAACAGACTAATATATTCCTACAAAGGAGCATTGAAGGCCCCAATCCAGTGGTAGGTAACTATAAATGAAACACTTGTAAATCCTGCCCTTCAGCCATTGAATCCTCCACCTTTCAATTCAATGGCCATCTTATATCAACTACTAGCCTCACAAACTGCAAAACAACTGATGTGGTCTACCTACTGATCTGTCCATGCAAACTGGGATATGTAGGGGAAACCAGTAGGGCAGTAAGCACACGAATGACGGAACACAGATCTGCGATTGGAAATCGGAAACTAACAGCCCCCATTGTTCACATTATGTTGATCTTGAACATACCTCAGAAGATTTACAATGGTATATCCTTGAAAAAATTAAAAGTAATGGTATGACCACAGAATCAATAAGAAAACGCAAGGAAGTTTTCTGGATATTTACTCTGGAAACGGCCACAAGGGGGTTAAATCAAGAAATACCCTGGGACCAGGTTATTAAATATAACTATTGATGAGTGAAGAGTCAGCACCATGGGTTCTTTCATTATGTATCTGTGACCCTAAAGTGAAGCTATCAGTTCCCCACATAGATTAAAATTAGGGTGAATTACATCGATAAATCATCTAAGATCAATTGACATAGCTAAACGTATAAAGTATTCATGACAAACTGTCGCCTTCTTATTCGAACGATTAAGGATTGGGCTCACCTTATAGATTAATACAATCAACGTGAGCCATAAGCTTTAATAGAGATTTGTGCCAGATTATGCCGTCATCTATTTGTTTTGAGTTACATTCTATATCTGCAGGTATTCACGCATAAGCGGAGAAGGTAAGATGGCGACCACGATAGCAGCATATTCAACAAACGTGAGGTAACCCGGAAGTAGTCACACGCTATCACGTCAGGGGTCATGTTTTGCACTTAAACTATCATGGCGCCAACATATCTCTATTTGCGTTCCCCATGAGGTGTAGCATAGCGATTGATACGGCAGGTAAGCGGGCTACCACAGAACAGGTTTATATAAAAATCGATGGGAAAACTCTTTGCCCTTAGACATAGAGATTTACATTTGGTTAGTTTCTTTTATCTGGGTTATGTTAATTTCTTATTCCATCGTTATTACTAAACCGGCGATAGGAGGAGTATTACAAATAGGTGACCGCATAGGTTATTAAAAATTTAGGCTGCATATCTTTACGACAGGTAAAATGAATGCCAAACAGAGTTCCTCGTAATAATCATAAGAATTGTAGCAAACTAACTCTGTTTCCAAAGTGGGCGTGATAGCTGTCCACTATTTATCCCGGGTACAACGGTATAAAGCACTCAGTTATAGACATGTGTGAGATTAATTACAGGCTGTAATATCGGCTTTTTGGTTTCTGGCCAGTTTCTCTTAGTGGCATGTACGATTGTTGGTCACGCATAATTCTCTTTCTGCCTATAGTATCATATCTGTGATAGAAAGAGGGTCTATAAAAAGCGGCCTTAGAGTTCACGAGGACTGCAGCCTATTAACTCTGTTCCCTCAATGGGCGAGGTAGCTACCTAATACTAACCCCGTGAACAACGATAAACAACAATCAGTTATAGACACATGTGAGACTAAATAGAGGGTGCAATATTGTTTTTTTGTTTCAGCAACGGAGCAAGAAAAGGAACAGTCTAAGGGTGTACCTGTTAATCTACCTTTCGCTCCACCGACTGTATATATTGTCGAGTTAAATTACAGAAACTTAGACCCGCATCAAAATAAACTAAGGGTCAGTATACTGCATCTTCTGTGACTATTGCCGCTCACATTAATAAATAGTTATTGTTTAGTAAATTAAAACCATTTTTTGGTTACTTCCTTTTTCCCCTCTTCTTTATCTTTTCTCTATTTTTAGACCGCTAATTTTAATTCGACATTTGTGCATCAAGTACATTTCCATCTCTATCCTCATATTATGAGACGAGCATGAGCAACAAGCCGCCAGTCTCCTCATACCATCACAATGATGGATGTTTTTAACATATTGAGTGTATGATTAACTGCTGAATAAGATTGTTATTTCTTTTTACATTGTTACATTGATGTATGGTTTCAATCATTGATTATATGACCATAAAATACAATGACATTGCTGTTGTGAATATACAAAGAATGGAGAAATATGACAACTATGAAATCTTTGTGCAATTAACTATCAGATTGTAATGAATGTATGCACATTAATGAAGTTTGTTAACAACAACAATTGGTAATATTTGGATATATATTTTTGTAATGCAAAAAAAAAAAAAAGATTATATATTTTTATCAAACAAAAGTGAAAATAATAAATGAAATATATACAATATCAGTTTGACATTTGGTGTTTATATGTAATGTCACTTTAATGAATGTCTGGTATTGATATGCCTGCTACTTGCTGAATCCACCGTGCCTAGGTGTTTTTTTCCCCCCTTAGTTGTAATTCCCTGTCCAGGCAATTTATCCTAGATTTAGGGGCCCCTTCTTTTTCCAAAGCTATTGTCCCGCAGCCTGTCTGTGTGGGGTTGTTTAGGATTAACTTATTTTGTTTTTTCAGTTACCAAATATATACATTTATCTTGGTGTCTCTAAGTTGACACAGCGTTTTACTTTCATGGCACATTTGGTTAAAGACTCCCAACAGTTTTTTATCAAATATATTTTCTAGACACTTGTGGAGGGTCTTTTCACGGGGTTTTTTCAATTATCTTCTTTTTCAATTTGTCTATTTATTCATCAGAACGATGGCAAACCTACAGACCTTCGGTTTCACAGATGAACAGTTTGCAGATATGGTGGGTAGCACAGCCAACTTTGACCACCAAATAATAAATAGTACAAAAAAAAGTGAAGATACGGCAGCACTGTTAGCTCTCAGAAAAAAGATTAAAAGGATAGAGCTCCATGGACAATACATGTTGGAATACCTCAAGGCAGGGGTAATCCCCCAAGGCTTGAGAGTGAGAAATATTCCAGGACTGTTTGTCCAAATTAAACAATTTTTGGAAAGATGGTCAATGATCGCTAATCGATGTTCCCGTGATTTTATGATGCTTATTGTTGAAACTGCCAAGGAGGTCATAGACCAATTGGCTGCTGAAATATTAGATCTAGAAAACAAAATTAAAGCTTCAGGCACATTGGAGGAAGCTAAAAAAAAGTTAGAGGATATAGAAAGAGACTTACACTCGTATACTGAATACTTAATAAAAAGGAAAGTTGACAAACTAAAAAAAGATATCCGTTTTTTTAGTAAGGAGAGTACCTACCCGTATCTATCAGACAATTATTACAATCAATCGGAAGGTGCGTACCATGACCAAACAATGAACAGACAATATGGTCGCAAATTACTACTTTCTCTGATACCTCAGATTCGGATAACGAAGGTCCGTCGAGTAATTATGAATCTAGAGGTAATGGCTATAATTCGAGGAGACAACGGTTTGTTCAGCCTTTCTTAGGGAGGCGTTTTACGAGGCGAACCAATTGGAGACCTCAATACCAACCGAGGTTCCAGGGAAATCCTCAGATGGATCACAATCAGTATCTTGTCACTCGAAACGCTCAATAATGGAAGGAATAGAAACCATCCCCATTTTTAACTTAAGTGATTCTTTCTTATCAGAGTCAGCTCATGCTTTACTAACAAAAGGATTGACATTTGCGCCTCACTCAGGCCTGAATAAATTTGAATTACTTAGAGATCTGATGGCTTTCTTTAGAAAAATTCGCTTGCAGATATTTTTTGCCAATAAGGAGCCACAATCTGACACAGTGAATCTGTCAGGACTCTCCCCCAAATCTACGTTTACTCCCACCTTAGACCAGCTTCCACCAGAAGTGGCAGTGTTCGAGCAGTTGGTCTACAATAAGATCATTAACATTATTAAACATGTACAAAAGACCCCATTTAATCTAAGTAGAGAGGAATATAAAGCCTTAGAAGATCTCAAACAGACCCCCACCATTACTATCAAAGCGTGTGATAAAGGGGGAGGGATCGTCCTATTTGACACCCATACATATGTCTCCAAAATGGAGACCATGTTGGGAGACAATCATTTCTACAGTAAAATAAAAAGAGACCCTACCACCAGCATTGCCACTAAAATACGCAGGCTTACTATAGAGCCCTTAGGGATGGTGATATTTGCGAGAACGAATGGACTTTTCTAAATGTGGAACAACCAAAGATGGCCAGTATTTACGGCATTCCAAAAATCCATAAAGATTAGGTCAATCCACCGTTGAGACCCATTGTAACAACTATTGGCTCGATTACGGAACCTCTCTCTAAATACGTTGATGCCATCCTATGTCCTCACGTATCTCGAACACCAGCTTATGTCAAAGATACGAGGCACATAATAAATTTGATCGAGGATACACCCTTTTGCCCTACTATGCAATACAAGGTTACAATGGATATAGAAGCTCTCTACAGCAATATTCCCATTAATGGAGCTATAGAAGCGGTAAAGTGGTTCATCAATACTTACAAGATTCCATGCCCAACCATTTTTGTATTGGAATGTTTGAAGATAGTGTTGGAAGATAATGTGTTTGAATTCAACACTCAACTCTTTAAACAAAAGCAGGCTGTAAGCATGGGGGCATCCTGTGCCCCAACAGTAGCGAACGTATACATGTCACTGTTTGAGAAAAAATTCGTCTATAATGAAATAGCACCCTTTTTTGAATCTGTGGCCAAATGGTCCAGATTCATAGACGATATTTTTTTCATTTGGACAGACACATTAGACAAACTGGGTGAATTCCTTGACTGGCTAAATTTGTGTGACGAGAATATCCACTTTACAAATAATGTCAGTAACAGTCAAGTGGAGTATCTAGATGTTGTCATTAAGAATGAGTCGGGCTCTCTAGCTGTAGATTTGTACACTAAACCGACCGCAAGGAATACGCTGTTACACTATGACAGCTATCATCCATCCACACAAAAGAACAGTATACCTTTCGGTGAGTTTTTACGCCTGCCGAGTAATTGCACAAGTATTAAAGACTTTGACACCAAATCAGAGACTATGAAAAATAAGTTTTTGGCCAGGGGCTACCCAAAGCTTCTTGTTCGCGATTCCTACAAAAGAGCCAGGTTTTATGATAGGCAACATTTACTTCATAACACCAGAGCTAAAACGAACTCAGCCACAGTCTTTGTCACTAGGCACTCTATGATTAATGAGAGAGTCCGACAAGCGGTATGTTCAATTTGGAACATACTAAATATAAATAAGTCTAGCGCTATACCATCAGTGCCCAAAACACTTTTCGCATACAGACGAAATAAGAATTTAAAGGATCATGTAGTCAGGTCATGGATGAAACAGACTAATACATTCCTACAAAGGAGCATTGAAGGCCCCAATCCAGTGGTAGGTAACTATAAATGCAACACTTGTAAATCCTGCCCTTCAGCCATTGAATCCTCCACCTTTCAATTCAATGGCCATCTTATATCATCTACTAGCTTCACAAACTGCAAAACAACTGATGTGGTCTACCTACTGATCTGTCCATGCAAACTGGGATATGTAGGGGAAACCAGTAGGGCAGTAAGCACACGAATGACGGAACACAGATCTGTGATTAGAAATCGGAAACTAACAGCCCCCATTGTTCAACATTATGTTGATCTTGAACATACCTCAGAAGATTTACAATGGTATATCCTTGAAAAAATTAAAAGTAAGCCTGGTATGACCACAGAATCAATAAGAAAACGCAGGGAAGTTTTCTGGATATTTACTCTGGAAACGGCCACAAGGGGGTTAAATCAAGAAATACCCTGGGACCAGGTTATTAAATATAACTATTGATGAGTGAAGAGTCAGCACCATGGGTTCTTTCATTATGTATCTGTGACCCTAAAGTGAAGCTATCAGTTCCCCACATAGATTAAAATTAGGGTGAATTACATCGATAAATCATCTAAGATCAATTGACATAGCTAAACGTATAAAGTATTCATGACAAACTGTCGCCTTCTTATTCGAACGATTAAGGATTGGGCTCACCTTATAGATTAATACAATCAACGTGAGCCATAAACTTTAATAGAGATTTGTGCCAGATTATGCCGTCATCTATTTGTTTTGAGTTACATTCTATATCTGCAGGTATTCACGCATAAGCGGAGAAGGTAAGATGGCGACCACGATAGCAGCATATTCAACAAACGTGAGGTAACCCGGAAGTAGTCACACGCTATCACGTCAGGGGTCACGTTTTGCACTTAAACTATCATGGCGCCAACATATCTCTATTGGCGTTCCCCATGAGGTGTAGCATAGCGATTGATACGGCAGGTAAGCGGGCTACCACTGAACAGGTTTATATAAAAATCGATGGGAAAACTCTTTGCCCTTAGACATAGAGATTTACATTTGGTTAGTTTCTTTTATCTGGGTTATGTTAATTTCTTTTTCCATCTTTATTACTAAACCGGCGATAGGAGGAGTATTACAAATAGGTGACCGCATAGGTTATTAAAAATTTAGGCCGCATATCTTTACGACAGGTAAAATGAATGCCAAACAGAGTTTCTCGTAATAATCATAAGAATTGTAGCAAACTAACTCTGTTTTCAAAGTGGGCGTGATAGCTGTCCACTATTTATCCCGGGTACAATGGTATAAAGCACTCAGTTATAGACATATGTGAGATTAATTACAGGTTGTAATATCGGCTTTTTGGTTTCTGGTCAGTTTCTCTTAGTGGCATGTACGATTGTTGGTCACGCATAATTCTCTTTCTGCCTATTGTATCATATCTGTGATAGAAAGAGGGTCTATAAAAAGCAGCCTTAGAGTTCACTAATAACTTAGGTTGCACGTATTCATTATATGCAGAACGATTGCCTAACAGAGTTCCTCGTATTAATCACGAGGACTGCAGCAAATTAACTCTGTTCCCTCAATGGGCAAGGTAGCTACCTAATACTAACCCCGTGAACAACGATAAACAACAATCAGTTATAGACACATGTGAGACTAAATAGAGGGTGCAATATTGTTTTTTTGTTTCAGCAACGGAGCAAGAAAAGGTACAGTCTAAGGGTGTACCTGTTAATCTACCTTTCACTCCACCGACTGCATATATTGTCGAGTTAAATTACAGAAACTTACACCCGCATCAAAATAAACTAAGGGTCAGTATACTGCATCTTCTGTGACTATTGCCGCTCACATTAATAAATAGTTATCTTTTAGTAAATTAAAACCATTTTTTGGTTACTTCCCTTTTCCCCTCTTCTTTATCTTTTCTCTATTTTTAGACAGCTAATTTTAATTCGACATTTGTGCATCAAGTACATTTCCATCTCTATCCTCATATTATGAGACGAGCATGAGCATTTCTTGACAGGTAATTTAAAGAATCCGTCTATATCTTGGTTATATCGGTTAGTTTAACATGCCGTAAATTCACTTATGGCATATTAACATGAAACAAATGGGCAGATTACAGAGATAGAGCATGTAGATATCATCTCTTTTACTAAGTTACATGTTTTGATATTTCGATTTAGTGACCTAAAGATCGCTGGATACACAGCCACTTAGGGTCCATAGGAAAGAAATTGAACACGAGCTACTCATTCGAGTTGGGATAATATAAGTTGAAAAGGTATCAAATTCAGTTATACACCCAAATAAAAATAGTCCGTTTGAATAAATATCAATAAATACTTGTCAGTTAATAATAATCTTTCATGTTTCTATCAGTACGAACAAGGTAGCTGCCGAAAATATCCTTACAAATTGGATGAGCAGGGCACATTCATCCTGCAGTTTGCCCAAAGGTATATTTATATAGAAAAATTTCTAGCATGATATAAATGAAGGTTTGGTGTAGGTACCTTGAGCATGCCATTTTCTGACTCTATACTAGTTCGCTTTACTGCTCTCTTGTGCATGCAACCTGAAAACTAATTGAAAATAAAATCTTGAAATTAAACTGGCTATACAAGATCATTTAGGTTTTTGGGGTGCTATCCTTGGGCCATTAGCTTGGCCTTTACTTCTGATCTTTTGAGCACTATCGATATCTATCTATTGGTACTGTGTCAACTTGATACACCTCCGATGTGTATCTTTTTTAATTCTTAAATGTGGAATTAGATATTAGAATTTATCAGAATTATCAAGCAGGCACACTAATACCAGACTATAATGTTGTCTATTTTTCATCCAAGAACCACTGTGACGGAGTCCTGACGAAGGCCTAAGCTTAAACGCGCGTAGTTAGACAACAAGCCGCCAGTCTCCTCATACCATCACAATGATGGATGTTTTTAACATATTGAGTGTATGATTAACTGCTGAATAAGATTGTTATTTCTTTTTACATTGTTACATTGATGTATGGTTTCAATCATTGATTATATGAACATAAAAATACAATGACATTGATGTTGTGAATATACAAAGAATGGAGAAATATGACAACTATGAAATCTTTGTGCAATTAACTATCAGATTGTAATGAATGTACGCACATTAATGAAGTTTGTTAACAATTGGTAATATTTGGATATATATTTTTGTAATGCAAAAAAAAAAAGATTATATATTTTTATCAAACAAAAGTGAAAAAAATAAATGAAATATATACAATATCAGTTTGACATTTGGTGTTTATATGTAATGTCACTTTAATGAATGTGTGGTATTGATATGCCTGCTACTTGCTGAATCCACCGTGCCTAGGTGTTTTTTTTCCCCCTTAGTTGTAATTCCCTGTCCAGGCAATTTATCCTAGATTTAGGGGCCCCTTCTTTTTCCAAAGCTACCTTCCTCCATTTGTACAGAGTGGTGTAGATGTCACTGGATCTCGGAGAGGCCAGTCATGGTGAGTTGTGCAAGCATGTGTTGCACCGAGTGCAGTGCTGTCGTCGTATGGCCATGAGAACAGTGCCTCATGTGTGGTGTGCAGGGCAGCCAGGCGGCACAGAACAGTCCTATTGCTATACTCTGGTATGCAGGCAGTGGGCGACCACTTTACACAATAAAGTTATTTACTTGATCCTATTCCAAAAATGAAAATGAGGACGGAACACCATTGAACAATGCATACATGCCAAACAACACTATTCTCGGCATGCGGTTATCAGTTTAAAAGGCGCCCGCTCATTTTCAGGAGGTCCAGTGTACAGAGTACTATTCTACCCTGTTCAGACCATGCATTTAAAAGAGACCCATATCATGGGATTCCTGCTTGGCGGGCACAACCATCATTCTGCCTATTTTTAAAAAATCAACACGAAAAGAAGTGGACGATGAATGGCAAGCATGGTGACGCATAAGAAACAGCTGATGGGAAATGTAGTTCCTCATGATAGCAATAGCCACAAGTTTTCAAATGCCCACACACGCTTCCTATGGGAAAATGGCGTCAGAGAGAGACGTGATGCCTAAGACACCCGAAGAAGACTGACCATCAGGCACTGAAAGTGTAAACACCGGTTGAACCAAAAAACGTACAAACTGACTCAGAATTGTGTCAACACACATGTACCAGCCACGGGTTTATGGGGCTGCTTTCCTGTTTTCAAGAAATCCTTATTTTTCTGGCATGCTGGGTGAAACACAGCCTCTTTTACAAGGTTAATTGCGCTGAGTGCTCCTTTTTAATCAAAAATATACAATTTATGAATGAAACTTCGCCACATGCAGGCACCATTCGCTACTGATCGTATCTTGCTATTCTGTACACGAAACCCATGTTATGCGTTTCAATATGGAGCAAATGGCAATTAAAAATACGACTTTAGCGCAGCTTGCTTGTTTATATTCAATTTATGATCACCACAAACTGGCACCATCAAATGAGGCTTCGAGTGTAGCTACACGGGTCTGAAGCCTTCCTTCTAAAACTATGCGAACGGGTTTAATGGCATAGTGCCAATATCAGCAACACTCCCCATCCCCCATACAGCAATCTCCTAGAGAAATAACCAGACAAGACACCTTCTTTGTGGAGAAAACTGCTGCAGGTTTATTAGCATTACAAATATGCCAACATGGTGGGTTATCTTACGGGCGATCCTAAGGCAGGCAGCCCCTCGCCGCCTGCCACCTGGTGAGCCAAATTACACCGTGGCCCTTGCCAATCGGTATTTGCCAAATTTGGGGGAGGAGAAAACCCCTCCCACCGGTGGACCGCCAGTCCACTCCCTTGCTCACGCTCTGCTATTTGCAGAAATGCCTCAACTGACATGCTACACCGTGAAACTACATGTCTATCATGTCAACCAATCAATTCCACTTTACAGTTCCTTGCTGTGTCTAGCGGTACGGCAATGAAGCATAATGAATTGTGTACAACAAAATTCGAAAGAAAATTTGGCACACTAGAAAGTAGTGCAACAGCTTTAGGCGATCGCTATACACGTATAGTTATCGTCAGGAGTTGAGCGTTGGCCTACCGTGTGAGGTTCGATATAGTTTAGATGGCCGTTGTCTTTCATTGTTAGTCGTTCCCCTTATTACATAATGGCTGAACACAAACTAGAAAACACGAGATTGGGACCTTTGTCTCTTTTACTCTCGCATTTTTCAGCACAATTCAAAGGACTTCACAAGGCAAGTGCACTTTGAAACTACTAACATTGTGTCACCCGACGCTTCTCTGCTCTGCAAGACGCCTGCGGTACTTCCGGCCCTGGAACTCGACACCGCTGGCAGGCGTGATGCCTCGGCGCGAAAGATGGTAAACCACCCCGAGAACCACGCAGCGCCGCCACTCGGCCTCACTCTTGTGAAAGTGCAGGCCGGAACCCACTTCACAGGTACTCAAGAGGAATCTGACCACCGGACCGGTGGGGGACCCCGGGGGCCCTGGGATGAGGGGCGGACCCGTGCGCTGTGCTGTACCTGCCCGTGAGGCACCTAAAGGGCCTGCGGGTCCCATTTCGTGGCTTGCGCTATCCAGTGTCCGCAACATTCAGGGGAATGTGCCGCCCCTTCAACCCTGCCGGGATTGGTCTGTGGGGGAAGCCCTGCGACGACCGCTGCTGCCCCCCCATCAGGCCTCGGACGTGAAGAAGGCTGGCAAGGTGGCCACGCGCTCGCGGCCCCCCTGCAACTGGCCAGCGAGGGCCAGGGCCCCGGAGACATGTGAGCCGCATTAGACGTCATGGAGCCTCCGACCCCCATGCCCCCTCTCTGGTCTACAGAAAGCTGAAACGACCAGGGGAGGGAGCCACTACCCTAAGCCCCCTGGAGCTGTCCTGCCCCCCCAAGGTGGCCGCAGCCATGGCAATGGCCGGGCTAACAGCCTTGCCCCCGAAGGGGTGGGGAGGAGAAAAGCACTCACCGCAGAACACCGAACAGCTCCAGGAGGTCGACGTCCAAACGGCGTCAGGGTAGTGGGCAAAGAGGGCGCCCAGTGGGCGGGAGAGGCATATGTACCTCCACCCCCGCCCACTCCCCCCCGGACGTGACGCGGGCGCACAGACCCCTGAGGGGGGTCCCCAACACTGGGAGGCTGCCTCCTGTGCCTTCATGTGGCACTAAAGAGGCCGCCCTCTTAGAAGGGTCTCCTTCGTGGACCCCGGGCAGCCTGCAGTAGCCTTGTCCTGAGCCGCCTATGTGCGCTCTGCCTGACCATGAACACCTCTAGGGCAAGGCAATGCTAGGGGGCCGCGGGAGGGGGGAGCATCTGGCTTGCGCTCACGAGCATACAGAACGGTGGGTTTCGTGGCAGTAATTTACACCTCCCTGCCCTTTGGAGTTATTCGGCACTTGAAAAGCGCACGGTCGGGCATTGCTGTGGCATCGTCGTACTTTTTAACAGAACAGCTGCGTGACCCTTGGAGCAGTCCTGAGGTTTGCAACAGAGACCGCAGTGTGATTTGGGCTGTGGAGACTGGCAGCCGACAGACCGATTGAAGCTGTGAAGAAGTTTCTCCTTTCCACGCTTTCCAGGTAGCAGGGGTTGGGTCACGTGCCTGGGCAGACTGCAGTGTTGAAACAGTGGTCCCATTCCACCAGGGAAGGCTTTCTGCAGTTTTACAGAGTGCGAACAAGGTGGAGGGAGGCGCAGGCTTCCGCTCGCTGTTCAGGCACCTCGAAGAGCAGAAGATAAAACAAGAGCACATTTAGTAATCACATGCGCTGTGCTCGGGGTGACTCCGATGTGGGCAAAAGTGGAAGTCGAGATTAAAGTTATCTCCCAGTTTACAGAGTGCAAGTGAGCCTTAAAAGATAAAGTATTTACCCCCAGGGTCAGGCAGTGTGGCCAGTTGAGGGAGCCGGGATTTTAAAGCGTGGCTTCTGATCTTCGCAGCTGGTAATTAGGCTCACGTGTCTGGGCACTGCAGCTGCCGCCCTGCGCGCCGCTGCTCGCTCCCGCGGGCAAAACGCCGTGGTAGTGAACCTTTTCAGAAGAGGTGGGACATGCACCCACCTTTAGCCATTTGCGTGCTTTCATTCTTGAAAGACACACGCAAAAGCCAATCAAATGTGTGGGAGGAGTCAGACCAGTGGCGGTGCGTTCATTGGGGGCGTTGCCCCACTAATGCCACATGGACAGCATGGCCACATTCACTACTTCACCGTCCCCTGAGACCTGACTCGAAATCCACGCCCGAGTCTGTCAGTCAGGACGCTGAAGGGGGCGGGGCAGCACTGCAGGGTTGGGTTTGTTGAGTGTGTTTGACTGACAGGCCCAGTGCGCATGTTCGGGTTTGGGCTGGTCATTTTTCTGACCAGCCCGAACATGCGTACTAGCCGTAGCCTGCAGTGCTGCACATTAGGAGAGCGAGCGAGGGCTGCTACTGGCCAGTGGCCGCAGCCCCCGGTCTACTATGGGCGGGGACAGTCCCTGCTCTAGCCAATCCTGGTGCTGCTGGAGCAGCGTCTGGATTGGCTGAGAGGGGTTGCCACCAGTCACTGCACTCAGGCAGAAGACGTTCGTTGAAGGCGCCATTTCGCCAACGCGGGGCCAGGAGCAGACAGCAGAGGTGGCGCGGACCCGGTCACAGGTAAGTCTGTTTTCTTGCTTTATTTTTAACCCCCCCCCCCCCGGCCCTCACCCGCCCCGCACCCCCCCCCGCCCTCCCCCCCGCCGCAAGCACTTTTGATTAACCCACTATAAGGTGAATTCATGACGTGGTTTTCTGTGTCCGGTTATGGCGAGTTTTTGTATTTGTAACTCTAGCGCTATACGAGGAGGCCCTCTGTGCGCTTTTCAGTCAGTGGCACACATTGCGCTGGTTCGCTTTCTGAGTCTCGTTCTGGGCACACAAAAAAGGTGATAGAATCGTTTTAGTGGGTCGGACTGTCCCCGCCAGGAAATAAAATATTAATCAGACACATTGTTCGCTTATTTTATTGCTGTGATAGTGAAAAGATTGCGCATTTTGTAAACTTTATTCGTATTTTACTGAAGGTATAAAGGACATTGTGGTCTTGAAATTGCATTATCTGCAAACACCCTATACTCTTGCCCATACAAAAGCTAATAATGGAGAAGGCAGCTTTGTGGCCTTGAAACCTAATGCATCATATAGCGCGGCGCGCCTTCATACATACTCGAGTCGTAGCCATCTATAAGCTTTCCCAGCCTTAAACATGTATACGTGTTTATGTGTCATCCTTGTAGGTGTTTATGTGGCGATCCTTGTACGCTGCCAACATTAGCGGCAAAATTACCGAGGGACAGAGGGTTGGTTGGCAACTGGTAGGAAAGTCAGCAAACAGGATGGGTGCGGCTGCCCTTATCTGATGTCAGTGTCTGTGATTCAGTGTCTACCTGTGCGCTCGGCCACCTGAGAGTAAAAGGGCTCTATAGTATTCATTTGCAGACATGCGTCACAGAATTTTGTGAGGGAACAAGGCCTTCTTTTCAGTGTTGCAGAATGTGCTTTGTGTGTTTTTCAGCTGAAAATGGAGAAAACATATTGGTGACGTAGTGTTTGTGGCTGTCCGTGCTCTCTTTACATAGGTTGCAATTTATTCAAGGGCCTTGTTTAATGTTGGCTTGCTGGTATATGTGGTCTGGTTATTTCCCCTTTCTCCCCCACTGCTTCACCACTTTGGATCCCTTGGCGCCAGCTGCAGGTCTCTTTACTTTCAAATCCCTGGCAATTCATCTTCCCAACGAGGGCACAGTATCAGCAGGGCTGCTGCTGGCTCAATGCAAAGTACTTTTGATGCCAAACGCTCCTGTCAGGACCCTAAAGAAGCCCCACATCAGCAGTATTTTAGAAACATAGAGATTTCTAAGTCGGTTTTCTGGGGCATATAGGACTCAGAGGGCACCCGGGTCCTCCCGGTAACTGTTTTGCCCCTTGCCCTAGGGGCCACTGAAATTTGCTTGCCAAGTGCTTGCTCTGTAAGCTTTGAATTTCAGGGGAGGGCACGCCTGAACATATATGTCAGAGATAACATGCAATACATTTATTGTTCACGAAGTATTGTTTCGTTTTAGAAAAACTCCAAGACTTTTTTAAGATCACATTGAATTACCTAATGAAAAGGGTCTTTTAAACATTATATCAGTTACCTGTACTAAACAATGTAGCACATAGGCCAAGTAGACTCTAAACTCTAAGAGTGCATAAATCAAGCCAGCAGTGACAGCATCAGCACAGAAATGCAACCTAAGTGCGTGTTGGTTCCTGTGCGCTTGCAGTTGCAATAGCTTCTCTCAACTAGCCTGTGGGCTGCAGTTAATCATCAGTTTGGGGATTGTGGGGTGTATTCTGCAGGGAAAGATGAATGTAGCTGCAGCAGGGTATCCAAGGAGCAGAACACGTGAGTTAAGAGGTGTTGTATGCTGGCAGTTTGGCACATTACTGGAAGGTGGTGTATGATCGGAGGGAACAAAGCTCAGAGTGGGGTTGGCCACCACGCGTGTGGAATCCAGACATGGAAAGTACCCCACTTGTTTTGCTCAGACTCATAAATACGAGTGTCACACAGAGATATAATGCTGGCATTGAGAGTATTGCGCTCTTAGCATCAGGGTCACAATTCTAATCACCACACAGAACCTTGGTAAAGGCCCATAGAGAGCCATACTGCAGTCACCCTGCAGCTGTGGAAAGTCTGGTCAGAGGGAGGAGGAAGAGTACCTCGGGCTTGCTAAATCTAAGCAGTGGTCCACCCTTGAGGTTTCTTGAGCTCTCCCTTGCTCACCTGTCGGCCAGAAGTCTGTCCATTCTAGACTTCTCGCAGGGAGATGGGGAGGAATCCACTCTCACAAATGATGCTGGCTAGTGGTAACAAGTGTCTCTTCTTGCTTGGTGGCTTCTTGCAGGCTTCAGCTTACAGCAGCATGTGTCCCAGCTTGGCCTGTAGCTGTATCTCAATAATGCAGGCTTTCGGCACTCCAGGCAGTCTATAGCCTTCTGTTTTTAGGGTTCAGGAGCAGTGCATTCTTTTCCTCTGTCTTGTAGTATGTTCCCTACTCCTTCAGGTGAGAGACAAGATTTCTGAATTTGTTTCAGTCCTTTCCACTACAGTGCTTCTTACAGTAGGAAGGTGAAATTAAATACAATATTTCAAGGTGAGATTATATTTCACAACTTTGACAGTTGGGCCCAAACCAAGTCGCAACTTAAATTGTAACCTGAACCTAAAATATAGGGTCAAACCAACTAGCCATCAAAATTCTAGATTGGTATCCAAAATTCGGATGGAACAAATCACCAAACACATACAACTGTTGGTGCTGTTAGACACATAGAAACCAACTCCCCAAAAGGTGCACAATCATTCTGTTTTCCTTGGCAATGGCAGTTTTCACAAATTATCAGCAGATAATTGCTCATTATGAGTGGGGCTAGGTTACTCTATATGTGGAACTGAAATTGATATTCAGGCTATAGTTCCAGGCTACTTTAGAAGGTGTCTTGGATTAGTACGAGTATAATGTTTGTTGGCTTGAATATGGCTCCTACTCACCATACCCAAACATCAGCTCGCCTCTTTAATTTGGGCAATGTGTTCTTTTCTGTCACACTGTCTTGCACTACCAGCATCCAGGAACCATTTTACCACCCAGTAGTACTTACTGTATCTTGCTAGTTGAATTCTGAGCCTAGGAATGCTATAGCACGTCCCTCGCTGACCCTCTGGCACTGCTTGCTAAACCTATTCTAATGATGAGGTTGGGCTGTAAAGTTGCAGTGCTATTTTAGGCTGCTGACACCTAGACATTGTTCTCACTTTGTTGCTCCAGTTTCTCCTGTCATTACCATGCCTGGTTTTAAATTCAGTCATCTTTGTGAAGGCCAAAGCTTAGAAGGACTCAGCTAGTTGTTTGGGTGTTAGCGCCCATCCACATGTGATTCCAGACCATCTTTGTGTGGCGTGTTTCGATTCATTTCTTTAAAATGCACCATTTGCCAATCTTTTTTAAATTTCTTTCTCAGGAGAGGGACTCTCCCTAGACCCCAGGTTTGTCCATTGAACTTGTTCACATCACTAGTGTTTTCTATTGGAAAGGGTAGAGCCAAAGCAGTCTTGCTTAGTACCCTAGCCCTCTTCATGAGTCAGACTTGCTTGGCAAACCAGAAATTCTCTGAAATAATGTATGAGTTTTCTTTTATGAATGCCTAGAAGAACTGAATTTTTAGTCCATTTATCACAGAAATAGCACCAAAAAGATGCCAATTTAAAAAAAAATTCTTCACGGAGGGAGAACCCCCCCGCACCCCCTTATTGCCGTTGGGCTCACTCGTTCGCATACGTTGATTCGTTCTGCATTCGCCCTACCAGTTTCAAATTCCACCGCCGCCACTGAGTCAGACCCACACGGAGTAGCTACAAGAAGCCTTGCAGAGCAGCGCATGCGCGCTGCTAGGCTCGACCTAAAAAGGGGAGAGGGAAACAACCAAGGGATTAAACAGAACGTGGCCACTGGTGGTTGATCCTACTCTAGAATGTTAATTAGGTCTGAGGAATGTACATCTGTTCAGCAGAGGTTTATAGGGAACCCACCAGCCGCAGCAGGGTATACAGAAGGGGAGACAGCAGGCAAGAGAAAAGCCAAGTTGGGGCATCTCCTAAGAGAGAGGATTTCAGGTAAAACATTAAACATTATACTTTCTTTTAAGGATATATTAAATATTACAGATCTTCTATTGGTGAGACATCCATTGGAGTAGGAATTTTATTGTAACTGATCAGGGTACATTAGTACTTGCATTGGAATAAGTAGTGGAACATAGACTGGATGTTACCATTTCAACCTCATCATGTTAGTCAAGGATTTTTTTTCAATTCTTTATCAGTCAAGAATACACGTGGAGCTATTTTGTGAACCTCAGAAACTTGAAGAACCTGCACAATAAAACTCTTAGGGGCTGATTATGAAGGCGGTCGGACGAGAGCGGGAATGGGAACGGCCGACAGCTGGTCGTCAGTCTCGCCTGCCTAATTACAATCCGACCGTCGTGTAGGCGATCGGAAACATGCCTCTTGCCATTGAGGCTTGTGCTGCAGCCAGGAAAATGGTTGCAGCACAAGTCCCAATGGCAAAAGGGATGTTTTCAAACATCCCTGCACCATGTGGCCAGCACCACACAGTGCCTGGCACATGGGGCATGGATGGTGGGGGGCACCACAGGTGCCCCCGTGCCTCATAGTGGAGGCCCAGAGGGGACGGGGGTCCTGCTAGGGGCCCTCAAAGTCCCTTTGGGGTCGGACCGCCATGGAAAGGCTGTCGGAAAGGGTAATCGTAATCCCTACGGCAGTGCCTGAGCAGGCACCGCCCCTATTGTGGGGACTATGATCCGACCATCGGTTCAACGGGCTTCTTGACCCCATCGGAAGTGTCGGTCGGTCCCTCTGACCGATGCGGTTGGACCGACCGCATCATAATGCGGCGGTCTGACCGCTCTGCTGGATGTTGGTGGGACCGCCACCGACGACTTGTCTGGAGAAATTTAGATTTTGTTACCTTTTCGATGTATATAGTTAGTTTTCCTTATATAGTTCAAGATCAATTCAGTATGTTGAAATCTGAGAGGTTTGCAGGCTATTGGTCTTGGTGACTTTTTATTTGGGATTGGTCTCGATGGGACTCTATGGGCCCTTCCAGTTCAAAGTCTTTTTTGAAAGGCAGATTGATCATTTGAGGAATCCAGGATTCGAAGAAAGTTATACAAGTAGTGGTATTTTGGCCTTCTGTGCCTTCAGTTATCCCAAAGATACTCAGGTTACCCTTCCTGATCTTCCAAATCAGAAAACGTTTTTTAGCGGTAATGATTTATCCATAAGATTAGAGAGTTTTTTCACCCAGTTTCTTTCACTAGCTTCTAGATAACTAATTCAGTCTCCAGCCTCCGATATTCTACGCTCTCTGTTTGACTTAATTTCTTATTGTGATGATTTCTGCTCGCTTAGTGCCTGTGTTGGTCTTGGTAGATTTAGCCAGGGCACATACTTCCTTTTGTTTCAGGATGTTTTCCATACTACTTGTTGACTCTGATTTCTGTTTGATATGAGAGTCCAGAAGTGGCAGTTCAGCCGTGGTTTTTTAAGTACCTGTTTTTGACTATTTCTGCTCCTTTTCTGCCATGGTGTAGAATTTCGTAGAGATTTAAGATCTTTGCTTTTGGTTACAAGGTTAGGTAAACTTTATTATCAAAAGGGGAGATAGCTACGATTTGTTGACTATATGTTGGTAAAATATTGAGGGGGATATTCACAAGGACTTATCTCCGATTTATCTCCACCTTAACTCATCAAAAGTGGAGATAGATTTAACACCCCATTCACAAGCGGGTGCAAACTGCAGACTTCGCCAGTATTCCCGCGACAACTGCCCAAATATTTAACACCACGGTGGACACCACCAACTAACCCTAATGAGATGCAGAGTAGGCGTTCCCATGCAAAAACACACGAAAAAACCACAACACCACTTTCACAACGAACTGCCAGATCTGCGAAGCGAACCAAAAACAGGCGATAAGCCGCGGTAGCACCAGGGATTTAACACCTGCCTGTTGCTGGTGTAAAGTGTTACAGCAAACAAATGATGGATGGAATGCTGACAATGCAAACATTCTCCCCCAGTCAAAAGATCTGGGTTGAATCCATCATTCTTTTGCCCACTACGCCACCCCAGTTTGGACCCAGCCATATGCAAATCAGTCTTGACCCTGTGCCCCATGGGAACAGTCCAGACCGAACTGCCAGGCCAGGTCCTTCCTGGACCGGAAACAAGCATCCTGGGACCGGTTTCAGGGTATGTTACCCTTCTTCAGCCAGGCTAGCTTGAATCCAGTGGCACAGTGAGCAAGAGACGCACGTCTGGGCATACCCATCCCACTTAGGGCGAAAAGTGTTACAGCAAACAAATGATGGATGGAATGCTGACAATGCAAACATTCTCCCCCAGTCAAAAGATCTGGGTTGAATCCATCGTTCTTTTGCCCACTACTCCACCCCAGTTTGGACCCAGCCATATGCAAATCAGTCTTGACCCTGTGCCCCATGGGAACAGTCCAGACCAAACTGCCAGGCCAGGTCCTTCCTGGACCGGAAACAAGCATCCTGGGACCGGTTTCAGGGTATGTTACCCTTCTTCAGCCAGGCTAGCTTGAATCCAGTGGCACAGTGAGCAAGGGACCCACGTCTGGGCATACCCATCCCACTTAGGGCGAAGAGTGTTACAGCAACCAAATGATGGACGGAATGCTGACAATGCAAACATTCTCCCCCAGTCAAAAGATGTAAAGCAGGACGACTACCTGCAGCATGAAAGGGAGCCCAGCCAAGAGCGACACCTGAAGACCCACAGATGCCATGGAGACAATGATCATGCAGCTCCGATACCCATGAGGGCCACAACACCCACCGCCACCCCCCCAACCCCACCCCCCCCCCGCCCCCCCGACATACACATACCGTGCACGACACAAGAGCCCGAAAAAGCGCATGATGACGCACATTGACAAAAATAACATACATGTGTGGCCAGAAGAACGAGAAACAGTCACACAGCACTGAAGTAACAACCAAAAACTTTATTGAAATACAACACAAACACCAATGCGGAAGACTCCTGTCGGGTCCGTCCGGGACAATCTCGATGTCACAGCCTGGAAAACAAAGCACAAAATCAGAAGGTGTGCCATGCGCACATCAAAGGAGCGAGACACAGAGAAACAGAAAATGAAAGAAAGGCAGAGAGAGAAGGAAAGGAAGGGAGAGAGAGAGAGAGTGATAGAGGGAAGGAAAGGAGAGAGAGCGAGAGTGAGAGAGAGAGAAGGAAAGGAAGGGAGAGAGAGAGTGAGAGAGAGAAGGAAGGAAGGAAGGGAGAGAGAGAGAGACACCGCCGCCCCTGCGCACCCAGGCCCCACTGTTCACCTGCTACCACCGGTGTGTCTCCAACCACGTGCCGGGATACACTGCAAGCCACCAGGTCTGCAACCTGTAATCGAGGCCAGAGTCAATCATGGCAGAGTCCATCACACAGCACACGGCAACAACGCCTGTCCGCCCCTGCGCACGCATGCAGCCGCACCCCACCCCCTCCCGCCGGCCAGCGCTGGCTGCCGCACTTGCGCACCCCGGGCCCACTGCTCACCTGCCACCAACGGTGTGTCCACCAGTGGGCACACCACGTGCCCGTGCAAGCTCCAGGCCCCGGTCCCGCCACCATGGCATGGTCCACATCATGCGGAGCCGCCCCGCGGCCCAGCAGGTCCCACACATGCCGCTGAGTCCTGAGTCATCAATGGCAGAGACCACATCAGTGCACACGTCATCATCGCAGGCTGCACACCCGCTCAGCTATTTCGGTGCCACTAACCCTGTGCAACCCCAGTCAGCGCCACATGGTGGTAGGCCTGTGACGGCCGCAAGGCTTCGGGTGCCACTAACCCTGTGCAACCCCAGTCAGCGCCACGTGGTGGTAGGCCCGTGACGGCCGCAAGGCTTCGGGTGCCACTAACCCTGTGCAACCCCAGTCAACGCCACGTGGTGGTAGGCCCGTGACGGGCGCAAGGCTTCGGGTGCAACCAACCCTGTGCGCAACTCATGGGCCCTTTATGATTGAGAAGCGTGGAGCGTCCGTCATCCAGTCACCACCGGCAGTGGGGAATGTGACGTTGTCGGCCCCTTATATTGGCGGGGTCACATTGGTGTGGTGTGTGTGCAAACCTGCCCTCAGGGAGTGGCCGTGACATGCTGACAACTACACCAGTGGCCTGCCTACCACCAGCGTGTATGCCTGCGACATGTAGGTATGTGGGGCCCCCCTCTGAGCGTAGGCGGAGTGGTCTGGCCTGGCGTACGCCGGACCAGCGCAGGGCTTGCAACAATGACTCGGGGGCTCAGGGCGTGGTTCAGTCCATGTACAGACAAGGAAGTGACTAATGCGTGTGTCCCTGTTGTAGTGTCCACGGCAAGCGGAACACAATAGGCAATGTGGCCCACTGTGACTGGCATCCCACTAGATGAGCATCATTGACGTGAGGGAAATCACTGTCCCTACATTCATCCACACATTCATACATGAATGGTGAAGGACATGACACAGCAGTGCGTTTCTGGATGTTTATTGCACATCCGGTGGAGTATTGCAGCTGGAGCAGTACAGGTCCATGCCAAGCACACTACACAATATGGGCCCGTGGAGGGCCAGCCAGAGTCAATCCGGGGATGACAAGTACTGCGGAAGAGGAAGGGTACAGTCCGCAGTCTGGTCGCCGTGTCATTGGTCATCGAACAGGATATGGCAGTCCATGTCGCGGTCCAAGGTGAGTGCAGCGGAGTGTATCAGGGGTCAGTGGCAGGTCATGGGGCCATGTGCGGCACCAAGCAGAAACAGGCAAGGTGGCGGACATGAATGCTAGTGCCTCCTCCTGAACCCAAGTCCATCCACGTCCTCGTCCTCGGATGTGTGCTCTGCCCCACCTGTGGGTGTTGCAGTACCGGCTGCGGCACTGTGTGCCACTGACAAATCTGGGGCCGGAGGAGGATTGTCGGCTGCACTGGGTGGCAGTGACACATCAGGTGCCGGAGTGGATACGCCTGCCGCACTGGGAGGCACTGACACACCAGGGGGCGGAGATGTGGATGGTGTGGGGGCAGCAGCATTCATCATCGCCACGCCTTGTGGCAGCAATGCCATGATGAGGACATGCAGGGCCTGGTAGATCCCAGCTACATTTCGCTGATGTGCAGCGGTGGCTGCCATCCTTTCCGCCTCCATCCGCACCATGTCCTCCATGAGCCTCCGCATGTGTGCTAGCTCACGGCTGGAATCGCTGGAGCCACTCTGAGCGGACAGGTGCTCTTGTCTCCGAGTCAGGACTCCAGCGATGTCAGTCATGGCTCGTTGGAGACCATGGAGCGGGCCGTGGGTGTCTGTTAGGGACTGGAGCTGGTCCCTGATGGGACCTAGACACCCATGGATGGTGTCCAGTCTGGTAGCCATGAGGTCGAACCCCACCCGCACCTGCTCAGCCGTCTCCCTCTGGCCCTCCAGCACACGGCGTTGGAAGGCCATGTGTTGTTCCTGGGGGTCTTGGGGGACTGCCGGGGCTGTGAGTGCCTCCTGCTGGGTGGTTTGTGGAGTGGGTGGGGTCTCCTCGATGCAGCTGGGCTGCCCTGGTCCTGGAGGTGATTGGCGGATGAGTTCAATGATGTCTTGGAGGGCTTGGGTGTCGATGCTGGTGGTGTCCTCCTCGTCATCAGTGAAGAGTGGCTGGGACTGCTCTGCAGGAGGTGTTGACGGTGCCCCTGCAATGTGAAGGGGAGATGGTGTATTACAATGTGTCCGCATGTATGTAGCCGCATGGTACAGGTTCACATTTAGACAGCATGGCATTGTACATTGTGACAGTCTGTGGATCAGGGCCATGATCCAGAGTCATTGTGGGTGTGCACTGTGCTCTGCTTGATTGTGCATGTGTGCCATTGTGGCCATCTCCCCCGTCCCCCAGTACCTGGTGGTCACTCACCCTGTTGCGGTTGTGTTGTGTCCTGTCGAGCAGTGTCCGGTCCCCCGACTCCTGCCACGGTCTCCACACTGATGACTGTCAACACCAGCTCCTCCATGTCATCCAGCTCCTGCTGTGGCGCAGGGCTCCCACCTCCAGTCTGCATTGCTGCCTTCTGGTTGGCTGCAAGTTTCTCCTTGGTCTTGCACTTGATGTCATTCCATCGCCTCTTGACCTCGTCCATTGACCTCTTGTGCTCTCCGACGACGTTCACCTTGTCCACGATGGCCCGCCATAATCCATTTCTGGTGCCCAATGACACATTGGAGGCAATGAACAGTTGTTGATGGTGTTCTATCACCTCCGTGACCAGGATCCGATTCTCCTGCGGACTGTACTTCATCTTCCTCTTCTTCTTGTCCTTGCCCTTCCCTGTCACCGTGGTCCCGGCCTGGTCGTCCGGGGTACTTGTGGGGTTGCGCTCATCCTCTGCGCCTGCTCCGGCTGCCTCCATGGTGCTTGGGTGTTGGTCATTTTGTGTTTGTGTGTTTTTTCTGCTTTCGTAGTGATTTTCCCGCCTGCCGTGTGTGTATGGCAGGCCTGGCGCTGCTTATCGCTGATTTCCTCATCGCGAATGGGCTCATCGCACGTTTTTTGGTGTTGGGGTTTGTGTTTTTATCGCCGTCGCGGTGGTTGTATCGCGGACATTGTCCGCGGTTTCAGGAGACTATCGCATGGTACCGCCGTGTTGTGAATTCCAGGTTAACACGGGGTTATTTTCCCACGATGGACTGCGATGTGTAAAGTTACGTTAACATTTTTTGGTGATATTTAGCACACGTTCTTGTGAATATCCCCCAGAGTGTACTGTGACGTTAAACTGAAGCAAAATGTCATTGTTGACTGATTCTCCTGAGTACTATTTGTATTTGGTAGATTGGGGACCAGAGCAGTTCAAAGTTAACTAGCTTTCATTTACAAGTTTTTGTTTGCAGAACAGAAACTTACGAAGAAGCTAAACCCTGAATAGACTATTCAGTAGGTTGTTTGTATGGGCTGGAATCTCCCCATAACTGTTAACAAGCGTAGAAGAAAGCCATTTGTTTCCTTGTTTTGCTGTGTTTGCCTTTGATAGGAATTGCAGCCAAACCAGTCCAGAGCAGCCCAATCAAAATGAAAGGATTTTATTTGTATTTGGAGGTTGGAAATTATATACTCTCATGCATCTTTGATTCCTCAGAGGGGGAAGCGCTACATTATTGTAGAAGAATCCATTTATTTTATTTATACAATTTTCCTTTTGGTACTATTTCATAGTACAAACAAGACCAAGGAAGCCCAAATACCAAGGAAGTTTTTCAATCTTGTCAAAGTGAGCAATTAACCACCTGCACAGATATGTTTCCTTAAAATCCCTTTGGAAAAGAGAATCATCAATGAAGAAGTAGCCACTTATATGTCTGGGTTATTACTTTTTGTTTTCCTTTTGTAGTAGGATTATGTAGCCCAATCGGAACCAGAAATAGCACAATAATAACATTTATGCTCATCTTGGAAATGTTATGTATGAGTCACAACAAAACTCCATTGAAATGTCTTATGGGTGTAAAAAAAGCATTGCACTAACCATCAATAATATGTGCTGATTTCAAGTATTCCTTTTTGCCTCCTGCTCTCTGGGTCATATCGTCCTCCATTATTGAGCTGTTTGATATAATGTTATTACTGAAGCTGTGCGTATCTTGACACCGCTCAGGAGCGTCTCATCTTGCTCCACAATTAATCGCACATCAGAATCCTTCCTAGACTACTGAGAACAGCCAGAGCACTTGTATGGGACCTCTTTTGTTCCACCAGAAATGAGGAGCCACATTTGGCAGCCATCGCGCCCTGGCTACGCCCCTTGATTCTGCTATTTCTAAGTGCAAAGCTAATTCTAGCACAGCAGAAAGTAAAAACCTATTTTCAGTTTCAGACACGATTCACACCCGCATACCTGTTTGAGCAATAGTTTGTGCTGCTGTTGTTTTCCATGTCACACGCATGTTGCACTCAGGGAGATAAGTTCCCCTTTGATTATTTATTTTGCAGCATCACAAATCATGTATGAAGGAACCTTGTTTTCTGTATTTTCTTTAAAATAATTGTTCAACCTATCTCTAATTGCTGCTTTTAATATTGGATCCATAAATTCATTTATGTTCCAATGGTTCCATCTGGAGCCTTGGGCATCATGCCACTAAATGTTGACATATACTTGGCTTAACGGGTGCTGGGGAGATCCGGCATATAGACTGGGACTGTCTCAGTTGGGACTGGACAATGTCCTGCATGTCCTCTACAGGGGCATACTCTCCCACCGACTTCCAGAGTCCACTAGGAAGGTGGTCATGGTATGGCGCACTGCACTATGGATGATGGACTGAAACAAGTGACACACACAGCAAACTCCACTCTGGAACTGATGTTGAGTTGACCAAGTTTCACAGCTGGAGGGATTCGCCAAATGGAATAAAATAGGGATTAAACTCCTGTGTGACTTTCAGGATCTCCAATCCCAATTTTCTCTCGCCTCCACTCAATTCCACAAGTACCTGCAGCTGACACACACTTTGTTATCGAGAGGGCATTGTAGACACACCAGAATATAACCAGTATGAAGCCAGACTTCTGCAAAGCCCACTAGGAAAAGGGGGGATCTCTCAGATGTATAGTTTACTCATATTTAACTCCCCTAACACATGTGACTGCCTCTAACAGAAGTGGGAAACCTTGTTGGGATCTCTGTAGAAGGCAGACCGGAGGGATACCCAAATGGCCCCTATTAATCTTACTATTTCTGTCGCTTAAGGCTTGTCCAACTTAATTATCTACACACAATTTATCTCACGCACAAACGGTAGTGGAGATCTGGAAGGCGGGACACATCAGAATACTCCCACTGTTCCTCTCCAGACGGGGAATTTTATTACGCAGTCTGGGCATGCCCAGTGATAGGGAAATACTGGAAAACTGTGGAACAGACATTACCTGAGGTCCTGGAGAGCCCAGTAGAGATCTCCCCCAGAGTGAGGGGCATCCTTGAAGATCTGGGAGGCTCCCGAGATGAACGCACACTAGTGGGCATCGCCAAATTGTTGGCCAAGAGAGACACAGCACATCATTGGAACGCCTAAGGGGCCCCCAGCATCTTGACGAGGAGTGCTGCGATGGACTGTCATGCCAAGATCGAGGAAACCATATACAAAGTTACGGGCTCTCCCCGTAAAGAAGACTAAATATGGGAATGTTGGTGGACTTATTCTTGGATACCTAATTATCACTACAATGGGTGATGGGCGAAGTACTGATTAGCACGGATGCATTTGAGTGGCAAAATGGGCACAATATACTGTTGTTGTACTGCTGTGTTTTTTTTTTAAAACAATAAAATTTGTTTATCAAAAAAAAGAATGTTGAGATATACTACTTGAAAATGTTATAGGCTGACATCTGACCCCGAGTATTATGCCACCAAATCTTTACATATAGTAACTGAAAATGTTTGAAACCGATACCTGTCCCTATTACCACCAAATGTGGAAATGCAGTAAATGAAAAAGATGCTGGCTGATGCCTGTCCCTCGTGCCCCCAAATGTGGAAATGAGGAGAACTGATTTATTTCCAATTGTGAAATCTTTGCCTTCTCCAGTGTTGGAAACACCTTATGGGCTATGAGCTGCTCCGAGAGGCAATGACGAGGGAGAATTAAATAAATAATTAATGTTCCCTCATCATCGTCCGTCGAAATCCACCCCACCCGGCCTCACCGCCCCACCGTGCTCTCAATCCAGCACCTTTTATTACTTCTCCTATCTATGGAAAGTAAGTGACTGATTCTGTATAAACCCTCTGGGTTTTAGAGAGGCAATGGCCAATAAGTAAATCTCCAGCTTTACATGACGATCATACCTTTCATTAACTGATAGGGCTGGAGCACTGTCAATCTCGTCAGGTGTGCTGCAGATTTAACTGACAGTGCTACAGCAATGCAGCCTCTCAAGAGGCACTGACATGTTGCCAAATATAGATTGGTGAGTTAATGTGCCTGTTGAAGAAATCTTTAATTAATTTGCAGTGGACACGGATTTCAGAACCAAGGGCCTTATTTATGAGAAAGTGACTCAGCGCGGTGCCGTAAGCCGTTTTGCTGCACCGCACTGAGTCACTTTCAAAGCACAGGGATGCATCATATCTACAACAATATGACGGATCCCTGTGCTCCCCCCTGTGCTGGCGCACAATTGGCTGCCATGCGCCAACGCAGGCACCCTTGCACCATGGAACAAGGGTGCCTGCGTTGCAGGGAGATTGTTTTTGTGCAGGAAGGGACACCTTCCTGCACAAAAACAATCATGAGAGGTGTTTTCCTCTTTCTATGTGTGCTGCACTGCAGCACGCATAGAAAGAGGAAAAAACGAGGAGAAATGAAAACATTTCTCCTCGTTGTGCCTCCCTACACCTCCCCTAGGGAGGCGTAGCATTCTGATGCATTCCCACGTTTACAAATTCTCGTAAATCTGGGAATGTGTCAGGTTCCATGTTTGTTGCGTGGGAACACCCACCGCAACACCCATGGAACTCCCTTTCGCGCAAAGTGCTGCATGAAAAGAGGCCGTATTTACAAGGACACGAAAAAGCCATGCTGGAGGGCTTTATGCGTCCTTGTAAATATGGGGCAGCACACTGCGCCGCCGGTGCGTCACAAAAAGTGATGTATCAGCAGCGCAAGGGGCTTGTGAATAAGCCCCCAAGTTTCCAATCTTGATGATACCATTTGGTAGGACGTTAGACTGCAGTATAGACCTGCAGATACCCTGAATTTCAATTTGAATCTCAGTTGGCCAGATTTGACCATACATTTCTGTAGTATCTTCATGTTGTTATAATGTTCTCTGTTATCTTGTTCCTAGCTGCTCAGCCAGTGTGAGTGTTCTGTGTGGAATGTTGGTGTGTGGGCCATGAGTGGAATGCTTGGGTGACTGGTGTGAGTGGTGACAGTTGGAGGATGGGCTGAGCAGCTAACAGGCTGCTCCTGGTGGGGCTGCTGTATTGGATCTACTCTACATTATTATCTACTTAAATAAACCTACTTAAACTTCATCTATCAGCGTGGACTACGTTACTACATATTTTTGGCGACGAGTTGGAGACTTTCTCATGCACAATAGTTGGTCTGAAGGAAGCTTAAGATGACAACTACAAATAGAAAACATGTTTGGGAGAAGCGTCAAGATTTACAAGCTCAGACAACACAGGGAAAAGTTAGCAACAAGTCTGGGTCACAAAAGGCCACACTGAAACCAAAGAAGCCACAAAGGAAACAAAGGAAACTGGAACAGCAAGCCCTGCAGCCCCACAGGTGTCCATTACATCGGACAGCCCCAGCCAAAGCGTGCTGTATTTTGCTCACATGGCACAAATCTACAAAAACTGCGCTTTCAAGGGAAGAAGCATCATCATTTTTGACATTTTATATGCCTTCTCTGATATGAATGCTGCGCACATTGTGATTTTCGAGGACATTTGATTTGTGTGTTATGCTGCACCAATTTGTAGTACATTCCAGTTGAGGACCTTGCCGTGGATGCAGGCGTCGTGGAGTCTGGTGGCTAGGGTGCGGTGGAAGACGGTGTCGAAGGCAGCCAAGATGTCCAGGAAGATGAGGGCTGCCATTTCACCTTTGTCGAGGAGGAATCGGATGTCGTTGGTGGCGGTGAGTAGGGCGGTCTCGGTGCTGTGGTTGCTGAGGAATCTGGATTGGGAGATGTCCAGGATGTTGTTAGCTTCGATGAATGTTTGCTAGCTGAGTGTTGACGGCCTTTTCGATGACCTTGGCTGTGAATGGAAGCAGGGAGATGGGCCTGATGTTTTTGAGGTCTGCGGGTCTGCGGAGGGTTCTTTCAGAAGGGGGTTGACTTTGATGTGTTTCCAGTCATTGGGGAAGGTGGCGGTCTCGAAAGAGCAGTTAATCGTCCGACGTAGTTCAGGTGCGATGGCCGAGGCGGCTCTGTGGAAGATGTGATGTAGGCAGGAGTCTGAGGGTGCTACGGAGTGGATGCTTTTCATGGTCTTCAAGGTGTCTTCTGTCATGAGTGGGGTCTATTTGAGCAGGGTCTGTTGGGTGGCATCGCATGGAGGGGGAGCTGGAGCGGAGGTCTTGGTTGTCGAAGTTGTCGTAGATCATCTTAATCTTGTGGTGAAAGAAGGTGCTGAGTCTGTTGCAGAGGTCTTGGGAGGGTGGGATGTCTGCTGTTTCGCTGCAGGGTTTGGGGAATTCCTTGATGATGGAGAAGAGTTCTTTGGTGTTGTGAACGTTGGTGAGGATTCTGTCTTGGAGGGATTTCTTCCTTGTGGATTTGATGAGATGGTGGTGTGCGGTGGTGGCTGCTTTGTAGGCGGCGCGTGTTTCTGGGGTTTTATTGTTCCTCCATGTCTTTTCGAGTCATTTGCAGGAGCGTCTGAATTCTTGAAGTGCAGGGGTGAACCAGCTTGCTTTCTTGAAATGTCTTCCTGTGGCTTTCTTGAGGGGGGTGAGTGTGTCGGCGCAGTTTGTGATCCAGCGGTGGAGGTTGCTTGCTGCGGTGTTTGCGTCTGGCGTAGTCAGTGGTGGGGTGCTGATGAGGGCGGAGGTGAGCTGTTCTTCGGTGACTTTGTTCCAGCTTCTGCAGGGGGCGGTGGGGGTGCTTGTGTACGGTGGGTTTTTTGAAGGAGAAGTGGATACAGTGGTGATCTGCCCAGAGGAGTTCCGTGGCTTGGCTGTAGGAGATGCTGTTTCCTTCGACGAAGACGGGGTCGAGTGTGTGTCCTGCATGGGGGTGGTGACTAGTTGCTTCAGTCCTATGTTGGCAAGGTTCTCAAGGAGGGAGGCGGTGTTTGAGTCATCGTGGTTGTCCAGGTGGAAGTTTAGGTCTCCGAGTAGGATGTAGTCTGTGGAGGCGAGGGCATGGATGATTTCGGTGATGGAGTCGATAAAGGGAGCGCAGGGGACGGGTGGCCTGTTGATGAGAGTTCAGCGGAGAGTCGTTTTATGGTTGGTCTGGACCTGGAAGTGGAGGTGCTCCATGAGGGTTGTCCGGGACGGTGGTCATCATGTGGAGGGTGCTTTTGTGAAACGATGGCAATGCCGCCTCCTGGGCGGATGGCACGGTCCTTGCGCAGGATCTTGTATCCGTCTGGAATGGCAGTGGTGATGTCGGGTGCAGAGATGGCGTTGGTCCAGGTTTCTGTGAGGAAGGCGATGTCGGACCAGTAGGTGTTGAGGAGGTCCCAGATTTCTATGGCGTGTTTGTGTAGGGAACGCACGTTGAGGAGGATGCAGTTTAGTGGTTTGTGAGCGGTGGAATCCGGTAGGCTGGGGGGTGCTGCTGGGGTACGCAGGTGGGTGAAGGTGCGGCAGCAGTGTAGACAGGCGGAAGGGCCTTGGGTGTTGTTCGGCGTCGAGAGCCGGCAGTTGTTGCGTCCGGGGTTGAGATCGTGGAGGGTGCTGGAGTTGTAGCGGAGGAAGGTCGTAGGACCAAGCTCCCTGGCGCTGGTCGCGGTCGGGTCGCGGACGGGCACAGACGGCTTGCCTTTGGCGCACCTGCTTCGTGCGGCTGCCATTAAGTAGGGATCAGGGTAGGGGGTCAGCTGGGAGGCAGGAAGGACACACTGGGGGGGGAGAAGCCGCGGGGGCAGCAGGAGCAGGGGAGAAAAACGTGGCAAAAAAACGAGAAACATGGTGAAAAAAAAATGAAAAAAAGACAGACAGAGAAGAGAAGAAAGAGGGCACAGAGGAAAAGAGGCAAGAGGGCACAGAAAAAAGAAGCAAGAGAGGTAGAGGCAGAACAGCAGACGAGCGGAGTGCTCTTCCACTTGACCACCAGGGATGAGGCGCAGGCAGGAGCCTATGGGTGGAGGAAGGCCTCGAACACACTGCAAGAGTTAGCTCAGGGGCCAACCCTTTGTGGTGGAGCTGTGCGGGGGGAGAGCAGTCACACTAACCAGGTCAGTGGTCTTGCTCTTCTTGCCACGCAGCGGCTGCCATTAAGTTGGAATGGGGGGAGGGCGGGTCAGCTGGGAGGCGGGAAGGACACTCTGGGAGGGAGGTGCTGCGGGGCAGCAGCGGCAGGGGAGAAAAATGCGGCAAAAAAAGGAGAAACACAGTGAAAAAATAAGAAAAAGACAGAGAGAGAAGAGAAGAAAAAGGGCACAGAGGAAAAGAGGCAAGAGGGCACAGAAAAAAAGAAGCAAAAGAGGTAGAGGCAGAACAGCAGAAGAGCGGAGTGCTCTTCCACTGGACCACCAGGGATGAGGCGCAGGCAGGAGCCTGCGGGTGGAGGAGGCCTCGAACACCCTGCAAGAGTGAGCTCAGGACTCAGGGGACAACCTTCAGTGGTGGAGCTGCACGGGGAGAGTGGTCTCGAGTTGGAGTGGTAACCCATTTGCAAGAGGAAAGGGGTCTCTGCGGCACCCCTTCTCCTTTATAAATGTTTTAAAAATTGTTGGGGAGTAGGCAGAAGCCCAGGGGACCACTGCCAACCCTCAAACAAACATAAAAAGAGAGTACACTTTTTTTTAGGTGTAGCGCCATTTTATTTATGAAAAATAGGATGCATTAAAAAAACAATTACTTTATTGAACTGAGATTACAGACATAGTAGTTTGTTGACCCTAGCAGGCTACTATTCCTGTGATGGCTTCCAATCAAAATGAGTTGCAATTTCCAACAAACCTAATTAATATTCCTGAGGTAGGTCAGATTACAACTCACTTCCAATCAGAATTTTACAAAGCGACCTATTAGTATATAGGTTAGTTAATAACATTCTTTACCGGTTGCAAAAATATTGCTCACAAATTGTGGCCAGTTTTTTTGTGACCAGTAGATAGTGCATTTGGCCCCATGCTTCTATATAAATACTGTAGTAAATCCGCCTTTCTGCGTTCTCACCCTGGATTTTTTGCCCCTTGCTGGACCCTATATTTGTGCGGGTTTGAGAACTCTGTGGACTTTATACCTACTAACCAATAGTAAAGTGACTGTGCTCGCACTTTAAACATGGTTAAATTGGCATATTCCTAATTGGCATATTTAACTTCCCTATAAGCCCCGAGAAAATGTCATAAATGGTACCCAGGGCCTGGAAGTTAAATGCCACCAGTGAATTGCAGCACGTATTGTGCCATCCACTACAGTGGCAGTACAAACGTGGCTTTAGGCTTACCCTGTCTATCCTCACTGTAACATGTAAAAATTGCAATTCAACCTGAAGTGCAACAACATTGGTTCCTGCAAGGGTGGTGTGAAGATTGAATGATGAGAATGTATCTGTGTGTTTTAATTAATGTGTACACTCAGAGTTTAGAGCAGATCCTTTTTTGGACTTTGAGAGGTACAGACCTCTCTAATTGCCCTATTCTGTGTAAAGCTATATGTTAAATATTTGTTCCCTTTTAGAGGTTTTCTAGTGAAATTCTCAATATGTTGACACCTTCCTGCTTTACCTTCCTGCTCCTTAAATTTCTAGGAAATTGTCTATCCTGAATCATCCCCAATACAACTTAGAGCCCTGTTTAGATGACTTTAAGATTTTGCCATTTGTACTTATGTCGCTGCACTTGTCACATATTGCGGCTATCAAACTGAATTTACTTTGTCCACTAATGCTTCCTTTTGAATTCTGTATCTAAATGATGCTTAATTTGCATTGTTTTTTTATTGACTACTAATTTGTAATAAACCCATTTGACTTTAGTTACCAATTCCTGGTCCTTATTGTGTGGTCCAATGGGCTTCATGAATTTGAATTGCTTTACTGAAAGGCTATTAGCTTAAGTTGGATTTAAGTGTTAGATGTGGAAGGACACTATGACTATCATAATACACCTCTCACATACAACCCCATCCCTCAGAGTTCAAGTTTGGTATGCCTGATGACTTTAGCCATCTTGAAAATTGTGGGTAGGTTTGGCCCCGGGAAGTTTTACCCCATTGGTTAGAAATCACCCAGGAGTCATTCCCACCCACTAGCTAGTGCCAGGAACACATTGGCACCTCCAGGCACCCACTTCAGAATACTCCTGGACTGGAGGAAGAACAGAAGAGGACTGGAACTGTTTTCTGTGACCTGAGTGGACACATGAAGGGCTGGACCTGCTCCTTCTTATACCCAAAACAAAGAAGTGGATTCCAAGGCTCATAAGGCTGACCTATTCAAACTATAGGGATACAAGAACCTACAAGAGGCCTTTTCCTGAAACTGCCCAGCTGACCAGTGGCAACTGGACCTGTACTGGACAGTGGAATATATATATATATATTCACTGATAAAAACAAAGGTTACAGGGATGTTATAGTTAGCTCAGATTTCACTGGTACAAAACCATAGAAATTCAGCAGTTATAGTTACCTGAGCTAACTATAACTTACGCCCCCGCAATACACTGCTTATGAACTCACATATTACATCACTCATGACATGGTCAGTGAGGAGGACTTTTCATTTCCGCAAAATAGAAAACTTAAGGAGAAGAATGTCCGATCTGAAGTCTCAGCCTAGGCCCCTGCAATTTGAAGCCCCGAATTTTTAGGAGCAGATGGCAAGCAAAAATAAAAGTAAACAATTAGAATAAAAAATCTGCCGCATGGCTCATTCATGGAGAAGTGAGCAGGATGAGGAAAGGCAGAGGAGATGGAGCGAGGAAGTAATTCAAACTTTTGGAACCTAACTCTTGATATAAAGAGAAGAGATAGAGAAGAAACCTAAAAAGGAGACAAAAACAGAGTGAGGCGGAGAATGCCTTCATAGATGAGCTCCTCAGCATAAGACCACCACCATAAAATGTGGCAGCCACTGCACCAAGTGCTACAGCCCCGGAAGTAATTTAGACCCAGATCCCCCAATAGAGGTTTGCGCTACCCCAAGCTTTACAGAATCTACTGTCTCATCTGTTCAGATCCCCGCACCAGTAGCAGTAAGCTCACTGCCCTTGTCAAGTACCGCAATCGATTCCCCGGTCGAGGCACTTGTTAGTACTCTACATAGTCAAACTATCCCAAGCGTACCACCAAGACCTGGAGTAATGGCACCAGGACTGCTGCAGGGAGAGAATTTGACTTGCACTATGACAGGAATTCAGACGACTATCACAGCCTTACCAATTAACTCGCCAAGCACAGGGCAAACCCCACAGCTACTTAATGTCACCAAACTGAAAGCTGAGTTTGAAGAAATTGTAAAAGGTAATGTGGGAATGGATTTTCATAGGACATTACAATGAGAACAAATTGCTCTATATGAGCAAGGAAGCAGCAAGAGTAGCAAGAGAGGTGCATGCAAGGGTGGAAAAATTGGAGGATAAGTGCAGAATTGGCATAACTCAGTGAAATAAATTGCGGAAGAATGTTAGAATGGGTGAGAAAGAGTTAAAATTGTTGAAGTTGTGAGGATTACGGACCCATGTTAGGAAATTGATTGAGAACACTAGGGGAATGGATTTAGATAAAAAAAATCAGGGAGCTGTGGTCCAGGAAGGAGAGGGTCAAGGTGAAATGTACGAAAGAGAGTCCAAAGGAAGATGGGGAAGGTGCCACAGGGGGGACGGTGAAGTAGTATCCTTTGAGAACAGTACAGGGAGGAGCATATGTGCATGTCCCGTGGTCACAATCAGATCTTTTCCACTTTACAAACTCTCTTCCAAAACTCGAAGAGAATCCTGAAAAGGGATATGCAGGGATGCAACAGATTGTGACCATTTCAAAGGTCTAGTGGATAGATTTGGATGTATTATTTGAGGTGGCGGTCCCAAAGAACATGGGCAAAATGTAAGAGGGCAGTTGATTGGCCAAAACAAGAACCCCCTAGGGTGGCAGGAACGAATGAACCTTCACCCATAGTCAAAACTGAATATGACGAAGTTACAAAACATCTGAAGACAAAGGTTCCCCAAAAAGAAATTATTTTGCCCCAAGATTTTCTGAACCTCTCAAGAGCTGAAAGATTCGGTTCATGCCTACTTCGAGAGGCTAATGCAGGTGTAAAGGGAGCACAGCGTAATGAATGATCTGCTTGGAGATAACATGGGAGAGTTGCTTGTCTCTTTTGTGCAGGGACTGAGACCCAATATCAGTAGTCAAATTATCCAAGAGTAAACTAGTTGGCGAGATCCTGCAGTACTTGTAGTGACATGTTGGAAGCCAAGTGAAAGGGGCTTAAGGAGAAGTATACGATAGCCCAAACCCATTAAGCACAGAGTGGAGGGACAAAGGGAATTAAAGTTCTGCCTCACAGCCCTGAAGTAGATCCCAGTTACGGGATGGCAATGCAGGGAGTTTCCATGACATATAGTGGGAATGCCCCTGGGATGGGGAGAGGTTGAGGTAATATGCCAGGAACCAGCATAAGTATTCTAAAGAAAGTTACCCCATTGCCACATTGCAACAAGGTGGAGCATTGGAAGCGGGAGTGTCATTATAACGCAGAACAAGCCATGACCGGTGCCCAAGCCGTGAATCTTGTCGGCAGGGAGAGCTTCACCTAATACCTAGACCCCCTATGCCAGCCCTGAAGTCTGAGATGATGCAGAATTCCATAGCCCAATGCAGATGTCGGGAGGGACTCCAAATTTCCAACTGACTTACAGAATACCCCACCACCCAACAATGACTCAAAATGGCCCAGTCCCTTTGAAGTTTGAAACTTCTGCAGATTTTGGCCAGGACTAAAGAGGGTGCCTGAGTGGGGGGAGGAGTGCGTACTTGGCATAGTCCTGGAAGATCACCCTCGGACCCAGTGCCGTTTTCACTCAGACCCGTCCTTACAAAATGACCCAGAAGCCATTGTAGGAATTACCCTGTCATCGAAAGCATGATGGAACAGAAATTATTGGGAGTCCATGTAATTCACTGATCATGGCCATAAAAAAGTGAACAAGGAATGTAGGATAGTTCAGGATCTCCGGAAACTTAACCAAATTGTCGTTCCATGCTATCCTGTGGTGACAAACCCTGCTGTGATTTTGTTCCAAATTCCTCCAGAGGCCGAGTGGTTCACGGTCATTGACCTCTGTCAGACCTTCTTCTCGGTTACCTTAAATGAAGAGAGCCAGTTTCTCTTCGCGTTCTGGTTCCAAGACAAGATCCTCATGTGGTGTTGTGCCTCACAATGGTATACTGAAAGCCCATCTTATTTAAATCAGATACTTAAAAAGAATCTAGAGTCTCTGTAGCTACCATGCAGTTCGACCCTCATACAGTATGTAGACGATCTTTTAATTGCATCAGGGAAGCTTGTAAGCAAGACACAATTGTACTGCTCAACCACCTGGCTGAGAATGGGCATTACGTTTTTCCTGAGAAATACAGTATTGTCAGAAGGAAGTCATGTACTTGGGACATCACATAGAAAAGGGAGTGAGGCTTCCCATGAATACATAGAGACAGTTCTTAAAATGAAATTCCCAACCACACAGAGAGAAGTGCGAATGTTCTTGGGCATGGTTGGCTACTGCCCACAATGAATCCCGAACTTTTCCTTTGTGGCAAAGCCTTTACTGAGGCTGATGCTCAGTGATGTCAATGACTCGGTATCAAAGGATGATGAAAGCATGGATACCTTCTAGGAGCTCAAGGTTTTACTTTGCAGCATGCCTGATTTTGGAACCAAGACTATACTAAAGAATTTCTTTAGTTTAGTATTGCCATGAAAGAGATGAGTGTGCATTATCAGTACTAACTCAAGCTCATTAGGAGACTAAGTGTCCTATTGGGTACTTCCCTGCGATTCTTGATCCTCAAAGCGGTTGCAGGGGTGGGCGTTAGCATTCAGCAAACCGGGGGGATAGTGATAGGTTACCCCCTAATTGTACTGGTCCCTCACTCAATTGAGATTCTTATGACCCACACCCAACATTTGACAAACAGCCGCTTAAAACGATATGAGAGAATCATTTTGACAGCTGAAAACGTTTCCATCAGGAGATGTAACACATTAAACCCTGATTCTTTGTTGCTGACTCCAGAGGAAGATGATGAGAGTGAATTTGACCGTGATTATGTTATTCTTACTGAATTGTGCACAAAACCGAGACCTGACACACTGGATGTACCACTTCCTAACTCTGATCATACTCTTTTTATTGATGGGTCTTATTTGAGAGACCGACACCGTATTTTAACAGTCGCCTATGCTGTATGTACTTTAAGTGGGGTGGTGGAAGCATCCTACCTGTGCCATGTAATGTCTGCATAAGTAGCTGAATTGATTGCTCTTCCCAGAGCCTGTTGTACATCAGAAGGCTCACAAGTCACCATTTACATTGACAGATAGTACTAGGTCGGAGTGGTGCATGATTTTGGACAGTTGTGGTCGCAGCGAGGTTTTATGCCATCCGAAGGATCCCCCATTCGTAATGAACTGAATGTTTCAAATCTATTTGAAGCTTTGAAATTGCCTAAAGAAATCGATGTGGTGATGTGTGCTGCACACAAGAGTGGCAATGATTCTGTCACTAGAGGCAATCGTTATGCAGATGAAATTGCTCAACACTGTGCTCTTGATTCCAGCACCTTTCACATGGATGAACCATGCAATGCAGAAGGGGAGACTATCTCCAATGTGCTGCTAAATACTGTACACCCTTTTAATGAATTGAGGGAATAGCAACGTATGGCCTCAGAAATGGAGATGGCCAAATGGGAAAAGATGGGATGTGTGAAGGATGCCAGTGATATATGGGTGTCTAGTAATGAGAAACCGGTATCGCCTGACTCCATGCTGCCTGCTATGTTATAAACAAACAACAATATCTCAACCGGTATTATTGAAAAGGCTGATTATGAAGCATGCACAAGACTTTGCAGGAAAAACAAAATCGGGAGACTCAAGGTTGATTTTCAAATGTGCCAAGGGCATCATATATTGGATGGATTAAAGACAAGGGTTGTGCACGCAAGTGCTCGTGACACTCAAAGGTGAACGGCGCAGGTGACAAGTGTAGAGAACAACGATGGCGCAGAGTGATTATGTGACAAAAATATATACAAGGTCATTTGTGGTTCGTAATTAATTATTTACATCAATTACAATGAATTAGTAGCATTTTTAGGGAACCACAATGGAAAGGCTCCGGAGTTGCGCTGTATCCCAGTGCAACTCTGTTCTCTACACTTGTCACCTGCGCCGTTCACCTTTGAGTGTCATGAGCACTTGCGTGCACAAAGTTTTTGGGTTACTTACGCAACAATTGCCTACAGTGCTGATACAACTGTCTCCAATTTCACAACCCTTGTCTTCAATCCATCCAATATATGATGCCCTTGGCACATTTGAAAATCATCCTTGAGTCTCCCGACTTTGTTTTTCCTGCAATGTCTTGTGCATGCTTGATAATCAGCCTTTTCAATAATACCAGTTGAGATATTGTTGTTTGTTTATACTTCCTCACCCAGATCTCAACCTGGTCTATGGGTTTACTCCTGTTGTGTATACTTAGCCTGCTATGTTATGGCACATGCATGGCCACACATACATGGGTAGCGAGAGAATGGTGTCTTCCTTCTAATCTTTGTACTATAACCCTCTTTTTAGATCAATGGCAGAGAATCCGTGTCAGCGTTGTGCCACGTGTCAGAAGCAAAATGTGGGCAAAAGGGTTGCAGTGACCATGAGCCACATTGGAAAGTTTGGTGGTTCCTTCAACCACCTTCAAATTGACTTTGTGGAGAGGCCCGGATATAGGGCCTGATTTATATATCGACAGAGAGGGTACTCCATCGCAATGGCAGCGGAGTTCCCTCCCCGCCAATATAGTGGTCCGCCTGCCAAATTTAATTGCGAGCGAACCATAAGTTTGGCCACGACGGAGGCTACCCTGGAAAATAAGGGCCATCGGAGAAATGACTACATGTCTGCCCAACCAATTTAGATGGGTGGACATGTAGTCATTTTTAGGTCGAGCCTAGCGGCAGCGCGCATGCGCTACTCGCTCTGCGAGGCCTGCTGTATTGGAGTATGCACTGGAAGCCCCGCCCACTCTCCGCCCATATTTGTCATTGGCTTGTGTCATTGTCCTTCATAAATGCTGGCTTCTGATTCGTAAATAGGCTTGTTAGTCCCTCTTTGGTACTACCTTGTCTGCATTTGTTACCTCCCATGATGACTGGACCTTTTACTTGGCTTGTTACACGGTCTGCATTATAAGTCGGTGAGCATTATTTTGTTTATTGACACTGATGGGGACAATGGCGGCTGCTTTTTGTATTTGCAGCGCGCCACACAGGACAATGGCGGAAGCTTTTCTTATAGAGCGCTATGCCGCTCTTACTTGCATGCTGAGCGCGGTGCCCGCTTTAGGGACACTGCACTCAGTTTCAATTCTTTTTTTTAAACTTTGATGTTGAGCGCGGCACCCGCTTCAGGGACAACGCACTCTGTTTAATTAAATTTTTTTTTTATACTTTACTACTGAGCGCGGCGCCCGCTTCAGGGACCCACGCACGGTTTCATTTTTTTTTTACTTTAATAGTGAGCACGGTGCCCACTTCACGGACACCGTGCTCTGCAATACAATAGGTAT
The DNA here is from genome assembly GCA_963921515.1 of Calotriton arnoldi. Lineage (NCBI taxonomy): Eukaryota > Metazoa > Chordata > Amphibia > Caudata > Salamandridae > Calotriton > Calotriton arnoldi. The sequence continues at coordinate 1,136,075 of CAWUFW010000565.1, read as the reverse complement.
CGCTTTTGCAAACATTTGAACTACTGGTATTGTAAATGACAATGCCTTTTAATATTATAAAAGGCATTGCCATTTGCAATGCCAATAGCTCAAAAACTTGCAAATGTGAGACCTATTGCATTGTAAATGCTTGTTTACTGTTCCTTACCGCCAGGAAAAACCTGGCGGTAAGGAACAGTAAAACCATTCTAATGCTCCCCTCGCCATGGAAGAGGCTTCCCATGGCGAGGGGAGCTTTACTTTTTTTTCTCTTAATAAAGAAAATCCCATTTTGGGATTTTTTTTAAAAAAGAATACTGTTTGCTGCAGAGCTGCATCCATCCGACGCAGCCCTGCAGCAAACAGTAAAATGCATTGACAGGAACCGTCATGATGGCGGTTCCTGCCAAAGACTTTATAAATGACTGCCTGCTTGGCGGTCATTTATAAATTAGGTGGGCAGCCTCTCCACCATAGGGCGGGAGTAATTTACTCCATACCCAGGGCGGATCCACGGGCCATCCACCAATATCTAAATCAGGCCCATAATCAGATGAGGTATATCCTCATTATTGTGTGTTTATTCTCACGATGAATCGAGGTATATCCCACCAGGAGATGTGACAGTCTAACAGTCGATAAATTATTACAGCAGGAGTTAAAACAATGATTCGGTATACCAGTTCATCTTGAATCAGATCAAGGAACTCACTTCAAAAGCGAGGTGATGGAGTTGTTGTGCACAGCATTAGGGATTAATTGGAAATTCCATTGTAGCTACAGACCTGAGTCTTCTGGTAATGTAGAAAGATTGAACAGGACGATCAAAGCTAAACTGGTCAAGGCCTTTGGTTCTATGTCGCTAAAGTGGCTTGATGATCTTCCCCTGGTGCTTATGAGTATCCGAAGCACCCCCTGGAAACAAACAGGATTGTCTCCTCATGAGATATTGATGGGGAGAGCCATGCAAAGTCCTTCTGTTCCTGCAGCTGCTCTTGTGAATATCACAGGTGACCTGGTTCTCGAGTACTGCAAAGGATTGGCTGATGTGGTGCATTCTATCTCTCATCAGGTTGATGCCGCTACTCCTGCCATCAGAGAATCCCCAGGAGATGATTTGAACCCTGGTGATTGGGTTCACATAAGAAACACGTACGCAAGTCCTGTTTGGAGGAGCACTGGAGAGGCCCTTATAAGGTGATCCTGGTCACCATTACTGCAGTTAAGCATGCTGGTCTGCCGAACTGAAAACATGCCTCCCATCCTAAGAGGGTAAGATGGAAAGAGGAAGAAGCAGAGCCAACATCCACTAATTCCTCGAGTCTCCCCATATCATAACATAACCAATCAATAAATCAATTAGGATTTGTAGAGCGTGGCTGCTTCACCCGTGAGGGTCTTGAGGCGCTGTCGGATCATGCTGCTTGTTCTCCTATTGGTTGAACATCCAGGTCTTGAGGGCCTTCCTGAATGCTGGAGTGAGGGTGAGGCTCTGAGGTGCAGGTCATTCCAGGTCTTGGTCGCCAGATGGGAGAAGAAGCGGCCTCCGCTGTTTGTCCGGCGGATGCGATGCGTGGTAGCTAGCGTGAGGGATCCGGATCTGAGGTTCCTGGTGGGCTGGTGAAAAGTCATGCGGTGGTTGAGGTATGCAGGTCCTTCGTTGTGTAGTGCCTTGTATGCGTGGGTGAGTAGCTTGTACTGGCATCTCTTCATGACTGGTAGCCAGTGGAGTTTCCTGAGGTGAGGAGTTATATGTGTCCATCTGGGAAGGTCGAGGATGAGCCTGGCTACTATATTCTGGATCGTCTGGAGTTTCTTCATGAGTTGGGCTGTTATTTCTGTGTTGAGGGAGTTGCCGTAGTTGAGTCTGCTGTTGACGAGAGCCTGCGTTCACCTTGTGTTGATCAGGAGCCATCTGAAAACCTTCCTGAGCATTCGGAGCGTGAGGAAGCAGGTAGTGGAGATGGCACAGATTTGCTTCTTTATGGCTAGCTGGCTGTCGAGGATGACATAACATAGCATAACATAACATAACATAACATAACATGTGTATTTGTAAAGCCCTCGTTCACCCAAGGGCATCTTGCCTGAAATAACGTATGTTTATTGTTACCCAACTCAATGATACTCATTTTATCGACCTCAGAAGGATGAAAGGCTGAGTGGACCAGCAGGGATTTGAACCTGTGAACATGAGGTCTAACACAGGCCCCTACATTGGACACATTAGTCCACTAAGCCACCAAACCCTAGGTTTGAAGTTTCCAAGGCTTCTGAAGAAGAGGAAGACCAGGTTGAGGAACAAAAGTCTCAATCAGCAGAGCATCATTGGGGACAAGAGTCAGGTGAAGGCGCTGTAATTCTGGCAACTACTGTGATCCCAACCACTGGATTGCGAATACGCATTCACCTGGACAATGAAAACTCATGGAAAGCTAAAACAAACCTGCCACAGCCAAGATTGCAAAGAAAGAGGGCGATCGGTCAACCGAACGTATTCAGGCCCAGATTGGACATACCTAGCCAAAATCAATTTTGAATCAGATGATTGCCTGACCGACATTGACAAATCTCCCTGAGACTAAGACAAGTTAACCAAAGAGCTCACATGTTTAAGTCACTGACAAATGTTAAATGATGGTGAGAGAGCTAAGGTAATGGTCAGGGGACGGTAGTTCCTTAGGCCTCCAGCAGGTACACAATAAAGATCCCTGTAACTTTCGAGAAAGGGGAGTGCTGGTTGGGTAGAACCTAGACTAGCAGGGGCCGCTCCTCTGCTTAGGCAGAGGAGCGTCACCCCACTGCTGTCAGAGTTGAGCAGAGCAGCAAAAATAAAATGATAATAACATCGTTATTATCATTTTATTTTTTGTAGCTGCGGGGCTGGGTTAGGGTGGGGCGGGGCTGATGGCACAGGGGGAAAAGTGGTTTGCACACTCCCTAAGTGCACATGACTGTTTGGCCGGACCTCTCGGGCCGACCAAACAGTCATACGCACTTTGCATGTTCCCCACCAGGCTGCATTACGTAGTCTGGGGAGGAACATGCAAAGTCTCCCTGTCCCCGTCGTAGCGCTGAACCATGGCACTCAGACCAATCACAACACTGCATTGCAGAGTTGTGATTGGCTCAGGGGAGCCCGAGACCCGGGTGCTTCCTGCTGCCGGGACTGCAGGAAGAAGGAACCTGAACAAGACGGAGGAGAGGCGGCGGCCGGCGGCTGGCAAAAAGGTAAGTGATATTTCTTTATACATTTTTTTATTCCCCTCCCCCTGCCACCACCGCCTCTCCAACGCCGTTCCCTGCCAGCTGCTTCTGTAGACTAGGACTAACCACCACCATCTGAATTTCTGAGATTTCCTTGATCTTATTTCAGCTAACATGGCACAGCAATTCTGCAAATTCTTGCTTGTAGGTTTGGCAGCTGCTATTTCTGTTTCAATGATTGGATGGCTGTTGGATGTTTTCCTGTCGGGAGGTGATATCCCTGATGTTCCAGTAAACTCCACAATTAAGTTTATTGCCAATAAACCAGTATACGAGAGTAAGATTTCACATGTTCCACAGCATGAGAGTGTGTATAGGTATAATGTGTATTTAGAATAGAATAGAATTCTTTATTTCGGTTCCAATTATAACCATAAAAGATACATCATAAATAATCACATACAGATGTGTAAAACATTCACATTCAAATTGATTAAATAGGATTAATACACCTGAGCCTTCAAAAGGTGACACTTGATCAAGGAGAGGGAGCAAAAATAAAATAGATAATGTGGATGACCAAACCTCAAATGACAATTAAAATATATAATATAATAAATACATTAAAAGCTAGGCGTTACTTATTTTATAAAATCATTTAAATAAAATGATTGAATCAAATATCCCTTACATGGCAGTAACTTAGGCATCCATCATATGTACCTTTCAGTGCAATTCCTTACCATAGGTCTTTCAAAAGATACGAGTACTTTTTAGTGCAAATAGTAAAACCACAAGGTTTACCTTGTAACACCATATGATTATAAAGTGCGTGTGGGTAGCTTACTTAAACCATAGTCTTGAGTATACATATTCCTAAATCATTAAAACTTCAACCCAACTTTAGCTCTTATGAAACTCACATTTAATAAGTATCTGCTGACACTAAAAACAATTTTTTGAGATGTATCAGTTTCCAGTATTCTTTCCGCCTCCAGGCAAGACCTAGTACTCATATTTCTACAAATGGGTTTAATCCATTTCTTCCTGGGTTTGCCATATGCGGAACAAAAGAATAATACATGTAAGTCATTTTCCTTAGTCTCAGTTTGACATAATACACAGCACTCATTGTTATTTTCCTCTTGATTGCTAGCCCCTTTTGATGTGGTCACATTAATTTGCAACACACCATATCTAAATTTCACATATAATGATTTGGCTAACTGTGGGCGCACTTCATCCAGAAAAGGCTCAAAACTTGCTATTTGTTTGAAAAGAAGGAACTTAGTTTTCAATACACCAGTGGCCGAATTGTGTAGCACACTATTTTGAATATAAGCCCAGAAAATAGATTTTAACATTTTCCTGGAGAATAATGTCAACTGGGTCGGTTTTTCCCAAAAATGTATTAGTCCTAATTTTCCAAACCAGGTAGAAACATGCTTAAGCCACGGGATGCTCCTGCTCTGGTCAATTCTTAAAATCTCCTCTAGGCCCTCTTTATAGTGGGCAAGTTCTATTGTAGACCAGAGTCGCACCCAGAATAGTAAAGGTCTTAATTAGCATGGTGGTCTATACGTTTGACCTTTAGGTCCATAACAATAGGGATTAAAGGTGTTCGTACTGGTAGGCATAGTAATTTTCTAAAAAATTTATTTTCTCCTAATTCAAAACTTTTTTTACAAAAAGGTCCCCATATTTCAGCCCCATAAAGGGAGGCAGGTTGTGCTCTATGCTTAAATACCTCCAAGGCGGGGGACACTGCCTTGGAGATACTACTCCCATGTCTCTTTATTATCGGTAGTGAGTTTTGGAGCAAAGTAATCTTACTTTTCTCCAGTTGTGGTTTCCAAGACAATTTTGTATCCATGGTTATACCTAGGTAATTAAAATTTTGCACGTACTCTAACTTTTGATTTTTAATCATTAAGTTCTTTTTAAAAGATCTATGTGGATTTATTGACATGTATTTAGTTTTGCTGGAATTTATTTCAAGGCCCTTCATATTACAATATGTACAAAAGGAGTCCATTAAGCATTGTAGTCCTTTGGGGGTTTGTGATATTAATATGGTGTCGTCGGCAAATAGAAGAGCTGGTACCGGACCCCCCCTAGCTTAGGCGAATCATGAACACACCCAAGCAAGTACTCTGAAATATCATTGACATACACTGAGAATAGGGTGGGCGCTAGTACACACCCCTGTCTTACACCTCTTTTTACTGGAATTGCCTTGGTGAGTTCACCCCTCGGGCCCCATCTTACTTTTGCATAATTATCCTCGTGCAGTCTTATTATTTGCACGAGTAGTTCATCTGGCACCCCTTGACATTTTAGCGATTTCCAAAGTAAATTTCGAGGTATAAGATCAAATGCGGCCTTTAAGTCTACAAAAGCAATGTACAAATGGCCCTTTTTTAAAGTTGTATATTTCCAGCACAAAGCATATGAATCTAAAAAGCTGATCGATTGTACTGTTTTTAACTCTAAATCCCGCCTGGAATTTTGAGAGCACGCTGTTCTCTTCAAGCCAATCATACAGTTTAGTTAAAATGTGCCTGGCAAAAAAAAATTGTAAAATATCAGTTAAGCTAATTGGTTGATAATTTGAGGGGTCATAGCGATTACCTTTCTTGAAAATCGTAGTGATTTCTGCCCCTTTCCAAGATTCAGGGATTGGTGCACCCGAGGCTATTGCATTACATAAACAATTTATATATGGGCCCCAAACACTGCTATCATGCCTCAGCAAATCTCCCGGTATCTTATCAGGGCCGGGCGCTTTCCCCGGCTTTACTGCATCGATTGCCATCAACGTTTCTTCCAGACTAAATATAGATGGTTTGTATTAGGATTAGTTACAAAATCTTCAATGGTATGTGTTATTTCAGTTGTAACTGCCGCATAAAGGCAGGAAAAGTGGTTGACCCAATTGTTAGCGTCAAGAAAAAGGTCCTTAGTATCTCTTCCTGCCTTATTACCTTTTGTTATTAATCGCCAAAAGCCTGCTTGGTCTTTGGACTTAGCTGCACTAATTAAGTCCGTCCAAATATTGTCATCCCAGGTTTTCTTTGTATGGGCAAGAAGTCTCTTATATTTAACTCTTTTCTCCCTTATAACCATTAAAATTTGTTTTTATTGCCAATATGAGCTCAGTTTTTGCCTCACGGCACTCCTTATTGTACCAGGGATTAGCTCCTACACTTGTATCATTCCTTCTCCCACTACGCTCTTTAGGAATTCTGCTCACAATGGGTGCTAATGCATCTAACAGAGCGTAATGTACGACCAATATTGGAAACTCAGCTGCTGGTAAGTCTATGTATGGGGAAATGACATCTGCAAAAGTATTGTAAATCTGCGTCATAGACTGGTCATTTCCTACTATGTGTGGCCATTTTAGAGCTCGACGGTTATTACTCACAAGGATTTCATCCGAGATGGTATTATTTTCACCACTGCTCAAGGCGGTTGGTGAAAAAAAGTGGGCTACTAATGACAACTGTAGGGGACGATGATCACTGTCAGTTCTGGCATCTACTATTAGGTTGTGTACATTAGGCCAGAACTCGATTGATACCAATATATAATCTATACTGCTCTGACAATTACCCCTACGAAATGTAAAAGAGTTTGGGCTATCTGAGGGTAGGCGGCCATTACAAGCTCTAAGTCCATGCCCTGATGTAAGTTTCATGATTTGGGCAACCGCTACCGTACAGGGCACTATCGGACTGCTTTCTAAAGCGGGAATATTATTTGCTATATCTTCTTCTTCAAAGAGGTTTTCAAAGCCCACCACTGGCTCAAATTTGCAATTTAGATCACCTCCTACAATTACCATTGCCCTCGGCTCAATTGAGTTTAAAAAAAGGTCAAGCTGCTCTATTACCAAAGATTCCTTCATAGTTGGGCTCGGTCTATTATAAATGTTGATTAAATATATTTCCTTTTTGTCCCATGTGCTAATTTTCACACCAACCATGTCCTGAGATGGAATGTGCAACTGGGTTATATTAATGTCGAGAGTAATTTTTATCCATATAACAAGACCTCCTGAAGGCCTGCCTCTTACCGATGGTATGGCGTTAACACTAAATGTCTTAAACCCAACCTTGTGAGGGGTTTCTAGTGCCCAGGTCTCCTGCAGGAGGCATATATCACTTTGTTCTATGTACTCCAACCATTCAACATCCCTGAGGTTCCTGTTAAGCCCCGCAATATTCCACGAAGTAAGTCGTATTTCCGACTGCTTCTTTACCCCTGTACCCGGGTTTAAACAGTTGTCCCTTTTAAACTGGGTTGCGTTTAACATATGGGGTTCAATCATCAAGTCAGGAGAGAGCTCTGCAAAATTGTGTGGGAAGATGTTTGGCCCAACTGCCCCCAGTTGTTCATTAGGCTCAAATGTCACTCGGGCGTTTAAAACGTCCTGGAATTTAACTAGACCCTGTTTGTTTAATGAACATGCCTGGTCCATACTACAATTAGCCTGAATGATAGCAAAAGGGTGTATTCTGTGTTCTACAGGAAGTGATTGTCAATCCAAAGCGTCTAAGTCAGATAATGCCTGAAACCTATTTGATAGAGTAATCGAGGCACCATCATAGGCACCATCGTAGGCAAAGTTCCTTGGTGGTGGTTTATAAAAATAGCCTAGAGGAAGAGCACAAATACAAGTGTTTTGTGAAGATACCTCCTCTTGCATATTTAATAGGCTTCGAACCATCTGAGGCCGGCGAAAGTTAATCACTACACAATCACCATCTATATTCTTAGGGGATTGACCGACCCACCCTACTCTACGAACCATGAGGATATCTTTCATGTCCAGTGGGTGGAATTTGTTGTGTTTGGTCAACCAGTCGACCGTCTTATTTCGTAAGTTGGACCAAGATTCATTCTGCTCGCTTTTGAGGGCAGGGACCCCAGCTAAAATTAGTACATAGGGACATGAAGCAGGTGGCAGGCCCAAAACATCAGTATTAGGTTTTGGACTGTTGACCTGTGGTCCATTTGTTGCGACCAAACCCATATTATTTACCGTTAAGTTAAAAGATGCCTGTTCAGAACATATATCATACACATCCCCTTGTTTATCATTGGGTTCCTGGACCCTTCCCCGTGTACTTCTCTCCCTGTTGCTTGGTTTTATTGTAGATTTTGTCGCAGGAATATCTTTCCCTCTATTACTCGTTCTGACTGGATTAGCAGTTGATAGCCCCTCTACTAGCGTTGGTTGGCTCACCCCTTCTACAGCGTCAAAGTGTATAGATCCGTTACTACCTCTCAAGTTAGCAATGGCAATGTGCAACTGTTCTATCTTTTCATTCAACAAACACATTTTTTTTCCATTAATTCGTTAATTTGGACTGACATAGATCCCAAAGCAGATTCTAGCGCCGAGGTTAAAACACAATCCAAATCCCTAATACTCTCTTTCATTGTTAAAGGGGAAGAAAAAAGATCTACATCTGTCTGTGTACTAACAGATGTTTTCAACAATACAACTTGATCGTCTGCATGAGGTATTAGTTGATCCGCAGGCCGAGAACCCCCTGTGCTCTTAATTTTGGGCTTTTGGTATCCAATAACCCGCTTCCGTTTCGCTCGAGGGTCTCTCCCCTTAGGCTCTTCCAGTATCTTCGGGGCTCGTGATCTAGTTGCTATACTCGGCCCGTTATGTTCATCTGATACTGTAATTGGAGATGTGAAAGGTATGTTCAGATTTAACACAGGGGAAGTTGTAGACTTGTTTTGCACTATAATTGATGGGCTTAATGGAAGCAGTTGTGGTGAATCACCCAAGTTTAGGGAGCGTGCTTGCTGGTGCGTCGGTAATTTCGAAGGGTCAAGTGACAGACGCCTCGCTGCCATTTGAATTTCGTGTGACAGCAAGGATTCTTTTTTTTTTTTTTAGTTCAAAAACCTTTATTGAAACGACAAAAAAGGAATTGACATCAGCAGATTGCCTACATCCTCGATAGGGCCGGCCTGCACTGTGGTGCACATGGGGCTGTGAAGTTTAGGGGGGAAGAATACACAGCAAGTCGCCTACAACCCCTTAGGGCCGGCCGCGTCAATTAGTAAGGTGGTCGTGAAAAGCCGTAGGGCATCTGTAGCTGTTAAATTGCAATCAATACCTTTGAACTAAACATTCCCACTTTAATACCATGCCTATTCTGTATGTGTCTATACTGTAAGCACATTCCATTCAAAAAGGGTGTGGAGAGGTGTCCCTTAGTGACCCGTGGTCCCCCATATTGTGTAAGTGTCAGCTGAGGTGGGGGTTCCCCACTCATCCCGTTTCCTGTCCTCTTAAAGTGGGAGCGGGAGAGGAAGTCCCAGTGGCTGTAGAGTCAGTGTGTTCCAAGAGGTATGTTTGTAAGGGGCCCCATATATCGCGCGGGCGGGAGGAAGGGGGTTGGAGGTCTGCATAAGTATGTAGTTGTTCTTGGCTGTAAATGAGATCTTGGAGCCATTCTTTGAATTTTGGGGCTCTCCCTCTGCCCCATCTACAAGCAATCTTTCTTTTGGCCAGAAGGAGTGCGAAAGAAGTGTATTTCCGCATTGCGGGGGGCAGTGGCTGAGTATATCCCAACAATGCAGTCAAGGGGTTGTCAGGGACGTGTTGCCCGACCATGAGGTCCAGTGCTGTGAGTGTTTCCGACCAGAAACGTTGAATGGGCGGGCAGTCCCAAGCTACGTGTTTAAAATCAGCGCCTTCTGCGCCGCATCGGTCGCATCGGTCGCTATCACGTAGCTTTAGACGATGTAACCGCGCGGGCGTGTAGTAGAGTCGATGGACATATTTGTAATGTATAATTCTAAATCTGCTACTGGCAGAGATATCTCCCGTCTGTTTGCAGCAATACGCCCACTGTTCATCCGTCAGAGGATATCCCAGCTCCCTCTCCCATCTACTTCGGGCCAGGGGGGGCTCGTATTCCTTATGAGTTTGTACGGTGCGGTATAATATGGATATCGCATGTGTATGGGTCTCCTGTTGCAGGAGGGCGTGTAGTGGAGGCATAATGGGTGGCTCTAGTGGAAATTCAGGGGTGAGGGCTCTCACACTGTGTCTCAACCTGAGATAATAGAAGCGTTCCAGAGGGGTGGGGTTGGTGGCACCAAAGAATTCCGCACTCGTTCGGAATTGGCCCCCAACATAAAGTTGTCCCCAGGTTTGTATAGTTAGTCTACGGAGAAGGCGGCGGCAACCACCCTCCTTTGTCACCGGGATGTCCTGGCGGCCAGGTAGGGGCAATAGTGGGGAGTATAGTAATGTGCATTGTGTGGATTTTGCCAGATCTCGCCAAGCGCTGGTGGTACATTGTACTGTGGAGGTGGCTAGGTGTCGCTGGACTGCGGGGGTGCTTAGGTATGCCTTGCAGGGGGTCGGGCCCATGTAGCCGTCTTCAATCGCGAGGTGGGGCATGTAGGGGGGGGTTTCATCCAATACGCGGCGAAGTGGGCCTGCGCGCAGCTATAATAGAGCTCCAAGTCCGGTATCTCAAAACCGCCAGCGCTGTACGGCCGCGTGAGGGTATTCCATCGTAGCCTGGCTTGCTTGCCTCCCCAAGTAAGCCTGATGAGTTGGGTCTTAATGGCCGTGAAAAAGTGATGGCTGGGCGCGTAGGGAATATTGACAAACAAATATAAGAGCTTGGGCAATATAATCATTTTTATGAGGGCGGCTCTGCCAGCCATTGAGAGGGGTAGGGCGATCCATCCCGTAATTTTATCAGTGAGGGAGTCCAATGTGCGTCCATAGTTTGCTCGCATGAGCTCCTCTCGGTCACGAGAGATGACGACGCCGAGATATGTAAGGGTATCGTTGCACCACGTTAGGGGATAGTCTGGCGTGAATTTCGGGGTGGAATCAGTAAGGGGAAATATCTGCGATTTACCCCAGTTGATGTTCACCCCGGAGAGTTGCCCGAAGAGGATAAAGAGTCTGAGAATGGGGTTGAGGCTGACGTCCGGTTGCCGCAAGTAGAGGGTGATGTCGTCAGCGTAGAGGGAAATAAGTATTTGCCTTTCAGGATAGATCAGTGCGTGGTCGCGGTGGTGTTGTCGGATTTTTGCGGCAAGGGGTTCGACCGCCAGCGCAAAGAGGAGTGGGGACAATGGGCATCCCTGTCTGGTGCCTCTGGTTATTGAAAAGGTGGGGGAGCGTCTGCCATTGACCATCACCACAGTCCGGAGGCCTGTGTATAAGAGGACAGCAAGGATTCTGCCCTGATAATAAAGGCATCTAGAGTGCCCACAGCTCCTTTACGCTTGCTCATACTCTTTGATATACAATACTAGCAACACTCCAGAAACTCTAGTAACTATAAGTCCAAATCCAAGCACATACGAAACCTAGAACAGTACCTGAGATCCCTGCAGCACAGTTTGGTAGTGTAGGCAACTCTCAGGGGGGGTGGCCCAGCCCAGCCTCTTCCAGCCGCTGACGGGCGCGGATGGTCTTGCCCTTGGGGGGGTGCCCCAGGTGGGGTGGCCCGGGTGCGGCCCGCAAACGCGAACGGGCCCGTGCTGCGGGTGCCCGCGGCTGGCTTTCAAGCGCCTCCTGCACTGGGATTGGCTGGCGGCTCCTGCCGCGAAGAGAACCGGGCAAGGCACCGGCTGTAAGCGGGACCCACGCTGCGGGAGCCCGCGGCTGGCTTTCAAGCGCCTCCTGCGCTGGGATTTGCTGACGGCTCCTGCCGTGAAGAGAACCGGGCAAGGCAACGGCTGTAAGCGGGACCCGCGCTGCGGGAGCCCGCGGCTGGCTTTCAAGCGCCTCCTGCGCTGGGATTGGCTGGTGGCTCCTGCCGCGAAGAGAACCGGGCAAGGCAACGGCTGTAAGCGGGACCCGCGCTGCGGGAGCCCGCGGCTGGCTTTCAAGCGCCTCCTGCGCTGGGATTGGCTGGCGGCTCCTGCCGCGAAGAGAACCGGGCAAGGCAACGGCTGTAAGCGGGACCTGCGCTGCGGGAGCCCGCAGCTGACTTTCAAGCACCTCGTGCACTGGGATTGGCTGGCGGCTCCTGCCGCGAAGAGAACCGGGCAAGGCAACGGCTGTAAGCGGGACCTGCAGTGCGGGAGCCCGCGGCTGGCTTTCAAGTGCCTACTGCGCTGGGATTGGCTGGTGGCTCCTGCCGCGAAGAGAACCGGGCAAGGCAACGGCTGTAAGCGGGACCCGCGCTGCGGGAGCCCGCGGCTGGCTTTCAAGCGCCTCCTGCGCTGGGATTGGCTGGCAGCTCCTGCCGCGAAGAGAACCGGGCAAGGCAACGGCTGTAAGTGGGACCCGCGCTGCGGGAGCCCGCGGCTGGCTTTCAAGCGCCTCCTGCGCTGGGATTGGCTGGCGGCTCCTGCCGCGAAGAGAACCGGGCAAGGCAACGGCTGTAAGCGGGATAATGTGTATTTTCAAATGTTTGCCGAATATGTGAAAGTTATGGAGCTAGAAACTACTATGTGTGTTCTTACCTTCCAGCCTATGCGACCGAGGGGGCAGCATGTTTTCATTTACCCCTGTCCTACTCATTTTCATGTTCTGTTTTCTTAAATCTTTTTTATCAGCAGAACTCCATTAGATTGTTCTATTCCGATTATAATACATTTTTAGATGTGCCAATCATGAATGATGCTAATATATATTTGTGGGCTACCAAACCTGTTTCTCATTCTTACTAGGGTTTTAAGTCAAGGGACCAGCATGAGTATATTATGAAATTCTTTAGTCCTGTAACTAACATGAGGGCTACTAATCAAAGCATGCATGATGCAATCTGTAGAATAAGTAAAGATCAAAGGTTATTTGTAGATGAACTCAATCTGTAGAATAAGTAAAGATGAAAGGTTATTTGTAGATGAACTCAATGAAAGGATAAGAATAGATGATGGGAAGGTAGAAAAAAGATGAATGCAGAGCATGTTATTGGGAAAGGCAAGGATATTTTAAAGGAACCACCTCCAAAACTGAGTATTGACATTGCCAAGAAGGGATCCTTATGTGTAATAAGGAAGCAAGAGGGAAACAAGACTGTTGAAAATTTGGGATGGAGCAATTGTGAGCATAACTATTTAGTTAAGGGCAGAACATTTGCTGAATTAGAGGTAAGTATCAAGGGCATCTATTATGTGTGTGGTAAGTCAGCATATTTCCAGTTGCCACACAACTGGGTAGGTAGTTGCTATGCAGATCTAGTTTTCCCTAAGATCTATCACACAAACAAGTTAGATTTTCCTTTTGAGCAATACATAAAGCGGTGTAAGCATAGTTTTAAACAGTTCCTTAGTGATATCTTCAGAACACTTATACCTTCCATAGGAGTGGCATTAAACGATGTTAAGATTAGAAAGCTGTCCACATTAGTAGATCGGCTTGCTACAAGCACGGCAGGAGCGCTGACCATCATAAATAAAGAATTGCTTGCTATGAGAGCTATGATTATGCATTAATCACCTTTCGTTGGATTTGCTCCTCACTTAGGAGGGCGGCGTTTGCAAAGTCATTCATGCTCACGAATGCTGTGCTTATATCCTGCACATAGATGAGCAGCTTGACAGCAACATTACTAACATTATGAAGATAACGCATGAACTAACTGAGCTGGAAGAGTCAGGTGCCTAGGAAGGATTAAGTTCTATATTTGGATCTAGGATAGGGGAGTGGCTTGGTAGCATAGGTGGAGGAATACTAAAATTGGTTTTAACTCCTCTCTTGGTTATAATAATCGGAATTGCATGTTTGCTTATTTTTATAAAATTTAAAAAGAATTTCATCAAGCAGAAATATAGACTGTGGGTTCTAAAAGCTGTCAGTAAAGAGCGGAAGAATAAGGAAGAGGCTTGATGTAAAGGTTGAGGAGATGCAGAGCGATCTTTATAACACCTTCAAGGATCTGGAAAAGACCAAAGAGTAGAACCCAGAATTGATGAATGCTGTATTGTAATAATATATAGAGTGATGATTTAAAAATCATTAGGGGGGGTTTGTGAGAGTTGTTTTCCCCTCTTTTTCATTTAAATGCATTTGAAACTGAGCTTATGCTAACATAAGCTGTGTTTACACGGTCCCCGATCTTGATTCACCATCGTTATACCCCATGTTAGTACTTGCTCTGTTGTTTCTTGTTCTAAATGATGAAGTGCAAGCTCTCTCTAACAAACAGAGAATGTTCCCAGGATCTTTTCCACTACACGTTCCCTATCAAGGACATCCCAACAGTCCGAGGCTGTTGCTTACACAATGTTTCAATGAACAGCCTTGAATATACTGAGAATAGCTAAAAGTATTGTAAAACTCCAATGAGAGACTCCTTGAATGTATTGTGTAGTAGAATGTTTCTTCTTGCTTGTTCCTCATTGATGCATATCTCAGGATATTTGTGCATTACTGTTTTCTCTGTACCCCGGAACCCCCCATTTGCTACTAAACCTTTTGTTGCCACATTCTATATATTTCGCCTATTAATCACTTATATAAACCTTCAAAACTATAACCGGTGTCTCTCATTCTTATTAAGAATGCTTCAGTGGGGGCGTGGCCTAGCAGAGCATGGGTTAGGATGCGTTTCATCTTGCCTTTGGACCCCCGCAGGCCTTCCAGCATCATCTGAGGCACTGGGACTGTGCTCAAACAGTGCAAACCCAGTGGGGGTGCTTGTTCCCCCGTCCCTGTCCATAGGAGGAGGATATTGTGCCCAGGAAAAGTGGTCCTGCAGTCTATCTCAATCGGCTCGACCAGCCATCTTGCTTCAAGGGGCCATGGAACGCCTGGACTGCCAGCAGCTACGTGAATGGGCCGGTCGGGCCCCTGCATATGCTGTAGAGTGGGGACCTAGCCAACTGCAGTGACCCTGCCTGTACAGTTCTGCTCCCCGCCTGCGACAAGGGCCCCGCCGGTGAGCCACTTACCCTGTTACACGGCCAAAAGCTGAGGGGCCGCCATCTTAGGGTGCCAGTGGCGAGCTCCCTTGCGCCGGTACAGGCCTCGGCGCCCCCGCGCTAGTGGACCTCCTGACGGTGCAGGGGGTGCAGTGGCACATTGCTGGTAATGAGCCCCTCTCCCCCTACTCTGAACTGTGAGTGGTTGCTGATTGGCTCCTGCAAGGGGAGGCTGCCGGAAGATGAGTGGCCATTGAGGCAGAGGAGGCCTCACAACTTCTGGAACCTTGCTCGGCGTTACCACAACTCTGTCTCCTGAAACTGCCCGGTGACTCAGTCTAAAGGTGAGCGTAGGTCAGACAGGAGCGCCCCCACCCAACTGTAACCCTGTAGACTTGCCGCTGAGTGACCGGAGCGGTTGGGCTCTGACACCGGGAAGGCGAATGGGCTGCAGATCGGCGGCAGCACTCTACCCACCCTCCAGCAACATCCCTGTGTCCGGGCAGGGGCGCAACCTGGCGACTTTGGCTGGTCAGGTGATGCCGCTGGTTTTATCAGAGAGTGCCTGAATTGAAGTGTTGGCACCCCCTCTCCTCCCTCCTTGAGTGACCCTGCTTGAAGACGCGAGAGAACCAACTCTTGACAGTGGAGCAGGCCGCAACGCAGCGGCTGGCCTCAATCTCCCTCTATTCTTTCTCCCTGGACTTGCGAAGGAGCTAGCAGTGCCCACTGTAGCCAGCATCGATTGGGCGTTGGGGACGGCACTGGAAGAATAACAGATCGAACTACAAATGAAGCAGAACGACTTAGAGAACAGAAGCCGGCAGAACAATATCCATATCAGGGGTGTGCCTAGGGGAGCGAAGGGCAGTGACATCATGGCCTTCACTGCCGAGCTTCTACAGACATTTCGCAGTGATGACTATGCTTCCCCCTCAACATTGGACAGGATTCATTGTGTGACATCTAATCCAGGGTGACCCGACTCCGTCCCGGACATCTTGACACTGGTCCCTTTCTTTACGGAAAAAGAAGCCGTCTTGAAAGCATCACGGAGCATAGCTGATCAAATTTTTCATGGCCACACTATCCAGTGGTTCCAAGATCTCTCTCCTGTTACCCTATGCCGCCGCAGGAACTTCAGGCCTTCACCAACAAACTGCGGGAACTTAACATCCGCTATCAGTGAGGTCATCCATTCGCCATCATGTTCACGTGAGAGGGCAAACACAGTGCTCTCCTCTCCATAACAGAAGCAAAACAGCTCCTGTAGCTTCAGATTGATTCACGGGAGGGTGCTTCGACACCGCCCAGTTTGCCCTCCCGAGAAGCGATGTGCCCCATCCGGACCATGGTGCCGCCCCACCATTCTGACAAGCAACAAAAAGCAACTGCCTCCCAGGAAACTAAAAGAGACATCATCCTGCACCTTCACAACATAGAAAAAGGCTCTCCCCTGTCCATTCGGCTACTGGCTCTTTCTAATCTTGGCCCTATATAACACTTGTGGGGACCCTATGAGACAGACAGCGGAGGCCATTTAGCTGTCGTGACTTCCACCCGGTGCTCGGTGTTGGGCCTAAGGAGATACCCGCCTCTTCGAAGGACATGCAGGTCTCCGCCTCCTGCCCAGGGATCAAGGCACACAATCAGTTTCTGCAGGCCTCGCCGTCTGCCACCCATTGTGATCACTAAAGGGCAGCTCTCTGGCTACGGAGAGTCTTAGGCATTTGTCTGGCCTATCTCTAACTTACCATCGGCCCCAACCTCTGCTGGCCGAGGGGGTCTGAGGTCCTTGGAGGATGTTGACAATATGCTGGCTCACCTGTTCTGTGGGCAGACACGCCCTCTCCTGTTGACTTGGCAAACACACTAAACAGATGATCCTTCTCGATTCATACCTCAGAAGAGTGACTCCCCTGTTGTGACCAGCGTGATTGGGCGCTGGCCATTTCAGGTCTTGAATGGAGATGTTAGGCTCTGTTGCCTACCCACTCAGAGATATATTAGAGGTGTGCTGCCCAATAGTATTCAAGTAGGTTGGGCAGGCTAGTTCCCCGGTCTCTGGGGAGCATCAGCACAGCATTAGAGAACCTGGGACATTTTCCCTCCAGATGAAGGTGCATATGTCTTGCTGAAGGTGGATGATATCATGTGGGATGGGGGTGGGTAAGGTCTGGAACAAATAGAGGACCTTTGGGAGGATGATCACTTTGACGGCATTAAGCCAACCCAACCACAACACATTCAGGAGCTGCCCCAACAGAAGTCCTCCAGGATTGATTTCTGGTATCCCGACCAGTTAGCTTGCATCCAGGTTGACAAGGTGGGGGTCAGTTTAAGACCTAGGTACCATATGGCTCGTGGGCCCATTGGAAAGGGGTGATAGATTTTAGGGCGGGGATATCTGCCCTGGGTATTGTGAGGTGCAGGGCATGGGATTTCATACATGTTAACCCTGAAGCCGGAGACCCACTCAAAATTGTTAAGGGCGTGCACCACTGCAGGGAGGGAGATGGCAGGCTGGGTAAGAGTGAGCAAAAGTTCATCTGCGAAGAGGCTAAGTTTGTGGGGGCACCCTTTGAAGGGAATGCCCAAGATGAACTCCGTCTGCCGGATGGTGATGGCCATTTTCACCTCCAAGGCAAACAGGAGGGGTGAAAGAGGGCACCCCTGCCGAGTGCCTCTTGCCCCGTGGATCGGCCGTGTGTGCTGACCATTGACCCATAATGTGGCCGTAGGGGGAGACAGAGGAGGCCATAATCCTGGAAATCATGCCCAGGCCAAGACCAATCTTCCCAAGGACCGCCTTGAGGAATGTTATGTTAAAATATTTATAAAGCGCATGGCTGCCCCAGCAACGGGACGTCCCAGTGCTATATGTATGGTAGAGTAGGATAGGGGAGGCAGCTTAGTGATTGGAGAATAGCCAAGTCTTCACAGCCCTTTTAAAAGCCCAGTGGTCAGAGATGCTACATGTAGGGAAAGGTAGGGCAATGGCCAACTAACCCTATCAAAAGCCTTCTCCACGTCAAGTGATAGAAGACATGCCGGGATGTGGTGACGATGAGACTTTTCCAACAAGTGGGCAATACGACGGATGTTGCCCGCCCCTTGCAGATTGCGGAAAAATCCTACCTGATCCAGCTCAATCAGACCAGGAAGATATCACTCAAGCCGGTTCGCCAAGATCTTAGTGTAAATCTTGGTGTCCCTGTTTAAAGGCGCCATGGGGCAGTAGGAGGTATAGAGGGAGGGGTCTTTGCCAGGTTTGGAATGAGGGCAATTTCAGCCACCACCATCGTTGGATTGCCTTCGAATCATTTTAACCAACCACCTCTCATTTATGCTGGCAGTGTAGTACCGCCCCTGGGGACTTTCAACTTATATGGTGGTCGTGCTCTCTCATTACTAATTACTAGAAGGAAGTCCTTGGCCATATCAACGGCACGGTGGGTTTCCTCTTCCCTGATTCTAACACTGCACCTGCTCTGGGCATTTGCCCCATGGAACTGGAGGCAATGACTCACACTGATTGGCGTATTATAAGTCACAGGCTAGGCGCTGTCAAACAACTCATAGCGCTTCATTGAAAGCAACCGTCTGCCCCTCCTATTGCCCAGTGGTTCATGCGCCTACGGCATGTTATGGCCATGGAGCTTTTATCCCATAGGATAGTGCACACAGACACTAAAATTGCCAGCATCTGGCAACCCTTGATAAACTACTTCACTCAATTGGAATACTCTTGCTTTACAACGCCCAAGCTCAGAGCGCTCCAACTCTTTGATTATGACATACTCCCCCCTAAGTCATACTCATTTTTTCCCTCTCGCCCTTCCTATGTGCCTTTTCTTCCCCACAAGGCCTTAAGGCTTCCTGATGCCTTGCCGATCACAGGCAGTATCCTTCCGACCTTCCATGTTCAATTGTTCATTTGTATTGTTTCTTTACTTACTGAAGGCACGTGCACAGATCCCACACCTACCCTGCTCCCCCGTTGAATACTCCATGACCAGTAGCGGTCCGTGGTAGGAGTGCCGGCCGGGCGGTGACGTGGGGCGGGGGAGGGGTAGGGTGGGGGGTAGTAAACCACGGGTTACGGCCGAATACAGGTAAGTAAACATTTAAATAAATAAAACGAATTTCGTTGCGCGCACTGCATCGCATTTGGCGATGCAGCGCTCACAACGAAATTCGTTTTATTTATTTAAAAGTTTACTTACCTGTATACGGCCGTAATCCGTGGTTTACTACCCCCCACCCTGCCCCTCCCCCACCCCATGTCACCGCCCGGCCGGCACTCCTACCACGGACCGCTACTGTCCATGACTGCACATCTCTGGCTGCCATATACTCCCTACGTACAGTTGTACTTACTATCGTGCTGCTGCAATGTATGACAATGTGGTGGATGGCTTTATATGCTATGTCTTGTGTTGAATGTTATTTTGATTTGCGAAATTCTTCAATAAAAAGATTTCTAGTAAAAAAAAGAGAATGCTTCAGTACTGATTATTGATCTTGATCTCAAATGTATTAGTGATGGATCCAGTCGGGAAGCACCAAAGTCCATATCAGGACCACACCGCTCCAGGTCGCAGCTTTTGGCGTGCTTTGGTATGATTAAAGACAGATTGGCGCGCTGACAGAGGCATAGGCAAGTGCCTCCAATGATGCAATGTGCTGGTGGCCTAAATGCCCTATTTTAAATGATCCAATAGGTCTTTTTCAATCTCTGGCATTGCCCACTACCACTCCAGAAGGACTGGACTGCCTTAAATCTGGATTACAATATAGGTCACTGGATTTAGGAATAGTAAGTAGACAACTAAACCAGTAAATAAGTAGACCAGCAGCCCTGTTTGCGCATAGAGTACCTGAAGCAGTTTCTGCCTATGCCTTTTCTGGGTGCTGGTCCCATTGAAACTGAATCAAGATAAGCTTCATGCTTATGTTACCACTCATTGAGTGTCTGACCCAGTACCACTGCAAGCCTTTGTTCTATGAGCTCTATGGTTCTTTTTTTCCCCTTAGAGCAGAAGCATTGGGAATACTTGGATTTTCTGTTCCCAACATAAAGTACTAATACCGAAGTCTCATGGTCTTCACTACTCAGGAAAAGGAAGCCCTCTCCTATTCAGTGGCAGGTTGCACTATGCATGCCTGTTCCTACAGAGAAGAACCCAGGCCTACCATAGGTCTTACCACTCAGGCACCCCAGGGCTTACAAAAAACATAGAGAGAAAGTAGTTCAGGGTATTTGTTGTCTACTTTAGAAAGTAGAGGTTCTGCAGAACCAGAAGCACAGTTCATATTCTTATTGATGCCAGATACTGTTTTTGTGAAATGCATTAAAAAATAAAATGTAAGTATTTGGATCAGGAAAGGCTGTGGTTTTAAAAGAGTCAAGAGGGGAAAAAGACAAGAGGGATCATTAAGAACCTGGCTGACAGTATCGCTGGGGTGCTGGCGGCTTTGCCTCTGCTATATCCGTGGCAGCCTGCCCGCCATTTTATAAATTCCACTCTCTCTGGCATTTTTGCCAAAAGTATCCCCACTGGTCTAGCGGTTTTAATGAAAACACATTGTTGCATTAACATGATGTAATTAACACATAATCAATTCAAGATATTCTGATGTGAAACTGTGTGTATTTTAACATGAATAATGTAGGCCTCGATTTCAAAATGGTTGTTGCTGTCTGCAGCCATCTTATTCTTACACACAGCCATAGTTCTGTCCTTTCCACACTGTGTATTCAACGTGTAATAGATATTCTGTAAACAAAGTTTTCAAACAAGTTATTCACTCAACCTGAGAATTCATTCTCAAGCTTCGTTATCATGCTGTGCAGCATTGTGAATGCTTTCCCAAGGTCTCACCCATTGGGACTACAATGTGATTCTCAATAAAAACTTAACTTTGATAAGTAGCGATTTGTTCTAACTATTAAGGTGTCACATGAACACCGGGTATATGAACTACACTGTATGAATCTGTGCTATAGTGCTGACAAATGTCATTAAAAACTATCATTCTTTCTTTAGCATGATTGGATGGGATTTCTAGACTTTTGCACATTCACCCCAAAAGTATGGACCTTATTGTATTCCACTCTATAAAATGAGCATTACCCAGACGGTGTTGAGCTCACTCTCCCTAATCTTTAGAAGGCGACACTCTGTAGTCTGTCTCGTATTTATGACGTATTTACTGAGCTGAACTGTATCCTGTGGTGTTTTTTTACATGTTGCATATTATCCGGAGCTTTTTGCTTTATATGACAATTGACTGACTGATTTCTTGCCACTTATTTTGCTTTCTGTAATGCCTTTAACTTTCAATACACCTTCATGAGTTTCACTACAATACTTTGTTAGTCTTTATTGTGATGCCTAATGTGCTTTACATTTAATTCTGGAATGTTATTTGATATTTGACTTATGTGTTGATTTAGTCCAATTGTAGAGAGAGAACAAAATCAGTTGTGCTTTAGGTTGAAAACAGGGAAAAAAGCGCTACATCAGTTTTCAGAACTTGGATGTTTACAACTGGATCGGGATAGGTTAATTGAATCGCAAGGACCTTTATGGTTCAGCAAATTAGATCCCGAAACCAAATTGTCCCTGATTCCTTCTGCACTCCTGCATTCCAATGGTCCCATTTGGATTAATAACAGTGGTCTGGTGTTCCTGAAGCCGATCCGTGAAGTGCGTATAAGTAGGGTGATGCATTGTGGTAGATTGTGCCATTCAAAGCATTGTATTTTCCCTTTTTGAACAGTGCATTGTGAGATTTGTAGTTTGGGTTTTGGTACGAGATGTATGCAGGTTGTGAGAGCTTTGGCTATGCAGCTTTGATTTGAGGGATAGAATGAACACTGGGTATTGTGATTTTGATGCTTTTGTCTTATATTTAAATTGTGTTTTTGTGGTGTCTAAATTGTGTTTTAGGGGGCTCTATAATGAAATTGAGGTGTTCATTCATGTTTATTGAATGTGCTTATTGTGATTCATTTGTTAATTACTTGAAATTGCACATTTGATGCTTTTTGTCTTATTTTTGAGTTGCGCTTACACAGTGTCCAAGCTGTGTCAAAGAGGGTCTTGCGTCGATCTTACCATTTTTAGTGTTCATTCATGTTTCTTGGCTGCTTTTATTGCTACTAATATGCTAATTGTTAAGATTTGGTTATCAGATTTCTTCAAAAATTCAAGATCTCAAGGTATAAACTTGTTATTGGTAAAGTGAGGTTTGTTTTATGAAGCACCAAATTCACACCATGTTAGGGATTTACTAAAAGTCTAGTTGTGAGTGTGTATTAATCCAGATTGGTGACCTCTTGAGCTTCTTGGTACACTGGAGTAAACACACTGATCAAAAGCAGGTTACTACTGACCAAGAAACTGCTTTTCCCTAATTTTGTAATTTCTTTAAAGGAGATTGATTTTCCAAATTCTAGGAAGTGGGACAGCAGTTTTGAACTGTGAGATCCACACTCGGATTGCGCTCATGCTCTATACCCCAGTGGGTAGTTCATTTTCTGTAATTCATGGTTTAATTGTGATATGTTTTTTACAGCTGCTGCATGCCTTCAATGCTATTACTGTATACTTGTGTGGTATCCTTTAAGACTGAACATATAGACTGAATAAATAAATATATTAATTGCAGATATCGCTTTGCTATGAGCTGCAATGTGGTTAGTTGCTTGTTGTGGGGTGACGCGCAGCGATGCGCCGTGATTGGTTAAACTTTAAACTTTGAATTGGACATGCTGCAATTGGTTGATTATGTGGTTATTCATGCTGCAACTGATTTATTGCATCATCAGGTGTCACACTAGTGGCTTGCAACTTCAAATTATATTACCTAGCGGCACAGTTACAGCGGGTGGCACGCTGGTGAGCCTTTCTCTGGGAGGGTGTGGGAAATGCAGAGTGTGGCTGTCCCTCCCAAGACTTTTTCTGCTGAGCTTTTTATTGCGTCCAACGTCTGCCTGGAGGGTGCAGACTTCGAACATCTTGATTAGGACCGCGCATTAAGTTTGGGCCTGTGCTTTACGGTGGGCTCATACCCTGACTCCGTACACATGCGATACCCTGACTCCATACAGCTTCCTCTTCTGCTGATTAGGTGTTAGAGTCGCCTGGGCGGGCGACTGGGGGGGTTAGTCGGATCTCCGCGAGTGGCTGTCTGCAAGAATTTATGTACTGGGTGATCTTTTTGCAGGGAGAGAATTGTGCCTGTTTTCGGACCTCCAGGAGACTTATGACATACTGGCGGGTCATTTCCTGCTCCATGGTGTCCTGGTCCTCAAGATACAGGAGTGGTGGGGTAATGCCGGTGTGGAACCTCCAGAGCACGACTGTCTGTGCCATCTCTTCCTTATATCTGGCCGGAAGAAGGCAGTCACGTTGCTTTATAGGGCTCTGTTGGAGGGGGCGCGGCGGACGCTTGCATCCCTATGGGTCCATTGGGAGGCCGACTTTTGGACACCTCTCCCTGATTGCTCTTGGAGGAGAATGTCGGAAGCTAGTTTCCGGGTGTCTAGGGATGCTCACTTCAAACTTATCCAATTCTTTTATCTCCATCGGGCCTACCTGACACCCCATCGTATCCATGCTATGCTCCTGACCGCGACCTCAGCATTCTCTCGCTGCTCTGAAGAAGATGCAGATTTTTTTCACATGGTTATGCCCGCTTTTAATCCCTTATTGAACGACAGTTCTACAAGAAGTGCTGGGGGCTACAAACAGAGACTTCCTTGTTAGTCCCTCACTGTGCTTGCTGGGCCTTCATGAACATTCGGCATCTAGGAAGGTTACTGATAGGCTTTTGACTCCGGCCCTAATTATTGCCCGCTGGTAACTGACCTTGAGCTGGAAGTCTCATCGGGGTCCCGATGTTTACCGTTAGGGGCTGGAACTGATGAGGTAGGCGCACTGCGAAAGGGAGGCGATCCGCCAAGAGGAAGCTAGAGGGTTTAGAATGGTGCCGATACTGCCAGCTTGGGATGTCATTTTGTTTGTCTGCATGTGGAACGAGGGGGACGGGTAACTCTGATAGAGACTGCTTCAGAAGACTCCATGACGGACACGGATGATGGTGCGTAACCCCCAACGCCGGCTTGCTCCAGGTAGTGGCACTTATCTTTCCCTTATCCCCTGCTCTGCTTCCCCACCCTGGTTATGAGTGGGGATCACTGAGGTGTGAGACTGGTACTCGTGCGAAGGGGTTGGCTTGAACCGATTGCGTTTGTTGTGTGTATATCCTCCTCTTGCAGGATCCTCCCCTCTTCTCCCTACTGCTGGGAATGTAAACATTATTATTATTACCCACTGTGCCTTTCTCATAATATGTCATGTACTCTGATTACAACTGACTTGCCCCTGCGATCAGCCTGCTGGTGAAAGTGTGTCCTTGTTTTACACATTGGATTTGTTGTGACCTGTTGCAAAATTTAATAAAAATGTTTACAAAAAAATCAGGTGTCCCTCTCGGATTGGCTAGTTGTTGATGAGTGTTGCATTGAGATTTATGTATTGTCACTGTTAATATCACTTGGTGCTGAAGAGTGAGGATCAGGAAGGAAAATTGGCTTTTCTTTTAGTAAATCTCCTTGTCCTACTTGAAAAGGAGAGAAAATACCCCCCAAAGGCACACTTGCCTATGATATGGCACTCAATACGGGCCTCCTGATTACGGATGGAATAAGATCACATCTGATGAGAAGATCCTGCAATTTCCCTTGAGTGGTACCTGTAAAGTCAGAAAGCTTGAACCCATGAGATGTGTGATGTATGACATGAAAGCCCAGGAGCGCACCAGAATAAAGACTCCAATTAGATACTCTGTTAACAATTGTCTAGATGCAAGGTGGAATTCATAACAGCGAGCATTGGGTGAAGACATGATTGAGTGTGTGGGTGTTTATCTTGCAATCATGAAAAGGGGGATCATAGACAAGAAGGGGGGCTGGACTAAAGAGCAGCCATGGGAAAGGAACACAGAATGAGGTGATGATGAAGAAGAGGGATTTTTGATGATTTATTAAACGTAAGACCACCTCCAAATCAGGTTGCCCCCTCTCATGTGGGGCCAGCACCACATGGATCAGGGTTTGGGGATTAGGAGTCAGTGTAATCTAGGGTCCAAGTGTATCCACTGCCTGAGTGCCCTCCAGAAGGAATAGCTCCTTTGTATCAGGTGCATCTACTGGTGCAACTGTCGCACCGACAGTAACAACCGTTGCAGGCACAGCATCACAGCTTTTCCTCAGAGAACCAGCACCCAAAGAAATTGATGTATTAAAGTTACATATATAATTTGAAAAGATTTTGAAGGGTACAATCAATCCAAAATGATTAAACATTTACAATGAGGTTGAGATGAGATATTTTAGCAAACCCACAAGGCTCGTGAGAAACTGGTAAGCTTGGTTAAGGAATTTTTTATTAATTTGAATGAAAATAAAACCTTGTGGATGAATTTTAGAATGGTAATGGGTGATGAAGAGACAAGGGAAATGAGAACCCCAATCCTGAGATTACATTTTAGGGAGTTAATATATTGTACCAAAGATTGGAGAGAGACACAAAATACAAGGATAAATAGATGAGGAGAAAATGGCCTTTGTTGAAAAAGAAAAAGGCAATGAGTGAACCTGAAAAACAACAGGTTTAAGTAAGTCAGAGTTTGGAGCGATCTACGAGTTCCCTTTGAGAGAAGTGCATGGATGAGCATATGTGCATGTACCTTGGGGATGATCCGATCTTCTTTCATTTACCTTGAATTTCCCCAAGCTGAAAGTGGAGCCAGTGAAATGGTATGAGGAGGTATAAAGGATTGTGACTGTGTTAAAGGTGCTTTGGGAAGCTTTGAATATGTTGTTTGAGGTTGTCGTCCCTAGGGATTTGCGGAGTGCAATCGAGTTGAGAAATGGCCTACACAAGAACCTATTAGAATAGCCCAAAATGGCCCATCTTCAATGTTATGACCAACTATAGGTAGGTAATTGAGCATTTGAAATTGAAAGTTTCACAGAAAGAGGCAAAGTGGTCCAAAATTATGAGGACAACCCAAGAGCGAAAATAATCAGTGCTTGCTTCTAATGAGAGGTTAATACAGATATATAGACAGAACAGTAGAATCGAAGACCCAGCCCATGAAGGCCTTATTGGTTTTGTTTCGGTTTTCATGCTTAGGTTGCCCCTGGACCTTAGTCCTCAGATATACAGAAGGTGATGTGTTGACAGACAAAGTTAGTAGAAGAGATCCTGAAGATTGCAAAGTATTGTAGTGATTCTCAAGAGGCCAAGCAGAGTAAGATTAAGGAAAGGTACATGGTGGCACAGCTGAAGCAAGCTTAAAGGAGTGGGAAGAGGAGTGCTTCCATTGTAGATTTGGGTTTCGATTCTGTTTCGAATATACAGATGGGTGTGCAGGGAGTTGGTATTTAAAGTGGTGTTCAGTACACATCTACAGGGACTATTGTTCCTCAGTAAGGTAGAGGTTTTTTTGACAAATCAAATGCGAATGTGAGCAATAGCGCCCTGAAAAATAGCACTCCATACCATATTTGTAATAAGGTTGGGAATTGGAAACAAGAGTGTAAACTGAATCCTAACAGAGTTCAGAATCATGCTCAGATGAATCTCAGAACGAACATGAATGTGATATCTCAAAGACAGGCGATGCAGTCCGTAGCCCCAGCCCAACTTACCTTTGTGCAGCATATGCAAAATCAGAGAGTGAATCATGGATAATTGTCACATGCCCCAACAGTGCAGTAAAACATACGAAATAAAGGATTAAGTTATCAGCAGGGCCCCTGATTTCAGCACAACCCTTTGATAATCGATGACAGTTTTTCCCGCTATTGAAAGTCCCACTTGACTTGGCTCTGATCAATCACAATGACGGTGCCTCATGGGGAGGAGCACTGCATGCTTAGTGCAATCTTAGAGGTAGACTAGAGTGGCTCTAATGTGGAAGGTGAGGTGAATGGCCACCCAGTATAATTTTTTATCAATTCCGAGGTTACCGACTCCACGGATCGTCTGTTGGAGGTTCCAAACCTGCCCACCCCCAGAAGAGAAATCCAAGTTGTAGGTATTTCAAACCAGCAGATCACAAATCAAGTTTCAGCAAATGTCCCTAAAATAAATGGTCCTATTGAAGATATCCATGAGTTTATAATATGTGACACGAGTCCTGTTAATTTAATGGGAAGGGACCTTTTATGCAAAATGACTTTCACAATTTTCTGTACACCAGATGGATTAGCAATTCAGACCAATCATTCAGACACTGACTTTAAATTAAAATCGCAATAGTCTGAAATCTGCTTGTTTCCCTTGTTCACAAAGAAGGACTTACCTCTTGAGTAAAAATGAACAGTGAAAGAGGAAGTTTGGGGTTTTACAGATAAAGATATTGGATTGATAAAAGGAGTAGAAACAGTAAAATGTCAAATGTCCTGGTGAAGACTCACTCTAGAGGCAGTCGCAGGAATAACTTCCGTAATTGAGCAGATGATAAACCAAGGTATTTCAAAAGAAGTACTGGGAAATCTTTGCAACTCGCCTATCATGCCCCTTTAAAAAGCGAATAAAAAGTGGAGAGTAGTTCAGGACCTGAGAACGGTTAATCAAATTGTAATCCCAGGTTGTCCTGTGGTACTGAATTCGGCCATAATCCCTTTTCAGATTCCATCATGTGCGAAATGGTTCCAGCGGCAGCTTGCACAGGTAAGAGTATTGGGGCAGGGGCGGGGTGCGGCAGGGTGTAGGGTGGTGGATTTCGGCAGATGACGGAATAATTAATATTAAATAAATAAAACCACTAACTTTGCGCTTGCCGCATCGCTGAGTCGGCGAGTGCAAAGGAAGTGGTTTTATTTATTAATTTATTTAATATTACTTATCCCGCCGTCTGTCGTATTCCACCACCCCCACCCCGCCCCACCTCTTGTACCTGTGCGAGCCGCTACTGAATGGTTCACAGTCATAGACTTGTGCCAAGCATTCTTTTCCATTCCTCCCTCAGCATTATTTTTGTTTTTCAGAAAAATAAATCCAGTGAGAGTTTTTTCACAATCATGTGTGAGACAAATGATGGATTTGAATTGCATATTCAAACCAGGGGGATACCATCAGACTTCTAGATTTACAATTGTAGATCTACATGTACGGAAATATACCATACTAAAAGCGCATGTACATGTATTTACGATTTGCAAATTTGTGCATGTGTCAGCTATTAGGTGGCCCAGAGTGACTACCTGTGGCTGAAATCAATTCATGCATTCCACCCATCATTTTTTCTGCTAAGGGTATTTACCAAAGAACATGGGATAAGCCCACTTGTGGGTTTTGAGCTCATTGTGATATTGGAATAAAGCTACACCTGCTAATGAGGTCCAGCAAGGCTGAAACCGTTCTGAGGTCACCTGTGTTCCATTTCAGAGGGCATATGGCCAAAGAGTTCTAGGTAGAAGTTCCCCTTTGTGGTGAAGCCAACACTAATGTGCATATGGTTGCCCCAATCTGCATAAATTATGCACTGGAATTCCACCAACATGATTACCATTAGCTGAGATCAGTTCAAGTATTTCACCCATAATTTGATGCACAATTGTGTGCAGTACAATATTACAAATGGAGGAAATTGGACAATACCTCAAGCTCAATACACACACATGTGATAACAAGAACACACACAAACCCATTAACAGATGGCAATGTCCATCCCTAGCCTTCTTCCTTTCCTGCACTGTTTTGTTCCCACACAAACAAAAAGACTTGAACACAGAAAATAGACAGCAACTTCAATGAGGAGGAGGCATGTTCATTTTGTGGTGGAGCACTACAGTGAACATTTTAGTCCGCCTCCCAGCACAATTAAAGCATATGACAAGCAGGCCATGTGGCCGAGTCTCAGTGACATGGTGAGCACCATGGAGGGGGAGAGCCGCATGGTGGGGGAGTTAGAAAAGAAAACATAGAATGAGAAACGTGTATGATGGAGAAGTTCATTAGGATATGGAGCACACTTGCATTGATGGTGACAGGGTTGGATAGCAGCTCAGATTCAGTCCCATAAAGGAGCAGGTTCATGCACAGACACTCCCACAAGCTGGACATCCTGTCTGTTCCAGGTATCACATTGATAATGTCAATTAAAAGCCAAGGCAAAATGCACCTATATACCCCATGTTTTTACGCTGTAAGTCTGATGCGTTGGACAGAAACGACCTACGTCACTGAAGTCCAGATATATGTGTTAACTCTCAAAACATGAGTCACTCAACATTCACCCTTAGCAATCAACTTGCACAATGAACATGCAGAGCTGTGTATGGTGAATAACAAATATTAATTGTGAAATATGATGGGAAGGGGTGCATGGGTTTGAGAAGGCACAACCACAGACTGAAGCATGGATAGGATGTTGGTGGGCACAAAGAGATGTAGGTATAAAATAAATAAGGGTCAGGGACAGAGTGAGACAATGCTCTGGCCTCATTGGATTACACCACAAAGTGTTCTGTCCCAGCATGTTATTCCTCTGTTATGTCCTCCTGGGTCACGATCATATCAACTACCACAATCTGTCCCTTAATATTCAAGTCCAGAAGTCAATGCCATGAACGCTAGAGAATAGGCTCTCATTTCACCTCAGTCTTTTCATCCCAAAAGAGACTTGTCTCAGTTTAAGACTATGCTTCTTCTACTGGTGCTTAAGCGAGAAAACAGAACTACGCCAAGAATCCTATTTGCGCATTCCTACCTCCCTGTGCTAGTCCTCAAGCTCATTGTGCCATGCTTCATCTTCAGCACCCTATTCACGCCACGATAGGTAAATACCACTCTGGTGGACTCAATCAATGTCTGAGTTCTAAATAAATCATTCCTCGACAAATCAAAAATATGTCAGGGTATACCTAAGGAATATTCTTTACTAGGTGGGTATCCTGGATATGATTAAAAGTATTTTATTCATGGATATGTTGATGAGCATCAATGATTCATCTATCTACTAACTCCTGCCAATATGTTTCGACCAATATTTAAGCCTATACCTGTCTTCATCAGGACTTCCTCACTCCCTGCCTATGTGCAACATTTATTCCATGCACACTGATGAGGCATAAGGCTCTCTTACATGTGTTACGGTTTTTGCTCACAATACCATGCTTAGGGTTGTTTTATGGCCATCTGGTTAAGAGCGGAGGGCACTTCCTCTGTACTCACACATTTGTCTAGGGGTAAGTGCTGCTTCATTACCTATAGATCCCTATATCCCCTGATCTAGAGGTATGACAGCCTTGAGAAACATGTCGGCAGGAGTTAGTGGATAGATCCAGGGTGCCATCTGGACTAGCACTGGGAGGTAGGAACACCCAACGAGGATTCTTGGTGTAGTTCTGTTTTCTCGTTTAAGCACCAGTGGTGGAAGCATTATTTAGAAAGGAGGATGTGCCTAGGTGTTTTTCCTCTTTCTCTCTTGTGCTGAACAGTTCAAGACTATTCGTACATCACTTTCAGTGCAGACAAGTATTACTACATATGCCCATTCATTTCTAAGCCACTATTTTAGCATATGTGATTTTTCCATGTCATATTTCTACAGGTGACTCCAAGGGTATATCCTCCAGTTCAAAAGTGATAGAATTTGCCCTAGCAAAAAGGTCAGGAATTTGGGAATATCATGTGGGAATCGGTCCAGTTGTATTGATTTGCGTATGCTGTTGCAAATACAGTTCGACATTGATAGTGGATTACTCATACCAGGAATAACTCAAGATATAGGTAATACTGGATTCAGTAATACCACCCCAGTGTTACCCCAGAGGTAGTAATATAGGCCAAAGTTGGGGGTACTTGAATTGTGTTGTTCACTCTCTTTTGCTCCCACATATGGATGTACAATGGTGGCATGATGGCTCTTCCAACAATGGCACAGAAATGGCATTTCTACGCATTTGCCTTGCTGGTTTCTGGTTATGTGTTGGTCATGTAATATTGTTATGTTATGTTATTAACATTTATAACGCACACGGCTACTCAAGAGTGTCCCGGCGCTACGTATACATAACAGTACATAAGTATACAACAATGGACATTTGAAAGTTCACAGAGGTTTTAAACACACCTTCTAGCCTCAAGATATGTGATAAACATTGGGGTTCACGTGACATACACAAAGTATTTCTTGAATTAAGTTATTTGATTTCTTTTAGAAATATATGTCATGTGAGTATATTTGGATTTATCGAACATAGATTTACATCTTTCGGTTGAAGATTCTCCCTAGCAGACACATGATAGATTTGAGCAAATGTGATAAAATATATGTTGGCAATATTCAAAGGTGGAGCGGTCCCAGAATATTGTTGTTACAACATCATCTAAAATGAATATTGTGCCCCAAATATCTTCTACAAAAGTATTACCCCGTTTGAGATAATAATAGAAAATCTATACTCCATGCGATATTTTGTAAATGATATCTACGGCGCAATATTTATGCCAGACAATATTTCTGTATACGATATTTTGACATACAACCACAAAGGTGACATATATATGATGGGTGTTAGTGTCTCAGTTGTCCTACAGTGACGGCCAGACAGTGCTTAATTTGTAAAATATTAAGTGCAGGTGCTGAAGTTTTTCGTCGGAGGCCACACCCACTCTCCCGGCTCCGCCCACATCATCCACTGGCCCTACCCACTTCCTGTATTGGCTCCATCCACAAGCCCCAACACATCACAGCCAGCTTGTCACTTCTTGAGTTCAGCAAGAAGCTGAGGACCTGGGTCTTCATATAAGCACCTTCCGGTCATACCCTGCTCTGGTACTACACTTCAGAGGAACTTTTCTGCCAGTCATGGGGGCACCACACTTGCAGACTAGGCTGAATTGTGTTAATATGCCCATTGATATTGTGTGTTTGCATGCATTTGTGCTTCCACTATTCAAAAGTTCAACCTATTGGTTTTATTAGTGCTTATTTTGTTTTGCTTGATACTAACAGAAGTCTAATTTCAAAGAGCAGTGAAATGCTGTACAGAGAATACCTATTGTAGTTTTAGCTTCTCAAACACAAGGAATAAATACAAATGTATGTGGGGCAGTAGAACTTGTAGGAAAGGAATCAGGCTGTAATCGGAGTAGTATTGCAATCATGGAGAATAAAGCGATTTGCTTATAATTGCAGAATGTGTTGTGAATGAGACAGGATTAAGAACCAGATCGGTGGTGGTGCGCGGCAGCAGAGAGTAAGAGGGAGAAGGGAGGGGGGTTTAATGGGGTAAGTAAAGAAAATGATTTAAAGCAGCTTAATCTGAATCATTGGAATCAAAGGGAGGTTGTTGTTTGCAGGACTTTAACTGAGACAGCTACTTGCACTCGTTTTAAGATTGGCAGCTTAGGCCTAGCTCGCCATGCCAAAAGCCAGCCCAGATCAGAACCCAGGTCTCCATTCCAACCCTTTGCTCAGGCGAGATGGGGGAAGACCAGTTAAGGTAAAATGTCCCAGCGTTATCTCATTACCGTGAAAGTGCCTATGATGGAAACTACTACAAAATGAAAGAACAGCTGCACCTTATACTTTAACACTTAGTCAGTGTCTTTCCGCTGAAAGTAACCAGGGCACACCGAGTAAGATCCGCACATGGAGGCTGGGGCCAGAAACCTCCATAAAACAAACGCACACGCAAAGGAAGTCTCCAGCGAGAACGGTGTTAAAACTGAAATGAAAAACACATTTGATTCATTGGCCACCTCGAGCCACGCAGGCCTCTCATAATTAGTTTGCGGTGCACACCCTCACCTGCAGGGCAGGTCCAAGAGGTACCCCCAATTTCCATAAAAGCCTTGCAGTAAGATTTACGAGCTACTGCGAAACTGTGCATTTACCTTTATTGCTTTTCAAATGCCCCTGAATTTATATACACTTTTAAAATTATTCAAACTGCTGCCCAACTCTTTTCCTTACTTTGTTACCTTGCTTGGAGCTGTGAGGACGACTGCACAATTACCGACATTTAAGAATCCTATTTATTGTCCAAAACCTCGCACACCTGTACAAAACTTGGTATATTTGCTTTTAAACTATCACTCCGCAGCAAAGAAATATAATTCTTACTCCTCTCATTGCTGTGCAGCTCAACTCACTGGCGACTGATTCATAATTTTGTCTGCACAGCACACATACAAAGCAGGTGTAAATGACTAACTTCAGGCAATGCTGGTCTGAAACTGCGATGTGGCCGAGAGACAGCACAGTGGACACCTACGCATAAATGGTAAACAATGCAGGGGCTTTAATGCTTACCAAATGATATATGTATTAACATTAGTAAGTGGGAGACATTAAAACTCCAAGGTATGCTCTGTAGCCATATGACCAGTGCTTAATTTGTGCCGGTGCTTTCCGGTGCTAAGCACCGGCACTTATTTCTCAGGGCCGGGTCTATGTCTCCGAGACACTGGTTGTGACTTCCAATGCTTGTTGGCCGCCGCGTTACATTGTTTTATGGTCCATTTTCTGTTTCTAACATTGCACTATATTGACTCTGCCTCGGAAGCGGAAGTCGAGTTAGCTTGCAGTTGAACCGAGGGGAGAAGAGAAGTTTTACTGCTCGGACACTGCTTTTCGGGACGAGCTTACTAAAGACGGAGAGAAGAAACCATTGCTCCGTTTCATTGGTATGTTTTGAATGGTGGGAGAGGGGGAAGAGGCACAAAGTGATTGAGGCAGGTGTGATTTTTGCCGCCTTCTTCCACTGTGAGTTCTCGGCAAACGGTGAGATTTGTTTCAAAGGTGGCGCTCTGTTATGCTTAAATGTAGTGCGCCATTAGTGAATGTAGGAAATTAATGAGCAACAAGGTGTCATTTTCTCATTAACTTGCGTCATATGGCTACAGAGCATACCTTGGAGTTTTAATGTCTCCCACTTACTAATGTTAATACATATATCATTTGGTAAGCATTAAAGCCCCTGCATTGTTTACCATTTATGCGTAGGTGTCCACTGTGCTGTCTCTCGGCCACATCGCAGTTTCAGACCAGCATTGCCTGAAGTTAGTCATTTACACCTGCTTTGTATGTGTGCTGTGCAGACAAAATTATGAATCAGTCGCCAGTGAGTTGAGCTGCACAGCAATGAGAGGAGTAAGAATTATATTTCTTTGCTGCGGAGTGATAGTTTAAAAGCAAATATACCAAGTTTTGTACAGGTGTGCGAGGTTTTGGACAATAAATAGGATTCTTAAATGTCGGTAATTGTGCAGTCGTCCTCACAGCTCCAAGCAAGGTAACAAAGTAAGGAAAAGAGTTGGGCAGCAGTTTGAATAATTTTAAAAGTGTATATAAATTCAGGGGCATTTGAAAAGCAATAAAGGTAAATGCACAGTTTCGCAGTAGCTCAGTAAATCTTACTGCAAGGCTTTTATGGAAATTGGGGTACCTCTTGGACCTGCCCTGCAGGTGAGGGTGTGCACCGCAAACTAATTATGAGAGGCCTGCGGGCTCGAGGTGGCCAATGAATCAAATGTGTTTTTCATTTCAGTTTTAACACCGTTCTCGCTGGAGACTTCCTTTGCGTGTGCGTTTGTTTTATGGAGGTTTCCTGGCCCCAGCCTCCATGTGCGGATCTTACTCGGTGTGCCCTGGTTACTTTCAGCGGAAAGACACTGACTAAGTGTTAAAGTATAAGGTGCAGCTGTTCTTTCATTTTGTAGTAGTTTCCATCATAGGCACTTTCACGGTAATGAGATAACGCTGGGACATTTTACCTTAACTGGTCTTCCCCCATCTCGCCTGAGCAAAGGGTTGGAATGGAGACCTGGGTTCTGATCTGGGCTGGCTTTTGGCATGGCGAGCTAGGCCTAAGCTGCCAATCTTAAAACGAGTGCAAGTAGCTGTCTCAGTTAAAGTCCTGCAAACAACAACCTCCCTTTTGATTCCAATGATTCAGATTAAGCTGCTTTAAATCATTTTCTTTACTTACCCCATTAAACCCCTCCCTTCTCCCTCTTACTCTCTGCTGCCGCGCATCCACCACCGATCTGGTTCTAATCCTGTCTCATTCACAACACATTCTGCAATTATAAGCAAATCGCTTTATTCTCCATGATTGCAATACTACTCCGATTACAGCCTGATTCCTTTCCTACAAGTTCTACTGCCCCACATACATTTGTATTTATTCCTTGTGTTTGAGAAGCTAAAACTACAATAGGTATTCTCTGTACAGCATTTCACTGCTCTTTGAAATTAGACTTCTGTTAGTATCAAGCAAAACAAAATAAGCACTAATAAAACCAATAGGTTGAACTTTTGAATAGTGGAAGCACAAATGCATGCAAACACACAATATCAATGGGCATATTAACACAATTCAGCCTAGTCTGCAAGTGTGGTGCCCCATGACTGGCAGAAAAGTTCCTCTGAAGTGTAGTACCAGAGCAGGGTATGACCGGAAGGTGCTTATATGAAGACCCAGGTCCTCAGCTTCTTGCTGAACTCAAGAAGTGACAAGCTGGCTGTGATGTGTTGGGGCTTGTGGATGGAGCCAATACAGGAAGTGGGTAGGGCCAGTGGATGAAGTGGGCGGAGCCGGGAGAGTGGGTGTGGCCTCCGACGAAAAACTTCAGCACCTGCACTTAATATTTTACAAATTAAGCACTGCATATGACGCAAGTTAATGAGAAAATGACACCTTGTTGCTCATTAATTTCCTACATTCACTAATGGCGCACTACATTTAAGCATAACAGAGCGCCACCTTTGAAACAAATCTCACCGTTTGCCGAGAACTCACAGTGGAAGAAGGCGGCAAAAATCACACCTGCCTCAATCACTTTGTGCCTCTTCCCCCTCTCCCACCATTCAAAACATACCAATGAAACGGAGCAATGGTTTCTTCTCTCCGTCTTTAGTAAGCTCGTCCCGAAAAAGCAGTGTCCGAGCAGTAAAACTTCTCTTCTCCCCTCGGTTCAACTGCAAGCTAACTCGACTTCCGCTTCCGAGGCAGAGTCAATATAGTGCAATGTTAGAAACAGAAAATGGACCATAAAACAATGTAACGCGGCGGCCAACAAGCATTGGAAGTCACAACCAGTGTCTCGGAGACATAGACCCGGCCCTGAGAAATAAGTGCCGGTGCTTAGCACCGGAAAGCACCGGCACAAATTAAGCACTGCGGCCAGATGGAAATGAGTCGGTAGATATGGAGAAGGAAGACGCGCAAAATCACCTGCGAAATTAAGACGAATCTGCGCTCCGCGGGCATACATTCCAAATGCATGTCAGTCTTTGACAGTAGGTGAAATAACATAACATACCATGTGTATTTGAAAAGCGCACGTTCAAACGTAGGCATCTTGGCGCTGAATAACATATTTATTGTTACCCAACTCAATGGTACTTAAATACTAAAATGTTTGCTGTGTGACAGAAATTCCTGTATATGCAGTCATAGGCGATGTAAACATGCAAGTGAAAGACACTGTTCAGATAATCAGCACGCAGTCACATTTCTGTAGCTAACAGCATGCAGTTGTGAAGCAATCGCTGAGAGGTGAAAGTTGAAGCTGTCACATGTTGCATCAGTGAAACTGACCTACACATGGCTGAAGTGCCCCCTGACACTGCCCTCAGCGTTGCCCCTTAGATGGGCAGTTTACCAGGGCCGGGTGCGGTGGTGACATGTCTATAGGGGTCTGCACCAAGCAGACACACGAAATCTATTACAATATGAACCTGCTGTGCGCCTCATTGCCTGTTATGTAGGCACTACAGCTTGGCGGTGCACTATTGCAAAGGTGTGTGTAAACATCCCCAGCCTTGGCTTGCTTCACTGGTCTGGCTGCGGTGAGATGCCTGCTGAATGAGAAGAAGGTACCATGATGTGGGCAGGGTTCACATAGGTGGGGCAGCTGGTGATGTGAGCTCCACTCCCTTTCCCTGAGAAGTGTCCCAAACTAACAAATGGAAAGCACTATACCCCCCAAATCTTTTCATCAGCCATGCCAACAAGTGTGGTCTTTCTTCTGTAAGTCCTCTCTCTCATGACCCCTCTCTTCCTGATGATTGGGGCCATGGTGGCTTAGCCTCTCCCTAACACTGAAAAGGAGTGTTGCTTGTATGTGGTATTATGGGTTCCAGAGATCTATTGTTGGTCACTTGAAGTAGGTGCGGACGTTGTGACGTGGGTGCAGCCCAGGTGTTATGCCTCAGACTGTATTGTTGATTCACACTGTTTTTATGCTATAGCTAGATGAGTGTTTTGCTTCTGCCCTTATATTTAAGAAATGATAGCAGAGGCCATAATGATAAAGATACAACGCTGTGCCACTTGGTGTGATTAATGGCTTAGACATTGGCAAATATGTTTTTTTCAACATAGGACTGGTGTTTTCTATTACATGTGAAGTACACTATGGCTATGTTGCTTCACAGATAACAGTGCTGTCAGTGATTTGAATGAATGTTATTGTGTTGGTGTTCTGCATCTAACAATGGGCTTCTTGCAATGGGGGTACATGTTCCCCTGTCAGTTGTGTGGAAAGTTTTACACTTCAAATATTCACTCGCCAGACTCACGTTTTCATTACTTTATGGGAGAGAATCGTTGTAGTTGTTTGTCAGCATTCTTTCAAATGCCACAATGTTAAAAGTACGGTATTGCAAGGCTATTTTTTGTGCAAAAAAAGTCTCCACGAATCAGGACAAGTCTTGGAAGAATTCAGCTGCTCCTGGACACTCTTCAACTGTGGTCCATAGATTCACTAAACCTCCTAGTGCACCTAGCATGATCCCAGAGGGTAGCCAGAAAATAACAATACCACCCCACTTCGAACCAAAGTTCTTATGGCACCAAGCAAATGAATCAAGTAATCACAATCCTCCCCAGAAGAGCTCTCCTGCCTCTTCCATCCCAACATCTATCCATTCATCCTTTCATCCTTCCATCCACCTGCTGATGTCCACCATTTCACCTTTACATTCTGTCATCCATTCAGTCTTTCATCCATCATTCAGTTTTTCATCATTCCGTCCGTCTGCTCAGCCATATCCAAAACTATCCATTCTTCGCCAATCCTATCCATTAAACCCATCCATCCATCCTTTCACACATCCAGCTCTCCATCCACCCTTTCACTCATCCATCCATCCTTTCAGTCATTCATCCATACATCCTTCCACTCGTCCATCCATCCACTCTTTCACCCAGCCATCCATCCACACTTTTATCCATCCATCAACCCTCCCTTTCTCTCATTTTGCCCTTCTTTCACTCATCCTTCCTTCACTCACTCATGCATCCATACTTTCTCTTCTCATACATCCACCCATTCACTCATCCATCCATCCTTTCATCCATCCACCTTCCCTTTCATTCATCTATCCATTCATTCTTTAACTTATCTATCCATCCACACTTTTTGTCATCCACCCACCCTTTCTTTCACTCATCCATCCATTCTTTCACTCATCCATCCTTATATCGATCCTTTTAATCATTCATTCAGCCTGTCATCCACCCATTCACCCTTTCACTTACCCATCCAGCCACCCTTTCACTCACACACCCATCCACCCATCCATCCTTTCACTCACACACCCATCCACCCTTTCACTCACACAAAACCACTCTTTCACTTTATTTATGAACCTGTGCCTGCCGAGTTGCAGACAGAAGAGGCCCATCAAGAACACCACCCTCGCTGTAGCTGCTAAAGCGGGGGGTTCACGACGCCCCTGCATGATCCACCATGCCTCATGAAATATCACACACACTCTCAAGTTCACCTTCCCAGCAGTGTTCCTGGCTAACACTCACATGATCCTTGAAAGCCTTAGATAGACAAAGATGTAGGCGACCCATGGCCCACATCCACTGCCTCAGTGCATGCAGAACTCCTACTATTTCTATCAACGAATGCTTTCAATTGGGAAACATTCCCTCCATTCTGAGATGCTTGATGGCCACACTACTATCCCAAAAATAAAGGTTACTCCAGACCCAAACAACTGCCGACCCATTACAGACCTCCCTTGGATTTCCTAACTTATGAAAAAATCAGTGACCATAAAATGCCAGACCACTTAAAAATTAAAAAAAACACCCTTCCGTCTAACCAATCAAGCTTTAGCCAAAGTAGGGGACTGAAACATCCCTCATCACTGTCTGGGATGACAATCTAGAATAGTTGACCAAAGTTCATTATACAGGTTAGTCCTTCACTACCGTCTGTTATATTTAACATGGTGGATCATGTCACACTTCTACCCTGTCAGCAGTCAGTAGCCCACATCATCAACCAATCACTCAAACGGTTGAAATTCTTCTGCACTGACAACTGGCAAGAAGTCAGAAAAGGTGACTTTCCATGTCCAGCGACTTATGGGCGACATCGAAGGACACCTGCCACCCTTTCTCTCTAGCACATACATATATCCTTTGGTGACCTCCTAAGATGTCATAAAATACTCTTTAAACCCTATGCTGATGACACACACATCTACCTGGAAGTTACAGGTGATGAGGATCAATTCACAAATGGCTTAAACGCATTATAAATATGTGTGAGCCAACACAGGCTAAATCCTAATTGTAGCTCCACCCCATTTCCTTATCAGAATAGACTTTAGATGCTTTGAAGGGTCTGTGCCAACCTAATTGTGAAACATCAAGTGATACCTATCAATCAGAAGCCCCTGTTCAAACGACCTCAGCCTCTTGGGCATCCCCAAAATAAGCGGCAAGAGTCAAGGCCAGCACTTCCGGGTTGCTTATCTTTGCCTCCAGAGCCGTCGACATCCCGTATTTCAGTAACTCCCACAACCTCCTGGGTAAAAAAAACTAGTCTAACTTCTTGCCTCTCTTTGCTCTCTCATAGAGCACATTCTCACAAGTACCTAGAAGCAATGACACCATACAAAAGAAATAAATACTGCTACTAACTCCAAGGGTGGATAGGTGTCATTTAGACCCTGGGATTTGAATAGTGCGGGGGTATGTGTGTGTGTATTTCTTTACGAATGAGCATCATCCTGGCTCACTTTATCCCCTGTGGGACCCCTCACAGCAGGCAGGTACGTGGTGGGTGTGAAGAGGGCTCTACGGTGGTTTAGGGGCCTGAACAGAGCATGGTTTGGGAGAGTTAGGTTTAATTTAGGAACTTAGATGGCTTCTAGTAGCAGTAAATTCAAAAACCTAGCAGCTGCTCTCGGATTCCTTCTTTCACTAAATGTGTGATCCTGGCCAAGTCATTTATCTCAATGTGCATAGGTTCCACTATCTGGCTAACATGCACACATGCTTATACTTACAAAGGTCTGTTTCTGCTTTAGGTGCTAATTGTAGAGCTAATCTGTTGGCTTTTTGAAAATGGAATCATTTGATACTTGGCAAAGTACTAGGAAAGTGAAATCACCCATATCTGACTTTGACGGGCCACATCAGAAAGGGAGCGTGGCAGGGCTGGGGGTGGAGGGATCCCTCTCTACTTCTCTGGGTTTGGAAAGGTCCATGATCCGTTCTTCAGTTCGACCAACCTCGAAGTCTTCACTGAAGCCCACACTAAGGGGGATATTCACAAGAACGTGCGCTAAACATCTCCAGAAAATGTTAACGCAACTTTATACATCGCAGTCTATCGCGGAAAATAACCCCGTGTTAACCTGGAATTCACAACACAGCGGTACCATGCGATAGTCCTCCGAAAACGCGGCCAATGTCCGCGATACAACCACCGCGACGGAGTCAAAAACACAAACCCCAACACCAAAAAACGTGCGATGAGCCCATTCGCGATGAGGAAATCAGCGATAAGCAGCGCCAGGCCTGCCATACACACACGGCAGGCGGGAA
Organism: Calotriton arnoldi; assembly: GCA_963921515.1. Lineage (NCBI taxonomy): Eukaryota > Metazoa > Chordata > Amphibia > Caudata > Salamandridae > Calotriton > Calotriton arnoldi. The sequence continues at coordinate 1,095,115 of CAWUFW010000565.1, read as the reverse complement.
AATCACTACAAAAGTAGAAAAAACACACAAACACAAAATGACCAACACCGAAGCACCATGGAGGCAGCCGGAGCAGGCGCAGAGGACGAGCGGAACCCCACAAGCACCCCGGACGACCAGCCTGGGACCTCGGTGACAGGGAAGGGCAAGGACAAGAAGAGGAAGACAAAGTTCAGTCCGCAGGAGAATAGGATCCTGGTCACGGAGGTGATAGAACACCATCAACAACTGTTCGTCGCCTCCAATGTGTCATTGGGCACCAAAAATGGATTATGGCGGTCCATCGTGGACAAGGTGAATGCCATCGGAGAGCACAAGAGGTCAATGGACGAGGTCAAGAGGCGATGGATTGACATCAAGCGCAAAACCAAGGAGAAACTCGCAGGCAACCAGAAGGCAGCAATGCAGACTGGAGGTGGGAGCCCAGCGCCACAGCTGGAGCTGGATGACATGGAGGAGCTGGTGTCGACAGTCATCAGTGTGGAGACCGTGGCAGGAGTCGGGGCACCGGACACTGATCGACATGACACAACACAACGGCAACAGGGTGAGTAACCACCAGGTACTGGGGGGACGGGGGGAGATGGCCACAATGGCACACATGCACAATCAAGCAGAGCACAGTGCACACCCACAATGACTCTGGATCATGGCCCTGATTAACAGCCTGTCACAATGTACATTGCCATGCTGTCTGAATGTGAACATGTACCATGCGGCTACATACATGTGGACACATTGTAACACAGCATCTCCCCTTCACATTGCAGGGGCACCGTCAACGCCACCTGCAGAGCAGTCCCAGCCACTCTTCACTGATGACGAGGAGGACACCACCAGCATCGACACCCAAGCCCTCCAAGACTTCATTGAACTCATCCGCCAATCACCTCCAGGACCAGGGCAGCCCAGCTGCATCGAGGAGACCCCACCCACTCCACAAACCACCCAGCAGGGGCACCCACAACCCCGGCTGTCTCCCAAGACCCCCCCGAACAACCCATGGCCTTTCAACGCCGTGTGTTGGAGGTCCAGAGGGAGATGGCTGAGCAGGTGCGGGTGGGGTTCGACCTCATGGCTACCAAACTTGACGCCATCCATGGGTGTCTGAGTCCCATCAGGGACCACCTCCAGTCCCTAACGGACACCCACACGCCGCTCCATGGTCTCCAACGAGCCCTGGCTGACATCGCTGGAGTCATGACTCAGAGACAAGAACACCTGTCCGCTCAGAGTGGCTCCAGCGATCTCAGCCGTGAGATGGCACACATGCGGAGGCTCATGGAGGACATGGTGCGGATGGAGGCGGAAAGGATGGCAGCCACCACTGCACATCAGCGAAATGTAGCTGGGATCTACCATGCCCTGCATGTCCTCATCATGGCATTGCTGCCACAAGGCATGGCGCAGATGAATGCTGCTGCCCCTACACCATCCACATCTCCGCCCCCTGGTGTGTCAGTGCCTCACAGTGCGGCAGGCATTTCCACCCCGGCACCTAAATGTGTCACTGCCACACAGTGTGGCCGACAATCCACCTCCCGCCCCTGATGTGTCAGTGGCACACAGTGCCGCAGCCGGAACTGCACCACCCACAGGTGGGGCAGAGCACACATCCGAGGATGAGGACGTGGATGGGCTTGAGTTCAGAAGGAGGCATTAGCATTCATATCCGCCACCTGGCCTGTTGTTGCTTGGTGCCGCACATGGCCCCATGACCTTCCACTGACCCCCGATACACTCTGCTGCACTCACCTTGGACCGCGACATGGACTGCCATATCCTGTTTGGTGACCAATGACACAGTGACCAGACTGCGGACTGTACCCTTCCTCTTCCGCTGTACTTGTCATTCCCCGATGGACTCTGGCTGGCCCTCCATGGGCCCATATTGTGTAGTGGGGTTGGCATGGCCCTGTACTGCTCCAGCTGCAAAACTCCACTGGATGTGCATTAAACATTCAGAAACGCACTGCTGTGTCATGTCTTTCATCATTCATGTATGAATGTGTGGATGAATGTAGGCTCAGTGATTCCCCCAACGTCAATGATGCTCATCTAGTGGGATTCCAGTCACAGTGTGCTACATTGCCGATTGCGTTCCGGGTGCCGCAGACACCACAACAGGGACACACGCATTAGTCACTTCCTTGTCCGGACATGGACTGAACCACGCCCAGAGCCCCCGAGTCATTGTTGCAAGCCCTGCGCTGGTCTGGTGTACGCCAGGCCAGACCACTCCGCTTACGCTCCGAGGGGGGGGCCACATAGCTACAAGTCACAGGTTTACACGCTAGTGGTCTGCAGGTTGCTGGTCTAGTTGTCAGCATGTCACGGCCACTCCCTGAGGGCAGGTTTGCACGCACACCACACCCATCCGGCACAGGCGTCACAGGCGATGTGACCCCGCCAATATAAGGGGCCAACAACGTCACATTCCCCACTGCTGGTGGTGACTGGATGACGGATGTTCCACGATACTCAATCATAAAGGGCCCATGAGTTGTTGCGCACAGGGTTAGTGGCACCCGGAGCCATGCGGCCATCACAGGCCTACCACCACCTGGCGCTGACTGGGGTTGCACAGGGTTAGTGGCACCCGAAGCCATGCGGCCGTCACAGGCCTACCACCACGTGGCGCTGACTGGGGTTGCACAGGGTTAGTGGCACCCGAAGCCTTGCGGCCGTCACGGGCCTACCACCACGTGGCGCTGACTGGGGTTGCACAGGGTTAGTGGCACCCGAAGCCTTGCGGCCGTCACGGGCCTCCCACCACGTGGCGCTGACTGGGGTTGCACAGGGTTAGTGGCACCCGAAGCCTTGCAGCCGTCACAGGCCTACCACCACGTGGCGCTGACTGGGGTTGCACAGGGTTAGTGGCACCAAAATTGCTGAGCGGGTGTCCAGCCTGCGATGATGACGTGTGCACTGATGTGGTCTCTGCCATTGATGCCTCAGGACTCAGCGTCATGTGTGGGACCTGCTGGGCCGCGGCGCGGGTCCGCATGATGTGGAGCATTCCATGGTGGCGGGACCTGGGCCTGGAGCTTGCACGGGCATGTGGTGTGCCCACTGGTGGACACACCGTTGGAGGCAGGTGAGCAGTGGGGCCTGGGTGCGCAAGTGCGGACAGCCAGTGCTGGCCGGCGGGAGGGGGTAGGGTGCGGCTGCATGTGTGCACAGGACGGGCAGGCGTTGTTGCCGTGTGCAGTGTGATGGACTCTGCCATGATTGACTCTGGCCTCGATTACAGATTGCAGACCTGGTGGCTTGCAGTGTATACCGGCACGTGGTTGGAGACACACCGGTGGCAGCAGGTGAGCAGTGGTGCCTGGGTGCGCGGGGCGGCAGTGTCCCTCCTTCTCCCTCTCTCTCTCTCTCCCTTCCTTTCCTTCTCTCTCTCTCTCCCTCTCCCTTCCCCTCTCCTTCTCTCCCTCTCCCTTCCTTTCCCTCTCCCTCTCTCCCTCTCCCTTCCTTTCCTTCTCTCTCTCTCTCCCTCTCCATTCCTTTCCTGCTCTCTCTTTCTCTCTCTGCCTTTCTTTCCTTCTCTCTTTCTCTGTGTCTCACTCCTTTGATGTGCGGATGACACAGGTTCTGATTTTGTGCTTTATTTTCCAGGCTGTGACATCAGGATTGTCCCGGACGGACCCGACAGGAGTCTTCCGCGTTGGTGTTTTGTGTTGTATTCAATAAAGTTTTTGGTTGTTATTTCAATGATGAGTGACTGTTTCTCGTTCTTCTGCCCACACATGTGTTTCTTGTTGTCATTGTGCGACATCATGCGCTTTTTGTGGCTCTTGTGTCGTGCAAGGTATGTGTTTGTCCCGGGCGGGGGGGACTGGGTGTGGTGGGGGTGGGTGTTGTGGCCCTCATGGGTCTCCGAGCTGCATGATCATTGTCTCCATGGCATCTGTGGGTCTTCAGATGTGGCTCTGGGCTGGGCTCCCTTTCATACTGCGGGTAGTCGTCCTGCTTAACACCAGTAAAAGGCAGGTGTTAATTCCCTGCTGCTACCGCGGCTTATCGCCTGTTTTTGGTTCGCATCGCGGATCTGGCAGTTCGTTGTGAAAGTGGTGTAGTGGTGTTTTCGTGTGTTTTTGCACGGGAACGCCTACTCTGCATCTCATTAGAGTTAGTTGGTGGTGTCACCCGTGGAGGTAAATTTTGAGGCAGTTATCGTGGGAATACTTGCGTTGTCTGCAGTTTGCAACCGCTTGTGAATGGGGCGTTAAATCTATCTCCACTTTTGTTGCGTTAAGGTGGCGATAACTCGGAGATAAGTACTTGTGAATATCCCCCAATGAGCATTGCCGAAAACTTTAAAGTGCCGGCAGTGTCCGACCCTGTTCAATAAAGAATTCCCCACTGGCGAGCACTGACCAGGGCAAATCGCCTGAGGAGTCCTCGAACGCCTCTGAGTGCTTTATCTACAGACAAGGTTTTGTTTCCAGTGGTGCTAATTGCACTGTTTTACAGCGTGAAGCGCCCAGGCAAAAGGTTGCGGGGCTTCTGCCTGGCGTGTGTGCGTGGTGACTATCACAGGGATGAAAATTGTTCTGTATATTTACTGTGAAGAAATTCGTTCTGGTGTAAACGTGAAAAATCTGTCACAACCCATTGTATGATGGGACAATCCACCCATCCTACAGCTTAGAGGAAAGGATGCTGTCCAGTGTCCATCACTTGATTGAAAGGTGAAATGCTCCATGCTGCTGAGATCCCTTGTGTATCGACCACGTCACAGACTGAATCTCTTTGAGCCATCTCAGCATTTAATTCTCCAATTAAAGTATTATAATTGATTTGGGTAAAATTGCTGGGAATTATTTCAGTGCCAATTGACACTTGTGTTGGTGGAGTCCCCTACATCGTGGGCAGAGACAGTATTTAATTTAAAGGCACTTATAGTGCGTACAGCTACTCCAAGGAGTGTCCCTGTGCAATACCTGCAGTACGGTTAGGGCTAGAACCTGCACAGTTTATCTAAAGAACCATGTTTTCAGCTTCTTTTTAAATAATCCAGGTTCACTTACAGAGCCTAAATCCAGCGGAAGCTGATTCCAAGCTCCTGCACCCAGCAGGGCAAGCGATCTGCCGCCAGCTCTCTGTGGATCTTGGGCATACAGAGCAGCAGCTTATTCGAGGATCGCAGTTGCCTCAATGGGTTGTAGAAGCTGAATCTAGATCCCAAATAGGAGGGTCTTTTGCCGAATAAAGCGGCATGGAGCAACACCAAGGTCTTGAACTTCACTCTTTCCCTAATAGGCAGCCAGTGGAGATCCCGCAGATGAGGCCTGGCACTCGATAGTAGGCTATCATCTTGGAAATAAGTGGTTCTGCCTGTCGTAATGTTTGGCGGCCAAACGTGCCAAGGGAGTAAGTGCAAAAATGTTATTTATTGTCTTTATACAAAGACAGATTATCTTCTCTCCCTATCCCACTCTCTTCCCTTATTTATGGACACTGCATCCCCTCTCCTTGATGTCTCCTATGCAAAGGTTGATAGCTGTTATCCTGCCTTTAAAACTGCCCATATCTGCAAAAACAAGAAGACCGGGGCAGGCGATAGCTACCTTTCCTGACGAGGAAAGGTAAATTTGAATAAGTTTACATTTCAAATGTCTTCGAGGCTGCGCTCCAGACACAGCCTTTGTGTAGTGATGCCCCTCACAGTAGCACTGTCTCCAGCTTGGAGTACCCAAAACAGAGGCACAAAGAGGTGTGAGGGCTCTCTCTGCACTGAAGTGTGATCAAGGTAGACTAATGCTTGGCCTCACCTAAAGGGTCCCCTTCAACCTGCAGCTCCACCACTGCTGACCCATACATCTACAAAAAAGGCAGAGCTTCGGGAAGTCTAATCAGCAGCCATTTGCTACTAAAAATGTTCATTGAATTTGTAAAGGGAGCCCTTTCACCACAAGCTCGAAATCAACTGCTCCATTCGAGAAGGTCATTCGGTTGCTCTCTTGACTTCACTAGCACCTGTACCCAATGCACAGAAGGCAGAAAGGAAGGTGGAGAGAAAAGGAAATAAAAATGTAAGGGGGACTGAAACAGGCATAAGGATGGAGGATAAAAGTGAAAGAGCAAGCAATTTTAAAGAGACATTGGGAGGGCAAACATGGAAGGAAAAAAAGAGGAAAGAACCGAGTAAAAAAGAAGGGGAGAAAAGGAGAAAAGAGAAGTATGAAGAGAAATAACAGAGCAGAAAAAACATACAGAGTGGGGTGTGATGAAGAATTAATGTGGAACATAGTGGACAATGCTAAACAGGAGAAAAAGAATATATCACAGTATAAGGGAAGGGATGAGAGAAATCATCAAAAGATAGCAACCAAGGGGATAGGTGAAAGAAAGGAGAGGCTGCAGACAAAAGGAAGCAGCTTGAAATGAAGGGCAGAAAATGAGAGAAAAGTGAAAGTAATGAAAATAAAAAGAAAGCAGAGGGTAAATACAGAAGCCTTGTGTGCTTCAGGTAAAATATGAGTGAGATACAAGCAGGCAGTGATGCACCCAATGCAGAGCAGTGTGTGCAATCTACTGCCCTCCGACTCTAACCCTGGTGAAATAGTTCTGTGGTTAATATACTACCTGCAGCCATAAATGTGTAGGCTGCAGGTCACTGGTCCTCGTTCCAGCTCCCCCTGCGACCTGTTCTAGCTTTACTGTACTTATAAATATACCACATACTATAACATTTCAATTAAAAAGTATATTGTTGTGTTAATCAAAGGAGGCACAATGGGACATCTGCCACTGTATATCTTTGTTGGGTGTCTCTTACTCCATGTTGTTATGTTTGCCAGTCATTGTATGTTGTGCTGTTTGTCTGACACTGTGGTGCAGTTGGTGCAGCCTGCAGCATCTTGCTTGCAGTCTGTGCTAATAGATGTGTGTTGTGCTGGTGCTGCAGTTGGGTTTTATTTTTCTGCATGTTGCACTCCTGCCGTGTGGTTGTGTGTGTCTGATCTATGCCCACCTGTAATTGATGCTGGTGTTCCCGGCGCTTGTGCCCTGCTGCCCCTTTGTTTATACACGAGGTGTGAACATATGAAAAGAAAGGAAAAAAAACATTCACTCTCCCCAATACACTACTCTTTCTCACCTTACACCTCTCTCAATATATCCTCTACCTCCACTCTCTGACTCATCCCAAACCTCATTCTACTACTATGATCTCCCAAACAACCCTTTCTAAATTCTTCCCTCATGTGTCCCTCCTTTGACTCATCCCAAACCTCTTTTTACTACTATCATCTCCTTAATCTCTTTCTAGAGACTCTCCCCTCCTCCATCTCTCCTTTTTACTCATTCCAAACCTCATTTTACTACTATGAACTCCCAAATAACACTCTCTAGATTCTTCCCTCTTCTATCCCTTCACTATCCTATTCAATCCAACTAACAGACTCTCATGTCCACCGCTCACATGAACTTATATTTCCCTATACTGATCCACCACTAATCCTTTTGGGTTCCGGAGTAGCGTGCTACTCGTCAAAAAGCGCTTCGACACATCGTCAGGGGTAGTAAGTGCGATATAAATACAATTATAATTTGAATGGCCCTCCATGGGCCACTGTTTTCTTCTTATTAACTCCCAGTTTTGTAGAGAGATTCCCTGTTTATGGGTCAATAGCCTTCAGAAACTCCCACATTTGATCCAAGTGAGTGGCCACTTTCCGCTCACTTTGTATTAGGAGCATGGTAGTATGGACATTCGTATCCCAGTGGCCTCTTGTGAAATAGAAAATATTATGCACAGTATGCAAAGAGGACATGCACCACGCATCATATCACAAATAGATTTTTTCAACTATTTAGACCGCAGCAAGAAGCCTCTGAAGCCAATGGGCAGTGGCGGCTCCTGAGTATTACGCCGAGAGCTTTCAGAGATCATCCGCCGCCAATATCACATGGTAGCCACTAGCCACAGAAACGCATCTCATCTACAGCCTGGTACACCACAATGTTCGTTTTCCCTATGAACACTTCATGGGAATCCTTGCCCTTCTGACGCAGTCTTGGCCGGCACCGATCGGGGGGGGAGGGGGAGATTTAAGGAAAATGAAAATAAATTTTTTTTTTAAATCTAACCGTACCGCTGCGTCTCTCCCCCGTCTCTCTTCCTCGTCACTCAGCACCACCGGAACAGAAGAGGAAGCACACCCAGGCTCCCTAAGCCATACACAATTGTGATTGGTATGCACCCAGGCTCTCCTAAGCCAATCACGGGCTGAGCGCCGCGATTCTGCGCTCAGCCAGGGAATGGGAGCCTGGGCATGTTCTCCACCCAGGCTGTAATGCAGCCTGGGTGGAGAACATGGTAAGTGCGCATGAATGTTTGGCCGCTCCCAGACGGCCGGCCAAACATTCATGCGCACTTGCAAAGTGTGCTTGCCCCTCCCCCTGATCCTGTGTCAGAGCTGCCACGCCCCACAGAGCTGCCACAGCAGGACTAAATAAAATGATAATAACCTCAAATTATTATCGTTTTATTTTTCCTATATTTCGCTGCTGCACAGCAGTGGACCGACGCTCCTCCGCCTTAGTGGAGGAGCCGCCACTATTCTGACAGCAGTCAATGCGAGGAGATTGCTTTGACTGAAGCAGAGTTCTCCCATCCCAAAACAGTGGAACGCAAAGCCTCCTGCAAAAGCTTCTCCCTTCTGTCCACTGGGAAGGAGGGAATGGAAAGCCTGTGGGGTGAGGGCTTCTGGGTAGACTTAAAATGAGTCATCTAAGCTACGGTTGACTTACAGCACTTAAAGGGACTTATGGAGAGAGAGGCCTTAGCAGCAGATGCCAAAAACAGCTTTGCTGCATTGAAAGGCGCGTGCCCACGTCTGACCCGGTGACCCTGCCGAGCATGCAAAGGTATTGTCTTCATTGGTCTCGGTGCTCAGGAGGCGCAGTCTATCGCCGATCGGTCGAGCATGGCCTAATCATTCGGTTGACAACCAATGTGTCTGCTTGTTCACACAGAAACGTGCAAATGGCGCTCCCCTGACACCTTCAGCTAGAGAAGTCTGCATTCTGCCCAGCCTTGATAATGGGCGAGGGATCCTGCCATGCAGAAGAAACCAGAAGTGTCATTTAAATGTTCCCTCTTGCAGCGCCTTGACTGCTTCTCCGGCTCCGATGACAGATCTTTTACAGTAAGTATGCTGGCCATCTGAGGCACAAGTTTAAGATGCAACTTCTTTTGGTGCCATTTCCAAACATGTTTTTTTTTCCAGTGATTAATTTATATAAAATAATTGCAGGTGCCCAAAACTCTTTTCTAACACCAGGAGGGGGCGCTACTGAACTCTGTGCTTGATGAATGCCGAAGTTGCCTTATTTTGATTACTACCACAGCGCTCTTTCTTGCACCAGCCTACACTTCCTATCTCTTTATCTCACTCTTGCAGCTTCTTTTTCCTCTCTCTCTCTTTTTATCTCTTTGTCGCTGCATTCATATATTTCCCTTATTCCTTCTTTCTCACTTTTCTGCCTTTCCCTCTCAAAGTATTACATGAAAAAAGTCCAGATCCACAAAAAGGAGCGCCGGTGCCCACCACTTGCAAACACTCGCAAAAATAGTCACTGTTATTTCCACTCTCGAAACATGAATAACAAAGCTTCTAAAACATTGCAGGCGAGAAGCTACTAATTCCATGTAGTTTTTGTTAACCACAGACGTGTGTCATGCTTGTGTATTAATGAACGTCTGCATCTGTAAATCAAAATAGTGTCCTACAAAAATATTGTAGCCACATTATCGGCTACCACAACATTGTGAAAGGAAGAATACATAGGTAAGTGTAGACTTCAATTCGTAACTTCATGTCTACGTACCTTGAAGAAATGTATATCTCCAAGAGCCACTATACAACAAAAAGAACGGGCTCAAGAAAGGTTTACTGCATGCAAAAATCATTTGTGTGAGCAAAACCTATAGGTTTTTAAAAGAACCCTCACCCATCAACCTAGTTGTTGGCATGCTTCATCATTGGGTTCCCACCTAGGATGTCGAGTGCATCCTAGGTGTGCTTCGACGCCTGATTACAGCCGAGCTGGTTTTTGTTGGTGATAGTTTGTGAAAACGGTGAGTTAAAACTGTGTACAGGATCACCCTCCTTGTCAGGAGTATTTTAATAGTGGGGTCCTGTGGCAGGATTAAAAAGAGTAATAAATCCATGCTTTCTTTATATTCTTACCATCACGACATCATGATACGCAATATTCTGGTTTTTTTTTGTAGGACAATGTTTAAAGTAGGATAGTCTCATAAAATACCTTCATGGACATAGAAGGGCGTAGAGAACCACCCGCTATGGCAGCTTAAGTGGGGGCGCTACTGGAGCAGATTACATTGGTTTATGGCTCTTCTTAACATTTCACTTTGACTCACAGGACATTGCAAGTCAGAAGTTAAAACTAATAAATTACACAAGAATAAACTGTGATAACACAGCTGTGGGGTGGGGAACCAAAAGAAAACCTAAAAGTAGCCTAAAACAGTGACAGAGAGAAAGACAAACTGTTAAAATTGCAAAGAAAGAGTTAGAGGCCAATGGAGTGAGACAGTTCAAAGGAAAGCCAGTAAAATGCAAACAATGAAGGGAAAAAAAGGAAGCATGAAGAAACAAGCATTGAAAATGCAATAGGTCTCGCTTTGATTAAGTTAAAGCCATTTGCTTTGGTAATGGTATTGTATAGCAAAGCAAATGGCTTTAACTTAATGAAAGGCGAGACCTATTGCATTTTAAATGCTTGTTTGTATAGCGCTTTACACCGCCTTAAGAACGCTGACAGAGCTAAGGGGAACAAGCCATACGGGAATGAAAGTTTTGTCAGAGTTGCCGACTTTAGAAGTCGGGACACCTAGGTTCTAGTCTCAGCGTCGGTTCAACGTTCCGTGCTTCAGTAAAATCACTTAATATCAACGTGCCCAAAAGAATTTAAAAAAACAAGGAACGTGTGTGTCCTTCTGTAAAGTGACTGGTGCTCATGTAACGCGGCCCAATACTTTAGGGTCGAATTTGCGCTACATTAGAAACCAAGGCGGCGGGGCTGGGTGGGGAAGTGTCCTGGGCTTTGGGGAAGCTGTTGATAAAGCATTTTTTATTGACCTTTTCTGCGTCAGTGCAGCTCGGGACTGACTTCCTTGCACCTTAGGGCCACTCTGGACTCGGGCGACGGTGAAGTGCAGTCCATGACTGTCTGATGTCGCAGGGATTGGCACTTCAAGAGAACGTTGTTTTTTATTATAGCGCTTTACACTGCCATAAGAATGCTGACAGCGCTAAGGGGAACAAGCCATACGGGAATGAAAGCGGAGTCTTCTTGTCAGAGTTGCTGACTTTAGAAGTCGGGACACCTAGGTTCTAGTCTCAGCGTCGGTTCAACGTTCCGTGCTTCAGTAAAATCACTTAATATCAACGTGCCCAAAAGAATTTTAAAAAAACAAGGAACGTGTGTGTCCTTCTGTAAAGTGACTGGTGCTCATGTAACGCAGCCCAATACTTTAGGGTCGAATTTGCGCTACATTAGAAACCAAGGCGGCGGGGCTGAATGGGGAATTGTCCTGGGCTTTGGGGAAGCTGTTGATAAAGCATTTTTTATTGACCTTTTCTGCATCAGTGCAGCTCGGGACTGACTTCCTTGCACCTTAGGGCCACTCTGGACTCAGGCGACGGTGAAGTGCAGTCCATGACTGTCTGATGTCGCAGGGATTGGCACTTCAAGAGAACGTTGTTTTTTATTATAGAGCTTTACACTGCCATAAGAATGCTGACAGCGCTAAGGGGAACAAGCCATACGGGAATGAAAGCGGAGTCTTCTTGTCAGAGTTGCTGACTTTAGAAGTCGGGACACCTAGGTTCTAGTCTCAGCGTCGGTTCAACGTTCCGTGCTTCAGTAAAATCACTTAATATCAACGTGCCCAAAATAAAAAAAAATTAAACGGTAGGTTGGGAGAATGCGCGCTAGGGTGGAAGAATGAGCGGTAGTGTGGGTGAATGAGCGGTAGGGTGGGAGAATGAGCGGTAGGGTGGGAGAATGAGCGGTAGGGAGAATGAGCGATAAGGTGGGAGAATGAGCGGTAGGGTGGGTGAATGAGCAGTCAGGTTGGAGAATGAGCGGTAGGGAGAATGAGCGATAGGGTGTTAGAATGAGCAGTAGGGTGGGAGAATGAGCAGTAGGTTGGGAGAATGAGGGGTAGGGACAATGAGCGATAGGGTGTGAGAATGAGCTGTAGGGTGGGAGAATGAGTGGTAGGGAGAATGAGTGGTAGGGTGGGAGAATTAAAGGTAGGGAGAATGAGTGGTAGCGTGGGAGAATTAACAATAGGGTGGGTGAATGAGCCGTAGGGAGAATGAGGGTGGGAGAATGAGGGTGAGAGAATGAGCGGTAGGGAGAATGCGCAGGAGGGTGGGAGAATGAGCGGTGAGAGTGGGAGAATGAGCAGTAGGGAGGGTGATTGAGCAGTAGGGTGGGAGAATGAGAATTAGGGTGGGAGAATGAGCGGTAGGGTGGGTGAATGAGCAGTGAGGTTGGAGAATGAGACGTAGGGAGAATGAGCGATAGAGTGTTAGAATGAGCAGTAGGGTGGGAGAATGAGCAGTAGGATGGGAGAATGAGGGGAAGGGAGAATGAGTGGTAGGGTGGGAGAATTAAAGGTAGGGAGAATGAGTGGTAGGGTGGGAGAATTAACGATAGGGTGGGTGAATGAGCAGGAAAATGAGCGGGAGGGTGGGAGAATGAGCGGTAGGGTGGAAGATTGAGGGGGTAGGAGAAACGGGTAGGGAGAATGAGTGGTAGGGTGGGAGAATGAGCGGTAGGGAGAATGAGCGGCAGGGTGGGGGATTGAGGGTGGGAGAATGAGCTGTATGGTAGGAAAATTAGTGGTAAGATGGAAGAATATGCGGTAGGGTGGGAGACTGAGTGGTAGGGAGACTGAGTGGTAGGGAGAATGAGTGGTAGGGTGAATGAGCGGGAGGGAGAATGAGCGATAGGGTGGGAGAATGAGGGTGGGAGAATGAGCGGTGAGGTGGGAGAATGAGCGGTAGGGTGGGAGAATGAGTGGTAGGGTGGGAGAATGAGTGGTAGGGAGAATGAGCGATAGGGCGGGAGAATGAGCAGTAGGGTGGGAGAATGAACGGTAAGGTGGGGGAATGACCAGTAGGGAGAATGAGCAGAAGAGAGAATGAGCGGTAGGGAGTATGAGCAGTAGGGTGGGAGAATGAGCGGAAGGGAGAATGAGCTGTAGGGTGGGAGAATGAGCGGAAGAGTGGGAGAATGAGCGGAAGGGAGAATGAGCTGTAGGGTGGGAGAATGAGCGGAAGGGAGAATGAGCTGTAGGGTGGGAGAATGAGCGGAAGGGAGAATGAGCTGTAGGGTGGGAGAATGAGCGGTAAGGTGGGGGAATGACCGTTCGGGAGAATGAGCAGAAGAGAGAATGAGTTGTAGGGAGAATGAGCGGTAGAGTGGGAGAATGAGCAGAAGGGAGAATGAGCTGTAGGGTGGGAGAATGAGCGGAAGGGAGAATGAGCTGTAGGGTGGGAGAATGAGCGGAAGGGAGAATGAGCTGTAGGGTGGGAGAATGAGCGGTAAGGTGGGGGAATGACCGTTCGGGAGAATGAGCAGAAGAGAGAATGAGTTGTAGGGAGAATGAGCGGTAGAGTGGGAGAATGAGCAGAAGGGAGAATGAGCTGTAGGGTGGGAGAATGAGCGGAAGGGTGGGAGAATGAGCGGAAGGGAGAATGAGCGGAAGGGTGGGAGAATGAGCGGAAGGGAGAATGAGCGGAAGGGAGAATGAGCGGAAGGGAGAATGAGCTGTAGGGTGGGAGAATGAGCAGTAGGGTGGCAGTGAAACTGGGCGAGAATGAGGTGAGAGTGAGATAGTAGAGATACAGTTTACCAAAAGAGAGTGGGAGGTAAGCAGAATATTGGAAGAGATAGAGTGAACTAATGAGAGACTGAGGTGCAAAGAATACTAGGAGAAATGGAGGAGAGAGTAAAATTGTCAGAACAAGTAGCAGAGGTGTGAGGGAACATGGCAGAGGCAAGAGAACAAGAGACATAAGTTTGAGTGTGAAGAGGAAACTCAAAGAAATGGATGAAACCAGAGGACAGAAGGGGAGTTAAAAGGAGAACTGGGAGAGAGAGGAGAGCAGCATGGGGGAGTGAGGAAAACTGTGAGAGAGATGAGAGCAGCATGGGGAGTGAGGAAATATGTGAGAGAGAGGAGAAAAGGGTGGTGAAGCGAGGAAAACTGGGAGAGAGAGTAGAGAGGGTGGGGGACTGAGGGAAACTGGGAGAGAGAGGAGAGCAGCATGGGGGAGTGAGGAAAACTGTGAGAGAGTGGAGATCAGGATGGGAAGCGAGGAAAACTGGGAAAGAGAGGAGACCAGGGTGGGGGAGCGAGGAAAACTGGGAGAGAGAACAGGGTAAGGAGCGAGGGAAACTGGGAGAGAGAGGAGAGCAGGGTGGGGGAGCGAGGGAAACTGGGAGAGAGAGGAGAGCAGGGTGGGGGAGCGAGGGAAACTGGGAGAGAGAGGAGAGCAGGGTGGGGGAGCGAGGAAACTGGGAGAGGAGGAGAGCAGGGTGGGGAGCGAGGGAAACTGGGAGAGAGAGGAGAGCAGGGTGGGGGGAGACTGTGAAAAACAGAAATAAGAATGACAGAGGTAAAGGCCAGCAGCGCCAGTGAGAGGGGGCTTCAATATATTGACGAGGGGCGGCAGTGCTGGAAGAAAGCTTGGCTGGGTGATGTGGGGAAAGCAGGAAAGGTGATGAAAGAATCAGGCTAAAGATGGACAGCAGACTAGGAAAGATGGGATGGAGAAAAGGGAAAGATAAAACCTACCAGTAAGAAGGGCCGTTGGTGCGGTGCCAATAAAGCATTTTTAACAACACAGAGGCCCCACCTCTGCATGCCATGCCTGCTGTGCTCGCAGCCTCGCGACTGAGCCCCGAGGGCCCCCACGCACTGAGCACTCCTTGGCCCCAGTTTGTAAATCACTTACGCCAAATATTTCTTGATAAGCCCGGGTGGAGGGTGATAGGATACGGGGGCCCTTGACAGTACATTCCTAGGGGCCCCTACGGCTTTGCTCCGCCACTAATATTGACATATTCACAACAAATTCATCCTTGTAACTTATTTGTTTGATAATGCTAACAAGCAATGTCAAAGCCAATAGTTCTGGCTTGTTTTAGGCGCCTCTTCGTAGTTGTGTTATTTATTTATTTGAGGAGTATTCTATAGCGCGAACATGACCCCTACGAGGTTCAGAGCGCTGTATAAAAAGCAGACACGTTAAATAGCATCACACGAAAACAATTCGCGGAGAGGCTGAAAGAGCTGCTGAGGGCGCTCGCAGTGTGAAGCGCGGGACGGTTGTCCACAGCTCTGTAAAGCGTCTGGTTTGTGTGCTTTAAGCCATGAGGCTGGTGGGCGCTTTATAAAACGATGTCAATAAAATGTCCAGCCTATCTGCCGCTCCAGGTATCACCATCGAGTAGCGAGAGGCAGTGAGGGGGGCTGGGGCAGACAGTGTAGGATGTATGTGCCTTCAGGCCCTGCTGCAGGGAGCGGGGGAGTGCAGAACGATGAATCCCCCCAGGCTGGGGTTCAAGGGAGGTGAGAAGGGGGGCTCCGGAGATGGAAGAGACAGGCGGAGGGGGGCTGACGGAAGACAGATGGGGGTGAGGAGGCACGGAGATGGCGCCGGTGAAGGGAGAGATGGATGGAGGGAGACAGGCCCGGGGTATGAGGGAGGAGGGATGGAGAGAGGGGGGTGGAGGGCACCTTCGCATTCTGCCTTCTCAGCTCTAATTAGGAGATAGCTCGGCGGCGCGCGGCGCGGGGGATTAATGCAGTGCGTGCGCAGCTTTTGAAAAACACTGGGTCCTGGAGACGGGCCCCGCATGACAGCAGCCCCACCCCCACATTACTCCCCCTGCCCCCGCCATGCAGGACCCCCAGCCTAAAGTCCCCACATTGCCACAGCATACTGCCCCCCCTCATTACATCCCCTCGATCATACAGCTTTTGCAGCCCCACCATACAGGACCCCTATAGTCCCCCATTACAGCAAACTTACCATATAGTAAACAAGCACGGTCCCGAAAGTGAAAGAGGACCGCGCTGGAGCTGGAGCATGGGGATCTCTTGTCTTTATGGGGCCATGTGTTTCTAACACATGGCCCCATAAAGATAAGAAACTGCTTTGCGACAGACGCAAAGCAGGCCACCGAGTCCGGCTCGGAGGCCAAAGGCGTCCACCAAAACCCTAATTTCCAATGGCAGGCCACCGTTTACCATAAACGGTGACGCCAGCCAATGGAAATAAGGGGCGGGGCTTAACGCCCTTTTCTAAAACTACTCATTAACAATAAATCTCGCCGAGCGAGCTGCGCATGTGCGCAGCAACGCTAGGCGAGACCTAAAAAGGGTGCAAATGGACACAGGAAATAAGGAAAAAAGGGAGAAAAGAAGAAAAGGGAGAAAAGAAAGAATGAATGAAGGGTGGGAAGAACAAGGAAATAAAAAAGAAAAAGAAAGGAAAGCAGAAAAATATAATGAAAGAACAAAGAAGAAATGTGAGATGAAAGGATGGGCGATTGAAGGAAAGAATAGAAAGAAATAATCAGATTGAAGGAATACAACAAGAAAAGATGCAAAGACGGTGTGAAAAAATGCCAGGACCAACATAATAATAAACGGATAGAAAGAAGGATAGAAAGGTAGAAAAAAGGACTGATGGAATGAGAGAAGAATGGACAGAACGAAAGAAAGATGGAAAGGAAAAATGAAATACACATAAAAGCAAAAAAAAGATGATTGAAAGAATGAAATAAAGAAGCAAAACATGAAAGAAGAGGGTAAATGTGTAGTTTTTTTGCCAAATTCCTTCAACATCATGCTATAATAGTCATAATTTTCCGCATTTATTGCTATATAAGGGTCAAAGTGGGGGGTATTTTATTCTTCTGGCTACTCTCTTGGACATGTATTATTGTATTGTAGCATTTACATAGTGCATACTACCCCTATGTGTGGCTCTGAAGTGCTTGAATACATAGGTAGCACACTACACTGTGTGGAGAGTGTGGGTAGAAGTTGTGTGTATTGTTGTAGGCCTATATGGGAAGCATTTTTTTGTCGCACATGAGTGACCAAAGAGGTGCTCTTATCTCGTGTGGGTAGCAACACTTATTAATGTGGTGGTGAGAAGAAGTTTGAGAGATAAAGCGCGCACAGTTTACACCGACTCAGTCCCTCAAGGCACTTTTAAAACAACCAGGGATTGTACACCATGCGGGGCCCATCCACAAACAAACAACCGCTGGGGAGTTGTTAAGCAACCAGGTTTTACAGATTATCTAGTATGGGCGGAGGTGCTGTAGGGGAATTAAAATATAGAGAGAGCTACATTGCACCACGCTAACCATAGGGGCAGATGGGTGCTGTGTGCATTTACACAAAAAGCAGGGTGATCACAGGAGACAGGTATTGCCAAGGGCACATGTGGAAGGCAGGGATACTGTCAAATGAGATTACAAATTCCAAATGGGCGAATTGAAAGGTGAAGCAGCAAATGAAGATGGAATATTGTTCTTCTTATCAGTGCCTCATCACATTTTAACAACGTCATAAGGATCGCCGAAGTGACATCACACACCCTTTGACCAAACAGTGATGCCACAAGAAGTAATGCAACATGCCCTTGGAGCTCAGTAATTTCAGAAAAACTGACATCACATCAGCCTTTGGTGCTCATGAAAGTACAAAAACTGTAGTAAATCCTACAGCGCTTATAAATTTAACCACTGCATCTAACCATCAGAAGACTCTTCAAGGCAGGCATAGGTGTCAAAAGAGAGAACATAGGGGCATGTTGGGAAAACACTTTTCAGTGGAGAGGTTTATTAAGGAACACGATGATGCCACCAAGCACCATCTTATTTGGCTCCACTTGGTCCAACTGACTCTAAGAAGCAATAGAACTTAAACAAAGTTTCTATTCCATTACATGAGGAAGGCTGTTTAGAAATAGATAGGCAGGTGAACATAAAAACCTGGTCGCAAATGAAAACCTTAGGGCCCCCACAGTGATATGGGGGCACTAAGGTTTTCATTTGCGACCATGAAATTAGTCACAGTGCCACAGAATGCTTACAAATACAAAGACCAGAGTTGCACAAGATGTGAATGAAAAAACAATATAAGCACTTGAATATTTCATAACTAATAACAATAATTCTCGAATCTTCTGGTGATATTCTTCATTTATTAATGCCTCTTATTGAAGTTCATAAAAAACCAGCGAACGCGTTCCATCCAATAAACAATGGACTTCTTCAGGGTTGTAAGTTAAATAAATGCATATACCATATAAACAAGCTGTACACATAAAACTGTACAAATATATACATATATATATATACAAATAGATACATATACATTCACATGATAAGCAACATGACACACAGTTTGAGAAAGACAATATCAAAAAGAAAATGACAAATGGTTTAAGAAAAGAGACAACAATATTACGAAACCATGACCAAAAAAATGGAACGTAGTCATGTTAATTGTACTGGAGTGATATACAGTTCAGCATTATTTTCTTTTACAGGTAATAAGAGACCTATGAAAAGCTATATAAAAGTCATGTCTATCCATAGTATAATGATATTGATTGCTTCTTTCTTATGTTTGTTTCTTTTATCGGTCTCCCTCCCCGCTGTCCCCATCCTTTCCTTGCTTCACTTAATCCCTTCTACCGTCTGTGCTATTATAGCTTCAGAGAGTGAGGCGATTGAGAGGTGGACCCACTTGAGCATCGAACTGATCAGTGGCGTAACAAAAGTTTAAGGGGCCCCCCTGCATTGTACACGGAGGGGCCCCCGCTCCGGATTTAATACGGATCGTTCAGGCCTAAGTACTTTGCTGAGGGGGCCCCCTGCAGCTCGGGGCCCCCCGCACCGAGGGGGTTGCAGGGGCCTGTATTACGCCCCTGGAACCGATCCTGGAAGTTTGGAATAAAATCTTGACAGAATACGCAGCCCAAGAATTTATTCTCTCCTGATCGGTTCTGAGTTAAAGATGGCCACCTTAGAGGATGTCATAGCAGCATTTTCCCTTGTTCAACAAGAACTAATGGCCTCTAGGGCAGAAACCGCTGCCCTACAAGATAGAGTAGACAAACTCCAAAGGAATCCGTTTGATGTAGGTACAGGAAAGGTATTTGGAGGAGCCTCCTGGCCCTCGGGTAGTGTGGTTGGAGCAGCATCCCCTGTTTCTATAGAAATACCCACACCTATTCCGTTTGCTGCCCCTGAAAGATTTACAGGGGATGAGAATAAGGTACAAGTAATCATGACACAGGTATTATTACATTTCACATGTAAACCCAGGGCTTTTCCTACGAATCAAGCACGAGTGGCATTCTTGATTTTGTACTTAGCAGGAGATGCAGCTCAGTGGGCTGTTCCTTTGGTTCGTAACGACGACCCTATGTTATATGATTGGGAGGAATTTCGAAAAGAATTCGAGAATGTCTTTGACAGGAGAGCGAATAACTTTTCTGCAGCTAAAGAGCTGCTGGAACTGAAACAAGGAAGTAAAGACTTGGTTGTGTATTTAAATACTTTCCAAAGATTGGTTTCAGAAACAAGATGGCCTGAGGAAAAACGAGCACCCTTGTTTCATCAAGGGTTAAGAGACAAGCTTAAGGACGTATTGGCCCAAATAGATCCTCAACCTACCTCTTGCACTGAGCTTATAAATCTGACTTTACGATTAGATACTAAACTAAGAACAACGTGGACGAATCCATGAATAAGTGTTACCACTTATATCGACTCAGTATAATGTTGCAGAGTACAGACATCCAGTGGATTTGTAAGAAGACCCCTCACCCACCAACCTAGTTGGTGGCATGCTTTATCATTGGGGTCCCAGCTGGGCTGTCGAGTACAACCCAGCTGTACTTCAACGCCTGACTACAGCGGAGCGGGTTTTTTTTGTGTGCAGTGAGGTAAATGTTGGGTGGTGAAGATTAAAAATGTCTCTAAGAATGCCCAATTGAAAAACTTTATTAAAAGGGTCTTAGGACAAGATTAAAAAATTTGGTAACGGGATATAGTGAAGCAAAAATTGTTACTTCAACATCCGTTACGTGTGGGTCAACATGTTTCAGCCTTTTAAGGTAGTCATAAGGCTTTCTTCAGGACCACTGTGTGAGGTACAGGTGAATAGGCTACAAAAGTGGAAGTAGCCTCATGAGTGATATAACAGCACACACGCTAAGGTGTGCTGTGAAAAAAGTGGGAAAACCGTACTTACGGACCCGCTTAATGGTTGGAAATCTGGAAAAGAAAACACACAACATAACATGAAAGGACATACAGACCATTACAAATTTGTGCATGATACATATAGAACATTTGGGAAGAATGCATATCTGTCCTTACTTGCATGCTGCGCGCGTGTCTGTGCTCAGATACGTCTGATGAGTCGTGGATCTAGCCCCCACAGGGGTGAATCTATGTAGTGCAGTACTTCTGTATAAGGCATCATGCGTGGTGGAAAAGAATATGCATAATTATGCACTAGCGTATACCATGCGTGGTCACAAGTATGCGCAAATTAACTAACTGCCATCTAGGCATCCACATGTGCGAGTTATCCGTGCGCTACATTGTAACGGTAACCGTGAATGCGACGTGATGGCAAGCGAAATGCGTAATGGAATTGACAAAAACATGCGTATTAACATGTCAGATTATGTAGGTACATTGTAATTTTTGACTATTAGCGAGGCATGATGGAGGCTGAAATGCCGGCAAAATGCGTGGTAATCATGAAAACAACATGGGTGCGAAGGTCCAGGAAGAGACATTAACACAGGTCAAGATATCTTACTTTAGCCAACTGAAAAGGATCTGATGGATCCTACGAGGGGAGCCTCCTGTAGTCAGACACTGTGGGCGGTAATAAATAAATAAATAAATGAAAGTAAAAGGCACGGTCGATGGAAGTCAACCTGAGTGGGTAACGCGCTGGAGCTATGGCCAGTGGCACTTACTTCATCAAGGAAGAGCTCCCACGTTTCAAACCTATTTGTTGCTCGTCAGGATCCCGCCGGTGTGAGCGCCGGAGTGGCCTGGCTGAGATAACGCTTCCTGGAGAGGGCGTGGTCACGTCGAAGGACGTGTGCCACGTGATCCAGAAGCTGGAGCGCTGACTTAGCTTACGTACGTGTAGGAGCGTGTGTATAGATTTACTATAGCATGTTGTTGCGATCTATAATCGAAAATCTTTTTGAAAAGAGGTTGCGTTATGCGGTTGCAGATGGGTGTTAAAAATACCCAGGGAACAGACAGCATGGTTGCACGCAAATGAAAAGGGGCACTAATTAAAAGTGATGTTGGTAAAATCCACATTAATAAAGTTGGCATTGACAACAATGGAGGAGTTAATAATAAGTGCTAAATACATGGAGATCACCATCAGTGTATGTCAAAGGCTGTAAGTGTGACATGTCACCCGCGTGGGAAAAGCGCAGAATGGGTATTTAGTTCAGTGTAATACTTTAGGGATACTCACTTAGGTTTTGCGCTATGTCAAAAATCTGAGGTATGGGTGGTGAGTGCCTGCCACCTGTCTAAGTACATCGGGGACACAGATGCGGTCAGGACCCCAGGAAAAAGAAAGGAAGAAAGGGGAAAAAAGTCACAAAAAGATATATTGGTGTATATATATATATATATCCAGTTGGACTATCCATTTCTTAAATGGCAAAAAAGGTTTCCATGGAAAATCTCATAGGGTAATGTAACATTGGTACCCGTTATGTTCTTTGCAATAAGTTCCATGGGATGTTGTCGTAACAGACCATTGATATGTGTCGATAAACGATAGACCCATCGTTGCTCCTTTTCTAAAAGACGGCTTTGCAGATTGGTGAGGCCCTTGTCTAGTTGTTCAATTATTGTCCATCTCATATCATTGGTGGTATGACCCACTTCAAGGAAATGTTCTGTCATCTTAGTTGTGCTGCGTCTGCAGCGGATGTTACTTCTGTGTTCACATATTCGTACTTTAATTTTTCTGCTGGTCATCCCTACATAGCGTAATCCACAGGGGCAGGTGATAAGGTAAACCACATTGTTTG
This sequence comes from Calotriton arnoldi, assembly GCA_963921515.1. Lineage (NCBI taxonomy): Eukaryota > Metazoa > Chordata > Amphibia > Caudata > Salamandridae > Calotriton > Calotriton arnoldi. The sequence continues at coordinate 1,072,943 of CAWUFW010000565.1, read as the reverse complement.
AGTTGCAGTTAGTATGTTTTCTGATTTGCCACGTCTTGCCTGGTTCTAAGTCCAGGGTTTTTGTTGATGTGGCAAGGTGACACACACTGCAGTTGCCACAGGGGAAATGGCCCGTGACGTTGGGGAGGCCCCACGCGTTTAAGACAGTGTTGGGAGGGGTTATTTGTTGTTGCAGGCGTGTCGACACCAAACTGTCCCTCAAACTGTTTGCTCTCTTGTATGAGAACAACGGTTTTTCCCATTTGAGTTTCCCACTTGTCAGTATTCTCCAGTTCTTTTGGATGATTTTTGTTACTTTGTTGGAGATGGAGTTATATGTTGTCACACATGTTAGTGGTATAGTAGAGGTTGTCCAATGAGGTTGTTCCAGAAGGCCTTCGCAGTTCTGGTTCCTTGCTCGTTTCTGAGCCTTTTTTGTGATTCTCTCAGGGTAGCCGCGAGTTTTTAGTTTGGTGGTCAAGGCAGTGGCCTGCTCTTTATAGTCATGGACACTGCTGCAATTTCTGCGTAGTCTGAGGTATTGACCGTATGGAAGATTCTCCCGTAGAGGTCTGGGGTGGAAACTTTCAAACCGTAAGAGAGAGTTTCTCGCAGTGGGTCCTTGTGGAGAGGTGACCACCTTCGGCAGTGATGTCCAGGTCTAAGAAGGTGATGGTGTCTCTACTAATGCTGTGTGTAAACTTCAGGTTAGGGTCTTGTTTGTTGATACAAGATAGGAAGGTACGTAGTCTTTCTTCACTTCCTTCCCATAGTAGGAGCACATCATCAATGTACCTCTTGTAGAACATGATGTTAGTGAAAAATGGGGTTGTGGGGTCCAGAAGATGTAATTTCTCAAAATTGTATACGTAGAGACCCGCCACACTAGGGGCGAATGTGCTGCTCATTGAAGTGCCGTATATCTGCAAAAAGAGTTCACCTTCAAATTCGAAGTAATTGTCTTTCAAAGCTAATTCAGCACATTGCAGTACAAATGATTTTGGGGTGTTGTAATTCCAAGTTATTGAATCAAGGGATGACCTAAGTACTAGCAATTTGTCATCCTGTGGAAGGCTAGTATACAGGCTTTCTATGTCCAAACTGACCAGAATAGAGGTGTCAGGGTTAAAGCCTAAGGTTTGTAAGTGACCCAACAAATCTTTGGTATCTTTCAGATAGGTTGGCGTAGATTGTACTATGGCTTGCAAATAGTGATCACAAAAGCAGGAGAGAGGTTTCAATTATGACCCAATGCCCGAGACTATGTTGTTCTCATACAAGAGAGCAAAACGTTTGAGGGACAGTTTGGTGTCGACACGCCCGCAACAACAAATAACCCCTCCCAACACTGTCTTAAATGCGTGGGGCCTCCCCAACGTCACGGGCCATTTCCCCTGTGGCAACTGCAGTGTGTGTCACCTTACCACATCAACAAAAACCCTGGACTTAGAACCAGGCAAGACGTGGCAAATCAGAAAACATACTAACTGCAACTCAAACAATGTGGTTTACCTTATCACCTGCCCCTGTGGATTACGCTATGTAGGGATGACCAGCAGAAAAATTAAAGTACGAATATGTGAACACAGAAGTAACATCCGCTGCAGACGCAGCACAACTAAGATGAAAGAACATCTCCTTGAAGTGGGTCATACCACCAATGATATGAGATGGACAATAATTGAACAACTAGACAGGGCCTCACCAATCTGCAAAGCCGTCTTTTAGAAAAGGAGCAACGATGGGTCTATCGTTTATCGACACATATCAATGGTCTGAACGACAACATCCCATGGAACTTATTGCAAAGAACATAAGGAGTACAAATGTTACATTACCCAATGAGTTTTTCCATGGAAACCTTTTTTGCCATTTAAGAAATGGATAGTCCAACTGGATATATATATATATAAATATATATATATACACCAATATATCTTTTTGTGACTTTTTTCCCCTTTCTTCCTTTCTTTTTCCTGGGGTCCTGACCGCATCTGTGTCCCCGATGTACATAGACAGGTGGCAGGCACTCACCACCCATACCTCCGATTTTTGACATAGCGCAAAACCTAAGTGAGTACCCCTAAGGTATTACACTGAACTAAATACCCTTTCTGCGCTTTTCCCACGGGGGTGATATTGCACACTTACAGCATTTGACATGCACTGATGTTGATCTCCATGTATTTATCACTTATTATTAACTTCTCCATTGTTGTCAATGCCAACTTTATTAATGTGGATTTTACCAACATCACTTTTAATTAGTGCCCCTTTTCATTTGCGTGCAACCATGCTGTCTGTTCCCTGGGTATTTTTAACACCCATCTGCAACCGCATAACGCAACCTCTTTTCAAAAAGATTTTCAATTATAGATCGCAACAACACGCTATAGTAAATCTATATGCACGCTCCTACACGTACGTAAGCTAAGTCAGCGCTCCAGCTTCTGGATCACATGGCACACGTCCTTCGACGTGACCACGCCCTCTCCAGGAAGCGTTATCTCAGCCAGGCCACTCCGGCGCTCACACCGGCGGGATCCTGACGAGCACCAAATAGGTTTGAAACGCGGGAGCTCTTCCTTGATGAAGTAAGTGTCACTGGCCATAGCTCCAGCGCGTTACCCACTCAGGTTGACTTCCATCGACCGTGCCTTTTACTTTCATTTATTTATTTGTTTATTACCGCCCACAGTGTCTGACTACAGGAGGCTCCCCCTCGTAGGATCCATCAGATCCTTTTCAGTTGGCTAAAGTAAGATATCTTGACCCGTGTTAATGTCTCTTCCTGGACCTTCGCACCCATGTTGTTTTCATGATTACCACGCATTTTGCCGGCATTTCAGCATCCATCATGCCGCGCTAATAGTAAAAAATTACAATGTACCTACATAATCGGACATGTTAATACGCATGTTTTTGTCAATTCCATTACGCATTTGGCTTGTCATCACGTCGCATTCACGGTTACCGTTACAATGTAGCGCACGGATAACTCGCACATGTGGATGCCTAAATGGCAGTTAGTTATTTTGCGCATACTTGTGACCACGCATGGTATACGCTAGTGCATAATTATGCATGTTCTTTTCCACCACGCATGATGCCTTATACAGAAGTACTGCACTACATAGATTCACCCCTGTGGGGGCTAGATCCACGACTCATCAGACGTATCTGAGCACAGACACGCGCGCAGCATGCAAGTAAGGACAGATATGCATTCTTCCCAAATGTTCTATATGTATCATGCACAAATTTGTAATGGTCTGTATGTCCTTTCATGTTATGTTGTGTGTTTTCTTTTCCAGATTTCCAACCATTAAGCGGGTCCGTAAGTACGGTTTTCCCACTTTTTTCACAGCACACCTTAGCGTGTGTGCTGTTATATCACTCATGAGGCTACTTCCACTTTTGTAGCCTATTCACCTGTACCTCACACACTGGTCCTGAAGAAAGCCTTATGACTACCTTAAAAGGCTGAAACATGTTGACCCACACGTAACAGATGTTGAAGTAACAATTTTTGCTTCACTACATCCCGTTACCAAATTTTTTAATCTTGTCCTAAGACCCTTTTAATAAAGTTTTTCAATTGGGCATTCTTAGAGACATTTTTAATCTTCACCACCCAACACTTACCTCACTGCACACAAAAAAAACCCGCTCCGCTGTAGTCAGGTGTTGAAGCACAGCTGGGTTGTACTCGACAGCCCAGCTGGGACCCCAATGATGAAGCATGCCACCAACTAGGTTGGTGGGTGAGGGGTCTTCTTACAAATCCACTGGATGTCTGTACTCTGCAACATCATACTGAGTCGATATAAGTGGTAACACTTATTCATTGATTCGTCCACGTTGTTCTTAGTATAATTGTTTTGGGGAAGAGGACGTATCCCCTAGTACATTCCTCACTCTTCTGTTGTTTTCAAGTTTACGATTAGATAGACTTAGTGAGCGTAGAAATGATAAAAGAAGACCAGACAAATTCACTCCCCGTTATGATAAAGTCAGATTTTCAAGATCCAATGCTGTAGGTGCACCTGAACCCATGGAGATTGCGACAGTAAGGGCCCGCTATCTCAGGATGAAAGAGAACAAAGGCGTAAGAATGGGCTATGTATGTACTGGGGCCGAAGAGGCTATTACGTTAAAGATTGCATGTTGAAACCAAAGAGTAAGCCTGGGTATACTAAAGGTTCGACACCTATGATGATTCAGAAGTCGGAAAACTAGAAGGCTCAAAGGTGAGAAGAGGGGGCTTTTTGAGCGAATGGGTAATCCCTTCAACACAGAACAAAGATAACAGAACACTTTTCAATTCCAATACAAGTACAAACAAACTTTAGGTGGCAGCAAACTGAAGCAATGATCGATTCTGGAGCAACTGGGTTGTTTATGGATAAAGAGTTGGCTTTAAAGTTGCAGTTGTGTTTAGTAGACAAAAAGACACCCGAACCCGTATTTGCAGTTAATGGTAGAGAACTGACGACGGGACCAATCAGTCACTCCATGAAGAGTTTAGACATTTGTTGTAATATCAACCATTACGAAACCTTATCCTTCAATATCATTCATGCACCACAATATGGAATCATATTGGGATTACCGTGGTTGAGGAAACACAATCCTTCCATTAACTGGGCCACAAAATCCATTCTCTTTGAAAGCTCCTGGTGTAATGAGAATTGTGATCAACCTTCTCTAGATCCTCCAGTGGAGGCCTTGACAACTATACATCAAGTAGCCACTACAGCCGAAAAAGACATCCAGTTACCTGAAAGGTATAATGAGTATCAAGATGTATTCAACGAACAACAGGCCAACACTTTGCCGCCTCATAGGCCTTATGACTATCAAACTGATTTAGTCCCTGGTTCAGTAGTACCTTGTTGCAGGATATATGCCCTCACAGAGTCAGAAAATGAGCACTTAAAGAAGTATTTGGATCAATATCTGGCCAATGGATTTATTCGTCCCTCCAAATCCCCCGCAGCTTCCCCTTTGTTTTTTATACCAAAGGCAAATGGTGAAAAACCCGAGTGTATTGACTTTAGGGCCTTGAACAATATAGCTATCAAAAACAGATACTCATTGCCCTTAATTCCTGTTCTATTGGATCAAGTTAGAAAGGCTCAAATCTACACACGTTTAGATCCAAAGGGAGCCTATCATTTGGTTCGGGTTAGGGAGGGGCATTTCGTACCAGATTTGGGTTATTTGAATACACTGTAATGCCGTTTGGATTGTGTAACGCACCAGCTGCTTTTCAGTTTTTTCTAAACAAGCTATTGTGTGAGTATTTAGATGTGTTTACTGTGGTTTACATAGACGACATTTTGATATATTCAGAGTCAGAGGAGGTACACTATCAACACATCTGTTTGGTTCTGCAAGCTTTATGAAATAACGGGATGTACTGTAAGCTGAGTAAGTGTGAATTCCACGTACAGAAAGTGGAATTTGTGGGGGTGATATTATCACCTACTGGATTGGAGATGTCAGAATGAAAAATACAGGCAGTAAAGGAGTGGCCAAGACCTGTTGATATTAGAGACGTTCAGTGTTTCTTAGGTTTTGCTAATTTTTATCGAAGGTTTATTTAACAGTTCTCACGAGTGGTAGCTCCCGTTACAAGATTATTGAGAAAGAAAACCCCCTTTGTCTGGACCGAAGAAACTGAGCACTCTTTTGAGTAGCTGAAAGGTGCTTTCACTTCTGCTCCCATTCTGGCACGCCCAAACCCTGAGAAACACTTTGTGGTAGAAGCTGATGCTTCAGAACTGGCTGTAGGAGCCATTCTGTCCCAGAGAAATGAGGAAACTGGACAGTTGCATCCAGTGGCTTTTATGTCACGCAAATTGAATGAGGCAGAGACGCGGTGCACTACTGCTGAGAAAGAACTGTTAGCAATAAAAGATTCTTTCCGTACATGGCGACATCATTTAATGGGTGCAAAATACGTTGTGACAGTGTACACTGATCATCGCAATCTTCAATTTATGCGGTCCGTAAGATAATTGTCTCCAAGACAGTTACGTTTGGTGATGTTTTTTTCTGGATATGATTTTGTTGTCACTTATCGACCAGGATCTGAAAACAGGAAGGCTGATGCTCTCACCAGACAGGAATCCACATGTAGTCCTGTACACAATCAGCCTTTTCCCATACTAAATCCAAATCAGGTCATTGGTGTGATACACTCAGAATAATTTTTGAAGGCAGTTGCACATAGCTCTCAGACTCTTTCATGTAAAAAATGGATTAGACTGCATCCACAATGGAAAGTAAAACAAGGAGTGCCCATTCGAAATCATCCGCCACTAGTACCCCCTCGAGAGTTACGAAAAAAGGTGTTCCATTGGTGTCATGTAGTTCCTAGTGCAGGTCATAATGGGATGGATAAAACACTCAATAGGGTGCTTCGATATTTCTGGTGGCCCACTGTCAGGACTGATATCATGAAATATGTGAAAATGTGTGAAACATGTGCCAGGGCAAAAACAGACCACCAAAAGACCCAAGGACTATTGATGCCTTTGCCCACTCCTACCGTTCCTTGGAATACAATTTCTTTGGACTTCATAGTTGGGTTACCGAATGATCAAGGACACACAGTGATTTTAGTGGTGGTAGACAGTCTCACGAAAATGGGGCATTTCATCGCTTGTAAGAAGGTGCCTACTTCAGGTCAGTTGGCAAATATTCTCCTGCATCACATAGTAAGGTTACATGGAGTACCATCTACTATCGTGTCAGATAGGGGATCACAGTTCACTGCGCACTTTTGTAAAGTGTGGTGTGCGGCCTTACAGATTAAATCTGCTACTTCCACCAGCTTCCATCCACAAACGGATGGACAAACAGAGTGTCTGAATCAGACTCTAAAACAATATCTCCGATGTTATGTGGAAGAAAACGCAGATGCCTGGGTGGATTTATTGTGGATAGCCAAAACCGCATACAATAGCGCCACTCACCAATCCACCCCAATAGCACCATTCTACAGTAATTATGGGTTCCATCCCCGTTTTCTTCCATTGATGCACCCAGGAATGGAACAAGACACGCCTGAAGTATGTGACCGAGTAAAACATATACAACGAGCAATTCAAAGACACAGCAGCATTTGCAGAAAGCAAAACTGCGCTACAAGAAAGCAGCAGACTCACATTGCAGAACTTACCCGACGTACAAGGAAGGTGATGTAGTGTGGCTATCTACTAAAAACATTAGATTTCGTAGATACAGTATCTTTAATCCAAGATTCATAGGGCCTTTTAAGGTAAAGAAATGCATAAACCCAGTTACTGTTCTCCTTGCATTGCCTAGATCCATGCACATACATCCAGTTTTCCATGTCTCTCTATTGAAATCTTCTTATACCCCTCTTAAAAAGAGACCTGCTCCCATCTTGGTAGATGGAGAACCAGAATACGAGGTATCAAAAATACTGGATTCTAAAAGAAGGGGTACATCCCTCTGGTATTTAATTTCTTGGAAAGGATATAGCGGTGAAGAAGATTCATGGGAACCAGCCAAGAGTATCCATGCCCCTCGGTTGGTGCAGAAATTTAATGAGCGCTTCCCCGATAAACCTCATCCTCGGCAGCATTCTAGGGGAGGGGAATGTACTGTGACACCCACCTGAATCCATTGTGTAGAACCGCAATATGCTGCCAATTCCACGAGGAAAGGGCAATTCCGACTTCCCGGCTCAAGAGGCAACTACAACTCACAGCAGCCTCGAGTCAGGAAGACGGCAATTGACGCAGCAGTGACGACTCCGTGAACCAGATATCAAAAGAGCCGTTCCGGTGTCCGTCACTTGCTGCGTATTCTGTGTTTGTATCGAGGAGCTCACGCTGGGTAATCCTTCGCTTCTGTGACAACGAGAGGGCGGTAAGGGTGACGCTGTCACCATATTCACGTTACCTTGAGTGCAAGGGCACTGCGTTCCTTCTTCTGGTTATTCTCTAGCATTCTTGACTCGGCTATATTCACTCCGCAGCAGGAGTTGGATACGTATGAGCAGGAGGTGGGGGGCTCGCCCAGATTAACCCCTAAATAACTGAACTGATAAACAATTCTACAAAGGGATTCTACGACTAGAGGATCACGAATTCTAATCATTCAAGCTATATTTATCGCCTACAGTTTTATGAAAGGCATTGTGTGTTATGGGGAATCTTGCATTGAGAATGATTCCCAGTTGATGTGGAAATGATATTCGCCTTGGTTTTGTACATTAAGTATTGGAGCATACATCCAGCAAGAAACATACAGTCGTGAATTCTAACAGCAGTATCTTGTTATCACTGATGAACACTACAGGGCATGTGTATTAATGCCTTATTCAAGACAGAAAATCTTACAGTGGTGATCCACGTAAACGTATAATTTTCTTTTCTTAGCAGGGGAATTTGGTGTGCATAATTCAGCCCCCCCGTGAGGCAAGGTCGTTTTATATTTATGGTGGGTAAGAATCTGGAATGATTACATGTGAATGAGTGTCTGTGGTGCAAATCATGGTAGTAAATGTGTCTCTCCTTTATAGATATAAGTTTGAACCAAGAGAGAGCTTTCCGCTAATAGAAGGCACTCTCATACTGGAGTGCTATACAGCTCAGCATTATTTTCTTTTACAGGTAATAAGAGACCTATAAAAAGCTATATAAAAGTCATGTCTATCCATTGTATAATGATATTGATTGCTTCTTTCTTATGTTTGTTTCTTTTATAGGTCTCCCTCCCCGCTGTCCCCATCCTTTCCTTCCCTCATTTAATCCCTTCTACTGTCTGTGCTATTATAGCTTCAGAGGGTGAGGAGATTGAGAGGTGGACCCACTTGAGCATCGAACCGATCCTGGGAGTTTGGAATAAAACCTTGACAATATATTTGTACAGTTTTATGTGTACAGCCTGTTTATATGGTATATGTATTTATTTAACTTACAGCCCTGAGGAAGTCCATTGTTTATTGGACGAAACGCGTTGGCTGTTTTTTTATGAACTTCAATAAGAGGCACTAATAAATGAAGAATATCACCGGACCATTCGAGAATTATTGTTATTAGTTATGAAATATTCAAGTGCTTATATTTTCCATTCACATGTGGTGCAACTCTGGTCTTTGTATTTGTATGAATTTTTCCCCCAGTGTTGGGAGCACTTTGTGGGCAGAAAGTGCATACAGAGTGTTGCACACAGTATCTTCTTTGACCGTAGGGATATAAAGGTGTGAGTGCTGTAGCTGTCTTTAGGTCCACTGCCCAGTTCTATGCCACAGAATGCTTCCCACCAGGTATTTCCTGGTTTCTTTATAAGATGGTGATAAAAAAGATTCCACATCCCTGTTCACATGGCTACCAGAACTTGGGAAAAAGGCTCATCTGATAGGTGCAAGTCTTCGGGGATTGACGTTGTGATTCCTGGCAACACCAAAAAGTTATCTATGTTAACGATTATCAACATGAACAATGCAAAATATTTCTGAGCCATTAAAAGGTTGTGGTTTTAGGGAGGCAGTTTGTCATAAGGGGTGTCTATTCAATCTAGAAGTGTATCCTATATGCCATTTGAAAGGTTCGTTAATTTTGTTTTCTGTTACGCATGCATTTAATATTCTATTCTGCTGTTGCCCATACGGCACAATTTCTTTTTCAAAACAAAGATTCCAAAGCAAACCTCTGTTTCAAGTGTAATAAGTCTTCTAGCAAGTACCAAACCTGGGGATGTATATTCACCAGAGTGATTACCTTGCTTGTGCACTGTGAAACCACCACAAACCCCAAGTGCATGAGCATTTCTCCTGACTCACCTGAAACAGGCCACCTAAGCCTCTGGAACGATTCTACACACACACGCAAATAAATATATAGGGACAGAGATAATCTGAAGGTATATCTGTGCCTCTCTCTATCTCCCTCTATATATATTATATATCACTTACAAAGTGTCAAGTGAGCAGATACCACAAGCCACTAACCTTCCGGAACAAACCAGCAGGGGCGATGCTAGATACCCACCTCCCCCATTCACAGACTCCCAGAGGGACGAATAATCCACTCCCCTGTAAGTCTGCCCACAGGGGAAAAAGGGATAGGGATGAAATAACAAACTCTCCTGGGATGCACAAGAAGACCTTTCCTGCTCGCCTTTCCTGTTACGGGTACGCACAACAGCAGAAGATCCTAAGTGAGAGAAAAATAAGAGTGTGTATTAACCTGAAAACAACCCTATGTACACAAAAAGGATATGGTACATGTATACAATCTGATATACACCACTCACTTCAATACCGTCCCTCTGGCCTCCGACATACAGGACACAAGCACCCTCTAGTATTTCCATCTGACTCCACCCAGGATAGAGAGAGCCAATACTAGTACACAGTCACGGATACACAAGATATGAGGTCTGCTTGAAAGTCAATATAAATCCAAATAGCTACAAGGATTGATCTCGTTAGCCTCCTGTTGCATCACAGAGATGGGAGATCGTATTGCCAGAGTAAAAAAATATAAAAAATAATACCTCCTCCACTACAGGTTGAGGGAATGGATGACAACACAGCTCTCTGTGTGTGTCAAGATACTCCAATGTACGGGGTTAATTTCGCACTCCTCGTGCGGGACAAAACACAAAACCAAAGAGGAAAGCAAAACAACTGAAGAGCACTCAACCGCAGCTCACCGTGCGTGCGAGTGAAAGCTGAACTATAGAAAAGTAATGTTCTCAAAACTGAGATGTTTTTTTCAAAACCCAATGCCTTTCGGGTCATTCAAGACCCTTCCTCAGGGGTCTCTTATTAACAGCCGCACAGCCTCAGCAGCGCGAGAAGTGCGGGGCGCTCGAGCGGGAGGAGGCTGAGGGCACTGCCCCCCAGGATACGAGAACCCCAGGGGAGCGAGGACCCCCACACCACAGGACAGGAGGCTGAGCATAGTCGGGGAAGCAGAGCATGGAGCCCGGGGCTGTCCCACTGCTGCTGCTGGAGCTGTGCGACTGTTAATAAGAGACCCCCGAGGAAGGGTCTTGAATGACCCGAAATGCATTGGGTTTTGGAAAAAACATCGGGGCATATCAACAAGAGACATAACGCCGCTTTTCCGGCACAGAGCGCCGGAAAAGCAGCGATTATTTTAACTCATTATCATCAAAGCGCCGCTAACATGCATTAGCGCATGTTAGCAGCCGTTACATTAACGCCTCGGCCCGCATCGCTAATGAGATGCGAAGTAGGCGTTGCTTCCCAGAAACAACAGGGAAAAACTCGCTAACCAAACATCGCAGTATTTGCAAGCCGGCCCCGGACAAGCGAAGCGATAATAAAAGCCACGCTAACCGTGGTTATCGCTGGTATCTAACATCTCCTTTTTTTCCGACTTAGCTATCTGTATGATGGGAGGTGGATCGCAAGGTTAAGTCCACACCTCCCTATTATCTACATTTTCATTTGCACTGTTCCCTTATCGTGGGATTTCGCACGCTAATGCTCATTCTCACCGTCTATCACCGGATTTCACATCGCCTGTTAGCAAAGTGTTGCAAATACGCCGCTAACACGGCGATGTGATCCGGCGATAGACGGCGATAATGACAAACGCGCTAAACGAGTTTAGCGATACTTATCGCGTGTTGTTGTTGATATGCCCCATCTCAGTCTTGAATTGCAGACATGTACAAAAAAGCAATGACAAGCATCAATATGAATAACCAATTAAAGTAAAGATGATGAACGATCCTTGACTCGGATGTCATTGGTAAACATTGAATGAGATTGTTTGAAATATGAAGAGGAACTCAACAGTTTCGAAGTTAAGTGTGCCTGTCAGCCAGGCAGCTGCTTGTCCAAACCTGGCATTCCTGCTACATCTTTTGCGGGACCCCTTAAATTTGGACTCTGAAGTGACCGTGGTGGTTTTATGATCAATGTATGCACGAGCACTTTATCTAAAAGGCTACATTGTATGTAGATACTAGCACTTTATGAGGCTACATGCAATGGATTATTAAGATATTTTAAGGAGGTGTGGGTTTCTTTAGTTGAAATTTTAATGTAATTAAGAATTGATTGTTTTTGAATATAGGGTATGCACTAGCACTTTATTAGAATCATCATGGAATGATGAGACATGTGCACTTTTTTTAGGGATTAATTTATTGGGTTAGGTGCAATAGATCGATAGGTATAGAAAATGAAATATAAATGAATATTGTTGCACAGATCATCTTGCAAAGAGTAGTGCAATAAAGGACACCTAGCACCTTATCATAACTCTGCAACCATATGCCAATATTAGCATTGGAATTAGGATGACCGATGCGCAACAGATCATTAGGTAAAGGGAATAATGGGAAATATGGAAATCCTAATTCAGGAAGATTGGAGAATACCCCATAGCACACACCACTTTATAGAGACAAGTGCAATACCCTAACTCAGGCAAACAGGAGAATATCTTATAGCACACGTCACTTTATAGAGATAAGTGCAATAACTATATTACATTAGGAAAGGGAACTAGTTTTTCTTACCCCTTCCCCCACCCCCTCTATTACATCCATGAGAAGCACAAGGAACGTCTTTGAGCGTTGCCTTTAACATAATATGTGCAATACGTTGATCAGAAGAAAGTATTGAGGAAAGGGAGATGAGAATGCTTGAAAAAAGTAGCAATTGGGGTTAGTGAAGCACAAGTCACTTTAAGAAGAGGAGAGACAAAGGGAAAGAAGAACACACATTGGAAAATATTACATCAGGGTATCAATGTTAAATACCAAATATAAGAATGGACACATAGAATAGGAAATTTTTGTAATGATTGTATTCGGATACTGAAGGATTAGGTTACCGATGCAAAGAAAAAAGCACATGTGATTTATCATAGTGAATAGAAGTGCTATTATAATGATTGTACTATAATATTTAATGCAGTGTTGAATTGGAGGAATTTGAAGGATGTAAGATTTGAATTGTAAAACATCACATGATATTGTTCGTAATGGAGGAGAACACGAGCCAGTTCGAGAGAGGAGTTCCCGTTCTAGTGTTTGACTGGGCACGAAAAGAGCAAAAGGACATTTAAATAGGACCGCTCAGTCCCACAGTTGTGTACCCAGAGACCCAGTAGAAGATGGAAGCTGAAACGCGTCAGCCTCGGAGATGAACTTTACGAGGACGGCGTCTGAGGAGTATAGGGTGGAGCCATACTACAGGTCATGAAAAACAACGACGTTGAATGTGCAAATATATATATATATATATATATATATATATATATATATATATATATATATATATATATATATATATATATATATATATCCAAAACACAGTATTCCACCTGGGGCCAGCCGAACTCGCGGCGGGTGCAACCGGGAAGCGGTGGTGGAAACCGCTTAAAACACAGCAAAAACAAAGAGTTCATGGTACTCCCAAGGTCCAGTGCACTCACGGGGTGTGTGTCGGCTATAAAACATCCGCAGACGCGTTTCTGGCTCTTGCCGTCATCAGTGCGGAAAAGCCGTCAATAAAACGACACAGTCATTTAAACGGTTCTGCCATATGGTTGGTGGATCCTTGGCCAATGAAAGGCCAGCGATGGGCGTCACCGTTTTCATTATTTATTGCTTAGTGCAATGTTTATGGCGCTCCCATCGCAAAAATTAATTGGCAGCCGTAATAACTGTGCCTATACATCCCCTCGCCTGCCGCTGTTAGAACGAAAACACTGTGAGTGTCCCACATATGGTGAAGCACTCTAGCTTTGTATAAGCCACAACCTGAATTGGTCAACAGAGTCCGTAAGCGGCGGTTCAGCAGCCCAAATTGAATCCAAAACACAGTATTCCACCTGGGGCCAGCCGAACTCGCGGCGGGTGCAACCGGGAAGCGGTGGTGGAAACCGCTTAAAACACAGCAAAAACAAGGAGTTCATGGTACTCCCAAGGTCCGGTGCACTCACGGGGTGTGTGTCGGCTATAAAACATCCGCAGACGCGTTTCTGGCTCTTGCCGTCATCAGTGCGGAAAAGCTGTCAATAAAACAACACAGTCATTTAACCATGAACTCCTTGTTTTTGCTGTGTTTTAAGCGGTTTCCACCACCGCTTCCCGGTTGCACCTGCCGCGAGTTCGGCTGGCCCCAGGTGGAATACTGTGTTTTGGATTCAATTTGGGCTGCTGAACCGCCGCTTACGGACTCTGTTGACCTATTCAGGTTGTGGCTTATACAAAGCTAGAGAGCTTCACCATATGTGGGACACTCACAGTGTTTTCGTTCTAACAGCGGCAGGCGAGGGGATGTATAGGCACAGTTATTACGGCTGCCAATTAATTTTTTGCGATGGGAGCGCCATAAACATTGCACTAAGCAATAAATAATGAAAACGGTGACGCCCCATCGCTGGCCTTTCATTGGCCAAGGATCCACCAACCATATGGCAGAACCGTTTAAATGACTGTGTCGTTTTATTGACGGCTTTTCCGCACTGATGACGGCAAGAGCCAGAAACGCGTCTGCGGATGTTTTATAGCCGACACACACCCCGTGAGTGCACCAGACCTTGGGAGTACCATGAACTCCTTGTTTTTGCTGTGTTTTAAGCGGCTTCCACCACCGCTTCCCGGTTGCACCCGCCGCGAGTTCGGCTGGCCCCAGGTGTTATACTGTGTTTTGGATTCAATTTGGGCTGCTGAACCGCCGCTTACGGACTCTGTTGACCTATTCAGGTTGTGGCTTATACAAAGCTAGAGTGCTTCACCATATGTGGGACACTCACAGTGTTTTCGTTCTAACAGCGGCAGGCGAGGCGATGTATAGGCACAGTTATTACGGCTGCCAATTAATTTTTTGCGATGGGAGCGCCATAAACATTGCACTAAGCAATAAATAATGAAAACGGTGACGCCCCATCGCTGGCCTTTCATTGGCCAAGGATCCACCAACCATATGGCAGAACCGTTTAAATGACTGTGTCGTTTTATTGACGGCTTTTCCGCACTGATGACGGCAAGAGCCAGAAACGCGTCTGCGGATGTTTTATAGCCGACACACACCCCGTGAGTGCACCGGACCTTGGGAGTACCATGAACTCCTTGTTTTTGCTATATATATATATATATATATGTATATATATATATATATCCTCAAAGCAATACCATTTCAGGGTTACAGTGCCGCATAACTTATGCAAAAACAAAAAGCAGAGAACTCTGGGTAGTTCCCAAGTTTAGGTGGAGAGCAGCTCCTGTATAGAGCACCCTACAACACCAGCGACACTCTGAATCTGTTCGCCTCAAATGTCTGTTTTTCTACTAAAGTTTTTAAGCATAGGAGTAGCACAGTGCCATCCATGCCGAGCTAGAAAGGGAAAAAGTATTTTGCCATTCCTACAGCAAAGTCTTTAAGCATAAGATTAGCACAGTACCAACCACGATGAGCTGTAAAATGACAGAAGCCTTTTACCACTCCAGGCTCAGTAAATAACATCCAAGCCAATCTGGAATGAATAAAGACAACCCCTGACACGTGTTTCATTATCATTATAGCTCTTCAGAGAGGTTTAGCTTTGGCCAGACACAAGTGAGCACCCTGTATAAGTCAAAACAATACCCTTTCAAGCCTGTCAAGAGAAGGTCCAAAAGACTCGAAGACACGCTAGAGCGCTTCAACAGAATACCAGTGGGCAAAAGAATAAAGAAACGGGGGTCCAGCAACCCCATTCTGGCCATTGCAGGCCCCCCTGCAAAGCCAGAGTACTGGTGACATAAACCAAATTAAAACAAAAGTGTCTAAAAATTAGCAAATCATGAAAGGATTAAAAAGGCAGCAAGCCTACAATGCGATGAATTTAAAACTAAGGAAGCCAGGCACCTCCCAATATGGCCTCCAAGGAACCCACAAGGAAATGAGTAGTTGCCAGTAAAGCATGCTAGAAAGCATCACTGTGTAAGTGTCAGATTCCAGACACGGCAAGGATGCGCCTCTCAGCCTCTTAAGTAGGCCGTGGTAGAGGGGGCATGTCAAGAGGAGGTCCCAAAGACTCGAAGACCTGCTAGAGCGCTTCAACAGAAAACCAGGGGGCAGAAGAATAAAGAAACTGGGGTCCAACAACGCCATTCTGGCCAATGCAGGCTCCCCTGAAAAGCCAGAGTACTGGTAACATAGACCAAATTAAAACAAAAGTGTCTAACAATTAGCAAATAATAAAATCATTTAAAAGGCAGCAAGACTACAAAACTAAGGGAGCTGGGGTGTTAGGGCGGATCTTGTGAGTATTGGAAGGAGGGGGTGGGTAGTGTAGATTCATTGTGCGGTGGGTGCATGGGGCTAGCTACTCAGTAAGGGCCATCCATTCCATTTCCAGAACCTGTGGGCTTCGATAAATGGGTTCATAGGGGTATCTCATCTTCACCCCCCTGTTGCGCCAGTCTTAGTACCAAGGCATCCCATATGGGTGCGATTGCCTGTCTCCAAAGTCCACGCTTCTCCTCTCTGGGGAGGGCCTTATTCTCCGCTTCTGCCCAAAAAAGCGCATCCACCCTGCAGGCAGCTCCACTAGGAGGGCGTACTGATTTCCAGTGCAATGCACTACTGCTCCTTGGCTAGGGGTAGTAGAAGGTCAGTGAATTTCGTAGTGTCCTTTGCCTTAGGGGGCCTGGGGAACCTGCCTAGCAGGCAGGTCCACATGTTGGTAAGCTTAGGTTTTCCGGGGAATGTCGAGAGTGCCGGTTGTACTATATTCCAGAATATTGGGGCAGTCCCAGCTGGCATGATGGATGTTTGCAGTGGAGTGACGGCACCTGGCGCAGTCAAAGCTCGCCTCTGGCTACAAGCATCCAGTCTTCTGTGGTATGAGGTATGCCCTATTCAAAATATTGAATTGAATTAATCCTAAGCGTGTGTTTCTGGAGACTTTTCGGGCATATACTATTGGCCTCTGCCATTCCCTGTCATTATAGGTTCACCTGGAAATAGCTTCCCAGGACTCCTGAAGAGGCTTCAAGGATATGTCTGTGTGCTCCTGTATTGCCCTGTAGGTACAGGACACTAATCTGTGGCCATATCCTATGGTGTGTAGAGTTTGCAGTAGTGCATTGGTCGGGCTTACATTTGGGGTCACATTCTAGAGTCTTTGGCGGGATCCTCTTATCCTTCCATACTGCAAAAATTGTTAGGCGGTGCGTATCATATAGTGTTTGAAGATCTAGGAGCTCCTCCCTCATATAGGTCTCCCAGGATGTGGAGTCCCGCACATTCCCACTGCACCAGCTTGCGAGCCCTCAGCGGCCCGGTGTGGGTGGAGAGACCACAGAGGGGCATGGCCGACGCATACATTGCGCGGTGCCGGCACAGCTAAAGCCTCTCTCCCAGAGGTGTACCAGGAGGTGCGCCTTTCCACTCATCCTCACTTCAGGGAATAGCAAACACAGGGCACCATCCCAGATGTGAGTGATCGCCAGCCCTGTCTCCTGTTACTCAACATCAAATATAGCAGCCGTTATTCCCAAAAGATATGAGAGTTAAGAAACCAAGAGAAATGTAGTTTGTGCTCAGTGCCATAACATAGCAGACTTTCACCAAACGACTCCAGTGTTCCATGTCCACCTCCAGCCTTTCCTTCTTTGACTGGAGACAATGCAAGTGCACTCAAAGCATGATACCTAGGCACCTACAAAGCATGGAGAGGTAAACGACGGTTCCTGACTGTAGCTTCGGATCAACGCTCTGTGCTCCATGCCATATGCCGACCAACCTCTACCCTCTCTGTCTTACTTTCTCTCGGAGTCTGCGTTGACTGTGAAAGTGGCCAACCTATCTCTGAACGAAGTATCGAAAAATTCCCTACATTTTTAAGGGACCCGTAATTGTACAACATACAAGAAAATGTGATCCTCGCCACTTAACTGTTCTGCTATGTGATGGCATTAGACCACCTTAAAATAGCTACCAGCCTTTGGAGCGCCTAATTTACTGTTTTTAAAAGGCGGCTTTAGGGCAGTAACTTCAGTGAATGTCAATATTACTGACATAAATATTTTGAAGTACAACCTTCACATCTCTTATATAATGGATTCCTTTAGCTCCCACTGCCCTCCATTGTAACTTCTCCACACCTCAACAAATGCCTTGATGTGTTGTTTTTAAAAAAAAGGCACTGTTGATTGTTCTTCTGGGTAATCAGGCGAGACCGCTGTTGATGTTGAACTCTCTTGAAGGCCCTTCAGTTACCTTGGACCTTCGTTTATGCCATATGGTGTACCTCTTACAATGACCTTGCAGTGGGCACACCTCATTACTCATGCACACAAATGTATAGTGTTCAGAAATGGGTGTTGAACAGTCAAAGACATTAAAGTGTAACTTGACAGTACTGTAACTCCTGACCTGCATACGAGAAGCAGGCCTCTTTATGAGTCAGAACTGACCTTTGCTGTGAATCTGTGCAGTTTCGTGGGCACAAAGTAATTCTTTCTTTTACCTTCATTGGCATGACCCCTAGCATCCCGAAGGATACATTTCTACTATATGGCCTTCCAAACATCTTTTGTGTATACAGCCTCAGAAGAAACCTTGATGAACCCATCCAGAAAAGATGCCAGTTCAAATCCTCACTCACGTCTATGAAGCCCTCCACGACCTAGGACCTGCTACGTCAACCATTGACTGAACTTCCACCAACCCGCTAGACACATGCGCTCCTCTTCACTCGCCCTCGCATCCCCCCCATCCGTCGCAACCATAGCGGTGTCCGCTCATTCTCCCACATCGCTGCCAAGACCTGGAACGACGACCTTCCCCCCCAGCTCCGTTCAGCCCCCTCACTGACAGACTTCAGAAAGAGACTCAAGACCTGGCTCTTCGATTGAGACAGAGCGCCCAGATACCCCGAGGGGTGACAGTGTTGCGCTTTACAAATGCTGTTTGACTGATTGATAAATAATAAAATAAGGACTTCCCTTTTACAGCATATGTTTCTGTTCTCTAGCCATTGATTAGAGGTGTTAATTAGTACCCGACTCAGTGGTACTCATTTTAATCAACCCCGGAAGTAGGCCCGTCAGGATTAGAACCTGTGACTTTCCGCTTACACGCAGATCTCTATAATGGATTCATTGGTAAGCTGAGCCGTAATGTTTCACATGACAGTACATAGGTGGCACACCACTCTCTGTCTTGGATCCATCTCTGTGGAACAAACTTTCTGCACCCCTTAGAAGAAAAAAGCATTCACCTTAGTGTCAAACAGCAATAAAAACATTCTTTTTTCTATCTTTAGTGCCTCTCCTTTTGAGGTTTCGCATTCAGCGTTAAGTAGGCTTCGGGTGAATGAGTGCTCAATAAGATATATATAGAACACAGCACATTAGTATAGAATAGAATGAATAGACTAGAACAGAACAGAACAGAATAGAATAGAACAGAATAAGACAGGGTCAAATCCACCCTTTATATAAGGAACTTGGGCAGTGCAGGCAGGGAAGCCTGGAAAGGGGGGGGGGGGGTATTGCAGTCCCTGGGGCGATTTGAATTTCCAGTTGACTACTCTCTGTCCAAGAAGTTCTTATTCTCTGTGGAGCATTCCTTTCCCAAACTGCAGAGAGTCGAAGAAGGAAGAAAACAAGATAAGTATTTGAAAGGCGCAGACTGAGGCAGCAGCCTGCAACGCTCATAAATGATTTAACAGTGACAGCACTCATCTATGTCACAGGTTCATCTGGCAGCGGTACCATGACCTTAAGCAGAAAGCCCTTGATCTACAAAGTGTGGCAGGCGCTTGCTTCTAAAAAGCATCCTTGTGGCTGCCTGAGTACTAGTAGTGTGTACGCTAGTGCCTTTTGAGAAATAACTTGTTTTTGTTCCCATCCGGCACACCTACATCCATCCGTCCCTATATGTAGATGCTGAGAGTGTAATACCGTATATATCCTAATAGTACCGTTGTCGAGTGTGGGGATGGGCCATTGACTTACTAGAAGCGCATCCTTAAGCTGGTCATCATGTTCCTTCTCTTCATCAACAACAGTAGTAAATAGCTATCACACATTGTATCTGCCTACGTAATTTAGACCACGCTGTTCTTTCACGTGCTATAGTTTTAAACAAAGATACCTAACCGTAACCACAGCACACGGTTTTAAATCCATCCAGTGAAATTAAATCATAACCAGTTCTTGTATACTTGGCCCCACTGGGTTTAAGCTGATTTCTAGTATGGAACCGCATCAAGTACGCTGCACTATGGTGACCTTTGCACTGTATTAACACATTTGTGAATATGCATGTATTATTACACTTGCATATTACATATTGCAGTCGCCACTGTGTAGTAATGGTTCAGTCTCACGTTCCATAAAAATTGCATTTTTCGATCTGGCTATAATATTTGACAACGTAAACCGATTTGCACAAAACCGGGCACTCACTTAACGTAGTCAGCTACGGTCTCTTATGCCAAATGTCTTGCTGTTCTGTGCAGTGAAAGAAGTGGAAAGTGAAAGAGGGGCAACAACTTTTTGGAATCACATTTTTGCCCCCATAGAAAGTTTTGTTCACACCTCCAGCCAAAACCACTGAATGGATTTACAGCAAACTTTACTCCGAAAGAGTGCTTTTGTTGGTTTGGTGTAAATGCATTTATTAATTTTTTAGATGTAAGCATATAAAAAGGTGGAAGGTGGTTTGAAAAGATTAACACTTTTGTATATCTATGCCGTTTAAAGTTGTGATTCAGTAATTTGCGACTTCTGTCAATCACATTTCAAAGTTTTGACAAATGTAGTTGGATGTAGAATGACTCTTTAGTTTTTTTTTTTTGCTTTCTTAAAAATTGCTAATTGATTCTGAGTCCCAACTTTCAAACTGAAAATAAACCTTCCATAGCAATGGGAAGGAGCCATGAGAGGTGTTGGACCACTACTAGTGCGTGCGGGGGGGACCCAGAGGCATGCAAATGCAATAATAGCCCACGAATATATGGAGAAAACAACGTGTGATTTATGAGTCAAAATGCAATCCGCGAGGCAGCATTCTGAGTTGTCGATTTATCTACCATTTTGTGAAAAACATTGTGAATGAGTTACGATTAGCGACTTTCTAAAAGGATAAAAAAAATGTGAGAAAGACAGAGGGGATGTGAGGCAGAGAGAGAGAGAAAAAGAGAAAGGCAGAGAAATATAACAGAGAGAGGGAGAGCCATAGACCCGTAAGCAGGGGCAGTTGTGTGCATCGGGTGTTGGTCACTTCGTGGTAAGTTGGATGCAGGGTCTGGCCGCAGGAGTATGTTGTGTATGTTGAATATAATAACTGGTGAATTTCAGTAGTTTTGCATTTTGCTTTTTTGAGCTAAAACCATAACTCAGTTTTAACTGTGTTTTTTCAGTATATATCCAAACACAAGGTGGTCACAATTAGCGGCGTGTCTGAACAGCTGGTGGAGCCCTGGGGAAGGACCTTATTACCCCAATATTGTCCCCAAAGCAAAAGATAACTGCACTCGGTGAACTTGTTCAAGACAACTTTAATCTGGCATAACAGTAACTACACCAACACGTTTCGGCCACTTGGTCTTGCTCACGGTTGAACCCAGTGGCAGTCGCCAGTTGTGTCTGTGTTTCCATAGGAAGAGCACTTTTTGATTTGCTAATAACTTTGGTTCCGTTTGACGAATCTTCACAAAACTTTCCCAAAAAATGGTCATTTACCTCAGCTCCTTCCTGGAAATTTTTGGGATGATCTGTCAAGGGGGGGGGGGGCAAGAAAAAAGGGGAGTACCAAAACCAAATTTCTCCATGCATTTGCCACAGACTTTTTTAGGCAGCGCTACCACAAAAACTGCTGAACAGAATTACACCAAAGTTGGCAGGAAGCCGGATCTTGGTCCAGAAGGCATGCTTTTTGTGATTTGGTGTAAATGTGTTCAGTAGTTTTAAAGAAATTAAGGATCAGCCCCTCAGGAGCTCTTTTTCCCTTCGGCTAACTCGCTTCCACGGGAGTAGGGCTCCAGCGGAAACAAGCACTCTGAGTAGCTGCCTGCAACATGAAAAAATGTTACAGGCAGCCATTACAGGATTCAGGGACTTAGTCCCCTCTCGTGAGTTTGTATATATATATATATAAAGGGGGCAGGTTAGGGATACCCTGCCACTCCTAGCCCTTGTGGGCTAGGGCCCTGGGGCTAAAATGTAAAAACAAAAACGTGTTTATGCCGCAATCCTGTGGGATTGTGGCAAAAAATAAAATAAAACAGCGGTTGGGGCTTGCAAAGTAAAACAAAGGGAAGGGGGTGCGTATCCCCATCCCTGAACTCTTTGAGGCCCCAGGGACTCTATCCCCCGGGGCCGAAATATGATAAGGGAGGCTGTGCGTGGTCCCCCTCCCTGGGAAGATAGCGGCCATAGGGATCCCATCCCTGGGAAAGAGCGCAACTTCAGATGGGAGAAGGTGCCCAGCCCCCCTCCCTGAGTCTCACTAAGGGCTCAGGCCCCCTTCCCCTGGGGCCGATTAAAAATTAAAGAGGGAGGCACACAGTCCACCTCCCCAAGCCTGTAAATGTCTCAGGGACCCCATTACCCAGGGACAATATTGAAATAAAAAGGGAGGGGGGAAGGTTCTCCCCCTCCCTGAGCCATTTTTTGTCCCCGGAGACCACATCCCCCAGGGCCTGGAAAATTATTGAAAGGGAGAGTGGAATGCACCCCCCCTCCCCGAGCCTGTTAAGGCCCCGGAGACCCCAACCTCCAGGGCCAGCAACAAACTGTGTCCCGGGAAGCCCACCCCGGGACACAGTAGTTTCCCTGCCACAGGAGCACAGACAGGGAAAGTGTGTGTATTTCCACCTGGTGGTAGCTTTAAAAATGCTCCTGCCAGGTGGAAGCAAACATGTGTTTCCCTGCCCGGGCTCTTGCGGGCATGGAAACTCAGATTGCTCTTCCCCGGAGGGAGAAAAGCAAAAACAACTGCCCCCTCCGGGCGGGAGCAAAGCAGGCTCCTGAGCCACTTGGGTTGGGTGCATGCAGGAAGCCAGCGGGCCATGGGGGCCCTGGTGCACCCCTGCAGCTCCCAACAGTGTGTGCTGTGGGTGCACAGGTGTGCACCGGGGCACGCACGTAAGGCCTTGGCAGATTGGGTCTTCAGGGCCACTACTACCTTGAAAAACATTATAAAATTCTTCATTGAAGCGAATGCATCGTTGATTTTTTGAAGCACAATCTCTTGAAATCTTCAATTATAGTTATCTCAAGTAACTGTAACCTGTGCACTAAAGTAACTATAACATGTGCCACCACTATGAATAGTGTTGTCATCAGAGGTAATTAGCAATGCCTGGTGCAAGGTCACATGCAATATCATTATCATGTATAGCAGAGGGTACTTTATTCCTTATAATACATGGTCAAACCATCACCTTTCCCACAAACTACTTAAATTCTTGGTGCATAGCTCTTTCATATGAAAGAAAGAGCATGTTTGCAAACATGAAGAATAAAAATAGAGTCTCTAGTGTAAAATTAAACACATCAAAAAAGCTGATATTTGTTGCAAAAAGATATTAGAAGCAGTTTAATGCAAGTTGTTTTTTTATTTTTAAAAAGGCGCAGTGTAGTGTAGCTCCTATTTCCCTAATAGGCTCTGCGCATTGGAATAATATATCCTATAGGTTTGACATAGGACTAAGGTCAGTATGTCCCTATCGAGTATATTAAACTTAATTACTTGTGCCAGCTAGCTCAGAGGCCACTAGAAACGCCTTGGATAACAAGAAGGGAGTAGTTTCTGGCAGCCGCAAAACATGACCACTTTGTTTCCCTTTAGAATCAGAACGTGTCCCAGAGTCGTGGAAACAATAGATAACTATTTCACTCAGCTCAATCGTGCATGCTTAGTTTTCTTCCAAGTTACACAGAAAGAACAGACGGGCGTTTCAATAAAAGATTTATTGAACAGTCTTGTTTCTGGTGTAAGTAAAATGTGCTGTTACGATCACAAGACAGTATGCGAGATAAATAATGTACAGTGTGAGCAGTAGAAATAAATAATACTGCGATAGCATTCTCTTTTAGTATATATGCCTTTACATAAATAACACAGACTAAAAATGCGAGTACTCATACGATGCGTTTCTAATCTAGTTCTACCCCAATGTACCTAACCTAACCTAGGTGTAGGGAGAGGTATGAAGTAGGTGAAGTATTCCTTACTATGGTATACTAAGAGTATGTTAAGCCTAGTATGCCTAGTATGCCAAGTATGCCAAGAGTCCCTCTAGGTTCTTGTCAGCTCCATACCTGAAGAATGAGAGAGGTAGGAATCTCTTTGCCAGACTCGAACTCCAACACCCCGCAAGGGAAGTCAGATCACTGGAAGCTGGACTCTACGTGCAGGGATGACAGCGTCTTCTCAGTGCGTCAGGCCGGGAAACGGGCTCCTCTGAAGTCGAGGTCTCCTCTGATTTACAGGGGCTAGGGAAGGTATATTTATACCTGAGAAGTACCTAAGAATGTTAGTATTGACGTGAGTCGGACAGCGGAAGACGTCATGAATGAACCCCTAAGGAATAATGGTTCATGCATAATATATGAGTCCTTGAAGAAATCAATAGTCCTGGGCTAGGGAAACTCCCGCAGCCTAAGGGTCTGTTCTTCATGAACTCGTTGTGACGTTAGGGTGGACGGATGTCAGAGACCATGCCTGTATTTGGAGTGCACGGTTTAATGCCTAAATAGGGGCTGGGATTTTATGCCTATATAAGGGCAGGGCGAATTGTGCCTATATAAGGACATGATACTGGAAAGCCCGTTTATGGACACCCTAAGAGGAATACAACAGTAGTGGAAGCATGCAGACAGATTCTGACTTTTCCATAACTACCCAAAGAGTGCCAAAAATAAACATGTTGCCATAAATATCTTTCTTCTTCTTTTATTGTACAGACAGAAAAATAAAGCAGACGAAAGAAAAGCATCTTTTGTTTTTCGTTCTTTACACACCTGCTTTAATTATGTTCCGTGACCTGACCTGCCATTCCCCTCATCTGCTTACTCTGGTGACTTCGGAACATAACTGTAATAAGTCCCGATCTACTAGATAAATATATATGCAGTAGGTAGTTATAGTTAGGACCATGTTTCCATAGGAAAATCGTTTTTTTACTTCCCTATATCTTTGGTGCCGCTTGACGATTCTTCACAAAATTTTAAAGTCATAGTGAGTCTTGTTGTGTATAGAAAGTTTCGGGGTGATCTGTCAAGTGGAGGCCGAGTAAAAGGGGGGGGTCAAAAAAAGTGTTTTTCCAGTGTTAATTTCCATAGAGAATTTTTACCAAAACTTGAGCCCGAACTGCTGGACGGAATTACACCATAATTGGCAGAAAGCAAGCTCTTGGTCCAGAAAGAGTGCTTTTGGCTATTTGGTGTAAATCCGTTCAGTAGTTTTGGACAAATAAAAAAAAAACATTTGGATATCTAGGGACGTGGATACACTGAGGATCCAACAGTCCCCGTGCTGAAATGTGATTGGCTGCCAATACCTCCACCAGGAAGTGGCAGCCATCTTGGGACTAGGCTTCAGCCAAGTCCCACCAAAATACGCAAAAAAAAAAAAAGAGAATGGGGCAGGGTAGGAATACCCTGACCCCTTAGGCCTCTTGGCAGGGCAAAAAAAGCATTTTTTGTTTGAGTTTTTGGCGGTAGCCACACTGGATCCGCCGCTCCCGCTAAAAATTAAAAAAAATTAAAAAGAAGCAAAGGCTCCTGCACTTCTCTATTACTTTGCCCCCGTGTGGGCCAGGTCCCAGGGGCATTTGGCCTAAAACAAATTTAAAGGAGGGGGGTGCACGGGGCCCCCCTCCTTGAGCATTTGTATGCCCCGAGGACCACCACCTCCCCGGGGCTTATGTTATTTAACGGGGGCCGCACGGACCCCCCATCGGCCACGGGACCGTCACCACCTTGGGGCTATTTTCTTTGTAAAGGGGGAGCCTCACAGACTCCCCTAGACCACCACATCGCCGGGGACAAATTCTATGCCCCCATGCCGCCCCCCTCTGCTGTGTAGTTCCTATAGTACCCATGCAGGACCTGCACGTTTGGATAACATACACTGTGGGCTTGGTGATAGACTGGCTCTGTGCAACCCCACCGTGTATGTTAGCCGGATTTGCATTAGCTAGCTCACAGTGCCACTAGAATCTCCTCTTATCGGGGAGAGATTAGTTTCTGGCAACCTTAGATCATGACAACCCTGATCCCTCAGAATCGTGGAAACAATGTACTACTTTTCGCTCAGTCACTCGTGCTTACTTGTTCGGTTTGTCTCAGAGAGTTAGAGAGAAGAAACAGTCTGAGCGTTTCAATGAGTATTTATTGAACAGTTGTTATTCTGGTGTAGAATATATGTGCTGCAGCAACCAGCAGACAATAGCAGAGATATATTATCAGCAGTACGATGAAAGTGAAAGGATAGTACAGTTCTACCATATTGCAATAATAATGGTTACATACATGAATATATAAAATGCATTATAAAAGTGCACGTACTCCTACGATGCCTGACTAGATGTACCTAAGTGTACCTAGCATGTGTGTAGGTCTAAAAGCCTAAGAGCCAAGAATCCTTCTAGGATTTAGTCGAACCCCATTACCTGAATAGAGAGAGTGGGGACCCCGTCCTGGTCTCGAGTTGGACACCCCGCAAGGGCTGTGTTAGACCGCTGTGAGGTGGAGCGACTGCATGCAGGAGCCTCAGTGTCTCTGGTCAGTGTGTCAGCATGGAAGTCTCGGTTCCCTCTATCTTACCGTGGCAAGATGTGGTGTATTTATACCCTAAAGCAGTGGTTCCCAAACTTTTCCAAACTGCGGCTCCCTTTACTAATTGACTGATGGCCGCGGCTCCCCATTACGTTACCTCCCACCTCCACCTTGCATTGAAATATCCTCATCTCCCTGCTGTCCTGATACTAGACACCTTGAAAGTGAGGTTGCACTGCCCTCCTATGGCCCAGGGCAACCACTGCAGGCTTCACCACACGGAGCAGTGTTGAATTTAGATGCACATAAGTGCAACATACTATTTTATTACCGATTCCCAAACTGTGTGCTCATCTGTTCGTGGCGCCCCTGGCTAGTTTTCACGGCGCACCAGGGAGCCGCGGCGCACAGTTTGGGAACCGCTGCCCTAAAGTATCTCATCCCTCAGTATGGTTTGTATTGGTCTTTGTTAGACATGAGGAAGACATCAGGGGGGAACTTTGTACATACATATTATGCTGGAGATGTAGCTGGTGAATGCTCATGCATAATTTATGAGTACATTGTAGGCCTCAGTTCGGGAAAAACCCTGCAGTGTTCTAACCACAGACTAGATAACGTTCAACCCTCAGAGCTCGTTGTGTACTGTAGGGAACTAATGTAGGTGAAAGATCATGCCTATATTAGGGCATAGAAGATCATGACTATAATAGGGCATAGACGATTATGACCAAAATAGGGCTTATACGATTATGACCATAATAGGGCATATGCGAATATGACCATATACGGCATATATGAACGTGTCTATATTAGGGCCTCTATGCGAAACATAACACCCACTCCACTTTCGAATTGGATGACAATGACCATACTTAAAATCTGGACAGTTTAAAAATGTTCTTAAAAACAGCTAAAAACATGGTTTTAAAAAGATATTTAAAAATGATTAAAAATGTTACAAATCAGCTATTCTTTAGTTGCCACCTGAAAAAGTCAATTCTGTCTCACTCATAAAAGTTGCATTACCATAAGCAGAAGAAGGTCATTCTTTCTCAAGTGAAAGTGTCAATTTAGGAAATGTTCCAAATTTAGTTCGTTTATTTATGAAGCGAAGTGGAGAAGCCGAATTCTTTCCCAGGACGTGATGAGCCAATTCCAGATTAAGTGTCCTGGCTGGGAGATACAGCATTATCGGTGTTAGCTACTGCAGAAGACAAATCCAACGCCTCACAGAGAACGTCAATCGCACATAGATGGAATTCAGCACTGCCAACAGTCGGTGCTGCTGCAGCTTGTGCGGGAGTTGTTACCTGAGTGCCTGTGGAGGAGCCACCTAACCCAGCAGGAGCAAACGGCACCTGTGGATTCTCAAGGAATGCGTTCATCAGAATTGGAAGACGCTGGGGACAATGCAGAGCATGGGCCTTTAGGGGGTCCAGCATAGCATCCATGTCCGGAGGCGTATCTGATGGAAACGTTAGACAGAGATCCAACGTGCATTCTTCTCCGCAAAACAGGCATCGAAGAACAGGTAAGATGCAGTCCACCCAGACTGGTCTAGACAATAGAAACCAAGAGGCATTCAGTTCTCTTAGGCAAGGTATACCCAGAAGCTGCACCATGCGTTCACGGTACTTCCGCTCCATGAGTACGTTCTCCATTTCCTCGGAAATTGGGCCGTCCATTGCGTAGCAGTAAGATTACAATCAGGACTCCTGCAATTAGGAACAGGATAAGCGGGAGACCTCCAAACACGCTTCCCAATACGGAGTGTATAAAATTTGGGATTACTCCGAGGACTGTCTGAAAGGTGCTTAATAGTCCTGACCCTATGGTCTTAAATAGGTGTACAATACCGCTCGTATCAGACATGTTAAAGATACGACCCACCATTTCTACGAAATGAAAGGGGCAGTTCGTACGTATAAGCACCTGTATCTCAGTCGAGGTCCTTGCAACTTGAAGTTCAAAGGTTTCTCGAGGGGAGGTTAAGGGCACGGGTTGCTGTAAAAGCATGGCTTTCAGTCTGCTCAAAGTATCAAATTTTATGAAGGAAACATTCAACGAAGGCCATAACGGCGCCTCCCTGACTGTGTTCAGTGGCGGAAACAATACTTGCATACAGCAAGTAACCCTGGAGTTAACAGTGACCAGATAGGCGACGCCCGGAAGCATCCCACAGCAACCTTGATCGTTTAGCATCAAGTAACTCCCATTCGAGAGCAGCTGGAAAACCGGCGTGATCATGGCCGCTGGGGTACCTGACATGTGACAAGATAGATTCGCTACCAAACCACTACATGCTCCGTGCAGAGAAATATCCTGACACATGAGAGAACCGCTTAAAGCGTTCTTGCAGTTTGTACCACTCAGAAACACTTCTCGATCCCCGCTCCGGCATTGATATCTATATGCCAACTCCCAAGTTTCCTTAATGTAACCCTTACCCATTTTTTCATATTTGCCTGCCTGCCTTTGCTCAAGGCAATATTGAAACTGAAACGTAGTGACCGGCAGAGTGATTTGGCCATGAATTAGCCATTAAGTTGATGGTGATTCGGCTACAGTGAATGGTAACCTTTCCAGTTTCTCAATACGCAGCATTGTATATTTGGCTCCTCTTTGTGCCATTTCTTTCTGTTTATCAGTTAGATTGTATTCTGAAAACAGAGATGTGGTGTTTATCAAACGCCAGGGCACATAGCCTGCACGCAAAGATTGCAGTGTCCAGCTTAACATCATAATAGAATGTAACTGAGATTGCCCGTGTTGTAACAAGGCCAGATCTTATTCTAATATGTCGATTGCCGAAGATACAATGTTGCCTAAGGAGTAAATCCTGGAGGTCAAAATTGTTAACCCATTATCCACTACAGCTAATGCCTTCTCTAGGTTAATACGGTCTATTTCCCGTATTCTTTCTGCGGCCTCCTGTTGGGATATTTTCCAGTTTTCATTATAATAGGCATAAATGCCAGCATATATGAAACGTTTCTGACGTGTTTTCCTTGGGCCTTGTAAAAAATCCCTAAGGTCTACATCTGGTGTGAGTAAGGTCAAGTGATGTTTTACTTATGTGAGTGTTGAGGTTTCTAGCCAATCAAGGCACAACTTCCCAACACTATAGGATGTCACTACCCCTGGGTGTTGTCTCTGTACATAGCGTGTATCTGGCCTACTGATACTAAACCCCTCGGCTATACCTAGGAATCTCTGTTGACATGTGTTTGTGTCAATGGGCCAAATCAGCCATTCTGTCCAATTGGGATCTGACCTGTTGTACTGGAGAATGTCATCTAATCTTACCCCGTGTGTAGTTGAATTCTGCCCCCCACCCATCTGTGATGGTGCTGGAAACCCCGGTGTGTTCATTTCCTTGTTCTTGGCTAGTCCAAGACAGGATGTCTGTTGCACAGTTTCGTTTAGAAATATCATCTGCTGTGGAATGAGGCATGCTCTAAAAAGTGCTTCTGTTCCTTGGACCTGCCAGTCCCTAGAACCCCAGATCGATTTTAAATCTATAGTGTCCTTCCATAGGTCGAAACCCTGTGTAGACAACTGGGCCATAAAGGAAGCAGAGTAAATCTGTTTGGTGTTAGTCAACATAATATTCTGTGCTGATGTTGTTGCCACTTTGTAATAAAATGACTTCGGGTCAGATGTATTAAACCCCGAAAAGTATGTGAATTTTTGTGCAAAAGTTTGCTTACTACCTTTTGGAGGTGTTGGGCAGTGTTCCCACTGGTGGTATTCAAATACATTTCTAGGTGTTATAGATTTGTGCAAGAAATGATGACCATAATGTCGGTAACAGTACAATGTATCATAGTCTGAAGTACCTTCTAACATTTCATTGTTCGGAAATGCTGCAGTTTTTTCTAAATCAGACATCATATTATTCACAGTTTCAGTGTCCCAATCATCAGAAAATGTACTGGAGGTAATGATATCACTTAAAGAAATTTTAAATACATGTTTAAGCTTTAAAAGTTCAGTCGGACCGAATATATCGAAATCAATCTTATCCCATACTATACCGTCCGGTATAGGAACTGCTGTGATGTTCACTGAAGACAAGTCTCTTGGTTCACGATGTGAAGACTGGTGTGGCTGTAAAATCAAATTGACTCTTTGGGCTGTAGAGCTCTGCTGGAGATATCGTCCATTAATAAGCATACTAAAAGTTATAATTAAACCTAGCCAGAAAAGAAAAAAGAAAATCCCAGTGATATACCATAGTTCTATCCAAGGTGACACCAGGTAAGTCTTTCTAAAAAAGTTCAAAAAGTCAATGAGTTTCTGTTTGTGTGACTTTTGGGCTGGCGTCGTTTCCGGCTCGTTTGGATCCAGTGAAAACGTATCAAAGTTCATGAAATAGCCAGAAGCAGTTCGATCAATTGTTGGAATTCCATCGGGATTTGTTGAAATTGGATTTTGCTCTTGACAAGGAATGTTGACGTAGACGTCTGTAGTCGGTCTTATTGCAGCTTGGTTGTTAAGTTGATTTTCTTCTTGAAGTTGAACTTCTTGTTGAAGTGGAACGAGTTCCATAGCATTGTTGCTTAGTCCTTCATTCCGTACAGGTGGCTCTTCAAACGTGCTGAGTCTTTCTGTTTGAACTTCTTGGATTGTAGCGAGAGGAGGGCGTCTGCTACTGTGGAGTCCACGAGGCCTACTGTTTAGTATCGGCCACATAGTGTGGTTTGATTATGTCGATTGAGACAAATCTTTTCTCCTTTTTCCCGGCAAGAGGCGGCAGAAGTACAGTTCTTGTCCCTTGGATTGCTAGGACCGGTACAGCTGTTCTGTAGGATGGTCCGAATTCTTTCTTGTCTGCAATCTTTTCTCTGACCAGATCCCCGACTTTTGGGATCCAGACAGGTCTTGCCGTTACTGCCTTGACTTCCTCAGTGGCGGTCTGTTTTAAGTGGACATTGCTTTGTTGTGTCCTGGATTCATTTAGATCCTGTAAAACAGCCAAACGATCATGGATATCAAATGGTTTTTCATCCGCCACTGTGCCTCCACAATCAAGATCAGGTACCCACATTCTTGTCCCAAATAGGACCTCGTAAGGAGTGACACACCCTAGAGAGCTTCTTGGCTGATTGTTTAGGGCTCTTTGTACCCCATATAAGTGATCGACCCATCTACCGCCCTTGCCTAATACCCTAGCTGTTAAAGATTGCTTTAAGTCATGGTTTTTCCTCTCCACAACCGAATTTCCCTCAGGATGGTATGGAGAGGAGTACCGCAATGCTACGCCCATTCCTTCCATGGCCTCTTTGTAAGCCCGAGAGCTGAACGCCGGGCCACCGTCAGAATGTAACGTGCCAACTGCGTATGTGCCGATAAAGACTCGCAAATCTTTTATAACAGTTCAAGTGTCAGCACAGCGCTGAGGCCAAACCCATAGGAATCTAGAGCAGGAATCCACTGCAACCATGATATATTTCTTGGCCCCATCAGATTGTAGGGGTCCGCAGTGGTCCAAATACACACATGCGAAAGGTTTGTCTGATTTTAGTAATGGTGTCTGCGCTGGGTGTGCTACGGTGGAGCCTTTCATCTGCTGGCAGATGTCGCACTTTAAGACATAGTCTTTGGTCTGCTTTGTTAACCCTGGCCACCTGTAGCGCTGTTTCAGTAAAGAAATAGTCGCTGTGACGCCTGTATGCGCAGAATCCAAACCCTCATGTGCTGCTAGAATTAAGCCTTGCCTACGATCCATATTTGGTATTACTCTATCTCCCACTCTAGGAATCTGAGCATATGGAATGTTTTGTGCATCTAACTTGTAGGAGTACTTGAGCTGAAATCTTTTAGGTACTGCTGTGCTGCCTTTGCGTGAAGCATTGACAGCTACCAAAATCTCGCCGTCTATTCTCGTTTTTGAACGAGTGATTGCAGCTACGGAAGCCGTGCGTACAGCCCTCTTTGCGGCTTCATCAGCCAATGAATTCCCTTCAACGTGAACGCCATCACGCTGATGACTCAGTGTATGTATCACGTGAGCCCTTGGTAGTTCGTTTCTCAACTCCACTACCTGTTCCCATAGCATTTTATGCTTAATTGTGCCACCTTTTGCGTCTTTAAACCCGTTTTGTTCCCAATGATGTAAGTATTCATTGTACGACTGTACACAGTAAAACGAATCACACACTATCAGTGTGGGGAATTCGTGTTCCGTATTTACCAGTGCCAGTATTAGTGCTTTTAATTCTGCCAACTGAGCCGGGCAGTCTCCTAGAGAATGCGTTTTAGTGCAACTTGGATGGAACTTTCCATCGCGCATGCGACCTTTAACAATCGCACACGCTGCGCTGTAAGCTTGCTTACTCCCTATGGTTGAGCAGATCCGTCAGTGTAAATAATATATTCATACTGATCCAGAGGCAAAATTGCATTTGGTAGAGGATATTCTTGTTCGTATTGCAGAAATGCTTGTGTTTTTAAACTTGGATCAAATCTGTATTCAACATCTGTTGCAGTAAGAGAATTAGCCCATTGTATCT
Organism: Calotriton arnoldi; assembly: GCA_963921515.1. Classification (NCBI taxonomy): domain Eukaryota; kingdom Metazoa; phylum Chordata; class Amphibia; order Caudata; family Salamandridae; genus Calotriton; species Calotriton arnoldi. The sequence goes on along the minus strand of CAWUFW010000565.1, from coordinate 1,039,689 downwards.
ATCTGGGATGTAAGGCTTTCGCATTTGGAATGCTAGCCTTTGTAACAGCCTCTAAGGCTGGTACTGGGGTCACGACTATTATGCGCTTTCCCTGAGCCAGAGCTCTTTCTCTTGCTACAGCGGTCTGAACTGCTGTCAGGATTTTTTCTGTTGAAGTGAAACGCATCTCTTCGTTTGTGTACAGGTGTGATTTGAATGCAATTGGTACCGTTTCGCCTTCATTGAAAGTTAAATAAGTGTACCCGCATTGACCCGCTATTAATCGGATCACCAAGTTGCGCACGTTTACGCGTGTCTGTAAGTGTTTTGAAGCTATCAAGTCTTCTTGTAGTGAACGTAGGATGTTTGTATGTTCCTGTGTCCATTGTCTGACTGAAAAATCAGGTTTTATTAAGTCGTAGAAAGGTTTTGCTCTTTCTGCGTAATCCAAAATGTATGTTCGACCAAAATTTAGGAATCCCAGAATTGATTGAAAATTCTTTAATGATTTTGGAGGTTGGAGCAGCGCACACTTTTCTAAAAAGTTAGCTGCTAGGCTTTTTCCTTCACTTGACAGCTCATACCCTAAGAACAGGACATTGAGATGGGCAATTTTTGCTTTTTTGAAATTAAATTTATAGCCCTCAGAGGCGAATCCCATAAAAATGGTGCTCACCCTGGTCAAGTGCCTCGGTAAGTCATCGTCCGTTAGATAAATATCATCCACATAGGACAATGCTTCTTCATCCAAATTTTGGAGTAACTCTGTTACCCTTGCTGAAAACAACCCCGGGCTATTCTTATACCCTTGGGCGAGTCGACAAAATTGCCGTTGGGACCCTAGCGCTGAGAATGCGGTCAAATACCTGCTTTCAGGCGCTATATTTTGGCAGAAAAATCCATTTGAGATATCAAGTGTTGTTTTGTATTTTTTCCGCACAATGTTATTCATTAATGCGGCACTGTGTGCATTTTGAACTGCAAATGTCTTTGCGCAAGTGTTTAAATGTCTGTAATCCAAAACTAAACGATATGTGTTGTCAGGTTTCATTACGGGAAACAAAGGATTGTTCATAGGTGAAGTGCAATTTTCAATCACCCCCTGGTATTCTAGTTGATCTAGAATCTCCCTGACTTGTTTTTTAGCTTTCTGCTTTATAGGGTATTGCCTTTGAGCATTTGGGGAAACTTTTAACGGGATCACATGGTGGGTTGAATCCTCATCCCAACCAACATGATTTTTGTACAATGCTGGAGCTAGGGCAACCGCCCACTCCTGCGCATATGCATGTTTGAAATGTATGGGAACGAGGTCGGAAAAGGCTGGAAAAAATATTGTTTCTCCCTTAGGGCACTCCATGACGAATGCTGGCGGACAGTCTTGCTCTGCTAATAGGATGTCATATCCAGATGACAGATTTTTCCAAAAGAGACCTTTAATTTTTCTGGGTTTGTCCCCCTCCATCCGGAGTGTTATCTCATGTAACTTATGTGGGACGCTTACCCGAGTATCAGGTGTTTCCACCGTGATATACTCACTCAACTCCGCTGTCACCAGAAATTCCTTCAGGTTCTGGCGAGCTATTGTTACTTCTGCCGCACTGTCTAGCATCATCAGAGCCCATTCCCCGTTCAGAAGCTGTGTCCTCAGAATTCTGGGCATGTCTGATCTTAAGACCTGCTACCTTCTTCTTTTTGAACTGAGGTTTTTGTTTTTGTTTATCTTCTTTTTTAGGTGCGTAGTCCGCAACGCGTTGCGTGTCTCTGGACTTTGTACGCTCCTCTTGTCTGTGTTCTGACCGTCCTTCCCTCTCTGAGTTTTTTGATGAACCCCGAAAGGAACGAGAGGAACGTGTATCAGTATCCTGATACCTGTCAGGTTTTTTAATATTATCCCTATTCTGGAGGTTATACCTCCTTTCAGAGGGCTCCTGGTGAGGAGACCTACCTCTGGATTGAGATCTGCTGTCTTTAGACTTTTGTTGTTTTTTATTTTCTCACTTCTTTTTAGAAGAAGTAGGTGTCTGCTTTGTAGTGTCCTTTTCAGGACTGCCCACCAGTTGTGGTTTTAATGCTTTCCAACCTAGTACTGTCTCTGCCTAGTTCTGCATACGCAGTTTCAATTATTTTTGGTAGTTCGTGTTGTTGATCTACTGGACTGAACTCCCTTAGGCGTTGGCGGATCGCCACTGAAGCTGCTTCCCCCTTAATGTTAGCTAGTATTATGGCTGATACCTGTTCGTAGTTACCTAGTAACTTCATCCCTAAGTTAAGGGCAGGCTCTGCTCCGTACTCATTTTGTATCTGTCTCAATACGTCAGGTACTACTGCTAAGGACGGGATACCATGTGTTCTGGTATATATGGCAGCAAAGACTGTACCCCAAGAGGTGCAGTCCTCTACTTGTGGTGTGATCCCCATGGGCAAGCAGATTGTTAGTATTCTGTGTTTATCACAGGTGGTAGTATTCGGGAATACCGCCTCAAGCTGAGTTATTTTCTGAGCTATCCAGAATGGTATTTGTTTGCGTTTTGCGGGCATTTTGCCCATTACCGCGTGTAATGTTTGAGGAGTAATTTTATTTCCTGTACCCTGAGCTGGAGTACTATTTGCTGCACCTGGTGCAGGTTGGATTGTTAAAGTCCTCATGACAAATTGTGTTAAGTTTCTGTAGATTTTAATTAAATCTGTGTGTTGTACGAGTAAGTCTCCCTGTGGCATTGTGCCAATGTCAGGATGCGGTGTGTAAGCCGCTAGTATAGGCCATGTGGCCCCGTCTCCTCCGAGCGGGTCTAACCTTACTCTTCGTCGTACGTGGGGTAGGGCGCCATTAAACCAGTAATGATGTTCCTGGTAAGTGAGTGGAATCTCTATGTCCTCAAACGGACAATATTCCCGTGGTGCATCTCCTTCTATATAGTAGTGAAATGTATTTGTTACTGCATTTGCTGCTGGGAGTGTAACCCATGAATAGAATACCTCTGTTTTGTTTGATTCGTGTGCCTCAATCACGAAAACAACCACGCCACCCCTGGCTTGTAAACCATTTTCTAATAGTCTTATGGTGATTGTCCTTCTGAATTTTGGTGCAATCTGTATTGCATCCGCAGGATCTTCCTCGTCGTCTGACGGGGGAGGTGGCATTTGTAGTGGATTTAAGACCGCAGTAGTCATCGTGTATAGAACACAGACTAGTGTTTCAAAGAAACTATGATAAGGTTTTAGGCACAATTTTAGGAACACTATGTCCTTTCAAGCTTGAATAACCAACGGCCAATAAATAGTATTTTCGTACTACTCAGCTGTGGCAGATTTTGTGCCCACCCACTCCAGACGTCTCTGGGGTTTTGTGAGTAGGTTCTCTGAGAATAGCACGACTGAACTACTCAGATTCTACTGTTAAATAAGTACCCAACCAACGTTGGTGGCGCCATGTCGTGTAGTTCCTATAGTACCCATGCAGGACCTGCGCGTTTGGATAACATACACTGTGGGCTTGGTGATAGACTGGCTCTGTGCACCCCCACCGCGTATGTTAGCCGGATTTGCATTAGCTAGCTCACAGTGCCACTAGAATCTCCTCTTATCGGGGAGAGATTAGTTTCTGGCAACCTTAGATCATGACAACCCTGATCCCTCAGAATCGTGGAAACAATGTACTACTTTTCGCTCAGTCACTCGTGCTTACTTGTTCGGTATGTCTCAGAGAGTTACACAGAATAAACAGTCTGGGCGTTTCAATAAGTATTTATTGAACAGTTGTTATTCTGGTGTATAATATATGTGCTGCAGCAACCAGCAGACAATAGCAGAGATATATTATCAGCAGTACGATGAAAGTGAAAGGATAGTACAGTTCTACCATATTGCAATAATAATGGGCACAATATATGTAAAAATAAGGGTACCCCTGATACAATTTCCTAAATCAGGGTGTGTTAGTTAAGTGTAAACAAAACACATTAAGAAAGCTGAAAATAATCGTGGACCTAAACAACATATATAGTATACATACACCTACTAGTATTAGGTATCAAAAATATTTTTAAATTTTTTATATACATATGTAAATATACAGAATTTTCTTCATGTACATATTAAAAGATAGAAAGAAGAGAAACTGTTGTCCCCTAAAATCAATAGTGCATCTTGGTTACACATTTAGATTACATGAAATGGTTATGTTTCTATCAGGAATCTAAACAATCCTAAATGTATATTTCATGATGTCGACATTATACCTCTTTATATGTGCAGACATTTAAAATGATTCAACATTAATTACAAAATATGGATGATACAAAAATTTTCACTTCATTTTATGTAGAGGACATTCAATTCTTGCATGGCTCTTTGAAATCTATGTTCTCATTGTATATATAAGACATTCATTTCTAGCATGGCTCTTGGAAATTTGTGTTCTACGCGCGTTACGGCTGTGTGCCTTCATCAGGAAGCCATGTACATAAACAATGAGACCTCATCAGGTATAGCTGTGGGTCTAACTTCTGACAATCAGAAGGGAAGAAGCAATGCTGATATGATATAATGAATTCTCTCGTGTAATTTACCAAGTCCTGGGATGAAAAAGAAAAACTAAGGACCTGGACAGTACAGTGGTGGAATCCAAGGTTAACCGCAAGCTGATCTACTATATGAAGCCAGAAAAGAGAGAGTTGCCTGGCGTTGTTGTATATTGGAGGAAATTGATTTCCTCCAATCCGGACTGCGGCGAGGATGGGGCATCTACGTTAATCGGCTCCGAGCATTAGATGCTCTGTGCGAAGGCCTGTATCTTGATCGAGCCTTCGCCAGCATCCAGGGTATTCTTTCCTTTCTAGAGCTCTGTAAATAGACGAAACATCGTGAGCTTATCGTGTTCCTTAAATCTTGCTCGTATATACATCAACGCCAGGCAACTCTTTCTTTTCTGGCTTCATATAGTAGATCAGCTTGCGGTTAACCTTGGATTCCACCACTGTACTGTCCAGGTCCTTAGTTTTTCTTTTTCATCCCAGGACTTGGTAAATTACACGAGAGAATTCATTATATCATATCAGCATTGCTTCTTCCCTTCTGATTGTCAGAAGTTAGACCCACAGCTATACCTGAAGAGGTCTCATTGTTTATGTACATGGCTTCCTGATGAAGGCACACAGCCGAAACGCGCGTAGAACACAAATTTCCAAGAGCCATGCTAGAAATGAATGTCTTATATATACAATGAGAACATAGATTTCAAAGAGCCATGCAAGAATTGAATGTCCTCTACATAAAATGAAGCGAAAAATGTTGTATCATCCATATTTTGTAATTAATGTTGAATCATTTTAAATGTCTGCACATATAAAGAGGTATAATGTCGACATCATGAAATATACATTTAAGATTGTTTAGAATCCTGATAGGAAACATAACCATTTCATGTAATCTAAATGTGTAACCAAGATGCACTATTGATTTTAGGGGACAACAGTTTCTCTTCTTTCTATTTTTTAATATGTACATGAAGAAAATTCTGTATATTTACATATGTATATAAAAAATTAAAAATATTTTTGATACCTAATACTAGTAGGTGTATGTATACTATATGTTGTTTAGGTCCACGATTATTTTCAGCTTTCCTAATGTGTTTTGTTTACACTTAATAATAATGGTTACATACATGAATATATAAAATGCATTATAAAAGTGCACGTACTCCTACGATGCCTGACTAGATGTACCTAAGTGTACCTCGCATGTGTGTAGGTCTAAAAGCCTAAGAGCCAAGAATCCTTCTAGGATTTAGTCGAACCCCATTACCTGAATAGAGAGAGTGTGGGACCCTGTCCTGGTCTCGAATTGGACACCCCGCAAGGGCTGTGTTAGACTGCTGTCAGCTGGAGCGACTGCCTGCAGGAGCCTCAGCGTCTCTGGTCAGTGTGTCAGCATGGAAGTCTTGGTTCCCTCTATCTTACCGTGGCAAGATGTGGTGTATTTATACCCTAAAGTATCTCGTCCCTCAGTATGGTTTGTATTGGTCTTTGTTAGACATGAGGAAGACGTCAGGGGTGAACTTTGTGCATACATATTATGCGGGAGATGTAGCTGGTGAATGCTCATGCATAATTTATGAGTACATTGTAGGCCTGTGTTCGGGAAAAACCCTGCAGGGTTCTAACCACAGACTAGATAACGTTCAACCCTCAGAGCTCGTTATGTACTGTAGGGAACTAATGTAGGTGAAAGATCATGCCTATATTAGGGCATAGAAGATCATGACTATAATAGGGCATAGACGATTATGACCAAAATAGGGCATATACGATTATGACCATAATAGGGCATATGCGAATATGACCATATACGGCATATATGAACGTGTCTATATTAGGGCCTCTATACGAAACATAACACCTCCTGGAGCCAATAATGGCCCTAGGGACCGCCAGCCCCCAGGGCCGGCTACTGTTATGTCCCAGGGTGACCACCGTCGGTACATAGCTGTTTGCTGTGGCTTGGCAGGAGCTTTGACAGCTCCAGTCAAGTCACAGTAAACACACCCCTTACAGCAAGCGAGAGCTGATGAATGCTCTCTCTTACTGGAAGCGGAGCTTTCGTCTGTTTCCCTGCCCGCTGTCAAGCAAGCAGGGAAACAGATGAAAGGATTGCTTTCACACACAGGGGGCTGCATGTTTAGCAGCACCCTGTGTGTGAAAGCAATGCTTGCTCCTGCAGGAGGCGGGGCGCCAGCAGGGACCACAGGGGCCTTGAGGCTCCCCTGTGGTCCCATAGTACACTGGGTGCCCTGGGGTCACCAAGATCTAGCTTCCTTCCAAATGTGGTGCAATTCTGTCCAGCGGTTCGGGCTGTGGGCTTGTTCAAAGGTACAATGGAAATTAACATGGGAAAAATGCATTTTGGGCCCCCCCTTTTTTCTCAGCCCCCGCTTGACGGATCACCGCAAAACTTTTCAGACTCTGTCTGAAGTACTTAGCAAAGTTTTTGGGAAATTTTCATGGAGATCCATCAAGCGACGCCAAAGATATAGGCACTTGAAAATGACCTCTTCCTATGGAAACTAGGTCCTAACTATAACTATAACTATATATATATTATATTCATTGGAAAAAACAAAGGTGGTGTTGTCGATGATGTTTTAGAACACGTCATGAGTGATGTAATATGCAGGGTATTTAGCTGCGCATGGCGAGGGTGCAAGTTATAGTTACCAGGGGCCTTTAGAGGCTCTGAGAAGGGGCCACATGCCCCTTCTCCCCTATACTTAGATGTCATCCCCGGGAGGATGGGGTCCCAAAACTCAAAATCCCCAAGCATTTTCCATAGATTTTTTTGGAAAGCGATATCGCAAAAATGGCTGAACAGAATTACAATGAATTTGGCAGAAAGCTAGATCTTGGGTCAGAAAGCAAGCTTTTTGTGATTTGGTGTAAATCTGTTCAGTCGTTTCTGAGAAATTAAGGTTCAAAATGTATTTATATATTGCAGCGTGGAGGACCCTGGGAGCCGACAGATCTCAAGATAAGATCTGATTAGCTGCCACCACATAAACAAAGATGTGATGGTACCCATTTTAGGATTCAGCCTGCAGTCCTGTTAAAAAACATTGGTACCCTGCCCCTAAGGCTGGTGGGGAGACCCCCAGGGCCAAAAACATATTGTTTTTCAATATTACAACAAATTTGCGGAGGATCTGCTGTAAAAAAAAAAATTAATTGGCCCCCCTATTTAAAAAGAAAAGAACTTCGGTGGGCCAGGTATCGGGAAGGGGAGGGGACGACAGGGGTTGCGTCGGCCTTGGCCCTACCCCCTCCAGGGCCTCCAACGTATTGAAAAGATGTGGGTGGCCCAGGTGGGAACAGGGCACCCACAAAAACAAAAAGGGCCGACTCCCGCCACTGGAGCCAGCAGGGGCCACAGGAGCCCTGGGGCTCCCCCACAGCCCACAGGATGGGTGCTGGGCAAGGAGCCAGCAGGGGCCATGGGTGCCCTGGGATCTCCCCACAGCTGACAACATGTTTTGAAGATGTGGGTGCCCCAGGGGGAACCAGGGTGCCCACTGTCACGAAAATTGTTGGCTTTCGCCAGTACCCGCTATGGGTCCTGGTGTGGAGCCGGCAGGGTCTGCGGGGGCTTTGGGGCTCCCACTGCGGTCCCCTATATTTGCCATGTTTTGGGTGCCATGGGTGTGCATCGGGTGCCCATAAAAAAAAAGGACAGAGTTATAAATGAGCTGCAGAAGACGCTCATTTATCATTTACTATTCCTGCAAGCAGTGCCTCATAAGGCCCTAGGGCTTTTTTAAATTATATTTTGTCTTCTTGGTGGTACCCCTAGACGGGGCAGGGGCACCACCAACGTTTTTTTAATGTGGTTGAGCCTTCTGAACGCCCCGAGAACCTATCCCCTGGGGCTAACCAATTTTTTTTAGTTGGGAGGTGAGTGTGTGGCCCCCCTACCAGAGCCTTTTAAAGGTCCTGGGGACCCCATCCACAGGGCCCATTTTTTTTTATTTGAGAAGGGGGGGTGCAACCCCCATCTCCGAACCCTGGGGCCGATCACTCTTTTATTTGGGGAGGGGGGCGTGGAGCCCCCGTGCCCAAGTTATAGTAATGCCCTGGACCCCATCCCCCACTGCCAATAACTTTTTTTAATGGGGAAGCATCATGCAGCCCTCCTCAATAGGCCTTCAGTAGGGCCCCGGGGACTGCATACCATGTGTCTGAAATTAGATTAGTTTAGTTTATTCGACCAATATATGGTCATGAACACAATAAAATAAACAAATACATTACTTTATAATACAAGATAAAAATACGGTATATCATCTGTTTAAAGCACATTTTTGTGCAGATCACTATTTCAGAGTACTATGAATAAAACAGATCGCCAGACTCACGTTGTGCAACTTGTTGCTAAAGTGCTCGTGCTCACATATATCTTGATAGTTCCATGCATCAATAAGTAAATCTAAAACATGCAGCAGTCTCCTATCAGAGTCACAGTGATGATATCTAAAAATATTGTTAAAACTATCAATTTGTCCGAATACATAATTAAAATCTATATGATCTCGATTACCCATGGTCAGGTACCTCTGCCAATTAAATTTTTAAGTCTGATTTCAGCATTAAGTTTTTACCATAATGTAAGACCTAAAAACTGTATGTACCAGATTGACTTGTGACCACAGGATAACCTAAGTGTTTTTTAAGAATTTGCCACGTATGCGCCAAGCGAACAACAAGTATCTTGATACTGGAAAGACTATCCTCTCTATGTTTTTACTTCTTAGGATGTGCATAGCCTCAGTGTGGCGTAAAACAGAAAGTGACCGACACACAAGAATTATCCACCTTCTCCTAATTTTTTAATAAGCCGGACAAAAGAACATAAAGTGTTCCAGTGATTCAGGAAAAGAATTACATGCTGGGCAGCATTTTGAGGAACCCCCCTTCCATCTACTTGTTACTATATTGAGGGGTAAAGTGCCACATCTTAATTTCAAGTACAACAAACTAGCTTCTGGGCGCTCAATCTGGTCCAACATTTTCCATAAAAAAATTGTTAAGGGGCCATGCACTGTTTCAAAGAGCCAATTACTAAGGATGTGATCCCAATATCTCACCTTTAATTTCTCTATCAGCCCTTTATCTTGCTTTTCTGGGTTATCCCAAACATCTTCTAGTCTGTTTATACGATCAATTTTTCACATTTTTGAGCCAATGATTCTTACCCCACTCATCTAGTGCTATTAGCTCTGACATAGCTTGTTTAATTGGCATCTGTGATTTACCCGTCCAGATCTTAATCCAATAAAGCAATGATTTCAATATGGTTGTATGTGATATAGACCTTAAACCCAGGTCAAAGTGCATCGGCACGAGTGGGGTACTATCTAGCAATAACAGAGTAGCTCTAATAAATGTGTTTTCTACCAACTCCAGCCCTTTTGAATTTCCAAAAGCCCATCATTCTGTTCCATAAAGGGCAGTCCTAGTCCCCTTGCACAGTAAATTTCCTAACCCGGGCACATAACATGGGACGATAGTTTGACCGCTTAAGTTTCTTCACAACCGCAGCTCCAACATGTTGGAGAGACATTTGGCTTTTCATGATTTGAGCTGACCATGACATGTTACTCGCCAGCCTCACACCTAAATAGTCAAATCCATTAACCTGTTCCAGGTACTTAGGGCCTAGTCTCAGTTTGCCCTTGAAAAGACTTATTGGGGCAGAAAGTCATAAACTTGGTTTTAAACCATTAATTACTAAGCCAAACGACTCACATATTCTGTAAACCTATCCAAGATATTTTGTAGGCCCATAAGAGCCTTAGAGATTAGTAGTGTGTCCTCTGCAAAAAGTAATGCGCGGACTTGTTGACCTACTAGTTTAGGGGGATCTCCCTTACAGTCATATAGCTTATTGACTAACCCATTCATATATAATATAAAGAGGGTTAGGGCTAACACACGCCCTTGTCGGACCCCATGAGAAACATTTATGCGCCCTGTCAATTTACCATCTCTGCCCCACCTAACTTGTGCAAAGTTCCTCTGATGTAAATGGAGCACTACTTTCAGCATTTCTGACGGCATCCCCATTTCCCTTTAAGCGTCCCATAACCTTTCTCCGGGTATCAGGTCAAAGGCCAATTTAAGGTCTACTACTACAACGTACAAGTGACCATTGTTAATCAGAACCTACTTCCAGACAATTAACAGAAACCTAAACACTCCATCGATGGTACTTGTATTGGGCCTAAATCCTGCTTGTAGGTGTGACAATATCTGTTTTTCCTCCATCCAGATCTGGATCTTAACCAATAACTGTTTGCTAAAACATTTCTGGGCTGCATCTATTAAAGCTGATAAGTCTGTAATTTACTGGATCCTCTTTGTCTCCCTTCCTGTAAATGGGGATGATCTCCACCCCTTTCCAAGTTTGTGGGATATCCGCCCCTCTGGCATATCACATTTGATATTCTGTTTAGAATAAACCCCATGCTTTGGGCTCTAAACTATAAAGGTCATTAGAGATCCTGTCCAGGCCGAGTGCCTTCCCATTTTTCATATTCCCTATGGCTGCGATGGTTTCTTCCATAGTAAAGAAAAGCGATTCAGAGGGCCCTCTGTCTATCTCTTTACACTCGTCTTTCTTAACAGCATGTGTTGGCAGCCCTTCTGCTGAGTATAATGTGGGAAAATGAGCTTCCCAGATATGAGGGTGTATGTGGAAATCATCATCGCTTACTGCGTAGGGTACACCTTTAGCCATAACATGCCAAAAAAGTACGATTATCCTTCGATGGGGCTGCCCTGGCTAAATCCCGCCAGTCGGATTCCTACTAGCATTTCTTTGCCTGTGTTTGCATTCTTTTATAGTGTCTTCTCCCTTCTCTTATGAGAATCATATTACCCTCTTTCATTGCAGTAAGAAGCTTGGCTTTAGCTTGTTTGTAATCCTCATTGTACTATTCTGCCGCCTTGCGTTTTTTAACTATAACCATGGGAGTTATATATATATATATATATTTTTAGAGTTTTATATAGCGCGAACTAGACCCGAAGATATCAGGTATCAGAGCGCTTTACATGAGCACCAGTTTCGTTACAGATGGACACATTCATTTTTGTTGGGCACGGGGAGATTAAGTGACTTGCCCAGAATCACTGGATGTTGAGTGTCGTTGCTGAGACTCGAACCCGGTTCCCCTGCTTCGAGGTCGACCGCTCTAGCCGTAAGGCTACATCCTCTATATATATAAAATACTTTCTTAATCCTCCAGAGTAAATCCATCAATACATCCATCTCAGTTATATCTTTTAACTCTGGGATTCCAAACCTAGTCAGGGCCCTTTCAACATCCCTATAGAGGCTGGTTAGTGTCTCCTTATTCATTTTTTACCTGGGGTCACTTTACCCTCCTACCATCGTTGGATGTTATTATTGGGGGTTCTATCTTACAAGATATCTGTTTCGAGTGCAAATAGGGGATATTAGTCATCTCAAGGTCTAGGGCAATGCATCTGACGTTTTTTTGGGAAGGGGGGCATTGGGCCACTCTCTCCAAGGCTTGCCCCATCCCTCGGGGCCAAATAATGTTTTGTGGGGAGGGGGCATGGGCCCGCAATCCTAGCAATCCAGTGACCTCAGGATCCCATCCCACGGGGCAAGTTGGAGGCAATGTCCCAGAGACCACGTCCCCCAGGACACTGCAGTACCCTGCCTGTAAGTGCGAGAGCACGGAGAAGTTCAACTTCCTGACCCTGCTCTTGCATGCAGGGAACACAGGTTTTCTCGTCCCAGTAGGAGCAGAAAAATGCTGCTCCAGCCAGGTGGGAGTACACAAATGCAGCCGGCTCCCACCGCACCCAGGATGGATGCAGGCAGGGGAGCCGGCAGAGTCCGTGGGGGACCTGGGATCCTCATCATAGCCCATGGGCCACCATTGCTGTTGTCGGCCCTTGTGGGACCAGGGCACCCACAGCATTTTTAAATTTGTTGAGGCCCTGGGGAATGTGGTCCCCAGGGCCTCATAATAGCCTGGAGAGAGGAGGCCGCACACTCCCCTCTCTTTTAGTAATGTAATGCGTCCCCAGGGCTTGGTAATGGCTCGGGGAGTGGGGCCGCATGCCCTCACTCCCCGTAAAAATGTAATGCGGCCCCCATGGATGGTGTCCCCAAGACCTGGTAATGGCCTGGTAATGGGTCAGTGAGGGGGATTGCACACCCCCTACCTGTTCATTATTAATATAAATAGCCCCCCAGCCCTGGCCCAAGCGGGGGTGGGAGTAAAACTAAAATGTGGAGGTGCCTGGCATTTTTTAATAGGACCGTGGGTCTGGGATAAGTGTAAAATGCAAAATATTGACCCCAGGACTAGGGGTGCAGGGTATATGTTTTTTATTTTATTTGTTTCTAGGACATAGGACTGAGATCCGGAGTCATAAAATGGCTGCTGCTACATCTTTGATGATGTGGTGGCAACCAATCAGATCTTATCTTTAGATCTGTCAGGTCCACTGATCCTCTGCTGCCTGATATATATACATACATTTTTAACATTAATTTTTCGAAAGCTACGGAATGGATTTTCACCAAATCACAAAAAAGCACGTTTTGTGGACCAAGATACAGCTTTCTGCCAAATTTGGTGTAATTTCATTCAGCCATTTTTGTGGTACCTCCGTTCATACATTCACAAAATATCACAATAAACGTTTATCTCATTTAGGTTTGGCACAGAAAGCTTCATGCCGATCCTTCGAGGTAGAGAAAAAATAATTGGGCAGGAGAGGTTAAAACAGTGTTTCCCTTTTAACTCGGATAGGAAACTTAAAGACTCCGAATGGAATTACACCATATTTGCTATGAACTGGAACTTTACTCACAATAGTGCCTTTTCTTGGTTTGGTGTACTCAGTAGTTTCAGAAAAAAGGCTTTGAAGGGTGAAGATAACTTAACAGTCGAACAGGAGTTTTTTGATTTGTCTGTCTCTGTTTGATGAATTTGCACAAAATTTGGCAGACGTATAGCTTACTTTTAGTTGTTTTTTTAATTTGTGCAGTTCTGTTGGGGGCATAATTAAAACAGGGCTGGCAAAAAAGTGATAATTTGCTAGTAAATGGGGCATCCTTTGATAAACCCACATGAAAGTTAGAATTTTTAGACTGCTGTGGGTACAGCAAGTTTTGTTTCGATTCAACAAGGGTAGGCAAACTTAAAATCCAAAAACATCTTTGTGTGCTACTACCTTTGATGCTGTTAAATTAATCTGGATGTAGTTTGGCCGGCTGATCTCAATTTAAACTGAGGGCACAGATTTCAAGTTTCAATGAGATCTAGAAAAAACATTTTATTTGCTAATAACTTTAATGTGATTTCATAGACCTGGACGAGATTTGGCAGACATTTCAAGTGTTTAACATACTACTGATATGTCAGGTTTCTTGATGATCCATCAAGGATGGCATGATTAAAATAGGAGGCAAAACATTTTAATTTGTTAATAACTTTGGCACCCTTTTTCAAAGCCATACAATATTTGTCAGGAATGTATGTGTTTAGTTTTGTGTTGCTATGCAATATTAAGCCCAATCCAATACAAGGAACCCAGGTTACATGGAAACCTGACAAGATGGAAGAGAGGGGACGGTTGGGGGAGGGGGGGTGGGCCAAACAAGCTTTTATTGTGTTATGCCTTTGGCAGCATTTCACAGAATAGCATGAAAGCTGGGATACCAGAATTGGGGTTAACTCTCAAACTGCATGTATATCTGACAGCTGACTAAATGGGAGGTTGGGGGGGGGCTCTGTCAGTTCAATGTTACACAGGACCTAAGGCCAACCCCTCCTGTATTCACTAAAGCCATGCACAGCGATGGCTAGCAGCCTGTAGAGGTGGCTACTTTTTTAGAGGTTGGAACTAGTATGTCATCAAAAAATATAAAATCAATGAAAAAGTGAAGTTATAGTTAGTTTTGGCCATAACACCTAAGGTATGTTTTAAACAAACTCTTAAATGCAATTAAAAAACAACAGTTAATGAGCAGTTTTGGTAAGCTCTGACCATAGCACATAATATATGTTTTTTTTAAAAACCTCTTAAATTCAATTTAAAAAAAACAACAGTTAATGTGCAGTTGTGGTTAGGAGATAAGAAAGAAACACCATAGGTTTGACTAGCACCGCAAAGTATAGCTGGCACGCCTACCCTGCAAACCACAACAAGCACAATAAATGGCATGCATGTCAACTTCACAATATTTATAACAATAATTAAAAGGACTCCACATCACATCTTCACATTACAGCACATAAACTAACAAATCTTTCTGTGTCCATAGTCGTGTCATATATAATGTTAATGGTTAGGCAATATGTGAAGTAACTAGTGAGATCATGTATGTTAGATTTGAAGTCACTTTTTACATCAGGGATGAGGTCATGAGCATTGCATTTGGTTGCAAACTATGGTTTGCATGGAAGGTGAGCAAGCTATGGTTTGTAGAGGTAACCATAACCAGAGAATTTCAGGGTGTCATATATATATGAGCAAGGCAGTAATGCCAAACCGCGTAACAGCGAAAGAATAAAACGCAGAAGAAACTGTGTCTGTTTTCTATTGGGAATCGGTGTACATATATATATATATATATTCACTGAAAAAACCATAGGTTTCAGGGGCGTCATAGTTAGTTGGACATTTCACTCGTACAAAACCATAGAAATTCCCCCGTTATAGTTAGTTCAGCTAACTATAACTCGCGCGCTCCACAATGCACTGCTGATGACGTCACATATTACATCACTCATGACATGGTCAGTGACATCACTCATGACATCACTGATGACATCTCAAATGACATCACTGATGACATCACTGATGACATCATCCTTGTGATAGAGTGGCAGACCTCCTCTCACCCTAATATAACCTTTGATACACACACTCAAAAATACAAACTAACATTTTCAAAACAATGGACATACCAATACCAGTTACAACACACCTATTCAGTAATTCCAAGATCTACACACACATCCACTCATTCACCAACAGTCCCTATACAGTCACTCATACATGTACTCACTCATCATATGTACTCATACACCTATACATCCTGTTACACACTGCCACTCATCCATAGAGTTACTCACACACATAGTCACACATGCAAACAAAGTATCAAACATCCATTTACTTGCATATACAGTTATACACACACTACCACACTTACTTCTACAGAAACTTACACATACTTACTCTCTTAAACAATCACTTATAGAAACACCTACTTATTTGTACAGGAACTCTTCCAATCTCTCACTCTCACATATACTCACATATACTCACTTATATACACCAATACTCACATATACTAGTTTAAAACATATGTAGTTACTCATAAAGACACTATTGAGGCAGTCATTCACTCACTAACACACCCATACACCTACACAGTCCTGCACACATGCTGTCTTCAACACATACAAACAGTGAGTCACTCAATCAATCAAAGTGAGTCACTCATTCATGCATCTATGCACTAAGTAATACCCCCCACCGAACCATACAGACACTCAGACACTCATACTGATACTCAAAAAACCAACTAATAACCCATATAGACACTCATGTAGCTGCTCACCGACCCATGCAGCCACTTATACACAAAGTGAGAGACTGATACAGATATTTTCATATTTAAACATTACTCACTAACCCATGTATTCACTAAGATACACTTAGTCAGTTATACAATCAATTTTACAAAAAAATCATCCATTTAGACACTTATATACCCATTTATTCTTCCATCGACCTTGAGATATACATATATAAAACATATTTAATTTTCAGAAAAACACACATTCACTGGATGATGTCATCAGTGATGTCATCAGTGATGTCATTTGAGATGTCATCAGTGATGTCATGAGTGATGTCACTGACCATGTCATGAGTGATGTAATATGTGACGTCATCAGCAGTGCATTGCGGGCGCGCGAGTTATAGTTAGCTGAACTAACTATAACGGGGGAATTTCTATGGTTTTGTACGATTGAAATGTCCAACTAACTATAACGCCCCTGAAACCTATGGTTTTTTCAGTGAATTTCTAAGGTTTTTAAATGCTAATTTCTAACTATAACGTGCCTGAAACCTATGGTTTTTTCAGTGAATTTCTAAGGTTTTTTAAATGCTAATTTCTAACTATAACGTGCCTGAAACCTATGGTTTTTTCAGTGAATATATATATATTTATTATACTATGTATACATGTGAAAATGTCTCGGTCCCCTGTTTGCCTCGGTGGCACGGAAAAAATGGGTGGAACTGACGTCAGCACGCCGACGAGGTCCTCTTATGGCTCCGATGACGTCATACGGTGTCGCGAGCGGAGCCATGCTCGTTGACGTGGGAGAGCTAGGAAAGAATTTCCGTGGAATGCTGGTGCAGGGGATATTCACCTAAGTGTTCAGGCTAGTCCTTTGGGAGCAACTGTTTATGTTGCCACTCCAGAAACCGAAACCAGTGATCCGAGGGCAGAGGCCCTGCAGATGGCACACGAGGTGGGGTGCCCAGTCGTGTGCACCGGCGGGGCAGCGAAGTGACAAGCACTACAACACACAAAAAAGGTAACGAGGGCACTGAATAACACAGGATCTTCTCTTTGTATCTGGCAGGAACAACGAAGTTAAAATGCCCTAGTACCAAAATGTAGAATTAGTGCTACAACGGTCTTCAAGAGGACCTGCGATGCCGCTTCTGCCTCCCGTACCCTGGAGGCGGCACATGGGTCACGCGGTACGGTCATACTGCGGTGGGACGCACACTCGTTGACCTCTCATGGCACTGCTCCACACTTCAGGGAGGACGCTTTCCATTAGCTATGTTTTCTGATGACATGTCGTGCCGGCCCCGTCCAACAACAGAACTCCTTAAGATCCAAACAGACTCTTCCACACTCTCACCGGAAGTGAAACCAGGCCACGCGGACACTTTCACAATACAACAGCCGGGAATGCACTTTTCGGTAAAAAACCACATTCCTTCCTCCTAATTAATCAAATAAACGTCTCACTGAAGAACAGGGGCCAGCTTCGATCGGTAAACAGCCGTTACAACGACTTTTTACTTTGCGATACCATTACAACGCATGCATTACCACGCATGCGTTGTATATCACGAAGTCATTACTACGCATTTTTTTAGGACGCATGGTCATTTACCACGCATGCCTTTACAGCGAATTTTGTTGTAAAGGTATGTATGGTAAATGACCATGCGTTCTAAAAAACATGTAGATGATCCATGTCGTTGTAAGGATACAGAGGCTGTTCCGTTTCCTCACAACGACGTACACCGCCCCTCAGAGATGACGTGAAGCAGGAACCACGAGGAGAGAGGAACCATGAGGAGTGAGAGGTAAGGGGGATTGGGCATGGGGTGGGGGTTTCTTTTCTAGGGTTTAGGGTAGTGCAGTGGTGTTTGGGTGGTGTAGGAGGTCGTGCTGGGGGTAATGTTTTAGGGTTTAGGGTAGTGCAGTGGTGTTTGGGTAGTGTAGGGGTTCATGCTGGGGGTAGTGTTTTAGGGTTTAGGGTAGTGCAGTAGTGTAGGGGGTCGTGCTGGGGGTAGTGTTTTAGGGTTTAGGGTAGTGCAGTGGTGTATGGGTAGTGTAGGGGGTCGTGCTGGGGTAGTGTTTTAGGGTTTAGGGTAGTGCAGTGGTGTTTGAGTAGCGTAGGGGGTCATGCTGGTGGTAGTGTTTTAGGGTTTAGGGTAGTGCAGTGGTGTTTGTGTAGTGTAGGGGGTCATGCTGGGGGTAGTGTTTTATGGTTTAGGGTAGTGCAGTGGTGTTTGGGTAGTATAGGGGGTTGTGCTGGGGGTAGATTTAGGGTTTAGGGTAGTGCAGTGGTGTTTGGGTAGTGTAGGGGTAGTGCTGGGGTAGTGTTTTAAGGTTTAGGGCAGTGCAGTGGTGTTTGTGTAGTGAAGGGGGTCATGCTGTGGGTAGTGTTTTAGGGTTTAGGGTAGTGCAGTCGTGTTTGTGTAGTGTAGGGGGTCGTGTTTTAGGGTATAGGGTAGTGCAGTGGTGTTTGGGTAGTGTAGGGGGTCATGCTGGGGTTAGTGTTTTAGGGTTTAGGGTAGTGCAGTGGTGTTTGGGTAGTGTAGGGGGTCGTGCTGGGGGTAGTGTTTTAGGGTTTAGGGTAGTGCAGTGGTGTTTGTGTAGTGTGGGAGGTCATGCTGGGGGTATATTTAGGGTTTAGTGTAGTGCAGTGGTGTTTGGGTAGTGTAGGGAGTCGTGCTGGGGGTAGTGTTTTAGGGTTTAGGGTAGTGCAGTAGTGTTTGGGTAGTGTAGGGAGTCGTGCTGGTGGTAGTGTTTTAGGGTTTAGGATAGTGCAGTTATGTTTGGGTAGTGTAGGGTGTCATGCTGGGGGTAGTGTTTTAGGGTTTAGGGTAGTGCAGTGGTGTTTGGGTAGTGGAGGGGGTAGTGTTTTAGGGTTTAGGGTAGTGCGCCTAACCAGCCACAATATCCGTGGACAAAGGGGATCCTGACTCTTTGGAACGCTCCGTCAATTGAATAATTTGGGTCAAGGGCCCTACCACGTCCAAGACCTATCAATTCCTTTCTTGGGATCCCTCATATACTTGGAGAAAAAGGTACATAGTTTCTCATCAATTTCAGGCGTGTGTGCCACCTTCCCCTTCAGTGAGGGCCTGGGGCATTCTGTCAGGTTACGCTCCGCGGGATCCAGTTGCAGCAAGAAAGGGTCCACCTCCTGATATCACCAACACCCCAATTACACAGGGTGTTCGAGCGATCAGGCGAGGGAAAGGAGAGGGAAGGTTCAGCAGGGGAATAGAGCCTGTAACAACAAAAGAACAGAGCTATAGACAGGGTAATAGAACATCTACTCTCAATATGTCTCGCTAGATAGTTCCTATACCTGGCAATGGATGTAGCAGTGTTTAGGTTCCTTAAGGAATCACCAGACGTCACACAGACCAAACATCCGACCTGAAACAAGAACCAACAAACGTTAGTGCATTGGGACAACTCAAACCATCAGAGCATATCATGCGCCTTGCATTCTTCATACATACCGAGGTACTTCAAGACAATCGCAAATAAGATAGGCCTCTTGTGATAGTTACTAAAATATAATCCCCACACTCCATTGTCCCCATAAGTTTTGTAATCCACCGGAATTCCAAAGACCCCAAAAGCAAACTATATCCTTGCCCATATACGGTAATACGCATTTGCTTCACCGCTGTATTCCGCTATGCAACATGAGTAGGATACTAAGGCTCCAATCGTAGTTCAATTACATCCTTCATGACCAAACGCAGTTACTTCACTGCAGTGTTCCCCCTGGGAGAATGAGTTGAGCACTGTCTTTCCGAATCAAGTTCAAAAACCTACATACACGGAAATACGCGGTTTACTCACCGCTATATCCCGCTATGTGACAATGTGAGTTCCGTCTCCGATGAGAATAAGCTAAACGCTAACGTACACGGCGATACGCGGTTGACTCACCGCTGTATCCCGCTACATGACAACTGAGTTCCGTTTTTGCAATATAAGGCTAAACGTCGACGTACACGGCAATACGCGGTTGACTCACCGCTGTATTCCGCTACGTATAAATACTCCAGCAATGCCACTGAAACCAAGGCTGGCCTCGGGGAACCCTCCACCAACGATACTCACGCTTCTGCCCAGCTTCTACGGCAATCCTAGCCATTCGTTGAGCACTACAGCCGCAGTTCACCGCCAGCGTGATCCGCCATGACCATCTTTCCCCCGGCCGAGAAACAGTGAAAGGACCAACTCGAATTACGCACGCCATCCCGTGCATCCACCGTAATTTATCCCCTTCCATGATGAGGGCATCATGGGTATTGTAGTTCAGGGTACGATGTGGCAGGCGCTGCTCCGCTCGTTCCCTGACACATTCTCCCCTCATCCTATTCCTGACCTCCCTTTCAAGGGGTTGATGGATTTTCCCCACCACATACTCTGCCACTTTGGCGTCAGGTGTCCACTCTGCCGACCTAGGATGGTAAATTTGGGTAGGCTCGAACATGTCCGAGTGGACCCCGTCCCCAACCGGGGACTGAGAGGAGTGGGACTCTGGACGCCAGGGACGCCCGAGTCCTTATCCTCATCGGAGGAGAAATCGTCCTCCGATACACCCTCTCCCTCTAAGGGAAACCCGCCGTCGGGGACTACAATAGTGGTGACAGTGTCGCAATTTTCTCCGGGCCCCTCCTCCTCCCGGCAGGGTGCATGTTTTAGCGTTAGCGCACTCTTGAGGAAGGTCTCCGTAAGTTTATCAAATCCTTCCAAGTGCCCCGCGTTATGCTTAACGGCCCTTTTATTCCCCATCTGGGAGCTACTTGGACCCGCCACCACCAGATCTGGGTCACTGAACACCCCAGGGATGCTTTTCGCCAGCTTATCAACCTGATCCCTAAGAGGAGCCAGCGCCCTAGAAATAGCCAGAGAGAGGGCTTGGTCCACTGCTGGAGGGAGAAGTTGGGGGCCATTCCTCCTCCACTTCCTGGTAGGAGGAGTAAAAATGGTCTTCTGGAGAAGACATGATAGCAGAGGGTGTGAGCACAGAACAAATGCCCTTAAAATCCTTAAGACAGCCCCCTCGCCGGTGCTCCAAAAGCTGGGCTTTCCCCGAAGCTGTTATAAGAATAGACTGAGGCGCAATACCAATTACCACCACCAGGTGGCGCTGGTCACTAACGTGGCCGTGTGGGGAAATCACTGTGTAGCGGTGTCAAAATTAGGCGAGGGTTGGTCGGGAATCAAGCGGACACTAAAGGAGTGACCGGATTCCCAAACGCGCGTAAAGACCAGCGGGAGTGCTCGACGGAGCTGCCTCGCTCGGACCAGACGCGCCTGACAGGATCTCACCACGCGCAGAGCACACAGCGGGAGAAACTGCGAGGGGGAGAACGCGCTCGGGCAAGAGCCTGCTGCGCAGGGAATATGAAACAATACTAAGGCAATAATGCTAATAACGTGCACAAGAAACCGCTATACAAACAGCAACAACGTCAGATTAAGTCAAGAATGTAAGGAATGCACTTAACTGACGAGCAGTGAAGAAAGAGGAAGCGGAAGGGACGTCACGATATTATATACGATGGACTGTGATATGATTGGACTATAGTTGCCTTGGAGACTACCCCCTAATGGTTCATGGGTTGTGTAGTCTTTTGTTTAATGATTGTTGTGTTACGTTTTCTTTGAACTGCTATGCAAATAAAGTGAGGAAAGATATGCATAATCCTCGCCTCCGTCCTGCCATAGAATTCATTAAACTTTATTTGATCTGATTTAGAAACATAGATCATAAAAGTGTACATAAAAACAGTAAATCCTCTTTCCTAATACAATACAGTGAGAATTAATTAAAACCAGTAGGTAAAAACGGGTGTTACAAAGCCCGGTTCAGCGCAACTTCAGGTTAACAGAATCGTAAAGTTCAATGTTTCGCAAGATCAATCTCATGTACTTTCGTGCAAAATACGCAATAAGGGATCCAAGTAAGATGTAACGCTCCAATACCTGACCAGTTTGCACTATATAAAACTGCAGAAAAACTCAAAATAAAAAGTGTTTTGCACACTTCTGTCATTGGGCTATATGTGGGCTACATCTGGGTGATATTTGTGCTACATTTGGGCTCTTTTTTCTCTGGTGGCCATCTTGGGAGACTTATTTGTTATGAAGTTTCCTAATTTCTTCATTTACTGCAGTCTCCTCAGTAGGAAATGCTTTCAGTTTTTTACTTTGATTCCATCAAGAAGGCATTCAGATGTGTCACACATTTGCCATAAATTCAGAATGTTAGCACTCTAGTTGTTCATTAGATCACTGTAGTAAAGCTACTGCTCACCAGGGAGTTAACTGGAAGTCTACT
Source organism: Calotriton arnoldi (assembly GCA_963921515.1). NCBI lineage: Eukaryota > Metazoa > Chordata > Amphibia > Caudata > Salamandridae > Calotriton > Calotriton arnoldi. Next base: position 1,017,248 of record CAWUFW010000565.1, on the reverse strand, counting down.
GCTGGTATTGAAAGTGATTTTTTCAGTCTGCATGTCAGAATTTTGTAATGAAATAGAAGAGGATTTGAGATCTCACTTAAAACATGCTCTAAATTTTCTTTCTGCAGCACTAACCATAATTTCTATGACAAAATGAACCCCATCATTTTGTTCCTTTTTAAATTAAATGTTTTAAGTGTTACCAGTTTATTTCAATCAAGATGGCTTCAGGTGTGCCATACTTTTGTCATAAGTAAGGCTGTTAGCACTCTAGTTGTTCTTTAGAATACTCTGGGAAGCTGCAGTAGAACACAAAGGCATCAACTGACAGGCTGCTCCTGTTGAAATATAACAGGAAGATATTTGAGATCTCACTTAAAACATGTCCTAATTTTTCTTTCTATAGCACTAACCATAATTTCTATGACAAAATGAACCCCCTCATTTTGTTCCTTTTTAAATTAAATGTTTTAAGAGTTACCAGTTTATTCCAATCAAGATGGCTTCAGGTGTGCCATAATTTTGTCATAAGTAAGACTGTTAGCGCTCTAGTTGTTCTTTAGAACACTCTGGGAAGCTGCAGTAGAACACAAAGGAATCAACTGACAGTCTCTGCCCTTGTTGGATGTACATGTTTTATGAGAATGTCAGACTTAATTCTCACATGACTGAGAAAGATAATGTGAATTTACAGAAAATATGCTCTCATTTTAGCTTCTGGAGCACCTTCCAAAACTGTATGGGCAAGCATGTGAAAATAGTTTTCTCTCAAACATGATTCATGATATCCCAGCAGAAGGTTTTTCACAGGGTAAAATCACCTTAGAACACACCACAATTCCTGAAATTGGTACCATCAACAAATGAATTCTAATGTAACTAAAGTCTGTTATCACCCTTTATAGTTCTCCTTTTGGTAACCCTCACAATCTTCGATTCACTACAATGCATTTCAATGGGGTACTATCATTTATATTGGTCCCAAGATGGCTGCCAGCAATTCCAGGATGAAGTGCTGACAGCCAATCAGATCTCACGATGCCATGTGTGGTTAGGCTCCGCCCAGATATATATGTGTTTTCTTTTTCAAATTTCTCAGGAACTACTGAACGGATTTACACCATTTAACCAAAAGGCACGACTCTGAACCAAGGGCTACCTTTTTGCCAAATTTGATGTAATTCCGTTCAGCAGTTCGGGCTGTAGCTGCGATGAAAGGTTCCTATGGAAAATTGCATGGGGAAAACACGTTTTGGGACCCCCTTTTTCTCGGCCCCCACTTGACGAATCACCCCGAGACTTTCAGGATAGGAGCGGACCGGAGCGCCCCACGAGTTTTGAAAATTTCGCGAAGATTCGTCAACCGGCGGCCAAAGTTATTTCAAATAGAATGTTGCGGATTTCCTATGGAAAATAGGTCCTAACTATAACTATCTACTGGCGACCGCCAGTAGATAATATATATTCACTGAAAAAACCATAGGTTTCAGGGACGTTATAGTTAGAAATTAGCATTTAAAAAACCTTAGAAATTCACTGAAAAAACCATAGGTTTCAGGGAGGTTATAGTTAGTTGGACATTTCACTCGTACAAAACCAGAGAAATTCCCCCGTTATAGTTAGTTCAGCTAACTATAACTCGCGCCCCCGCAATGCACTGCTGATGACATCACATATTACATCATTCATGACATGGTCAGTGACATCACTTATGACATCACTGATGACATCTCAAATGACATCACTGATGACATCACTGATGACATCATCCAGTGACTGTGTGTTTCTGTAAAGTTTAAATATGTTTTATATATATGCCAAGGTGTATTGAAGAATGAGTGGGTCTATAAGTGTCTGGATGGATGATTTAGTAGGTGCGTGACTGACTGTATAAGTGAGTGATTAAATGTGTCTTACTGAATGCATGGGTTGGTGAGTATCTACATGAGTGTGTATATCGGTTATTGATTTGTTGCTTGAGTATTTGTATGGGAGACTGAGTGTGTGTGTGGGTGGGTGTGAGGTGTGTGACTCTGTGCATAGATGTGTGAGTGGTTGATTCACTGGGTGTATGGGTTCAAGAGTGCATGTGAAAACAGCTGTATGGGCGGGTGAGTGTGTGTATGGGTGTGTTGGTGAGTGAATGGATGTCTCAGTGGTACATGTCCAAGTAACTACATAGGGAAAAGGCTGTATGTGAGAGTTGGAGTATAAATGACTATACGTGAGAGTCAGTGATTGGGAGAGTGGCTGTATGGATGAGTGTGTACTTGTATCAGTGATTATATAAGAGAGTAAGTATGCGTTACTATCTGTATAGGTGAGTAAATGGGAGTGTGATTGATTATTTGCATGACTGACTAGGTGTGTAACTCCATGGATGAGTGGCGGTGTGTGAGTGTCTGTATAGGTGTATGAGTGCATATGATAGTGTTGTATTAATGAGTGACTGCATGTATGAGTGATTGTATGGGTGAATGAGTGGATGTGTGTGTAGACCTAGGAATCAGTGATTGCGCATGTAGTAACTGGTATTGGTGTGTCGATGGTTTCGAAAATGGTAGTCTGTATTTTACAGTGGGTGTATCAAAGGTTATATTAGAGTGTGAGAAGGTGCATCAGATTTTCACGTGGATGATGTCATCAGTGATGTCATCAGTGATGTCATTTGAGATGTCATCAGTGATGTCATCAGTGATGTCACTGACCATGTCATGAATGATGTAATATGTGACGTCATCAGCAGTGCATTGCGGGGGCGCGAGTTATAGTTAGCTGAACTAACTATAACGGGGGAATTTCTCTGGTTTTGTATGAGTGAAATGTCCAACTAACTATAACCTCTCTGAAACCTATGGTTTTTTCAGTGAATTTCTAAGGTTTTTTAAATGCTAATTTCTAACTATAACGTCCCTGAAACCTATGGTTTTTTCAGTGAATTTCAAAGGTTTTTAAATGCTAATTTCTAACTATAACGTCCCTGAAACCTATGGTTTTTTCAGTGAATTTCAAAGGTTTTTTAAATGCTAATTTCTAACTATGCCTACAAAGGTAGGACATGTGAAGAAAGAGGAAGAAAAGCGCACAAAGAAGCAAGACATGCAGAAAGAGGCAACAGAAGTCCAGAAAGACGAAGAAAAGTGCAAGAAGAAGCAAGAGATGTGCAGAAAGAACTAACAGAGGAGCAGAAAGTCCTCCTGTGCCCCCAACTTTTTGCTGACGGGTATTGGTGGTAACTGACTCTGACTAACCGGCCCTAGAGCCAGTGCTATGCTAAAAGACACTTAGAATACAGTGAAAACACCTACATACACTAGGGAACACTATGCGTTGGGGTACCCCTGTGATTAGCATGACTTCCTCTGTATTTGCCATGAGTTAGTGGGTCATTGGATGAGTACATGGGTACTGACTGGATGATTAGAGTACTGCAAGGAGAGTGGATGGTGAATTTATAAACGCTTGTGTTTTGGTGGAGTGATTGAATAAGGACATGTTACTGGTTGGGTGATTAGAGGAGTGCATGGGTAGTGACAAAGAGATGGCTGGGCTGCATCAGTAGTGCTCAGGGGATTGTATCAGTGCATGTGTTAGTGCCTGGGTCATTGCATGAGTACGTGGGTAGTGACTGGATGATTAGAGTACTGCAAGGAGAGTGCATGGTGAATTTATAAGTGCTTGGGTTTTGGCGGAGTGATTGGATAAGTACATGGTGCTTGCTGGGTGATAGGAGGAGTGCATGGGTAGTGACAGGGTGATGGCTGGACTGCATCAGTAGTGCTCAGAGTATTGTAGCAGTGCATGAGTTAGTGCCTGGGTCATTGGATGAGTACATGGGTACTGACTGGATGATTAGAGTACTGCAAGGAGAGTGGATGGTGAATTTATAATCGCTTGTGTTTTGGCGGAGTGATTGGATAAGGACATGGAACTGGTTGGGTGATTGGAGGAGGGCATGGGTAGTGACAAGGAGATGGCTGGACTGCATCAGTAGTCCTCAGTGGATTGTAGCAGTGCATGTGTTAGTGCCTGCGTCATTGCATGAGTACGTGGGTAGTGACTGGATGATTAGAGCACTGCAAGGAGAGTGCATGGTGAATTTATAAGTGCTTGTGTTTTGGCAGAGTGATTGGATAAGTACATGGTGCTCGCTGGGTGATTGGAGGAGTGCATGGGTAGTGACAGGGCGATGGCTGGACTGAATCAGTAGTGCTCAGGGTATTGTAGCAGTGCATGAGTTAGTGCATGCGTTATTGCATGAGTGCATGGGTACTGACTGGATGATTAGAGTAAAGCAAGGAGAGTGCACGGTGAATTTATAAGTGCTTCGGTTTTGGCGGAGTGATTGGATAAGTACATGGTGCTCGCTGGGTGATAGGAGGAGTGCATGGGTAGTGACAGGGCGATGGCTCGACTGCATCAGTACTGCTCAGGGTATTGTAGCAGTGCATGAGTTAGTGCATGGGTCATTGCATGAGTGCATGGGTACTGACTGGATGATTAGAGTAATGCAAGGAGAGTGCATGGTGAATTTATAAGTGCTTGGGTTTTGGCGGAGTGATTGGATAAGTACATGGTGCTCGCTGGGTGATAGGAGGAGTGCATGGGTAGTGACAGGGCGATGGCTGGACTGCATCAGTAGTGCTCAGGTTATTGTAGCAGTGCATGTGTTAGTGCCTGGGTCATTGCATGAGTACATGGGTAGTGACTGGATGATTAGAGTACTGCAAGGAGAGTGCATGGTGAATTTATAAGTGCTTGTGTTTTGGCAGAGTGATTGGATAAGTACATGGTGCTCGCTGGGGGATTGGAGGAGTGCATGGGTAGTGACAGGGCGATGGCTGGACTGCATCAGTAGTGCTCTGGGTATTGTAGCAGTGCATGAGTTAGTGCATGGGTCATTGCATGAGTGCGTGGGTACTGACTGGATGATTAGAGTAATGCAAGGAGAGCGCATGGTGAATTTATAAGTGCTTGGGTTTTGGCGGAGTGATTGGATAAGTACATGGTGCTCGCTGGGTGATAGGAGGAGTGCATGGGTAGTGACAGGGCGATGGCTGGACTGCATCAGTAGTGCTCATGGTATTGTAGCAGTGCATGAGTTAGTGCATGGGTCATTGCATGAGTGCATGGGTACTGACTGGATGATTAGAGTAATGCAAGGAGAGTGCATGGTGAATTTATAAGTGCTTGGGTTTTGGCGGAGTGATTGGATAAGTACATGGTGCTCGCTGGGTGATAGGAGGAGTGCATGGGTAGTGACAGGGCGATGGCTGGACTGCATCAGTAGTGCTCAGAGTATTGTAGCAGTGCATGAGTTAGTGCCTGGGTCATTGGATGAGTACATGGGTACTGACTGGATGATTAGAGTACTGCAAGGAGAATGGATGGTGAATTTATAAACGCTTGTGTTTTGGCGGAGTGATTGGATAAGGACATGTTACTGGTTGGGTGATTAGTGGAGTGCATGGGTAGTGACAAGGAGATGGGTGGACTGCATCAGTAGTCCTCAGGGGATTGTAGCAGTGCATGTGTTAGTGCCTGCGTCATTTCATGAGTACATCGGTAGTGACTGGATGATTAGAGTACTGCAAGGAGAGTGCATGGTGAATTTATAAGTGCTTGTTTTTGGGCGGAGTGATTGGATAAGTACATGGTGCTCGCTGGGTGATTGGAGGAGTGCATGGGTAGTGACAGGGCGATGGCGGGACTGCATCAGTAGTGCTCAGGGTATTGTAGCAGTGCATGAGTTAGTGCATGGGTCATTGCATGAGTGCATGGGTACTGACTGGATGATTAGAGTACTGCAAGGAGAGTGCATGGTGAATCTATAAGTGCTTGGGTTTTGGCGGAGTGATTGGATAAGTACATAGTGCTGGCTGGGTGATTGGAGGAGTGCATGGGTAGTGACAAAGAGATGGCTGGGCTGCATCAGTAGTGCTCAGGGGATTGTAGCAGTGCATGTGTTAGTGCCTGGGTCATTGCATGAGTACATGGGTAGTGACTGGATGATTAGAGTACTGCAAGGAGAGTGCATGGTGAATTTATAAGTGCTTGTGTTTTGGCGGAGTGATTGGATAAGTACATGGTGCTCGCTGGGTGATTGGAGGAGTGCATGGGTAGTGACAGGGCGATGGCTTGACTGCATCAGTACTGCTCAGGGTATTGTAGCAGTGCATGAGTTAGTGCATGGGTCATTGCATGAGTGCATGGGTACTGACTGGATGATTAGAGTAATGCAAGGAGAGTGCATGGTGAATTTATAAGTGCTTGGGTTTTGGCGGAGTGATTGGATAAGTACATGGTGCTCGCTGGGTGATAGGAGGAGTGCATGGGTAGTGACAGGGCGATGGCTGGACTGCATCAGTAGTGCTCACGTTATTGTAGCAGTGCATGAGTTAGTGCATGGGTCATTGCATGAGTGCATGGGTACTGACTGGATGATTAGAGTACTGCAAGGAGAGTGCATGGTGAATCTATAAGTGCTTGGGTTTTGGCGGAGTGATTGGATAAGTACATAGTGCTGGCTGGGTGATTGGAGGAGTGCATGGGTAGTGACAAAGAGATGGCTGGGCTGCATCAGTAGTGCTCAGGGGATTGTAGCAGTGCATGTGTTAGTGCCTGGGTCATTGCATGAGTACATGGGTAGTGACTGGATGATTAGAGTACTGCAAGGAGAGTGCATGGTGAATTTATAAGTGCTTGTGTTTTGGCAGAGTGATTGGATAAGTACATGGTGCTCACTGGGGGATTGGAGGAGTGCATGGGTAGTGACAGGGCGATGGCTGGACTGCATCAGTAGTGCTCAGGGTATTGTAGCAGTGCATGAGTTAGTGCATGGGTCATTGCATGAGTGCGTGGGTACTGACTGGATGATTAGAGTAATGCAAGGAGAGCGCATGGTGAATTTATAAGTGCTTGGGTTTTGGCGGAGTGATTGGATAAGTACATGGTGCTCGCTGGGGGATTGGAGGAGTGCATGGGTAGTGACAGGGCGATGGCTGGACTGCATCAGTAGTGCTCAGAGTATTGTAGCAGTGCATGAGTTAGTGCCTGGGTCATTGGATGAGTACATGGGTACTGACTGGATGATTAGAGTACTGCAAGGAGAATGGATGGTGAATTTATAAACGCTTGTGTTTTGGCGGAGTGATTGGATAAGGACATGTTACTGGTTGGGTGATTAGTGGAGTGCATGGGTAGTGACAAGGAGATGGGTGGACTGCATCAGTAGTCCTCAGGGGATTGTAGCAGTGCATGTGTTAGTGCCTGCGTCATTTCATGAGTACATCGGTAGTGACTGGATGATTAGAGTACTGCACGGAGAGTGCATGGTGAATTTATAAGTGCTTGTTTTTGGGCGGAGTGATTGGATAAGTACATGGTGCTCGCTGGGTGATTGGAGGAGTGCATGGGTAGTGACAGGGCGATGGCTCGACTGCATCAGTACTGCTCAGGGTATTGTAGCAGTGCATGAGTTAGTGCATGGGTCATTGCATGAGTGCATGGGTACTGACTGGATGATTAGAGTAATGCAAGGAGAGTGCATGGTGAATTTATAAGTGCTTCGGTTTTGGCGGGGTGATTGGATAAGTACATGGTGCTCGCTGGGTGATAGGAGGAGTGCATGGGTAGTGACAGGGCGATGGCTGGACTGCATCAGTAGTGCTCACGTTATTGTAGCAGTGCATGAGTTAGTGCATGGGTCATTGCATGAGTGCATGGGTACTGACTGGATGATTAGAGTACTGCAAGGAGAGTGCATGGTGAATCTATAAGTGCTTGGGTTTTGGCGGAGTGATTGGATAAGTACATAGTGCTGGCTGGGTGATTGGAGGAGTGCATGGGTAGTGACAAAGAGATGGCTGGGCTGCATCAGTAGTGCTCAGGGGATTGTAGCAGTGCATGTGTTAGTGCCTGGGTCATTGCATGAGTACATGGGTAGTGACTGGATGATTAGAGTACTGCAAGGAGAGTGCATGGTGAATTTATAAGTGCTTGTGTTTTGGCAGAGTGATTGGATAAGTACATGGTGCTCGCTGGGGGATTGGAGGAGTGCATGGGTAGTGACAGGGCGATGGCTGGACTGCATCAGTAGTGCTCAGGGTATTGTAGCAGTGCATGAGTTAGTGCATGGGTCATTGCATGAGTGCGTGGGTACTGACTGGATGATTAGAGTAATGCAAGGAGAGCGCATGGTGAATTTATAAGTGCTTGGGTTTTGGCGGAGTGATTGGATAAGTACATGGTGCTCGCTGGGTGATAGGAGGAGTGCATGGGTAGTGACAGGGCGATGGCTGGACTGCATCAGTAGTGCTCATGGTATTGTAGCAGTGCATGAGTTAGTGCATGGGTCATTGCATGAGTGCATGGGTACTGACTGGATGATTAGAGTAATGCAAGGAGAGTGCATGGTGAATTTATAAGTGCTTGGGTTTTGGCGGAGTGATTGGATAAGTACATGGTGCTCGCAGGGTGATAGGAGGAGTGCATGGGTAGTGACAGGGCGATGGCTGGACTGCATCAGTAGTGCTCAGAGTATTGTAGCAGTGCATGAGTTAGTGCCTGGGTCATTGGATGAGTACATGGGTACTGACTGGATGATTAGAGTACTGCAAGGAGAATGGATGGTGAATTTATAAACGCTTGTGTTTTGGCGGAGTGATTGGATAAGGACATGTTACTGGTTGGGTGATTAGTGGAGTGCATGGGTAGTGACAAGGAGATGGGTGGACTGCATCAGTAGTCCTCAGGGGATTGTAGCAGTGCATGTGTTAGTGCCTGCGTCATTTCATGAGTACATCAGTAGTGACTGGATGATTAGAGTACTGCAAGGGGAGTGCATGGTGAATTTATAAGTGCTTGTTTTTGGGCGGAGTGATTGGATAAGTACATGGTGCTCGCTGGGTGATTGGAGGAGTGCATGGGTAGTGACAGGGCGATGGCGGGACTGCATCAGTAGTGCTCAGGGTATTGTAGCAGTGCATGAGTTAGTGCATGGGTCATTGCATGAGTGCATGGGTACTGACTGGATGATTAGAGTAATGCAAGGAGAGTGCACGGTGAATTTATAAGTGCTTCGGTTTTGGCGGAGTGATTGCATAAGTACATGGTGCTCGCTGGGTGATCGGAGGAGTGCATGGGTAGTGACAGGGCGATGGCTGGACTGCATCAGTAGTGCTCAGAGTATTGTAGCAGTGCATGAGTTAGTTGCTGTGTCATTGCATGAGTGCATGTGTACTGACTGGATGATTAGAATACTGCAAGGAGAGTGCATGGTGAATCTATAAGTGCTTGGGTTTTGGCGGAGTGATTGGATAAGTACACACATGTCACATCAGACCGCCCCCTCCCTCCACCACTGTGCAAACGCGCCTCCTGGCGGGTTTTAAGTTGGGGGATTAATTTCCCTTGAATCCTGAGGGTCCCTGGGGCCAACTAGCCCACCAGGTACCTCCAGTAAGCGCCACAGAGCTGCGTTGCAGAGAGGTGGTCCAAGGCCACTCCCCTTTTAACACCTCTCTGCAACGCAGCTCTGTGGCGCTTACTGGAGGTACCTAGTGGGCTAGTTGGATGCAAGGGACCCTCAGGATTGAAGGGGACTTAATCCCCCAACTTACAACGCACCAGAGGGCCTGTTTGCACAGTGGTGAAGGTAGCGGGTGGGGCCTGATGTGACAAGTGTGCAAACGCGCCCCGTGGCGCGTTTTAAGTTGGGAGATTTACTCCCCTTGAATCCTGAGGGTCCCTAAGGCCCAACTAGCCCACCAGATACCTCCAGTAGGCACCACAGAGCTGCGTTGCAGAGAGGTGGTCCGAGACCACGCCCCTTTTTACACCTCTCTGCAACGCAACTCTGTTGCACTTACTGAAGGTACCTGGTGGGCTAGTTGGCCCCCAGGGACCCTCAGGATACAAGGGGACTTAATCCCCCAACTTAAAACGCACCACGGAGCGCATTTGCACACTTGTCACATCAGGCCCCGCCCCCTCCCTTCACCACTGTGCAAACACGCCCCGTGGCACGTTTTAAGTTGGGGTATTAAGTCCCCTTGAATCCTGAGGGTCCCTGGAGTCCAACTAGCCCACCAGGTACCTCCAGTAAGCGCCACAGAGCTGCGTTGCAGAGAGGTGTAAAAAGGGGCGTGGCCTCGGACCACCTCTCTTCAAGGCAGGGCTGTGGCGCTTACTGGAGCTACCTGGTGGGCTAGTTGGCCCCCAAGGTCCCTCAGGATTCAAGGGGAATTAATTCCCCAATTTAAAACGCGCCACAGGGCGTGTTTGCACAAATGTCACCTGCGGCCCCGCCCCCTCCCTTCACCACTGTGCAAACGCGCCCCGTGGCGCGTTTTAAGTTGGGGGATTAGGTCACCTTGAATCCTGAGGGTCCCTGGGGCCCAACTAGCCCACCATGTACTTCCAGTAAGCGCCACAGGCCTGCATTGCAGAGAGGTGGTCCGAGGCCACGCCCCTTTTTACACCTCTCTGCAACGCAGCTCTGTGGCGCTTACTGGAGGTACCTGGTGGGCTAGTTGGACCCCAGGGACCCTCAGGATTCAAGGGGACTTAATCCCCCAACTTAAAACACGCCACAGGGCGTGTTTGCACACATGTCACCTCAGGCCCCGCCCCCTCCCTTCACCACTGTGCAAACGTGCCCTGTGGCGCGTTTTAAGTTGGGGAATTAAGTCCCCTTGAATCTTGAGGGTCCCTGGGGTCCAACTAGCCCACCAGGTACCTCCAGTAAGCGCCACAGAGCTGCGTTGCAGAGAGGTGTAAAAAGGGGTGTGGCCTGGACCACCTCTCTGCAACGCAGGCCTGTGGCGCTTACTGGAGGTACCTGGTGGGCTAGTTGGCCCCCAGGGGCCCTCAGGATTGAAGGGGAATTAATTCCCCAACTTAAAACGCGCCACAGGGCGTGTTTGCACACATGTCACCTCAGGCCCCACCCCCTCCCTTCACCACTGTGCAAACGTGCCCCGTGGCGCGTTTTAAGTTGGGGGATAAAGTCCCCTTGAATCCTGTGGGTCCCTGGGGTCCAACTAGCCCACAAGGTACCTCCAGTAAGCGCCACAGAGCTGCATTACAGAGAGGTGTAAAAAGGGGCGTGGCCTGGACCACCTCTCTGCAACGCAGGCCTGTGGCGCTTACTGGAGGTACCTGGTGGGCTAGTTGGCCCCCAGGGACCCCCAGTATTGAAGGGGAATTCATTTCCCAACTTAAAACGCGCCACAGGGCGTGTTTGCAGAGTGTTGCTGGGAGGGGGCGGAGCCTCGGCACGATCGCTGTTTTTTTGTTTTTTGGAAGGGGGGCTGTGTGGCCCCCCTTCTTTTTACTTTTTTTGGGCCCTGGGGGACCCCATCCCCCAGGGCCTAACCCCTTTTTTAATTAAAAAAAAAAAAATGAACGGGAAGGGGGCCCCCCTCCCGTGGCCAATTCCGGCCCCGGGGACCCCATCCCCCGGGGCATGGCCAGATTTTCTTTTTTTTTATGGAGGGGGGCTGCGTGGCCCCCCTCCTGAGGCCTCTATTGGCCCCGGGGACCCCATCCTCCGGGGCCGGCCTTTATTTATTTTTTTTAATTATTTTTTTCATTTTGGGGAGGGGGGCCGCGTGGCCCCCCTCCCGGGCCACTACTAGCCCCGGGGACCCCATCCCCCGGGGCTGGCCCTCTCCGTTGGGGACCGTGGGGGAGCCCCAATGCCCCCACGGTCCCGCCGGCTCCCCGCGTCCTGCGGGAGCCGGCATTGCTTTCCACATGGGGAGCTGCTGACATGCAGCTCCCCATCTGGAAAGCAATCTGCTTGCTTCATTGAAGCGAGAGCAGGTTTCCTGCTCTCGCTTCAATGAAGCAAGTAAGTTTGCAATGACAGGGCGAGAGCCGCGAGGCTCCCGTCCTGCCATTGCAAACAGCAGTGTCCCGGGTGTGGGTACCCCGGGACACTGCAGGAGCCGGCCCTGGGGGGTGGCGGTCCCCAGGGCCATCAAGGGCTCCAGGAGGGGGCCGCGCGGCCCCCCTCCCTTCACATGCACAGCCCCTGGGAGGTGGTGGTCCCGGGGGCTCGGGGGTCTGTTCCGGACCCCCAAATTAGCATTTTTTTTTAGTGCCCCGGGGAGGTGGCGGTCCCCGGGGCGTGTGGGGGGGCTCGAGCCCCCCCACACAGGTATATTATTTTTAAAAAAAGAAGCCCCGGGGGTGGCGGTCCCCGGGGCTGCGGGGGGGGCAGTGTGCCCCCTCCGCAAATATTATTAATCAGAGCCCCGGGGGGTGGCGGTCCCCGGGTCTTGGGGAGGCCTTAGAGCCCCCCCAAACTTTAATAAAACAAGCCCCGGGGAGTGGCGGTCGCCGGGGCTGCGGGGGGGCCGTGTGCCCCCGCAAATATTAATGCAAAGCCCCGGGGGGTGGCGATCCCTGGGGCAGTGTGGGGGGGATTGGGGCCCCCCCACACATTTTTTTACTGCCCCCGGGACTTGGCCCACCCGGGGGCTTTTTGAATACGAAGCGCGGGAGCCCGTGGTTCGTTTTTTTACATTTTCGGCCGAAATTCCCGCTGGGTGCGCGAATCTCGCCGTTTTTTTTTTTTTTAAATGCTTTTTTTGGCCCTGGGGGTCCTTGTGGGACCCCCTGAGCAGGCCTAGGGGGTCAGGGTGTTTCTACCCTGCCCCCTTTTCTTGTTTTGCGCCTTAGTTTTTCTCTTTTCTTGTGCCTCGGTTCTACCGAGGCACAAGATGGCTGCCAACACTTCCTGGTTTGGAGTGTTGACAGCCAATTAGCATACAGCTCATGATCGGGAGGGTGCGCGGATCCTCCGCGGCCATAGATATATATGTGTTTTTACTTTTGATTTTCTCAGCAACTACTGAACGGATTTACACCATTTAACAATAAGGGTTCTTTCTGAACCAAGAACTACCTCTTTGCCAAATTTGGTGTAATTCCGTTCAGCAGTTCGGGCTGTAGCCGTGTCTAAAGTTTCCTATGGGAAATTGCATGGGGAAAACACGTTTTGGGACCCCCCTTTTTTCTCGGCCCCCGCTTGCCGAATCACCCCGAAACTTTCAGGATAGGAGCGGACCGGAGCGGGCCATAAGTTTTGAAAATTTCGGAAAGATTCGTCAACCGGCGCCAAAGTTATTTCAAATAGAATGTTGTGGATTTCCTATGGAAAATAGGTCCTAACTATAACTATCTACTGGCGACCGCCAGTAGATAATATATATATATATATATATATATATATATATATATATGTATATATATATATATATATATAGCTCCCTACTCTGTCCATACTTTCTACACCTGCCTGTTAAAGACCACAATGAGTACTTTGGGGGTTCCAGGAAGGAAGTGAGGAAAGAAATGATAGTGAGGTTAATGTCAGATCAACATATGTTTGTTATGTTTTCCCTTATAACTATCTGGCATGAAGCAGTGTCCCCAGCCAGACAGAAGCGATCCTCTTGACATTAAGGGTTTTATACGCTTTTAACAAGTGCAAATCTGCAGAGTAAGAATGTGACAGAATACAGACTTTCTCATGTAGGCAGACAGAAAAAGACTGATACGTTTATCATTTGTTCTTCTGATCGGGAAATATACTATTGCCCAGCGGTCACCAATATATTTGGCTTTTATTGACCTGACCTCATCCTTTGATTATGTCAATCGGTCACGACTATGGGCCACTTTAATAGAAAATGGGTTGGACGAGGTTTTAGTACACTTTTTAGCATATCTGCATAGGGACTTGAAAGCTCGGGTCAGGATCAATACCGGTGGGGAGGTCTCTAATGACATCAGAGTCTGCAGAGGGGTCAGGCAGGGATGTGTTCTGGTCCCGTTACTCTTTATTTTATACATTAACAATTTACACAATTCCCTGATAGTGCTTACCAGCGACTTCCCTAGAATCAATGGCAATATACTCCCAGCCCTATTAAATGCCGATGATGCGGTATTAATGGGTCGCACACCTAATGCCCTACGCCTTCTAGTGCAGGGGTTTGTTGACTTTAGGGCCTCTTTAGACCTATGCACCAATTAAAAAAAATATTTTATAATGGCTTGTGGGCCGAGGAAGCGACTTTAAACTCCATTTCTGTGGGTAATCAAAATTTACAATGCACTAGCACTTTTCCCTATCTGAGGTTGGTTTTTGCTGCTAATGGTTCATGGTCTGATCACATGGTATACTGTAGGAATAAGTTTTCCAAAGCTATTAATTTAGTTCTTAGTCTCCCCCAACCTGGGAGGTCGGGGTCATTTTAGCTATTTAAATTTTTTTTAAATCTCAGTGTATACCTATGGCAACCTATGGTGCAGAGGTATGGGGCTTCTCAAAAAGTTGTAACATCCTGTACGAGGAAAATAGGTTCTGTTGGAAACTGTTGGGAGCCTCTATCTCTATGTCCCAATATCCCAATACGTTTGTCATGTCGAATTAAATCTACATTATATTGAAGATTACATAAAGGCTCGCCCCGCTCTATTCTGGCTAGCCATTTGGAAACATCCAGCGCCGTCCCTCACAAGAGAAATTATTAAAGATTGCCTTAAGTGTGAAAAGGGAATGGATATCCCCTGGCTAGCAGAGGTGAGATCAAGTTTGAGCAGGGTCAATTTTGAACATATTTTTGAAAGCCCACATGAGACAGATATTGTAAGTAAAAAAGATCTCCGGACGGCATTTTATATGTATTATAGTAAGGATCGACTTGATAGGGAGTCCAGAAAACCAACTGTAGCCACTTTCATGTCTATTAAGAACACTCGTTATCAGTTGGCTAGCTATCTTACAAAACCTATAGGCCATTGGGAGCGGGGACTCCTTTTCCGTCTAAGGGCTGGCACAATGAAATTTTTACTTTGTTTCCCTCTTAGTTTTCATGCTAATCTAGACTCCTTGCCATGCCTGTGTGATGGCCAGAGCGGGCAAACTACACTACATTTTGTTATTCTTTTGTAAGTTCTATATACAGTATACCAAATGGCTTTTAACACCTTTTTTTTATAAACATTCACATGTTCACTTTGAAGCCGCTTATCGGACTATCCTTAATTTGGAAGATGATGAATTGGTACTCCGTGTGGGCGCTTTTTTAAAATTTGCTGTTCGTGCCCGCAATACGATGTGCACTGTATGAATAATATTTTATTGTATTGGTCTTATATATTTGTTTTATGATCACCATGAATTTGTGTTTTTATGTGCTGTAATGTGAATCTCTCTTTTATGGATATGGTTTTATCCGAATAAAGTAACTGAATGAATGGATCATTTGTTCTTCTGATTTTGTGGTTTATATTCTTGGGTTCTTGTGTTTATGTTCTTGTCTATTCGTGCAGAACTGTATAGGCAGCACCATAGTTCGGTGAAAACAAGAATATTCGAGCACCCATGTATCTTCCACAATCAAGATAGAACACACCCAGGAACACTGGAACTATGCGTCAGGAGAGGGCCAAAATATGTGGCAGGGTTGAGCAAATTATGAGGCAAGAGAAGGCAACTTATGTGGCATAATGCGCCACATTTTGTAATAGTATTACTTCATTATTTCATCATTTTTAAACTTGATAACACTTTGGGCATTGGTTGCACCTCATAGTGGGCATATCACGTGCGATTCGCCCCTGCCATAATAGACCCATTCAAACCCCACTCGCTCTTTTCCCACCACAAAAGGGGCCAGACAAGTGATTGGTCTTCACTGCGTAGTCTTTATTAGCTCTCAGATAACGCAATCTTTATTTGTTGATGCACTGCCAACACTTGACCAATTTTATTAAAACCAAACCAACACACATTGATAAAAGCACTAGGCTTGCGCCGTATACATTTGAGACACAGGTTGAGATTGTATTTACATTTCTGGATCTCCAGAGCCACACTTGATGCGTGTTGTGCCAGCAGGCCACAACCAATTTTAACTGCTCCCATTGGAGGTAACTACCCGTCGTCTATCCCCTAGACGCGGCCACCAGGGCACTGGTTTGCGCCTTTTCTGCGCACCAGCTCTCACAAAGTTGCTTCCTACAAGCGCCGGCATCTCGGGTAGGGCCGGAGAGTCCAGGACCACCAGCAGGTCAGCCCCCTCTCCCGCCAGCCCGGAGCCCCATTGACTGCCCGCCCTGTTCCAGGATCAGACAGCCCCCGCCAAAAGGAGTCCCCGCCATTTCTCTTGCCCGGGACCCCGCCAACTCTACCATTATTCTCAGGGATGGGTGGGTGAGTAACTTTCTTCTGGCTCCGATATGCAAGGCACCAGGGGCGAGAGAACAAAGAGGGCTTCCCCCACGTGACCTGGGCTTTTATCCCTTTCCTTGAGAGGGGGGGTCGCCTGCGCACCTTAGTGACGCAACAGAGTGACCTGACCTCTCGCGTTCTTTGGCGACCCCTCCCGCCCTCCCTTGACCGGAAGGAAGTGGACCTGGCTGCTCCCGTACGAAATGCCACTAAGGGCACCCCGCCCCTAGGTTTGGGGGGTGCCTCCCATAGTGGGCATATCACGTGCGATTCGCCCCTGCCATAATAGACCCATTCAAACCCCACTCACTCTTTTCCCACCACAAAAGGGGCCAGGCAAGTGATTGGTCTTCACTGCATAGTCTTTATTAACTCTCAGATAACGCAATCTTTATTTGTTGATGCACTGCCAACACTTGACCAATTTTATTCAAACCAAACCAACACACATTGATAAAAGCACTAGGCTTGCGCCGTATACATTTGAGCCACAGGTTGAGATTGTATTTACATTTCTGGATCTCCAGAGCCACACTTGATGCGTGTTGTGCCAGCAGGCCACAACCAATTTTCACTGATCCCATTGGAGGTAACTACCCATCGTATATCCCCTAGACGCGGCCACCAGGGCACTGGTTTGCGCCTTTTCTGCGCACCAGCTCTCACAAAGTTGCTTCCTACAAGCGCCGGCATCTCGGGTAGGGCCGGAGAGTCCAGGACCACCAGCAGGTCAGCCCCCTCTCCCGCCAGCCCGGAGCCCCATTGACTGCCCGCCCTGTTCCAGGATCAGATAGTCCCCGCCAAAAGGAGTCCCCGCCATTTCTCTTGCCCGGGACCCCGCCACAGGACGAGGAGCTTACTGGCGCTCTCGCCCTCTCCCAAAGGCTGCTCGACCTTCCAACTCTAAAGCAATGGCCCCCAAAATGGTTTGGATGAACAATCTAACCCTGCGTTGGACAGATGCACTCCATCTGCCAAATACAATTCCGACTTTGAGGCCTGTATCAAATTATGCCTAATGGAACGTATAGGTGAGCCTACTAACAGCTTTGCCACCGCCTGATTCAATTTCCTCACAGACTTGTTAACCGCAATTGCTGGCGCATTGTTAGCCCACACCTGACGTGGAATCACCTCCGACCAGAAAATAGTGGTGCCCGGCAGGGCCCTCCTCACCCTTGATAGTGTAGAGAAGAGTGCCACCTTTACCCCCCTCCGGCCCGCCGGGATCATGTCATTGCCCCCTGAATGAATCACCAGCACATCTGGAATGGGCATGCCCTTGTCCAGTGCGTTCTGTAAATGGGCCGTGAGATCCTCCAACCGTTGCCCTCCAATCCCTATCCAGTGATGATCGATTCCCTTTGCTCTCTGTGCTCTTTCCTCCCTGGAATTGCCGAAAAATTGTCCTGCTCTGTGTATAAAAGAATGGCCACACCAGCATACCTGCGCCCACTGCCTCGATACCACTGTATGAAAGTTAAAAGAATAGAAAGAAAAACAAAAAAGGCTCTGTTAGGCGAGCGACAACGCATTTGCCGCAGTCCCCCAGCCGCCGTTTAGGCTAGCTGTGGTCTCACATACCGTTCAAAACAAGAAGACTTCCATCTGCCCACCCTCTTGATGGTTTCCTATGAGAGGCCTAAAGTGGTTGCTGTCGTAGCAGCCCCAATGCGGAACGAATGTGACGTAAAATGGGCCGTCTCCTCCCCCAGCAATCCCAGGGAGCGCTTGCATATTCACGTGAACTGAAATCTTGTCAGAGGTGTTCCGTCTGCATGTAATAACAGCCTATCATCTCCCTCTCTAGGCCGCATCTGCACGAACTTCTGCATCAGTGTCACGGGACAATAAACGGCCCCATGCACCGCTCCAAGCTGGATCCAAACTCCTTTTCCTAAAGGGTCTGTCTTTGACCTCCTCACTCTAACTTGTAACATGTCATCTGAGATTACCACATCTGCCATGCTGATTCCCCCCTTCCCTATCCGCCTTTGAGGCCGGCACGAGCTCGGATATTTGGAAAGCCCCGAAGAATGCCAAAGAATAAGCTAATCTCAGCAGCTGTGCTTCGTAAGGGGATATGCAGACCTGCAGTATCACCTCCAAAATACTTAAAAGCCTACTGGCGCCTATGGGTCTCCTGTTGTCTTTTACCCCTGGGGCCAACCTTTCCCAACCCTTCACTGCACGTCTAACTCTAGGATCCTTGGTAGGGTCCACCACCCCTTCCTATCCTGCAAAGAAGGCGATTGCTGACAACTGCCTCCTGACCAGCGACAGCGACTTTCCATTCTCCCTCTGTCGAACTATGAAAAGGAGTTCCCCTTGTGGTGTAAATTTCTCCGTACTCCCTGCCCCCTTTAAGACTGCTAAGTATACCTGCCATGCCCTCTCATACATACTCTTAGTCTTGGGCGCAATAGAAGCCGCTATCAGGTCGGGAGCAATGGGGCACCAAGCTTCCATAGTTTTTCCGGGAAATTCGTCATCTGGTTGTCTGCTTGCGGCCATCGAGCTCTGAATTCTGTTAACTTAAAACGAGACAGGGCATCAGCTACTGTGTTGTCCACCCCAGGGACATGTTTGGCAATAAAATACACATTGCGCTTGAGGCATCCCCGAACCAGTTCTTTAAGCAAGCGGAGCACCCATGGACATTTTGCCCTCCGATTGTTCACTGCCATCACTGCAGACATACTGTCAGACCAAAACACAATGCGCTTATTTTCCAGGAAGGTGCCCCAAAGATGAAGTGCCACAATGATGGGGAACAGTTCTAAGAAAGTGATGTTGCGAGTCAACCCCGTCGTGACCCACTCTGCCGGCCAGTGCTTCATGCACCACCGTGAGCCTAGAACTGCCCCGAAACCTATGCTGCCAGCTGCGTCTGTGTAAAGCTCTAGCTCTGTGTTTGCTTGTGTTGATTGCTGCCAAATCACTGATCCATTGAACCCCACCAAAAATTCCTTCCATGTGCCCAAGTCATCTTTCACCTCCGCAGATAGCCTAGTGTGATGGTGTTTTGCCCTTA
This sequence comes from Calotriton arnoldi, assembly GCA_963921515.1. NCBI lineage: Eukaryota > Metazoa > Chordata > Amphibia > Caudata > Salamandridae > Calotriton > Calotriton arnoldi. Next base: position 997,986 of record CAWUFW010000565.1, on the reverse strand, counting down.
AGCCTGACATTGCCCTGGCGATGTTCCTAGAAAAGGCCCTGCCCATCGGTATCACTCGGAGTGCAAAATTCAGCTGCCCCACCAGGACCTGCAATTGGTGCAAGGTGACCTTGCGTGCCGCTAAGCATTCATCTATGGATGCTTCAAAGGCTCTTACTTTCTCCTGTGGGAGTCTGCATACTCCGGCTACAGTGTCTATTTCAATGCCTAAGAAGGTTAAGCGAGTCGTTGGGCCTTCGGCTTTTTCCTCCGCAAGGGGTATCCCCAGTGCCCCTGCTAACCGCTGGAAGCCCAGCAGGGCCTTCCCGCAAGCTGGTGAGCCAGGTGTACCCAGAAACAGGAAGTCATCTAGATAGTGCCCCACATCTCGTGATCCCACCAGGTCCTGAACCGCCCACTCCATGAAACGACTGAAAGTTTCAAACACCGCACACGCGATGGAACACCCCATTGGCATACATAGGTCCATGAAAAAACGCCCCTCGAACGTAAAACCTAGCAACCTAGTATCTTCTGGCTGCACCGGCAGAAGGCGAAAGGCAGCTTCAATATCGGATTTGGCCATCAACGCGCCCTCCCCAAGTCTCTGTAGCTTCTGAATAGCACTGTCAAAGGTGGTGTACTGCACTGCACATAGTTCTGGATCCAATCTGTCATTGACTGACAACCCCGGTGGACTTGATAAGTTATGAATGAGGCGGTATTTCCCTGCCTCCTTCTTCGGCACCAGGCCCAATGGTGAACACACTAGGTCTTGCCTTGGAAACTGCTGAAAAGGCCCTGCCACCCTCCCCAGCGCCACTTCTTTCATGATTTTCTCCCTAGCCACCTCCGGGTTTTGCAAAACTGAGCGCTGATTGCGTGGGGGAACTGTGGAAGGCGGCGCACTAGATGGGATATGGAAGCCAAATTTAAAACCTTGATATAATAGATGAGCCTCTTGCCCCTTCTCATATCTACTGAGCAAGTGGGCCAGAACATGCCGGCGTATGGGAGTGGGCAGTCTCTTATGATGACTGGGCAGGGCGGCCCTTGTTCTGTGCGTGGGCAGGGGTATGCTGTTCCTTAGGTTTCCCCACTTTCTTGTAACACTTGTTCTCTGGATGCCCTTGTATTCCACAGAAGGAGCATATATGCCTGAACTTGCATGCAGATCCCCTATTGCATTCATTCTTGTTAAACTGCCAGCAAGCCTGCTTCTTGTCACCTGCCCCTTTGTCCCCCCGAAAGGAATGCGTGGGCTTGCTAACTGGCGCCACCAAGTAAAATTCTGCGTGCCATATGTTGATCTCCCTCTGGTCCCAAGCCACTTCTGGCCTTACTGCCTTCATTTGTCTGAATTTTGTGTGATATTGCAACCAGGCCGTGCCCTGGAATTCTGAGGCTGCCCCGTGAATCAATGACATGTAGCTAATTAACTGGGCAACCAGTGCAGGGAAACGCTCTACCATAATTGCTGCGTAAATAGCAAATCCGGTAACCCAATTCTTGATTGACCAATCCACCCAAACTTTTTTCTGGTTAAATTCCCCCTCCCTGCCCGCTCTGTTCTTCCCTGGAACCACTCCCGCATTGATAAGATCAAATAAATCTATGAACTCTCCCCTGAAAATCTTTTCTCTGGTTTCTGCCGGCACGTGCCACGTAATGCTTGCCGATGGGGCTACTGCGAGCGACGCGGAACCATACAGCACCGGGCTCTGAGACAGCAGGGTTTGCACCGATACCACCGCCACCGGGGGTGCAGGCGGCGCTGTTCTGGGAGTTCCCGACCCTGGTAATTCCGTATTATTGGCTGTTCTTTGTGATGTCGCAGCAACCACCACAGGAGATTGTGCCACCCTGCCCGACTGGACCCACACTTGTGCCACCCCGCTGCCTTGATGCGCTACTACTGTTGCGGGAACCTGCGCGGTAGATGGTGTTGCCAACGCCCCCGCCCCCTATGCTGCCGCGGCTTGAGGTGTACCTGCCGCTACTGGTGTTGATATTATGTGGGGGGCCGTGTTTTGTGGGAGCCCCCCCACTGGGAGCAACCCTAAAATCATCTGATCCTTCTGCGCAGTTGCGCCACAAGCCTGATTATTGTCCGTGCTCAATAGGGGCTGGCTCGCTGCCACCGCCTCACCTGAGGATGCTTGCCTGCGATTCCGCAACACGTTTGGCCTTTTCCTGCTGTGCGTCCTTGAAGCGTTCGGGCGTCCGCCTTGTGCGTTTGGACAACGGGGCCTCCTGCTGTGGACTCGTTCCGGCCCCCTGAGCTAACGTCCTCAGCGCCCAATCGATGCCGCCTTTCTTTGCGACCTCCCACAGTGCTGACAATGATCTAAATTCCTCCAATGTCGCTGGGGCCTCCTTGCCACCCAGTGTACGCTTTGGCGGCATCCTGCCGACTAGAGAAATAAAAAGAGAGTTAAATATATTGGCCAATGCCTCTTTCCCTTCGCCCTCCTGCCGGGCCCTGTGACTGCGCGCTTACCCCTTCGCCCCACATGCTTGCTTTTTGCCCCATTGGCCGGGCACCGGGGATACTTACTACCCTAGTGCCCTATGCGATATTCCCATGCAGTTACAAACATGCCTTCAAACATGCAGTGTCATGCCTAGGGGCGCTCGGCCTACTCACGAGCTGAACGCTTTGATCCCCATGCTTGCACACTGTGGCCCCCCCCCCCGGCCCATGCAATGCCGGTTATGGGTCCCCCCCACTCCCTCTGTCCCTTATATTCAAATGCAGGGCACGTTAGCCCATTGTTTAGCCTTCTCACCCCATGCGGGAAACGGTGACAAAAGGAGACAGGTTTTGCGGCTGCCCGTGGCCCCCGCAGGGGGCCACCCTAAACGGGCAGCCCATTTAGTGCCATTTGGGCACTTCCCCACCCCCAATGATGATGCGGGACTCAAGGAGGAGTCCCCTTACCAGACGCGTCACTTCCGGCACGCAGAGGAGGTGGGGAGGTATTTATGCCTCCCCCGGCCATCTTGGCGTCCTCTTTGCGCCGGACACGCCGTCTGGGAAGGGACTCCGGGTCGTGTCGCCACGGGTTCAGCAGTCATCGTGTTTGGGATCTTGAAGCGGAGGGTGCAAAGTTAGTCGGGACCCCATCCCCGCTGCCCTAACGCCGTTTGAGACGTGGGATCTCCAGGGGCTGTTCTGCATATGCGGTGAGTGTCTTTCACCTCCCCCAACCCCTTCGGGGACAAGGCTGTTAAGCCCGGCCATTGCCGTGGCTGCGGCCGCCTTGGGGGGGCAGGACAGCTCCAGGGGGCTTTGGTCAGCGGCCCCTTCCCCATGTTGTTTCGCTTTCTGCAGACCGGAGAGGGGGGTTTGAGGCTCCAGGCCGTCTAATGCGGCTTACCCGACTCCGGGGGCCCGGCCCTCGCTGGCCAGATGCAGCGTGGGGGATAAGGAGGGGGGGGCAGCGAGCGCCGCGAGGCCCCCTCCCCGGCTTTCTTCTGTCCAGGCTGTGGCCTTCGCCTGCGGGGCCCTGTTGCTGCCTAGTGATGCAAGTGTGTGGCGTAGCGTTCCCACGCACTCAAGGACAGCTCTTGGCCGCACTGCTAGCGGGCGGGTGTTAGAGCAGGCCATGAGTAAATCCCCGGGGGGGGGAGAGGGGGCGGGAGCGCCGGTTTGAGCACCCCCCCCCTTACCAGGCGTGTCGCGTCCCTTGGTCTGGGGATACAGCTTGCGTCGGTCTTGTTGTGGTGAGTGCTGGCCATTTTCAGCCCCCCGACACCCCACCCCTTTTCCCTTAATTTTCATAAAAGAATCCGGTGGCTCCGACCTCCTGCTTGTTCAAGCCTGGGGGCTCGGGCTGTACCAGGTCCCGACTTGGTTGTGAGGGGGTGTGTCTGCGGCAAACTTTCAGCGCAGGCCGGTCATCCCGTCGAGTGGGGCCGAGCTGGTGGCTATGGCCGCCGGGTTATTGCACGGTTTCCAGGTTGCGGGTGGGGGGGCCAAAAGATCAGCATATGTTGAAAGGTCAGGGGCATGTTCGTGCCCGGGTCCGACGGCTTTGTTAATGCCCGACGGCACAGACTGACCCTAGCCCTTAAGGGTGCGGTCACGGGAGCCCAGCCTGCCGGTGGAGGTTCGACCAGTTTCGCCATGGGGGCGGGGAGATTAGTGCAAGTCCCCCGCTGTTTGCACGGTGGCTGGGGCAGTGCCACATCCCTGGGTCCGGAGTTCGCGGTCAGGGAGGGGAAAGGGCTTTAGCTACCGGCGAACTTGGGGAGATCGTTTTCAGGAGTGGGGGAACCATTGAGTGGCATATGCGGACTGACCCCTCCCCTCGTGGTCTTGCCGAAGCATCAGGGCATTCTGTGTGGTTTATATGCACTTTGAGAGCCACCTAGTGTCTCGTCCTGTCTTTGGCGTTGGGTAGTACAGTCGAATGTTGACTGACCGGGTCTCCCCTCCCCCCGCTATCTTCTGTCCGGCTGAGCAGAGGGGTAGGGGTGTGGGATTTGGTCAGTGGAGACTGAAAACATGAGCACCTCGCAGCTGTGCATTTAGGTGGGTGCCACGAGGTATCAAGGCCACAAAGTGTCACTGCGCATCCCGTGCTTTGTTGACTCGAGGGGTCTTTCACTTACTCGTGCAACGCTCCTATCACTGGGGAATACGTTTTCACGAAGCCGGGTCTTGCGCTGGCTGAATTTTCTACAGCCTCTTCTCCATAAGGGGGCCCCTATCCCCACTCTTTTATAAGTGTAAAGCTGGTATCGGTACGGTTCGCAAGATTGAGCCATGCTGGCCTCAAAAGCGTCTGAGAAAATCTGAGCCCACACAGGGCTGAAAACTGTCATGGCCCAGAACAGTTTGAGGTGCATGTGTGGAAGGCGTTCGGGTTTCACTGCTCAGGTTATCAGCAGCAGTCGTGTTGTATGTTTAGCGGCCTGCTTGCAAACTGTGCTCCAGTGTTAAAACACGATGGACTACCTGACTTTGTTTTGTGAAGGGATGCCCCTTGTTTTGTTGGAAAGTGGATTATAAATGTAAATAATTTCTAAAAGGTGCATTGCATGTGTTAGCGAGGGTTCTCCATGCCAATGGTATGCCATCTGAGAGGAGTTCATATGTGATCCCAGAGGCCAATGGGTAAGACACTGGAGGCGAGCGCTTGTCTAGTTGGCCTCCCGGGGGGTGCTCATGTGTGCCGGGCTTGTTTCGTTGGGAAAGTGGGGGGACATTGAAAGTCCCGGTCAGGACCGGTAATCACCGCATTTCACGTAGGAGAGCCCCTGAGGCTGCTATACTCCTCGCGGAGAGGATTACCAGCGAAAGGGCAACAAGGGGCTCGAGAAGGTGCACCCTAGTGCCTGCATGAGGAAAAGTCGGGAAGAAGATTGTTTAAGTGTGTGTTACACACACCAAGTGACAGGGGCCTCATAGTCTTTTGAATGTTGCACTGTGACACAGACCCATTTACCTTGGCGCCTACCCACGACGGTTCGATGGGTCTTGGCTAAACAAATCCCTATGGTGGGCCGCTGTAGTTTAAGATCTTATTACACCTGCCTCCGGCTGTAAGTTTCATGTCAGGAGGAGTTAAGAGTTGTCATTGACAAAGGGTGTCAATGGTACAACGGTGATGGGTTTAGGTGTTTGCGCCTGAATTTATCTTATAAAGCATTTTACATTTTGGACCTCAGAGGCTTGATCAGTTACAAGCGGCTGAGCGTGAGGATAGCAACATTTTGAAGTGTATGCTTGAGTATGTCTGTTATATGCAGGCCCGATAAGTTTTGTTTTGAATATACATTTAGGCCAGCATTGGGCTGAGTTTACTACCACTTGCATTGGGCGTCGCAAACGGAAACTAATTTACAGCGTTTTATAGTTAAGAATTTATTAAGCCTATTTGGTGTTGTAGCCAGCGTTTTTTGGGCGCGTGTTTTGGACCGCGGACTGCTGTTTTGGGCGGGGCGGCCAGTTTACACCGCTATAGGCACCAGCTGCAACATGGTATTATGACAAGGTCAAGTAGGTTCAATGTTTTAATCTTTCCATCTGTTCAACATGAGCGCAAGAATCATACCAAGTTGAGCCAGTGTTTTCTTGGCAAGTCAAGTTGTGCATTGTCCTTTATATGGAAGTGAATGTTGCGAGACTGATAGATTAAGCGACTGCGTGCTTGGGTGTACTGAAGCTCCAAATTTTACCACTCCTTCCTGGTCCCGGGGGTACTATTTAGCCCTGGGACTTTGGGTTGTCGCTCAGATACGTGCAGCAAGGGCCCGGTAACGGCGACAGTTTCCCCTAGCATAACAGCGCAAACGGTTTTTCAGTGGTTGCCTCTGTAAGTTATTATCAGTCGCAATTCTAATGCTTGCCCCGGTAGTGAGAAGCCCACATCTACACCTTCCACAGCATTAGAGTACCTCCCCTACACCAGGCATAGGTGCACGGCCTGGGGGGCTGAGATCAGAGTCAATGGACCCAATGGATGCATTTTCCAATATGCTATGCAACAAAGCTATAATTGTGGCTTATTTATCTATTGCGACTAATAAGCATCGACAAAGCCAATAGACGGGCTTGTTGTAGGTGTAGTGCTCCTTTTGTTAGAGGTGTATGTCAAGTGTAGTGTTCACGTTTTGTCCCGGTTTTGGCTTTAACATCCTGGTCACCCGATGCTGAGGGCAAGGGCGAGCTGCCAAGGATGAGAGATAAGAAGAGATGTGTATCCTGCGTTGATTCGCACTGAGCATCAGCAGGTTTGGGGTGAGCCCGGCCATTTCCGGTGCAGGGGCTGTGACTCCTGAAGTGACTTTTGAGTCCATAGTCCAGCTTGCTGTAGGTGGAATGATACGTGTTGATTACATAATTGGATGCGATGACTGAGGAGGCAGAACCATGCACCACACTATGCTAAGCAACGTTCCTGGTGAATTGTTTCAATCCAGCGCCGAGGTGAGAGCTCCGTGTGCAGGGTCAGAATCATTAGGCGACTGCAGCACGACAAAGGTCTTTTAAAGGCACTGGTAAAAAATGGTGCATGCTAAGTAGTCCTTAAGGCCTACCCTGGCCAGGATGGCAAGCAGGGGTTACGCGGGGGAACTAGCTATTAGCTGCCCAGTCTTATGAGTAAATAACCTGAATGAAATTTTGCGGTGAGGCTGCTGTGTTGCCCTGGCATTGTTTGCCTCGTTTCAGGGCCAGTGATTGTTACTTTTTAGGGATAAGGTTCGAATTCTTAGTTGCGTTTGGGACTTTGACAGGTTGCCCATTTTCATGCAACACTGCGATAAAGTTGTAATTTTGTGGAGTGTTGAACTAGGTTGTAACTTACAAGAAACTCATCATAGATCTTGCAGTCACTTCATTGCAGAACAACATGGAGTTCAGGGCCAGTTCGGGACCTGTGCATAGTTGCAGGCCAAGGATTGGCGGCATGGCACCATGGGTACTGGGGACAGTTTTGTTGGTTGGCAAGATTCGCAGAGGTTTGTCGTAAGCCTGCACAGGCTGTTGTTTCCGCGGAGTTTGGGGCAGGTTAGCAGCCCCACCTTGTCTCTGCGGGTTTGCTGTGTCTTGCGGGTCATCCTGATCAAGTAAGAGCCATTATCCATTGGTACAGCTGGACATAAGGAATGCCAGGCAAGAATCCAGGGGATCACAGTGCGAGTGTGGCTTGTTCTGGGCTTAGTATATGCAGGCGTGAGTAGCAATGGTTGCAGGCCTTCTAGCAGTTCGTGCTCCCTAACACCTGTTTCCCCAATACCTGGAACAGCAGCACACATGCTTGAAGACCGCTTCCACAACCAGGCTATATACTCTGGCTATACGGGCGGGGCATTTCCTGCTTAACTGGAGCAACCCGTAACCCGCCCAGGGAGCAGGGTGCACCTACTTTGTTGAGGTTGACCAGACATGTGCACCGACCTTTGTGATTAATAAACCATGGCGAACAGGACTGATCGCCTAGCGCACACTACTGCAGTACAACAACCATTTGGAGTGACAACTTTGCCACCTGCCAGGCTTGCTTAACTAAAGCTCGATGACAGATACACACATACCTGCTAACCAGCTGTGACCCTTGATGCCCAACCCAGCTAATGACCTAGTACTTTATCGCAGGGAATATTTCCTTCCACAAGATCAAGCCGCACCTGAGCACATGGCCTTCACCTACTGGGCCGAGGCGCAGTGTGTGGTCTGGAATTGTCAGCAATGGTGCTCCAAACACATTTCACGCCGCTATTGGAGCCACGGCACACATTCTGGCCTAACCAACTGACACATGCCACCTGGCTAACTTGCCGCTGCGAGATTTGCTCTTAGCACCACCCTCTTGCGGTTACCGGTGCACATCGTCTATAGGTCTTGCCCCCACTCGATTTATGCCGATACTTGCAATGTACCCACTGCCCCTGTGTGGGCGGGAAAATACCTGTAACATTGCAAATCCCGCTGCACTCACATTCTTGGGCAGTCCGGTGGGGGAGAGAGGTCCTTAGAATTGGTTCTGCTGCATAGCCTGGCCTCCTAGCCCGCAAGCACCCTCGTCTGACAGCAGACTATCTGCTGTGTTGCCCGTGCAATGTCCGCACCCGGGTGCAAGACGTCCCGTTCTATACCTCTGCTATCAGGCTACCTTCAGTGAAGCTGGAGTGAACAGTTGTATGTTGTGCATCCAAACATAAGAACCTAGGTGTGCTTGGCAGGGATCAATTGTTGCATCTACCACGTTCAAAATAGAGGCCACGTGCAGTTCATTTGCATTCCACACTGCAGAGTGTGCCTGGACGATTCTAGACACCCCCTGTGTGCCAACCCGCTTTGACCCAAGATGCAAAGCACTAGACCCGATACACCTGGTTACCCCCGGACTTAATTGCCCTCCACCTAGCTGCCGTCCATCTAGCACTGTGTGTGCCTGAACACCTGTGTCCCCATCTATGGGACGGCAGCCCACTTGTAAGGTAACCGCTCCCCACCCCGCCTGCCTACTTTGGCTATTCGGGCGAGGAGAATAGTGCGTCACATTTGCACCGTCCCTTTGCTTTCTAAATCATGACGCATGGGCATGGTCATAACTAGAAGTATGTGCCAATGAACAAGGGCCCTCCTGCCCTTGCCATGCATCCCTTATTCCTATGGAAATTTCGCCAGCTCAACTCCCTCTGGTGAAACCCCCTAGGCATACCAGCTAAGAGAATCTGTCTGATTACATACAGTGCGCACTGTTTGCGATATGGTGCCTAACCTTTAAGGGTTGACTAAGTCCTACTATACCCTCATCCTCGAATATTGCCGAATAGGGAGGGGGGGCATTACACTGCCCACCCCTGGGCAACCCCAGCGGAGGATTCCGGTGAAGGGCAATTAAGTCCGGGGTAACCAAGTGTACCGGGTCTAGTGCCTTGCATCTTGTGTCGAAGCGGGTTGGCACACAGGGGGTGTCTAGGATCAATCCAGGCACACTCTGCAGTATGGAATGCAAATGAACTGCACGTTGCCACTATTTGGAGCGTGACAGATGCAACAATTTGATCCCTGCCAAAGCAAACCAAGGTTCTTATGGTCAGATGCACAATATACAACCGTTCACTCCAGCCTCACTGAAGGTAGTCTGTTAGCAGAGGTATAGAACGGGACGTCTTGCGCCAGGGTGCGGACATTGCACGGGCGACACAGCAGATAGTCTGACGAGGGTGCTTGCGGGCTAGGCCAGGCAATGTAGCAGAACCAATTCTAAGGACCCCTCTCCCCCACCGGACTGCCAGAGAATGTGAGTGCAGTGGGATTGTCAATGTTACAGGTATTTTCCCGCCCATACAGGGGCAGAAGGGTACATTGCAGGAATCTGCATAAGAGAATGGGGCAAGACCTATAGACAAAGTGCACCGGTAACCGCAAGAGCGTGGTGTTCAGATCAAAATCTCGCAGCAGCAAGTTAGCCAGGTGGCATGCGTCAGTTGGTTAGGCCAGAATGTGTGCCGTGGCTCCAATAGCGGCTTGAAATGTGTTTGGAGCACCATCGCTGACAATTCCAGAGCACACACTGCACCTTGGCCCAGTAGGTGAAGGCCATATGCTCATGTGCGGCTTGTTCTTGTGGAGGGCAATATTCCCTGGAATAACAATGTACTAGGTCATTAGCTGGGCTGAGCATCAAGGGTCACAGCTGGTTAGCAGGTATGTGTGTATCTGTGATCGAGCTTTAGTTAAGTAAGCCTGGTAGGTGGCGTAAGTTGTCACTCCAATTGGTTGCTGTGACTGCAATAGTGTGCGCTATGCGAACGGTCTTGTTCGCCATGGTTTATTAATCGCAAAGGTCTGTCCACATGTCTGGTCAACTTCAACAAAGTAGGTGCACTCTGCTCCCAGGGCAGGTTATGGGTTGCTTCAGTGATGCATGAAATGCCCCGTCCGCATAGCCAGAGCATATAGGCTGGTTGTGTAGCGGTCTTCTAAGCAAGTGTGCTGCTGTTCCATAAATTGGGGAAACAGGTGTTAGGGAGCACGAAATGCTAGAAGGGCGGTAACTACAGGTTGCAGGAGGTGGGAGCCACATCCGCTTGAAGGGTGGAAACGACCTCACTGCCATGGGTAAGGGGGCATTCTTGCAAGCAATGTAGGCTGACTTAGGTGAGATCAGCAAAGACATGGTTCAATGTGAGCTCTGGTGGTCTGAGATGATCCCGCGCAGAGGTGGCACGGAGCTAAGTCAGGAGGCCGTTGAACAGCCCTGTAGGAGTGAACTGTTCATGGCGTAAGTTCGCAGACCAGAGGGGTCTGGGTTTCATCAGACACGAGCTGATTCAGGCTAATGTTAAAGGCTACTTTGATAAGATGGGGTCCATTGTCACCATTGGGACGGATTTGTTCCCTGGGCCTTGCAGGGGGCCCTGGAAATGAGAGGTGGCAAGTGAGAAGACAGCTGTCTTGGTGGCACGGGCCATCCATGCGAACGCCTAAGATTAATTTGACAAACATGGGGTGCATTTGTCACAGGGGGTGTCTAGGATCGTCCAGGCACACTCTGCAGTGTAGAATGCAAAAGAACTGCACATTGCCACTATTGTGAGTGTGGCAGATGCAACAATTTGATCCCGGCCAAAGCAAACCATGGTTCTTATGGTCTGATGCACAACATACAACTGTTCACTCCAGCTTCACTGAAGGTAGTCTGTTAGCAGAGGTTTAGAACGGTGACTTCTTGCGCCAGGGTGCGGACATTGCACGGGCGACACAGCAGATAGGCTGCTGTCAGACGAGGGTGCTTGCGGGCTAGGAGGCCAGGCAATGTAGCAGAACCTATTCCAAGGACCTCTCTCCCCCACCGGACTGCCCGAAAATGTGAGTGCTGTGGGATTTGCGATGTTACAGGTATTTTCCTGCCCATACAGGGGCAGAAGGGTACATTGCAGGTATCTGCACAAATAGAGTGGGGGCAAGACCTATAGACGATGTGCACCGGTAACCGCAAGAGGGTGGTGCTAAGAGCAAATCTCGCAGCGGCAAGTTAGCCAGGTGGCATGTGTCAGTTGGTTAGGCCAGTATGTGTGCCGTGGCTCCAAGAGCAGCTTGGAATGTGTCTGGAGCACCATCGCTGACAAATCCAGAGCACACACTGCACCTCGGCCCAGTAGGTGAAGGCCATGTGCTCAGGTGCGGCTTGATCTTGTGGAAGGAAATATTCCCTGCGATAAAGTACTAGGTCATTAGCTGGGTTGGGCATCAAGGGTCACAGCTGGTTAGCAGGTATGTGTGTATCTGTGATCGAGCTTTAGTTAAGCAAGCCTGGTAGGCGGCGTAAGTTGTCACTCAAAATGGTTGCTATGACTGCAATGGTGTGCGCTATGCGAACAGTCGTGTTCGCCAGGGTATTAATCGCAAGGGTCTGTGCACATGTCTGGTCAACTTCAACAAAGTAGGTGCACTCTGCTCCCCGGGCAGGTCACGGGTTGCTTCAGTGATGCATGAAATGCCCCGTCCGCATAGCCATAGTGTATAGCCTGGTTGTGGAAGCGGTCTTCGAAGCAAGTGTGCTGCTGTTCCATAAATTGGGGAAATGGGTCTTAGGGAGCACGAAATGCTAGAAGGACTGCAACTACAGGTTGCAGGAGGTGGGAGCCACATCAGCTTGAAGGGTAATATAGCGATGTTTAAACGTAGAGCTCCTCTCCAGGGAGGCCATCACATTCTTGCAGGTAATGCGAGGCACTGGTACATTCCCAGAGAAGGATAAACCGCTCCAGGCGCAAGTCGCAGAGCAAGGGGCTTTGGCTTCAGCAGGCATGGGCTATGCCGGGCGAACACCAAAGGTTATTTTGACAAAGTTGGGTGCACTTTGCACAGGTGGGCTTGGATCTGTTCCTACTGGACATGAATGAGGCCCGTGAAATTGCAGGTTGCAGTGAGAAAGGAACTGTTTTGGTGGGGGCTCTTTAGGCGACGGGGCCGCCTCCAGAGCTGTGGAGGAGTTACAGGGCGATCTGGAAGCAAATGGGTACAGAAGGGTACCTCTGCAAGAGCACAATAGGGGTGCCAGAGCCAAATCCCAGGAGCCTCATGGGAGGGTCCTGGAACAATTACGTCAGCGCCCCGTTAGTCCTTCGGGCGGTTGTGGGCCTGAACAACCGGGGGCTTGCCTTGCTACGCTCCGCCCTGAAAGGGGCGTGAGTAATAAGGGACCAATGTGTCACGTGATCCAGTAAGGGGATCACCCCCATAAGGGTAGCGCTGATTGGTTACTCCACAGTGCTTGGCTCATCAGGCGGGCAGGGCAGCATAGGTTGGTACAGCTGCCTGCCCTTGGATCGCTCCGTAAGATAACCCACCATATTGCATACTTTTGTATGGAATAAACCTGCAGCACTATTTTCCCAAACAAAAGTTGTGTTGTGTATTTATTTATGCATGCAGACTCTGTTGTGGTGTGGGTGGGGTGTGTTGCCAATAATGGGACTATGCGGCTGCCCGTGGCCCCCACAGGGGGCCACCCTAAACGGGCAGCCCATTTAGTGCCATTTGGGCACTTCCCCACCCCCAATGATGATTCGGGACTCAAGGAGGAGTCCCTTACCAGACGCGTCACTTCCGGCACGCAGAGGAGGTGGGGAGGTATTTATGCCTCCCCGGCCATCTTGGCGTCCTCTTTGCGCCGGACACGCCGTCTCCCACCCTACCGCTTACCCGGCGTGGGGTTGGCAGGCGAAATACATAGAACGTTGTAATGTTTTCTTTCTCGTTGCAGGAGGAGTTACAGGGCGATCTGGAAGCAAATGGGTACAGAAGGGTACCTCTGCAAGAGCACAATAGGGGTGCCAGAGCCAAATCCCAGGAGCCTCATGGGAGGGTCCTGGAACAATTACGTCGGCGCCCCGTTAGTCCTTCGGGCGGTTGTGGGCCTGAACAACCGGGGCTTGCCTTGCTACGCTCCGCCCTGAAAGGGGCGTGAGTAATAAGGGACCAATGTGTCACGTGATCCAGTAAGGGGATCACCCCCATAAGGGTAGCGCTGATTGGTTACTCCACAGTGCTTGGCTCATCAGGCGGGCAGGGCAGCATAGGTTGGTACAGCTGCCTGCCCTTGGATCGCCCGTAAGATAACCCACCATATTGCATACTTTTGTATGGAATAAACCTGCAGCACTATTTTCCCAAACAAAAGTTGTGTTGTGTATTTATTTATGCATGCAGACTCTGTTGTGGTGTGGGTGGGGTGTGTTGCCAATAATGGGACTAATTTTTTGTGCATTTATCCCTATGCAGACTCGGTCTAACCTGGCCATCACTGTGCTGGGCAACGTTGCCGCGCGATCTGCTCATTACCATGCTTGCAGTGTTGCACCTTACCAAATAACTTGCGCTTCCCGCACTTCAAAGCGCTTGCCTCTACCCGCCGAACATGTGCCCCTATGCGCGTACCAAACTGCCCAATGCTCCCGGTGCACGCCCGCTCATTTATCCCACCGGCCAGCCGTGCTTGCTTTCTCTTCCTTCCCAGATGCCGCCCAACCTTTATTACTCACCGGGTTTCCTTCTTTGCGCATCGCGCTTATCCCACGCCGCTTACCGCGGGCCATGACACGCTGCCTAAATGCAAACCGACGCTGAGCCGACCTCCTGGCCCTCTTCCCCAATTTGCATATGTGATTGCGCTTCTGCAATCCGAGACCAACAAATGAGCGTGCCGCGCCGTAAATTGCATGGTACATTTGTTTACACGCATTTTCCTAACTAGCCTACGCTGAGGCTCGAACCCAGGTCCCCGGGACCAAAAAACGGTAGCTCTGTTACTTGAGCCACATCACTACGTTCTATCATACTACCTTTTTCCTCCGCTTTGTCCTACGCTGTGAGGCACTCTCACCTCGGTGTCCGCTTCTAACTTTCTTCTGGCTCCGATCTGCAGGGCACCCGGGGCAAGAGAACAAAGAGGGCTTCCCCCACGTGACCTGGGCTTTTATCCCTTTCCTTGACGCAACAGGGTGACCTGACCTCTCGCGTTCTTTGGCGACCCCTCCCGCCCTCCCTTGACCGGAAGGAACTGGACCGGGCTGTTCCCGTACGAATTGCCACTAAGGGCACCCCGCCCCTAGGTGTGGGGGGTGCCTCCCATTAGTACCAGTTTAACATCCAAATATAGCAGTAAGCAACAGAAAGGTGAACAGTCCAGCTTTGCAAAGGGCCCTGCTCTGCATCATGTGTCGTTGCATTTTTAGTAACTTTCGAACCGTTTGAGCTAGAAACAATATCTTTTTTTTGTTAAAATCTGCATATTATGTGGCAGATGATGGGTTATGTGGCAAATGTTTGCCCACTGAAAAAAAACATTGTTGAATTTACTAAACCCATTCAGAAAAGTCTTTCCGAATCAGTAAATGGGTTCAGAAATGGATTGGAAATCACAAATTTGGATTTGGACCCAGATGTATCAGTGGTTTGCAACTGCAATTCTGTTAGCAAACCATTGAAAAGTTATCGACTCCAAAGTTGGGGTGATAACTGATTCAGAAAGGGGTAGGGGTCCCTTTTAGGAAGCAAGGTGGCAGCTTCAGTGGGAGTATGCCGTGATCCAGAGGGCCACTGCCTTCTCTCCCCAAAGTTTTTCAAAATCGAAAAGTTTTTTTAAAGAAGCCAGGTTTCCTTGAATGAAATCAAGCAGCTTTAAAAAAAAACCTGTCAACTTTGAATTGTAAAGACAGCATGGCGGTCTGAAGAACCTTGCAGGCCGCCATCCCTAGCTTTGTAGGCCTATTAGAAAGAGTTGCAATTTGCGACCTGCCTAATTAATATTCATTAGAAGGTCATTGTCTAACCCACTCCAATTCCTTATTTTTCTAATCGACCAATATATATATATATATATATATTGCAGTTTTTATATAGCACGAACTTGACCCGAAGGTATTGGAGCGCTTTACATGAGCACCAGTTAACTGTTATTAGTACAAGTTATAAGTTACTCATCACTAACACTGCATAATTGGAGACCAGTTCCTTAGTGAACGACAGCCTTAGTGTGCATATATGAAGGTGTAACTTGATCGCTGGAGTGACACAGAAATGTTGATTAAACACTTGCTTTTTGTATGAGAACGAATCGGTATGCTTTTTAAATTCTCTGGGCAAGCCAGGTGGGGCTTTAAGAGGGCCGGGTCCTGCTGGTACTCAGCACCAGCAGTTCTTAAAAGCAGGTGCTAAGATGGGTCCCTATCGGGCTCTCCATTTTTTCCCTCACCCTCAGGAAGAAAAAAATAGATCTTAATTCTGCAGCAGTACCACCCTTCACTGCCTTTGATGTAACTTCAGAGACTTGGTATAGTTCTTTCACAGTCTCATCATTTCAGAACAGAAGCATTTACAATATTATATACAACAAAGCCATAGTTGTTGCATATTTATCTTACGCAACTAACAACCATTAACAAAGTCCATAGTCCTGGCTTGTTGTATGTGTAATGTTACTTGTTGTATTATATATCTGGCTGCAATGACAGAAGCAGCAAAATACTAGTCGGGGGCACACTATGCTAAGCAGATTTTTAGCGTAAATGTATTTAAGCCACGCCCTTAATTAAATCGGTCACGCCCCTTTGAGAGATCCCCACCCACCCCAAGTTTTTTCATCCCACTTAAAGTCCTTGGGCAATCTTCACCAAATTTGGCACCCTGAAAGTTTAAATTTTCAACACCATTTCCACAAGCTCGGTTCAAATTGGTCCATGTGAGGGGTGGTTATTAAGTGTACAGAGAGCTGTCTACCTAAACTATAGAGGCGCGCCTGCCTCTGCAACAGTGCTCAGTGCCAGACTTGCAGTTTCGAAGCACTGTAAGCAGCAGGTGTTAGTGTCACCTGGGGTCTTTGTAAACTGTCCTTGAGCGTAAGCTGCCCCTTCCAGGGTACTGCAGTCAATGAAGCGTACTAAAATGACCCCAACTGCTTAGAGTGCGGCTGCCCGCGGCCCCCGCAGGGGGCCACCCTAAACGGGCGGCCCCTTTAGTGCCATTTGGGCACTTCCCCACCCCCTATGACGATGCGGGACTCGAGGAGGAGTCCCCTTTCCTGACGCGTCACTTCCGGCACGCAGAGGAGGTGGGGAGGTATTTATGCCTCCCCCGGCCACCTTGGCGTCCTCTTTGCGCCGGACACGCCGTGAGGGTGTGTGCCGCTGTGACCCGTGCCGAGATCGCCTGGAGTGTGCGGTGAGTCAACCCCCCCCCTCTCTACATCCCCACTAAGGGGGCAGCCCCCCAGGCTGGTTTGCCTAGCCTGGCCATCGCCGAGGCTTCTGTCCGCCTGAGGGCGAGGGGGGGGTTGGGGCTGCTCCAGGCACGCTCTGGCCGGCAGCCACAGCTGAGGCCACTTGGTCAGTTCATGCGGCCTTGGGCAGGGCCCGGCTTCGGGTCGGCCCAGGGTGCACAGGGGCGTTGGAGGGCCAGGAGTCTGGCCAGTCTCCCGCCTCAGAGCGGCGTGCCATGCTTGAACGCGGATCGTGGGGTTGGTGCGCAACGGGCGCCGCGAACCCCCTCCTCCGGTAGAGTGGCCAGCTGGGCCTTGCGCACTGGACTTTGGCTCCAGACTTTCGTCTATGAAGATAACGGGGTCGAGTGGTAGAGATCGCGGGTAATAAGGTGAGCGCAGGGGCGCAAGGCCCTGTCCGGCGCCCCACGATGTCCACACTGCAACTTTATCCATGGGGGGGGCACGCGTCAGGCGGGTGGCTTGGGTCTGGAGCCTTCATGCCGCGGCATTTGCGGTAGCTCACGCCCTGGCCTTCTTTTCTCGTCTGCTGTGTCCGTCTCATCAGCGCCGGGCGTGGGTTGTGAAGGGGGGTATTAGGGGTGGCTAGCAGGCGTTGTTGGTAATGCTGCTCCGGTCGCACTGCATACCTATACCCCCCTCCTCCACCCCCCCTTTTCGCAGTCCCCGGCCTCGTGGCTGGTCGGGTCACTCGCATCACGGCCTCAGATGCAGCGGCTGCACAGGGCTGTGAGGGGGCAGCGCTGTGATTCGGGGGTTGAGGGTTGGGGACAACCTCTAATCGGCGGGCTCCCCAAATATGGTTCAAGCGGCAAGGGATGCTCCTTCAATGGCAGGGACACGGGTCCGAGTTCCTGCGCCAGTCGGCACCTACTACCTCTGGGCTCTTCAATTTACCTCCACCCCCAGGAGAGTGTGACTTCTGTGTGGGAAGTTCGGTGCTGCTTAAAATCTTCAGTAGGGGAGCTTGCGTGTCTGATTCTGGCCTTGATCTCCACTGAGTAGCGGAATAGACAAGAGAGCTGCAGAACGTTTTGTACACAGATTCAAGTTTCTACTGTGATCTTAATTGCTCTGAGGGCAGTGCACACTTGTATGTGTGTGCAGTTATGTCTAGGTGAAATATAGGCACGCTGTGCAACTGCTACACGTTACTATGAAATACAAATTTCTCCGTGACCGGCAGCATGCAGTAAAACCCGTAATGTGAATGTGTTTCAAAATGTTCCTCACGGAGGGGAAAGGCATATGGGAATATCCCCGCACAACCTCTCTGAATTTCGCTGGCTCGCAGCACTTCGCCACAGTATTTAAAATCCACCAGTCGCCACCGAATAAGTAACTCTTACCTTGTAGTCTACAGCAGCCCCTGTAGGGATATCGATTGGGTACAGTGTGAGCCTGGGCCCGCCCCTATCCAACCCACATCTCCAGCTCATGCAACTTGCGCTCCTGGGCAGCGTCTCGAATTTGATTAGCCTGGTTTTCCGTACCAGCTCTATAGCAGACATACCTTATACTCCTGGTCTGCTTCTAGAATAGGAAGCATCGTGTGCTGCTTGTGATCACGTGACACGCTGCAGACCACACAGATGGCCTCCGGGTCATCTTCACAGAACACTTTCAGTTGTTCTTCGTGTTTTGCACAGGTGCGGCAACGGGGAATTCTTGAAAAAAGTGCTCTGACAAGAGCACCTTTCATATATCTCCCAGCAGGCAGGACGGCTCAGGGGCATGCCGCGTGGTTTTACGAGGGAGAATCAACCTCCGATTAAAAGAGGAGTTAGCAGCCCTAGCACGTGCAGGCATCAAACCATAAGGGTTTTCTCTTGAGTATTTCCATGGTAAGTTCGGATGACCTGGGAAAAGCAAAGGTGCCAAGAGTAGTTAATGCGGCCTGAGCGCGTGGTGCTGCGCTCCCGGCTGGGCCTAACATGCATTGAGGAGAACGGCTCATCATAGTAAGGCCTCGGGGCTTAAAGACAAGGGAATCTAAGGTGCTCATCACGCTTTCTTGCAGTGCCTCGGAGCTGGGGATGCTTTTGTTATGGCTTCTCACAGTAATATCCCCGATGCAGCTTACACTACAACTGCATTACTGGTGCAGGGCCGGGAGGAGGTGGTTCTCAGGTCATTCTTTAAGGCAGAACTAGCGTGATTTCTTTAAGATGGCAGGCTTGGAATTGCCATTGTAGGTCTCGGGTAGAGTGACCGTTATTTTTCCTTTTCTGAGTTCCTCACGGCTGCTGCCTGTCTTTGTACCAGACACGCCGCCCGCCTGTCCTGGGTCGTCCCGACCCCTATGAGCTGTATACTGCTTCGGGTGGGAATCCCTTACAGAATTGTTTTGGCTCCGACCTTGCGGTATGGGAGCCCGATGTCGGGGAGCTGGGCAGGATTAAGGCTTTGGTTACTTAGGAATGAGTGCGCAGGGTCAGCGTTATTTGCTGTCGGCCACAAGGGGAGTGAAAGAGGAATACACTTATTACAGGACGTAGAGGCTGGGTTAGCTGCCCTATATTTATGGGGATAAAAATGATGTATTTGGAGACTGTATTTGGTTGATTGGCATTCTCGGGGATTCTGGCCCTC
Organism: Calotriton arnoldi; assembly: GCA_963921515.1. Taxonomy (NCBI): domain Eukaryota; kingdom Metazoa; phylum Chordata; class Amphibia; order Caudata; family Salamandridae; genus Calotriton; species Calotriton arnoldi. The sequence goes on along the minus strand of CAWUFW010000565.1, from coordinate 978,670 downwards.
CACTCTAAACGGGGATGGGCTCCTTGGTAGAAGGAGGCCACTTGGTGCAGCTAGTGTGCAGCTAGCTACGGCCATACCACCCTGAATGCGCCCGATCTCGTCCGATCTCGGAAGCTAAGCAGGGTCGGGCCTGGTTAGTACTTGGATGGGAGACCGCCTGGGAATACCAGGTGCTGTAGGCATTTTACCGGAGATTATCTGGAGCCCCTATAGCTGAGAAATTCGGAGGAGAGCTGGACAGACCACTGCCTCCGGGGGTGGCTGCCCACTGTAGCAACAGGTGGCTAGGGCTTGGGTGCATGCAGCACATTTGTTAATGGTGCAGGAATTGTTGTTTTACTCTAGGAAACTGGGATCTCTTGACCAGGTTCTGTCTTTTGGCCGTTGGTTACCAGCCCAAGGGTGGGAAAGTACAATTTTACATTTACTCTGTGCTGTGTTATGCGAAGTACAGTTCCCACCAGCAACTACGGGGTTGTGCTAACTGAGCTGTAGGACAGTGGCCCGAATGACCTAGTGAGTTATGTAATCCCTGTGATGTCCTGATGAGGTTTGGTAGCACAGGGTAATAGGGGCGGATAGTACTAAGTCTCTCTTGGATGGACGATATGAAGAGAATGCCTAGGAGCTGTTTGCAGTCCATTGCAACCGCCCCACGGGCGAATGTTTTAAGACCACAAGGTTATGGATGGCTCTTGTGTAGGAGCCGGGTGAAGAGCTAAGGTCAGGCTAGTATGTCTCGTGCTTTAGCCGTACTGTTGAGTCCCAGTCACGAGCGGTTTGTATCAGGGTGAGCTGGCTGTGGGTCAGGAAGCGCCTAGGCATCAGTAGCACTCATTTGCAGGCGTAAGTAACAGTTTCCGCTACCAGTTCAAATGTGCATCTTTCACTAAGTTACTCAGATAACTGGGACAGGAAGTAAGGTGTGCCGGATAACTCTTGCTTCTACCTGCATTGGCACACCCATCCACACCAAGCCGATTGTTTAAGGTCACCCTGGGCCGCATTTACACAGCCCAGGATTAGGCCCTGGTGGGGCAGTGCCATGAATTACTAAACTGAGCGAAACAGGAGGCGTGCCCGTGGGTTACACCAGCAAAAGTTTGGGGAGAGCTAGACTCCGCCCATGGTCAAGGGGTAGGTTTAAGTAGTTGGAATGGCACTCTTTCTTGACTAGGGGTTCAACGCGACACGAGGGCGTCGCCGCATTGTGGCCAGAGCACGGGCATTGGGTGGTTCCCTGGGGGGCAGCAAGTGCAGGCAAGGCACTTTCCAAACCTGGCACCAGTACACAAGGTAGTCGGGCCAACTTGTCTGTTGGGTGACTTGTGTAGGCACCGGTGTAGTTGTCACTCCAAGAAGGGGTGAGTTGTCTCCAATAGTGGGCACAACACATATAGGTGTGTCTCTGGCCTTAAGGCTGTGTGGAGCCTGCCTCATTCAGAGGTACGCACAGGCGAAGTAAGTGCACTCTAGAACCGAGGTTAGGTGACACAGGAGGATGGAGGGTGATTCAAGGGACACAGGTGGTGTGACGGCAACGCGGGACTGTCAGCTTATGCTGGGTAGGTGGTTCCGTATCACCAACCAGAAGAGTGCCATGTGGCAAAAAAACAGTAAATATGCTTAAGAATGATATAGATGCTGGTCAGGAGAGGTTTGTGAAAGGTATTACACTTATTGCCAGGCATTGTTAACAACCCATCCACACCGAGGCTATAGCCTAGGTGCCTGGGCCGCATACACACAGCCCGGTATTAGGCACCTGCGGTTGTCAGCGCCAGGAGTTACTAAATTACATCTGTACAGTGGGCATACTTGCTAACCGGGCAGTATTGCTATACCCTCCATGGGCCGATTAGTCTGACACCAGTAGCAGTGAGTGTGGCTTGCCCTCAGTGCAGTGGGTAGGAGAATTTAAATTCCATGTACAGGTTATACTGGTCTTGCTACCAGTGGGTCGCGTGTGTGAGCGGTTTAACTGCTTTATTGAAGGCATAATTGGTGTATGGCATAACACATAGACTACTAGGAAATTAAATCAGGGACCAGCTACCTTACACATGGATTTCGGTGGAGGGCAAGCAAGTCCGTCCGGGGTAACCAAGTGTACGGGGTCTGTGCCTGGCATCTTGGGTCAAAGCGGGTTGGCACACAGGGGGTGTCTAGGATTGTACCAGGCACACTCGGCAGGTATAATGCAAAAGAACTGCACGTTGACACTAGTTTGATTATGACAGATGCAACAATTTTATCCCTGCCAAAGCAAACCAAGGTTCTGATGGTCAGAGGCACAACATACATCGGTTCACTCCAGCCTCACTGAAGGTAGTCTGTTAGTTGAGGTATAGAACGGGACGTCTTGCGCCAGGGTGCGGGCATTGCACGGGCGACACAGCAGATAGTCTGCTGTCAGACGAGGGTGTTTGCGGGCTAGGAGGCCAGGCAATGTAGCAGAACCAATTCTAAGGACCCCTCTCCCCCACCGTACTGCCCGAGAATGTGAGTGCAGTGGGATTTGCAATGTTACAGGTATTTTCCCGCCCGTACAGGGGCAGAAGGGTACATTGCGGAAAACTGCTTAAATAGAGTGGGGGCAAGACCTTTAGAGGATGTGCACCAGTAACCGCAAGAGCGGGGTGTTAAGATCAAAATCTTGCAGCGGCAAGTTAGCCAGGTCGCATGCGTCAGTTGGTTAGGCCAGAAGGTGGCCATGGCTCCAATAGCGGCTTGTAATGTGTTTGGAGCACCATTGCTGACAATTCCAGACCACACACTGCGCCTCGGTCCAGTAGATGAAGGCCACATGCTCAGGTGCGGCTTGATCTTGTGGAGGGCTATGATTCCTGGAATAACAAAGTGCTAGGTCATTAGCTGGTTGAGCATCTAGGGTCACAGCTGGTTAGCAGGTATGTGTGTATCTGTCATCGAGCTTTAGTTAAGCAAGCCTGGCAGGTGGCGTAAGTTGTCACTCCAAATGGTTTCGATGACTGCAATAGTGTGCGCTAGGCGATCAGCCCTGTTCGCCATGGTTTATTAACACAGAGGTCGGTGCACTTGTCTGGTCAACCTCAACAAAGAGGTGCACTCTGCTCCCTGGGCAGGTTACGGGTTGCTTCAGTTAAGCATGAAATGCCCCGCCCGCATAGCCAGAGTATATAGCCTGGTTGTGGAAGCGGTCTTCAAGCATGTGTGCTGCTGTTCCAGGTATTGGGGAAACAGGAGTTGGGGAGCACGAACTGCTAGAAGGCCTGCAACTTCAGGTTGCAGGAGGTGGGAGCCACATCAGCTTGAAGGGTAATACAGCGATGTTTAAGAGTAGAGCTCCCTCCTGGGAGGCCATCACATTCTTGCAGCGCATGTGAGGCACTGGTACATTCCCAGAGAAGGATTAACCGCTCCATGCGCTAGTTGCAGAACAAGGGTCTTTGGCTTCATCAGGCATGAGCTATGCCGGGCGAACACCAAAGGTTAATTTGACAATGTTGGGGTGCACTTGGCACAGGTGGGCTTGGATCTGTTCCTGCTGGACATGAATGAGGCCCGGGAAATTGCAGGTTGCAGTGAGAAAGGAGCTGTTTTGGTGGGGGGCTCTTTAGGCGACGGGGGCCGCCTCCAGAGCTGTGGAGGAGTTACAGGGCGATCTGGAAGCAAATGGGTACAGAAGAGTACCTCTGCAAGAGCACAATAGGGGTGCCAGAGCCAAATCCCAGGAGCCTCATGGGAGGGTCCTGGAACAATTACGTCGGCGCCCCGTTAGTCCTTCGGGCGGTTGTGGGCCTGAACAACCGGGGGCTTGCCTTGCTACGCTCCGCCCTGAAAGGGGCGTGAGTAATAAGGGACCAATGTGTCACGTGATCCAGTAAGGGGATCACCCCCATAAGGGTAGCGCTGATTGGTTACTCCACAGTGCTTGGCTCATCAGGCGGGCAGGGCAGCATAGGTTGGTACAGCTGCCTGCCCTTGGATCGCCCGTAAGATAACCCACCATATTGCATACTTTTGTATGGAATAAACCTGCAGCACTATTTTTCCCAAACAAAAGTTGTGTTGTGTATTTATTTATGCATGCATACTCTGTTGTGGTGTGGGTGGGGTGTGTTGCCAATAATGGGACTATGCGGCTGCCCGCGGCCCCCGCAGGGGGCCACCCTAAACGGGCGGCCCCTTTAGTGCCATTTGGGCACTTCCCCACTCCCTATGACGATGCGGGACTCGAGGAGGAGTCCCCTTTCCTGACGCGTCACTTCCGGCACGCAGAGGAGGTGGGGAGGTATTTATGCCTCCCCGGCCACCTTGGCGTCCTCTTTGCGCCGGACACGCCGTCTCCCACCCTACCGCTTACCCGGCGTGGGGTTGGCAGGCGAAGTACATAGAACGTTGTAATGTTTTCTTTCTCGTTGCAGGAGGAGTTACAGGGCGATCTGGAAGCAAATGGGTACAGAAGAGTACCTCTGCAAGAGCACAATAGGGGTGCCAGAGCCAAATCCCAGGAGCCTCATGGGAGGGTCCTGGAACAATTACGTCGGCGCCCCGTTAGTCCTTCGGGCGGTTGTGGGCCTGAACAACCGGGGGCTTGCCTTGCTACGCTCCGCCCTGAAAGGGGCGTGAGTAATAAGGGACCAATGTGTCACGTGATCCAGTAAGGGGATCACCCCCATAAGGGTAGCGCTGATTGGTTACTCCACAGTGCTTGGCTCATCAGGCGGGCAGGGCAGCATAGGTTGGTACAGCTGCCTGCCCTTGGATCGCCCGTAAGATAACCCACCATATTGCATACTTTTGTATGGAATAAACCTGCAGCACTATTTTTCCCAAACAAAAGTTGTGTTGTGTATTTATTTATGCATGCATACTCTGTTGTGGTGTGGGTGGGGTGTGTTGCCAATAATGGGACTAGAGGAAACCGCTGCTCATTGGAAAAGAAAAGCACGAGTGCGGCTGAAGATAATGGCTTGGTGGTTTCCAGCGCTGCCTTTGAGAGCAAGCTGGTAGCTCAGGGGTTACACTGCACCCTTGTGCAAAATGTCGCGATTCCCAAGGCTGCGGGCTCGGAGTCAGGTTTATTGTAGTCTGCTCCTAATTCCCCTTATTAACACAATTAACATGGCAAAGGGATGAAAACAAACCTGAGCCTCGATGTGTCGGATCCCACATCGAGGCAGAGCCCATTATGGCAGCGCTAATGTGCCGTTCGGGGAACAGAGGCGACGCTCCAGACCCGAGGGACGCAGGAGAGGCGGATATCCAATGTCTGGAGCGGCGGCTTCCGGTCTCTGCCACTTCCAGCCTCTGTGCTTCTTAATGTCTTTTAATGTTTCGTAAGTAGGTGGATGGAATATGCGGTTCAGTGGTTCCTAGAAAAGAGACAGTTAAGGCTAGAAGTGAAATAAGACATTTATTGGGGTCTCAAAGAGTTCAACGTGAGTTGTGGGATGTTGAGCAGTCTTGGAGTCCATGTAAAGCTTTAATTTGCCACATCCCTAAGTGTCAGATAAGTACACCGTGTATAGGGTCACAAGCAGGGTTGGATTGGGATTATAAATCGGCCCGGGCACGCTAAAAAAAAAGTGGCCCGCATTTGCATAGTGCCTTATCTCAAAACACTGCTTCGGCGAAGTTTTATAAACACCTGAAAACAAGTGAGGCCACTTCTCAGGCCCCCTGCCCCCGCTCAGTATGCACACATTAATTGGCTGGCCCAGTGAGAGAAAGGGAGTGTGTTGTGATGAGCTTTGGTCTCATGTCTGGAGTATGGAGCACTGTGCCTAGTGCGTTCCATGTTCCACTCATGGGTCCAGGGTTCCAGAGCGGGCAGTTGATGAACAGCTGGCCAGGGATGAGCTGCTCAACCTCCGCAGGCTGTAATTACTTAATAAAGTCTACTTACCTTACCACATTGTTTCCTGAGTGGTACATCTGGAACCTCCAAGATTTTGGCGACAAGTTGGCCAGCATCCCCTGCGGTGGTAGTGGCTCCGGACCCGACTCTACAAAAATTTGACCTTTCAGAGGACCCACGATTTCCGCTTCTACGAGCTTGTTGCAGCGACGCACCCCGACGTGAGGAGTCCACATCGTTCGTTTTCCCGCCTCCTTTCTAAAGGATAAAAGGTATTTTTGGCCTGGCTCTGGGGAGCTCCGGTGACGGTTGGCGCTCGATACTCTGCTCGCGTGCACTCATCTCCTTAGCAGTGCTCGAGGTCTCTCACGCGCTTTCCTCACAACCATTTCAACGAGCCCCATCGCCCAACGAAATCACGTCTGTACAACGTACCAGCGCGCTTACAGAACAAGCTCCACCACCTTTGGAAAGCACGTCCACACCACGTTGGCGGCCATTTTAAAGTTGTTTATTTTATCGTAAAAACTTTATCAACTCACCTCGAACCAGTTCATTCAACCGCTCACACCGGATTCACCCGACGGAGCCTACATTGGTTAAATCATTACTAAGGTACTGTTCTTTTGTGTTTTCGGTCATTATCTCATAGATTTCGACACTGCAATCTTCCGCTGATACACACATCCTAACGTGTGCATCACAATTGTCATCTGAGTTCCAGATTTGCTTTCGGTGATACACACACCTACTATTGTGTGTCACTTCACCCTGCTGTGAATACTGTGTGTCACATTACTACTGGAACCACACAATTTAACTTTTACACTCCTATTTTACCATCATTTGCTTCATTTTTCTTCTTTCTTTATTACATTGTCTATAAAATATTCACGATGCAATCGCAGGCTGCAATCATTTTGCCTCCAGTCTTCTTAGCCTCTCCAGGACCACTTGCCAATGAGTGGGAAGATTGGCTACCCATTTTTTAAAACTATCTGGAAGCTTTAGATGGCCCTGAGTTCAGCGCACCAAGGAAAAGAGCGCTTCTACTTAACAACTTGGGCAAAGAAGGCCAACGAATTTTCAAATACTTACCCTCTGCGACTTTACCTGATGGCAATGCCATTGAAGATGTCTACGTTGAAGCTAAACAACGCCTGGAGCGTAGATTTGCCAAGGAGGTTAACATTGTCACGAACCGGTACAAGTTTTATACACACCATCAAGATGAGAATCAATCTATTGATGATTTTGTATCGAAACTCAGAGAGTTGTCAGTGAAGTGTAAATTTGGTGCAATGTCAGATGAATTAGTTTGTGACCAACTTATTGTCCACTGTAAATGCAAAAAGACACAAGAACGTCTTTGGGCTGCAAAAAATCCGTCCTTAAAGGATGCTATCGAGATAGCCAAAGTAGTTGAACAATCCCAACACTGCATGTGTGAACTAGACAACAAAAATGATGGTAATAGTGTATCGATAGTATCTAAAGAAGAGCTTGATGTTGCTACTGTGTTTAGATCTGGTCGACCTCCACAAAGAGGCAGACAACAGTTTAGGTCATGTTATAGGTGTGGGAGCTCCTTTCATAATGCAGATTTCCGCAAATGTTCAGCTGTTGACAAAATTTGTAAAAAATGTGGGTGTAAAGGTCACTTTGCCAATATGTGTAGACAATCTTTCAGACGAAAGGTGGCCTTGTAGAAGATGATTCCAGAGCCTTGTCTCATAACTTTGACACGTCCTACATAGAAACCGAAGTCCCATCTCATACAGATTAAATTTTAAGTGTAGATGATCCCTCCGATGACACTGGCAGAAAAAATAGACCCAAGGCTAATTTCATGATTAATGGGAAATTCATACAATTAATGGTAGACTCTGGGTCGATGTACACCATCATTCCCAAATCTGTTTTTAACATGTCATGGACTGACAGTATATTGATGCCCAAGGACATTAATCCGAGCGGTTATCAGGGTGAAACTATCAATCTTCTGGGTTACATGAATTCGACCATAGAGTTTGGTGGCAGATCAGTGCAGGGCAAAGTGTACTTAGCTACTGACGGTCCACCCATACTTGGATGGATGCATCAGTATGACTTGTGTATTATAGTTGACCCCAGGGCACCCACCCAAGTGATGGTAGTGGAAAGTCTATCTCTAGAGAAAATACTGGATGAGGCAAAGGATGTTTTCAGGGAAGAATTGGGTTGCCTAAAAGGTTACGTGCACAAAATCATACTTAAATCAGATGCTCTCCCTATTCAACATAAAGTGCGCAGGATACCCCTTGTAGCTAGAGCGGCTGTGAAAGAAATGTTGAAAGAAATGGTTACTTCAGGTGTCATTCAACCAGTGGATAGCTCCTTGTGGGTTTCTCCGGTTGTGATTACAGAAAAATCGGATGGCAAATTCAGGTTTTGCATTGACCTTAGGTCACTAAATCAGAATGTAGTAGTAGATACATACCCGTTACCAAATATTAATGAGTTGATTTTGGCTTTGTGTGGTGGCAAATTCTTCTCCAAACTTGATTTAAAGAACGCGTACCATCAGATCAAGCTCCATGAGGATTCTAAACCACTGACGGCCTTCATCACTATGGACGGCATTTTCCAATGTACAAGAATGCCCTTTGGTCTTTGCTCTGCTGCTAGCACTTTCCAACGTATGATGACTGTACTGTTTAAAGATGTCAATAATATTGTGTACTTTCAGGATGACATCCTTATTTTTGGTGACACCATTGAGCAACATAACCGTGCTCTCAGTCAAGCACTACTTAAAATCAAGGAATCAGGGTTAACCTTCAGGCGTGAGAAATGTAAGTTCCTTGTCAACAAGGTTGATTACCTGGGGTATGAGATCTCAGCGGAAGGCGTAAGACCCAAGCAAAATCTCTTAGATGCCATCCGCTTAGCTCCCATACATTCAGATAAGGACAAATTGAGATCGTTCCTAGGTCTCGTTGAATATTACTCGAAATTTGTCAAGAACTTCTCCGCGAAGACAGAAAACTTGAGGTCTCTCTTGAAGAAAGGTATCACCTTTTTGTGGGGTCCCCAACAGCAATCGAGCTTTGACAACATAAAAAAAGACATTTGTGAGGCAGGCATTCTCACACCTTTTGACACCAAACTCAAATCCGTTCTTACTGTGGATGCGAGTGCTACTGGTCTAGGTGCTGTCTTATCTCAGATTAGGGATGGCCATGAAAGAACTGTAGCATTTGCATCCAGAACTCTCACCAATTCGGAGAGAAACTACTCTGTGATAGAACGGGAAACATTAGCTGCTGCCTGGGGTTGTGAATATTTCAGGACTTATCTGTGGGGCTCTAAGTTTACATTGAAATCTGACCACAAACCCCTGATCAAGGTATTATTACCAGGTGGGACCACCAAATGTTCAGCAAGATTAATCAGGCTAGCCTCCCGCTTGCAGGAGTACTGCTACAATGTTGAATATATCCAAGGTTGGAGAAACATCCAAGCGGATTGTTTGTCCAGGCTTTCCCTTGATTGGGAAACTGTTGACAAGTCTTCTGTCTTAAAGAAGGAAGCAGAAGGTGCAGTAGCTTCAATCCAAGACGTATTGTGTGTATCTGAAGCACAAGCCTTAATTGAAGCTGATTGGATAAAATAAATGTCTTCAGACAATTCCATGTCTGAGCTCAAACGACTAATTATTCTCTGTGGCAGAAGAGAAAGTTCAGTTTCTCCATCTATCAGACCCTTTATCAAGATTTTAGATGAATTGTCTGTTTGTGGTGACTTATTGATTATGAGAGGCGAGTTATTTGTTCCTCCCTTAGCGTTGAGAAGCAATCTTATTAGATTAGCCCATGAAGGACATTTAGGCCAGACCAGAACAAAAAAAAGGTTGAGAGTGAACTGGTGGTGGCCTGGAATGGACTCAGATGTCGATGCATGGGTGGAGAGGTGTGAAACATGTAAAGAAAGCAACAAACGACTCAGAGTGGGTGTACAAGCCTCCTTGGGGCATATAACAGATCCAGGTCACCCATGGCACACTATTTGTCTGGATTTTATAGGTCCCATGAATGATCTTAGGAGTGACTGTCGTTTTGCTTTGGTAGTGGTAGATGTTAATACTAAATGGTTGATAGTCAAGTTCTTGAACGATATCACCACTGCTACTACTGTGCATACTCTGAAGGAAATTTGTGTAGAGGAGGGCGTACCCTCGGTTCTTATCACCGACAATGGTACCCAATTAACATCTGCTGAGATGCGCTCCTTCTTATGTTCCTTTGGAATTAAACACATTCGCACGTCACTTTATAACCCACAGGGCAACGGAATGGTTGAGAGGGCAAACCGCCTTGTCAAAGGCACAATACAAATGGCGATGTCCTGTGGGAGTGAGGTTGACCTGTTGGTGTCTGAAATGCTCTGGGCTTATCGCTCAAGCTTACATAGTGCCACCGGCAAGTCACCATTTGAATTGATGCGAGGCAGATTACCCAAGACCAAACTTGTCCCCACTTGGATCAAAGACATGATATCCAAGAACACCTCTTTCAAAACCCCTCACCAAGATGTGAGTGTGGGAAAGAAGTTATGCAAACGCATTTGCTCTGGTGATTGGGTGAAAGTGCGCAGTGGTAGACCTGGTGCGCGTTTATCCAAATTTTTAGGCCCTTCCCCACAGGGTAATTCTTGATAATGGTGATAAATGGAACTATAGACGCGTAGCTTTATATCAGAAGGGTGATTCTGGCCGTAGTGTTGTTGTAAATTCTCATGATCTATCTCCCAGCAATGTTTTTTTGTCCATGTCTGACAATGAATTGACAGTTCCCTCTCATTCAAGACTCAGCACTCGCAGGGTTTCCCTAGGAGGTGGTGATGCTCCCACTTCCTCTGAAGCTGAACACACTGTCCCTGGTGGAGAAGAAAGGAGACCCATTAGAGGTCGGCACCCTCCAGGTTATCTTCATGATTACATTTGTGATTAATCTTCATTGTGACTACCAGAATGCAATCTGTTTTTTTGTTCAATTTTGATGGTAGTGATTAAGATGTGATATGTTTCTTCTATGCACAGTTTTTGATTAATTTGTGTTTTACCCAGCTATGCAATGTTTTGTTCTCTGGGCTAACCCTATTCTTGTCTTTAACCTTCTCTCTCCTTTCTTCCTCTCTCTCTCTCTTCTTCTCTTCTTCTTCACCCTTTTAAGGGAAGGGGATGTGTTGTGATGAGCTTTGGTCTCATGTCCGGAGTTTGGAGCACTGTGCCTAGTGCGTTCCATGTTCCACTCATGGGTCCAGGGTTCCAGAGCGGGCAGTTGATGAACAGCTGGCCAGGGATGAGCTGCTCAACCTCCGCAGGCTGTAATTACTTAATAAAGTCTACTTACCTTACCACATTGTTTCCTGAGTGGTACATCTGGAACCTCCAAGAGAGTGACACCTCTGCCTGTTGATAAAAGGGAGGTAATGGACGCCCATCTGCCTCCAGAAAGGCCACTCAGGGCCCCACAGGGCCGCTGGCAACATCTAAACACACCAGACACAGCCCAAATCGGCCCCCCATACTGCCAAAAAAGCAACCCACAGCTGAAACTTCGATACCGGCCCATCGGCCATTGCCAGAGTGCCCGCCTTACCAATACGACCCTGGTCACAAGATGGCTCCATGTCACTGGGACACTATTTTTTTCATTACTGGACTTTGCCTTTACATATAATTATCAGGTGTGTTGGTCAAATTGGCTCACTTAAAAGGAAACAAGACTTCAACTCTCAGAATGCTTTGAAATGTAAAAGCCTGTCTCTAATTTCCTTACTACAGGCTACTTGTGACTTCTCTCACCGCTAGTTATAAAGAAATGGCGTAGCCACTCGTGTAATAACTTGTTACAACTGAGTTCTGACATCACAATGCCTGCTGCCAGAGGAAACAGCCAATGGGAAAGGCAGTACACAGAGCATAGTTAATGCTCCATTTTAAACAAAGAAACCTGTCTTTCCCTTGATAAGTTTTCTAAAGGAACATTGATCGCCAGAAAGGAGATATGTATGGCAATATGTTTTTTTTACATGGTTTAGGTAATTAAGGAATGCAAGAAGCTCTCCATATGATTCCATACATTCTAGCTACAGCATTTTTAAATCTGACTTTCATTAAACGGATTCAATTATCTTTTTGCAAAAATATCTAATTGCATTTTTGTGTGTTTATTTTTGCGCTACAATATCTACTTTTATTCATCATGTGTGTGTGTATGTATATATATATATATATATTATCTACTGGCGGTCGCCAGTAGATAGTTATAGTTAGGACCTATTATCCATAGGAAATTCGTAACATTCTTTTCCCAATAACTTTGGCGCCGGTTGACGAATCTTTGCGAAATTTTCAAAACTAATGGCCCGCTCCGGTCCGCTCCTATCTTGAAAGTTTCGGCGTGATTCAGCAAGCGGGGGCCGAGAAAAAAGGGGGTCCCAAAACGTGTTTTCTCCATGTTAATTCCCATAGGAAACTTTAGACACGGCTACAGCCTGAACTGCTGGACGGAATTACACCAAATTTGGCAAAAAGGTAGCCCTTGGTTCAGAAAGCACCCTTTTTTTAAATGGTGTAAATCCGTTCAGTAGTTCCTGAGAAATTAAAAAAATAGAGGTCAAAAAATCAATTTCCCATAGGAAACTTTAGACGCGGTTACAGCCAAAACTGCTGAACGGAATTACACCAAATTTGGCAAAAAGGTAGTGCTTGGTTCAGAAAGCGCCCTTTTTTAAAATGGTGTAAATCCGTTCAGTAGTTCCTGAGCAATTCAAAAAATAATAGTTTCGATATCTATGGCCGCAGTGGATCCGCGCACCCTCCCGACCACAAGCTTCATGCTAATTGGCTGTTAACACTCCAAACCAGGAAGTGTTGGCAGCCATCTTGTGACTCGGTAACCGAGTCACAAGAAAAGAGAAAAAGAAACGCGAAAAAAAAGAAAAGGGGGCAGGGTAGAAACACCCTGACCCCCTAGGCCTGCTTAGGGGGTCCCACAAGGACCACCAGGGACCAAAAAAGCATTTTTTTAAAAAAAAAAATCAGCAAAATGCGCGCAGGATCCGTGGATCCGGCCGCAAAACAAAAAAAAACGAAGCGCGGACTCCCGCGCTTCGTTACTAATTAGCCCCCGGGTGGGCCAAGTCCCGGGGGCAGTGGAAAAAAAAGTGTGGGGGGCCCCAATCCCCCCCACACTGCCCCGGGGACCGCCACCCCCGGGGCTTGTTTTTTTAAAGTTTGGGGGGCCTCTAAGGTCCCCACAAGCCCCGGGGACCGCCACCCCCCGGGGCTTTCATTATTTATAATAGCGGGGGGGCACACAGCCCCCCGCAGCCCCGGGGACCGCCACCCCCCGGGGCTTCATTTTTCTTCAAACAATACACCTGTGTGGGGGGGCTCGAGCCCCCCCCACACGCCCAGGGGACCGCCACCTCCCCGGGGCACTAATATTTAAATTTGGGGGTCCGTAACGGACCCCGGGGACCACCACCTCCCCGGGGCTTTGCAATTGTTGGGAGGGGGGCCACGCGGCCCCCCTCCTGGAGCCCGTGATGGCCCTGAGGACCGCCACCCCCCAGGGCCGGCTCCTGCAGTGTCCCAGGTTGCCCACCCCCAGGACACTGCTGTTTGCAATGACAGGGCGGGAGCCTCGCGGCTCCCGCCCTGTCATTGCAAACTCTGCTTTGCTTCATTGAAGCGAGAGCAGGGAAACCTGCTCTCGCTTCAGTGAAGCAAAGCAGAATTGCTTTTCCATAAGGGGAGCTGCATGTCAGCAGCTCCCCTTGTGGAAAAGCAATGCCGGCTCACGCAGGACGCGGGGAGCCGGCGGGACCGTGGGGGGATTGGGGACCACCCCACGGTCCCCAACGAGAGGCCAGGCCCCGGGGGATGGGGTCCCTGGGGCCATGAGTGGCCCGGGATGGGGGCCACACGGCCCCCCTCCCCCATAATAAAAAATTTAATAAAAAAAAAAACATGCAAAGGCCGGCCCCGGGGGATGGGGTCCCCGGGGCCATAAATGGCCTGAGGAGGGGGGCCACGCAGCCCCCCTCCAATTATTTAAAAAAAAAAAAAAATGGCCATGCCCCGGGGGATGGGGTCCCCGGGGCCGAAAATGGCCTCAGAAGGGGGGCCACGCGGCCCCCCCTTCCGTTTTTTTAAATAATTTAACAAAATAGGGGTCAGGCCCTGGGGGATGGGGTCCCCAGGGCCCAAAAATACGAAAAGAAGAAAAAAGAAATTAAAAAAAAAAAGCCGGCATCGCGGCTAGGCCCCGCCCCCTCCCTGCAACACTCAGCAAACGCGCCCCCTGGCGCGTTTAAAGTTGGGGAACTAATTCCCCTTGAATACTGGGAGTCCCTGGGGGCCAACTAGCCCACCAGGTACCTCCAGTATGCGCCAGGGAGCTGCGTTGCAGAGAGGTGTTCAGAGGCCACGCCCCTTTTTACACCTCTCTGCAACGCAGCTCTGTGGCGCTTACTGGAGGTACCTGGTGGGCTAGTTGGACCCCAGGGACCCTCAGGATTCAAGGGGACTTTATCCCCAACTTAAAACGCGCCACAGGGCGCGTTTGCACAGTGGTGAAGGGAGGGGGCGGGGCCTGAGGTGACATGTGTGCAAACACGCCCTGTGGCGCGTTTTAAGTTGGGGAATTAATTCCTCTTCAATCCTGAGGGTCCCTTGGGTCAATCAATCAATCAATCAATCATGTCACTTATAAAGCGCACTACATACCCGCGAGGGTCTCAAGGCGCTGGGGGAAGAGGGGGGGTGGTGCTGCTACTGATCGAAGAGCCAGGTCTTGAGGAGTCTTCTGAAGGCCAGTAGGTCTTGGGTCTGTCGGAGGTTGGTGGGGAGGGTGTTCCAGGTCTTGGCGGCGAGGTGGGAGAAGGATCTGCCGCCGGCGGTCGTTTTCCGGATGCGGGGGACTGTGGCGAGGGCGAGGCTGGTCGAGCGGAGCTGGCGGGTGGGGGTGTAGAAGCTGAGTCGTCTGTTGAGGTAGGCTGGTCCGGAGTTGTGGAGTGCTTTGTGTGCGTGGGTGAGGAGCTTGAAGGTTATCCTCTTGTTGACAGGGAGCCAGTGCAGGTCTCTCAGGTGGGGTGTGATGTGGCTGCGTCGGGGGATGTCGAGGATAAGACGTGCAGAGGCGTTCTGGATGCGTTGCAGCCGTCTCAGGAGCTTAGCCGTCGTTCCTGCGTAGAGGGCGTTTCCGTAGTCCAGCCTGCTGGTGACGAGGGCCTGGGTGACTGTTTTTCTTGTTTCGGTGGGGATCCACTTGAAGATCCTGCGGAGCATTCGGAGGATGTTGAAGCAGGATGAGGAAACGGCGTTGACCTGCTTAGTCATGGAGAGGGTGGGGTCGAGGATGACCCCTAGGTTGCGTACGTGGTCGGTGGGTGGCGGGGCTGTTCCCAGTGATGTTGGCCACCAGGAGTCGTCCCAGGCTGAAGGGTTGGAACCAAGGATGAGGACCTCCGTCTTGTCCGAGTTCAGCTTCAGGCGGCTGGTCCTCATCCATTCGGCGACGGCCTTCATTCCTTCGTGGAGGTGGGCTTTGGCGGTGTGAGGGTCTTTGGTGAGGGAGAGGATCAGCTGGGTGTCGTCGGCGTAGGAGATGATGTTGAGGTTGTGCTGTCGGGCGACGTGGGCGAGGGGTGCCATGTAGATGTTGAACAGCGTTGGGCTGAGGGAGGAGCCTTGGGGTACGCCGCAGATGATCTTGGTGGCCTTGGATCGGAAGGGGGCGAGGCGGACGCTTTGTGTTCTGCCGGAAAGGAAGGATGTGGTCCAGTCCAGGGCCTTCTCTTGGATCCCGGCGTCGTGAAGGCGTGTTCGTAGTGTGTGGTGGCAGACCGTGTCGAAGGCGGCTGATAGGTCCAGGAGGATGAGGGCTGCTGTTTCTCCGTTGTCTAGCAGGGTCCTGATGTCATCGGTGGCGGCGATGAGGGCGGTTTCGGTGCTGTGGTTGCTGCGGAAGCCGGACTGGGAAGGGTCCAGGATGTTGTTCTCCTCGAGGTAGCGGGTCAGTTGTTTGTTGACGATTTTCTCGGTGACCTTCGCGGGGAACGGGAGCAGAGAGATGGGTCGGAAGTTCTTGAGGTCCTTGGGGTCTGCCTTGGGTTTCTTGAGTAAGGCGGTGATCTCGGCGTGCTTCCAGCTTTCCGGGAAGGTTGCTGTCTCGAAGGAGATGTTGATTATTTTCCGGAGATGGGGCGCGATGGCTGTACTGGCTTTGTTGAAGATGTGGTGAGGGCACGGGTCTAGCGGTGAACCGGAGTGGATGGTGTTCATGATCTCGCTGGTGTCCTCGTCGTTGATGTTGGTCCAGGAGAGCAGGCGGTTGGTGGTTGTGGGGGCAGTGGTCTCGGTGGTTGCCGGGGCGGTCGTGGTGTTGAAGCTGTCGTGGATGTCGGCGATTTTGCAGTGGAAGAAGGTGGCCAGTGAGTCGCACAGGTCTCGCGACGGCTGGATGTCGTTGGTGTTGGAGCTGGGGTTGGAGAGTTCCTTCACGATGTTGAAGAGCTCTTTGCTGTTGTGTGCGTTGTTGTCTAGGCGGTCTTTGAGTGAGGCCCTTTTGGCGGATCTGATGAGGTGTTGGTGACTGCGGGTGGCGCTCTTGTGGGCGGCGTAGCTGTCCGCTGTCCGTTCGTGGAGCCAGATCTTCTCCAGTTTTCGGCATGTTCGTTTGGAGGCCTGGAGGTCTTCGGTGAACCAGGTGGCTTTCTTGCTGGTGTGGCTGTTGGGCGGATTCTTGAGCAGGGCGAGGGTGTTGGCGCAGTCGTCGATCCACTGTCTGAGGTTGCGGGCGGCGGTGTCGGGGTCGGAGGGTTCGGCGGGTGGGCTCAGGGCGAGGGTTGTGGTTAGCTGGTCTTCCGTGACTCTGCTCCAGCAGCGGCGAGGCATTTGTTCGGTGCGGTGGTGCGTGGTGGGCTTCCTGTAGGTGAAGTGGATGCAGTGGTGGTCAGTCCAGTGGGGTTCGGAGGTGTGGTTGAAGGAGACGTGTGGGCTTGCGGAAAAGATGGAGTCTAGCGTGTGGCCGGCGGCGTGGGTGGGTGTAGTCACGAGCTGTCTGAGTCCGAGGGTGGCGAGGTTGTCGATCAGGGTGGTGGAGTTGGTGCCCTTGTTGTTCTCGAGGTGGAAGTTCAGGTCCCCGAGGAGGATGTAGTCCGTGGAGGCGATGGCGTGTGTGCTGACGAAGTCAGCGATGGAATCGCTGAACTGTGGTCGGGGTCTGGGGGTCTGTAGATGAGGGTTCCTCTGAGGGTGGTGTTGGGATCGGTGTGGATCTGGAAGTGCATGTGTTCGGCGGTGCTGAGGGTGTCGTCGGTGTTGGTTGAGACTCTGAGGGTGTTCCTGTGGACGATGGCGATGCCTCCTCCGACTCCGTTGGTGCGGTCCCTGCGGGTGATCTTGTATCCG
Source organism: Calotriton arnoldi (assembly GCA_963921515.1). Classification (NCBI taxonomy): domain Eukaryota; kingdom Metazoa; phylum Chordata; class Amphibia; order Caudata; family Salamandridae; genus Calotriton; species Calotriton arnoldi. The sequence goes on along the minus strand of CAWUFW010000565.1, from coordinate 961,364 downwards.
TCCGGGATGGCAATGGCGATGTCGGGGGCTGAAGCGGGATTCAGCCAGGTCTCCGTCAGGAATGCGACGTCTGGGGAGGTTGAGTCGAGAAGGTCCCAGAGTTCGATGGCGTGTTTGCGGGCGGAGCGGGTGTTGAGGAGGATGCATCTGAGGTAGTTGGGTTCTTTCCTGGGCGGTGGTTTGGCGGGGCGGGTGCTGGCGAAGCTGCAGTTCCGGCAGGTGAAGGGCCCTTGGGTGCGCTTCGGGGTGGCCTGGTAGCAGGCGTGATCTTTTCCGGGGTTGAGTGCGTGGAGGGTGCTGGCGTCGTATCGGCGTCTGTTGATGTGGTGGGCGCGGGGGATGCCCGGACCAGGGGTCTGGCGCTGGGCGCGGTCACGGCGCGGACGGGCGCAGACGGGCTTGCCTTAGGCGCGCCTTCGGCGCGCCAGCGGCAGGGCCGCACAGCGGCCACCATAAATGGGGAGGTGGGAGGGAGGAGCAGGGAATGGGGCAGCGAATGGGCAGTGAGGGGGCGGGGCCGCAGGGGCGCAGCGGCGGGAAACAGGCACAGAAGGGAAAATGAGCACAATCAGGGCATCAAGGGGGCACAGAAAGGAAAAGAAAACGAGCACAATCAGGGGCAGCAAGGGGGCACAGAAAGGAAAAAACGAGCACAATCAGGGGCAGCAAGGGGGCACAGAAAGGAAAAACGAGCACAATCAGGGGCAGCAAGGGGGGCACAGAAAGGAAAAAGCGAGCACAATCAGGGGCAGCAAGGGGGCACAGAAAGGAAAAGAAAACGAGCACAATCAGGGGCAGCAAGGGGGCACAGAAAGGAAAAACGAGCACAATCAGGGGCAGCAAGGGGGCACAGAAAGGAAAACGAGCACAATCAGGCGCAGCAAGGGGGCACAGAAATGAAAAAACGAGCACAATCAGGGGCAGCAAGGGGGGCACAGAAAGGAAAACGAGCACAATCAGGGGCAGCAAGGGGGCACAGAAAGGAAAAACGAGCACAATCAGGGGCAGCAGCAGGGCACACAGACAGAGCTGTGTGGTGGGAGCGACCCACCAGTCAAGGTCAGGGGTCGCTCTCTTCACCACGCAGCGGCCGCCATAAATGGGGAGGTGGGAGGGAGGAGCAGGGAATGGGGCAGCGAATGGGCAGTGAGGGGCGGGGCCGCAGGGCGCAGCGGCGGGAAACAGGCACAGAAGGGAAAACGAGCACAATCAGGGCATCAAGGGGGCACAGAAAGGAAAAGAAAACGAGCACAATTAGGGGCAGCAAGGGGCACAGAAAGGAAAAACGAGCACAATCAGGGGCAGCAAGGGGGCACAGAAAGGAAAAGCGAGCACAATCAGGGGCAGCAAGGGGGGCACAGAAAGGAAAAAGCGAGTACAATCAGGGGCAGCAAGGGGGGCACAGAAAGGAAAAGAAAACGAGCACAATCAGGGGCAGCAAGGGGGCACAGAAAGGAAAAAACTAGCACAATCAGGGGCAGCAAGGGGGCACAGAAAGGAAAAACGAGCACAATCAGGGGCAGCAAGGGGGCACAGAAATGAAAAAGCGAGCACAATCGGGCAGCAAGGGGGCACAGAAAGGAAAAACGAGCACAATCAGGGGCAGCAAGGGGGCACAGAAAGGAAAAACGAGCACAATCAGGGGCAGCAGCAGGGCACACAGACGGAGCTGTGTGGTGGGGGAGCGACCTACCAGTCAAGGTCAGGGGTCGCTCTCTTCACCACGCAGCGGCCGCCATAAATGGGGAGGTGGGAGGGAGGAGCAGGGAATGGGGCAGCGAATGGGCAGTGAGGGGCGGGGCCGCAGGGCGCAGCGGCGGGAAACAGGCACAGAAGGGAAAACGAGCACAATCAGGGCATCAAGGGGGCACAGAAAGGAAAAGAAAACGAGCACAATCAGGGGCAGCAAGGGGGCACAGAAAGGAAAAAACGAGCACAATCAGGGGCAGCAAGGGGGCACAGAAAGGAAAAACGAGCACAATCAGGGGCAGCAAGGGGGGCACAGAAAGGAAAAAACGAGCACAATCAAGGGCAGCAAGGGGGGCACAGAAAGGAAAAGAAAACAAGCACAATCAGGGGCAGCAAGGGGGCACAGAAAGGAAACACGAGCACAATCAGGGGCAGCAAGGGGGCACAGAAAGGAAAAACGAGCACAATCAGGGGCAGCAAGGGGGGCACAGAAATGAAAAAACGAGCACAATCAGGGGCAGCAAGGGGGGCACAGAAAGGAAAAACAAGCACAATCAGGGGCAGCAAGGGGGCACAGAAAGGAAAAACGAGCACAATCAGGGGCAGCAGCAGGGCACACAGACGCAATGCACTGCTGATGACGTCACATATTACATCACTCATGACATGGTCAGTGACATCACTGATGACATCACTGATGACATCTCAAATGACATCACTGATGACATCATCCATGTGAAAATTTCATGCATCTTCTCACACCCTAATATAAATTTTGATACACCCACTCTAAATTACACACTACCATTCTCAAAACCATAGACACTCCAACACCAATAACTACATACCCACTCACTGATTCTTAGGTCTACACACACATCCACTCACTCACCCGTACAGTCACTCATACTTACGGTCACTCAGTACAGGACTATCATATGCACTCATACACCTATATAGACCCTCACACACCGCCACTCATCCATAGAGGTACTCACACACCTAGTCAGTCATGCAAATAATTAATCACACTCCCATTTACTCAGATGTACAGTTATACACACACCAGCTCAATTACTCATACAAATACTAGCACATTCTTATGCTCTTATACAATCAATGGTACAAGCACACACTCATCCATACAGCCACTCTCACAATAACACACTCTCATTTGTAGCCAATTATATACTCCAACACACATATATACTACTTTTCACATATGTAGTTACTCACACATGTACCACTGAGATATACATTCACTCACTAACACACCCATACACACACTCACCCACCCATACAGTCCATCACAGATGCACTCTTGAAACCATGCACCCAGTGAATCACCCACTCACACATCTATGCTCAGAGTCACACACACCCCACCCACACAAACACTCAGGCACCCATACAGATACTCAGACAACAAATCAATAACCCATATAGACACTCATGTAGCTATTCACAAACCCATGCAGCCGCTTACACACCAACAGACACACGGATACAGACATTCACACAGTTTAGTCACTAACCCATGCATTCAGTAAGATACGTTTAATCACTCACTTATAGAGTCAGTCACGCACCTACTAAATCATCCATTCAGACACTTATACACCCACTCATTCTTCAATACGCCTTTCCCTATATGTATTAAACATATTTAAACTTTACAGAAACACACAGTCACTGGATGATGTCATCAGTGATGTCATTTGAGATGTCATCAGTGATGTCATCAGTGATGTCACTGACCATGTCATGAGTGATGTAATATGTGACGTCATCAGCAGTGCATTGCGGGTGCGCGAGTTATAGTTAGCTGAACTAACTATAACGGGGAATTTCACGGGTTTTGTACGAGTGAAATGTCCAACTAACTATAACGCCCCTGAAACCTATGGTTTTTTCAGTGAATATATATATATATATATATATATATGCAAAAAAGAAGCAGGGAACTCTGGGTAGTTACGTATAAACAGGGGGCTATGGGGAAGTGATCCCCAATGCCTGGAGGGTTGAGAGGATCCTACGTTGGAGTATAACCTCCCATTTCAAGACATTAAACCACAAAAAATACTCCAATAGACCGGCAAGTGGTCAAAGAACTAGGTTACCTAATTACGATGGGGGAAGTGTCTGTGTGAGGATATAAACCTACAAACACCAAATGGTGCGTAAGGAAGCAATTCCTTTTTATTTAGTTACCCTCACACACCCTAGTGGTGTCATGCTTCATCATCGGGTCACCCCGACGCCTACAAGTCGGGGTGAGCTCAACCACAGTATTGGGAGCTCTTGGGAAAATGATGACCAGGGGGATTAAAGATAAAAAACCTCAGACAGGCCCCGGTTTCCCTTTATTATTGGGTCTGTCAGGGATATTAAAAATAATTAAAAAATCGGGTCAATGGGAGTGATTATGGTCCTATAATAATAATAATAATACAGACACTTGTAAAGCGCAACAGCTACCTCAAACAGAGGTGTCCCGGCGCTAAGCGGAAAGTAATACAGCATTGGACCGCTCAGGGCCAAGTCATGGGTCCTCAGTTTTCCTTAAAAAGCCAGGTCTTCACCATTTTCCTGAAAAGGGGCTCAGTATCGATAGTGCGGAGATTGTTCGGCAGGGAATTCCACAGTTTTGCAGCCCCGAGCGTAAAAGATCTGCCACCCATACGTGCCTTTTTAAAACGGGGGATACACAGTAGATTTTGGGAATTGGACCTCAAGGTTCTGGATTGTTGGTAACCACGTAGTCTGTGTTTCAAGTAGATGGGGCAGTTACCATGCATAGCACGGAACGCCAGAGTCAAGGCCTTGAATTTGATTCTTTTCCTCACTGGAAGCCAGTGTAATGCTTTTAAATGCGGAGAGACATGCTCGCGAAACGGCACTCGCCTAATTAGTCTCGCAGCCGCATTTTGCACTATCTGCAGGCGTTTAATCAGGTACTCTGGCTGACCCAGATAGAGGCCATTTGCATAGTCTAGCCTGGAAGTTACTACAGCATGTACTATGTTTTTCCGACACTCCTCTGGAAGCAGATACAAAACTTTCTTCAGATTCCTCAGTTGACAGAAACAGGTGGCCGTCACCTGACGTATCTGAGCCGAGAAGGAAAGGTCAGACTCCCACTTAACACCTAGATTTTTTATACAATCTGCCGGTGAGGGAGGGGGACCCATTTCGGTAGGCCACCAGAGATCCGAAGCTGGGGGTGGCTTTTCCCGAAAAACAACACCTCTGTCTTTCCTGCATTAAGCCTGAGTTTGTTGTTGTTCATCCACCACGCTATGTCTCTCAGGCAACCCTTGAAGCTCTCAAAGGCAGCCACGGTCTGCTCTTTGAAAGTGAAAACCAATTGTGTATCATCTGCGTAGGAGATCGCTCTTATCCCCCAATTGGCTATCAAGGTAAACAGAGGAGCCAGGTACACATTGAACAGAAGAGGGCTGAGTGCTGACCCCTGAGGGACTCCACACCAGAGTTGTTTTGGCTTGGATAAGAAAGGTTGAAGCACAACCCTCTGAGTGCGATTCTCCAAATAGGATTTCAACCAGGCCAGGGCCGAGCCTCCAATACCACTATCCAACAGTCTCTCTAACAGCAAGGTATGGTCAACGGTGTCAAAAGCAGCTGACAGATCCAGGAGCACCAGCATCGCAGAGGCCCCTGAATCTACAGCCAGTCTAACTAATTCCGCCACCTCCAGGAGGGCCGTCTCAGTGCTAAATCCCGACCTGAAGCCAGATTGGGTATCATGCAGGATGCCCTCCTTTTCGATAAAACTAGACAGTTGCCTCTGCACCAGTTTTTCCAACATCTTAGCCGGAGCTGGCAGCAAAGAGATGGGTCTATAATTGGTCAGATCCCCAGGGTCCCCATTCGGTTTTTTTCTTAACGGTAGGAGAGTAGCGTGTTTCCAGACATCTGGAAAAGTACCCGTTGACAGGGAAGCGTTCCAGATGTGCAACAGAGTGTGTGACAAGGAGTGGGCCATCACTTTCCATAGTGTTGGGGGCAAGGGTCATCAGGTGCCCCCGACTTACACCTCACAATTTCTGACATGGCATCCTGTTGGGAAATGCTGGAAAACGACATCAAAGACGGTTCCGGGACTCTAACTGCCCTCTTGTCACATTTCTCTGTTTCTGACCGCCCTGAGAAAGATTTATACACTTCCTGAATTTTATCGTCAAAAAAGACGGAAATACTTTTGCATAAGGCGAGTGAGGGTTGCACAGTGGACTCCACAGCTCTAGGTTTCAAGAAGGATTTGACCACTTTAAACACCTCCTTAGTCGAGTTATCAGCTTTATAAATACAATCCGCCAGATACTCTCTTCTAGCTACTCTAATCTTGCTGTGGAATTCTTTCAAAGCGTTTCTATAAATGTTCTTAGCATTCTCGCTGTAACCAGACCTCCACTGCCGCTCCAGTCGTTTGACCCTATTGCCAACATGTTTCAGTCCTGAGTCGGCCGTAACGGTCCTGGACTTTCTTCAGGGCAAAGGTCAACCACCCTGGGAAAAACAGTGAGAGGGGAGTCCCTATCCTGTCAATAAATAAGGGCAGAGTAGCTGCTCCTTATGTGAATGTTACAGATGTTCGATCTGTTATGAGTAATTCTCCATCCAAATTGAGGAGAGAAACTGTGTCTCAGGGGACCGCTAGGCGTGATGGGGTAGCCCTGTAGTCTAACCTTCATCAAGGATCCTGCCCCGCCTGCGCACCTACTTGGTCCGAGTCCCCGGCTTTCGCATAAAGCCGGGGACTCTGTAACATTCACATAAGGAGCAGCTACTCTGCCCTTATTTATTGACAGGATAGAGACTCCCCTCTCACTGTTTTTCCCAGGGTGGTTGACCTTTGCCCTGAAGAAAGTCCAGGACCTTTACGGCCGACTCAGGACTGAAACATGTTGGCAATAGGGTCATAGGACCATAATCACTCCCATTGACCCGATTTTTAAATTATTTTTAATATCCCTGACAGACCCAATAATAAAGGGAAACCGGGGCCTGTCTGAGGTTTTTTATCTTTAATCCCCCTGGTCATCATTTTCCCAAGAGCTCCCAATAATGTGGTTGAGCCCACCCCGACTTGTAGGCGTCGGGGTGACCCGATGATGAAGCATGACACCACTAGGGTGTGTGAGGGTAACTAAATAAAAAGGAATTGCTTCCTTACGCACCATTTGGTGTTTGTAGGTTTATATCCTCACACAGACACTTCCCCCATCGTAATTAGGTAACCTAGTTCTTTGACCACTTGCCGGTCTATTGGAGTATTTTTTGTGGTTTAAACTCTGGGTAGTTCCCAAGTTTAGGTGGAAAGCAGCTCCTGTAGAGAGCACCCTCAACACCAGCATGACTGTCTGCTTTTCTATCTACTAAGCGTAGGATTAGCACAGTGCTATCCACGCCAAGATAGAAATCATTAAGGATGTCTTTAAGGATAAGATTAGCAGAGGGCTACCCATGCCGAGCTATAAAATGACAAAAGCCATTTATCACTCCAGGCACAGTATTACAGCTATGGACTGGTAAAATACAATCCAATCCAACCTGAAATGAATAAAAGCAACCCCTGACACGTGTTTCACTGTCATTACAGCTCTTCAGAGAGGTTTAGCATTGTCCAGACATAAGGGAGCGCCCAGTATAAGTCAAAAGAATACCCTTGCAGGCATAGAGTGACGCATAAATTATGCAAAAAAGAAGAGAACTCTGGGTAGTACCCAAGTTTAGGTGGAAGCCAGCTTCTGTTTAGAGCACCCTCAACACCAGCGACACTCTAGATTTGCTCACCTCAAATGTCTGCTTTTCTATCAAAGTTATTAAGCATAGGATTAGCACAGTGCTATCCACACCGAGATAGAAAGGGACAAAGTCTTTTGCCATTTCTACAGCAAAGTCTTTAAGCAGAGGATTAGCAGAGTGCTAGTCATGCCGAGTGTAAAATGACAAAAGCCATTTATCACTCCAGGCACAGTACTACTATAATGACAGCAAAACACATGTCAGGGGTTGCTTTTATTAATTTCAGGTATTTTATCAGTCCAAAGCTGTAATACTGTGCATGGAGTGAAAAATGGCTTTTGTCATTTTACAGCTTGCATTTAGGTCCTGCTCTTTCTCCTGAGGTGTGTGATCATCTAAAAAATAATGGCTGGAGTGAGGACGAAGGACACATGAATATTGCACCATTGCATCTTTTGTTACCCAAAGTTACTTGAGGAGATCATTCATCCTCCAGATGCTTTTAAATCATATCAGGTTTGGCCAATGTTACTGGCTTAAAAGGCTTTAAAAATCACCACTTTCATTGGTTTTCCAAAAACATCCTTTGGAGAACACCTGTCAATCTCCCCATAAAATAGGTCTGTAAACATGTTGAGATTTGCCACTGTTTATACCATATATTTTTTGGGAAAGCACCAGTGAAGCACTGACTAAGGAAAGTAAACACCAAGCAGTGATGCCCAAGAGTAAACTAAGCTTTACACAGAATGACTCCACTAACACAAACAGTCACAGGTCCACCGGTCAGATGTCCTCACTGGTGCCATTGTCACCATGAACGTTCCTACAGAGGTTGAAACACTCACAGACATAATTGGTGTTTGCCACATCAAATGGTTGAAATCACTCCAACACCTCTTCTTGTCACAAGCAAGACAAACAACATTTTGAGAAAAGGGAACAATAGACTATAGAGGAGTCAAATGTATAATCTTTCCAGGTTTCTACAGAGATGTTTTAAGGCATGCACAAGCCTTTTAGGGGGCCCCCTGATACAGCCAGCTCTGTTCTTGTCCTGATGACCTTGAATAATTCTTAACAGATTTTTTACAATCCGTTTTCCTTTAATTTATTTTGAACGTGGGTGATGTATTGGAGTCCCGCTCAGACATTTGGCAGAGAAATGTTTGTTTTTCAACACCATGCAACATCCATAAAAACAGTTTCTTTTAGATCGAAACAGGACCTCACATATGAGAAATGGCAGGGGATCACAAAAAATATTTGCAATAATATTAGTGAGATGCTGCTGTATTATGATAATAAAATCACACGTCACTATCCCTGAATATTAGATGTCAACACATTTAGAATTTGGAGAAGTGTGCCTATAAAGTGTCAGTGACCTGGCCAAAGAGGGCATGAAAGAGCTGAAATTGGATAATAAATTCAAAGCTGTTACTAACAGGGACCCCAAATTTGTTTTGACTCGGGGCCCCTGAGATCCTCAAGATGTCCCTGGTTCTAGCATTTTTTGCTCAGTTCTGGGTTTTTGAGGTGTAAGACATTTTCTTCCTGAAGGATATTTCCATCCATTCTGCCTGTTCTCTCTCTTCATCAGACACCTCCTGTACGCTCTCTCCCTTATTCCCACCTTTATACAGTGCCACATTACAAAATCCATTACAGTAGCAATGTACAATGTTCCTCTGTGGCCAATACTTATTCATGCCATTGTGGTGGTTACCTTGTAACTTCACTTTCACACAGTTTCCTTCCTGTATGCTCTTGGTTGATTTCCTTTCATTGTAGGCTTCGGCATTACCAACTTTTTCAGTATGAACTTGCTCACCGTCTACCCCTTCCTTTATACTTTCCTTGCTTATGTTCTTTCTCCATGGGTGAAGTTTGCTGTAGGTCTACAGTTCAAAAGGCAAGTAGCCTAAAGCTTCATTTACTGTGATCTGGTATGCAATGAGCTTGTTCTGCATGGTATTGTTTACATCCATCTTACCGGTTACAACCATTGGATAGCTCATTTTATTAGGATGTTCATCCTCTCCATCTGGGCAGTGCTTTGTGGGTAGTACGGTATGGTTTTCAAGTGAGTCATGTCTTGCACATCTAAAGAAACTTTGATTTCCTTTAACGTGAACTGGACACCATAGCTTGCTACCTGGTCTTAGGGCAGACCTTCCTTTCAGAAGACTTCATTCATAAATGCTAATATTTTTCTTTTTCTGATGTCTTTCAAGAACCTAATTTCCATCCATTTGTTTGCATAGTGAACCATCACAGTGGCGTAGCACTGATCATAGGTCCAATAAGGTCCATGCTTAATTTTTCCATGCCTCCTTTGGCCTTGCTATTTCTGTCATGCGAGTGGTGCGGGACTATGATCTCTTCTCACTTTGTCTATGCTGGCTGCATCTATCTATACTCACCTCTGTTTCTATGCCCCTTCCTGGCCTGTAGTAAAATTATTTTCCCAAATGATCAACTTACACTATCAAAATCAGCTTTCTTTTTAGAGTCAATTGCGTTACCAACCTCTCGCCTCTAAACAAGAGTCCTTGTACTGTTAACTTCCTTCCAGTGGTGTAACGAAATTTGAGGTGGTCCCCCCTGCAAAGTACATGGAGGGGGCCCACTCTCCGCAGCCCACCACCTACCACTTTTACTGAGGGGGCCCCCTGAAGCTCGGCCCCACCAGCACCGTGGGGACTGCGGGGGCTTATGTTATGCCAATATTTCCTTCCCTCTTTCCGAAAGGATTGTAGTCTTTTTTAGGTCTTGCCTTTAATACAGGTTTAGCGGTCTCACCCGACTATTGTTTTTTTTGTTAAATATTATACATACAAATAGGGCTTTTTGAAACCCCTCTTCTGCCATTGTTTAGAATTATTCTGTTGCTTAAACAAATGCTAGTATCTATTTACTACAGCATAATTTATCTCCATATGTGAGAGGATGCTTCATTTCTCGAGTCCTTTTGCGTCATTAAGGCTCCCCAGTCCTTATCCACCGGTATCCAAATTCAGGATGGTTGATCTTATAATTTGAAATGGTGATAGTGTAGCTGCAGGGCCATCAGAAGGGAGCGAGTAGATGGGGCAGGGGGGCATTATACCTAAGGCTCCCTGTTTTCCGTTTTTACTGATTTTTACAGATAAATACAGACAGAAAACCATTTATTTTCCTGTCTGTATTTATTTTTAAATGTGGATAAAAACGGAAATTGGGTTGTTTTTGAGTGATTCTAAATGATATCAGTCATGACTGCCAGGCCAATAGCTGTGCAGATTGACAGACAAGGGGATTAAAACAAATAATGGACATTTAATAAAGAGCCTTAAACGGCATTAGATTTGCACAACCTTGATACTAAAATGTGCATGATTTCTAACAAGTGCATATTTTATCATCTGAGTGTGTATATATCATTGAAACCTGTCAGGCGTTCAGGCAGGGGTCTATGTTAACTGGTTAAATAAATGCAGAAATATACACATTTCAGCTTCAGTTTCTCACAAAACCTTAAATAAATATGGATAAAAACTGGTAAAATTAGCAAAAAATAAATATGAATAAATGCAGACGGAAATGACTCAAATATAAATACCATAAAACCGGGAGCCCTAATTATACCCCATGCTCGTGGTTTTTGAGTGCTCTTCCCTTGTGCTGCCACATTTATTTATAGATTTTACAATAAAGCTGCCCTATTTATTAATGACGAAACAGCTAACACAGCTAATACAATTATATGAATGCATATGCTGGAGCTGCTGTGTGTTTTCTTTCCCAACAGGACATTTTTATTAAACTTTTAAACAGGTCCTTATCTTCTGAAGAGCCCCGCTTTGGTCTCACGCCATGTGCTGTTGTTGCGTTGGGCAGGTATTCTATTTCCTATTCACCAAAGCTGCTACAGCAAGTCTTGCTAATAATTTCTGTAGTACTTCATTGTGCTCGTTCTAATTCCCTCTATTAATTAAGAGGTCATCTTGTTAGAATTGTATATTTTTCTCTCCCTTGATGACAATGCTCATTAATCTCTGAAATATAGAGACTGTATTGGCTGTCAGAATGGGAGTCTCCTATGCTGAAATGTGGTCTTGGTAATTATAAATGCTCTTGATTTGAGATGTATTATCTGGTGATAAACAGACCTCATATCTATCCTACTGAACACTTTAGCCGTTTCAACATGAGCAACATCTTGCCTTTTAAATTCGCAAAATAAAAACAGCAAGCCGAACAAGCACACAAGTGTGATTGTGAAGCACGTCCCCCCTACAAGATTCCCCACAAGAGTCCAAAAAATCGTGAGCCTTGCAGCTCAAGCGGCGTGCATCTTCACTGATCCTGCCGTTTCCAAGGAGCAGTCTCCAAGACCAATGACAAATTTAAATACAACTGTGAAGTGCACCACCAAGGAGAATAATTGAGTCCATCCACTGTGGAGATTATAAAAGTTGATCTTTATTCTTCTTATTCATTAAAAGCAACAGTCAAACAGCCGACGCGTTTCGTCCAACTGGTGTGGACTTCACCAGGGCTGTGGAACATATAGAAACGTAAAGTGTATAATACAACATGAATAACCACACGTGGAGAATGTTCAAAACAACAACAAAAGAAACATATATATATGTACATATCTGACAAAAATATACACATACAATTAAAAAGTCATACATGACAAAAAAACACAATGACCAATTTGCAAATCAAATTGTGAGAAGTTGGCCTGGTATATGCTGTCCACTAATTAAAGTGGGCACCTTGCACCAGTCCAAACGACCCTTATTGATGATTAAGTCAAAGATAACCTTTATGAAAGCTATCCAAGTGGTAGCTATGGAGAGCAGCCTTCAGGTTAAGTCTTGAAGGAATGTAAAGCACCTTGTTTTACCAGAACAGAACCTCCTAAGTGACCAAATGAAAGGAGAACCACACAAGTGTTATATAAAAATATGTATTTATTACTAAACACTCTCTACTAATCTCTATGTGAGATTAGAACATAAAGCACACAATACTTAATTAATAGAACAACAGTAAATAGCACAATACACAGCGGGCTCCAGGGGGAGACCGAACCATATACTAAAAAAATGGTATAACAACAACAACTTCAATAGACACAGGGCCTAGAGCACGTAGAATCACTGGGACCCCAAGAAACCACCCAAAGAAGTGACACAGGGAGCCCACGGAGGACGGGTGCAGTGTGGGAACACAGACTCGTGCTCCGTACAACTCTATGGGAAAGTCGCGGTTGGAAAATTACAGTTTAAGGACACTTCGGAGAGGACTTCAAGCAAACCCTTTGGAACATAGAAGGTTCTAAGGCCAGCACCCTTCGAGTACCGAGGTACCCGTGTTACCTAACCCAGAGGAGCCGGGTGCATAGGGGTCAAGTGGTGTCGGAAACCCTCGTCGTTTTCAATGGCGTGATGCGAAGAAGTGCTGCTGCCGGGAAGATGAAAAGTGTCCGGTGGAATCCAAGCCTGGATCCGAGGTGAGAAGAACCTGAAAGCAGAGGGGATAGAGTCTGGGTCACTTCAGGGTGACCAGGGGCTCGATAGACGAATGCCCACCGATGTCGGGTGCTTCAGGTGTGAAGATAGGATGCTTGACTCTGCAGCCACGGGGACCAGGAGACGTTGACGATGACCAAAGTCCGGAGGTGAGCTGTCCCACGAAGGATGTCGAGTGCTGAGGGGTCAGTGTCCGGATTGAACACCAACAAGCCTTGGCAAAGGCAACACACGCGGGCAGAGGAAACAGGTTACGGTGTGGACCAGCAAGGTCCAGGAGACTCTCCAAGCTATGGGGAGTCAGGGCACGTTTGGAGCAACCTGGGAAGCCCAAGGAAAATCAAAGTGACCCTCGCCAGGACCCACAGGCCAACGGACCAGGGATCGCGAGGGGACCTCAAGCGAAGTCACAAAGCACCAGCCCACAGAGCACTCGTGGAGTGGAGGCCGGAGATCTTCAGTGAAAATGCTGCTCGGGGTTGGGACTACACGTAGTGCAAAGCACAGCCTCAGGGATCGCCAAAAAGCATATGCTGCTGCAAAAGTACACAGTGCACAGGGGTTCCGGTTGCACGGTCCCCACGAGGGATACTGTTCTCAGGATTACTGAGAGGTCAGAACAACCTCAGGGATGCTCAGGAACCAACCTCATGTGTTGCAGAAATCTTTGGAGTCCTCAGGAGCTCGGGAGATGCAAACCGGTCAGATGTGTTTCGGTGCCTGCTGCTGCAGGGGAGTAACTCCTTTACTCCAAGGGAGATTCTTCTGTCGTCCAGCGAAGTGCAGACCGTCAAAGTACTTGGTTTCTGTTGCAGAGTTTAGTCCAGGTAAAATCCAAAGTCCTGTAATCAGGTTTCCCACTTTATACCCAGGGAAGGGGTTGGACTGACTCTGGGGTACCTCCTAGGGGAGGGGCAGGACAAAGGGGTGGCTACACCCATGTCCTTTGTCCAGTTTCGCGCCAGAGCAGCAGCAAATGGCTCCTGGAACTGGTTTGAGCTGGACTATGCACAGGGACACCAAATGTGCCCCCAGTGCAGACTTTCTGGCACTCTAAGAGTGCACCCACCCAGCCCCAATACACTAAAGCCTGTCTGGGAGGTGGTCACACCTCCCTGTGACAGGAAACCTATTGTCAGGCCTTCCTCTGCTCGAGCTTAGCTTAGCAGCAGGAGGGCAGACTTGTGTCTGTGGCTGGCAGCATCCATTTTGTGATGCCCAGGTCGAGAAAGCTGGTACCGGGTATACCGGTGCTCCACATAAGTCCCTCTAGGAGGGTGGAATCATACCTCCCCGCCAGCTACTGGCGGGGAGGTATGATTCCAAGGTGTTTGACACCAAACACGACATGTTTCTAAGCAGCCGTTTTAAAGTTAGCATTTACCGAGAGGTTATAATGCACTTAAATATATCTGGTAGGCTGCATCACAGACAACCCCGGAGAATAGGTTCCGAAGGCTGCAGAGGGGCTCTGCTCATGCAGGGCACCCTCTCACACAAAACCCAGCACCCTGCCTTCAGGATTGATAAGAAAACACAAGGAGATGATGGACGGAGTGCTGAAACTTTTCAAACACTCACCCCCAGTCACAGATCTGGGTTGAATCCAACATCATTCTTTAGCTCACTTTGCCACCCCAGTTCAGACACAGCTATATGTAAATCAGTCTTGACCCTGTGCCTCATGGGAACAGTCCAGACCGAACTGCCAAGCCATGTCTTCCCTGGACCGGAATCAAGCATCCTGGGACCGATTTCGGGCTAACAGCCCTCATCAGCCAGGCTAGCTTGAATCCAGTGGCAAAGTGAGCAAGGGACCCACGTCTGGGCATACCCTGCCAACTTAGGGCGAACAAAGCAAACACAAGGACATGATGGACGGAGTGCTGAAACTTTTCAAACACTCACCCCCGTCACAGATCTGGGTTGAATCCATCATCATTCTTTAGCTCACTTTGCCACCCCAGTTCAGACACAGCTATATGCAAATCAGTCTTGACCCTGTGCCTCATGGGAACAGTCCAGCCCGAACTGCCAAGCCATGTCTTCCCTGGACCGGAATCAAGCATCCTGAGACCGGTTTCGGGCTAACAGCCCTCATCAGCCAGGCTAGCTTGAATCCAGTGGCAAAGTGAGCAAGGGACCCACGTCTGGGCATACCCTGCCAACTTAGGGCAAACAAAGCAAACACTGGGAGATGATGGACGGAGTGCTGAAACTTTTCAAACACTCAGCCCCAGTCACAGATCTGGGTTAAATCCATCATCATTCTTTAGCTCACTTTGCCACCCCAGTTCAGACACAGCTATATGCAAATCAGTCTTGACCCTGTGCCTCATGGGAACAGTCCAGACCGAACTGCCAAGCCATGTCTTCCCTGGACCGGAATCAAGCATCCTGGGACCGGCTTCGGGCTAACAACCCTCATCAGCCAGGCTAGCTTGAATCCAGTGGCAAAGTGAGCAAGGGGCCCACGTCTGGGCATACCCTGCCAACTTAGGGCGAACAAAGCAAACACAAGGAGATGATGGACAGAGTGCTGAAACTTTTCAAACACTCACCCCCAGTCACAGATCTGGGTTGAATCCATCATCATTCGTTAGCTCACTTTGCCACCCCAGTTCAGACACAGCTATATGCAAATCAGTCTTGACCCTGTGCCTCATGGGAACAGTCCAGACCGAACTGCCAAGCCATGTCTTCCCTGGACTGGAATCAAGCATCCTGGGACCGGTTTCGGGCTAACAGCCCTCATCAGCCAGGCTAGCTTGAATCCAGTGGCAAAGTGAGCAAGGGCATTTTTCACTCCTGCTGGCCTCACATGGTTGTTCTGTTACTGTTGGGCGAGCACTGCAACCTGGTCTTCACTGCGTTTATGTCATGTGTGGGTAGAGCTGCCAGTCGGGTATTACGGACATATTTGAGGTTTAATGGGCAGGCATGACGCTTTTGTTGAAGTGCATATTTCGCAGGGCCGACAGAGGCGCACGTTCATTTCCCAGTTTCCTCACGCTACGGGATAATTGGGAGATGGCATTAAAGCACGCAATCTCCCCACGGGATAATTGTGCATGTATAGTGAAACGTGGCCCCTGACTGACTTGCTGCCGCTTACCCATTGATATCTGTAAGAGGCCTTGCTTGCCTCCATTTGCTATTCCACATATACCCCCTTATAGCCTTCTCGCTTCCCTCTCTGAGAATGGGCATTGTTATCCAAGTCCATGACATGCTTGTAGTATAGAGAACAGAAATGGGGTTCTCTCCTTGACCTCTCATTACCCTTCCTTGCAGGCACATGAGCCGTTTAATCGTTTGAACTGTCCCTGGATCCAGGAGGGCACAGTGGTTTTTCAAGTACATATACAGTGTATTATCTCTTAGAATAACGATCTACTACTTCTATGATCTTCACATTCGCTCTAAGGTATGCAGTTTTTTAGCTACATTATGTCTACATCAGAAGACCCCTTGAGAATTATTGGGGGTGTTTCTTTCCACTACAAGTAGGACCTTTCCACACTTGGAGGCCTTTCTGATCTTTCTCTTTTCTGTTTCAATGACGTTCTTGGTGCTGTGCCTTTCACTTGCTTTGTTTCTTGTTAAGCGTTACCACACTCTATACGCTTACCAAGAACATCCTTCACGATTGGACCTTGATCTTGTTTGTCCCTGGGTTCTTATTTGATTTGCAAATTGGTCATTGTGTTTTTTTTGTACAAATTAAAGAGTTTCTTGATAAATGGTCACTAATAGCGAACAGGTGTTCACGTGACCTTATGATGCTAATAGTTGCCACTGCTAAAGAAATGATCCAAGTATTAATGGAAGAAATGTCCTCATTAGAAGAAAAGATCAAAAAATGTAATGCAGTGGAGGAAGCAAATAAAAAACTTGAGGATTTGAATCAGGAGGTTGACTCATATAGTGACTATCTATTCAAACGAAAAACGGAAAAACTTAAGAAGGATATTAGGTTTTACTCTAAAGAGAAAACCTATCCATACCTCAATGAGCATTTTTACTCAGAGACACGATATCAAGAACCAGAAACTTATGGACCAGTTCAGCCAAGACATAAAGTCACTACTTTTTCGGATACATCCGATTCGGATAATGAGCCTAGTCCCCACCAGTCCAATTATGGATTAGACAGAGGTGGATATCAATCAAACCACCCTAGGGGTCAGTCGCCTTTTTTAGGCAGACGAGGACCACGGAGGGGACCTTGGAGACCGAGGTATCGGTCGAGGTTCAACACGAATTACAAATACAACGAATATCCTCAGAACAATGCCCAGTATTTAGTGACCAGAAATGCTCAGTATTGGAGAACATAGATACAATACCCATTTTTAACTTATCTAAGAAAATACTTACGGATCAAGAAGTCACATTATTATCGAAGGGCTTATCGTTTGTTCCTCACACAAATGTGGACGTCTTTGAGATGTTCCAGGACATACACTCCTTCTTTCGCAAAATACGATTAAAGAAGTTCTTTGAAATTAGATCTAGTTTTACCATCCATGAAGAGAATAAATCAGGCTTACGCCCGGTGTCCATTTTTACTCCGACTCTGGACCAGGTTGGTCCAGAAGTGGGAATTTTTGAATCTATCGTAACAACTAAACTTGCAAATATAATCAAATATGTCCCTAAACCTACTCCTAATTTACAGAGGGAAGAATTGGATGCCCTCAATGTTTTAAAAACTCAGCAAAATATCACAGTAAAAAGCTGTGACAAAGGGGGAGGGATTGTCATAATAGACACTGATACATATATTTCTAATATGTACACTGTATTAAACAATCCCCTCCACTATCGAAAAATTACTACGGATCCAACATCCAGAGTTCAACGTAAAATTTGTATTCTTACAAACAATGCAGTAGAACAGGGAATTATATGTCAACAAGAGAGTGACTATATGAATATATCGGCACCCCGTATGGCTAGTGTCTACGGGGTTCCGAAAATACACAAAGACAGTAAAAATCCCCCCTATAGACCAATTGTAACTACCATAGGGTCAGTCACTGAACATATATCTAAATATATTGATCAAGTTTTGCGACCTCATGTCTCTAAAACTTCATCTCATATTAGAGACACCAAAGACATGATTTTAAAAATAGAAGGCCTGTCTTTTAATAGACAAACAGATACCTTGGTATCTCTGGACATTGAGTCCTTATATAGTAACATCCCCCAGCTTGAGGCCATCACAGCGGTGGAATGGTTTATTTTAACCTTTTCAGTAGACTGCAATGTTCCATTTATCATTGACCTACTCACCATTGTACTTGATGAGAACACCTTCGAGTTCAATGGTGATTTTTACAAGCAAATCAAGGGCGTCAGTATGGGGGCATCTTGTGCCCCCACGATAGCCAATATCTACATGGCATATTTTGAACACCAATTTATTTATAATGAGGTAGCCCCGTTTTTTGAGTCGATATATCAATGGTCCCGATATATCGACGATATTTTGTTTATTTGGAAGGACGATCTTGAGAAACTTCAGGAGTTCCTGGAATGGATCAACCTATGTGACATGAATTTACGTTTTACAGCAAATATCGGAGATCGAAAAATAGAATTTCTAGATATTGAAATCAAAGAAGTAGACTCTACCCTTCAAGTAGATCTCTACACTAAGCCAACTGCAAGAAATACATTATTGCATTTCTCTAGTTATCATCCCAGATGCCAAAGAGAAAGCATTCCCATGGGACAATTCTTACGTCTTTGACGTAATTGCACAAGTGTACACGACTTTGATCTTAGAGCAATAGTAATGAAACAAAAGTTTATAGATCGCGGCTATCCGAGGAGACTTGTAAGAGAAGCATATAAAAGGGCCAGATTTTATGATCGGGACCATTTGTTACAAACCAATAAGAATAAAGAACCTCCGAAATTGGTATGTGTTACTAGACACTCACCTCTCAATGAGAAGATTCGGCAAACCATCAATGCCCAATGGCACATACTTAATACAAGCACTGAACCAGATAGGGCACTTCCACGCCCCATGTTTGCCCACAAGCGGAACAAAAATTTAAAAGATCTTGTGGTACATTCCAGATTACAATCTAAACAGCCCTTTATACAAAAAACTATAGGCGGTAGTTATTCCATCACTGGTAACCACAAATGTGCTCGTTGCAAGGCCTGTGAAGGTGCCATTATCACAGATAAATTTTTCTATCAAAAGAAAGAAATTAAACTTAAGACCTTTACTAACTGCAAAACGGATAATGTTATATATTTATTACTTTGTCCGTGTAATAAAGGATATGTCGGCGAGACATCACGGCAATTCTCTGTCCGTCTGACAGAACATCGTTCAGCAATTAAGACAAAGAAACTTACGGCACCGCTAGTTAAACATTATCCAGAAATGAACCATCGTGAAACGGAAATAAGTTGGTTAATACTGGAAAAAATTGAAATTAAATAAACGCTCAAGAAGCAGAAGTAGTTAGAAAACGCAGAGAGGTGTTCTGGATTTTTTCTTTAAACTCACATATTCATGGACTGAACTCTGAAATTCCATGGGATCAAGCTATACGATACAATGATTAGTTTAGGCACTGTATACTGATTTGTTTTATTTAGTTTTCCCGTTTTTTCAATGGGAAAACATTCTTTATATACATAGTGTCAGTTTTCCTATATCTAATCCAGGAGTATTTTTAGAATTAGCTGTTCTTCTAATACCCTTTGTTCCAGTAGAGATATTGCTTGGAATATCAATAGATAAGCTAGGAGTGACCCTCTTTTGATCGAATTGCTTGATCATCATAGGCATCGACTAGTAATGTTTATCTTTAGGCATCTTTTTTATTTATCATTATTATGTCGATAACTCTTCTAGCACGCCATTGTTGTTGTATATTTATGGTCACATTATCAGACATTTGAGTGTGATTTCTTTCTTGTGCACTGCTACGTGTTTCAATATGAAACATGGTTCATCACGATTCGAAACAATCATGTTGACTATTTTTGATTTGAGCATGGATGTTATACTCTTTGTAATAACTATCCATGCATCCATGGCTGCCATAGGTACCTGCTCTTTTATCCTTTCGTTTATTTTTGTTGGGCCGGGCTTGGCTCCGCCTTCTATTGTATGTGCGATGGTTAGATGACCTGTTTCTATTTAGATATAAAAGTGCCCTATTTTTTCATACTATTGGTTACTGGCATGCTTCGTTTCCGAGTATGAATAATGATTCATTACCGTTTATAATAATCATGTTGACCTTATTCGATTTGGGCATGGATACTATACTCTTCTCAGCCACTTAACCATGCATCTATGGCCGCCGCAGGCTTCGGCTTTTTAATCCTTTCGTTAGTTTGGTTTGGCCGGGCTTGGCCCTGCCCACTATAGAATACGTCATGGTCACATGACTTTTTTCATTTAAATATAAAAGCGTTCGGTTGTTTCGCGCCAACGGTTACCGCTATATCAGCTCCATTGATATCGGCCGGCTGCTACCCTGAGATAAGAGCTGCCCGTTTGTTTCGAACATCTAAATTGGTAAGAATTTTGCGAGGTTATTATTTTTAAATGTTTAGCAACCCTATAATCTGGTGATACTCGTGTATCATGGTGTATAATAGCGGTAAATACCGTACACCAAAATGAGGCTTTTTCATACCATCATGAGGATTGAGAGTGTTCGTATTTCGTTGGGTTAAAGTACTATCACATGGGTGTTTAGGTTACATCGTTAACCATTAGGAAATTACCCGTCAGTGCGAATACTGTGTAATCTTAGTATCATTATATGCACATTAACGATATTTATGAGTGTTTCATCTTTAGCGGGATATGTACTTCTTATTCCGTCACTTTGGCGCGCTGAAAAGCAATTTTGTTGCGAGTAATTGTACTTCTTATTCTGTCATTTTGGCGTGCTGAAAAGAATTTTTGTTGCGAGTATTCCTCTCTCATGTATTCATTGGCTTGTATTTAACTTGAGCAGGATATGCACTTCTCATTCCGTCACTTTGCGCGTTTGAAAAGCCTTTTTGTTGCGAGCATTCCTCACCTATGAACTCATCGGGTTTGCATTTAACTTTTAGCATCAACTTTAAGGGCTAAAAGGACCAGCAGCTCATCAGTTTTGCTGGAACAATTTTCGAGCAGGTACGTTTTTCGCATTACGTTTTGAGCAAAAAAGATTCAGTTCTTGTTTTTTGAGTATTTTCATTAATATTTGGTTTTTCTGGTTTTGTTTGTTCCCTTTTTTTCCATCTCAGGGCTAGCTCTTCTTCCATCATTAGGAAGTGGCAACAAAAGTACCATCTTCTGATATGGTTTTATATTATTTTAAAAAAAGGTAATACATTGTTTACCTATATTCGTATATTATCCTGTCATCTCCGTAGTTTAGAATAGATAGTAATCGGAAGTGTTTTTCTTCTCTTCTTTTTGCTTTTTTCATTTCGTGTTTTGGCATACACCTTTAGGCCATCCACAGGCATCTTAGGTGATAGCCAATATTTGATGTCTCAAGATTCATCTTAGCATCTATTGACGTTAGAACAGTCCAAGTTCCTGAATATTTGCATTCTGTCCATATGGTAATACATTTTTCTTTTTATCAATTACGTAACTTTTTAGTCACTTTTTTGTATTTCATATACATTTTTGTTTATTATGAATGTTTCCTTGGAGAAAGTACTGTGGAGAATGTCTACCTTTCATCCTCAACTCATGGACCTTATTTAAATATCTTGGTAAGGAGCGCTGTCTGTTTAAATGTTGTTAGTATCTATGTATTTTTATGTCAGGCTCTTTATTAAATAATGTGAGGATATATCCTAAAGCTTAAATCAAGAACCATTGTTGTTATCTGAAAACACTGTATTAAGTACAATAGTGATATTCATGCATATACCTATGGATGTGTGATATATATATTGTTTTTACAGAGCGCAACATTCGGTGGTGGAACTCCTGATGAAGGCAGTTGTCTGTCGAAACGCGCGTAGAGTCATTTTGGAAACCACCCAAAAGAATTATTTGTTCATTAATTTGTTGTTTTTTGTTATATCTATTAAAAATTCAAATTATGATTGTTAAGGAGATCATATACATCAATATGATTACATGTATGTAGTATGCTTGTGTTATGAATGAATGTGGGTAGAATGTTGTTTAGGTATTAGTCTCTGTAGGACCACTTTTTTCCTCTCTATGTGTTTTAAATTTATTAGAATGACAAAGATTTATAATAAATAATGTTTTATATTTTTCTAATTATTGGTGTCACTATTGTCCTTTTCCTTATAATGGTTTGAGAGAATTCATTGTGTGAAGTAGCCCTAGAGTATTTACATTATTGACTTTTTAATTGTATATGTTTATTTTTGTCAGATATGTACAGATATATGTTTCTTTTGTTGTTGTTTTTAACATTGTCCACGTGTGGTTATTCATGTTGTATTATACACTGTACGTTTCTATTTGTTCCACAGCCCTGATGAAGTCCACACCAGTTGGACGAAATGCGTCGGCTGTTTGGCTGTTGCTTTTAATGAATAAGAAGAATAAAGATCAACTTTTATAATCTCCACAGTGGATGGACTCAATTATTCTCCTTGGTGGTGCACTTCACAGTTGTATTTAAACATCTTGCCTTTTGTTGTTGGGCAGTAGGTAATTATCAGTCTGTATAATCTTGTTTACACTGCAGAGGTCTACACAGAACCTCAATTTGCCAGCAGGCCATCGTGAAATGACGACTGGTGATAGCCAGTCTCGTAATGCTACTAGTTCTATATTTCCTCTTTCCTCCAACTCCTACAGCATGACCCCGAACTTATCAGCAGTGAAGCGATAAAGTAAAAAGGGCAACTGGGCATGATGTCTGAACTATAAGTTAGAGACTAGAACAACTTATGTAGGCTCACTCAGAAATTATAAAAAAGAAATTTGTGAGGCGACTTCCAAGTTCTATGCCTCTTGGTTTCTTAAAAGTGGTAACGTTTCTCTGGAGATTTTTAAAACTGTGAAAGAATCTAGCAATCTGGTCTGTGCTCAACTCTCTCTCTCTCTCTCTCTTGCTCGCTCTCTCTGTGAATCTTTATCAGATGTGATCTACACCATTTATCAGTATTTTGTTCACACATCTAACAATACCCACAGCTCCCACACCCTTACCCAGGCCTCAGATTCTGCCTACACTTTGTCTCAGTTTAGACCACTAATATTGGATGTTACGCTTAAAATCATAGTATCTATTAAATCTGGTTCTTCTGACGGTCCTTGTCCAACTCACATTTTCATCAAATAGTTCACTGTTGCACCATCACTACATAAACTGTTGAATTCTTCCTTTCACATAGGCCTGCCTCCTTCAAATTGATGAGAGCAAAAATATCTTTGCTGTTGTTGGAGCTAGCTTCGATCTGTGAGGGATCTTCTCTTGGTGTCTCACTGAAAGTGGTGGTAGTGCCTGAGTGGGGCCTTGTAGGTTGATCTGGCGTCGGCATAGAGGTTGGCACTCCATTTCCTTTCCAGGTTTTTGCAGTATCTTTAGGAGTCCCAGGGTTCATCTGTGTACCAGGAGGCCTGTTTTTTGGTTCTGCGAGGTTTATAAGTTTTGATGGGTGCCAGAGTGCCTGCACAGTTTGAGCTCCGCTGGTTGAAGCTGGTGATGCCCTTGAGTAGGCTGTCGGTGGTGTTGGGTCTGCTTCAAGTGCGCTGCACAGGTCAGTTTCCATTATTCTCTTCCAGTTCCCATTGTGTAGTTTGATGCTGATGGGAACTTTGGCTTGTGCCGTGGAGATTTTGCAGTGGGTGATGGAGTAGTCAGTCTATGTGAGCGGTGAGGCAAAGTGGTAGCTGATGCTGTTGCTGGAGGTAAAGATTGCGTCTAGAGTGTGTCCTGGCTGTGTGTGGCATCCGTTATGAGCTGAGAAAGTCCTATGTTGTGCAGGGTCTTGAGGAGGTTGGTAGAGCAGTGGTCCGAGGGTTCTGCCAGGTGGAAACTGAAGTTGCCGAGAAGTAGGAAGTCCTTGCAGTTGATGGTGAGGGGGGCAATGAAGAGTGAGATGAGGTTGCTAAAGTTGCTTCGTGGACCGGGTGGTCTGTAAGTTAGGATGCCCTTCAGGGTGTAGCAGTCGGTGGTTTGTAGGCTGAAGTGCATGTGTTCCATGAAAGTGGGGTTCGGGTCCGTGGTGATTGTGCACTTGATGGTGCCTTTGTATATGATGGCGAGTTCCCCTCCGGGTTTGTTAAGGCGGTCTTGGCATACAATCTTGTATCCTGCTGGGATGGCCACAGCAATGTCGACTGCTGCACTGGAGAGCAATGTGTGTGTATGGTTTTTGATTCTACTGAGTTGGTGATCTTGGGGAGGTCGTGGTGCTGCATCTGGTGTGTTATGTTGTGTTGACAGGATTTTGTTAAAGTGCAGAAACAGTGTCTCATGTGTTTGACTCTGTAACTAACAGTCTGTTTCGAGGAGTGACACATAGCCAATTCAATAGCTTTTGACACAGTATTGGTTGCATTAGAGTGTGGTGAATAGTGTGTTGGACTGGGATGGCGTGGCCTCTTTGGGTTTGTAGGCATGTTAAGCGAAACTTGTCTCTATTATTAGTTCTTTTCCTCTGGGTAGTGTAAGCAGGATTTCAAACTGGGTCTCAGAGACTAGAGGCCTAGGAAAGCCAGTACTTAGGGATGCCTCAGATTCTAGAATGGTGTGACGTCATGAGGCCTGCAGTGACGCAGCTACACGCAGTGGGCGGGCAGCTCCCGCCAATGCGGGCAGAGGCGATGGGTTCAGAGCACCCTATAGGCCGAAATTCACATCTGCTGGTAGGATATTGGACACAGTGATTCCTTTATAGCTCCATTTTTAAGTATCGGGTGGATTGTTGGTCACTATTTCAAAAAATGCTGTGATGCGTAAAAACACTTTGCCGTGTGGTTGTAAGTCACCGGTAAGAGGCGGACACCATCATATTTTATAATGCCTGTATTGATGATAATACAATAGAAACGAAATAAATCAATAATTCTGCGAGAGATGCAGGAGCGGCTGTTTTATACTTCAAAGCAGCACTAATGAAGTCGCTTCGATCCATACTGCATTACAATGCATTATTTCTGAACGCACGAGAAGTCTCTCTACAGCTGCTCTGCATAAATCTATAAGAAGGACGCGGTGCCCCCCCCCGAACAAAACATAGCAGACAGAGAAGAGGTTCCCATGGAATCTTTCTCTAACGCAGACCAGAAGAACAGAATGTCCTAGGAGCGGGCGAACACCGCGGAGCTGCTCCTGCTTCCTGCCAGGGGATGCACTTGGCCTGCAGCGGTTGCAGTGGCATTACGTTATCAATAGATCATCAAACCTTCAGAAGCGGAGCCAGAGCCTCACTGCATTGGATTATAGGAACAATACAGGAGCAGAGAGCGAGAGCAGCTGGATGAGGTCCATCTTCAGCTCCAGAGCGCCATCTAGTGGGCAAATGGAGCACAGCCGCTTGTAGCTGCAGGGCAATATATATTTCTACGGTGTTCATAAACATGTTCAAAGGCACAGTTAGATCAAAACAGTAGAGGACTTTTCAGTACTATAGGGCAACTGTGAATCAGGGTGAGGTGACAAATGAGGATTCTACAAGACTGATGACTCAATATGATCGAGCTTCTTTACTGAAAATCTCTAGTAACAAAGACAAAACGTAACATTAAAATGCAATGTTTCGAATGTTTAATTTTATGGTGTATTTTCCTTAACGGATCGTCTATTTCGGATATATGAGCAGGTCTTCTATTGTTTTTCTTTCATGAACAATTTTTCTTACAGTATTCCCAGTTGAAGCGGGCGCACTGGTGCTGCCTTTTTTACATTACTTTTTGGGAGGTTAAGCGCGCGAGCCTCCCTTTATTATGAAGGTCGGGCTCCAGTAACTCCACTACATTGTAGCGCGTCTCTCGTCATTTCTTGCGGCCGAAGCGAGCCCAATTGCACGAAGGCCCAGTAAAACAACAGCTCTCTCTTTTTCCTCAGGCTAGTAACGTCCTCTAAACGTAGTTCTTTCTTTCAGGACTAATTTCCTAGTTTAGGTTGCTCCAAGGAAGCAAATGTTTTTTGGACATGTTTGTAAAAAGAAAAGTGGGAAATAATAGGGATACAATATTTTTAATGAATTTATTGTTTTTGTTACCTAGTTTGTGTTTAATTTTTCGAATTCCGCGGTGCTTAATTTTAGCCGGCACAGGCACTTAATTGTCAACACCGGCACTTATGACAGTCTGCCACATGTTGGCAATGTTTGTCTAATTTAGAGATGAGCACAGCAACAGTTGTCAGTTACTTTGAATGAGACTAGTACCTATCGACCGAGCCTTTTTTATAGCTTTGAGGGCCTAGATAGTCTGAATTGTTACAGTGCAACTGTGTTGGTACTGGTAGTGGCAGCGCTGGAAGGGGCAATGGGTGGTGCAAGCCTCAAGTGGTCTCCTGATAAAGGCTTTGGCACTTTTTTTTTTTTACAAATTAAGCATTGCAATTTATAATTTCCTTTATTGTGCACATCATGGAAGGTACAGAGTACAGTGGTTTAAAAAGCTATCAATTAATAAAACCATTTTTGAACACAGACCTTGAGGAGTTTGAATCCTCGGTGGAAGAAGATGGCCTGGAAGGGCACTGTAGGCAGGAGTCTACTAGTGAAGGAAAAGTGATTGTTCGTGAGGCAATCCAGTCAGCGGTGATTGCCTCAATTCAATCCTCACAGGAAGCCATAAACCACTCCATATAGTCCACTTACCTCCTTGCCCAAGAGAGGAGACCAATAATCCTCAGGGGTGCATTTCTCCAGGTAGATGGCAATGGTAAACTACTTGCAGCTGCTTACAGGTTCCTTTGCTGTAAAAAGTTTAGTTCAACATCAAGAACATTGCTGTATTCTTCTTCGGACAACATCTCAGCTGTCCGTTAGATAATCAAGTTAGGAGGAGCCATATCCCAGGTACATGGCATAGAAATTCAATGTCAAAGGTCTAGCAGACTTAGCCAGAGAGTTTTGGCCTTGCTTACTATTCAGGGGGTAACGCTTCAAGCAGAGAACGTCCTTGAACTTTTCAACACAGTAGCTGATTGGGGATCCAGATTTCTTCAGGACAGCAGTGATTGGTCATTGGATTCTAAAATCTTCAACAAAAGTCATCACCTGTGAGGGCCTCTTAAGATAGATCTCTTTGCCTCTCGTTTGAACCATAAACTGTGCCAGATCTTTAGTTGGAGACCTCACGAGATTGGAGCAGTAGATGTATTCCTCCAGCAGTGGCGTTCAATTCAGCGTTATGCTTTTCCTTCATTCGCTATGATCCGCAGAACTCTAGTACATGTCAAAAGCTAATTAGTGTCCCTGACTTTTGTGACTCCATTTTGGCCAGCATTGCTATGATTCTCTCTACTTCTGAAGCTGCTTGTAGATTTTTCCAGGCTATATCCTGTGTTTGTACTCTTACTTTGAGACCCGTATGGTTCTCCTCACAATATAGTCATTCAGGGTCATTTGCAACTCATAGTATTGCATTGTAATTGCATTTATTTAGTGCTTACTACCCCTGATGAGGTGTCAAAGCACTTTTTCGGTGAGTAGCACGCTACTCCAGGACCCATAAAGGATTAGTGGTGAATTAGTATGGTGAAATATGGAAGTAATTTGAGTGGTGGATATGTTAGTCTGTTATTTCGATTGAGAAGGATAGTGGAGGGATAGAAGAGGAAGAGGTTTGCCATTATAAAGCGCTTGCTACTCCTGATGAGGTGTTGAAGCGCTTTTCAGCGAGTAGCACGCTACTCTGGAACCCAAACAGGATTAGTGGGAAATTAGTATAGGGAAATATGAAATTAATTTGAGTGGTGGACATGTTAGTCTGTTATTTGGATTGAAAAGGAATAGTGGAGGGATAGAAGAGGGAAGAGTCTAGAATTTGTTTTTTTTCTTCTTTTTTTGGAGTTCATAGCAGTAGAAGGGGGTTTGGGGTGAGTAAAGGGGAGGTGGAGGGGAAGAGTCAGAGGGAAGGGTTTAGAAAGGCTTGTTTGGGAGATCTGAATACTAAAAGAGGTTTGAGATGATGCAAGGAGGGGTAGAGGAAGGAAGAGTCTAGAAAGGGTTATTTTGGGGGTCATAGTAGTGGTATGGGTTTTGGGATGAATGAGACAGAGGAGGTAGAGGATGTATTGATAGAGGTATAGGGTGAGAAATAGGGTAGTGCATTGGAGAGAGTAGTAGAATGAGGTTTAGGATGAGACAGAGAGTAGAGGTAGAGGATATACTGAGAGTGGTATAGGGTGATAAATAGGGTAGTGCATTGGAGAGAGTAGTAGAATGTGGTTTGAGGGCTTGTTTCCGGTCCAGGGAGGACCTGGCTTGGCAGTTCACTCAATTGTGTGTCTTTTGCTTCCTCGCCCTAAGTGCTCCGGGTATGCCCAGACGTGGGTCCCGGGCTCACTGTGCCACTGGAATCAAGCTATCTTGGCTGATGAGGGGTGAAACCCCGAAGCCAGTCCTAGGATGCTTGTTTCCGGTCCAGGGAGGACCTGGCTTGGCAGTTCGAGCTGGACTGTTCCCATGAAGGCACAGGGTCAAGACTGATTTGCATATGGCCAAGCCTAAACTGGAGTGGCATGGTGAGCAACAGAATGATGGATTTAACCCAGATCTCTTGACTGGGGGTGAATGTTTTGGTTTGTTCTGCATTCCGTCCATCAATTGTGTGTCTTTTGCTTCCTCGCCCTAAGTGTGCCGGGTATGCCCAGACGTGGGTCCCGGGCTCACTGTGCCACTGGAATCAAGCTATCCTGGCTGATGAGGGGTGAATCCCCGAAACCGGTCCTATGATGCTTGTTTCCGGTCCAGGGAGGACCTGGCTTGGCAGTTTGGGCTGGACTGTTCCCATGAGGCACAGGGTCAAGACTGATTTGCATATGGCCAGGGATAAAATGGGGTGGCATGGTGAGCAAAAGAATGATGGATTTAACCCAGATCTCTTGACTGGGGGTGAATGTTTTGATTTGTTCTGCATTCCGTCCATCAATTGTGTGTCTTTTGCTTCCTCACCCTAAGTGCTCCTGGTATGCCCAGACGTGGGTCCCGGGCTCACTGTGCCACTGGAAGCAAGCTATCCTGGCTGATGAGGGGTGAAACCTCAAAACCGGTCCTAGGATGCTTGTTTCCGGTCCAGGGAGGACCTGGCTTGGCAGTTCAGGCTGGACTGTTCCCATGTGGCACAGGGTCAAGACTGATTTGCATATGGCCAGGCCTAAACTGGGGTGGCATGGTGAGCAAAAGAATGATGGATTTAACCCAGATCTCTTGACTGGGGGTGAATGTTTTGATTTGTTCTGCATTCCGTCCATCAATTGTGTGCCTTTTGCTTATATACATAGGGATATGCTGTATATTTATGTTTGAGTATGGTGGTTATGTAGGGAAGAGCCAACTCTTGGGTAGTCTTCTGAAGATAAGGTGGTTATCAATGGATCTTATGTTTGGGGTAAAAAGTTCCATAGTTTGGCTACTTGAACAGAGAAGGATGTGCCACCCATGGTTTTTTTTCTTGTATGGTGGGATTTTGAGGCGAGGTGCCACTCTAGAGCAGAAATTCCTTTGTTGAATGTATTTGGTGATTTTATCCCTGATGAAGAGCGGTCCTGTTCCATGTATCGCTTTGTGGGTGATACAAAGTAGTTTGAATGTGGAACTTCTAGCAACCAGTAACCAATGTAGGGCTTTCAAGGTAGGGGAGATGTGGGCTTGCGGCTTTATATGTAAGAGTAGTCTGGAAGCAGAGTTCTGAATCCATTGTAGTCTTTTCATAGTTGTTAAAGGTGATCCGTGGTAGAGGATATTGGCGTAATCGAGTTTGGACAGAACAAGAGAGATGGTAGCCTGGACCTTGTGTGGATATCCCAGATGGGGGAAGATGCATTGCAGAGTTTTTATAGTAACAAAGCTTGATCTTGCTAGTTTGTCCACTTGGGTATTCATTGATAGATTGGAGTCCATGGTCATTCCGAGGTTTCCTACTACCTTTGATACTTTAGGTGCTGTTTCCAAATCATCAGGCCAGGCGGCGAGTGGGTCATAATTTTTTCAATCGCCACATGTGAGCATTTCGGTTTTGGAAGCATTCAATTTGAGATGGCTCCATGTCATCCCTTGATCCATGGCTCTGAGACAACTGAAAATTGGTGAGTTTCCAATGTCTTTGGGGCATTCCAGTTGAAGGAGTATTTGTGTGTCATCTGCATAGTTATAGCACTTGAGGTGAAATTGATTGATCAGTGCCAGTAATGGCTTCATGTAGATGTTGAAAAGGGTAAGTGAGATGATAGAATCTTGAGCGACCCCTGCTTTTGTGAAGTACGGTTTGGTCGAGAAAGGATGACACGCTATGGATGACATTAGTTCTGTTGTGAAGGTAGGATGTGATCCAGTCTAGAGCGGTCCCCTCTATGCCAGCTTCACAGAGTCTTTGTACCAGATTGTCATGGTCAACCATGTCAAAGGCAGCTGAGGTCCAAGAGAATTAGTGCAGCAACCCCGTTCTGGTCAACTGTGTTCTTAAGGTCATCCCAGATGGCAACGAGGGGAGATTCTGTCCTGCTTCCTGGATGGAATTTACCGTTTGGAAGTCTGAAAGTATGGCATTATCTTCAATGAATTGTGACATCTGGGCGAATGCTGTATTTTCTATCAGTTTGCCCAGGAAAGGTCCATTTGTAATCGGTCTGTAGTTGTCTGGGTTCAGTAGGTCCTGGTTTGATTTCTTCAGTAATGGGCATTATATGACTTTTTTACTTCTTCTGGAAATATTCCGGTAGTTAAGGAATTGTTGATGATTCTTCTTACTGGTGTGGCAGCAGAGGTTGCTAGAAGAATTGTCTTGAAGGTTTGTGGTGGACATGGGTCAGAAAGGCTGCCAGCAGGCTTGCTTGCTTTGACCAGGTCCACAAATTCATAGTGTGAAATTTATTGGAAGGAATATAGAGGCTGGGTTAGAGTATTCTTGGATTGTTGTTTTGGAAAAGGGTTGGTGCTAGAGCTTTTTCTTTGTTTTAAATATGAGTCCAATGTGTCTGCTTTGGCTGTGTAATTGTTAGACTTGGCATCTTTTGGCGTGTTTCCCCTGACTTTTTGCTTTCTGACCTCCCGGTTTTGACTCTGTTTTTGCTGGTGTAATGATTCTGCACACTTTCCTCACTGCGGTCCAGTGGGAAAGTGCAAGTGCTCCTGTATAAAATGTGTTATGGATTGGTGTTTCCATGATTGGCCTATTTGGTTTATCTATCAGTCCCTTGTAAAGTGCACTGCGAGTGCCAGGGCCTATAGACCAAATGCTGTTGGTGGGCTGCAGCACTGGATTGTGCCACCCACGCAAACAGCCCGTAAAGGGTAACTCGGGCCTGCCAACGCAGAGCCTGTGCGCAGCCTGGGGCTGCCATGACGACTTGGCAAGTGCCCACACTTGCAAGTCCCTAAACCTTCCCTTTGCTACATGTTAGTCACCCCTAAGGTAGGCCCAAGGTACCCCTGTGGGCAGGGTGCGTTGTACGCGAAAGGTAGGACATGCCCGGGTGTGTGTGGCATGTCCTAATAGTGAATCACAGCCTAGTTCGTTTTTCACTATTGCAAGGCTACCTGTTCCCCTAGGCCAGAACGGGCAGTTTTGATTATTACAGCTTATAATCCTAACTGACCCCGGGAACATGGTAGGAAGTCGAGTTTAGTATGCCTGGACTCAGAATGATAAAATGCATCTTTTAGTGAAGTTGGTTTTAACATTCTGTGTTTGAAAATACCACTTTTAGAAAGTGGGTATTTTCTTGTCTAACCATCCAAGCCTGCCTCTGCGAGGTTGTGTATTCCTTGTCTGGAGTGTGAGTGACAGGGGCTGGGGGATGCCAGGAGACCGGGTGAGTCAGCGCAGGGCTGGATAGCAAGATCTACATGTAGATGGGTGGGAGGGGTCGCACCTGGGCCCTGAATAGGACAGTGCCTTCCCTCCACAATGCTGGCTCCACCTCCTGTGGTGCGTCTGATGTCCCTGGCCGACTCACTGAAAGAAGGGACGGAGACTTGTCAACAAAGTGCTCCAGAACTGGTTTGGACTAGGCAAAGGCCTCTCTGCCTTCAGAGAACAAAGGAATTAGGATATAAATATTGGGGCCCTGACCCCATGAATTTAGATCTCGCTGGAATCAAGGAACCTGCCAAGACGAAGAGCTGGAAGAGCTGCCAGGAGGAGTACTGCCCCGTTGCTGTGTTGTTGCTTTGTTGGGTTGGCCTGCAGTTGCTGCTTCTGTCTTGGGCAGTGAAAGGACTGGACTGAACTTTCTACAAACTTGTGCTGAGTATCTCCAAGGGCCAGGAACCGAGCTGGCCTCCTGTTAAGAAGTCTCAGGGACTACAAAGACTTCACAAGCCTCTGGGTACCGCTTCTGGAACGCTGTTTCAGTTGCCACAGAGGAAGGGAACTGCAACCGACTCCGTCAACCGAGTCTATCCCGGGCCGGTGACCTGTTTGCACCGCAGACCGCATCGCCCCGCTTCGCATCGCAACCCTGGTCTCACCGTGGGCGGCGTCCGACGCCGCCAACATCGAGCCGCTGCTTGCACCGTGACCTGTGGGCACCGCAGTTCGCATCGCATCGCTTCACTGAACCAACCGGACCCGACCGACGCGGTCGCTGCAACTGGCTCAAGAGTCGAGACCGCACCGCATTTGGGGCACCGCTCGCACGTCTGCGACGCACCGCTCCGACTCGCACCGCTGTCCGACGCCAGCTCCCGCACTCCGGCTAGGTCGCCTGCATCGCAACCTGTCAGCACCGCATCGAGCATCGTCTCACCCTGCATCGCACGCCTTGGACTCACCGACTCCGTCTGCACGACGCTCATCGAGCCGCTGCCTGCACC
The DNA here is from genome assembly GCA_963921515.1 of Calotriton arnoldi. Lineage (NCBI taxonomy): Eukaryota > Metazoa > Chordata > Amphibia > Caudata > Salamandridae > Calotriton > Calotriton arnoldi. Next base: position 928,395 of record CAWUFW010000565.1, on the reverse strand, counting down.
GCATCGAGGGACACCGCACCTTGCATCGCTCCGTCTTGCACCGCAACCGCGACGAACGCCGACCGGCTCGTACACTCCGTACCAGCCACAACGAGAAAGGTACTGTAACCGAGTCTGTTCACGACTCTGCTGGCCCGTATCGACGCGGTCGGCTGGAACTGTTAGACTCTGTGGTTTTCAGCATCACGGTAGGCTCGGACGGAGCTACCGACTCGTACGAACTTTGCTTTTGTGCTATTCCTGCAAAGAAGAAGTTAACGTATCAAGTATTCATTCGTAAAGTATAGTATTGTGGATTTTTGTCGTAATTGGTCTTGTCTTGAGTATATAAAATATTGGTTATTTTTCTAAACTGGTGTGGTGTCCGTTTGTAGTGCTTACACTGTATTACTGTTGGTTATGTGCAAATGCTTTACACACTGCCTCTGAATTAAGCCTGACTGCTCGTGCCAAGCTACCACGAGGGTGAGCAGGGGTTACTTCACGAGTGTAACAACCCTTACCCTGACTAGGAAGAAGGGTCCCTACTTGGACAAAGGTGCAAGCCCTTGCCAACTAGAGATCCCATTTCTAACAGTAATGATTTGCCAGTTTGTCTGTGAAACCTTGAGTAACGGGATGAGCTCCTTCTAGGCAATTTGGTTTACGAAATTCAGTAAGGATTTTATAGAATTCTTCATTTGCACATTTAGCATTTTGAATTCTGTCTGAATAGTCCCTTATCTTAGCTTTTTTGATAGCTGACTTACTTGTATAATCTGTTAAGTTTCTGTAGGCGAAGTTAGTCTTGATTGTTGTTTGTTTTGAGCCAGGCACTTTGCAGATTTCTAAGTTGTTGTTTTATTTCTTTTAGCTCTGTATTTCTCCAATGTGCCTGTTTTCTTTTGTGCTGTTGTGTCGTTTTTAGTAGTATTAGGATATGAAAAGCTTCTTGTAGCCACTCATATAGTTTTTGAACAGAATTTATTATGTCTAGATCTGTAACGGATGTTAGTTTTGTTTCTAAGTGTTCCGAATTAAGTTTGTTCCACGGTCGATAGGTGGATGCAAGTAAGGTGGTTTTAGGAGCGTTGCTTTGTGTTGTTTTATATTGGAAAGCAAGCAAATGGTGGTCTGACTACGTGACTGGAGTCATTATTTGAAAAGTAACTAGTTCTGTATTTCTGTATTTGCAAAAATGAGATCTAGGATGTGTCCAGCAATGTGTGTGGGTTTGTTGACGATCTGATGTAGGTTCAGACTTCAGGTCATCCAGGAATGTCCCAGGACTTTCACAGGAGGCTTTGTCAGTTATCAGGGACTCCTGGGTTCCTTCCACTCAGTCTAGTTATAAATACACCTGTGCAGCCTGGGTTGTCTGGAGTGCAGAACAGGAGATAAATCCAATATCTGCCTCTCTGGTAGATGTGGTAAGCGCCTTAGTTTCCCTTTTTCTCAAAGCCAAAGCTTACAGGACAGTAAATTCTTAAAGGTTGGCAATCTCTATTCCACTTAAGAGATTTCCTATTCACTACAACTCTTTCTGTTTGCAAAGAAGAAGATGTTTGCTGCTCTGCAGACTAGTTTATACTAAGGATTTTGGTTATGATTGGTGGTTACCGGAGGAGGTCACTATAATGCTAGATTGTTGACCTCTATTGCTATGATGTTTTCTTTTCTTCTATGTTGAATAGTAATGTAAAAATTGTTCTGTGCTGCTAGAGATTATCAGTAATTAAATTCAATCATTATCTCCGCCTCAGTGTGTTTAATAGAATCTAAACCTCTTGTCACTTTAGTAGGCAAGACTTTCCATTGTGGGACAGTAAAATTGGATAAGAGCCTGACTGTCTGGCCTGTCATTAGCCAGAATCACAGCATGGAATAGAGAGACTTGCACCACAGTCTTCATATTGAATCTCCCTTGATCACAGAGACCTTCTTCTCTATTGCACTGCTCAGTCAGCTAACACAAGTGTGAGGCACAAGTGTGTTGATTGCATCTTAAAGGGACAGTGTGTGTAACTGCTGACATAACAGATTATAACAGCCTTCCAAAATAAATTTTAAAAAAATGTCTCAACTAAAACTAGAGATACTCTCAAAGTTCACTTCATAGCACATTGATAACTTATGCCCCAGTGACTCAGTCTCATTGGCGGTTGTAGTGAGTTGACAGTGGTGATGCATCTTACTGTCCTTACCATGGTGCCATTTCTGAGTTTTTTTCAAAATGTATGCTAAAACAGTAAAGTTACATCAAATCCCACCATGCAAAAAATAAATTCTGCACCGCTAAATATCTCTCACTTGGTCACTGTCTGGATTTGGCCTTCATTGTAGCACCAGGGTTATAACTAAGCATTGTTGTTTAACCAACAGAGCTGAAGTGCACACATTTATTTATTTTCCTTACGTTTTCAAAACAAGCAACAATACAGCACATTAGGAAAGGAAGAGACATGAGTACATCATAATTTAGCTCGGGTGAATCAGTGAAGCAAAACAAAACTTCAATAGAATCATTCCAGTTCTCTTCAGTCTCCTGTAAAGGGAACTGTTCACGCCGCACGTAGTCCCCTATCTGCATCAAGATTTCCACCACATACGATCTATGTCCTTCACTTTCAGTACCCTCAACCTCAATGTCTACTGCCGGATCCAAGAACCCAGCACACAAATCATTCCACACAGCGATATCCTCTTCTGCTTTCTCATCCCTCCATGGGCTTCCTCCTCGACTGCCCATTCCATAACATCCCTACGCCAGCGATCAAAATCAGGAGCCGTCTGACCCAACCAGGTTATAGCCACACATCATCTGGCCCAAGACCGGAGCCAACTGCAGAAATTTATAGGACATTCTGTTTCACTTAGGTCTTACAATATTACCCAGGAGGCAGCTAGCCGGAACAAAATCAAATGTAATGCGTACTGTTCATTGAATTTCCGGCACCACCTGTGCCCAATAACTCTGAACCTCCCCCCACACCTCCAAGCTAAATGCATAAAATCAGCCCTGTCCACTCCACACCTAGGATATACCACCAAGTGGGTAGTATCCCAGTGCTGGAGTCCCCGCACTGTTATGTAGGACCTGTGCAGAAAATTATAGTGAGTCAACTTTAAACGCGCATTACGGGACACCGTGTGAGTGAGATCATTAACTCTGTCACAATCCCTGTCGGTAAGGGGTATATCCAAGTCTACTTCCCAAGCTAGGCGCGCTCTAGGGATAGCCCCCACTGCATCTTCACGCATAGCCTTATACAGGAGTGTAATCATGTGGCGGCCCCCTCCACATGTCAACATTATGCCCAAGTTTTGAGTAGAATTAGGATCTGCAGTGTAAGTCGTTTTAGCAATGTCCGCCAATCCGGCATACTGCAAAAAATGACACGGGCCAAGCTAAAAAGTGCCTTGCTCCTCAAAGTAAATGTAGTGCTCGTCCGAATATAGATCGCTGAGCTGATCACAACCACCCTCTCGTCACACCTGAAAGGATATATTATCCAGTAATAATCGGACGGGCTTCAGAACCCAAACCAGGAGTTCCCTACAGAATAGAGCCCACTTCAGCACCGACTGCACAAGCCTATACCACAATGTGGCAGTATGCCTGACAAAATGAGGGGTGTCCGATGGGACTCCCGCACCCTCCATTAGGAGCTCCGGAAGACATGCCCACTATACCCTGCTGCGCAGTAACCTTTTCTCATGATTATCAGAAGAGTCGAACCATCAAGCTGCATATTGCAATTGAGCGACAAAATAATTTAAGTCGAGACGCAGGACTTCAAGTACCCCATCCGTATACTGCCTAGTCAAAGTTGACAACACCAATCTGTTTCATTTTACAGCCCACAAAAGGGAGATAAGGATGGTATCTAAGTGTCTAAATATGAGAGCCGGGAGTAGACAAAGAGAATTCTGCAATTCATAAAGAAATGTAGGCAACAGCACCGTCTTAGCGATGACCAGCCTGCCAATTATTGAGAGGGGCAAAGTGTTCCAGAATGCCTCAAGGCCCGTAAGTCTTCCAGGACCCTACCCATATTATATCTAAGCTGACAGTCCCGGAGGTTCGCTAAGTTAATCCCTAAATATCGAAAGTGGGATGTCTCCCAGCGTATGCCCAGATTGGGCAATCCTTCTGCTGGGTTCTGGGTCAAACAAGCGAGAGGGAACAACAATGACCGCGCTGGCCAACATCATCAGATCCCACGGTCTCAACATAATTTCCTACGCAGACGACATCCAACTCATCCTCTCACTCACAGACACCCACCACCACCACAACCAACTTCTACAGATGAATGACAAACTTCGCCGACTGGATGAAGAACAACTGCCTGCAGCTGAACACAAACAAGATGGAAGTACTGATCTTTGGCAACAGCAGCAACACATGGAACGACTCCTGGTGGCCATTAGACCAAGGAGCCGCACCCACTCCCTCCAACCATGCCAGAAATCTCTGAATCATCATTGACAACTAGCTCGCTTGAAATCACAGATCAACACCATCTCATCCGCCCGATTCCTCACTCTGCGCATGCTACATAAGATCTTCAAGTGGCTACCCCTACACACGAGACGCACCGTGACACAAGCCCTCAACACCAGCCGACTGGACTATGGCAATGCCTTCTACGTAGGAATCGCCACACACCTTCTACAGAGACTTCAGACCATACAGAGCGCTGCAGCCAGACTCATCCTTGACCTTCCCCGACGAACCCACATCACATCCCACCTCAGGAAACTCCAATGGCTCCCTGTACAGAAGAAATGCCAATTCAAGCAGTTGACCCACGCACACAAGGCTTTACAACAACCAAGGACCTGCCTACATTAACCACCGCCTGAACTTCCACCAACAATCGAGAAGACTACGCTCTGCATCCCTTTCACTTGCCCATACTCCCTGCATCTACCGAAGCAGAAGTGGAGGACGCTCCTTCTCCCACATTGCAGCACAGACCTGTAACAGCCTCCCCACACACCTCCGGACTATCACCTCACTTCTGGAATTCCGAAGGGCCCTCAAGAGCTGGTTGTTCGAATAAGCCTCTGAGTCCTGCAAGTGCCTTGATACCCTATCGGGCAATTTGCCGCGCTTTATACATCCTGATTGATTGATTGATTGAATGACTTTGCACGATTGAGCCGGAGACTGGAACATGACCCGAAGTCCTCCAACAAGCCCAGCAGCACTGGGAGCGACACCCGGGGGGACGAAAGGTAGAACAATGCATTATCAGCATATAATGACGTAACATGCCGTAAAATCCCCGATTTAATACCATATGTCTGCATACCTATACTGCCAACGGCACCATCATGAGGACAAAGAGGAGAGGGGGTCAGCGGGCAACCTTGTCGCATCCCCTGACCAAATGCCCAAGCCTCCGATCGGTTTGTATCCACCATAACCTTGACATGTGGCTCAGTGTACAACAGGTGCTCCCACTTACAAAAGCGCGGCCCAAAACACATGACCCGGAGCACCTCCAGGAGGTATCCCCAGTCCACAGTGTCAAAGGCCTTTTCCAGGTCGATAGCCATGAGCCAGTTCCTCATCCCTGAGTCGAAGGACATGGGCCAGCACCCTCCGGTTCATCCCGGTGCTACAACCAGGAATAAATCCACACTGGTCTTCATGTACCAAACCCGACAGAATGGGCGCCAAGCATGTAGCAAGCACCTTACAGAGGATCTTCATGTCCATGTTAATCATTGTTAGGGTTTTATAGGCGGCTGGGTCGGACTTGTCTCCCCTCGGTTTAAGCATTAGGCAATCCTCCCCTTCCCTCATTGTAGGAGGCAAGATACCAGCATCCCAGGCTTCCAAATAAACTTCTAAAAGATGATTAGCTAACATTTCCGGGAAAGGTTCTGGGGGGAAGCCATCGCTTCCAGGGGCCTTCAGACGAGGGAGAGCAGAAATGGCGGCCATAACCTTTAACAGTTCTAATGGAGCTTCAAGAGCCTCCACCACTTCCGCCCCCAATCGGGGAAGACACAGCTCATTCAAAAAGGGATTGTAACACTGTTGATCTACACCTGGGTCTACGGTATATACGTGTTGCAGATGATCCAAAATGTGTGTAAGATGTCCGCTCTAGATGTAGCCTCCCAACCCTCCGGTGTTCTCAAGTGTGCCACAAGTGTGACACAAGTGGTGGAGTTTGTTCTTTGCGTATTTTCCAGGCCAGCAACCTCCCAGCCTCGTCACCCTCCCTATGCAGGCGCTGTCTATTGTGACATAAGGTATATTTATCCAGATGGTCCCAAATTTCAGCTACCCGCTGCCTAAGTGTTAATTCCAGAATGGAAACATTAGCCCCCTCCCCCCCCCGATGGGTCCGTCTGCAATTTTGCAAGATTGGCTTCAGACTGCTGAAGTTCTGCTCTAAGTTGTCGGCTCACCCCACAAGTAAGACCTATAAACACACCCCGTAACAGCGCTTTCAGTGCCTCCCACTCCATAGTTCTATGGGCCGTGGTGCCCCAGTTAACGTTCAAATTATCAAACAGAGATCGAGACAGTGCCTCTCACCCCAGTTGATCTTTCAATACGTCCACCGGGAATCTCCATGAGCTATCTCCCGATGCCTTCTCCCCAGTGCATCTGACAGAGGACAGGTGCGTGATCTGAACACAAAATGTGTGACTGTGACCCTCACCGTCAGTTGCACACTAAACAACACTCTATCTAAGCGACTATGGGTGCTGCGAGTCAAGGAGGAACGTGTGAAAACCCTGTGTTTGGGGTGCACCGATCTCCAGGTGTCCTTCAAGCCAAAGTTCTGCATCACAGTCCTCAGGGCCCTCATCATATTAGGCTTCGTTCCTACTTTTGGGGGGTCCCTATCCAGTGCTGGATCCAGCACACAATTAAAATCCCCCAGCCATAGTATTGGTATATCACGGGCCTGCATTAGGAGATCCTGCATGGCATGAAAAAAGCCTGGATCGTCTGTATTTGGGGCATATGTATTCAGTATAGACACTTTCCTACCATCAAGGGTGCCCTGCAACAGCGCATATCTTCCCCCGACATCAGCCTCCAAGAGCATATGTGTGAACAGGATGCCCGGCGCCACCCACACCAATGTACCCTGTGCATATGTTGAGTAGGAGGAATGGAACACGTGCCCCCTCCACTTCTTAGCAATCGGGCAGCCCCAGGGTCATCCAGATGCATGTCTTGCAAGCCTGCAATATCTATTTTATTCTGCTTTAAGAAGGAGTACAGTCTATACCTCTTCACATATATGCCCAGTAACCCTGAACTCACCCTACGTCATAAGGCATGAAGGCAGTCCCACCTGTACCATCTCCCTGCAACCCTCTCTCCTCCCCCAATTGCTGCAGAACTCTGTAAACCAAATTTCCAATCAAAGAAAACAGACCCAAGGTCCCTCCACCCCGGGCAAAAACGGCTCAACATAGTGACCATCAAAGCCCACCTATGGGCAAGTGCCAGGACGAGCACTACACCCCCCCCCATAGTCCAGCCAGGACAAAACAACAACACCCCCCAATACACTGCCCAACCAGACAGCTGCATCCTTGCATACTGCCACATAACCACCTCACATACTCCCAAAAACCCATTATCCAGACACACAACAATCATTCTGTTTAAAATCTCCATTTCAAGTGCTACCATCTCCACCCTCCCAGTTCTGACTCACAACCATACAGGTTTGTGTATATCAACTCAAGAGTATGAGAGGCTTCCATCATCCCAATTATAGTTGTCTTGCTACATAACCTGGAGTGAGTGGGCCTGTATTCCTGTTTTCTTTAGGGCAGGGAAACCTATGCTATGCCCCTAAGTGCAAGCTTCCCCACAAACAAAAGATACAACTAAAGTAACTGCAGTGCAAGTGACCCTAACACACAAAGTAGATACATCAAGGAAAGCAGCAAATCAAGCTTACCTCACAGAGAGAACAGGGATGTCATGGGCCGAACCAAGTAAAGTGTAAGCGCATGTGTGCCTACTGTGGAAGCCTCCAGACTCCAATACTGTATAAAGGCAAGAGTGGGAAGGGGGCTGACGCCCGTCCCATCTGTACCTGACAATGCATTTCAAAGAGAGGGTGGGAGAAGGGGCATACTGTGGAACTCACTTGTCTCCAACAGTATATGAAGCAGTGACATTGGAAGCCTGCTTGGAATTTTTGGACAGGGTCCTTCTGATAGAGGCTCCTTCACCACCTTGAACTCCTTTGCCATTCACCAGAGCTTCTTTGCACACCTTAAAGCCCCTTAGACATATCCAGGCCCTTTGGAGTGCCACAACCTGTACTCGGTCACCTTCAATCAGCTATTGACAAAGCCCTCAGCTGGCATCCCAGATCATCTGCCTGGTCTGATAGGCTCTTAAGTGGACCACACATTATCTAGGTAGACCTCACAGACCACCATAGTTCCTCAGGCAGGCCTTAAAGACCCCAATCCAAGTCTACAATATTCTAAGCTAGACCTCAGCCAACAACATAATATTCTTCACCACCCTTAGCCAATACTAAGACATCCTTAGCTGACCCTCAGACAGTTCTTCTGAGCCATTCAGCTAGGGCTCACAGCAATCCTGCCTGCACCAAGTCTATCACCACTCCCACCTACTAGACCACTGTTTTTCCACAGACACTCTGAAACTATTTTAAGTCCACCATAAGATACCTTGTATTGGCCCTCAGACTGTGTAAGAAAGTAGGATCTGCTTTTATGGTTACCCCCCCTTATTGCCTGGTGCTAAGCTGTTTTTGACTAGTCTGACTGGGATCCTGCTAATCAGGACACCAGTCTCTCTGCTTTCTCCCTTAAATTGTTATGTTCAGTACTTAGCTACATCCCAGTTTGGATACTGAGGTACCCTTATCAGTCCCTAGTATATGGTACTAACGTACCAAGGGCATAGGTACCCCAGAGGTCCCCCATGGGCTGAAGCATGTATTATGCCACCCATGGGAGACCATTCAAACTGTAACTACAGGCCTACCATTGCAGCCTGTGTAAGCTGGTGCAAGCACCACTTACTAAAGATATAGGTTTCCTATATTTAGGGTCACTGCGCTTAAAACCTATAAGTCACCCCTATCGTAGGCCTTTTGCAATCCTGAAGGCACAGTGCTTGGTTCTAAGTGTGAGGGTGCCCCTGCATGAGCAGGACACCCCTACAGCCTACAGAGTCCATTCTTCCGGCTTGTAAGTGAAGCAGCCATATACCATATAGGGAGGCACCGCGTAATTACGCGATGACCATCTCGAAACTGGCTGCAACAAATCCTATCATGTTTGGTATCAAACATGTTGGAATCATACCCCCACATCGTAAACGGTGTGGGAGTATGATTCCAAGCACTTGAAGAGCCCTCCATTAGGCACTTCATGTCCCCGGTACCAGTCTTCCAGACCCGGACAGCACAAAATGGTTGCTGCCGACCAGAGACATGATTCTGCTCTCCTGCTGCTGAGCCAAGCTCGAGCAGGAAGGCAGAACAATAGGCATCCTGTCACAGGGAGGTGTGACCACCTCCCAGACAGGATTTAGTGTATTGGGGCCGGGTGGGTGCGCTTGCCAGCGCCACTCAGTATGCATGAGGGGCACATTTAGTGTCCCCTTGCACAGTCCAGTTCAAACCAGCTCTGACAGCCGTTGGCTCCTGCTCTGGCACGAAACTGGACAAAGGACATGGGAGTGACCTCCCCACTGTCCAGACCCTCCCCTGGGAGGGTCCCCTGAATCGTCCCAACCCTTTCCTTAGGGTACTTAAGGGCTTACCTGTGGGTGGGTCCCTAGATTCGTTGTGGGACACAATTCAATTCAGACACCACTTCATCTTCTACCGTCTGGGCACTCTGGACTTCGCTGGACTTCGTTTGGGTTCGACTTCGTCCCCCTTTAAGTCTGCTGCATCATCTGTGCCTGTGCACCATACAGGAACCTTCCATGGCCTGTGGGCATCCAAGACACTTGAAGGAATCTCCTTTGAAGTGAAGGAGTCACTTCCCTGCATCTGAAGGCACCGCAACTAAGCTGACTGGTCTGCTGATTCTGAGCTCCTAGAGACTATGAAAGGTTCAACAACACAGGTGGTGGTTTTCCACAGCTCTCGAGGCCAGCCCTGCCCTTTCATCAAGTTTGAGGCCAGTATCCCTCGTGGGAGCCGCAGGAACCGAACCCCTGTGCACTGCGTCGACTTGCCATTGCAAAGGCTTGTTGGCTTCCTTCCATCAAGATCTTCGGGCTCCAAGTAGCCCCAACCTCGAACATCTCCAGTGACCAGAATCTTCATCCACACCACATCCTTTGCATCGTGGCCTGCATCTTTTGGTGAGCTGCTCAAGGTCCTCTTGCGACTCTAGTGCCTCCAGCCTGTGGGTTCTGTTGAAGGTCACCTTTGTTTCTTTTGGGCTCCCCTGATTGCTCAGGCCTGCCCTGACTCCCCTGCTTGTGGTGAGTCCCCTGGACCTTTCTGGTCCCGACATTGCACCTTCTTCGACAGCCACATTGTTTGCAGTTGCCAAGGCTTGTTGGTGCTTCCAAAGGATACAGACCCCTCAACTGTCGACATCCGACATGGGACAGCTCACGCACGGCTCCTGGTCTTCCTCAGCGTCACCTGGTTTTCACAGCTGCAGAGTCAAGGTCACCATCGACTCTCCTGCAACACCCGACATTGGTGAGCCTTCGTCTTCCAGTTCTCCGGGTCACTCCTGAGTGATATAGACTCTGTCCCCTCTGCTTGCAGGTAACTCTCAACTAGAATCCCCCTTCGGATTCCACCGCACACTTTCTCCTTCTCCAGCAGCAGCACTTTCCTGAAGTCCTCCATTGGGTTCGACTGTGGCTTCCGACACCACTTCACACCTATGCACCCAGCTTCCCTGGTGTAGGTAACGTGGGTACTAGGGTATCCACGGGTGGGGTGGCTCTCCAACCTACTGTCTTCCATGGGGTTTCTTCAGGGTCCACTGGGAAGGGTCCTTTTTCTTTAAAATTGCAACCGCGACTTACACATTGATTTGTACGGAGAACGCAGTCGTGTTCCCACACTGCAACCGATCTCCGTGGGAGATCATGGGGGATACTACTTTCTTAATATATGGTTTGGCCCGCCCCCCCCGGGATTCACTGTGTATTCTGTGCTATTTACGTGATTTCTATGCAAAGTATTGTGTGCATTGTGCATATCTCCGGGTAGGAGATATCTAAACGTGTTATATATATTATAAAATAAATACATATTTTTATAAATACCTTGTGTGGTTCTTTTTCATTTAATCTATACTTATAAGATTGCATTCTGGTAAAACAAGCTGCTTTACACTCCCTCTGGACTAAGCCTGAAGGCTGCTCTTCACAGCTATCACTTAGAGAGCTTTCTATGGTTGTCTAAGACCTCCTAAATCACCATAAGGGTTGTCTGGACTGGTGCAGGGTGTCCACTTACATAAGTGTATATCACATACCAGGCCAGCCTCTCACAGACTGTCTGTAGGAACTCCCCCTTTTTGGCATTGCATGGTCAATCCAGATTTTTCACCTTTTTCTAGACCCTATTTTTGCTGCACTTAAATCTTTAGAAAATCTGGACCCACACTGTCTTCGTGCCACCAGCTTCGGTTTACTTTTGGTAGTACAATCACGATCATCCACCAGTGAACTTTTATCTCATTCTTTGCCATTTTTCCTCTACTTACACTACTGTGTTGGGGTATCCCTCACTGTATATTATACAGCATTAGTTACAGTTCCAATTTTGTTCTTTTGTATTCATAGAGGCCACTGAAGAAGGGATTCCCTATCCTGAAATGCATTGGGCATCTCCATCAACAGATTGTTCAAGAAATTCGCGTTTTTAAGAACAATACAAAAAACTTTGTACACTTTTAAACAAATTGGATGTCGTCAAAAATGTATATGTTATTGTTTTTGTTTGTTCAATCGATACAAATCACACAATTGATTCTTTTATCAAATAAACCACATAATGAAATTTGAGAATTCTATATGTTGCAACTGTATATAATTTATGATTAAGTATTGAGTTTGACTCGCAGCTGTGCAGACAGATATCAAGTGAAGTGTCACTTGTTTGTTTTTCATTTTATAGTAGAGGCAGGCAACCTCTTCCTGATCTGCACGCATACCAGAGAAAACATGGGCTAGTAATGTTTTCATTTAGGTAGAAGGTTAAGGTGTGCGCAACACAACTTACGTTATTTGAATCATTGCCACTGTTTTGCTGCCGCACCCATTCGCACATCATGTCTTTTGAAGCCATATCTAACATCACAGAAAATCGAGCAGATACCAAAACTTACACAATAGCTCAAGCTAGCGACATCTATGCATTAATTCATGATACTACAGCTTTCAATATACAGGGACGTTCCATAACACAACAACTCAAACAACTTGAATTTATCTCTAGAAGGTCCCTGAGTCAACGACTTCATGCCTCTATGCTAATTCAATACCACAAGGTACAAAGAATCCCCCGAGGTTTGAGATTGCCAATAAAACCTCTGTTATACAGGTTCCAATTCAATAAAGCATTTGTGGAAAAATGGCAAGCCATTCTGAACAAATGTTTGTTGGATTTAATTCTGCTGTTAATAGAAGAACCTTCACGGACAATCCGAGAATTAGAGGAGGAAGCAGAAATTATTAAATCTGAGTTATCATCAAGATGTGAATCGGATTTCTGTAAGAAAACTCTTGATGAATTGAACATCAAACTAGATACCTATGGTAAAGAAATACAAGAGCAAAAACGTAGAAAATTTCACTGCGACACAATTGACTACAAGCTTAACGAGGTGTACACATGAGCTGAGGTTTACGCCCGCAGAAGAATGGCTCAGAAGCCAGCTACATCTTCACAGGAGAGCATAGTTTCTGATCAAGAGATGGACGCCAACAAAACACCACTGAGTACGAGTCATCCCTCCGAGACGACATCCCAACAACTTGCGAACATCCCCAGTGTGAACACTCAAGCCACGTCTTCTTCCTCTTTTTAGTGAGCGGCCAGGCATCAGGGCGCCCACCAGACCAAAGCGCCCCAAAAAAACACGCAGAGGGCAAAGAAAAAGATCAGGATGGACGGAACCTGCAGAGCAAAACCAAGACTTGATCATCAATATATCGTCCACAACACTGACAGTTCAACAAAGGAAAGTATTAAACAAAGGAACATCTTTTGTGCCTACGTACGACACTAACAATTTGGAACTTGAGATATAAGTCTTTAAATTCATGAGAAATTTATGATTATGGCACTTTTTCATGAATATTCTACCAATGTACCAAGACTCAGATAATCTCTCTAATTCATCTACCCAAGTTGACATCCCGTATAAGGAATTCAAACCGGAAACTTTGATGAAGATTCTGGATAAAGCCACAGAAATGAACTGGATCTCATCTAATACACGCAACTTTCTAAAAGTACAACACCCCAGGAGTCCTCGACTGTACATGTTGCCCAAAGTCCACAAAAATCTTTACAATCCTCCATTCAGACCAATAGTTTCAGGTCGCGGTTCGGTATTTGAACCTCATCAGTACATTGATTATTTTCTACAATCCTTTGTACAGAACTGGAAATCGTATATAAAGGACACTATGCATTTTTTACAACTCCTGAACAATTTGGACATCACCTCACATGAACAGTGGCTTTTGTGTTCTATTGACGTGACATCTTTATACACATCGATACCCTTGCAGGAAGGTATTGAAGCATGCAAATGGGCATTGCTACAACTACCAACAATAGAAGCGAATAAAGTTTTTATTCTGGAGATCCTTCAATTTTGCCTACAACATAGTTACCTCACATGGAGAGACGAATTTTACTTGCAAGTCAGCGGAACCTCCATGGGTTTTTCTGGGGCACCATCCTATGCCAATATCTTCATGTCAAAATTTGAACAGGACTACATCTTCACAGACTCGGAATGGAACTCTAATTTGATCTTTTACGGATGTTTCATTGATGACATTTTCATAATTTGGAACAACACCCAGGTAGCATAAGAACTTAAGATTCAAGAGTTGAACCAGAGAAATGCACGCATTCAGTTCACACACACTATTAGCACCACAAGTTTACAATTTTTGGACGTGTTGATAACCAAATCCAATGCCAATTTGGACACAACAATCTACAAGAAGGAAACAGACAGAAACAATTTGCTATTATTTTCGAGTTTTCACCCTCCAAGTCTCATTCACAATTTCCCTTTTTCTCAAATGCTGAGGATCAAAAGAGCTGCGTCTACACCTGAAGCTCTTGAGACAGCCATAGAGAATCAAAAATGCAACTTCAAGCAAAGGGGTTATCCCCCTTCCATATTAACTGAAGCGGAGACAAGAATTGCTTCTATCCAGAGACGTGACTTGCTCACCACAAAAACCAAAACACAGCAAAACCGCATGGTATTTGTGTCCAAATATTCCACTAAATCAGCAGCAATCAAAAGGATTATCAGGAAACGATGGGAACTACTACAGCATGAGCCTGACTTTCATAATTTGTTTGATGAACAGCCTTTATTTGCATACACAAGAAGTCTGAACATTAAAGAAATGTTAACACAATCTAAACCAACACAAAGTATTTCTGAAACAGGCACGCGGAAATATCATAATTGCGTTCATTGCAATAATGTGATCTTGGGTAATACCATCACCCATCCACAGACAGGGAAACTGATTAAATTGAGACACTCAGGTTATTGTAACTCAACATTCTTGATTTACAGCATAAAATGCCCTTGCGGCTTAATATACATAGGCAAAAGAGAACGCAAGATCAAGGTTAGAATAACCGAGCACAAGAGTATGATTTGCAACAAGAACACCAAATCTAATCTAGTTGCACATTGGTTGGAACACAAACACAACATAGCACAACTTAGATTCTTAATTCTGGAGACTTTACAAACCAGCGTAGATAAAGATAATTCTTAACTATTATCCCAACAGGAGATCTGGTGGATAAAGCAATTTAATACTACGACCCCTAATGGGCTGAATGACAAAATGGATATGATTTGTTTCATTTAACTGTGGCGCTCATTGTGAAAAGGAAAGCGCTGTGTATGGGTTGTTCATGTTCTTCAACTTTGCAATATGTTATAGACATGGTGTATACACTGTGCCACTTTTGCATGTTTTGTGTTCATATATTAATAGGTTGATTAGGATCCGATGGCACGCAGTGGACCCACTCTTGCCTCCATTTTGTCCATTTCATTCTCGCAGTTACATAATGGCAACATGAGATACTATTTCACGACTTTTAATCAGGTGACTGTGTTGTCTTTTCACTTGCCATTTCTTTTCTATGGTGATTCGGTCTTTTTATCTTCTTTCTCTTAGCGATGTAGGTTTATTGTTGATTACGCGGTACTCAGATTACGAGTACTTTTTCATGCAGTTTATTTCTCTGTCTTGTCATTTTGATATATTTACAGCGCTGACAGCACTGTTTTCTTGTTCCGGTATACTTTTTATAATGGCGACCGTGATCGAGTCTTATTATTCGTTGATGTCCGTCAGGTAATCTTCCCGCCTGACTCCATGATGGCGCTCATCATTCATATATTCACAGCATTTAGTGCCCTCTCAAAGCTTCACGAAGCTGGGAGGTTTTCAGTTCTCCGTATTCCCTGCATGGTACAGGTGGCATCATGGTCAGTTCACACTACTCATAGCGTCTCTTGGTGTTCTTGTCTCTATTGCTTTAGAGCCGCTTTGGATGGCACATAGATTTTCACAAATCCGGTGACATGTTTCAATATGGCGACTACGTTTAGGTTCACACGCACCAGTTCATCTTCTATTTCTCGGCACCGTTTCAAATATCGGCGAGCACTCAGCGCGGTTTCACCAGCGTATGGCGCTGCCTTGCGGCTCTCGAGAACTCGGACAGACTGGTAGGCTATAGTTGATGTGGGATTGCGGTTAGATTGATGCCGTTCTTAACATTCATCTGCCTCTTTTTAGGTCTCTTCCTCAGTGTTACCAGCCCTAAACTGAGGCTCTGTGTTACTGTGGAGCCATCTACTCCGTTTTCCTGCATATTGTTTATTCAAGGTACTTGCACGTTGTCAGAGGCTTACTGCAATATAGCCTGGGTATTATATTGAGCTGGTGACTAATTTGTATCTTTGTTGTTGTCTCCTAGAGTATGCTTGCATGCACCCACTTCCGTGAATATCGTTCACGATCAATAGCAGGACATTGTTACAGACATTCAGGAGGAGAGGAGCAGGCAAGATGGCTGAGTGGTCGTAATCCACTTCAGCTCCGGAGCCTCGCTACGCTCGGAGTGACATACAGCCGCCACTCGCTGTTCCAAATGTAACAGCCAGGTCCAGGAACATCGCGGGAGCAAGTAGAGAGGCTGCATCTGCAGTGATTCCGCCGATATCCCCGCTATTTGGGCGCAAACCCGGAGGTCGAGGGGCGCCCGAGGCTACAAGATGGCGGCAGCGTCTGAGCTCCCGGGAGAGATGAACGGGCTCTGAGGCACTCCAGCGAGCCGGAGCCCGGGGACGGTGAGCGGAATCATCGGTGCACTCCCGGTCACCGCAGCACGACGGAATTTATGGCCCCGTTAATCGGCGATCGCACACGGGCAGTGGAGCCAGTCGCTTCCGTGACTACCCCGAGTCACATAAATCCGACGACTTGAGGACAGAGGAGGTGAGGAGGATCGATAAGCGCGGCAGCGGGAACAGCCCGGGAGGGCGACCCCCCCCCCCCAGTAAGCACTCATGCAGACAGTGCGGCCGGGAGCTTCGGAGGGGATGAACTTAGTGGCCTGACTCCGTGATGGCGCCCACACGTAGAAAGCCTGTAAGGAATGGGGACACAGCTGGATGACACACAGGCACAGGGTCTTTTTCGGGGGCCAAGAGGAGAGACCCTCACAATTCATAGCAAGCACGTGGCCTGCAAAGATATGCTATACAAGATCACACCCAGTGCCTGACCTTAAGATGGCCGCCATGTCACACATGAGGGGACCGTCGTGTTTTAAAAAAAGTTTAAATTAAAAAAAAAAAAAACAGAATCATAAAGGAGTGACCAGGCGCTGCGGAATGGCTACTCCCTATCCTTCCTCCATCCGGCCTACCCATCAGGATACTTACTCTACGAACTCACCTCTGACCGTGGAGACCTAGCTTTCTGACCGATGCCCGATGGAGCTACCTGATAGCTAAAGAGGAGATGGGCTGTGGACTTCCCCCTCGGCCCTCACCTACCCACCCGGACTCTGGGCAGACTCTCCTTCGTCTCTCCATCCTATTTCCCTCGTACCACTTTACCCTACCCCTCCACTATGCTCCATTTATCTTGTCCACTATGCTCTCTAAATGTTTTCCCGTTGAGACCTAGCTATTTGACCGATGACCGGTGGAGCTACCTGATAGCTATAGAGGAGATGGGCTGTGGACTTCCCCCTCGGCCGTCACCTACCCAGCCGGACTCTGGGCAGACTCTCCTTCGTCTCTCCATCCTATTTCCCTCCTAACCCTTTACCCTACACCCTTTCCCTTCTAAGCTCAACTTATCTCATTTTCTACGTTTGTGAAATGTTTTTCTAGTAACTGATGTAACTTGTAACTTATGTAATTTTATA
Organism: Calotriton arnoldi; assembly: GCA_963921515.1. NCBI lineage: Eukaryota > Metazoa > Chordata > Amphibia > Caudata > Salamandridae > Calotriton > Calotriton arnoldi. The sequence goes on along the minus strand of CAWUFW010000565.1, from coordinate 910,732 downwards.
ACTTTGTGGAACCTTATGTAAAGCGCTCTGATACCTCCGGGTTTAGCCAGCGCTATATAAAACTCAAATAAATAAAAAGAAATTTAAAAAAGAAATTCAGTAAGTGTCTTTACACATTTTTATCATGCCACACATCACAGCGGCGTTTGTGGTACTTGGTGCTAAGGTTGACAAGTGTATCGATTTTCACATTTTATGCTTTTGCATGCATTTCTTGGGATCTTTAGAGAATCTGGACCCACACTGTCTCCATGCCAACAGCTTCGGTTTACTTTTGGTAGTACAATCACGATCACCCACCAGTGAACTTTTATCTCATTCTTTGCCATTTTTCCTCAACTTACACTACTGTGTTGGGGTATCCCTCACTGTATATTATACAGCATTAGTTCCACTTCCAGTTTTGTTGCTTTGTATTCATGGAGGCCCCTGAAGAAGGGATTCCCTATCCCGAAATGCATTGGGCATCTCCATCAACAGTATGTTCAAGAAATTTGCGTTTTTAAGAACAACACAAGAAACTTTGTACACAATCCTTTGAAACAAATTAGATGTCGTCAAAAATGTATATGTTATTGTTTTTGTTTGTTCAATCGATAAAAATCACACAATTGATTCTTTTATCAAATAAACCACAGAATGAAATTTGAGAATTCTATATGTTGCAACTGGATATAATTTATGATTAAGAGTTGAGTTTGACTCGCAGCTGTGCAGACAGCTATTAAGTGGAGTGTCACTTGTTTGTTTTTCATTTTATAGTAGAGGCAGGCAACCTCTTCCTGATCTGCACGCATACCAGAGAAAACATGGGCTAGTAATGTTTTCATTTAGGTAGAAGGTTAAGGTGTGTACAACACAACTTACGTTATTTGAATGTTTGCAGTATAGCATACAGGAACTGCTATAAAAGTGGGTAGAGCTGCTCTAGGGAACTTTTACATTATTGATTAGGAAGGAGGCCAGGAGTCACCCACACCCAACCATAAATGTTGTACCCGAAGGTACCCTCCTTAGAACACTTTTGGGACAAGCAGAAAATATGAAGAGGGCTGGACCTGCTGTCTGTAACCCAAGCTGGGCCCTGATGAAATGGAGCTGCTCCATCTAGGAAGCTTTGCAATGATGTTCAAATTTGCTCGTCCCAACCTCACAGATCCTTCCATTCACCAGTGCCCGAGAACTCCTCTACGGGCTGTTGGAGACTATCTCCTAGCACTGAAGATGTTCTGCTGATGTGGCCAGTAAGCCTTCTCTGCTGGCCCTCAGAACACATCTGCTTGCATTCATACCTTCACTTTGACCCCTAAGATTCTCATCCCCTCATCTGTGCCTACCAGTGCCCCTTTTGTTGCACTCACATCATATGTAAAACTATGCCAGCACACTTTCAGTTTTCCAGATCAATGAATCCTCAGACATATTCGTTCACTGTGGCAACAAGGCACTTTACTAATCTGCCACTCCTAGGTTACCACTTTTGCTTCAAGCAAAATCTGGACAGTCAGTTCTACACATGTGAAAGAAACATATACCTTTACAACAACACTTGTCTAACACATTACATACATATAAATATTTTAAATGTATATTTTTAAATGCAATGTTTCCTCTCAATGTTGCAGTATAATAGCCACCCACAATTCACTATTGCACACACTGCATGTAATTGTCAGATCATACTAAGTCATCTCAGTTGGTTCGCGTGGCTATAAAATCTGGAGGTCACAAATTCCTAGTCTATGAAATCATTCACTGGGTTATGGCCTGCTATACAAATCCACAAACGATCTGCTTAGTATACATTTGAATCCTCACAGGGCAAATTAAAATGTTATTCTTTAGAGGGTTGTTTGAAAGATCATTCTGTAACTACGGTTGTCACATTTTCAAGAGAGAAATACCAGCCATTTGTTGTTGCTTTAAGAGTCTGCAAAGACCGGGATATGATACTTGTTAGAAATGGGGGTCTCTAGTTGGCAGAGGTAGGTACCTTTGTCCAAATAGGGACCCTTGCTTCTAGTCAGGGTAAGGGGGCTACACTCCTAAAATAACCCCTGCTCACCCCCTTGGTAGCTTGGCACGAGCAGACAGGCTTATCTCAGAGGCAGTGTGTTAAGCGTTTGTGAACACATACCGTAATATAGTGAAAACACTACAAATGGACACCACACCAATTTTAGAAAAATAGTAAATCTTTATCTAAACCAACAAGACCAAATACGATATAAATCCAACATACAATACTCTTGAAAAATAGTACTTGTGCAAAATAACCTTTAAATTGCAGGAAAATCAATAAAACACAGTTCTTCCGACTCGGTAGCTCCTCCTGGGGCTACCGCGATACTGAATACGACAGAATCTAGCAATTCCAGCCGACCGCGTCGATACAGGCCAGCTAAAGCGTCGACAGACTCGCACACAGTACCTTTCTTGTTGCAACCAACACGTCGGTGCGAGTCGGTCGGGGCAAACGTTGCGGTTGCAATGTGAAGCGGAGCATTGCAGCGGGCGGTGTCCTCACAATGCGGTGCAGGCAGCGGCTCGTTGACGGAGTTGGTGAGACCAGGGCTTGCGTTGAAGGGTGAGACGGTGCTCGCTGCGGTGCTGGCAGGTCACGGTGCGGCGACAAAGCCGGTCGATGTTCCAGTCCGGCAGCGACGGAGTCGGTGACGTCCTTGCAGCGTGTAGCAAAGCGTTGCGGAGTGCGGTGCCCTCAAGACGTGGTGCAAGCAGCGGCTCGTTGACCGAGTCGGTGAGACCAGTGTTGCGTTGCGAAGCGAGGTGGTGCTTTCAGGACATGGAATCCTGCGACGGACTAGATGACAGAATCGGTTACCCTTTTCTTCTGTGGCGACAATCAGAGACGGTGCTCACAGACACAGTGAGGTCTTTGCTGTTCCTGAGACCTCTAGAACAGGAGGAAAGCTCAGTTCAAGCCCCTGGACATCTTCTCTTCAAGCAGGGGAAACAAAGCAAGCAGCAAAGTCCTTTCTCCTTTCCTTGGCAGCCAGTAGCCACAGCAGGCCAACCCCAGACAGCAAACAGCACAGGGGCAATATTCCTCCTGAGCTTCTCCGGCTCTTCTCCTTGGCAAAGGTTCCTCTTGATTTCCCAGAAGTGATCTAAAAGTCTGGGGTCTGGGCCCCTCTTTTTATACACTAAAATCCTTTGTTCTCTGAAGGCAGAGAGTGTCTGTACCCAGCCAAAACCAGTTCTGTCCTCACTGGTGCAGCTTTCTGGCAGGAGGTGGAGACAGCATTGTTGAAGGCAGACCAGGCCCATTCAGGTGAAAAGGAAATCTCCTCCCCCTACTCTAAATGCAGCCTAGGTCTATTCAGCCCAGCCCTGACTCAATAGACTTCTGGAGCCACTGCCCCTCTCCAGCCCCTGTCATCCAAAAGCCAGACATGACATACACAAACCTAGCAGAAGCCGACTGGATGGTTAGGCAAGAAAATACCTACTTTCTAAAAGTGGTATTTTCAAACACAGAATGTAAAAATCACCCTCACTAAAAGATGCATTTTAACATTCTGAGTTCAGGCATACTAAACTTTATTTTTCTACCTTGTTCCCAGGGCCAGTTATGTTTGTAAGATGTTATAAACAAACTCTCCATTCTGTCCTATGGGAACAGGTAGCCTTGCAATAGTGAAAAACGAAATTGGCAGTATTTCACTATCAGCACATGCCACACACATCAGGGCATGTCCTACCTTTCACATACAATGCACCCTGCCCACAGGGGTACCTTGGGCCTACCTTAGGGGTGACTAATATGTAGAAAAGGGAAGGTTTAGGGACTGGCAAGTGTGTGCACTTGCCAAGTCGACATGGCAGTCCCAGACTGCACACAGGCTCTGCAATGGCAGGCCAGAATGACATTTTACAGGCTGCTTCTGTGGGTGGCACAATCAGTGCTGCAGCCCACTAGCAGCCTTTGATTTACAGGCCCTGGGCACACACAGTGCCCTATACTAGGGTCTGACAAGTAAATCAAATATGCCAATCATGGAATCACTAATCCATAACAACAATTTACAAAGGGAGCACTTGCACTTTGGCACTGAATAGCAGTGGCAAAGTGCCCAAAGCATCTAGGCCAGCAAAACAAAGTCCAACACACAGCAAAAACACAGGAGGCAACAGCAAAAAAATGGAAGGGAGACCCACGCCAATGGTGCCAGGTCTAACACATGTCCTCTCCAGCTGAAATGTGGGGAGAACTACCCACCCTCTTTGGAGTTCTCTTCACTAAGGCGGAAAAATCAGGACAGACCATTCAGCTTTGGCGTGTTCTGTACCAGGGCAGTGTTACACCGTAAAGTCCATCCCCTGTAGGGAAATGGACCACTTCAACAGCTTTGGGTTCTCACCCCTCATCTGCATCAACCATCTGAGGGGCCTGTGGTCTATCTGAACCCGGAAGTGAGTCCCAAACAAGTATGGCCTCAGCTTCTTCAGCACCCAGACCACAGCAAATGCCTCACGCTCAATCGCACTCCATATCTGTTCCCGTGGAAGTAACCTCCTACTAATGAAGGCTACAGGTTGGTCTAGGCCCTCTTCATTCAGCTGTGAGAGCACAGCCCCCACACCATGCTCTGAAGCATCTGTCTGCACAATGAATTCCCTTGAGAAGTTGGGCGCCTGAAGCACGGGCGCCGTGCACATGGCAGATTTCAGGGCATCAAAAGCTTTCTGGCAGGAGTCAGTCCAGTTCACTTTCTTGGGCTGTTTCCTGGAAGTCAGCTCTGTCAAGGGGCCAACCATGGTGCCATACCCCTTGGCGAATCTCCTGTAATACCCTGTGAGTCCTAAAAAGGCTCTCACCTCTGTCTGGGTCTTGGGGGGTTCCCAAGCCAGAATGGTATCAATCTTGGGCTGTAGGGGCGCCACCTGGCCGCTCCCAACCTGGTGTCCCAAGTACACCACAGAACCCTGCCCGATCTGGCACTTGCTTGCCTTGATCGTGAGGCCTGCCCTCCGCAGCGCCTTCAACACTTCCCAGAGGTGGTGCAGATGTTGCTCCCAAGTGGCACTGAACACTGCAATGTCGTCCAGGTAGGCGGCCCTGAAATCCTCCAGCCCAACCAACACCTGGTTGACCAACCTCTGAAAGGTGGCAGTGGCATTCTTCATCCCAAAGGGCATCACCCGGATTTGGTAGTGCCCATCTGGTGTGGAGAATGCTGACCTCTCTCTTGCCCCATCAGTTAAGGCGATCTGCCAGTACCCAGACGTTAAGTCAAACGTACTGAGGTACCGGGCAGCCCCCAACCGATCGATGAGCTCATCAGCTCTGGGGATGGGGTGCGCATCAGTCCTGGTGACCGAATTGAGCCCTCGGTAGTCCACACAGAACCGGAGTTCTGGTGTGGCACCGGGTGCAGCAGCCTTTGGGACCAAGACCACTGGGCTGGCCCAAGGGCTGTTTGAGGGCTCAATCACCCCTAGCGCTAACATCTTGGAGACTTCCTCCTTGATGCAAGCTCTGACCCTGTCAGTCACTCTGTAAATCTTATGTTTTACTGGAGGACTGTCCCCAGTGTCCATATCATGGACGCACCACTGAGTGACACCGGGAGTCAGGGAGAACAGATCAGAAAACTGTCCTAACAGTTGGCGGCAGTCACTCTCCTGTTCAGGGGTCAGGGCGGGAGAGAGGTTCACACCGTCCACTGACCCATCTTGCTCCTTTGCAGACAGGAGGTCAGGAAGAGGCTCAGTCTCCTCTTCCATCCCAGCATCTGTTGCTAGGAGCATGCCCACTTTGAACCTCTCCAAGTGGGGCTTCAGGCTGTTCACATGCAGGACCCGCAAAGGGTTCCTAGGAGACTGCAAGTCCACCAAGTAGGTGACGTTACTATTGCGCTCCACCACCTCAAATGGTCCGGTCCACTTATCCTGGAGCGCACAAGGCTCCACTGGGGCCATGACCCAAACCTTCTGTCCAGGCTGAAACTCGATCAAAGTGGCATTCTGATCATACCAGCGTTTCGTTTCCTCCTGGCTGGCTTCCAGGTTCGCCTGAGCGAGTTGCCTGAAGCGCTTAGTCTGGTTTCTGAAAGCCAGCATGTAGCTATATACATCCTGGGGAGGTTTACTGGGAGCTTTCTCCGAGCCTTCTTTCACCAGACTTAGAGGTCCTCTTACAGGATGCCCATACAGGAGCTCAAAGGGACTGAACCCTAAGGACTTCTGTGGTACCTCTCTGTAAGCAAACAGCAGGCATGGTAAGAGGACGTCCCCCTCATGGGTTCACCAAGACCCATAATCATGCCCTTTAGGGTCCGGTTGAATCTCTCAACCAGTCCATTACTTTGCGGGTGGTAAGGAGTGGTGAACTTATAGGTTACACCGCACTCCTGCCACAGGGACTTCATATACTTAGATATGAAGTTGGTACCTCGGTCGGACACCACCTCTCTGGGGAACCCCACACGGAAGAAAATCCCCATCAACGCTCGACCCAGCACGGGGGCCGTCACAGTCCAGAGAGAGATGGCTTCTGGGTATCGGGTGGCATGGTCCACCAAGACCAGGATAAACCTGTTGCCCATGGCTGTCTTGGGATCCAGAGGCCCCACATTGTCAATACCCACCCTATCAAAGGGGGTGCTGACTACAGGGAAAGGTTGGAGAGGAGCCTTACACTTCCTCCCACTCTTGCCACTTGCCTGGCAAGACCTACAATGAGTATCAGAGTGTTTGCGCATCTGGGGCCAGTAAAAGTGGGTGACAAGCCTTTCAAAGGTCTTGTCTTGCCCCGAATGCCCTGCCAAAGGCACATCATGAGCCAGACCCAGTAGGAAGGCTCTGAAGCGCTGGGGTACCACCAGCACACGGGCTGACCCAGGCTCAGCAACCTTAGGCTTGCTATACAGGAGACCATTCTCCCAGTATATCCAATGTGACCCCGACTGATCACCTGCTGCCTGGTTTGCAGCCTGCTGCCGTAAACCAATGAGAGACGGGCATGCTGCTGCTCCTGGCAGAACTCCTCCCTGGTGGGTCCTCCTTCTTGCTGCCAATGGGCCAGCTCAGGCAGGTCCCCCAGTTCAGCCACTTGTTCCCCTGTAGGCTCTAGGGCATCCCCCTAAAGGTTTGCCTCCTCCTGGACCGTGGGAACTTCGGGGGCCGGTTGCCTGCGCCCCCTGCCTCTTCTTTTTCTGGCAGGCACCTGGGCCACTTTTTCAGGCTCCAGGCCCTCTTGAATGCCCTTACCGGCTGCCATTGACCGAGTGGTCACACACGCCCACTCAGGCAGACCCAACATCTCTAAATGAGACCTCCGCTCCACCTTCGCCCAAGGGAAGCTCTCCAAATCATTGCCTAGCAGACAAGTCACCAGGCATGGCTGGCCTCACAGCTACTTTCAAGGTACCTGAGACCCCCCCACTCAAAGGGAATCTGTGCCACTTTGCAGAGGCACTCTAAATTGTCAGCGGCAACTACTGGGTTGAATGCGTTGGGGACCACCTGCTCTTCAGACACCAGCCGACAACTGACAGCTGTCACACTGGCTCCGGTGTCTCTCAGAGCCTCCACACTATGGCCATTGATGGTCACCCACTGCCTGTACTTTTTAGTGTTATCAGGCAGATGAGCTCTTGGGACCATCTCACTGTCTCCTAAAGAGACCAGGGACATCTCTGCGGGACCCCACCCATCTTGGGCACCCGACTCCTCCCCCAAGGCTACACTAGCCATCTGCTGAGGCGGTGCACCAGTGGGTGCGGTGGTAACCGGTTTGGGACACTTAGGATCCCCCGGAAGTGGCCCACCTGACCACAACTAAAACAGGTTTTGGGACCCCTCTGAACAGGCTTACCTGTCGGGACCCATGGTTTCTTCTCAGTGGGAGGCTGGGAACCCTTACCTTGGTTCCCTTGGGGATTACTTTGGGGCCCTTTTTGGAACTCCTTCTGTTTACCCCTGTCCCCCCCACTCCTCTGCTGGGGACCCTTCCCACCTTTGGCGGAGTCTCCCACACAACTTTTTTGGACCCTGGTGCTAACCCAGCGGTCCGCCTCCACAGCAAGCTTCCTGGGATTGATGGAGCAAGGACTCACAATGAGACTTGCTTGTAAGCAATCTTCTCACAGTAGTAATTAATTTGTACTAAAACCTTGTAATATCATTATTAATAATGTGCAAACATTACATTTATCCGAGAGACGCTTGCTTATGTGTTTAAAAACTAATAAGTAATCCTTGTCTAATCCAAAATGGCCGCTAAAGCGCGGGAACTCAACTGCGCATGTGTCAACCATATCACGTGGTATGACGTCTTTCTTTGCTTGGGGGGAATCTTTGCTTCTGCGCAGTGTATGCTAAAATGGCTGCTTTATGTTCTCACATGCTAAAGCTTTCGCATTGCTGCAATTAATAATGTGGTATTCTAACGCTACTAATGCAGGATAGACTTTATAATTAAATGGGAATAGAGTAGAAGTAGGGGGTATACAGTGAAAACATTTATTTTTGATTTTAATATGTTTCTTCTTTGATTTCTATTAGTTCGTAAATTGGGCCTGGGTTAACTGAACAGCAGCTCAAGAGCCATGGAACCCGCGCATGCGCTCTGAAAACTAATAAGACAAAGCGATGAAGTCAACTTGGAAGATGTCCAAGGACATGACCCGCTGGTCACCTTCACTGTACATCTGAAATGTCCTAACAATTGAAACAAATTGTATACACTTTATATTAAATTTGTCGTGAGGCGGATGGGAAATAAAGCAAATGTATTAATTGTGAGGGGCGGTATTTTAAAACAATGGGCTTAAAGAAATTGAGCTAAATTGTCATGGTGTGAGAATCAACCCCCTGTCCCTGTCCAATCAGAAGTAGTGGGCCCATAATTTTGAAACATTAATGGGAGGTACCTGAGTGTAGAAGGGTATAATAGATATAGAATTAGCTAATTAGTTAGATCAGGCTTTGGTGCTCAACGAGCTGATCGATTGCAGACTGAACCGCTGTCCAGAGAGGTCCTGAGGTGGGGGCGGCGGATTCCATTAGAAAGAAGACACGGAAGAACCGAGGAGGAACGAAATGTCAGAGAGGGGAACGACGCAGGCGTCTTTGATAGAGAGGTCACCTGTCCTGTCTTGAACCTGGTCCGGAGGTCTTTGGTCTTCATCTTTCCTGGACCCTTTTCCAACTCCTTGGCCAAGGGGTTTGGTTTTTCACACCTTTAGGTAACTATAAATGCGTAATCTTTTAGTTGTACATCAGAGGATGGTTTTGGTTTTACTTTGTTAATTGGGTAATGAGAATTTTATTTTTATAAACTAACATCCGTTTGTTTAAAAGTTTTGTTTTATGTTGTCTCGAATCCCCGGGGAAAATTGAATAGCGGATGGTAAGTGGAAGCCATACTGCAGTGAGGTTATCTGTCAGGCAGAAATAGTACTGAAAAGTTAAGCAGGGCTATCAGTACTTGTTAGGGACTCTGTGCGTGTGAGTGATAGCAAAGGAATACGCTGGTAAAAATTTGATGTTATATCACCTAGTAAGGGTAACATTGAAGGAGTAGCAGGTATTTTCGAAGCTTATATGAAGAGTAAACGGAAGGGTTTTACTCGTAGTGTATGTTAGTAAACGGAAGGGTTTTACTAGGAAGTGAGAGAAATCTATCTTTTCCAATATTAGAGAAACTGGCACGATAGCAAATGTTTTATGTTGTTACTGAATTTAAATAAGAAGCGTTGAGAAAATAAGGTTTTGCGTACGATTTTTGTAAAGGGAGGGTCAGCTGTTGGAGTAAAAGCTGACGTCACAAACGCCGCGCTGGGATTGGTCGACACAGTAGGCGTGGAGCGAGCTTGTGAAGGAGGGGTCGGTAGTCAGGAGTAATACTGACATCACAGGTGCCGCGCTGGGATTGGTTGAAACAGCGAGGGACAGAGAAGCGCAGATTGTAAAGGAGGGGTCGTCAGACAGACGTCACAGAAAAGCCGCGCTAGGATTGGTTCAGAGACAAATGTTATCTGGAATTTGATTGGTTGTCAGCATAGAAGTTGAAATCTTAGTGGACAGTGTAGATTGTATGTGGAAACGCGATCCGACTTTAATAGGAACACGTCCAGACAGGAGATTCCTAGGTTTTGCAGAATATAATTCAATAAACAGATATTTACCCAAAATGTACGGAGAAAAGAGAAAAATTTCATTTTTACAAAAGATCAAGAATTATTTTAAGAAGGATAAGCCAATCAAAACTAGGGAAGGAATTATAATTCCACCAGCAAAAACGCCCGCCTCATTCATGATGATGGAGAGGGGTTATCATACTTGCGTATGGTTAGAAAATTGGATAGAATATACAAAAGAGGACGGAATATTAGCTTTCCCAGAGAATGGTACTTTCAATGGGAGAATTCTTCAAAATTTAAGAATAAGAATGAATGAATTAGAACCCAGACCAAGATTAACGCAATACGAAGCCCTAGAAGAATGGGAAACAGATGCATTTGAACGTGATAGACCCAGAAGCAATAGGGGTTATAGGGGATTTTTCCCTAAACACCAAAATGAGACACGAGAAAGTCAGATGAAACAGTGGAGACGAGCGATGCTTACCGAGGGTTTGTATCCAGTATTCATGGCAAATGAGCCATTAGGGAGCAAATGCAAAGAAAAGACAAAACACATGACAGGGTTTGGAGAATCCGAAGATGAATTTATGGAAGAAATACTAAAGAATCCTCCACCATACCAAGAGGGGCTGGGTGGATGTTCCCCAAGTCCACCAATTTTGAGAACACCATTGGTACCTCAAGTACTACATAATCCACCAGTTAATAGGGTACTTCAGGATAAGGAAAGAGAGGCTATAGACAGAAACAGAGCAGAATTGATACAGAAAATAACACAGTTGAATGTACATCCTGATTCCCTAACCATACCCGTAACCATTGGTCCCGTGGTCCCTTTATATGGTGACAAAGTCAATTGTCCGAAACCTCTAGTTATGCCTACACCTGTGGATATTCCTAAACATGAAGCTGTAATAATTGATGACCATATCAGCGATTGTGAATCTATGATTTCACTAATGGATTTACCTATTCGAGACTCCGTAAATAGCAGCACCAGAAGAGTCACACCTGGTTGCTCAAAGGATGTGAATATTATAACATCTTCAGGAACTAAGAGTGCAACAGTAGTAACCCCAGAATATTTAGAAAGATGGGCACAAGGAATAGACAGACAAAGTTCACCACCAAAGATTTTGGACATTTATAAATTAAAAGTCAAATTAGAAGAAATGATAGCAGGCAATGTAGGAGTAGATCGTTTAAATACCTACAGTGAAGTAGAACTATTGTTCGTATGTAGGAGCATAACAAGAAATGTAAAGATATTCCATGAAAAATTGACGGATTTGGCCTCAGAAATGGGAATTGAAATAAGAAAGTCAAAAGTACTACAGAAACCATATAGAGCAGACTTTACTGACAAAGATTTAGAAAATATGAATACATCTGGTAGAAAATTACAAGTGAAAGAATTAATGTCAGTATTGCAGAAATGGGGAGAACTAGATAAATGGAAAACGAGATGGACAAAGAAAAAGGAAGAGGCACGTTACAGTAGAACGACTTCTGAATATTTATTGAAGGAAACAGGGAAAGTAGATCAGATGTACCCGATGCGGGAGGTTCCAGGAGGAGGTTATGTTCATGTCCCATGGAGCAGGCAAGATATTTTGTCATTTACGAATGATTTTCCAAAGTTGAGAGAAAAACCAATTGAATGGTACAAGCAGGTTGAGAGGTTTGTGAAAGTTTCAAAGGTATTGTTAAAGGACTTAGATGGTTTGTTTGACATAGTGGTACCTGCCGATTTGTGGACAGATTGTAAAATTACAATCGACTGGCCTAGTGAAGAGTATCCCAGAGATTCAAAGACAGGTGCCCCATCAAATGATGTGATGAAAAAGTATCACCAGGTAATAACTTATTTGAAAGGGAAAATACCACCAAAAGAAACAGATTGGGTAAAAATAGACAGCACTACCCAAGAAGCAAGTGAATCGGTACATGACTACTATGAACGTCTATTACAGGTGTTTAAGCAGTACAGTGGATTTGAAGATATTGGAGACAAAAATATGAGTCAGTTTGTCTATCGATTTGTTTATGGTCTAAAGCCAGAGATTTGTCAGATGATCAAGCAACATATGTTATGTTGGCAAGGGAAACCTATTGACGAAATTTTGAAGTATGCTAAATATTGTGGAGATGACATTGAGGATAGACACAAGAAATTACAAGAAAAGGTGATGTGGGCTCAAGTGAAAATGGCTGAGCGACAGGGAATTAATTTGGATAATCCAACAGAAAGTCAGGGAAAAGAATCTGGAACGAATGGTGACATAGGGAATGGTGGAAAAGTGAGAGGACGAATGAGTAGAGAAGAGGCTAAAAAGAAATTTCCTTGTCATGGATGCGGAAAGTTGGGACATTGGAAGAACGAATGTAAAAAGATTCAAAATAATAATGGCCCAAATCATAATTTGAATCCACAGACGCAGAATGACTCACAACAGGGTGTAAATCCTCAGAGTCAGTTGCCACCTGCCCCTATACAGGGTAATGTAAGCAGAGCAAAGCACGGTACAGACGTCGGATATCAAGGAGGAAGTGGTAAGAATGAATATGTAACTTCACAGTTTCTTTTACAGGATGAATTTGATCCATATAGTTATCAATGACGGTGCCTAAGAGAGGGGGAGAAGGAGTGCGTACTTGGCGCATCCTTACCGGTAGATCAGTCAGGTCCATATGTTGAAGGGAAAGTAAGAGGTAATGATATCACTTTTCTTTTGGACACTTGTGCTACCCGTTCTACTGTAAGAACAGCAGACATCCCAGACCTCCCTCTCTCTGGAGAAGCTATCCAAGTTGTAGGTGTAGCAAATCAAAAGATCAGAACACCCCTTACTGAGCCTATGGAAGTAAAAATAGGAAACTTCCGAGAAATGCACCAATTTGTGGTGTGTGATTCCAGTCCAGTAAATTTATTGGATAGAGACTTACTGTGCAAAATGAATTGCACTATTTTTTGCACACCGGATGGTGTTGCAATACAGACCCCAGATGAAGATCATGTTTATAAGTTCATGATAGCCAAGCAAGGTACGGAAGTAGATGAGATGTTCTCCTTGATAACCAAAGACGAATTACCAGAAGAATTAAGAACTACAGTGAGCTCTAAGGTATGGGATTTTACTGGGAAAGAAGTAGGACTTATGGCAAAAATAGACCCAGTAAAGATCACTGTAAAAGAAGGTGCAATTTTCCCAAATACCAGACAGTACAAAATGAGTGCAGAAGTAAAGGCAGGAGTTATTGAGGAAATTGGCAGAATGGTGAAACAAGGCATATTAAAAGAAGTTATGAGTAGTCTTTGTAATTCACCAATCATGGGTTTGAAAAAGCCTAGTGGAAAATATAGGATCGTTCAGGATTTGCGGAAAATTAATAAAATTGTGGTACCTTGTTGTCTTATAGTACCAAATCCTGCAGTGATCCTATACCAGATACCATGGAGTGCAGAATGGTTTACCGTGATTGATCTGTGCCAAGCATTTTTCTCAATACCATTGCATCCAGATAGCCAATATCTGTTTTTGTTTAAATTCGAAAACCATGTCTATGTGTGGAATCGTGTTCCTCAAGGGTACACAGAAAGTCCCTCCATTTTTTATCGAATACTGAAAGGGTGTCTAGAAAAATTAGTACTGCCCAGGAGCCTAGTCCTGGTGCAGTACATTGACGACTTATTGGTAGCATCCAAAACTCATGATGATTGTGTTGCAGATTCAATTGCATTACTCAACCACTTGGCTGAAGAAGGACATAAAGTGTCACCTGAGAAGCTGCAGTTTTGTACAACGGCAGTTAAATATTTAGGACACCAAATCGAAAGGGGAACAAGAAGAATAACATCTGATAGAATAAAAATAATCAAGCAAATGAAAATGGCAGTAACACAAAGAGAAGTGAGAATGTTTCTTGGAATAGTAGGATACTGCCGACAATGGATTATATGATTTTCACTACTAGCAAAGCCTTTAATTCAGCTAACCAAAAAGAAAGCAAAAGATCCAGTTGAATGGGATGATGAAAGTGCCGGTGCATTTGTAAAATTAAGAAATGCTTTGTGTGAGGCACCTGCCTTAGGCATGCCTGACTATACAAGAGAATTCACACTGTTTTGCTATGAAAGAGAAAATTGTGCACTTTCAGTGCTAACTCAAAGACATGGACTAGACAGGCGTCCTATAGCATATTTTTCTGCTACATTGGACCCAGTGGCTGCAGCATTGCCAGGCTGTTTAAAAGCAGTTGTTGCTACCTGTATGAGCATTGAACAAAGTGAGTCAATAGTAATGGGATATCCTGTTAAAGTGTTTGTCCCACATGCAGTTGTGATCCTGTTGACAAGAACTAGAACTCAGCATCTCGCACCTAGTCGGATGACAAGGTATGAACGAATAATTCTAGGAGCTGAAAATGTGACCATAGCTAGGTGCACTGTTGTAAATCCTGCTACATTATTGCCAGATCAATATTGTGAAGAAGTTAAGGACGATCCAGAACATGACTGTTTACAGGTCACATAATTGTGTACAAAACCGCGTCCTGACATACAGGAAATGCCCCTAAAAGACCCAGACAGGGAGCTGTTTGTGGACGGCTCATGCCTAAGGCATGAGGATGGCAAATTGAGTGCAGCCTATGCTGTATGTGAACTTTCTGGAATAGTCGAAGCATCCTATTTACCAGGAGTCAAATCTGCACAAGTAGCTGAATTAATTGCCTTCATCAAAGCCTCCAAAATTGGGAAAAATCTAAAAGTAACCATATTTACGGACAGTCAATATGGGTACGGGGTTGTGCATGATTTTGGCCAACTGTGGATGCAGAGGGATTTCATGACTTCTTCAGGATCCCCAATTAAAAATGGGCAGTTTGTAAAGGAACTATTGGAGGCAATACAATCACCAAAAGAATTGGCAGTGGTGAAATGTGCCGCACACCAGTCAGGAGATGATTGGGTGGTAGCAGGTAACAGATACGCAGACCTAGTTGCTCAACACTGTGCCAGAAACAGATTGGCAGTAAACAAAAGGGTTGAAAGGATGGGAATCAGCTGCCAACTTATGCTATGTCCAACACCTGAAACATGGAATGATGTGAAAAGATTACAAGATGATGCTGATGAGAGTGAAAGAGATGTTTGGATAAAAATAGGATGTACCCGAAGAACAGATGATGATGTAAGGGTATATTCAGATGGCAGACCAGTCATGCCCGACTGCTGGATTTCACAAATGGCCAGAATGTATCATGGAGACACACATGTAGGGAGAGATGCCATGATTAGACTTTTCAGACAAAGTTGGTACAATCCAAAGTTTAGGGCTGCAGCAGAGAGTCTTTGCCAGAGGTGTTTAACTTGCCAAATGAATAATCCAGGAAGGAGAACAGTAATTGGTTTGGGAAAAATTGGAAAGGCTGAGGGTCCCTTTGTAAGATTGCAGTTAGATTTCATTCAGTTACCACCATGTAAAGGACTGAAATATGTACTTGTCATAGTGTGTCTGTTTTCAAGATGGGTGGAGGCTTACCCTACCAGAAGGAATGACAGCATTACAGTCGCAAAACTGTTGTTACGAGAACTCATTCCTAGGTTCGGTTTCCCAGTAACTTTGGAATCAGACTGAGGAAGTCACTTCAATAACGATGTAATTCGAATAATCTGTGAAGCATTTAAAATTGAACAAAAATTGCACTGTGCGTACCGCCCAGAGGCTTCTGGAGTGGTTGAACAAATGAATGGCACAATAAAATCAAGACTGTCAAAAATGTGTGCATCTACATCGTTAGATTGGCCAGATGCATTGCCCCTTGTCTTAATTGGACTCAGAAGCATTCCTGATAGAAATACAGGATTGAGTCCACATGAAATCATCATGTGCAGAGCAATGAGACATGCACATGTACCTGGAAATAAACTGCTGAACATAACTGATGATATGGTTCTAGATTATTGCAAAGCATTGGCTGACCTCGTGCGTTCTGTCTCTCACCAGGTTGGAGAAAACGCAGTTTCCAGGCAGCCTGAACAAGAGCATGATCTGAACCCCGGAGACTGGGTGGTAGTGAAGCATCACACCAGAGAAACGTGTTTATCACCCAGGTGGGGCGAACCCTGTCAGGTTATATTGGTTACAAACACAGCAGTGAAATGTGCAGGATTGCCTAATTGGATTCATGTAAGCCACACCAAAAGGGTGCCAGCTCCTGAAGGAAAAGATCCTCAGTCAGCATCAACAGCTGAGGAAGCTGAAGGTTGGCCAGCTGAAGAATCCCGGTTGAGAGATTCTGGAGAAGCTGCAGAAGAACAACCGAGCACAAGTCAGGACTGGATACCAGTGGTTGACATACCAGAAGTTTACAACAAAACAAGAAGTCGAGCTAGATTAGAGGAAATTAGTGAGGATCAGATAGGTGAAGAAGAAGCAGCTCAGGCTAGGGAGAATGAAACAATAAGAGAACCTGAGCAGGCCCAGAAAGGGAGAGAAAATTGGGCTCAAATCGACAACGAAACAACAAAATTGGAGCAGGGACAGACAGGTTTAGAAGAACGCGGTCAGGCTGCAGAAGTACAAAGTGCAATAAGCCCTGATCAGAACCAGTTAGAACAAGAAAAACACGTTCAGGGAGAAGAAAACAAAGAAGACATCGAGCAAGAAAGCCTCAAGCACGAAGACGTAAATCCTGAACAGGGTCAGTTAGTAGAAACTCACACTCAGGCAACTGAAGAAACAACAATAAGACCTGAACAAGAACAGATAGAAGAAGAAACTGAAATCGAGGAAAATCAATTTGTGCCACACCTTGAAAATAAAAGAATTTTTGGAAAAGACTCAGAAAGTGAAGATACAGTGCAAACAAAGAAAGTCAGAAAAGGTGATCATTGGCCTAGTGTCATTAAAAGAGTAAAATACCATATAGAAACACGAAGTGAAGATCCAGAACAAGTAAATGAAGTAACAAGCTTATCTGGACAAACAAGTGGAACTGAAAAACGAAAAAGCAAAAGATTGAAACTTGTGAACAATAAGTTTAAAGGTCCTGATTGGACTTATATAATCCTTGAAGACTACGAGAGTTCAGAGTCAAGTGAAAGTGGTGACGAAGGAACAAGTGCAGAACTGACTTATGAAAAAGAAGTGAAACCCCCTTGATAACGTTAAAGTCTTGAAAGAAAAAGAAAAGAAGAGAAAATCCTCCTTGTCAAAATGCCTGACGACAAAGTTTCTGGGAGACCGAAACGGAAATGTTGTAAAAGATGCTGTGCTATATGCATATGTAGTCTGGTAATGGTGCTTACAGCGTGGTTAGTTGTGATTGTAGCAATTCCTTACCTTATGATAATGGATAAAAAGATTAACAATGAAACAAAAGGAAGGATAGATAACTTGAAAGGTGATAGAGTAAAAATAGAAGCAGAAGATGAACCAGAGTTTCATCATGTGGTAACAGATAACGATACTAGTTTAAATGTTTTCACTAAATTATTGTTTCAGTACGTAGATACAATGGAAGTTAGTGACTGTTATGTTTGTATGAAGTTACCTGAATCAGTAGCAGAAGGGTTAACATACCATCATTTGCCTTTAACTTATGGCATATCATGTAGTGTACGAACTAGTTTATTTTATAGAACAGGGAAACTTCAGTATTATTATTCAAATATAGATGTGATATTTTCAGAGGTTCCAATTCGAAAGAATATGAACCCAGTGCTTAGTAGTCAAGATGCACAATTTATGGGAGAATTTTTCTTAACAATGAAGTCGATAGACATAACATATGCACATAGAAGCAATCTAACATGTTCAGTACATGAAGAAGAAAAGATATTTTTGAACTTAGTTGAGAATAGAAGACAAAATTTCCAAAGGAAAGCGTCTGAGCATAAAGCTCATCTTCCGCCTTGGGCTGAGAAAGAGGGTATTTATACACCTGGCAAAGCTCAAGCTGCTATGGCTCTGGATTTTGTAAAGACAGGGAAAATTTGTCTACATAGGTTAAAGACTGATTATAACAATATTTTCATCGGTACCAGTGAATGTGAACATAATTTCTTAATTCTTGGAGGTTGGGGACTAAAAGGAGGAACAGATTCAGTTGTTCCTGGTATTTATTATGTGTGTGGGAATAAGGCTTACTTTAGGCTTGCTGCACGGTGGTATGGAAGTTGTTATTTTGGAATAGTTTTTCCAAAAGTATACCACGTAAAAAGAAACATTGGGAGCAATGAAAATAATAGTGAATTAACACGTAGTAAAAGAGCTAGTTTTTCTGAAATTGTAGGTGATATATTTGGTGCATTGATACCTTCAGTGGGACTAATTCTGAACTCAAGGAAAATATGTAAATTATCTACAGTGGTTGATCGTTTATCAACGGATACTTCTGGAGGATTTCTAATGATTAATGCGGAGATGGTTGCGATTAGATCTATGGTTATGCAAAATCGACTTGCGCTTGATATAATATTAGCAAAAGAGGGTGGAGTCTGTAAATTGTTGAAAATGAAACATTGTTGCACGTATATTCGCGAAAGTGTAGAAATCGGAACATATATAAAGAATATAACAAAACTTGAGAATGAACTGAAACCACTGGAAGTTGATAGTGTATGGGAAAGATTGACAAATAGCATTGCGTCAATTGGTACCTGGTTTACTAATGTAGGAAAAGGACTTATAGGTCAAATATTAGTACCCTTAGTAGGGATAGCAATAATAGTATTGTCAATAATGATATGGTGCAAATGTTGTAGAAAGAACGAAACATATAGAGTGACTGAAAAGGGCAAGAAACGGAAATTTGATGAAATTGAATTAGAAGATCTGAAAAGTGAAATATACAAGAAACTGAAAGGAGAGGATAAAAATAGAAAATGTAAAAGTGAAAGTGTAACCGAAAAATGCTAGAAGTTGGCATCTGGTTGTGGGTAGTTTTGATGGCTCAGAAACGCCATCAGAGAGGGGATTGATGGAGCAAGGACTCACAATGAGACTTGCTTGTAAGCAATCTTCTCACAGTAGTAATTAATTTGTACTAAAACCTTGTAATGTCATTATTAATAATGTGCAAACATTACATTTATCCGAGAGACGCTTGCTTATGTGTTTAAAAACTAATAAGTAATCCTTGTCTAATCCAAAATGGCCGCTAAAGCGCGGGAGCTCAACTGCGCATGTGTCAACCATATCACGTGGTATGACGTCTTTCTTTGCTTGGAGGGAATCTTTGCTTCTGCGCAGTGCATGCTAAAATGGCTGCTTTATGTTCTCACATGCTAAAGCTTTCGCATTGCTGCAATTAATAATGTGGTATTCTAACGCTACTAATGCGGGATAGATTTTATAATTAAATGGGAATAGAGTAGAAGTAGGGGGTATACAGTGAAAACATTTATTTTTGATTTTAATATGTTTCTTCTTTGATTTCTATTAGTTTGTAAATTGGGCCTGGGTTAACTGAACAGCAGCTCAAGAGCCATGGAACCCATGCATGCGCACTGAAAACTAATAAGACAAAGCGATGAAGTCAACTTGGAAGATGTCCAGGGACATGACCCGCTGGTCACCTTCACTGTACATCTGAAATGTCCTAACAATTGAAACAAATTGTATACACTTTATATTAAATTTGTCGTGAGACGGATGGGAAATAAAGCAAATGTATTAATTGTGAGGCGCGGTATTTTAAAACAATGGGCTTAAAGAAATTGAACTAAATTGTCATGGTGTGAGGATCAACCCCCTGTCCCTGTCCAATCAGAAGTAGTAGGCCCATAATTTTGAAACATTAATGGGAGGTACCTGGGTGTAGAAGGGTATAATAGATATAGAATTAGCTAATTAGTTAGATCAGGCTTTGGTGCTCAACGAGCTGATCGATTGCAGACTGAACCGCTGTCCAGAGAGGTCCTGAGGTGGGGGCGGCGGATTCCATTAGAAAGAAGACACGGAAAAACCGAGGAGGAACGAAGTGTCAGAGAGGGGAACGACACAGGCGTCGTTGATAGAGAGGTCACCTGTCCTGTCTTGAAACTGGTCCGGAGGTCTTTGGTCTTCATCTTTCCTGGACCCTTTTCCAACTCCTTGGCCAAGGGGTTTGGTTTTTCACACCTTTAGGTAACTTTAAATGCGTAATCTTTTAGTTGTACTGCTGTCTCTATTTTCTCTTTTCTGAGGGACCGTCATTGTGAATAATAGGTGATATCATAGTGTATTTCCTCCTTGATATGCGATTAAGTGCCATGTGGCTTGTATATTGCTCTGCTAAATAATTTAGATAAACATTTTAAAACTTCCTGAGTCAGTGGTTATTTCAGGTGTTTATGAAACTGCATTTGTATGATCTCATTTTATCCCCAATTATCAAAGGTCCATTGGTAAGTCATTACTCTTCAATCAGGAAAGATATTTGGTAGCAGGGAGTTTGATAAAGAGTACAACTGATTCCCACCAGCGGTGTTTATTAGTTAGCGTGAATGAATGGGCCCAGGTGAGTATTTTGTGTATGAATGCTTGTTGCTAGTAACCCGCTGGATCAGGATCAGTCAGCTTACTGTCAATCAGGTGCTGGCGTAGCTCTGGAAAACAATTATCCAACAAGTGCTCCCATGCAACCAAATCATAGAGCCCCTGCAAATCATTCACCTTGCTACCCTTCACCCAACCATCCAGTGCTCTGCAAAAATTGGACACATACTCCACCCAGGTACTTGACTCCAGCTTCCTACAGTTTCTAAATTTCTGCCTATAAAGCTCTGGGGTCAACCAATAGCTGGCTATCAAGGCTTCATTCATGGGGACATAGGACATCTGATCCTCAGTGGGCAAGTTCAGCAAGGTCTCCCTACCTTCACTGACAAAGCGGACCCAGAACCCCGCTCCCCAATCTCTCTCAGGGACTTCATTGCTACTTCATAGGCCTTAAACCACTGACCAATGTCCTCATGCTTCATAAAATCCTTAATAACATCTTTGGGAATGTATACCTTTCCTTCCCCAGGCACAGATGGTGTGCTGCCACCAGAGGGATTGATCTCTAAGCTCTTTGCTTTCAGATCCAACTCCCTCAACCCTCTCTCATGCTCTACAAGCATCCTCTTTTCCTCCATGGCCATTTTCTGCTTTTCCAAATCCAACTTCTTATTTTCTATGTCACCCTCCTTCCCTAGCCTGAGCTTAGCAAGCTTCCTCTCATGCACCCTATCTCTCTCTCTGTCCTCCAACTCCTCTGGAGACAGACCCATTTGAGAAACACTGCTGCCATCCATGGAAGGTACCCTCCCTCCTGGCAGATACAATTGCCCCTCCTGTTGCTCATCCACATTCTCTGCCTCTACCAGAGGCTCCTCATCCTGTCCACTGGCATTTCTGGATTCCAACCAGGCCCTCAGCGCCTTTTGGTATTCATCCTTCCTGGTGAGGCTTTTCACAGAGACTTTAAATTTCTTCCAGATAGCTTTCAGTTGAGACACAGTGTAGGTTTCCACCCTATCTTCATCAAATTCGTTATAATGGATGCAATGGATGCTGGCTTGGTCATGATGTCAAAATTGGCAGTTCTTTACTTTGCAGAAAAAACAATCCAAGGGAAAGTTCAGTAAAAGTATGTGGTCACGTAATGGTCTGTACTATGCTAGTAGTGTACACCAATCACTGTATGTAAATCACAAATGCAAGTCCAGGATCCTCACCGCTGACCACCAATGTTAGAAATGGGGGTCTCTAGTTGGCAGAGGTAGGTGCCTTTGTCCAAATAGTGACCCTTGCTTCTAGTCAGTGTAAGGGGGATACACTCCTAAAATAACCCCTGCTCACCCCCTTGGTAGCTTTGCACGAACAGACAGGCTTATCTCAGAGGCAGTGTGTTAAGCATTTGTGAACACATACAGTAATACAGTGAAAACACTACAAATGGACACCACACCAGTTTTAGAAAAATAGTAAATCTTTATCTAAATCAACAAGACCAAATACGATATAAATCCAACATACAATATTCTTGAAAAATAGTACTTGTGCAAAATAACCTTTAAATTGCAGGAAAATCAATAAAACACAGTTCCTCCGACTCGGTAGCTCCTCCTGGGGCTATTGCGATACTGATTCGACAGAGTCTAACAATTCCGGCCAACCGCGTCGATACGTGCCAGCTAAATCGTCGACAGACTCGGACACAGTACCTTTCTTGTTGCGACCAACACGTCGGTGCGAGTCGGTCGGGGCAAACGTCGCGGTTGCGTTGTGAAGCGGAGCATTGCAGCGGGAGGTGTCCTCACGATGCGGTGCAGGCAGCGGCTCGTTGACGGAGTCAGTAAGACCAGGGCTTGCGTTGAAGGGTGAGACGGTGTTCGCTGCGGTGCTGGCAGGTCACGGTGCGGCGACGGTGCCGGTCGATGTTCCGGTTGGGCAGCGACGGAGTCGGTGACGTCCTTGCAGCGTGTGGCGAAGCGGAGTGCGGTGCCCTCAGGACGCGGTGCAAGCAGCGTCTCGTTGACGGAGTCGGTGAGACCAGTGTTGCGGTGCGTTGCTCTCGGCGGTGCTTTCAGGACACGGAATCCTGCGACGGACTCGATGACAGAGTCGGTTTCCCTTTTCTTCTGCAGCGATGATCAGAGACGGTGCCCACAGACACAGTGAGGTCTTTGCTGTTCTTGAGACCTCTAGAACAGGGGGCAAGCTCAGTTCAAGCCCTTGGAGATCTTCTCTTCAAGCAGGGGGGACAAAGCAAGCAGCAAAGTCCTTTCTCCTTTCCTTGGCAGCAAGTAGCCACTGCAGGCTAACCCCAGACAGCAAACAGCACAGGGGCAGTATTCCTCCTCATCTTCTCCGGCTCGTGTCCTTGGCAAAGATTCCTCTTGATTTCCCAGAAGTGATCTAAAAGTCTGGGGTCTAGGCCCCTCTTTTTATATGCCAAAATCCTTTGTTCTCTGAAGGCAGAGAGTGTCTGTACCCAGCCAAAACCAGCTCTGTCCTCACTGGTGCAGCTTCCTGGCAGGAGGTGGAGACAGCATTGTTGAAGGCAGACCAGGCCCATTCAGGTGAAAAGGAAATCTCCTCCCCCTACTCTAAATGCAGCCCAGGTCTATTCAGCCCAGCCCTGACTCATCAGACTTCTGGAGCCACTGCCTCTCTCCAGCCCCTGTCATCCTAAAGCCAGACATACAATACACAAACCTAGCATAGGCACACTGGATGGTTAGGCAAGAAAATACCTAATTCTAAAAGTGGTATTTTCAAACACAGATTGTAAAAATCACCCTCACTAAAAGATGCATTTTAACATTCTGAGTTCAGGCATACTAAACTTTATTTTTCTACCTTGTTCCCAGGGCCAGTTATGTTTATAAGATGTTATAAACAAACTCTCCATTCTGTCCTATGGGAACAGGTAGCCTTGCAATAGTGAAAAACGAAATTGGCAGTATTTCACTATCAGGGCATGCCACACACATCAGGGCATGTCCTACCTTTCACATACAATGCACCCTGCATAAAGGGGTACCTTGGGCCTACCTTAGGGGTGACTAATATGTAGAAAAGGGAAGGTTTAGGGACTGGCAAGTGTGTGCACTTGCCAAGTCGACATGGCAGTCCCAGACTGCACACAGGCTCTGCAATGGAAGGCCAGAGGTACATTTTACAGGCTGCTTCTGTGGGTGGCACAATCAGTGCTGCAGCCCACTAGCAGCATTTGATTTACAGGCCCTAGGCACACACAGTGCACTATACTAAGGTCTGACAAGTAAATCAAATATGCCAATCATGGAATCACTAATCCATAACAACAATTTACAAAGGGAGCACTAGCACTTTGGCACTGAACAGCAGTGGCAAAGTGCCCAAAGCATCTAGGCTAGCAAAACGAAGTCCAACACACAGCAAAAACACAGGAGGCAGCAGCCAAAAATGAAAGGGAGACCCACGCCAATGGTGCCAGGTCTAACAATACTAAGTAGGATTTTAAACAAAATCATATGTATTCATTTGTAATATGACTTTTCTGCCTTTGTTTAATTATTAGTCAGAGTTTGTTAACACAGCACATTTAAAAGTGCTTTCCATTTATATTTGCTGTTTGAAGTAAGTACAGATAAGAGCTAAAATACCGGCTTTAGGTGATTTCGCTTATTTTTGTACAGACCGGGAAAATAAAATACTGGTGGTACCGGTAGAAAACCGGTTGGGTGGAAACCCTATTTGTAACAGCTAGGTCACGTTTCTATCTTTGGAAACAGTTCTGTGAGTTATGCACATGACAAAGACATTTGCAAGTGAACTGCTTGGTATACCTTTGTTAACCTTGCAGGGCACATTAAAAAGGTTATTCTTCATGCATTGATAAAATGAAAGGCATTGAGTTGGTAAGTAATACTGTGTCAAAACAATTTTGTATTTTTTTAATGTAAAGTGTCATCATCAGTTTATTTATAAATTTATGTCTGTGAGCACACACTTCTCACTAAGTTAGGAATGCCAAGGCTGAGCAAGTATGCTTGTTCCACCTAACGAACTGCTTATTAGCTTCATGTGCAAACATTTATGGGCTGACACTTAGGTCCAGCTTCACAGCAAAGCTGTCTGCTTAGCTATAGTTAACAATTTTTTTAAGTATTCTCTGAGGCACTACCTAGAATAGTCCATTTGCCTCGTATGTAGTGTTGGCATTGCAAGGCATGAAGGGGTATTTTGAATTTCAAAAGTACACCAAATAACGCATATTTGTATCTCATAGATGCATTGTTCCCAAAAAGCAATGTTATTCTGTTTCGTTTTTTTACTGCTGCAGGTTTTTCTTTCATGTTTTAGTCCAATTCAAAATGGAAGTCAGACTTAAGTCATACCTGCCAACATACACAGTCCTAACAAAGAAAAGGAGGGACCCCTAGTAAAGGATAAAGGTGGGTAACATAGGGGATCAGTTAAACAGTACAGAAAAGGAAGAATACCCACCCTTTTAAGGATTATAAAGGCCCACAGAGGGGTCCTATGATAATGATTAAGTAAACAAAGCAATCCCATGCATGCATTGAGAAAACAACAATAGAAACAATGAGTCGTTTTATCTTTTTTATTAACAAAATATCAAAGGATTATCACAAAATAAGTCTTATGTTACAAAGAATTAATGCATATAAATGAAATACACTAAAGAAAACACAATAAATAAAGTGCCCCACAAACACTCATCATTCATACGTACCCACTCATATCATTCATATGAGCTCAATACATCCAACAAACATACTCAGAAATCATCCAGCATTAAAAGGAAAACATCCCACATTAAAAAGAAAGCCCACAGGATAAGTGAATATTCTGGTATACTGGTCCAGATAGAAGATAGAGAATTAATTCAGGTATTAAAAGGACAAACGCCGACGCGCGTTTCGGTGGAAACCCTATTCCCGGGCCACACCTTCCTCAGGGCAAGTCGTAAACACTGACATAAATGACGTGGGGCACTCAGTAAACCTATAATGATATATATATATAAAAATATAGTTTGCAGTATTCTTTAACAAGCTTTACATCATATTCAATGCATGCATGAGAGGCTTAGAAAGATATGATATCACGGGATACATGAATAAAGATCCAGCAACAATGGCCAGAAAAACGAAATGGAGGAAATGTGCATCACCAAAGAATGAAATAAGCAGACAAACACACTGAAAATAGAAATATGCGATTCAAGAAAGAATAAATCATGAAAAGAATATGTGACAGTGGTACTAAGGACCACAAATAGAATATACACCAACCACCAAGCCGGAGCTATTCATCATAATTCCAAGAAAAAATAAAGACCACGTGAAGGTAATCCAATCGAACAACAAATGTTCTTTAGATAAAGACCCATTACCATAAAAATAAAAATAAATAAATAGACATACCAATTGAGGTATTCTGAACAAATCATGATCCAACAGCGACATAATAAAACGATAACCAGATCGGTCTACGAATGATCAAAGGAAGCAGCCTTCATCTCTATAGGGCAAATAAGCAAACCCAAGTTGCAATAGACCATACAGCACTGTATATAGAGACTTAATGACAAGAAACAGACAATAGCAACCTACCCGATAAAATAGGTCCAGATGCATATTTGACGAAGAATCACATTTATACTGCTTCTGCCAGTTCGTATTTGATAATTGTTCTTGTGGGGCACACCGAACAATCGTGGGTCTTAAAGAGAATACCAAAGGGTAATAATTAGAGAAATCCTGGGCGCGATAATCATGGACTAAAAAACAGCCACCGCACCAAAGCATGTGACTAAATAGATGCAGGAATAATCCCAAACATCCTAGTTCAACCATTAATATCGTTTATGGCAGAAAAAATCTCTCAGAGTGAGTTAAAAAAGCAGTTCTATCAACCCCAGTGTACATTCACACAATTACAAGGCCTATATAGCGAAGGGCGTCTCGCTATGCTGTACCCTAAAGCTAGGATCATTACCTGGGTGTATGACCCACGCTCACGAATACGGGTAAGGATAACACCCGTTTCCTTCTGCCGTCTGCCTTCGGGATGAGAGAGAGTCAGCTGGATATAAAAGACGTGTCGGCAATAAGCCCGCCAAGAATCAACATGTAAACACAAACAAGGGACCCATATATTCATGGAGGATAGGCACCAGAAAAAACAGCGGCCATTTATAACTGGTGAAAAGGTATAATTACCAAGGAGGAGATCGTCAATCCACAATTATTCCATCGGGCCAGAATCCTAGACTAAATATGTGATCCACTCTCAAGGAAAGGGAGGTCAATAATCAAGGCGTCACCCAATTTTTCCACCAACCGGATCAGAAATGGATAAGACTTAGCATGGGTTATGCAGACATATCGCCCGTGAGTCCACCAGAAGGCAACATATAAACATAAACGAAGGACTCAAAAGATAAAGAAAGATAGAATGACGAAAACATGGCAGCCATCTATAGATAAAGAAAATCAAATTCCTCCAGACAGCAAAGGTTGAAGCAGGAAAATATAAGGCTGCTCCAGGCCAACAAAAAACCACACAATAATAAAGTAAACAAAAAAAATAGATAATAACTCATACTCGAGGGAGGATCTGTGAAACAGCACTCACTAAGATAGTAAAGAAACCGCGAAGTACAGGAATGGACCGGCTGGAAGGTCAAATAGAGAGTTGCTATATGATAGCATTCTCCCAAGGACAATGCTCATTAAGACCATTCTTTACAGAATTCCAAAAATAAATCCAAAAGACTTCGCGTTTTTTCCTAGTCTGAGTGGGATCCTTTCCCGAAGGCACCTTGATTCTCTCAAGAATAGACCATCTAAGGTCTAATTCAGTATGTTGATTACTAAGCCAGTGCTCCACCAAGGGTGTAGATGTCTTTTTGGTGCGTATGTTGGATTTATGCTCGCCAATTCTATATCTTATTTCACGTCCCGTCTCACCAATGTAGATGGAATCACACGGGCATGTAATGATGTACACCACATTGGATGTCCTACAGTTCGTCATTTTACAAAGTGGTATAGATTGTTCCCTAATCTTGATAACGTCACCAATCATAGCATTGGCACAGGCCTGGCAAGAACCACATCTGTGGTTGCCATAGATGGGATTAAGACCTGTAATAGATTTCTGGAACAGGCCAGAGGTTAGAGTTATCTTGCCTGTCACTAGATGATTTTTCAGGTTTTTATTTCTCTTAAATGCAAAGAGGGGCTTGGCAAGTTTGGACTCACTGTTATCCAGATTAAGCAAATACCAAAGGGAGTTGACCGTGTTCCTAATTTTGTGATTAATGTTGGAATGTTTAGTAACACAGACTACTCTGTCCATTTTCTTTCTTTCCTGGGTTTGAAACATGGCCTCCCGATTAAAATATCGGGCCCGCTTAAAGGAGTCCTTGACCAGTTTGAAAGGGTATCCACGGTTGACTAGTTTATTCTGCCAGAAATACCTTATTGCAGTATGGGAGCTACCATCCTCGTTTCCAAAAAGACAGCATCCCCTTTAGTCAATTTCTCCGTCTCCGGAGAAATTGCACTAACATCACGGATTTTCTCCAGCAAGCAGATATCCTGAGAAATAAACTAGTCAACCGTGGATACCCTTTCAAACTGGTCAAGGACTCCTTTAAGCGGGCCCGATATTTTAATCGGGAGGCCATGTTTCAAACCCAGGAAAGAAAGAAAATGGACAGAGTAGTCTGTGTTACTAAACATTCCAACATTAATCACAAAATTAGGAACACGGTCAACTCCCTTTGGTATTTGCTTAATCTGGATAACAGTGAGTCCAAACTTGCCAAGCCCCTCTTTGCATTTAAGAGAAATAAAAACCTGAAAAATCATCTAGTGACAGGCAAGATAACTCTAACCTCTGGCCTGTGCCAGAAATCTATTACAGGTCTTAATCCCATCTATGGCAACCACAGATGTGGTTCTTGCCAGGCCTGTGCCAATGCTATGATTGGTGACGTTATCAAGATTAGGGAACAATCTATACCACTTTGTGAAATGACGAACTGTAGGACATCCAATGTGGTGTACATCATTACATGCCCGTGTGATTCCATCTACATTGGTGAGACGGGACGTGAAATAAGATATAGAATTGGCGAGCATAAATCCAACATACGCACCAAAAAGACATCTACACCCTTGGTGGAGCACTGGCTTAGTAATCAACATACTGAATTAGACCTTAGATGGTCTATTCTTGAGAGAATCAAGGTGCCTTCGGAAAGGATCCCACTCAGACTAGGAAAAACGCGAAGTCTTTGGATTTATTTTTGGAATTCTGTAAAGAATGGTCTTAATGAGCATTGTCCTTGGGAGAATGCTATCATATAGCAACTCTCTATTTGACCTTCCAGCCTGTCCATTCCTGTACTTCGCGGTTTCTTTACTATCTTAGTGAGTGCTGTTTCACAGATCCTCCCTCGAGTATGAGTTATTATCTATTTTTTTTTGTTTACTTTATTATTGTGTGGTTTTTGTTGGCCTGGAGCAGCCTTATATTTTCCTGCTTCAACCTTTGCTGTCTGGAGGAATTTGATTTTCTTTATCTATAGATGGCTGCCATGTTTTCGTCATTCTATCTTTCTTTATCTTTTGAGTCCTTCGTTTATGTTTATACGTTGCCTTCTGGTGGACTCACGGGCGATATGTCTGCATAACCCATGCTAAGTCTTATCCATTTCTGATCCGGTTGGTGGAAAAATTGGGTGACGCCTTGATTATTGACCTCCCTTTCCTTGAGAGTGGATCACATATTTAGTCTAGGATTCTGGCCCGATGGAATAATTGTGGATTGACGATCTCCTCCTTGGTAATTATACCTTTTCACCAGTTATAAATGGCCGCTGTTTTTTTCTGGTGCCTATCCTCCATGAATATATGGGTCCCTTGTTTGTGTTTACATGTTGATTCTTGGCGGGCTTATTGCAGACACGTCTTTTATATCCAGCTGACTCTCTCTCATCCCGAAGGCAGACGGCAGAAGGAAACGGGTGATATCCTTACCCGTATTCGTGAGCGTGGGTCATACACCCAGGTAATGATCCTAGCTTTAGGGTACAGCATAGCGAGACGCCCTTCGCTATATAGGCCTTGTAATTGTGTGAATGTACACTGGGGTTGATAGAACTGCTTTTTTAACTCACTCTGAGAGATTTTTTCTGCCATAAACGATATTAATGGTTGAACTAGGATGTTTGGGATTATTCCTGCATCTATTTAGTCACATGCTTTGGTGCGGTGGCTGTTTTTCAGTCCATGATTATCGCGCCCAGGATTTCTCTAATTATTACCCTTTGGTATTCTCTTTAAGACCCACGATTGTTCGGTGTGCCCCACAAGAACAATTATCAAATACGAACTGGCAGAAGCAGTATAAATGTGATTCTTCGTCAAATATGCATCTGGACCTATTTTACCGGGTAGGTTGCTATTGTCTGTTTCTTGTCATTAAGTCTCTATATACAGTGCTGTATGGTCTATTGCAACTTGGTTTGCTTATTTGCCCTATAGAGATGAAGGTTGCTTCCTTTGATCATTCGTAGACCGATCTGGTTATCGTTTTATTATGTCGCTGTTGGATCATGATTTGTTCAGAATACCTCAATTGGTATGTCTATTTATTTATTTTTATTTTTATGGTAATGGGTCTTTATCTAAAGAACATTTGTTGTTCGATTGGATTACCTTCACGTGGTCTTTATTTTTCTTGGAATTATGATGAATAGCTCCGGCTTGGTGGTTGGTGTATATTCTATTTGTGGTCCTTAGTACCACTGTCACATATTCTTTTCATGATTTATTCTTTCTTGAATCGCATATTTCTATTTTCGGTGTGTTTGTCTGCTTATTTCATTCTTTGGTGATGCACATTTCCTCCATTTCGTTTTTCTGGCCATTGTTGCTGGATCTTTATTCATGTATCCCGTGATATCATATCTTTCTAAGCCTCTCATGCATGCATTGAATATGATGTAAAGCTTGTTAAAGAATACTGCAAACTATATTTTTATATATATATATCATTATAGGTTTACTGAGTGCCCCACGTCATTTATGTCAGTGTTTACGACTTGCCCTGAGGAAGGTATGGCCCGGGAATAGGGTTTCCACCGAAACGCGCGTCGGCGTTTGTCCTTTTAATACCTGAATTAATTCTCTATCTTCTATCTGGACCAGTATACCAGAATATTCACTTATCCTGTGGGCTTTCTTTTAATGTGGGATGTTTTCCTTTTAATGCTGGATGATTTCTGAGTATGTTTGTTGGATGTATTGAGCTCATATGAATGATATGAGTGGGTACGTATGAATGATGAGTGTTTGTGGGGCACTTTATTTATTGTGTTTTCTTTAGTGTATTTCATTTATATGCATTAATTCTTTGTAACATAAGACTTATTTTGTGATTATCCTTTGATATTTTGTTAATAAAAAAGATAAAACGACTCATTGTTTCTATTGTTGTTTTCTCACTGCATGCATGGGATTGCTTTGTTTACTTAATCATTATCATAGGACCCCTCTGTGGGCCTTTATAATCCTTAAAAGGGTGGGTATTCTTCCTTTTCTGTACTGTAACATACACAGTCCTGCCAAGTATCACGCATCAGGTGTGACACTCAAGCATTCCAGTGCGGTGTTCCGCATCACCGCACTGAAATGCATTGTCACGCATTTTGCCGATTCGCCAGCTCGCGCCACCGTCGGCGACTGTGCACGGCTCTGCTGCTCCGAGAGATGTGCTGCGGCAGGGCCAGCAGCTGCTGGGCTCTAGTTCATAAATAGTTAATCATCTGACTGCTCTCAGCTCTGGTGGCTGAGAGCGCGGCTAGGATACAATGTAACAATCGTGCGGCGCCAGCCAGGCTCCAGGCTGCAATTATTCCTGCTGCGCCGCGCGGCTTAGTTTGACACACTGCTGCCAATAATTACTGGGGGGGGCAGGGCCGCCCTCTCAGCAGTGGATGCTACTGGCTCCACAGCCAGGCACTCACGGAGCCAACACGGACCACGGCGGCTGCTGGAGCCCGGAGCAGCAGTCACAGCACGGACCGTGTGCAGCTGCTGCTGTGTGTGAGCCTGACTCTCTAGAATCACGCCCGAGCAGCGTGTTTGCCGTGGGATGATTTGTTGCGGCCACTCCACTGCCAGGGCTGTAGGTGGCCCAAAAACCGAATTGTCTGGGCTGGCGCACCCTCCGCCTTGCAAATATAAATAAGTGAGACTGTGAGTGTAAGAGAGCAGCCTAATCATGTCACTGATTGTTATTAAAATATGCTTTATAAATTTTGCGCGGTCTGCATCAGCTGCCTGCCCTGATACACAGCTGAAGTTCCCTGCGGTCACACACAGAGAGACAGCGAGTCTCATTCTGTCTGGACTCAGGTCACGTCACACTCTGTGTACTTCAGGGACGAGCCACGCGAATACGTACATTTTGATATTACAGCACTTGCTGCGCTGTAGTGCCTTAGCCAGGGGCTTGCCCAATCAAGGTGTTGTTAGCTGGTGGAAATCAGTGGACTGTTCCCATTAAGCACTAATGTGCTGGTCCATTGCAACTCCTTCGAGCGTATTACATAAAGATTAAAAACCTAGTTAGGTAAATATGAAACGTGTCAAATGCAAATGGCAAAACTAAGATCGCTTAGGATAAATACATTATTATTAGGTGATAAAAAAGAAAATAACATGTAATTTTCCATCAAAAGGTCCTATGGAAGTAGTATATGCACGTAGAGGTTACCGTTTAATATATACTGTAAACTCTGCCCAAGGGCATTGGTTTACCATGATAAATTACTTTACACAAGATCAGATTTTTTTTAGGTACAGGGAGATTAAGTGATTTGCCCAGAATCACACGATGTTGAGTCAACGCCGTGACTCGAACCTTGCTCCCCAGTTTCAAAGTCGGCAGCTCTGGTCGATAGACCACATCCCCTCCCGTTCGTTCTCCCGAAAAATTGCAGCGAGGAAAGAGAAGAAACGTCGCTCACAGAGGAAAAGATAAACCCGGTGGTGGAGAAAGACAACCTGATCAGTTTAACTGCGTAAGAAGTGGCATGAAAACACGCAGGATTTGGGAGAACGTTGTCTCAGTGTTTGCCATGCGTAAGGATAGCACAAATGTGTATTGCAGAATGTGGTGCTGCTGTTGAGTCAGTCAGCGGGTAGTACTGACTCTCTGTGTGCTGACAGCTAGACTCTTAAAACGTACTATATTTAGGCAGCTGAGCGCTCATCTGTGCTGCTGACTGCGGGGCTGGAGCCAGTAGTGGCACACCGACCGACGTAACCACTTCAAGTTAATAATTTGGTTGAGAGCACTACATCGCCCTGGCTGCGGGCTGTGAGCTATGTGACATGACTGTGTGGCTTAGCCTGAGGCTTGCCCAATGCTCATTGTCCCCGACTAGTCAGCTGACTGTGTTGACTAACTTGTAATTTTAATTAGGCACTGCAGCTGAGAAGACAGAGAGATCCGTGTTGTTGAGGGTTCACATCCTGGGCTGCATCCCACTTGGGACAGAGCGCGGCCTGGAGTCCACTGATTTATGCTCTGCAGCATCTGATTTGATTGATTGCCACTAGGAAGATCCAGGGGCCCAGTAGGCAAAGGCTTGCTAAGCAGGAATCAATTTTATTGTTTTTCTGCCAGTCTGCCCTGCAACACTACTAGGAGGCTGACAAAAGAATGTTGGTGGGGCCTCAAACACTGTTTGGGCTGGGTCCCACGTGGGACAGGGAGGCCCTGGAGTCCACACTGTCGCTGTGATGCTCTGCAGTTTTAAGAACGTTTTAGAGTTTCTTGTTTCTCAAATGGGTGTAATTTCTGATAAATGTATTCTTTCCCTCGTCTTCAGTGCTTGATTTTGCTTGCGAGAAAGTGTCACTCATAGTTGTTGAAATGTCACTCATAATTACACTGAAGTTATGAAAATGGCACACATAGCAATCTGAAACCTTGGCAGCTATGCATACAAATTAATGCCAACCTGTGATGAGGGGGCGGGGCCTCATGTCCAGCACTACCTAAGGGATACGCAGCCCCTCACCAACGCCCCCCCCATCTCCTAGAAAAATAAAAACAACGGGTCATTGAGGCTTTCGCCGATGTCCTGCGGCCGCTTAATGGACATCGGCTGCTTACACCCTCTGAAAAGGAGCTGAAAATCCACTGTTTATTGTGTTTTTCAGCTCGTTTTCCCTGTCACTGTGTGATTTCGGCTCCCCACCCGGTGACCGTGTGAAGGGAGCCGAAATCGTGTGACCCGCGGTGGCACCGTGTGGGTTGGCAGGTTAGGTAAGCTATGTATTTTGCCAGTATGCATGTTACTTCTGATCCGTTCTCGGGGGCATTTTTTTTAAAGTTTAATATAGCGCGAACTCGACCCAAAGGTATCAGAGCGCTTTACATGAGAAGAACCAGTCGCATAAAAGACGGACGGACGCATTCAGAGCCTGGGAATATTAAAAGTGCTGGGGCTCTCTTTTACCTTGCTAATATGATCGCTTTTCAGCGGGTTGAACGGCCTGCAGCAGAAACAGCATTTAGGTACAGACGATTTTATGTCTGTATGGGTCATTCTCCCTTGAACGACTTCGACTGAAATTGTTGTTCTAATAGTAACCCTGACACACCATCACACTGCCGCCACGCTGTGGCAGCTAACAGACTGCTGCGGGCTCATTTTCTAAATCCTGAGGCACTAGAGCTCTCTTACTCTCCTGCCCGTGGAGCTCAGGGTGTCAGTAAACACGCACATTATTTTCTTCGTACCCCAGGCCAGCACACACACTTATTTGAGCTAAAGTGGAAGATTCAACTGACAGGATACCGGCTCACGTGTGGCTGGGCCATCACTTCCGGAGTAAAGAATGGTCTCTTCAAGTGAAGCAAGCGCGGCGGGCGGTTTATTCCGTGACATGTGGGCCATGTGTTTTCGGGAGGGTCCTAAAGACAGTGACACCCGCTTCGCTTGTCAATCAAATAGGAACAGTTTGCCCATTGGCTCCGCTAACCTTCACTCAATGAATTCCCTTGAAGGAGGAAGTAGAGTAGAGGCAATCGGAGCTTTGGCATCAGAGCTTTAACATCTATGTTTGGAGGCGGGAGTTAAGGCTGATGCTTGCAGACATTCTTCCGGTTTCTGGAGGATTGGCATGTCATACTACACCACGCCCATTGAAAAAACGGAAACATTTGCATTTCTGATGTACGTTAACGTGTTTAGGTAAGTGGGGAACACCTTCCTAGGAAGCACAGGTCACCCCGTGCTACATATATGCATACAATACAGTAATTTCCGTGATGAGGTCCCCACAGTGGAACATCTATCTCATAGTTGTTTAAAACCAAAAGAAAGTGCAAGGTATCCGCATGACTAAACTTAGTGAATGCATTGCAAGGGATGCACAAGCAGTTCCTTGTGCTATCCGTCAGCTGTCCCAATATGATGCTACATCTTTAAGTCTTGGCTACAAACAGATGTCTGTTGGCATACCTATTCTTTCCAATACAATTACAATTACAGAGTGGGCTTTGGGACTGCCCCTTGCTCATGCATATAATATTTATAAAGCACTACCACTATGTGAATGATGCATACATGCCAACATTTTAGGACAGGGACGTGGGAGATTTAAAATAAAAAATCGGGAGAACAAAAATTCCCCATTGACTTCTATTGTAGAAAATGCAATTTCAGGCGGGAGACAGCTAAATAAAGCCATTTTTGGCTTGAAAAATCGGTAGATCTCCCGCCTGAATCGGGTCTATTGGCATGTATGATGATGCACTGAAGCGCTGGTTGGAAGTGTGTTGTCTTTGCTTGGTCCTGTGTGGGAAGTGTTTCCATGTCTTGCGTGATGATCACAGAGGTGCTGTTATCGTGATATGGGACACATCGCTTAACATTGTGATGGTTAAAGAAATGTGATAAACAGGAGCACAGTTTATGGTTTCCAGTAAGCTGCAAGCTTTGAGCAGCTCTGGAGATCCCTTTATAGTATTTATTATGTTCATGGACCACTTAGATGATTACTGCGCTGTCTATTCTGGAATATTTTGTTTACATTTTATGGGCCTGAGCAGGCATACATTAAAGGGAGCAATGGTGGAGAGGTATGCTGGGATGTACTTTGCTAATATCATCATAGCTGGTTGTCACTGTGAGATGTCAAGAAGTGGTTGTATTGTGTAGCTAGTTGAGAGCTGTAGTGGTGGACTAAATTAAAATCCTCAGTTGGCTAGCGGCATGTGGCAGATCTCTTTATGCCTGGTCAGTTGGTGATAGGTGGTTTATTTGCTGTGGACTGGTGCAGTACTAGGTAATGGACATGACCCATAAGGAGTTTTGTCTTATGTGATTGTAGGAGTGTCAGGTAGTAAAAGGGAATTATGCATCTTGTATGAAATACAATTGACTGCCCAACTACTGAGTTTTATGGAAATAGTATTGGTGTGGATTATATATTGTGTTTGTATTGTAATTGCATTTATGTAACATGAACTACATCTCACAAGGTGGTTAGCATGCTGTTC
Source organism: Calotriton arnoldi (assembly GCA_963921515.1). Classification (NCBI taxonomy): domain Eukaryota; kingdom Metazoa; phylum Chordata; class Amphibia; order Caudata; family Salamandridae; genus Calotriton; species Calotriton arnoldi. The sequence goes on along the minus strand of CAWUFW010000565.1, from coordinate 874,539 downwards.
CAGAACCCAGGGTGAGTCGTTTTTTCTGTTTTTTCTTCTTGGCTATTGGGGGTTAGCCCTGCGTTTTTAAGGAAACCACTCCCCCCTCCATTTACTCCAGTTTGTATGTGATAAAGTATTAGGATATAGATGTGATCTTTAGTGGGAGAGGTGATATGTGCATTTGTACATTGGTTGGTGGTATTAATAAATGAGCTACCGGAGAATGGAAATCACTAGGTTGGTTGGTGGTATTAATAAATGAGCTACCGGAGATTGGGAATCACTAGGTTGCATGGGTATGTCTTTTAAAGGAGAGGTTGCAATCTTTGAAGTGAAGTGTGAGAAATTTTTAGATACACAATAATATGGATTAAGGCAACATTCATGCGACAGAGTAGGCTGTGCTCAGAGAGAGGAGGCCTGCAGAGGACAAAAAGGAAGGAGAGAGTCATTGGAAAGAAAAGGGAGAGGCGACAATCATAAGTTTTGTGTCAAATTAAACTTTCACGTGCAAAAAGAACAATTGATGGACAGAATGCAGAACAATGTCATACATTCACCCCAGTTCAGAGATCTGGGCCTAAATCCATCGTTTTTTTGCTCACTGTGCCATTCCAGTTTGGACCCAGCCATATGCAAATCAGTCTTGACCCTGCGCCCAATGGGAACAGTCTAGTCCGAACCGCCAAGCCAGGTCCTCCCTGGACTGGAAACAACATCCTAGGACCGGTTTTGGGGTTTCACCCCTTATCAGCCAGGATAGCTTGACTCTAGTGACATGGAGAGCATGGGACCCACGTCTGGGCATACCCGTCCCACTCGGGGTGACAAATGCAAAAAGAACAATTGATGGACAGAATGCAGAACAATGTCATACATTCACCCCAGAACAGAGATCTGGGCCTAAATCCATCATTTTTTTTCTCATCATGCCATTCCAGTTTGGACCCAGCCATATGAAAATCAGTCTTGACCCTGCGCCCAATGGGAATAGTCCAGTCCGAACTGCCAGGCCAGGTCGTCCCTGGACTGGAAACAAGCATCCTAGGACCGGTTTCGGGGTTTCACCCTCATCAGCCAGGATAGCTTGACTCCAGTAGCATGGAGAGCCGGGTATGCCCAAACGTTGGTCCTGGGCTCACTGTGCCACTGGATTCAAGCTATCCTGGCTGATGAGGGGTGAAACTCCGAAACCGGTCCTAGGATGCTTCTTTCCGGTCCAGGGAGGACCTGGCTTGGCAGTTCGGGCTGGACTGTTCCCATGAGGCACAGGGTCAAGACTGATTTGCATATGGCCAGGTCTAAACTGGGATGGCATGGTGAGCAAAAGAATGATGGATTTAACCCAGATCTCTTGACTGGGGTTAATGCTTGATTTGTTCTGCATTCCGTCCATCAATTGTGTATCTTTTAAATTAAACTTTCCGGCAGGAGTTTTAGGATTATTGTGGATGCTTTTGAGATTACATGCAAAACTGTAGAAAGAAAACATTACTTTCACTTTAGGCTGTCAAATCACCAGTGCGCACACACACCACCATCACCCATGGGGTAAATAGAATTAAAAAATAAAAATTGTTTCATTTTCCCATAAAATTGGATGGATGAATAACACAAAACAGAAGTGGTTTATTTTACATGTTTGTGCTAGAGATGCTTCTCCCCCTTTCCTGATCGGGGGGGGGGGTGATGAAGGAGAACAGAGATATTTTTTAGTGTGTATGTGTAAAGTAATGCTTCTCAGGTAAGGTAGCACTGGGGCTGTCCGCAATCTGGAGAACCCTCAAAACCTGCACCTGGCTGTCATTCAGTCTTCCTGTGGTAATAATCAGACACACAAAAGGAAAGGCTCTGACAAGAAACTTCCTTACTTGAACATTCGAAACTGCAGTCTCACCCTTCACACTGACCATCTACCAAAGTTGTAGTTCTCAGGAAGAACAAGTATTCAGCAGCCCCTCCCTAACAAGGACCTCATTGAGTTTCTAAGGAGAGGCCTGTCGCCACTCATTCTTACTTGACTATCTGGTCTCCACCCTCAAGCTGTAGAAATGAAGGGCAATACACTTCCACTGTCGGGGAAGGTGATTGCATCTGTTTCTACAGCAACATGTGGCATTGACCTTGGGGGTCAATGATAGACATTTGCCACACCATTCATAGAATTACAAACGAAGCAAAGCAATACCAGGGTAGAAAACATGCAAAGAATATTTTACCAACCAGAAGTTTAGAGCTACAGAGTGGTTGATTCAACAGAAAAGCCCAAGTTTAAGGTGAACAAAGCTGTTTTGGGGTTGCTATCACAAACCTCTGATTCCAACTCAATACAGTCTTGTGGAGGTGCGGGAAAGGTCACTCGCACTTCCCCAAGCTAGGGCCTTCCCCGGACGCTCCCCCTCACCATACCTTCTGGCTACCCAGTGTTTGCCTCTGAATTTCGTTTCGCGTTCAGCAGTATTGGTGTATTCAGTGAGTTTGGTTCGGAGCTCAAGTCGTGTCTGCTCGTCAGTACTTGTAGCTAGCCGCGTTTCTAATATCTTGAGCTCTGTTTCCAATTTTTTTAGTGTGCCCTGTATATCCCGCAAGACTCCCGAGCTTTTAGAGATACAGTAGCCCCTAATCGTAACCTTGAAGGCCTCCCAGATTGTTTCAACACTATCTACCGAGCTTTTATTCTTCTGAAAAAACTCTTGAATTTCCTGCCCCAATTCGTCTTGAAACACTGCATCTAGCAACGCTAGCGGTTGTAGTCTCCAAATTCTGCGCGGGACATCGTACCCTAGGGGTGTAAGGGTTAATTTTACAGGAGCATGGTCAGAGTATGTTCTCGCCAAGTGTTTTGACAGCAGTAACCAAAGGGCCTAACCCCCGTGTAAGTAGGAGATAGTCCAATCGGGCCCAAGATGCGAACCGTGCAGTGAAGTGTGTACCTTCGGAGGTATGTGGGTGGTGATGGCGCCAAGCATCAAATAACCCATTATTTGTTGTTATGCTACTTAGTGCGCGATGCGAACCATTGTAATGCTGTGCGGCTGGATTCGATCTGTCCATGACAGGATCAAGAGCAACATTAAAATCCCCTCCCCATATGACATGGGTAGATCCTATCTCTATGATCTTTCCCCAAATCATATTAAAGAATTCGGGGGAATCAACGTTAGGGCCATAACAACAGGCTAAGGTGACAGAATCTGTGCCCAGCCTACCCCACACTAGACAATATCGCCCGTGCTGATCTTGTGCAGAACCAGCGAGAGCAAAAGGGACGTGTTTTTTGATAAGTATAGCCGTCCCTCTGGAGTACGAAGAGTAAGAGGAAAATATTCTGTGTTCTGCCCATTTGCTTGCAAAAGTGTTGTTATGATTGGGATTGATATGAGTCTCTTGAAGCATTGCAATTTGGGCTTGCTGTCTGTCTAAGTATGTTAGTACTTGACGGTGTTTCCTCGGGTCTCCCAACCCCCTGAAATTCCAGGTGAGGATCTGTACCTTCTGGTAAGGTGTTAGGTTAGCCATGTGTTGCGGTGAGCCATGCTGAGCGATATGGTAGCTACTACATGTCTATGAGGAAGAACGATGGAACAACAATACAACTTCATCACATGTGGCGTGCGTGTTGTGATAGAACATCGAAAACAGCCCTATTCCCTCCCCCTCCCACTGAAGCATCCCAAACATGCCAGAAAGATTTTCCCCGCCCCCCCTCCCTGAGTCCCCTTAACTTCCAGAACAAGCTGCATGCTACTTCGCAGCAGTGAACAAAGGGGGAACGCCCTCGGGGGGGGGGGGGGAATTCCTAGGGTCATGCACGTGCCCTCCCCGCCCACAAAGAGTCAGAACAATGTCATGCTCCGGCTCCGAAAGGGTCATGCTCCGGCTCCGAAAGGGTCAGGGTGCTCGGAGTTAAGTGTCCCATGGTCCCAAATTGTCACTTATCTGATGCGCACTGTCAGGCAACTGCTTCTTAAAGGTGTGTGCTTCCAATAACGGATGTCACTGCTCCTCTACGATGTCATCAGCGTCTTGGCGTGCGGTCGCGCCCTGTCTCCAGCGTCAGTTACTCCGTGGCCAGGGACCTCGATCTGGGTGATAAGGTCAGTGTGGTGGAGGGATTATTGTGGCGCTTGAGGTGGTTTAAAAAGTCGTCAAATTGGTGCGGCTTAGTAAAGAATGTCTGCTTGCCTTGGTGGGTAACGCGCAGACGCGCCGGGTATAGGAGTGCGTAGTCGATTTGGGCCTCCCGCAATTTCTTTTTGGCAGGCATGAACTTGCGTCTCTCTTCCTGCACAGTCGCTGTGAAGTCCGGGTAGATGGTAAAGTGGATACCTTCAAAGGTCAGTTGGCGCTTCTCCCTGGCTGCCTTGAGAGCAGTGTCCCGGTCTCGATAATTCAGGAGCCGGGCGATGATGGGCCGAGGTGTGCTTCCCGGGGGAGGCCAGGGTCCAAGTGACCTATGTGCCCTTTCAACGATAAACTGGGACGAGAAGGACTCGGCACCTACTGTGTCGCGCAGCAGCTTTTCAATGTACTCCTCCATCCTCCCCGTGTTGGTGCTCTCGGGAATACCTAGGACACGTATGTTGTTTCTTCTGCTTCGCGCCTCCAAATCTTCATTTTTAGCTGCGATGACCTTCAGCAATTTGTCCATGTTTGCCACGTTCGTCTGGAGGCGAGCTGTGGTGTCTTCAGTGTCCGAGATGCGCCGCTCTGCGTCTTTGATACGTTCTTCGTGACCCTCCAATTTATGTACGATGGCGTCCATTCGGTTACTCATGGCATCCATTTTTTCCGCTATGGATGTGAGGCCCTGGCGTACCTCCAGGAGTATGGCCTTCATGCCATCATCTGGTGTGGGGGATGACCCCAGCGCGGGTGTGCCGCTGGCCACCACAGTATCATCATGCTGCGTGCGGGTGGCCTTCCTGGCCTCGAACGTCAGGCGCAGCTGTTTCGTGTCTGCTTTACCCATGCTGGATATGTTATGGCAGCGAGTGCATTGTCAGCCGATGGGCGCACGCCGCCTGGCCTTCCCCTCCGCACCACCCGTCAGCCCAAAGAGATGATGGACAGTTCCCTCAACAGTCCAAGGTAGTGGGAGAGACTGCGGCCTCCGTAGCCGCCTCCTGTTAGACCGTGCTGCGGATGGTGAGGCGGTCCACAACGATGGGCCCCCCAGCCAGACGTCGCTAAGGATGGCCCTTCTTTGTGCATGGAGCCTGGGGGCGAGACACCACCGGGGGTAGCAGGGCTCGGCAGTCACCGCTTCTGTACTATGCGGAAGAGTTGTGTGTCCCCTCTCCGCCCGTCTCGATACCAGCGTGCGGAATGCGGGCTGATTGAGCCAGACCGAGGCGAGGCCTCGGCAACTCACAGTGCGCTAATTCCTGCTGCGTGCGCCTCGCCACATCACCGAGTTGCCGCCTTCAGGCGGAGGACCAAGCGCCAGTAAGTTTAGGCCCGGGGGACCGGCCCACTCTTCCGTCACCGGAGTTAATGGTGTCGCAGCGTCAGCAAAGAGGCCGGGATGTTTGTGGCGGCTATATGGTACTTTGCTATTTGGTGCGTCTGGTATCTCAGGTTAGCGGGCGTTGCAGCATATAGGTATTCGCTGGGGGTGGGTAGCTTGTACACTCACCGGAGTCTTCAGTTGCTGCAGGTTCGTGGGCCGTCTCTGACATGCGGCCCAGCCTCCACGTGGGCGCCGCGGTACTTGCTTAGTCGGAGCCGCCCGACAGCAGATCCAGGCCCCCCGCAACAGTGATTTTGTAGCGGCGCCGAATTGACAGTTAGCAGCACGCTACGCGCTCCAAACTTTCAGGATGTCAGTACGGCTGCATATTCGTTCCATCGCTGCAGTTATTGTCCGATTTAGACCATCTGGGCAGGATTTATTGCCGAGCTGCAGGAGCCTCACTCCAGTGCGGCCATTCTGCTCATGCACCACCTAGCGCCCCCCCTAAGCACGCCAACTTGTCACACTCCTTGCAGATGGCAAGCAGGTTACAAGGTGGTCATTTAGAAAGAAGTCGATTATTGAGCAGTAGAATGAACGGTAAGGGATTGCACTCACCTGGTTTGCTGTACTTTCCCACCATGAGGGCACAGTGAATCTGTGCTCAATGCTCACACTAGCTGTTACCAGCAGGTCATACTTCAGAATCCCGGCAGGGCCAACTTTTCTCAGCCCTCGTTCTTCGTGGTCAGTATACAGTGCACACAGCCTGGTTCTATGTAAGACATATCTAGCATGCTAAAAAACGACGCAGTAATCAAATACACCTGGAAAGAAGACCTCTTATGCACCATGGCCAGACTTTCGGCACACACCTGCCGCCCCCGAATAATTATCTTCACTCACTGCTATTGGTCCCACATCACAAGCTTCTTATGGAATGAATTAAAACAGGATTGAGTTTAATGTATTAACATAATCTACTTTCCTAGATGTTTAAGCATATAGTATTAACCAAGAGCACTGTAAGCTCAAGGATGCAGTGGCGTAGTATAGGTGAATGCAAGAAAGAAGAATGTCCTCAACTTCTGGTTGAATATCAAAATACAGCAATAACTAGGAGGCAGTGGGCCCCTAAGGTCCACGTGCCTTGGTGCCACTGAGCCTGCTGCACCATTTATAGCTACACCCCTGCTAGGGGGAGAGAAACTAGAAGAGAGCATGGGTTTCATTGGAGTAACTCTGATTGTGTGATCTTCGGTGGCAGAAAAGAGAGGGCACAAGCAACCAGGGTGCCTATTTTTTCAGCCTAAAACACAAAAAACGCTGTGAATTGTAGGCCCATAAACCTCAAGTCCTACCATTCTTATAACTACTGGCTGGAAAATCAGGATTTACTTAAAGCACCTCAAAAATGTATCCCTGTGAAAGCAATTACATGAGCGGAGTACTAGAAAGAGTTACTCAAACATCCCTGAAGACATGCGAATAGAGGCACTTTACCCAGTAGTGTGTGAGGGCACTTTTTCACTGCAGGAGTAGTTTAAATAAAGGAACAAGGAGGGCCCAGAAGTGTGCCTTAGAGTCAAACAGCAGTGTGCCTTCAAACACCGGAGATATCTCCCAGTGGACCACACAGCCAGGGCACAAGTCCTAAAAAAAGAAGTGGGGGGACTCTCCAATTTAGGTGGTGTCACAGGAAGTGACATCACGGCAGGAAGTGACATCAAGGCAGGAAGTGACATCACGGCAGGAAGTGACATCACGGCTGGAAGTGACATCACGGCAGGAAGTGACATCACGGCAGGAAGTGACATCACGGCAGGAAGTGACATCACATGTGCAGCAGATCTATCATTTGCACATATTGCAAGATTTAACAATTGAAGCTGCTCAGTACTTAAGCCTGTGACTTAAGGTCCCTGTATGGGGGAATTAACAGCCCAAATATGGATGAAGTTTGGCATACAACTACATTACACAAGCCATTAAGTGCTGTAAGTGAGGCATACTAAAACATGGCACCATGAACAAAAGCAGAGTTTGTGCGTTGAAAAAAACCCAAAGAAAACCACATGCTAGAAACTACAATAGTGATTTTCAAAACTATAAAATTTATTACGCTACCTAGAACACCACATTTAAATATACTGACAAGTTTAATACACTGTGACCGTGAGAAAAAAATGCAAGGTTCACTCTGTACAGTTTCAACCTGATACTCTGTACATGTTATTGCAGACATTATGGGACATGTTATATTGCCACAGGATGTTTGACCATGGAAAATTTGTGAGACCGCTTATAGCATTGAAAACCATCAATTAAAAAACGCCCATGCGTCTGCATATCTTTTATTGTGCTGGGCAGTAGGATCTACCTTTCTAGACTGAGTATCATCTGCATGGCGATGAGCAATCAACCACCTGTTGACATACGGCATTGGATTCCAAAGAGGCAGAGGAGGGCCCATGAGGTTTATAAACATTAAAGAGGAAAGACGTCCGATACCAAGGCAGTTTCGTATGGGTGACATTATCAAGTTCATTGTGCTGAAACCCCTTTCGCAGTCACTTGAAGTCACAGGAAGTGTATTTACAGCCCTCAAAACAGGTTGCAGTTGCTCTGGAATCTCATTACCACCATTATCAACATAGTCTCTGAAGCCTTCAGATATGCCTTTATAATTAATAGCGAATCTCCTACACAGGTTTTGTAGTTTCTCCTCACCTTCATACCATGGGCTCTCAATGTCGTTTGGCCACTTCTGTGGGTTGATAACATCTATCTCTGATGTAAGAGCTAAAAATTCATCTGTCCGAGATGATGTGGCCGACCTATTGCTTGCAGACTGTGCATACAACCTGGAGCGCAAGTTATCTGCCAGATTTTGATAAAACTGGGGAAGGTTTATTTTTACCTGCCTACGTGAGTCCTCCCAGCTGATTGGCACTCCTCTAAATAAGCGACTCTCAATAGCTTGTTCAGCCTCCTTCCTGTGTGTCCCTGGAAACTCCTTAAGCTTTTCAATTGCCCTTACTGAACGATTGATGAGCTGGTAAGCTCGTGGCAGAGTTACTTCATCCCTTTGAAGTGCTTCTGACAGTGTTCCAATTTCATGAACCGCATCTGCAACACCGGCGAGATTCAGCAAAAAATCGGAAGATGTCAGGATTTTATTCAGCCCGCTGAAAGTAGCCCGGTGTTTGGCATCACGAGAAGTACTCAAGCTGGACTGAACAAAATGCTGGTGAAGGGCTGGGTATGACTCCCACACTGCTCGTATTGCCCTTTTGCTAGAAGCAATCCACCGGATTGAAAATACTCGCCCAATTTTCAGAATTGCAATTTCTAACTCTTTCGCACATGCAGAGAGTTCTCGCTGATTTTTGGGAGACTGGTGGTACACGGCATACAGTTTTTCGAAAAATGATGCAAGGTGCTTAAGGCCAGGCACTGTATCAACCGTGTCCGCTACACTGAGCTCAAGCCGGTGGCATAGACAGTGCCATTTTACAAGGCGAGGGTATTTACAACATAGCCTCTCCAAAACACCAGAGTTTCTCCCAAGCATTACACTGGCACCATCACTGCACACCCCTATCCAATTGTCTGCAAGGAACTTGTTGCAAAACCCATGTTTTTCAAGACATTTCAACAGTGAGGACTCAATGCACTCTGCATCGCCCCTAGGCAACTCAAGCAAGTCAAGGAAAAAGGTGAGGGCTCTTTTCCATTGATTGCAGCACGCACATAAATAATTAAAACAGTCATGGAAGAATGGGTTGTTGACTCATCAATATAAACAGAGATTTTTGGAGCCTGTTCAACGATGCCGATGCAAAGCTTACTCCGCATTTCCTTAGCAATGCAATCAGTTATCTGTGCTGCAGTGAAATCGCTGTGTAGAATCAAGCCCATATCTGACTCATTAGCAACCTGCAAGGCTACTAGAGCTGGAAAGTCTGAAAAGGGGCGATTATTTTTTGCACAAAAGTAAAGCGTGCGAAACACCTTAACCGTTGAAGCATGACAATGCCTCTGCTGCTCCAGGATCGTTGACCGCAGTACCTCCTTCTTGGATGCAGCTCGGATATCACATGCGTTACAATGTGCTTCTGAAATTTTATGCTTATGTATTTTTTCCGCAGTGAGCCTAACTGGCTCGCTTTTGTTGGGCCAGATGCAGCAATGCTCCCAGTGACCCATTCTCTAGACATACCCACACCCTGTGATGCTCCAAGTAGCTTAACCTCACTGCATATGTTGCAGCCAAGGCGGCCATTTTCACTGGTTAGCCATGGATACTTTTCTTTAAATTGAGCCCACTGATTGTGGTCCCAACACTCTGGCAAGCTGGTATCCCTTTCAAAACTGGCGCCCGCATCCAGGATCTTTGTTGAAGAGTCTTCCAGTGGAGAAGGTTGAATCGATCCTTGGCTTGGCATCATACTCTCCGTATGTTGTGCAGGTACATCTTTCAAGCACGCACTGGGCTGTACTAGGCTACTTTCCGAATCGAACCGAGATCTCTTGTTCGCATTTGCAAAGAAATCCATGATGCTGGATTTGCGTTTGCTTTTTTCTGTAGAAAGCAGAAAGCATTGGGTCAGCTATATTTTTTGCATTGGTCACTCTCATATTCACTGATGGTTGGTGAGGAGAAAAATTGCAAAATTGCTTGGCAAAAATATTTTTCGTATTACTTTTGGCACTTAGGAAAATGTTTGTGGCCCAATGAGCCACCCATCCCGGTTTGTGGTGGTATTACAATAAAAAAAAAAAAAAAGAGAAAGTCACACAATGCCCTTTTAAAAAAGAAAAATTCCCTCAATTAGCAATTGATGATCTTCAATTTTACCGGTGTGCTATTGCTCATTTCGTTTCCCATAAAAATTGTCAAAAAACACATTTTCCTCACATTTCGGTGGTGGAAAGTTCTGGAATCTGTATGAACATTAAATTAAAAAGATTTGTGGTCATAAATGAACCAAACGTTTTCTGGCAAGGAGCACCAGCGCTTTTTACCTCTCTTGGCTACCACTGTTGCAGCCTCCGTGCTAGGGGTAGAAGGTAAAGTTTCCGGTCTGGCAGCAGCTGGCTGTGCGACTTCCTGGTGATCTGTGTTGTGTCCTGGGTGAGCATGGGGCCCAACGCGGCCCTGCTGTGTTGCAGGATGGACCATTGCAGGAGTGACAAATGCAAGGCAGGGAGATCTGTTGAATAGGATGGCTCCCAAGATACTGTAAGCTGTAGTGCAAATAAAATATTCCACATTAGGCAACTCTAAGCATTTTCATAGTTGAAGGAATGGTGGCATCCTGCTGCCATGGTCATTCATTCCTTAGAAACGGTTCTGAGGCATTCCATAGATTTCAATCAATCTTGAGCACCAACATTTTAATATTTGAAGAAGTTAAAGCGCTTTTGGATGTTGGCGGCACAGCAGGTTGCCTTTAATGACTGCATTGCGACCTTTCAAAAGAGATCATTTTTAACCCTAAACTTAGAAACCTCCATGCTTCCTTGCCCTAACAACAATTCCACTAGGGAACCAAGAGGAAAGTCAATTGGAAAGGTCATGCATGATGTGTGGAGGAGAATTGGTCAAGAGCAAAGCAAAAGATGCAGTCCCTCAAGCTATGTTACAGGCTTGTAAAGTGCAGCTGCACAAAATGGGTTGAAATGATTCCCATGCAAGGTAGGTATGGTGTACTTCAGTTAGGCTGGCCTTCCATGTCGCAAAGTGATGGGATAATAGTGCATAACTCGAATTAATACAAATAGCTGCCAAGTTTTCAGGAAGCTTATGTGTAAGGCTCCCCGTGTTCAGTTTAAGGATTTTTCACTGATAAATACAGACAGAAAACAATGTGTTTTCTGCCTGCATTTATTTTTAAAAGTGGATAAATACAGAAAATTGCCCTACTTTTAAGTGACTCTCCGTGCTGTCTTTCATGAATTATAGGCCAGCAGCTGGACAGCATGGAAATTAAAAAACAGGATGACATTTCTTTAAACAATGGCATATGTCAACATACATTTATGGTATAATGCTGGTATTTACAGTGGATTGATTGTTATGTAATAATTGCCAGCTTAAATAGCTAAAACTCGACAGACAGCAAAGTATGAGTGGGCGTCAATCAGTGAAATAAATATGGAAATGTACAGTTTGACAAGATATTAAATAAAAATGACACTCACGAGACAGGAAGGTGGAGAGGCAACTCTGCTCCCAAAAAAAAACCTACAAAAGTTGTATCTATGTATCCTGAAAACTGGAAAAAATCATATCACCTCTTGACCGCTGACCAGCTGACTGTGAAGAGAGGAACGAAGGGACTCGCTGCTGGCCTTCCCAGCGGGTTCACTCCGGGCTTCAAGTGCAAATTTAATCCATTAATAATTACATGTCATCATATTATTACTGACCCAGCGTGTCTGCGAGGAGGCTTTGTTTTCGTACGTTCGACAATTATCAGCCTTTTCTTGTTAGCCGGGGTCCCCCTCCCCCAAGGTGTGTGATGTATGGAGTGGTTAGAGGAGTGCTTCTTCAAAATAAACTGGTCAAGCTAATCCGACTCATCCTCGCATTACGACTGAAACTAAAAGCAAGGCTGTCCACAGCTCTCTCTTCGAAAACCTGCTAATACTATCAGTCTGTGCGCACAAGGGAGAGTGCATGCAAGGCAGACACAGCACACTCTGAAGGTAGATGCCAACACTACTCTCCACTCTTTTCCTCTCCCCTGCAGAAAGCGTAGAGAAAACAGACCTTAGAAGAAGAAAAAAAGCAATCGTCATAAAGAGAATAGAAAATAAAAAAACAGTCGTCACAAATAAGGATGGGGGGGGTGAAGAACCGACACATGTAACGTTTAGGTCGCAGAGGCTTCGCCTTCGTTAGCTGCTTTCTGAGGAAATGTGTCGGGTGTTTTTATTTTTTCATTTACATCTGCTGTGAGGTACAACAGGAAGGGTGAGGGAACAGAGGTACTGCAGGTCACTGCCATGGTACACGGGAATTTTAAAGCAAATACACACGAGAGCGTCTTTTCTGTTTGTTGTGTGTGCCCCTCCCCTTTGCCCTTAGTCACGGCGACACCCTCCCCTGCCTCTCCCCACCAGGCTGACTCTCATTGGACTAATGGTCAAAAACGAAATCACAGAAATACGGCATTCAACGATATTTAACAGGACTTTCCACCCCTAAATTTTGCCGTTTTTACATGCTAAAATTTCAATAGGGGATAATCCAGAGAATGCGGGGGTTTATGTGTGGCCAGGCATGAACCGAAAATGATTAGACTGAGATCACTTACTGCAGTGTCATACATGTGCCCATGCACGTGGTGTGCGTTTTTAGTGTATTGAATAAATGGCATGCTTTTGAGAGAGAGTGTGTGTGTGCGTGCGTGCTTGCTTTGTTTATGTTTTACCGGTGGAGCGATGTCAATTATTAATGTTGGTGTTGTCATCTACGTCCGTTACCATATGCCAAAGTGTCTTTACCAAACCTTGCCACCATATTCAACCAGACCACGACACACCAAAGAATAACTCCGCTAGCAAATCCTTCTCTAACTAACCCTGTACCACACCTAATATCACCTGATTCAATGTCAACCAAGCTTATTATACAGCACTCAACAAACGCACACACCGGCGCCACCTAGAGACCAATCGCGGACATAGCATGGGGTAGGATGATTCACCACTCTCGTGAAAATTGCGTGCTCCAGAAACAGGGACTCCAGACCAGTAAAGGCTAGGATTCAACCTCCCTAAGGAACCTGTAGCAGAAACTAGAAGGCATTGAGTGGTGGGGAGGAGTGCTGCTGCGAGAGGGGAGGGGGAGGAAGGGGGAGGGTAGTGGACATTGTGAATGTTTAAGGCAACACATAGCGAAACATGACAAAATCACGACTTTCCCAAGTAATTGGTGAACGATGTCCAGTAGCAAAGATGGGCAACATAAAGTTGAACTCCTTCTGAGAGTCCCAAAAGTAGCATAGCTACGTTAAGCATCCTCTTTCATTTAATTCCCTGGTAACTTCCTTCTTTCTCTTTTTCTTGAACCTACACTATGGTGTCTCCTTTTCCTAGAAGCCTTCGCCTCCTCCGCACGCATTTTTGAATTCCAAGGGAGGAACGTTCCTTGAATCTCGCAGCTTTCACTCCCCCCTTCTTTCTCCCTCACTCCACGTCAGCAGAAGAGGCTGTTTTGTAGTGTGAGTCACTTATTGAGCAGTAAGCTCTAAAGCAAAAACAAAATCTGGCGGAGTTCCCACCAGAAAGTCACACTGCATTACAATTCGTCAGTCTGCATGGTGCTTGTTGAACACTTATGTTACAAGTGAAACTGTCGCCAACGTCGCCAAGACGAAAACGGTTTCCTAGGTGACGATGTAGGTCGTAGATGCCACGGAAAAACAAGGCAGGTCAGGCAGCAGGCGAAGCCAGGCAGGAAGGGAAGTCTCCAGCAGGTCAGGCAGCAGGCGAGGCCAGGGAGGGAGGGCGAGCCGCGTCGATATCCGGATCCGGTCACATTCAAAAGGGAAGGAGCCAGAGCAAGAAAAGCCCGAAAAATAAAGGGCATGGAGCACGAGGGCGGGACTGCTGAGTTGCAGATACACCCATCCAGTGACGTCTGCTATGACCACTGATTGGTCGCAGATCGTCTCTGTTCTACTGGTAGGTCCGAGTCCCCGGCAAGGTTAAGAAGGGGTGGGGGCAGGTTCAAAGAGCGAGAGCTGCGATAGGTCGTAGTGCTAAATATAGGCGGGCAAGTTAACCTAACACCTAGGTGCAGGGGCGTGGTGATCGGCAGTACGAGGCAATCACCCGGAAATGCGTGGTTTGGTCGGTGCGTGCTGTGCGTGCTTTATCGCATTTTGAAGGAGCAGCGCAGGGTGGACGGCGTTTTGATAAGCAGGGGGGACGGCGTCCCCCCTGGAAAATAAGTGGGGGGATGCCGTCCACCCGCGTGGTACCCCGACTCGTGCCCTGCACACAGCGGTAGTCTTGGAGAGCCCAGGAGTGTAGGTGTACATATAAAATCAAACACAAGGAGATGATGGGCGGAGTGCTGAAACTTTTCAAACACTCACCCCCAGTCACAGATCTGGGTTGAATCCATCATCATCATTCTTTAGCTCACTTTGCCATCCTAGTTCAGACACAGCTATATGCAAATCAGTCTTGACCCTGTGCCTCATGGGAACAGTCCAGACCGAACTGCCAAGCCATGTCTTCCCTGGACCGGAATAAAGCAACCTGGGACCGGTTTCGGGCTAACAGCCCTCATCAGCCAGGCTAGCTTGAATCCAGTGGCAAAGTGAGCAAGGGACCCACGTCTGGGCATACCCTGGCAACTTAGGGCGAACAAAGCAAACACAAGGAGATGATGGACGGAGTGCTGAAACTTTTCAAACACTCACCCCCAGTCACAGATCTGGGTTGTATCCATCATCATTCTTTTGCTCACTTTGCCACCCCAGTTCAGACACAGCTATATGCAAATCAGTCTTGACCCTGTGCCTCATGGGACCAGTCCAGACCGAACTGCCAAGCCATGTCTTCCCTGGACCGGAATCAAGCATCCTGGGACTGGTTTCGAGCTAACCGCTCTCATCAGCCAGGCTAGCTGGAATCCAGTGGCAAAGTGAGCAAGGGACCCACGTCTGGGCATACCCTGCCAACTTAGGGGGAACAAAGCAAACGCAAGGAGATGATGGACGGAGTGCTGAAACTTTTCAAACACTCACCCCCAGTCACAGATCTGGGTTGAATCCATCATCATTCTTTAGCTCACTTTGCCACCCCAGTTCAGACACAGCTATATGTAAATCAGTCTTGACCCTGTGCCTCATGGGAACAGTCCAGCACGAACTGCCAAGCCATGTCTTCCCTGGACCGGAATCAAGCATCCTGGGACCTATCATTTGCCATAGGCACACAGACCGGGACTTCTAATAGTTTCAGGTGTTTGTGCTTAATTCAATGGCTTGCCTCTCTGTTCTTGTGTTATTCCCATCCAGGCACATTTTAGTCTTGCAGTGTTCTGACCGGATGAGTTGTATCTTTCCACTGTTGACCTGAAGAGACACTTTTCAGGTGTGGCTTAACCGCGCAGTTGTCTGCAAAGTCTATTACCAATTCTTTAAAATATTCATAGAGCGGACTCTGATTTTGCCCGGAGGACTTTTTCTCTGTCATGTCATGCTGCTGGCGGTTGGTTTATTCATGGAGTGCTTGCATTGAAATGCATGAGGGACTATTTTTCATCTCGAAAATACGCTGACTCATCACACATAACATTTTCTTTCCCTCAGAGAAGCATGGTCTACAGATGGCATCCATCATTAGGCCTGGCGTTACCCAGGGCCATACTTATATGGACTTTCATCCAGCCCTCTTCATCCCCGTTTTTTTTGCCATTCACACTTTTCTTCCGTCCACTGCGGCATACAGCATGTGGCAGTGGGTCAGCCCACTTCAGTCACTAGCTATCTTCACTGTGAGTAACAGTATCCTACCCTTTAATAAGGAGCACATCCACACAAAGTAATTCTCTTCACTGCCAAGGACTACTGTGGCAATGTGTACTTCTTGAAACCCCAAAAATATGTTTGCTCTTAGCCAATTTTTATTTTATTGACGAGGACCCAGCAGCTTCCCCAACAATAAGATACCTGTAGGCCCCCTTATTTCTCATAGCAGACAGCTGTCCAGCACATTTTGTGTAATTGATGAAACCTGGAGTTTCCTGTGATGCTTTCTAGCCAGTTTTTCTGTGTGGCTGGAATTTCTTAGCTTACTAAGTTTATTAGGTCTCCATCACCTAATTTCTGTGTAATGCCTGCCACATTCCAATACAAGAGTGTGCTTTTTTCCCCTAGTCCACCTTTTTTGACTCCTATCATACTGGGTATGATTCCCGTCAGTCAAACTGTAATTGATTGGCTGTCTCTGGATCAGGCCTAGGATCTTACTTGGGCATTTTGCTCCACTTGCTGTTTTCTTTCCTGCTTACTGAGCTTTTCACTGTAGTTTTAAATTTAGAATCTACCACTGTGGGGATAGTCTAGGTGGTTGTTTTCTCTTTCGTCTTTCTTCTTGTATTTGAAAATTGGAATATGTACGGCTACTGAGGGCCTATTTTCCTCATTGTCATTGGGCCTACCCAATTCACTGTTTGGAATTGTGTTCTCACTGAGGCGTGTGCTTACTGCCCAGGACCTCACTCTAATTTTTATTCTAACTTCTGAAATTGGGTTGGTGAGAGGGTCAGGTTTCCACATAAAATCAATCATATTTGAGTTTCCAGTACTGCCAAGGATGAGTCCTGCACCTGTGTGTTGTCGAGAAAGAAGACCTTTCGCGTTAGCCAGAAGTAGCCTGTTACCACAGAGAGTGCTCCTAAAGAAAGGAAAGCATGGATTGTCTGACACCTGCATCTGTGGAAAAAATTGAAGACCTGCTGAACTGTCCACATTACACTAAGATCATAGGATATACCTTAAAAGCCTACTCAGCCATGATCAACAGAATAAATAATGAAGTAAAACGTACATTGTTCTGCTCAGCAATAGCAGAAGAAATAACGAAGCAGAGAAAAAGATTTCTTTTAAGAAGTTGGGACTTGAAAGGAAAAAAATCTGAAAAAGATTGTCCCTAAAACATAGAAAATGACCCGGAGGCATCAGCAAAGAAGAACTAGGTATGCAACAGCCAAGCTGTCTGTGATATCCACAGAGGCTGTTAGGAGGATCGGTCACTGCTGGGGACTCAAGCGCAAAGAAACTTAAAAATCTAAATTCGTCCCTTCACACATGCAGATTCACACAGTTATTTTGGCTTACATCTTCATGCCGGTATTTAAGAAAACAGACCTTTTTAGTTTGGTTAAATTGAAGCAAAACATGACCCTTCTTTTTAGCAAGTTTTGAGGGCATATATGACTGACTGCAGGAAGTAAAAAAAATGAATGAGGACATTTTAAAGTATGCATATTTATTTTATGCTTGTTTAGTTTCTCTCGTGACTGTTTTTATTTTTTACACACACACACTCTCTCTCTCTCCCTCCAATAACTATTACAAAACAAGCATTGATAAAGCAAAAAGACCTGACTGCCAGTGACAGACCTACGGACTATGCCAGTGGCTGCTTGTTTTGTTTTTCACTGCTTGAGGCTTTTAAAATGTTTTAGTCAAGATTCAAAATGCAAGCCAGACGTAGTGGTTCTGCTAATGCTTGTTTGCTTTTGTACTCAGCACTCCATGTGGGTGCATGTGTTTCCTTGCTCCCTCCTCTGATTTTCTGCTACTTCCTTGCAGCACGCTCTCTTTTTATTTTCCTTCGGTTGCCATGTTGTAATGGTCTAGAAACAGTTTAAAACAGTCTCTTCAGGTGTTTAGGTAAGTTACCAAGCTATTAATTTTTCATACTCATGCATGACACAGACCATCTGCCTCCTTAGTATGTAAATGTTATTCTTTCCATGTATCTTTTGGCTCTATGCTGGTTAAAGATTTCTGACTGTGACGGATGATGGGTTAGAGTTATAAACTGCCCAAAGTAAGCACTTACAGTAGCAATCAGGGACTACACCTTATGTAGTGGACCTTTTGCAGATGTTGACCATTACCCACAGGTGTTTAATGAGTTGTCTCCTGGAGTCCAGGAGTTCTGCCTGAATCGGAATTGTGAGTCTGGCAGTAAAACACAATTCTTTGTGCCTCAAATACTTTTCGCCTGTATCGAGAGAAAATTGCTCGGAAAGTGGGAACAGACTGAGAAAATTGGTGACAAAACATTGATTCGTGCTGATAACCCTTATTCAAATGTTTCAAACTCA
Source organism: Calotriton arnoldi (assembly GCA_963921515.1). NCBI lineage: Eukaryota > Metazoa > Chordata > Amphibia > Caudata > Salamandridae > Calotriton > Calotriton arnoldi. The sequence continues at coordinate 856,237 of CAWUFW010000565.1, read as the reverse complement.
TGATGGTAACAATACCTAGAAATTACTATATCTCGCAGTATTGATCCACTTAGATATTTGACCAAGCCAAATTCAAACTTCAATTAAAACCCAAGGTAAAAAAATAAAGTTGCCTTTATTGTTGAGAAGGCCAGTACTAAAATGCATCCACATTTTCATATGGACCTTTAGTTTGACATCTATTTATATTTTTTCTTCAGTTTACATTCATTTAAGGGATATACTACCTAGAAATCAAGCACATTCAATTTAGTCTTATCTTTGGTTTGCTGGGTAATGTGGAGATAGTTCCAATCATACAGATTGTTCCACAGTAGTGATCAAAAGACATGGGCAATTAAGTTCAAGCCATGTTATTAAAACCAGTGGGAAAATGTAAATGATTTTGCTTTTGTAAATTGCCCAAAATAATCTGTTTTCTGTTAAATCAATGGACTGAAAGTTGTAGACCCAGTTAAGCTTTTGCTTGGTTGAATTAATATATATGTATATCAAAATTGAAAAGCCTGTGTTGAAGAAGAAAATGTGTGCATTTTCACAACTCATGAGCTGATGTTTATAATTGTATTTATATATTGCTTACTACCTCTGACGAGACGTCACAGCGCTTTTTGCCGAGTAGCACGATACTCTTGAACCCAAAAAGGATTAGTGATGGATTAGTGTAGTGAAATTTGAGTTATTTTGAGCGGTGTACATGTGAGCCTGTTAGTTGGATTGAAAAGGATAATGGGGGATTGAAGAGGGAAGAGTCTAGAAAGTGTTTTTGGGAGATCATAGTAGTAAGAGGAGGTTTGGGATGAGTATAAGTAGAGATGGAGGAGGGAAGAGTTTCTAGAAATGGATTAGAGAGATCATAGTAGTAAAATGAGGGATAGGTGAGGGAAGAATTTAGAAGGGTTGTTTGAGAGATCATCGTATTAAAATGAGGTTTGGGGTGATCCAAAGAGGGCTAGAGGAGGGAAGTGTCTAGAAAGGGTTATTTTGGAGCTCATAGTAGTAGAATGAGGTTCGGGATGGATCAGAGAGTGGAGGTAGCGGATATATTTAGAGAGGCATTGGGTGAAATATAGGGTAGTGCGTTGGAGAGAGTCAAAGTGTTTTGTTTTTCCAGTAGGAGTAAAGTAGTAAATATATAGATACATAAGTACATATTATTATACATATTTATATCAAGAGATACACATATCTAGATACATATATCCAATTAAATGTTTATATACACAGGGATATGCTGAACATTTGTTTGTGAGTATTGTGGTTATGTAGGAAAGACCCAACTCTTGAGTAGTCTTCTGAAGATAAGATAGTTATCTGTGGATCTTATGTTTGGGGGTAATGAGTTTCATAGTTTGGCTGCTTGAACAGCGAAAGATGTGCCATCTATGGTTTTTGTCTTGTATGGTGGAATTTTAAGGTGAGATGCCAATGTGGAGCGGAAGTTCCTTTGCTGAATGTATTTGGTGATTTTATTCCTCGTGAAAAGCGGTCCTGTTCCATGTATTGCTTTGTGGGTGATACAAAGCAGCTTGAATTTGTAGAAAAACTGTTACATTTCAAAAATATATTAAAGCAGATATTTGAGGCATACATTGTGCATCACTAGGCAGTCATTACTAATGTTATTATGTTGTTTCTGCCAGTAACATTGCAGATATGGCCTTAATGTATCACCCATGTGCAGGCATTCCAAATTGATAAAACTGTTTTACCTTACTGCTGGCGCCGTTCCTGATGCACTCAAGTGATCACAGTTTGTAATCTTGCATAGGGTGGCCACTAATGTAATCTTGCCTCATTTGGTCATGATTACAACATTAATATTAGTAGTTCGGGATAATTTTCATTGAACATTAGAAGCTCTTATTCTAGAAAAGGTTGGAGACCCCTGCTGTAATGCTTCACATGATATGTCACTTTTAGAATAATCTCATGCTTTCATTTGGAAGCTGTACAAGGATTTTTGTGCTCTTCTGTCTTCATGCCAGGAGCTTACTATGTCAGCCTAGGTCCCCTCTTGTTGTTTGGGAGATAATCCTATCCAGTTCCTCAACAACTTTATTTGACCAGTTTACGATACTCAAGCTCTGCAGGGCTATGGGAATTGATTCAGTTGTGTTAGGAGCCACTAATTGTTTCAATTCCTAAGTTAAGCATTACGAGCGATGGTCTGATTCACAGCTTTAAGAAAAGGCAAACTGTTCATTGACCTAAAAGTAATATTAAAGTGCCTTTTTATTTTAAGTAATAGTTTCAGCATGCTATATAGGGTGTCAATCCGTTTTCACCAGATACCTTCCTTGCTGTGTTAATTGGATCGTCTCAGATTGAAGATTCCAGCATCTTTGTAGGGTTTGGTTTTGCAGAGTACTTCCTAAAGAAGGATGGGAACTTGCAGGATTTCGGTATGTTGAAGAATGGTTATTTCTGTCTCCTCCATTTTCAGCTCTGTAGCAAGAACTCTAAACATAAAAACGAGAACACCACCGATAATCCCTCTGGACAACTCCATTCCGATTAGGTTGGTTGCATGGGTTTGGTCTTGATTGAGTACTCTGCGACTGCTCCATTGTGTGCATACATTAATTTAATTATAACTACATTAGTGGTTATGCATTTGCTTCCTCTAACAGTGTGACGCTTCTTATCAGCTCCATCACTGGTTCCTGGTTTTCAACATAGACAGTAGACATTAGGCTTTATTTTACAGATTCCTTGCACTCTAAAATGTTATGTTGCTGGTCTGAAACTTATGTGCAGTCTCTCTCTCGCTGGAGAGCTGTGATCTAAACAGCACCCGTTTATAAGGCAGAAGGAAAGCCCGGGGGGTGGGTGAGCCCTGATATTTGCCAGTCCCTTGGTTTATAGTGTCAGATTGGTATGGGGACATGTACAGATGCTAAATAGAAGACTTCATCTGACCAGATTCCCTACTTTTTGCTCCACTTTTCTGAATCATTTTCTCTTGCCCCTCTTTAACCTTTCTTTAACAACAATGGCAAAATTATCAAGCATTCAAAAAAACCTTTTTTCTAAGCCAGGTTTCAGCCATGGTGTTCTGCATTCACAGCTTGGTTTTCAGCTTTGCTGTCTATAACTGATTGCTTCTACTTTGCATCTGCTTCCCGAACTGCACAAAGGTGTTTTTCCCCACTGTTTTTTCCTGTTTTGCCTACCATAATTGTTTCTTTTTTTAGAAAATAAAATACCTGTTGTACATTCAACTTGTAAACAGTTTTACCTTTTAATTGTAGTCCTTGTAAAAGTTATCGCAATTGCAGTACTTAAAATTGAGTTATGAAATCATATATCTATGGAGCAGGTACATGGTAAACAGCGTCAGTACAAACTCCTTTACATTCATACCATTACCTTCACGGACAAGTCATCTTCATTCCATTTGCTTTTTGGTCTATAGAATTTCATGGAAATTCCACTTTCAGTATTTCAAATGACCTTTTTCATGGAAGGGCATACTTCAGGTAAAAAAATGAAGTACGATACTGGCAGGATATTGGTTTGAGCAGAAAATGTCTCCTTGCAGGACACTTTCTCCAGGAAACAGTATCCCGTGGTTAAAAATTAGGTGTACTTACACAATGCAAAATATTGAGGATGTTTGCATACCATGAAATATGGTCATTTTGAAGATTTTGCTGGTGTGATTTAAGTTTCGAACAGGCCTACTGTCAACAAGAGTACAATTGTGTCAGAGCTTGAATTTCTTGGAAAAAAATGTTGTTTAATATTGTGCCACTTTGTTGCATTTTGGCCAATATGGATGTGAATCATACAAACTTGTGCAGGTGAGGGTTTCAGAGCACTGATTGGCAGAGTAGAAGAACTATAACTCATGCCTTGTTCATGCACTGCTTATACAATTTTATTTTATCTCACATATACCATGTAAAATAATAGTATTTACAAGAACAATTATGACATCGCAAATCAAATTGTTTATTTGAGAACACAGTGCATGTAAGAGTCACAGGTTTTAATTAGTTATAAATTTAAGGTATAACTATAACTGAAGAATTTTTAATGTTTGCATATTTTAAGTTTGGTTTGTATAGAAAGAATAAATGAAGTTTTCCTAACTATAACAAAGGTTTAACCTTTGGTTTTTTCATTGATATATATATATTATACAGCCGAAAGTGGGATTATATGTTAAATAGCTATATTATCAGTTAGTTGATGATGTCTGATTTTCATATAATGCCAGGACACTTTTAAGTGTATTTTGACTGATCTCCATATGGTTAAATAAATGACTGAGGACAATGGTCTGCTGATGCTGTGACCTGGAAGGAGGAGCTTTGCTGTCCCGTTTGCTGACAACCTATTTAATGCATGTCCTGAGCCAGCTAACCAGTTGCTTTGAAGAGAAGCTATGTGAGAGGAAGTTGCATTGCATTTTCATCATCTTCATCATCTGTTTATTTCGGATATAAACATCCACAAAACCACAGTAAAACAATCAATAGATTTCCAACATATGTTGGCAACACAATGACAGAAACACAAAAAAGAAAAGAAATAGCAATGTTTAAAATGCATAGGTACATGTGCAACACAAGAGATAAGTAGCATCCTTGGTAAACGAAAGTCAGTTCCGTTTGAAGGGAATATGACATTACCATTCTTAATAATCAAAAGTGGCAATGCTTAATTGCAAACTGGATGATATCCTTTTACATAAAGCCTCCAAGTGTGATCCAGTGGTCATCAACCCACAAGGTAATCCCATCCCATGCCCCCCTGAATAGTGTCTGCTTAATGCTAAGCTTCCATATTACATACAGATAAACATAAGACGGAGATAGAATCACGGGGCATATCGGCATCCAAATGCTCACCACTCTCGTATTCACTCTGTTTCCGTATGGACCATGCTGCATGTATATATTTGGATACTGCAATGATAACTGCTTCACTAGTGTCTGTACGCAGAACTCTGAGTGCAGTGGTATACTGCCTAAAACCCAAGAGCTTTTTTAAGCCATTTCCCTCGTGGGCAGGCATAAGCACTGCAAAAAAAGGCAAAGTGGTGAAGAGCCTCCTCTTCCTGGGTACACGAGGGGCACTTGCTCGTGATGTAATTATTAGTAGACCAATTTGCAGTAAAACCTTTGAAAGGAAGTATATCATATCTCTGTTTAAATAAAAGTTGCTTTGTAAGGAACCCTGGGATGACTTTAAGGAATGATTCATATGCGTGAAGCAGCTTAAAATCTAAAAATGCATCAGTCAGGCTACCGGACTTAATTCCCTTCATTTCTCACACCCATAGATATTCCTTGCAGCGTTCTTTTATCAGTGATCGAGAAACTAGCTTAGTTTCATCTAGGTTTTCCTACAGCTCTGGTAGACCTAGCTTGTAAAAAAAAGAAAGAAAAAAACAGGATATCTTCTCCCATCCATTTTGACTTCATCAGCATTCCTACTCCTCAGTAGATCCCCGCATGTGCCAGCAAAGCAGGGTCTGAGCAACAGGATAAAATTAATTGGGGAAATGCCCACATCAAGGAGTTGGGGAAGGCGAGGAGCACTTTGTGGGAGATTTAATAGGTTCCTAATTAACTTATTTTCTGCCTTAACGAGACCCTCAGTTGTCGCATGCCCTCATAACTCTGACCGATACATAGATGCATTTTTTACTTTTATATTATAGATCTCCATTGCAGGTACTAGTGGGCTGGCCTGGGTTATCTTCTGCATCGTAATCACAGCACCAACCTCCTGCTGGAATTTTAAGATACTCCTGTTGATCTGTGTGGCCCAGCTAAGTTTATTTGTTAAACAGACCCCCAGACAGACAAATTCCTCGGCTTGTTCTATCGGAGCCCCTCGGACCAAAATGTTCGCCCTCACCTTTTTCTATGGGTTACAGGCCATACATTTTGTTTTATTCACATTTAACTGCAGTCCCCTGTCACTGCAAAAAGCTAAAAAATAATCTACTATGACCTTAAGATCACACTGGGTTTTTGATATTAAAAGGGTATCATCTGCAACTAGCAGGTTAGAGAACTTAAAAGAACCCAGTTTAGGAGCATCATCAGTCCAGTACTTTGACAAGATCATTGATATAAAGAGTAAACAGGGTTGGCGCTAGAACGCATCCCTGTCGTACACCTGTCTCAACCTCAAAGGGGATCTGTAAATTTGCCTTTACATCCAAATCTAACTTGTGCATAGTTCGAATCATGTAACTTTTTAAGAATCGCCAAGAGATTCTCAGGGACCCTCATCTGCTTCAACACCTCCCAGAGTTTCACCCTAGGAATAGATTGGAATGCTGATCTAAGATCAACAAAGACCATATACAAGTGGCCCTAATCCAGCATTACATTTTTCCAGTGAACACTGCAAAAACGTAAAATTTGATGTATTGTGCTTATGTTTTTCCTAAAACCCGCCTGATAATATGAGATTATGCCATTTATTTGTGCCCACTCCAGCAAATCCCCAAGTGTAAGTTGGCAGAAAACTTTCTGTGAGACTTCAATTAAACTGGTTGGTCTTTAATTACTAGGATCAACTCTTGAGCCTTTTTTAAAAAATTGGGACTATTTCAACTTCCTGCCATAACCTAGGTATAGGGCCACCTGCCAGGATTGATCGTGAAAGTGTGTGAAAATAGGTCTCCCAGACAATAGGCTCTAGTAGGTAGAGGTCATCTGGCACCGAATCAGGACCAGGCGCTTTGTTGGGTCTAATAGCCTTAATTGCTTCCAGGATGTCCTTAAGTGTGAAATCTAGCTGGTCATTGGTCTTGAGAGAGCTATTCCTACTGTGGTGGTGTTTGGTACAATGACACCCCTGGCTGCATAGACCTGTTTAAAATGATGAACCCAGGTCTGGGGTTGAAGACAAATCAATACAGGACACATCAGGTCAACTACCATGTGCCAATATGCCCCCGAAAAGTTTATTATCTCCCACCCTGGCTGCTTCCATTAGATCCTCCCACACCCCCAGTTCCCTCTAAGTTTTGGCTCTAGACAGGTTTCCTTTGTATAGAAGTAGTGTGAGGTTGGCCTATGATCCCCATACTAGTGACGATTAATTGAGCGCATTATAGTCACTATTGTGCCTCTCAACAACCTCCATATCCACCACCACGTTTTTAAAAGTAAATATATGTAATCAATACAGCTTTTTTGGGCAAGCCTTTTAAAGGTATGGGCACACCTACGGTCTGAAATAGACCTACCATTACAGCCTCTTAAACCCAAACAGAGAGATGACCCCAGCAACAGGCTAGCCACGATAGAACTCCTTTTGACTGGTATGAGGTCTAAAATTCGGATGCCCCAGTCTGTATCTTCCTCTTCGGTTATATTAGAATAGAGGGGGCCAAGAGGTTCAAAGGTAACATTAAAGTCTCCTGCAGCAATTAACTGGATGTCATCTGGTAGCACCTCTGTGCCCTCTTCCAAAATTGGATAGTGTGTTAGACATACTATTCACCCCACTGCACCTGTTATATACATTGAAGATATTTAAGGTGGACCCCTCCCAAGCATGATTCCCAGACTGTCTGTGGTATCTAAGTTTAGCCTCTTAATTGCACAGGCTAGTGAGTTTCCAACCCAGATTATAAGACCACCTGCAGGCCGACCCCTACCCTGTGATACAGCTGGACAGTGGAAGGTTGTATACCCCGGTCTATACAGGCTCCTTACACAGGGTTTCTTGTAGCACACAAAGATCAAAAGCATCCATAAATGTTCCCCAATCAGTCAGCCACTTCCGCTTTCAGACCAACAATGTTCCAAGAGATAAGATTCCAATTTGTAGATTGCGGCTTAGGGGATATAGTTTGTGGAGAAAGATTCTCCATTGATTGTGTCAGTCATTCTTTCGGGGCACCTATTCCCTCTTGTAGCCCTAAAGTTGGATCTGGCCCCTCCTTAGCCTGGGCGCCTTGGACTTTAAACGGATTAGGGTTTCTGATGGACACAGAAAACGCACCTTCAAACCAATGATGTTGTCAGCCAGTTCACGTGAGAATAGTTTAACCCCCAAATAGTCAAAATCACTCTCTGGAAGGGTGAGGCGCTTCACTCCAACAATGTCCTGCCGAATGACGTGAAGGTATTTCCTTACATTGCGCACCTAATAAGTCACTTTGTTTGTTAGTGGCTCATGGTCTTCTTTCGCTCCTGGTTGGAGCCTTGGAACATTGTGCATGTAAATAGTGCTGCTTCCGCTGCCGCCGCCCCCTGGCCTGTGCTCCCATGTAGAAGGGATCGTTGGGGTACCAGAGGAGAAACCATAAGAAGTAGACCTCCCTGCACTTTGTGTAAAAATAATACCCTGCTGCTCCATCAGATCTCATATGCTGCGGAAGGGTTGAGGCGAGGGGCTTATGACTCCTGCCCACCCAACTGGATCCTGCTAACCCACACAGCACTGGAATTGAGTTTGTAGGGCACCTTAGTTCTGAAGTTGGGGGGACAAGGGGCAAAGGTGGCCGTGGATTCAGCTGTGTACAAGTTGCATCTGAAATGGAGAGCACAGGACCCATATCCACAGGGTGTGAGCTGCCCGCTGACATTTGCCAGTGAAGGGTAGTTACTGAACTCTGAAACTACATTAAGTGAGTAATCTGGGCTCTCAGCAATGGTATTACGTCTACCAAGTCTGTAACAGTTTTAAGGAGTACACATGTCAGGTCTGGAGGAGAAGGAGATTGACTCTCCAAGTTGTCTAAATCCTCCAAGGGTGCTGATGCGACCTCCTTAACATTATCTAGACTAGCAAGGGAGGCATAGCGATTGCTACATGGGACATCAGTCAGAGTAGTTGCCACAGAGACTGCAGTCTCTATAGGGATCTCTGGTGCTGGCATGATATCTAAAGGAGCATTCGCCACACAGCCATTACTCGAGCCCCAGAGTTAACCGACTTGAGGCTGCATGAGTGAAGCCCCCCCCTTTTTTGTATGAAGATTTCAGCCATAGGTCTTCCAGGCTCCACTACTCTATTCCGCTGAGCGGGGCGAGAGGCCGGCTGGGGTTTTTGACCATACAGCATTGATTCCACTTCTTCTATTAACGTGAAAATCTCTGCTAATGTATTGTTACTTTTTGACACACTAGCCTTTTTCTTTGTGGTGGATGCCTGCATGGATGTCTCCAGCGACTTCCTCTTCCCCATGTTTTGTCTGCTAAATACGCCGCCGTGACACTACCTAACTCCTCTGCCGAGTCCACGAGTAAATTATGAAGATTAAAAAGTCCTACCTTCCTGGAGTTGGAGAAGTCAGAGGGGTGACCCAGCCCAGCCTCCTCCAGACGATGATGGGTGCAAGACAGGCCCGCCCTTTCCGCAGGTGTAGCCCGGGCTCATCCTGGGTGCAGGGTACAGAAGCACTTTTTATAGCGCAGGGCCCTCCTGGCCTCTCCTCACACCTGGGCAAACTGGGACACATAGTCCTGCTGGTTCGGCTTCCCGCGCTGTGGGGTACAGAAGCACTTTTTGTATTGCAGGGCCCACCTGGCTCCGTGCCCCTCCTCACACCTGGACAAACTGGGGCAATGGACTCCCACTGGTTTGGCGTACATTTTCTATCTGTTGGTTCAGTAAACTTATATATCCATTGCAGATATGTGTGTTTGCCCCTTTGGTCACAGATTTCAATCCTGGCAGGTACATTCATGCATTGGTCCTTTTTGTGTCGACAAAATGAATACTTCTTATTTGGATAACAATACACATCTGTTATCTGTCAATAGCGCCAAGATATCCTCTCTGGGGTGAACATGTGATTTGCAATATGTTCAAGCCAAAACATTGAGCGGTCCCAGACATGACAGTGTGTACATATTTACTGGTGATGTAACCCAGGACCTTTTATCATCTGCCACCAGCCATCAGTTGTGTTATGCCCTATAGGTGGGGACTAGAGTCACCTATGTTAAAAGGTAGATCACTTAGACTGAACCATATCTCTATAATCGTCGAGTATTCTGCTGGAGAGCAATTTGTATGAAAACATGTAGAGCACCTGTCAGGGAACATGCAACTTAAATGTCAAGAGCAGGAAAACGTACAAGGGTAGTCAGACATGTTGAATGCAGATAGGCACAAGGCTTTCATACAAGGGATTCTGTCTACAAAATGTAAGAACATTTTGATCAGATCTTTTTGTTTAAAACATGCAAGCATCTTCACACTGTTATGTACATCTCCCGACATGGAGACGGAAATGGGTAATGTGTCGATAAATAACCCTTCCTTTGCCAAATCGCCGTCTCTCTTTTGTCGTGATGTACGATAAGAGCTCCGGAGGACTTAAAATGATGACGTCATAACAAAATAATGATACAAGCGTGCACCGATGTCACCTAAATGATTTAATTCTGAGGCCTTGGAGATCCCATTTGGAGACCTGTTTCATTTGTCCTGGTTTTTCTCCCATTTTTGCTGACTTTTTAAATAATGATGTATGCAATCTTATTAAGCTTTGACAATATATGGTTTCCGTATGGATTTAAAACAAATAATCTCAAGGGTTCCTGTAGGACGTGCCTTTTAAATAATAACAAAAGGTCTAATCTTCCGCGACGTCACTGGCTGGAGAAACCGACATTAAAATATTTCCAAAGGTCGGAGGTCGCCAGGGATGCATTTCCCTCGCTGCTGCACTGGGTTGGCCAGGCCTCCAGAACCGTGAAAGTGTCAGAGCTGAGTACAGCTCCTTGGCACGCGGCCATTTCCCAGTTTAAATCGGTCTGCCCTTGTGCCGAAAGAGCAGAGGGAGACCCCGCCACGAGACGGCCGTCGCCCCTGCCAAAGGCTACCCTGCCGACTCTACCGCTGGTTCTTGGGGTGGGGACAGCGCATCGACATCACTCCGAAGGCGCGCAGGTGAGTGAGGTACCTGCGTTTCTTTTATGGCACCCATGGGGTCAGCGGGAGGGGCAAGGGGCTTTCTCTTGGGTTGGCAGAGAGCTCGTGGGTCTGAAAATAGATCGGCGGTCACAGTTGCTTCTGTCAGTGATGCGGGCAACGTGTTTGTAAAAATGGGTGCATGTGCCTGGTCACGTTTGAGTTTGGGGAGATACGACTTTATTAAACCTTCTGCCATCTGTGCCGTGCCTTTGAGGGCTGGATAGTGCCGCCTGGCCTTCTGTGGCGCTTCAATTCGCTTACATTCCAGATGTATGTTTTAATGCAACTGCACTTGATTTCTGAATGTGCAGCGGGTAATAGAATGTTGCACTCGCATACTATGTTTAACACTTTCCGAGATTTAGTTTTAATTTTCAGAAGTGGACAGACTTGCACCATACGACTGAGAACTGTCACGAGCACTTTCCTGTTTTACTACACAGTATTAAACAATCACTTGCAATTTGATGACCTGAATTCAAATTTAGACTTCTTGTCTGATCATATAGCTACACACTTTTAACATTTGTATTCAGGATTTATGACGTTAAAAACATAAAACGTTCATCATTATTTCGACCTCTAGGGACTGAAGTGGCCTACACGGGTTTAGAACCAATGACCTTCAGGTCCAGCAAGCACCAAGGCCAGTTTAATGTGTTTTACTGCATTGCTAAAACCCAGCTGTGTAAGTGAAGACTTCCAGGCTGAGTAGATGTTACTGAATAATGGGATTTGAGTTGTCTTCTAAAGCCTAGGCGGTGTATTGTTTGAAGAATTGTTCACAGTTTCTGTTTCAAGTGGTGTGGCACCTCACAGAAGGATTCCCTCTATTCAAAGGTTAGGGAGAACCACAGGATTTGGATACAGCAGTTCTAGGTACGAGTTTCAAGGGCGCCTCTGCTTAGTACAGGACCTGTTGCAAAAATTTAATGGGTGTGCAATTTTATAAAATATCTACTTGTCCTAGGGACTTGATGCTTCCGAAATCGACTTGCCCTGTAAAAAAAACACACTTGTCCTTTTTAGTGCCATGCAGTATGGTGACAACTTGTGGTAACGCTATTATATCGGTGCTTTGATATTAATCTCCTTGATTATGTAGGGCTCTTAGTCAGGGTCATTGGATTTATGCGGCAGAGGAGGACCAAATTATGCGGCAGGGTTGAACAAGTTATGCAGCATAATGCGCCACATTTTGTGGTAATATGACTTCATTATTTTGTAATTTTTACACCTGTTTGCAGTGTCTGGGAAGAGAGTTCACCTTATTAGTAACAAATTAACACCCAGATACAGCAATAAGCAACTTGAAGATGACCAGTCAAACTTTGCGAAAAGCATTCCGGTGCCCCAGGTACCAGAGTCGCCATATTTTTTTGTAACTTTGGATTAGTTTGAGCTAGAAACTTTTTTTTTTGTAGAAAACTGCAGGTTACGCAGCAAATTATGCATTACGTGACAAATGCTGCAAATCCATAACTATGTGAAAATTGCGGCGGCTGCAGAATTGCCCAGAGACCCTGCTCTTAATCAAGGTGTGGATTTAGGTAGGCTCTGATTAGACACCGTCTGCAAATGTACATACAGGGGTTGGAAGTAAACAGGAAGCAGTAGTTCCAGAATTGGAATACCTTGTGAGTCTGTGCACACCAACAAGCCAACATGTTTTAGGGTATTAACCAACTCCTCTCCAATCTATTTTAACACTGAAAAAAAGGTCGGAATTGATTGCCTGACAGGGGACAGGAGTAAAACTTCTGTAGGATGGGAAAATGAGGATGTAGGGATAGTGAATTTACAATCATTCAGCAGATTTTCTCATCATTAAATATACATATGTGTGTTTGCTTGGCTTATTCAAAAATAGAATTCACAAAGGTTTGTTAGAAGTATTTTTTCCAGGTCTTCTACTGTAAACACTTGTGAATTTGTGCACGTTGTAAATCTGCACCAATACAAGGACATGTATCTTGCAGGTGCACTTTTGTGATATTCATATTTATTTAAAGCAACCCTCAAGCATGTTATGTTCTTCTGCTTGGCCTTTACGAGCAGTAGGAGGTGCTTGAAAATCCTGCTGCGCCGTAATTTGGGTTTACACTGATTCTCCACTATGCATTTTTTTTCATTTCCTGACAGATATGACTTAACAATTCATGGCTTCACCACACATGTTATGTAATGGGTTGACCCATACAACACATTGAATTTGATTGTGCTTCTTATATGTGTATGTATGTGTATATATATATATATATATATTTGTGTGTGTGCGTGCGTGTATATATATATATATATATATATATATATATATATATATATATATATATATATATAGATAGATAGATAAAATATATTTTATTTTTGTGGGGGACCCCTCCAAATTCCTGCTTTCTCCTAACCTTCCTTTACCTCTTCTCTCCCCTGAACCCTAAAAATCACTACTACCCATTACCTCTGCCCACCCCTACACCTTAACACTAAAATATGCTTACCTCTTCCCTCCCAGAACCCTAAAAATCCCTACAACCCTTTATCTCTACCCACCCCTTAACCCTAAAAATAACCTCCCCTCTACCAAATCCTAAACCCTAAAATTATCTTTAGCTCCTTTTACCTCTATTCACCCCCAAACTCTAAAATCACCCTTATCTCACTTTACATTGCCCACTACTACACCCCAGAATTGCCTTTACCATCCTTTAGATCTACCACAGGTAAACCCTAAAATTATCTTACACCCCTTTACCTCTATCCACTCCTAAATACACCCTTACTGGCCTCTGTCACTACCACCCAATAACCCAAATATCACCCCTTCCCTTAACTGGAACTAAACCCCTTTATTTTTTTTAACACACATAAGAAATTGTTGTTTAAAAATAATATATATATACTTACCTGCGTGGCAAAGTACCATGTCGGTAAATGATGCCTGTTAAAGGTTTGACATCTATATTATATAAGTATAAACCAGATTTGCGAATTGTGGGAATTCTTCCTTCTATTCACTTTATACGGTTACGTCCCACCTTCTTTATCTCCTCAAAAGTTTATTTTTTTTAAGACCAGGCCAGTGATTATTTGAAACATTTGAAATATACGTACGTTTTTATTTCAAGCTTGTTTTGGGTCTCTTGCCTGGGACCAGTCAGAGCTTTGGTGCTGTGTTGATAACTGATTCAATCAGGGAGGACAACCTGGACTACGGTGCAAAGGTCATCCTCCTACGAGTAGAATGCCACTTTCGCTTTGTCTTTGCAGTAGAGTAACACCTCAAACTTGGCTTGTAGAAGAATTTCAAGCCTACATGAGTGGGTGGGGGGGGGGGGTGGTTACTGGAAAAGCGAAGAAGAGAACATATAGAATCTCATGATGGGGCAGTAGCCCAATATGCAGATTAACATTCACTTCCATAGATACCAGCAAATGTGTGGCCTGGAGAAGTTTTTGATCACACCTGAAGACGCCATCTCTGAGGACATCTATGTAAAACTGTCTCTGGGATTCCCATCATACTTTATCAGACGTGTACACACAACCGTGAAGGAATAATGGCCAGCCTTTTACTAGGAAGTTCATGTTGTTTATAACTCTATTGCCCAACACTTAGGATGGTGGCACTCTTGGCAAAGATGAAGGTTTTTTTTAAAACTTTGTTTTGAATGTTTTCAGCATAAGTTGAAAAAAAGTATTGGTCCCAAAAAAGTTGACATATTAAGTAGTATGGTTTGCGCGTGAATTTCAAAAGATGGCCAACTTCAGCATACACCTCAATGTTGACCATCATTTACCTTTGTGTTGTAACTTTAGACCGTGGATGGATGAGATAGTCTTCTCCGAATGTTAATTTGGAACTGTAAGCTGTGTGCATATCTGTAAATTAATACAGCATAGGCAATGGTGTCAGAAGTGGGGGAACCTCCAGCCCAAACAAACCTTGGCAATGGCATAGCGTCTGGCTTATAACGGATAGTGCCTCCTCAATCACTATTAAAATTAGACTCACAATAAGTTATCACAAATGCACTCTGTCACTCATACTTGCACTCATCCATCCATCCACCCTTTGACTTATTTTCACCGGCTAACCTATCCACAGTAAAACAGATAGACATACTCAAGAAGCACGTAGATGATACACTTAAAGAACAGAAGTAGAAAAAAATAAAACATGACGTGAGAAAGATACTGGTGGTAACTGATTCTGACTGCACCCTGGGCTCTGCTAACCAGGACCAGTGCTCTGATTAAAAAGGTATTTGGTAATTAGGTGTAATTGCAGTTGGCACTGACAACCTTCCTGGGAGTCCCTAGTATATGGTAGGGCATGTAGGTTTAGAGGCCCAGTAGCATTGAAGCACTTAAGTTTGCACTGCTGTTTTGCCTGCTATCATTTTGAAAGTCAGCCCTGTTTTGCAAGCTGCGTTTAAATTGAAATTACATGCAAATTCAACTTTGGATTTAAAGGTACTTCCAAAGTATTAAACCACCTTATTTTTACATATGTCACCCCTAAGGTCTACCCTAGGTGCCCCCAGAGTAGGGTGCCCGGTAAATTTAAGCAGGGACATTTTAAAATATGTTTTAAATGCCCTGATGAGGGAAAAACTACCAATTTCGTTTTTCCTCCATTGTAGCATTTTAGCTCCATTGGCTACTATGGGAATGCTGTAATACAGTGTACCTATTGACAGAAGTTAGTTAAATAATATTTCAAGGACTTAAAAGATTGGTAGTGATAAATCCAACAACTTGCCACTGTTGAATTTATCATAGCTAATACAGAAAATAAGTTATAGAACTTTCTTTTCTGTGAGCCAAAATCCAGCCTTCTAGCAGCCTCTCCTGATTGGCCAGCCCTTAACATGCGCAGTCAAACTGCTTTGATAAGGTGATAAGAGGCTTCCACAGAGACAGAGGTTATCTGATGGGGGAGCTCTGCAGCTGCAGAGAACAGGCCAGAAAGGGGGTTGGCTACACAAACTGGGCTTCAAAGAGAACAGGACAGTAAGAAATGCCTGCCAGGCCCACTCCCTCTTCCTGTACTCCCCAGCCAGATGGGAGCCCCAAGAGAGGAATTTGCAGGAGGTCTGGAAGGGGAGTGTTAAAGGAAATGAGCTACACCAGTAGGTTGGCTTAGCCAGGTCTTACTCTCAAGGAGAGGAATTTTCCATCTGGAATTTTAAAGTACAGTGCTTTGTGGGACAAGAATATGCCACACTTTGGAGGTATCTGTCATGCTTTTGGTTGGCACCCTGTACCCCATTGGTCAGGGGTTCCCCCCTACTTGTCGGCCCAGAACATAGGATAAATATGTAAGCGCTACATAGCAACTCAGATCTGCTGCCTGAAACTACAAGGAGAAGGACGGCCCTGCTGGAACCATTGCCTGCTCCAAGAGGACTGCACTCTGAATGACTGCACCTGCTGCACACTAAGGAACTACAGCCCTAAGGATTTTGTCTTGCTTCCAAAAAGAGAAGGAGTGGACTCCTTGAAAGCAACAGGTTAAAAAAGCTCCACCTGCATCATCTTACGCAAGAACCCATTTGACCACCTTCAGCTGGACTTTAAAGGATTTGGCCAGGTGCATTGTGGGAACTGTAGTTCCAATGTCGGAGGAGCAACTGAGACTCTGGAACCTTGGATTTTGTTTGTGGACACTTTGAATCCCCAAAAAGAACGACAAGAAAACCTCCTGAAGTTGGGAGAATTTTTGAGAACTTTTGTGAAAAAGCTCCACAAGTGGACCGACCCGACATCGAGAGTCAAGCTGACTACGTCTAACCACAACCTGTCCTGGATTTCAGGTTTGTCTCTCTGAAAGCTCGAGCTCAAGACTTCCAGGAGTGGGCCGGGTGCTCCCGCTGAACGAAGCCGATGAAGCTGCTGCGTAGCCAGCCTGCGGAACGTCGAGAGAAAATCCCACAGAAACGTTTCCAAGTGCCAAGCTAAAATTTCGACCCATGCCTCCCGCTTAGTGTATCCAACCAGGTCTCCATCACTGTCGGTCTCAAACTTTTACTTTGTACCGGTCAAGAGCGACCAGATGTCCCAATTCGGCGCTATATGTTTGTAAGCACTAGAAAGTGTCTATTCTTTAAAAATTCATATCTACGGTGCCTACCTTGGTTTTTTGTCATTTTGGTGTTATTGTAAAGATAAAAATATTACCTATTTTTATAAATTGGTGTGGGAGTTTTATTGTGTGTTGTGTCTTATTTAGTGTATTGGTGTTTTTAAATGCTTTGCACACCTGTCTCCTAAGTTAAGCCTGCCTGCTCGATGCCAGCTACAAAGGGCTGAGCAAGGAAATAATTTGTTGAGACCTTGACTGAACCTTATGTTGCGTTGGTGGCCTTATTGCTAGTGGTGGGTACATAGTTACCCCTACCAATAATCCACCTTCCAGAACATGACACCATCTAAACTTGGAGGGCTTATGCATGCAATACAAAAATAAAATTAAACATTGCAGCAGGTAATTGTCTTTCAATGTCATTATACACAGTGTATCTTTTTTTAAATTCCAACATAGCTGTCAATCTTACATGTAACATATTGATCATCTTGCAGTGGTAAAGACAATGATACACTGTGTGCAAATCGTTGTAAGATGGCAGCTGAGTAAATATTGTACTGGTTGACTATCTTCAGATGCTAAAGAGTATAGTGTATCACTGACATTTTGGTCCAAGATGGCTAACATAATGCTTCTAAACATGATGGACATCTTGTAACGGTAAATCAATGCTACATTATTGACAGTACCATTCCAAGATGACCACCAGTATACAATAGTGGCTGCACAGGGAGCAGCACACACTTAAGATTAAAAGAGGCACAAGCAAGAACCTGATGAAACTTTGTGGAAAGCTGCAGGATGTTCTGAAAAGGAGCAATAAACTAATAGGGACCTATAAAAGAAAAAAGGGAAAGCTAAAAGAGTGACAATCAGCCCAGACACTGAAAGACACTTTCAGGTGACTGTCATCTGTCATCAGGCCACCTACCAGACCCTCCCATGAGGATGTAGCAAGGATTATCACTGTGCAGATCTTTTACTGTGAGGGTTTATCAAAAGAAGAAACCAACAACAAATCTTTGCTTGCTACAGTAATCTGTGAGATTCCATGTAATACTGTGTATTATCAATTCACTCTTAAAGAGCTGTTGGCTGTAACATATAATTTTCATGATGTATAAATTGGCCTACAGCCTCTGTTGTAATTTATCATAATAAACAAATCACACCTATGGCATCTGACATAAAATTTCCTAATAAACTATTCATGTCTATAGCATTTACAATTGGCTTGTTACCTTAAAAAACTTGGTCCTGCCACAATGAGCATAAGCAAAACAAAATACAACTCCTCCTAAAACGGCAGGGCATGGATTCTCAAAGAACAGATCTAATCCCAGGGTTTGTAAAGGTGGGTCATTTACACCAAAAGCCTGGCCTCAGAGGGTAATCTCTGAGATTCTATGTAACAACATGTCTGCCTACTTTTGTAACTCAATGCAATGACTGTCCACCCTTGAAGCCTATTAAATTTAAGATACAACTTTCAAAATAAAGAAGTCAGACCTACTGTCTTTCTCATAACTACCTTTGTTGTAACTTTTCATAACAACAGATCAGGCCTGTCGTCTTGATGAACGGCTTGTCACCATAACCAACTCAGTCCTGCTGTGTGGTGGATATCTTTCCTGCAACACAAAAAGGGCAATAGAAGCACTCTTTGTCAGTGGACACACATAACGTCGCCCCAATGAAAGTCTGTATGCAGTTAATCAACATTTGGGTGGAGCTAAATCCCTTATCTCTGTGGTGTTTCTTAAAGCTCTTTTTCTGTTGCTCACATAAGATCTGGTGAGAGCTGGGATGTTAATCCAGTCCTAAAAGGGATGTACCATTGGAAGGGCAATCCCTCAGATTGGTCTTTTCCTTTTTAAGACTGTCTCAGAAATATTAAACGGTACATTAGAGATGTTGGCTTTTAAAGGAAGGGCACCCATATTTGTGATCTGCAAGCAAATTCTTCCAAATTCTAACCCAGAAAAGAGTTGAACAGGCCTAGCAAATGGGGGTTCATTCCCCCTCCTGTATTGTTGAGTACGAATAGAAGATGCTGCCATTTATTATTTTGTTCCTTTTCTGTGTTGAAACTGCAACACATTTTTTTTTACCAGGAATAGAAAAGTCAATTTCCTGTTAAATATCTGATAATATTTTATCAATTAAGATAACTGTAATCTGCCTCTCAAAAGCTACTAAACAGTTAAAAGATTGTGAAATAACCTAAAGCTGAATTGTAACAATGTTATTATTTGACTTTGACAAATTTCTGCAGGAGAAGTGTTAGTAAGTGGAAAATAATGGATATCACATCAATGGCAATTATCCCACTGCTGCTGGGGAGTGTGGGTGTCTTTGGCCTCTACAAGCTGCTTCAGAGGCTGCGGACCAGAGCGTATATACAAGACGCAGTGGTGGTAATAACCGGAGCAACTTCAGGGCTGGGAAAAGGTATGTTAATTTTCTATCTGAAGACTAGTCTACTTAAGTATCATGAAACTTGTGTATTGTGATTTGTTTTTTAGGTATTTCTTAAAGCCCAGACCAAGCTCTAAGGAAAAGCAAATCACTTTACGGGGAACACTTGTATTGCAGCAGAAGTATCTCAAATTAAAGCTGGTATCATAGGGCAGTGCAGTTTTGGCAGAGCTGTCTAGTGTGTGTCCAGGAGGGCCTACTACATGTCAGATTTTCATGATAACCAGTAAGACACTTTGCTTGTAAATTCTTCTTATGTAGATACCCTGAAACTATTGCATGGATCCACAAATCTTAGAGCTGCTTTGGACTCTGCAAGTGTACGGGGTGTGGTTGATCCTGTCTACAGAAACCAGATTGTGATGGGGAGAGGGCCATAATATTTAACTGAACACCAGGTGTGAAGTGCGGTGCAAGACAGTGTGTATCACATATGTGGTGAAATCTTAGGCCACCAACGCACATTCTAGTGACCAATGATTTGAGAGCCCCAAGCTCAGGAGACACCTCCCCAGATCTAATGGATGCACTGGAGAATCAGTGATCTTTTTTTCTGAGAAAAACACATTTTTAGTAATTTTGTCCAAAAAATATGTGCTTGCATTTGTGGCTTGAATGTGCAAACATTTATTATTTTATAAGCGGGTTTGTGGTAAAGGATGCAATGCAAGGAAAAGAATGGCAATGGGTTTTAATGATATCCGAACAATATTTTGTGGAAAACCTTGGGCCCTGAAATGTGCAAATACCTGGCAGTGAAAAATGTTATTAAATCTGAACATAGGGTCATCTCTCGCCACATTTTGTGAGTTCCCCCCTAACTGTAATTAGGAATGGTCTGTGCTTATATCCACGCTCTTTTGAAAGCCTGAGATTTCCATGTTGGTGTTGTCAGAACACCAGGTTAGTTCTTTGTATTTCAGAGAATTGTTGATTCGGTTGAACATTAAGATGTGGCATTGAATTTTGTGGATTGATGGGGGAAAGAGAAGAAAAATACCAATCCAGCGCTATCAGGATTCTTTATGGCGTTTCATATAATTAATTTGTGTTATTGTATGAATTATTTCTGGGGTAAAATTAGCATCTTGTAACTGTGTAGTGTTACGTAAGATTTTGAAAGCAGAAGAAATCCTAGTCAAACTAGCTCTTCAGCCAAGTTCCATTTACGAGAGGATGGCTGTGCACTATGTGCAGGGTTATGTTGAGAAAAGAGTGTGCAAATTATCACCTTCGATTCCCTCTATCATGGTCCTTTTGAGGACCAATTTGCAACACATTGCCACCTAGTTGATGAGAGGGAAGGCAGACCTGGTCTTTACTGTAGACGTCTGCCTCTGGTAGACAAAAGCAGAACATCTTCCACTCTGGCTTGTACTACTCCCAAGTGAGGAGGCTGCTATCCATGTCTGTGCACCTTGATATGATCCACTAATCAAGTTCTTTGTTTGGCACTCTGATCCAGCGCGATATTAGCAAACAGCATTCATACACCAGATACTCACTTGGGCCCATACATTCATACTACGCTAATACTTACGCTGGGTTTTATCAGTTGTTACTCTTTATCAAAATCCCTGCTACCAATTACCTTCCGAATGAAGAGTAATGACTTACCAATGAATCCTTTGCTAATTGGGAAATTTAAAATGAGTGACATTCATTATAGTACATAATCCTGAAATAACCACTGAGTCAGGAAGTTTTAAAATGTTTATCTAAAGATTTAGCAGAGTAAAATACAGAACCACACGGTACTTAATCGCATTACCCAAGATGAAGCATAGAATAACTATTGCTAATCAATGACGGTCCCTCAAAGAAGGAGAGGATAGAGACAGCAGCGCAACTAAAGGTTGCATTATATTTACCTAAGTGCGAGAACCAAACCCCTTGGCCAAGGAGTTGGAAAGAATAGGACCCAGGAAGGATGAAGAGCAAAGACCTCCTCCAGGATCAGGACAGGACCGGTGACCTCTCTACAACGACGCCTGCGTCGTTCCCCTCTCTGATACTCGACTTCTCCTCGATTCGCCCGTGTCTTCCTTTTAATGGACTCCGCCGCCCCCTCCTCCAGGATCTCTCTGGACAGCGATTCAGTCTGCAATCGATCAGCTTGGCAGTCTGGAGCTAAGAGCTAACTAATTAGCTAATTCTATATCTATTATACCCTTCTACGCCCATGTACCTCCCCATAATGTTGCTAAAATATGGGACCATTACTTCTGATTGGACAGGGACAGGGGGTGGATTCTCACACCATATTGATTTGTCTTGTATTTCTGAAGCCTATTGTTTTTAAACTACCGCCCCTTCAATTTAATACATTTGCTTTATTTCCCACCCGTCTCACGACAAAATTGACAATTCATATAAAATGTTGCTTTCAACGAGAACATCTTGGTATGTAGTGGTGTCGGCCAGCAGGTCACGGCCTTGGGTGATGTCCAAGTTGACTTCATCTTTTTCTTTATCGTCTGCCTCTCAGGGCGCATGTGCGGAATCTTTGTCACACGAGCTTTCGGTTCACCAAAACCCAGGCCCAAGTTTACGAACTATTAAAAGTCAAAGAAGAAAACATTAAAATCACAAATAAAATGTTTCACTGTATGCCCACTCTTTCTACTCTATTCCCATTTAATTATAAATTCTATCCCGCATTAGTAGCGTTAAAGAAACGACAGTTTGATAATGACATGAGAGCAAGCTGAAGCATGTGAAAACATCAAGCAGCCATTTTAATGCACACTGCGCAGAAGCAGAAATTTCCCACCAAGCAAAGAAAACGTCACAACACGTGATGTGGTTGGGACATGCGCATTAGGGTTCCCGCGCTTTAGCGGCCATTTTGGATTACAGACAAGCGTTATTCATTAGTAAAACACATAGGCAAGCATCCTTTCTATTCGTGTAGTGTATGCAAGGATTAGTAGAGACAATACAAGTTTAATAAATTAATACTATGAGGATGTTGCATACGAGCAAGTCTCATTTATGAGTCCTTGCTCCATCAATCCCCTCTCTGATTGCGTTTCTGAGCCATCAAAATACTACCCACAATCAGATGCCAACTTCTAGCAAATAGTTTCACTCTTATTTTTACATTTTCTATTTTTACCATCTCCTTTCAATTTTTTGTATAATTCACTTCTCCATTCTTCGATTTCTATTTCATCTAATTTTCTCTTCTTTCCTTTTCCTGTCACATTATATGTTCCCTTCTTTCTACAACATTTGCACCATATTATTATTGTCAGTGCTATTATTGCTATCCCTGCTAAGGGTACTAATATTTGACCTATAAGTCCTTTTCCTACATTAGCAAACCAGGTACCAATTGACGCAATACTACTTGTCAATCTTTCCCATACACTATCAACTTCCAGTGGTTTAAGTTCCTTCTCAAGTTTAGTTATATTCTGTATATACGTTCCAATTTCTGCACTCTTATCAGGAATATAAGTGCAACAATGTTTCGTCTTTAATAATTTACAGACTCCGCCCTCTTTTGCCAATATAATATCAAGAGCAAGTCAATTTTGCATCACCATAGATCTAATCGCAACCATTTCCGCATTAATCATTAGAAATCCTCCGGCAGTATCCGTAGATAAACGATCAACCACTGTAGACAATTTACATATTTTCCTTGAGTTCAGAATTATTCCCACTGAAGGTATCAATGCACCAAATATATCACCTACAATTTCTGAAAAACTAGCTCTTTTATTCCGTATTAATTCACTACTGTTTTCATTGCTCCCAGTGTTTCTTTTTACGTGGTATATTTTTGGAAATACTATTCCAAAATAACAACTTTCATACCACCGTGCAGGAAGCCTAAAGTAAGCCTTATTCCCACACACATAATAGATTCCAGGGAAAAACTGAATCTGTTCCTCCTTTTATTCCCCAACCTCCAAGTATTAAGAAATTATGTTCACATTCACTGGTACCGATGAAAACATTGTTATAATCAGTCTTTAACCTATGAAGACACATTTTCCCTGTCTTTACAAAATCCAGAGCCATAGCAGCTTGAGCCTTGCCAGGTGTGTAACTCCCTTCTTTCTCAGCCCAAGGTGGCAAATGAGCCTTATGCTCAGAAGCTTTCCTTTGGAAATCTTGTCTTCTATCTTCTACTAAATTCAAAAATATCTTTTCTTCTTCGTTTAAAGAACATGTTAGATTGTGTCTATGTGCATGTGTTATGTCTATTGATTTCATTGTTAAGAAAAATTCTCCCATAAACTGTTCGTCTTGACTACTAAGCACTGGGTTCATACTCTTTCGAATCGAAACCTCAGAAAATATCACATCTATGTTTGAATAATAATACTGAAGTCTCCCTGTCCTATAAAATAAACTAGACAAAACACTACATGATATGCCATATGTCAGTGGTAAGTGATGATATGTTAAACTTCTGCTACTGATGCAGGTAACTTCATACAGACATAACATTTACTAACTTCCATTGTGTCTACATACTGAAACAATAATTTTGTAAAAATGTTTAAACTAGTGTCGTTATCAGCTACTCCATGATGAAACTCTGGTTCATTTTCTGCCATTAGTTCTACTCTATTGCCCTTCATGTTTGCTGTCCTCTCCTTACTTTCATTATTATTTCTTTTATCCATTATCATAAGGTAAGGAACTGCTACAATCAGGACTAACCATACTATAAGCACCATTACTAGACTACATATGCATATTGCACAGCATCTTCTACAACATCTCTGTTTTGGTCTCCCAGCAACTCTATCGTCAGGCATTTTCGACAAGGAAGATCGCTCTTCTTATCTATTTCCTCTTTTCTTTATATGACTCTCTTGCTTAGTCAAGGTGGTCTTGTTTCTTTCTCGTACGTTAGCTCTGCACTTGTTCCTTCGTCACCACTTTCACTTGACTCTGAACTTTCGTAATCTTCAAGAATGATGTAAATCCAATCAGGACCCTTGAATTTGTTATTCACAAGTTTCAGTCTTTTACTTCTTCTTTTCTCAGTTTTATTCTGTTGTTCAGTTTGGCTTGTCACTTCATTTACTTGATCTGGATCTTCACTTCTGGTTGTTATGTGGTATTTTACTCTTTTAATGACACTTGGCCAATGATCTCCTTTTCTTGTTTTCTTTGTTTGTACTGTTTCTTTATCTTCGTCTTCAGAAATCTTTTTATTTTCACTTTCTGACACCCTTTCGTTTTCTGCAATTACTGTTTTTCTTTCTTGCTCTTTTTCAGGTCTGATTTTGTTTTTCTTCAGCAGCTCCACTGTGAGTTTCCAATAATTGACCTTGTGCTTGATTTATTTCTTCATGTTCATTTTTCTCATGATCTTGTTCTTCTGTGTATTTTTCTTGATCTAACTGATTCTGATCAGGGCTTATTGCACTTTGTACTTCTGCAGCCTGACCGGATTCTTCTAAACCTGTCTGTCCCTGCTCAAAATTTATTAGTTCTTCGTTAATTTGAGCCTAATTTCCTTTCCTTATCTGACCTTGCTCAGGTTCTCTTATTGTCTCTTCTTCTTTTTCCTGAGCTGCTGCTTCTTCACCTATCTGATCTTCTTCGATTTCCTCAAATCTTGTTTGACTTCTTGTTCTGTGGTAAACTTCAGGAATTTCTACCACCGGTATCCAGTCCTGACTTGTGCTCGGTTGTTCTTCTTCAGCTTCTCGTGAATCTCGAGCCTGAGATTCCTCTGCTGGGCAACCTTCAGCTCCCTCAGTGATTGTTGCTGTCTGAGGATTTTCTTCTTCAGGATCTGGTACTCTTTTGGTGTGGCTTACATGAATCCAATTAGGAAATCCTGCACACTTCACTGCTGTATTTGTAGTCAGTATGACTTGACAAGGACTGCTCCATCTGGGTGATAGACACGTTTCTCTGGTGTGATTCTTCACTACCACCCAGTCACCAGGATTCAGATCATGTTCTTGTTCAGGCTACCTGGAAACTGCGTCTTCTCCAACCTGGTGAGAGACAGAACGCACTAGGTCAGCCAGTCCTTTACAATAGTCCAGAACCATATCATCAGATATATTCAGCAGTTTGTTTGTGGGAACATGTGTTTGTCTCATTGCTCTTCCCATCATTATCTCGTTGGGGGCTCAATCCTGTATTTCTGTCAGGTATGCTTCTGAGTCCCATTAAAACAAGTGGCAATGCATCTGGCCATTCTAATGATGTTGACGCACACATTTTTCCCAATCTTGACTTTATAGTGCCATTCAGTTGTTCAACCACTCCAGAAGCCTCTGGACGATATGCACAGTGCAGCTTCTGTTTAATTTGGAATGCTTCACAGATTATTTGGATCACTTCACTGTTAAAATGTTTTCCTCTATCTGATTCCAAAGTTACTGGGAAACCAAACCTAGGAATGAGCTTTCTTAGCAACAGTTTTGCGACTGTAATGCTATCATTTCTCCTGGTAGGGTAAGCCTCCTCCCACTTTGAAAACAGACACACTATGACTAGTACATATTTCAACCCTCTGCATGGTGGTAACTGTATGAAATCAAACTGGAGTCTTATAAAAGGACCCTCTGCCTTTCCAATTTTTCCAAATCCAATTATTGTCTTCCTCCCTGGATTATGCATCTGGCAAGTTAAACATCTCTTGCAAAGACTCTCTGCAACAGCCCTGAACTTCGGATTATACCAGTTTTGTCTGAAGAGCCTAATCATTGACTCTCTCCCTATGTGTGTGTCTCCATGATACATTCTTGCCATTTGTGAGAGTAAACAGTCTGGCATGACTGGTCTGCCATCAGCACTAATCCACACTTCATCATCTCCTCTTTGGGAACAACCTACTTTGATCCACAAATTCTTTTCATTTTCATCAACATCATCTTGTAATCTCTTTACATCATTCCAAGTTTCAGGTGGCATATACAGCATAAGTTGGCAGCTGATTCCCATTCTTTCCACCCTCTTATTGACTGACAATCTATTTTTGGCACAATGTTGAGCCACCAGATCTGCGTATCTGTTGCCGACTACCACCCAGTCATCTCCTGACTGGTGTGCGGCACATTTCACCACAGCCAATTCTTTTGGTGATTGTATTGCTTCCAGCAATTCCTTTACGAACTGTCCATTTTTAATGGGGGATCCTGAAGAAGTCAGGAAATCCCTCTGCATCCATAGTCGGCCAAAATCAATGCCAACCCCGTAACCATATTGGCTATCTGTAAATATAGTTACTTTTTGATTCCTCCCAATTTTGCAGGCTTTTAACAATGCAATCAATTCAGCTACTTGTGCAGATTTGACTCCTGGTAAATATGATGCTTCGACTATTCCAGTTAATTCACATACCGCATAGGCAGCAGTTAATTTACCGTCTTCATGTCGTTGACATGAACCATCAACAAATAGCTCCCTGTCTGGCTTTCTGAGGGGCTGTTCTTCTATATCTGGGCGAGGTTTCGTACATAACTCTGTAATCTGTAAACAATCATGTTCATTTTCTTCGTCTTCTTTAATTTTCACATGATATGGGTCTGGTAGTAAGGTCGCTGGATTTATTATAGTACACCTTACCATGGTCACATTTTCAGCTCCCATTATTATTCTTTCATATTTAGTCAGCCGACTAGGAGTAAGATGTTGTGTTCTGGTTCTTGTTAATAGAATCACAACCGCATGTGGAACATACACTTTTACAGGATGTCCCATCACAATTGACTCACTTTGTTCAATGCTCAAACAAGTAGCTGCCACTGCTTTTAAGCATCCTGGCAACGCGGCTGCTACTGGGTCCAATGTAGCAGAAAAATATGCTATAGGACGTCTGTCTAAACCGTGTCTCTGTGTTAGGACAGAAAGTGCACAATTTTCTCTTTCATGACAGAATAATGCGAATTCTCTTTTATAATCTGGCATGCCTATAGCTGGTGCTGAGCACAGAGCATTTCTCAATTTTACAAAAGCTCCTGCACTCTCATCATCCCAATCAACTGGGTCCTTTGCTTTCTTTCTTGTCATTTGAATTAGGGGCTTTGCTAACAAGGAAAATCCTAATATCCATTGTCGACAATAACCTACTATTCCTAGGAACATTCTCACTTGTCTTTGGGTTACAGGCATTTGCATTTTCTTTATTAATTTTACTCTTTCAGCTGTTATTCTTCTTTTTCCCCTCTCAATTTGGTGTCCCAGATATTTAACAGCTGTTGTACAAAACTTCAACTTTTCAGGTGAGACTTTATGCCCTTCTTCAGCCAAAAGATTTAATAGTGCTATGGAATCAACAACACAGTCCTCTCTGGTGTTCGATGCCACCAATAAGTCGTCGATATATTGCACTAGGACTGAGCTTCCTGGCATCACCAGTTTCTCAAGGCACTTTTTCAAAATCTGATTGAAAATGGAAGGACTTTCCGTGTACCCCTGAGGAACACGATTCCACACATAAACTTTGTTCTCAAATTTAAATGAGAAAAGATACTGGCTATCCGGATGCAATGGTATTGAAAAGAATGCTTGACATAAATCAATTACTGTGAACCATCCTGCACTCCAAGGAATTTGGTATAGAATTACTGCAGGATTTGGCACTATGGGACAACATGGTTCCACTATTTTATTTATTTTTCGCAGGTCCTGAACAATGCTATATTTTCCACTAGGTTTCTTTAGTCCCATGATTGGTGAATTACATGGGCTACTTATCACTTCTTTTAGTATGTTTTGTTCAACCATTCGATTAATTTCTTCAATGACTCCTGCCTTTACTTCTGCACTCATTTTGTACTGTCTGGTATTTGGGAAAATCGCACCTTCCTTTACAGTAATTTTAACTGGGTCTATTTTAGCCATAAGTCCTACTTCTTTTCCTGTGAAATCCCAAACTAAGGGATTTACTGTACCTTTTAATTCTTCTGACAACTCGTCTTTTGTAAATACTGAAAACATCTCATCTACTTCTGTACCCTGTTTTGCAATCATAATTTTATATACATGGTCTTCATCTGGTGTCTGAACTGCCACACCATCCGGTGTGCAGAAAATTGTGCAGTTCATTTTGCACAATATATCCCTGCCTAATAAGTTTACTGGGCTAGAATCGCATACTACAAATTGATGCATTTCTCTGAAGTTTCCGATTTTAACTTCCATTGGTTCGGTAAGAGGTGTTCTAATCCTTTGATTAGCTACTCCCACTACTTGGATATTTTCACCAGAGAGAGGAAGGTCTGGAATGTCTGCTGTTCTTACAGTAGGCCGGGTAGCACAGTATCCAACAGAAAAGTGATATCATTACCTTTCACATTTCCTTCCACATATGGATCTGACTGATCTACCGATAAGGATTCGCCAAGTACGCACTCCTTCTCCCCCTCTCTTAGGCACCGTCATGAACTGTATTGACAGAAATCGTCCTGTAAAAGAAATTGTGAGGTTATATAATCATTCTTACCACTTCCTCCTTGATATCCGATGTCTGTACCGTGCTTTGTTCTCCTTACATTACCCTGAATAGGTGCAGGTGGCAGCTGACTCTGAGGATTTAGACCCTGCTGTGAGTCATTCTGCGTCTGTGGATTTAAATTTTGATTTGGGCCATTATTATTCCGGATCTTTTTACATTCATCCTTCCAATGCCCCAATTTTCCGCATCCATGACAAGGAAATTTCTTTTTAGCTTCTTCTCTACTCATTCGTCCTCTCACTTTCCCACCATTCCCAGTATCACCACTCGTTCCAGAATCCTTTCCCTGATTTTCACTCGGATTTTCCAAATGAATTCCCTGTTTCTCGGCCATTTTCACCTGAGCCCACATCACTTTTTCCTGCAATTTCTTGTGTCTATCCTCAATATCGTCTCCACAATATTTTGCATCCTTCAAGATTTCATCAATCGGCTTCCCTTGCCAACACAGCATATGCTGTTTAATCATCTGACAAATTTCTGGCTTTAAACCGAAAACAAATCGATACACAAACTGACTCATGTTCTTGTCTCCAATGTCCTCAAATCCACTATACTGTTTAAATACCTGCAGTAAACGCTCGTAGTAGGAATGTACCGATTCATTAGCCTCTTGGGTAGTTCGGTCTATTTTCACCCAATCTGTTTCTTTCGGTGGTATTTTCCCTTTCAAATAAGTTATCACCTGCTGATACTTTTTCATCACATCATTTGACGGGGCACCTGTCTTTGGGTCTCAAGGATACTCGTCACTTGGCCAATCAACTGTAATTTTACAATCTGTCCACAAATCGGCAGGTACCACTATGTCAAATAAACCATCTAAGTCCTTCAACAATACCTTTGACACCTTCACAAACCTTTCAACCTGCTTGTACCATTCAATTGGTTTTTCTCTCAATTTTGGAAAATCATTCGTAAATGATAAAATATCCTGTCTGCTCCATGGGACATGTACATATCCTCCTCCCGCAATTTCTCGCATTGGATACATTTGGTCTGCTTTCCCTATCTCCTTCATCACATATTCCGACGCTGATCTACTTGATCGTACTTCTTCCTTTTTCTTGGCCCACCTAGTTCTCCATTTATCTAGGTCTCCCCATTTTTGTAAAACTGTCATTAATTCTCTTTCTTGTAATTTTCTTCCAGAGGCATTCATGTTTTCTAAATCTTTTTCTGAAAATTCTGCTCTATAGGGTTTCTGCAACACCTTTGATCTTCCTATTTCTATTCCCATCTGTAGTGCTAGATTGGATAATTTTTCATGGAATAACCTTACATTTCTTGTGATACTTCTGCACATAAATAATAATTCTTCATCATCATAGGTATTCAAGCGATCTAGTCCTACATTTCCTGCTATTATTTCTTCTAATTCGACTTTCAATTTATGAATGTTCATTATTTTTGGAGGTGTGCACTGTTTATCTGATTCTTGTGCCCACCTTTCTAAATCTTCTGGGGTGACTATTGTGGCATTTTTCGCTCCTGATGAAGTCACTAGACTTATATCCTTTGAACACCCAGGTGTAGTTCTCTTGGGAGTAATATTGACAGAATCTCGAATGGGTAAATCCATCAATGATATTATGGATTCGCTGTCACTAAAGTGATCTTCAACCATTACTACTGCTTCAGGGTTTGTAGTGTTTACAGGAGTAGGTGCAAGTATCGGTGGAGGGCAGTTTCCCTGAGTACCATATAATGGAACTACTGGACCAATTGTTACAGGTATGGTCAATGAATCAGGATGTACTTTTATCTGTGTTATTTTCTGTATTAATTCTGCTCTGGTCTTCTCTAGTGCTTCCCTTTCTTTGTCATGCAGTATTCTACTAGGGGTGAATTCATGCATTACCTGTGGTACTAATGGAGTTTTTAACGGTGGTGCACTTGGGGTGCATCCATTTGTCCCTTCCTGATATGGTGGGGGTTCCTTAACATTTCTTCCATAAATTCGTCTTCAGAATCATCACTTCTCATTAAATGTTTTGTCTTTTCTGTACATTTACTCCCTAATTTCTCCTCTGCTGTTAACAATGGATATAGTCCTTCTGTAATCATTGCCCTTCTCCATTGTTTCATCTGACCGTCCCTAGATTCATGTAGGTTCCTTGGAAAAAATCCTCGATAACCCCTATTACTCCTAGATCGGTCACGCTCAAATGCCTCGGTTTCCCATTCCTCTAAGGCTTCGTATTGAGTTAATCTAGGTCTGGGTTCTAAGTCATTCATCCTCAATCTCAAATTTTGAAGAATTCTTCCATTGAAAGTGCCATTCTCGGGAAATGCTAGTATTCCATCATTTTTGGTATATTCTATCCAATTCTCTATCCATACACAAGTATGATAACCTCTCTCCATCATCATAAATGAAGCGGGCGTTTTGCTGGTGGAATGATAATTCCTTCTCTAGTTTTGATTGGTTTGTCCTTTTTAAAATAGTTCTTAATCTTTTGCAGAAAGGACATTTTTCTCTTCTCTCCGTACATCTTAGGTGAGTATCGATGTATAAAATTATATTCTGCAAAGCCTAGGAATCTCCTATCCGGACGAGTTCCTGTTAAAGTCGGGTCACGTTTTAACATGCAATCTCTACCCACTAATATTTTTGCTTCTAGAATATCAACCAATCAAGTGTCTGCTATCTTTTATTCCCGGACCAATCCTTGCGCGGCCTTTTGGTGACGTTTGTCTGTCAACCCCTCCTTTACAATCTGCTCTCTACTGTCCCTCGCTGTTTCAACCAATCCCAGCGCGGCACCTGTGACGTCAGTACTACTCCTGACTATCAACCCCTCCTTTACAAGAGTCGTTCCACACCCGCTGATTCAACCAATCCCAGCGCGGCGTTTTGTGACGTCAGCTCCCTCTCCGGCAACTGACCCTCCCTTTACAAAATCTTACGCAAACTTATTTTCTCTACAATTCTTAATTGAATTTCAGTAACAACATAAAACATTCGCTATCGTGCCAGTTTCTCTAAATTCGAAAAGATAGTTTTCTTTCACACTTAGTAAAACCTTTCCGTTTACTAAACATACACTACGAGTAAAACCCTTCCGTTTACTCTACACACAAGCTCCAGAAGTACCTGTTACTTCTTCAATGTTACCCTTTCTAGGTGATATAACATCAAATTTTCACCAGCATTCTTTTTTGCTATTATTCACACGCATAGATTCCCTAACCAGTACTGATAGTCCTGCTTAACTTTTCAGCACTATTTCTGCCTGACAGATAACCTCACTGCAGTATGGCTTCCACTTACCATCCGCTATTCTTTTTACCCCGGGGATTCTGGACAACATAAAACAAACTTTGAATACACGGATGTTAGTTCATAAAAATAAAATTCTCATTACCCAATTAACAAAGAGTAACCATCCTCTGATTACCAGAAAACTGATCCAGCGCGATATTAGCAAACAGCATTCATACACCAGATACTCACTTGGGCCCATACATTCATACTACGCTAATACTTACGCTGGGTTTTATCAGTTGTTACTCTTTATCAAAATCCCTGCTACCAATTACCTTCCGAATGAAGAGTAATGACTTACCAATGAATCCTTTGCTAATTGGGAAATTTAAAATGAGTGACATTCATTATAGTACATAATCCTGAAATAACCACTGAGTCAGGAAGTTTTAAAATGTTTATCTAAAGATTTAGCAGAATAAAATACAGAACCACACGGTACTTAATCGCATTACCCAAGATGAAGCATAGAATAACTATTGCTAATCAATGACGGTCCCTCAAAGAAGGAGAGGATAGAGACAGCAGCGCAACTAAAGGTTGCATTATATTTACCTAAGTGCGAGAACCAAACCCCTTGGCCAAGGAGTTGGAAAGAATAGGACCCAGGAAGGATGAAGAGCAAAGACCTCCTCCAGGATCAGGACAGGACCGGTGACCTCTCTACAACGACGCCTGCGTCGTTCCCCTCTCTGATACTCGACTTCTCCTCGATTCGCCCGTGTCTTCCTTCTAATGGACTCCGCCGCCCCTCCTCCAGGACCTCTCTGGACAGCGATTCAGTCTGCAATCGATCAGCTTGGCAGTCTGGAGCTAAGAGCTAACTAATTAGCTAATTCTATATCTATTATACCCTTCTACGCCCATGTACCTCCCCATAATGTTGCTAAAATATGGGACCATTACTTCTGATTGGACAGGGACAGGGGTGGATTCTCACACCATATTGATTTGTCTTGTATTTCTGAAGCCTATTGTTTTTAAACTACCGCCCCTTCAATTTAATACATTTGCTTTATTTCCCACCCGTCTCACGACAAAATTGACAATTTATTCATATAAAATGTTGCTTTCAACGAGAACATCTTGGTATGTAGTGGTGTCGGCCAGCAGGTCACGGCCTTGGGTGATGTCCAAGTTGGCTTCATCTTTTTCTTTCTCGTCTGCCTCTCAGGGCGCATGTGCGGAATCTTTGTCACACGAGCTTTCGGTTCACCAAAACCCAGGCCCAAGTTTACGAACTAATAAATGTCAAAGAAGAAAACATTAAAATCACAAATAAAATGTTTCACTGTATGCCCACTCTTTCTACTCTATTCCCATTTAATTATAAATTCTATCCCGCATTAGTAGCGTTAAAGAAACGACAGTTTGATAATGACATGAGAGCAAGCTGAAGCATGTGAAAACATCAAGCAGCCATTTTAATGCACACTGCGCAGAAGCAGAAATTTCCCACCAAGCAAAGAAAAACATCACAACACGTGATGTGGTTGGGACATGAGCATTAGGGTTCCCGCGCTTTAGCGGCCATTTTGGATTACAGACAAGCGTTATTCATTAGTAAAACACATAGGCAAGCATCCTTTCTATTCGTGTAGTGTATGCAAGGATTAGTAGAGACAATACAAGTTTAATAAATTAATACTATGAGGATGTTGCATACGAGCAAGTCTCATTTATGAGTCCTTGCTCCATCAACTCTATGGACAACTGTTGTGCTTCACAGGAGGATAAACTTTCCCCTTGATGTAGATCATCATGAGTCAGCTCCCCATACATCTGTCTCCATTTGTGGTCATCCTGGAGGCCCATTGTGCTGCATGTTCACTTTTATCAATTCCTCTGCAGCAGGTAGAAAACAGAGAACATCCCTTCCAAAGATTCCTAAGTGTCAGGCTCTTGTTGTTGTGGTAGCTGTCTGTCAGGATTCAGGTGAGACAGTAGATCCACGGGGACTGAAGGTGCTGGAAAATGGCTAGAGAACAGGTCGAGGGAGGCTGAGACATGATCAATAGTCCATTAACTGTTAGTGACCCTCATGTACACCCTTCCTGGGATGGAATTATTTCCATGGCAAGAGGGTGATCCAGCGCAATATTAGCCAATAACATTCATACACCATATACTTACTTGGGCCCATACATTCACTCTACACTAATACTTACGCTGGGTGTCAGATGTACTCTTTTATCAAAGTCCCTGCTACCAATTACCTTCTGATTGAAGAGTAATAACTTACCAATGGATCCTTTGCTAATTGGGAAGTTTAAAATGAGTGACGTTCATTATAGTACATAATCCTGAAATAATCACTGAGTTAGGAAGTTTTAAAATGTTTATCTAAAGTTTTAGCAGAGTAAAATACAGAAAACAAGGTACTTGATTGAAATACCCAAGAAAAAGCATAAAAATGATTTTGCTAATAAATGACGGTGTTTAAGGAAGAGGAGAAGATAGAGACAGCAGCGCAAGTAAAGGTTGCAGTATAGTTACCTAAATGCGAGAACCAAGCCCCTTGGGAAAGGAGTTGGAAAAGGTAGGACCCAGGAAGGATGAAGAGCAAAGACTTCTTCCAGGATCAGGACAGGACCGGTGACCTCTCTACAACGACGCCTGCGCCGTTCCCCTCTCTGATACTCGACTTCTCTCGATTCTCCCGTGCCTTCCTTCTAATGGACTCCGCCGCCCCTCCTCAGGACCTCTTCCGGACAGGAATTCAGTCAGCAACCGATCAGCTGGGCAGTCTGGAGTTGAGAGCGCTCTGGCAGTATGGACGCCTGTTCTTCGTGAACGCATGCTCTGACTAATTAACTAATGCTATATTCTATTATACCCTTCTACGCCCATATACCTCCCCTTAATGTTGCTAAAATATGGGACCACTACTTCTGATTGGACAGGGACAGGGGGTGGATTCTCGCACCATATCGATTTGGCCTAAATTGTAAAGCCTATTGTCTTTACGTTCCCTCCCCTTCAAATTAATACATTCGCTTTATTTCCCACCCGTCTCACGACAAATGTTATACATTTTACAGGAGAAAAGTAACAATTTGTCCACCGGAAACATTGGGTACATCATCTTCGGCCAATAGGTCGTGGCCTTGGGAGACGTCCAAGTTGACTTCACTTGGCAGGCATACAGGACACATGCGCAGAACCCTCTGTCTCTCGAGTTTCAAGACACCAACCCAGGCCCAAGTTTACGAATTACTAAAAGTGTAAGAAGAAAATATTAAAATCACAAATAAAAAGTTTCACTGTATACCCACTTTCCCTACTCTATTCCCATTTAATCATAATACTATCCTGCATTAGTAGCGTTAAGAAAACGACAATTTAATAATGACATGAGAGCAAGCTTAAGCATGTTAAAACATTTAGCGGCCATTTTAATGCACACTGCGCAGAAGCAGAAGTTTCCCACCAAGCAAAGAAAGACGTCACACCATGTGATCAGGTTGCGACATGCGCAATGAAGTTCCCGCGCTTTAGCGGCCATCTTGGTTTATAGACAAGCGTTATTCATTAGTAAAACACATAGGCAAGCGTCTATCCCTTCTGTGTTTGTGAATGCAAAGATTAGTATTGACAGTACAAGTTTAATAAATTAATACTATGAGGAGGATTGCATACAAGCAAGTTTCATTTTTGAAACCTTGCTCCATCAATCCCCTCTCTGATGGCGTTTCTGAGCCATCAAAATACTACCCTCAATCAGATGCCAACTTTTAGCAAATCGTTTCATTCTCATTTTTACTTTTTCTATTCTTACAGTCTCCTTTTAATTTCTTGTATAAATCACTTCTCCATTCTTCTAGTTCGATTTCATCTAGTTTTCTCTTCTTTCCTTTTCCTGTCACTTTATATGTTCCATTCTTTCTACAGCATTTGCACCATATTGTTATTGCTAAAATTATTATTGCTATCCCTGCTAAGGGTACTAGTATTTGACCTATAAGTCCTTTCCCTATATTAGCAAACCAGGTTCCAATTGACGAGATACTATTTGTCAATCTTTCCCATACACTATCAACTTCCAGTGGTTTTAGTTCTTTCTCAAGTTTAGTTATGTTCTGAATATATGTTCCAATTTCTGCACTCTTATCAGGAATATAAGTGCAACAATGTTTCGTCTTCAATAATTTACAGACTCCTCCTTCTTTTGCCAATAGAATGTCAAGAGCAAGTCGATTTTGCATCACCATAGATCTAATCGCAACCATCTCTGTATTAATCATTAGAAAACCTCCAGCAGTATCCGTTGATAAACGATCAACCACTGTAGACAATTTGCATATTTTCCTTGAGTTCAGAATTATTCCCACTGAAGGTATCAATGCACCAAATATATCACCTACAATTTCTGAAAAACTAGCTCTTTTACTACGTATTAATTCATTATTGTTTTCATTGCTTCCAGTGTTTCTTTTTACGTGGTATATCTTTGGAAAAACTATTCCAAAATAACAACTTCCATACCATCTTGCAGGAAGCCTAAAGTAAGCCTTATTCCCGCATACATAATAAATTCCAGGAAAAACTGTATCTGTTCCTCCTTTGAGTCCCCAACCTCCAATAATTAAAAAATTGTGTTCACATTCACTGGTACCGATGAAAACATTGTTATAATCAGTCTTTAACCTATGAAGACAAATTTTCCCTTTCTTTACAAAATCCAGAGCCATTGCAGCTTGAGCTTTACCAGGTGTATAACTCCCTTCTTTCTCCGCCCAAGGTGGCAACTGAGCCTTATGCTCTGAAGCTTTCTTTTGAAAATCATGTCTTCTATCTTCTACTAAATTCAAAAATATCTTTTCTTCTTCTAGTAAAGAACATGTTAGATTGTGTCTATGTGCATATGTTATGTCTATCGATTTCATTGTTAAGAAAAACTCTCCCATAAACTGTGCGTCTTGACTAGTAAGCACTGGGTTCATATTCTTGCGAATCGGAACCTCTGAAAATATCACATCTAAGTTTGAATAATAATACTGTAGCCTACCTGTTCTATAAAATAAACTTGTTAATACACTACATGAGATGCCATATGTCAGTGGTAAATGATGGTATGTTAATCCTTCTGCTACTGATTCAGGTAATTTCATACAGACATAACAATTACTAACTTCCATTGTGTCTACATACTGAAACAATAACTTTGTGAAAACATTTAAACTAGTGTCGTTATCAGCTATTTCATGATGAATTTCTGCCTCATCTTCTGCCATTAATTCTACTCTACTGCCCTTCATGTTTGCTGTCCTCCCTTTAGTTTCATTATTTATCTTCTTATCTATTATCATAAGGTAAGGAATTGCTACAATCAGGACTAACCATACTATAAGCACCAATACTAGACTACATATGCAGATTGCACAGCATCTCCTACAACAATTTCGTTTTGGTCTCCCAGTAACTCTATCATCAGGCATTTTTCGACAAGGAAGATTTCTCTTCTTATCTCTTCTTCTTTTCTTTAGTTGATTCTTTTGTTTAGTCAGGGTGGTCTTGTTTCTTCTTCGTATGTTAGTTCTGCACTTGTTCCTTCGCCACCACTGTCACTTGACTCTGAGCTTTCAAAATCTTCAAGAATGATATAAGTCCAGTCAGGACCCTTGAATTTGTTATTCACAAGTCTCAGTCTTTTACTTTTTCTTTTTCCTGACTTTTTCTCTTGTTCAGTTTGGCTTGTCACTTCAGGTACTTGTTCTGGATCTTCACTTCTGGTTGTTATGTGGTATTTTACTCTTTTAATGACACTTGGCCAATGATCTCCTTTTCTTGTTTTCTTTGTTGGCACTGTTTCTCTGTTTACGTCTTCAAAGATCTCGTTATTTTCACTGCTCAATACTGTTTTGTTTTCTTTGATTACTGCCTCTTTTGTTTGTTCTTTTTCAGGTCTGATTGGTTTCTTTTCAGTAGCTCCACAATGACTTTCAAGATGTTGGCTTTGTTCCTTTTTTATTTCTTTATGTTCATTTGTATTTACCCCTTTTTCTTTAGTGCATTCTTCTTGATCTAACTGCTTCTGATCAGGGCTTATTGCACTGTGAACTTCTGCAGCCTGACCTGATTCTTCTAAACCTGTCTTTCCCTGTGTAAAGTCAATTAAATCTTCACTGTTTTTAGTCCAATTTTCTTTCCCTATCTGATTTAGTTCAGGATCTTTTACTGTCTTGTTTTCTTGATCCCGAACTGTTTCTTCTTCACCTATCTGATCTTCTTCAATTTCCTCCAATTTTGTTTGATTTCTCGTTCTGTAATATACTTCAGGAACTTCTACCACTGGTATCCAATCCTGACTTGTGCTCGGTTGTTCTCCGTCAGCTTCTCTCGAACCTCTAGCCTGAGATTCCTCAGCTGGGCAACCTTCAGCTTCTTCAGTGATTGGCGTTGTCTGTAGATTCTCTTCTTCAGGTTCTGGTACTCTCTTTGTGTGGCTTACGTGAATCCAATTAGGAAATCTTGCACACTTCACTGCTGTATTGGTGGTCAATATAACTTGACAAGGTCTGCTCCACCTGGGTGATAGACACGTTTCTCTGGTGTGATTCTTCACTACCACCCAATCACCAGGATTCAGATCATGTTCTAGTTCAGGCTGCCTGGAAACTGCGTCTTCTCCAACCTGATGAGAGACAGAACGCACTAGGTCAGCCAATCCTTTGCAATAATCCAGAACCATATCATCAGATATATTTACTAATTTGTTTGTGGGAACATGTGTTTGTCTCATTGCTCTTCCCATCATTATTTCATGGGGGCTCAATCCTGTTGTTCTGTCAGGTATGCTTCTGATTCCCATCAAGACAAGTGGCAATGCGTCTGGCCACTCTAATGATGTTGATGCACACATTTTTCCCAATCTTGACTTTATAGTGCCATTCAATTGTT
Organism: Calotriton arnoldi; assembly: GCA_963921515.1. Lineage (NCBI taxonomy): Eukaryota > Metazoa > Chordata > Amphibia > Caudata > Salamandridae > Calotriton > Calotriton arnoldi. The sequence continues at coordinate 817,153 of CAWUFW010000565.1, read as the reverse complement.
CAACCACTCCAGAAGCCTCTGGGCGATATGCACAGTGCAATTTCTGTTTTATTTGAAATGCTTCACAGATTATCTGGATCACTTCGCTATTAAAGTGTTTTCCTCTATCTGATTCCAAAGATACTGGGAAACCAAACCTAGGTATGAGCTCACGTAACAACAGTTTTGCAACTGTAATACTGTCATTTCTCCTAGTAGGGTAAGCCTCCACCCACTTTGAAAACAGACACACTATAACTAGTACGTATTTTAGCCCTCTACATGGTGGTAACTGTATGAAGTCGAACTGGAGTCTTATAAATGGGCCCTCTGCCTTTCCAATTTTTCCAAACCCAATTATCGTTTTCCTGCCTGGATTATGCATTTGGCAAGTTAGACATCTCTGGCAAAGACTCTCTGCAACAGCCCTGAATTTGGGATTGTACCAATTTTGTCTGAACAGCCTAATCATTGCATCTCTCCCTATGTGTGTGTCTCCATGATGCATTCTGGCCATTTGTGAGAGTAAACAGTCTGGCATGACTGGTCTGCCATCTGCACTGATCCATACTTCATCTTCTCCTCTTTGGGAGCAACCCACTTTGATCCATACATTTTTCTCACTTTCATCAACCTCATCTTGCAATTTCTTCACCTCATTCCAAGTTTCAGGTGGCATATACAGCATAAGTTGGCAGCTGATTCCCATTCTTTCCACCCTCTTATTGACTGACGTTCTGGTTTTGGCACAATGTTGAGCCACCAAGTCTGCATATCTGTTGCCGACTACCACCCAGTCATCTCCTGACTGGTGTGCGGCACATTTCACCACAGCCAATTCTTTTGGTGATTGTATTGCTTCTAGCAATTCCCTTACAAATTGTCCATTTTTAATGGGGGATCCTGAAGAAGTCATGAAATCCCTCTGCATCCACAGTTGGCCAAAATCATGCACAACCCCGTAACCATATTGACTATCTGTAAATATGGTCACTCTCTGATTCCTCCCAATTTTGCAAGCTTTTATCAAAGCAATCAATTCAGCTACTTGTGCAGATTTTACTCCTGGTAAATAGGATGCTTCGACTATTCCAGTTAATTCACATACCGCATAGGCAGCAGTTAGTTTACCATCTTCATGTCTTTGACATGAACCATCGACAAATAGCTCCCTGTCTGGCTTTTTAAGAGGCTGTTCCTCTATGTCTGGGCGTGGTTTTGTACATAATTCTGTAATTTGTACACAATCATGTTCATCTTCTTCGTCATCTTTATTTGTTTCATGATATGGGTCCGGCAATAAAGTTGCTGGATTTATTATTGTACACCTTACCATGGTCACATTTTCAGCACCCATTATTATCCTCTCGTATTTAGTCAGCCGACTAGGAGTAAGATGCTGAGTTCGGGTTCTTGTCAACAGAATCACAACTGCATGTGGAACATACACTTTTACAGGATGTCCCATCACAATTGACTCGCTTTGTTCAATGCTCAAACAAGTCGCTGCCACTGCTTTTAAACATCCTGGCAACGCGGCTGCTACTGGGTCCAATGTAGCAGAAAAGTACGCTATAGGACGTCTGTCTAGTCCATGTCTCTGAGTTAGGACAGAAAGTGCACAGTTTTCTCTCTCTTGACAGAATAATGCGAATTCTCTTTTATAATCAGGCATGCCTAAGGCAGGTGCTGAACAAAGTGCGTTTCTCAATTTTATAAAAGCTTCTACACTTTCATCCTCCCACTCAACAGGGTCCTTTGCTTTCTTTTTCGTCATGTTAATTAAGGGCTTAGCTAACATGGAGAAATTTGGTATCCATTGTCGACAGTAGCCTACTATTCCTAGGAACATTCTCACTTGTCTTTGGGTTACAGGCATTTGCATTCTCTTTATTAATTCTACTCTTTCAGAGGTTATTCTTCTTTTTCCCCTCTCAATTTGATGTTCCAGATATTTAACAGCTGTCCTGCAAAACTGTAACTTTTCAGGTGAGACTTTATGCCCTTCCTCAGCCAAAAGATTTAATAATGCTATGGAATCAACAACACAGTCTTCTCTGGTGGTCGACGCCACCAATAAGTCGTCGATATATTGGACTAAGACTGAGCTTCCTGGCATCACTAGTTTTTCCAGGCACTTTTTCAGTATCTGGTTGAAGATGGAAGGACTTTCTGTGTACCCCTGAGGAACACGATTCCACACATAGACCTTGTTCTCAAATTTAAATGAGAAAAGATACTGGCTGTCTGGATGCAATGGTATTGAAAAGAATGCTTGACACAAATCAATTACTGTGAACCATCCTGCATTCCAAGGGATCTGGTATAGAATTACTGCAGGATTTGGTACTATGGGACAACAAGGTTCCACAATCTTGTTTATTTTACGCAGGTCCTGAACAATCCTATATTTTCCACTAGGTTTCTTTAGTCCCATGATTGGTGAATTACATGGGCTACTCATTACTTCTTTTAGAATGTTTTGTTTTACCATTCGATTGATTTCTTCAATGACTCCTGCTTTTACTTCTGCACTCATTTTGTATTGTTTAGTATTTGGGAAAATCGCACCTTCTTTTACAGTAATTTGAACTGGATCTATTTTTGCCATAAGTCCTGCTTCTTTTCCGGTGAAATCCCATACTATTTGGTTTACTGTACCTTTTAATTCTTCTGGCAACTCATCTTTTGTTATCAACGAAAACATTTCATCTATTTCTGTACCTTGTTTTGCAACCATAATTTTATATACATGGTCCTCATCTGGTGTCTGAACTGCCACACCATCTGGCGTGCAGAAAATTGTACAGTTCATTTTGCACAATAAATCTCTACCTAATAAATTCACTGGGCTAGAATCACACACTACAAATTGGTGCATTTCTCTGAAGTTTCCTATTTTGACTTCCATTGGTTCTGTAAGAGGTGTTCTAATTCTTTGATTAGCTACCCCTACTACTTGGATATCTTCACCCGAGAGAGGAAGGTCTGGGATGTCTGCTGATCTCACAGTAGACCTGGTAGCACCAGTGTCCAAAAGGAAAGTAATATCATTACCTTTCACATTTCCTTCAACATATGGACCAGACTGATCTACCTGTAAGGATGCGCCAAGTATGCACTCCTTCTTCCCCTCTCCTAGGCACCGTCATGAGTCGTATTTACAGTAATTGTCCTGCAAAAGAAATTGTGATGTCATATAATCATTCTTACCACTCCCTCCTGGGTATCCAATGTCTGTACCATGCTTTGCTCTGCTTACATTACCCTGAACAGGTGGAGGTGGTAATTGATTTTGGGGATTTACACCCTGCTGTGAATCGTTCTGCATCTGTGGATTTAAGTTTTGATTTGGGCCATTATTATTCCGAATCTTTTTACATTCATCCTTCCAATGCCCCAATTTTCCGCATCCATGACAAGGAAACTTCTTTTTAGCTTCTTCTCTACTCATTCGTCCTCTAAATTTTCCACCATTTCCCGTATCACCACTTGTTCCAGGATCTTTTGCTGGATTTTCACTCGGATTTTCCAAATTAATTCCCTGCTTCTCTGCCATTTTCACCTGAGCCCACATCACTTTTTCTTGTAATTTCTTGTGTCTATCCTCAATATAGTCTCCACAATATTTTGCATACTTCAGAATCTCATCTATGGGCTTTCCCTGCCAACACAGCATGTGTTGTTTAATCATCTGGCAAATCTCTGGCTTCAGACCGTAAACAAATCGATACACAAACTGACTCATGTTCTTGTCTCCAATGTCCTCAAATCCACTATACTGTTTAAACACCTGCAATAAACGCTCATAATAGGAATGTACTGTTTCACTGGCTTCTTGGGTAGTTCGATCTATTTTTACCCAATCTGTTTCTTTCGGTGGTATTTTCCCTTTCAGGTATGTTATCACCTGCTGATACTTTTTCATCACATCATTTGACGGGGCACCTGTTTTCGGATCTCTGGGATATTCATCACTAGGCCAATCGACTGTGATCTTACAATCTGTCCATAAATCGGCAGGTACCACTATGTCAAACAGACCATCCAAATCCTTCAACAATACCTTTGACACCTTCACAAACCTTTCAACCTGTTTGTACCATTCAATTGGTTTTTCTCTCAGCTTTGGAAAATCATTCGTAAATGACAAAATATCCTGTCTGCTGCATGGGACATGTACATATCCTCCTCCCGCAACTTCTCGCATTGGATACATCTGGTCTGCTTTTCCTGCTTCCTTCATCACATATTCTGATGCTGTTCTACTTGTTCGTGCTTCTTCCTTTTTCTTGGCCCACCTAGATCTCCATTTATCTAGATCTCCCCATTTTTTGTAAAACTAACATTAATTCTCTTATTTGCAGTCTTCTTCCAGATGCATTTATATTTTCTAAATCTTTGTCTGTAAATTCTGCTCTATAGGGTTTCTGTAGTACCTTTGATCTCCCTATTTCTATGCCCATCTGTAGTGCTAAATTGGACAATTTTTCATGGAATATCTTTACATTTCTAGTGATACTCCTGCACAAGAATAATAATTCTTCTTCATCATAGGTATTCAAGCGTTCTACTCCTACATTTCCTGCTATTATTTCTTCTAATTCAACTTTTAATTTATGGATATCCAGTACTTTTGGAGGTGTGCACTGTTTAACTGACCCTTGTACCCATCTTTCTAGATCTTCAGGTGTTACTATGGTAGCACTTTTTGTTCCTGATGAAGTTACTAAACTTACATCTTTTGAACCTCCAGGTACATCTTTTCTGGGAGTACTATTTTCAGAACCTCGAATAGGTAAATCCATGAGTGATATTGTGGATTCACAGTCACTAAATTGATCTTCAATTATAACTGGAGCTTCAGGTTTGGTGTTACTCACAGGAGTAGGTGTAAGTATCGGTTGAGGACAATTTCCCTGCGTACCATATAATGGAACTACTGGACCAATTGTTACAGGTATGGTCAACGAATCAGGATGTACTTTTATCTGAGTTATTTTCTGTATTAATTCTGCTCTGTTCTTTTCTAGGGCTTCTTTTTCTTTGTCATGAAGTATTCTAGTCGGGGTGAATTCATGCATTACCTTTGGTACCATTGGAGTTTGTGGTGGTGCACTAGGAGGGCATCCACTTGTCCCTTCCTGATATGGTGGGGGATTTCTTAACATTTCTTCCATAAATTCGTCTTCAGATTCCTCATTTCTCATTAAATGTTTTGTCTTTTCTGTACATTTGCCTCCTGATTTTTCTCCTTCTGTGAATAATGGATACAGTCCCTCTGTAATCATTGCCCTTCTCCATTGTTTCATCTGACCCTCTCTTGACTCACGTAAATATCTGGGGTAAAATCCTGGGTAACTCCTATTACTTCTAGATCTATCCCGCTCAAATGCCTCGGTTTCCCATTCTTCTAGAGCTTCATACTGGGTTAATCTAGGTCTGGGTTCTAAATCATTCATCCTCAATCTCAAGTTTTGAAGAATTCTTCCATTGAAGGTACCATTCTCGGGAAATGCTAATACTCCATCATTTTTGGTGTATTCTATCCAATTCTCCATCCATACACAAGTATGATAACCTCTCTCCATCATCATAAATGATGCTGGCGTTTTAGCTGGTGGAATAATAATTCCTTCTCTAGTTTTGATTGGTTTGTCCTTTTTAAAATAATTCTTAATCTTTTGTAAGAATGACATTTTTCTCCTTTCTCCGTACATTCTATCTAATCTTCTGTGTACAAAATTATATTCTGCAAAACCTAGGAATCTCCTATCCGGACGAGTTCCTGTTAAAATCGGATCACGTTTTAACATGCAATCCTTATCCACTAAGAATTTTGCTTCTATAATTTCGACCAATCAAATGTCTGCTATCTTTTATTTCCGAGCCAATCCTTGCGCGGCCTTTTGGTGACGTTTGTCTGTCAACCCCTCCTTTACAATCTGCTCTTTTCTGTCCTCGCTGGTTTAACCAATCCCAGCGCGGCACCTGTGACGTCAGTACTACTCCTGACTACTGACCCCTCCTTTACAAAGGTTTTCGCCACACCCGCTGTTTCAACCTACCACAGCGCGGCGTTTTGTGACGTCAGCTCCCTCTCCGGCAACTGACTCTCCCTTTACAAAAATTTACGCAAACTTATTTTCTCTATAAATCTTAATTAAATTTCAGTAACAACATAAAACATTCGCTATCGTGCCAGTTTCCACTAATTTTGAAAAGGATAGTTTCTTCCACACTTTAGTAAAACCTTTCCGTTTACTAATACATATACTACGAGTAAAACACTTCCGTCTACTCTTCACACAAGCTCCAGAAGTACCTGTTACTTCTCCAATGTTACCCTTACTAGGTGATATAACATCAAATTTTTATCAGCGTACCCTTTTTGCTATTACTCACACGCATAGAGTCCCTAACGAGTACTTGAAGTCCTGCTTAACTTCTCAGTACTATTTCTGCCTGACAGATAACCTCACTGCAGTATGGCTTCCACTTGCCACCCACTATTCTTTTTACCTACCTCGGGGTATTCTGGACAACATATAACAAAACTCAAAAATAAGCGGATGTTAGTTCATAAATAAAATACAAATAAAATTCTCATTACCCAATTAACAAAGAGTAACAAAAACTGTCCTCTGCTTATCAGAAAACTGATCCAGCGCAATATTAGCCAATAACATTCATACACCATATACTTACTTGGGCCCATACATTCACTCTACACTAATACTTACGCTGGGTGTCAGATGTACTCTTTTATCAAAGTCCCTGCTACCAATTACCTTCTGATTGAAGAGTAATAACTTACCAATGGATCCTTTGCTAATTGGGAAGTTTAAAATGAGTGACGTTCATTATAGTACATAATCCTGAAATAATCACTGAGTCAGGAAGTTTTAAAATGTTTATCTAAAGTTTTAGCAGAGTAAAATACAGAAAACACGGTACTTGATTGAAATACCCAAGAAAAAGCATAAAAATGATTTTGCTAATAAATGACGGTGTTTAAGGAAGAGGAGAAGATAGAGACAGCAGCGCAACTAAAGGTTGCAGTATAGTTACCTAAATGCGAGAACCAAGCCCCTTGGGAAAGGAGTTGGAAAAGATAGGACCCAGGAAGGATGAAGAGCAAAGACTTCTTCCAGGATCAGGACAGGACCGGTGACCTCTCTACAACGACGCCTGCGCCGTTCCCTCTCTGATACTCGACTTCTCTCGATTCTCCCGTGCCTTCCTTCTAATGGACTCCGCCGCCCCCTCCTCAGGACCTCTTCCGGACAGGAATTCAGTCAGCAACCGATCAGCTGGGCAGTCTGGAGTTGAGAGCGCTCTGGCAGTATGGACGCCTGTTCTTCGTGAACGCATGCTCTGACTAATTAACTAATGCTATATTCTATTATACCCTTCTACGCCCATATACCTCCCCTTAATGTTGCTAAAATATGGGACCACTACTTCTGATTGGACAGGGACAGGGGGTGGATTCTCGCACCATATCGATTTGGCCTAAATTGTAAAGCCTATTGTCTTTACGTTCCCTCCCCTTCAAATTAATACATTCGCTTTATTTCCCACCCGTCTCACGACAAATGTTATACATTTTACAGGAGAAAAGTAACAATTTGTCCACCGGAAACATTGGGATCATCATCTTCGGCCAAAAGGTCGTGGCCTTGGGAGACGTCCAAGTTGACTTCACTTGGCAGGCATACAGGACACATGCGCAGAACCCTCTGTCTCTCGAGTTTTAAGACACCAACCCAGGCCCAAGTTTACGAATTACTAAAAGTGTAAGAAGAAAATATTAAAATCACAAATAAAAAGTTTCACTGTATACCCACTTTCCCTACTCTATTCCCATTTAATCATAATACTATCCTGCATTAGTAGCGTTAAGAAAACGACAATTTAATAATGACATGAGAGCAAGCTTAAGCATGTTAAAACATTTAGCGGCCATTTTAATGCACACTGCGCAGAAGCAGAAGTTTCCCACCAAGCAAAGATAGACGTCACACCATGTGATCAGGTTGCGACATGCGCAATGAAGTTCCCGCGCTTTAGCGGCCATCTTGGTTTATAGACAAGCGTTATTCATTAGTAAAACACATAGGCAAGCGTCTATCCCTTCTGTGTTTGTGAATGCAAAGATTAGTATTGACAGTACAAGTTTAATAAATTAATACTATGAGGAGGATTGCATACAAGCAAGTTTCATTTTTGAAACCTTGCTCCATCAAGGGGTAGAGCCCTATTTGTTCCTTGTGGGAACTCAGTCCTCTCCCTGGCAGCGTTTTCTGTGTCTGCATTGGCTTTCGATTCTTGTTTAGTTAGCACTCGTTTTACATTCCTATACTGTTTGTTGTTTTCCTGTTTATGGTTCCCTTGATTCCCCTTAATTCCCTATCTGGAATTGTTGGTTGTGCTCTCTCTTCCCGCATTTCTTATACAGGCTTCCCCGTGTGTGTTCAACCACATTCAGAGGTCTGGACCGGATTCCAGGTCAGCTCTGGGCTCGTATTAGCACCATCCGCTGCTGAAGCCGGCATGGTTTATTTCAGATGTTATTTGTTCTTGTCCTCCAGCTGGTATATTGGACTTACTGTGTGCCCTCTCTCTTCAAGCTGGTTAGATCAGCATCTTGTTGTAACATCCAGGCAGAGTGGTGCTGTCCCTTAAAACAGACAAAACCTTGGAGATTGGGCTTCAGTCCGGACTTTTCTCTCTCTCGCTCTCGCTCTCGCTCTCTCTCTGGCTCTCGCTCTCTCTCTGGCTCTCGCTCTCTCTCTGGCTCTCTCTCGCTGTCTCTCTGGCTCTCTCTCTGGCTCTCTCTCGCTCTCTCTCTGGCTCTCCCATGTTTCTGTGTCTGGTGCTAACGTTCCATCTTGTTCACCAGCTCAGAAACTCGGGGGCAGCACGGTCTTTCAGTTGGATACACAATTCCGAAACTGGCACCCTCCCCAATCCATCTTTCCCCATTAGGAATACTCATCTGCCATAGAGCAAATAATTGAACTCTTATCTTCGGAAAAATGAGAGCCAGTGCTTGCCCAAGCATCAGTTGGAATTATGTGTGTGGATGACAAGTTACCTTACATTGAGGCAGATTCCACGCTGACGAAATGTTCATGAAATGGTTACCTCACCAGTACCAGGTGTAGTATTATGTTAATTTTAACAATGTGCTCACTGAGCAATCTGGTATTCCTCGAGAGGGTGACAACCCTTTTAATGTAGTCCACTCTAGTAAAAAGAAGTATACTACTGTTAGAGGCCTCCTTGCATTAACAGATTGTTCCCTGGATGATGAACTCCTTCTGTCGGAAGACAAACTTACCTTTTCTTGGAGATACAGGTTTAGCTGGTATGCCAGCAGTTTTATCCATGGTGGAATATACAATTCCTTTTACAGAAAGCCAATGGTGGGAAATACATGCTGTGACTTCAATATTGTGCCCTTTAGATTTATGTTTTGTGCTGTAAAAAAACACTAGCTAAAAAAGGCCTGGAGAACATGGACATCTGCAGTACTTGGTTCAGGAACATAGGCCCTACAGGTCCCCTTTAGTTTGTCATTTTGATTATATCTCCATCTACAGGACCATTGCTTACCTTGGGCCAAAATTTGTTTTTCAACATTACTGGTCTCAGTAATAAATGCTGTGAATTTGAAACCTCCCTTTTCCCCTCCCCTCTTCTGGTTTTCAGCTTTTCATTTCATCTAAGCGTCTAGGTAGTTGCGTAGTTGTAAGATGGGTGATAACAATCACTGTTATTTAAGTACCAGGACAGCGATGTTAGGTTGCTACGTTCTGTACGGATATTGATAATATTATAATATCAAGAAGCTATCATATTGTTTTGTAACAGATTAAGAAATCTGAGTCATTTCAGAGAAATATTTCATGCCAATATCCTGTTTGAGTTCTAGTTGCCGTAATACCGGACCCCACTTCATAAGAAAAATCCATGTAATGTAATTGATAACCTTATATGGCAACTTTTATTACCTCTGTGTTGGGGTCATACCACTAATGGTCTCATGAGAAAAAACAAAAAATGACAAATACAAGGCTTAATTTAATCTCCGACATTGGTTTTTACTCTGAGCCACATCCAGGTCCATTGTTTTTCCTCATTGTGCCATTACCGACAGGGACCAAACGTATGCAATCAGGTTTGGTCCTTCCTCAGTAGAAGTAATCTGGTCTAAAATGAGAGGTCATGTCCCCCTGGAAGGGAAACTAAAGTGGTTTTAGCCTTGTTGACATCATCAATGAGATACAGTGTGAGTTCTATAGCACAGTGAGCACAAGACCCACGTCTGTGCATGCCTGTCGCATTTGAGGCATCTAACCAAGAAATACAAAAGATTGATGGGTGGAATGCTTGACTTAATTTTATTCACTGCTAAATACTGTGCTGCATTACAGTTCATCTTTTGTTTGGCAATTGGGTCATTTTTCCCTTTGTTCGGCAACACCAGCGAAGTGTCAGCTTGAGTTCTTTGGCATATCAAGCTATGCTGATTTGCATAAGGTTGGCCTTTGTTTTAACTGGACAGTGTTTTGTGTTTTTAATGCAATAATCATACCCCACATTCTTGATATTAATAGGTTGGAATTTTTTTACAAACTCTCTCTCCTGGAGACGTGATTTTAAAAGACAGACGGGTACGCTTTGCACACACCAAATCAATCCACTCCTGGAAACACATATGCCTTTTAGTTAGTTCTGTGAATTTCCACAATGTATTGTCTTTGTTTATTTAAGCACAGTGTTGCTCAGACTTCAATTTAAAATTGTAGCCTACACTTTTAATTAAATAATGTAAGCCATAGGGTGCAAGTGGACCAAAAGACATTTGTCACTTGGAAGCAAAATAAGGAAATGTGTCATACCAAAATTTCGACCCGCTCTTCAATTCCAACAGTAGCATCGAGCATTGTCGCAGATCAGTGTAACCCTTTCTCTCAAAATAACCACTGTACGAGGATAAGAAGAGCTCAGCTGTTTTGCAGACAGATTGATTTCAGGGGTGACTGCTCTCCTGAGTATCAGTTAAATGCTTGCAAAGCCTTCGAGTGTTGCTGCTTTTCCTATACTAAGAAGAGCGAGTCTGACTCTTGAGAGCAAAAAGTGACAAGTCAGCTGGTCAACACACACAAAGTAAGATATGTACCAAAGCTGGATCCACTCTCTAATGGAGGCATTCATAATTTCTGAGGTACACTACAGGAAGACCGCTGACAACTGAGTAGTAATAGGATTGTGGGTTCTTGGCATCTTACTACATATGCTATATGTAATTTATCAGTCTGACTCCAGCCTTTCTTTTTTGATTTTGTTATCCTTCTACCAATGCTCTCTGTTCAACTATTCTTCATTTTTTACTGTGTGTCACATTACTTTTCACCAAGCTCCTATTGACCATCCTTCTGTTTCTTCATTGGCCTACTCTAGTTCCCCCTATCATTTACCATTAATAGTCTAAGCAGAAATGTTCTGGTGAGTTCCTCCAAATTTGGACCAGCTAAAATGTATGATGAAATATAGTGCAACATGTTGTGTAATGCTTTATTTTCCATCACAAATTCTCCATCACAGGATAGTATTCGTAAATTATCTCAACATATGCGGGTATCCCGGGGCACTTTTTTGAACAGAGAGAAAAACTAAAATTATTATTTAAAAAAGCCTTTCTAAATGCAACATGATATTTTCTTTTTATCTTTCAATAAAAGCATAAACGCATAATTAAAACATTGACCATTAAAATGGATTTGAAAGTGTATGGAACAGCGTTGCTGCCCAAACCTTTTACAAGAGAGAGATGATTACAGGAAACCGTTTCCATTGCACACTGCATGGCATGGAGAAAACTCTGCACTTTCTCTGTGAGGCAGCCTAGGAGCTCCACAGCCCCTAGGCTCTCCATTTATTTTTAACATGCCAGGCCCAGTACAAAAAACATGCGTACCTGAGTAGGTGTGACTTACTCTTGACTTAACCTTCAGTTGCACATACTGAGGCAGAAGCATTAAGAATAAGGCCTTGTTTTATTAGGGTTCATAAACACAGGACACCCGTTCAGATTGTTTTACACAAAACTTTGCTTTCAGTGTTTTATTTTGTCACTTAACACAGTGGGCCTGATTCACAGAGGTATTTGCGCATCTGAGTTTTACTTAGATGCGCAAACAGCATTTACTTGTGCAAATTCTCATCTGTGATTTACAAAATGTGGATTTTCACTTTTTATTTTCACACACTTAACTCTGTCCCTATGGCAGTATTTTTGTAGTAGAAATGTACCTTCTACATTCTGCCCCTTGCCATCCATCTTCTCTAGTACCTTATTACTCAATTGTCTTGCACAGGATCCATCATATCTATGTAAATCTTTTCCAATGGCATTTTGGGACACACCACGGGCATACAGAGGGTCTCAAAGTTATTTTAGCTTTGTCAGATGCGATGCGCTGCCTAATCTTCTTCTGAACGTCTTTAGCTAAACCAGGCCTTCAATTCCTTTTTAGGTCTCGCCCTGAAAGCCAGCGCTTCAGCGCTGGCTCTGGGCGAGACATTTTGTAGTGGGCTTGCAGAAATGCGACCACAACTTTTGGCTGGCCTAGAGCATGCGAGTACGCGCACAGTAACGCGCATTCCTCGCATGCTCCAGGGCCATATGTCTTTCCTCTCACTTGCTCCTCCCCCTCCCCCACCACAGAGCGCTTCTCGGGGCCGCGCGGCCGTGTCACTTTCACGGCCGCGTGTCACTTGCTCTCCCGCTCCTCCCCCACCACAGAGCGCGTCTCACACGGCTGCGCGGCCAATGCTTTTTTGTGTTCCACCACTGATCATCTACTACGACCCCCCCCTCCCGATAACAGCACTGCTGTACTTACAACTACATAAACTAGTAGTAAGAACGGGAAAGAGCCCATTTTACCCAGACACGAGGGGCTGTAGTGAAACGGCAAAATCGCTTGAACAAAGTGTTTTTAAGGCTGACAATTTAGTTCCTAAACCTACATCTGCATATGTTTTTTCACTTTGCCAAACAAACTAACGCAGTGCAGTGGTGGAAAACAGAGTGAGTCTGGAAACTATGATAGTGGTAGACTTACTGCCGCGCCACACGGACGTTTGGAAACTGGTATGAGTAAGAAATTTGCCAGATACATTGGCATCAAACTACGCACTTTCCCTACTAACCGGACAAGTGCGAGGAATGAAAAAGATGCCGCAACACGCAACTCTGACACATATTATCACTTTATTAACATTTACTTCTACTGCGTGAATATACACAGATCAATACCGTTTGCAGGAGACACTGAATGTATGTCATCTAAGTTTACCGCAATATGACACATTTACTGCTTTGCTAATCTGAAGGCGTTCCGCTGTTGCCCTGTGCATGGCCTGCGTGTGTTTGACAGTAGTTTAGCGCCCTCTTGTGCACCTAAACGGTATTTATTGAAGATATGTGTGATCCCTGCATTCCTTCCCATTGTTATACCTATTGACAATGTTTCACCTACGTATTACATGTATGATGTTTGATATTGCGGAGGACATTTCTGTGTCTGTAATGGAGTTTATTTTTTAGCGTAATTTTTTCATTTTTGATTTTATGAGTATAAATGTACATACTTTTGATCTGATATACAAACACACCCACACAAGTGTGTTATTACCCAAACGTTACCATTTTCTCAGCTTCTGATACCGGACCGCAGTATAGCAAATAGTACTCAATCGGTCACAACGTGACTATTTTAACAAGCATTGGCATAGCCAATAGGTCTCGCCTTTGGGACCTTATAAGTGTTTAGCCATGCAACAGTTGATGTTGTTGCACCAAGGATATTGTGCTGCATAACTAAATACTTATAAGGTCCCAAAAGCGAGACCTATTGGCTATGCCAATGCTTGTTTTTTTTTTATATAAACAAGTTCCTTGCACCGTTTGTAAAACACATCTAGTGCCCAATGTCTCAAACTCTCTGGGAGTCTATATATCCACCTCTCATCAACAAAACATCCTATATATATTCTTCACCTCCCAAAAACGCTTTTAAATCCTTTCCAATTCCCTTCTTTTCTGGGCACCGTTCCTCAATTTCTTTTTTTAGCTGCCCATCCACATCAGTTCCTGACTGGCGAAGATATTGAGTGGAGTTGAAGGCAGTCATAATTGCTGACTGCCCTCAACTCCACACACTACATTTGCCAGTCATTCACTGGAATTTCCATAGCAGATAAGGCAGGGCATGTAGTCCGAAAAATCCACAACGTTGGTTCCTCACCCCTGTAACGTACTGTACAACATAAATCTAATCTTGCAGTCTCTTTGACATCCAGCCAACACATAGAGAAGAGCTATACAAATCACTGGTGCTGAGAAGCTTTGTTAATGGCTTCTTGTCCGAACATAACACTGTGGATAAACCCTTCACAAAAGATCTAAAGTGGTCAAGACTGCGTGCACATGCTACACCCCCCCCCTCTCAGTCTGTAACAGAATATTTCTCTTCTGTGTGAGTCAGAGAGTGTGATGTGAGGGTGAGAGTAGCTCCTAAGCCTCTCCCACAGACATCCACAAATATAATACATTTATCCTTTAGTATCAAAACCTCTCAGTGGTGGGTCACTGCTTATTTCAGCTTTTGTACTGCAAACATCGATTTGAGACTCCAGTGTCCATTTACTTTGTTCTTTAGCAGTAGCCTGATAGAATACGTTTTCATGGCAAAATTATTTCCGAACTTTGAATACAAATCTGCAGGGCCCTTGTATCATTTAATCTTTGAAGCCGCCAGATCTATCTTTAATCTCCACAACTAGCTTTCTCTTTGGCCTGATTCCATGTTGTCCGACCTCATTTCCCAAATAAGTCATAATTTTCACATCAGATTTATAGCTGTTTTATTTAGGTGCCAGTCACTTATTTTCTAAAACTCTCAACTCCTGCTTCAACCTCACATCATATTCCTTCTTCTTTGCCATCAAAAGGATGTCCTCCTTAAAGAAACTTTTCCTGCTTGGTCTTTAAACCGTTCAGCCATCCCCTGTTAAAATACGGGACCAGGTAACGCTAGTCCAAGAGGTACTCGCCTAATTTAGAAACATCCTAAGGAAGTAGTGAAGGTTGGGAAATTCCTGCATTTAGGATGGAGGGGCAGCTGATAATAAGTGGCTGACTAGTCAACTGTGGGAAACTAGTGGATGTGCTTTGTTTTTGAGAACATCTCATCTATCTTCGGCAAGAGAAACTTGTCCGCAAGATTATTATTGTTGAAATCTCTTGAGTTGATGCACAGCCTCACCTTGCTGTTTGTCTGTCTGGCCATCACTAGGGGTTAAACCCATTCAGAGGACTCTGCTCGCTCTATAGCAGCTTCCTGTAATTTGTATAACTCTTGGGTCAAATCCTCCCTAATTTTCACCAGAACACTCTTCACCTTATGAATTAACGGAACTGCCTTTACCTTCTAAATGATCCCATATGAAAACCCCTCAGTTTTCCTACGTTTCCTTGGCAACTGCCTCATCATTCTTATTCCAGTATCTTTGCTTGTCCCTACAGTTAAAACCTATTCAAGGCTATCGGGATCCAATACTATATCTAATGCCCCCTGATTCATCCAACCAAGTACTGATGGCCCTGTAACAGCCACACATTGTTTTCCTTCCTCTCTTCTTTTCTTAAAATCGAAAGTTAGTTGTCTTAGCCCTAGCATTGATCTCCCCTGAAACACTCTAGTTTGTTGTCAGAGAGTAGTAAAACTTCACCAGGTTTTCCTACAACTCTCTCCTTCTGGACATAATTATTAACAATACTATAAGGAGAGCCTGAATACGCGGAGATTTTAATTTTGATTCCCTAACTTCATCGCGCACACATTTTTTTCTTCACTACACCATTTATCCCCACAGTATCTTCTCACCTAAGCAAAACACATTCTGCTCACTTCTTTCTTATGATTCTGAACTACCTGTACTAGACAGTTGTGCTTCTGTTACACTTTCTTCTTCCTGCCGCATACTCTGACTAAATGGCTAGTTGCTCCACATCCTGAGGACTTTTAAGTGCAGGACATTTTCTCCTGTAAGCCAGATTGTCTGTACGTCCACATCTGTATCACCTACCACCTGCCTCTACACATCCCCATCATATTTATATTGTCCTTAATTGGGTTTTGTCTTCCACTTTTGTTTTACTTCACCTTACTTACAAATTGTATTCCCTCCATTTTCTCTAGCACTGCTTTGGCACATCTACCCATTAACTCATTTTAACGTACAATGGTTATCATATCTTTAAGAGAAGTTTAAGCATTTTACCCATAATCTATCCTGAATATTAAGATTATTCGTATGCATGATGATGTGATCCCTCAAAAGCTAATGTTGAAGGTTTCCAAATAAACAAGTTAAAGCTGATTTTTTAAAGCAGAAACAAATCTGTGTTCTCTTTTGTCTCCTGCCCCATTTGAAAACTCTTGTATAAGTCTATGGCCACACATACTGTGGGTGTATAGTATTTCTTAAGATCCTCTAAATCATGCCTGAAAACATCTCCTTGACCTGCAGTTGTGGATTTCTTCTCGATTTTTACAGTAAACCTTTATTCCACCTGGTCCTAAACAGGGCAGCAAGATGTTTTTCTTTGTTTCATATCGTCATCTTGGAATGTAGTTGTGTAATCGATGAAATATTCCCTCCATTTTTCCCATTACATGACTGGTTCAGTATGGGAAGGGAGGAAAGTTTGAGGTGGTCCTAAATTTATTAACTGTGCTGCGCACATGACGAGTGCATGTATAAGAGAATATATTTAACTTGCAGAAGGACTCGATGTACTACTTTTAGTCGTTTTTGTATCTCACTGTTTGGTCAAAGATTTTTTTTTTCCACAAGGAAAGTCAGTATCAAAACACTGTATAAGTGTTCCACAGTTCACTGGTATTGGCTATTTATTACACATTCACACTAGAAATTGTTTCTAGAAATTTTAATTTGTTGGAAGTGTCGAGTTTTGAGAACTTCATTTGTTGTGAGCGTTGTTTTCGATCTCTTCTTATTACTCCAGCCCAATACCTTGAGCGCCACCTCCATCACAGATAACCATGATAAAGGGCCGCCTCTAGAGCACAGGAGTGATGTCCTTAAACTACCACCCGCAGCATGTCCCTATGTCCTAGTCTTAGCGGGTGTTCCCCCTTTAAGAAAAAACCAAACTGAAACTTGGGACCAATTGCGGAATAAAAGCGTTGATTGGGTAGTTAAACATAAAGGCTTTAGGGTGGCAAATATCGGTGAAATATTAATGGTGCGTAGGGTGGGCTGGGTAGGACCCTCACAAAAGAATATCAAAGGGGACTGCGTTGTTAATAATTTTAGACGACCGCTACTGGTAAAATCGTTACTGTCAGTACAGGAATCTAATAATAATTTCCCAACCCTCTTTTGGTCGCTGCCCCTAGGTTTTTTCTATAAACCAATTCCGGGCCCAAACATCTCTGTTATCCCCCACACACCATGCATAACAGGTTCTCTGCTTTGTCTGGCTTAGATAGCCTGGACTGACTGTCTCCCTCTTCAACACCAGCTGCACCTGCTATTACTGGACCCTTGTCAGAACCTCCTGTTGTTGCTACCCCTGAACTAGATGATTCAAATCTGCAGGTGCTTAGCTGGAATGTTGCAGGCCTAGCTTCTAAGCTATGCACTACAGACTGGGTTAATGCAGTCCGAAAATATGACATCTTAATGTTCCAGGAAACATGGTGCACAAAGGAACTATTTCTAGAAGGCTTCGCTTGTCTTAATAGTATTGTACCGAGCCCTAAAGTAGGCCGCCCATCAGGTGGACTCTCAACCTGGATTAACATCTCAGCAGGTGGGAGCATAAAGTCTCTTGTGACAAATAATGATAAATTTCAAGCTACGATTTATACACGAGGGGTGGCAATTTGTTTTATTAATTTTTACAACAATGATTTTATAACATCACCTAATACGAATTTTATTAATTTGTTTGAGTTTATTGTTAATTTACAAAACCAGAATGTGTATGATAAACTGATTGGAATCTGTCTGGGCGGTGATTTTAACGCCAGACTCCCTAAGGAAAATGGCCCAACCACTATTCCTTTGGCGTTTGAACCTTTATGTAAAAGAGGGATGGAACTATTAGATCACTTGTCCATCTGCAACTTACTTAATGTGATGGAAATAGCGGATGTACATCAAAACAAAAATCGTCTAATACCCACTTATAGGGGTCGTGGCAGTGCCTCCATCATCGACTATGTCATCGACTATGTCTTTATATCTGCCTCATTGGAGGATTTTTTAGTAAAGGCAGAGGTCTTGCGCACCACGCAGGGCGATCATAACCCAATTTTAGCAACAATCAGATTTTCCCCTAGACCGAGCCTTGTCAAAGAGCCTGGGGCAAGTAATTTGGCGGCCTCGACAGACAAACTAAGAGTAATTTGAAAAGGCATTGATAACAAAGCCTTATTTGCCAATATGATAAAACTACACTCACAGCTCTTGAAACTTGTTTGTCAATTAGCGATTCTAACCCAAAGATTATTGAGGGGTTTAGTAGCCTATGCGCTGGTATTAAACAAATGATTTCCAGACCAGCGTTAGACACCAGCAAGAAACCTAGAGATGGTTTAATGGCACTTGCTCGCAAGCAAACAGAGAACTGCGTGTAGCACTGGCGGCTACACCCAGGGACGTAACTCTTGTTAAGTTATTACGCTCCCGTTATAAAGAAGCAGCCAGGCAACGAAAAGACGAGCTTCTAAAAGAACGCTGGGACAATCTTGCCTGTGCCGCTACACTCAACGACGGAAACGGTTTCTGGGCAGCAGTCAAAGCCATGAGATCTATGGGCCTTACCCTTACCCCCTAAGTTGCAATATAACCAGTGAATCATGGGAAGTACATTTTTCTAGGATCTACACAGCCCCGCCCCAGACTGAGGACATATTAAATAGCCCTTCAGCTAGTAGGGTTTTTATATCGGTGTCAGAAGTTGAGGATGCCATACACCAAAGCGTAGGCAACAAAGCCCCTAGGGCCGGATGGGCTTTCTATCGATTTTATTAAACACGAACCGGACTTCTGGGCACCCCTTTTACTCAATGTTTTTAATAATTTAACAAGCACTTTTATCCCAAGCACCTGGTCTACTAGTATCATTGTGCCCATTTTTAAAAAGGGAGACCGATCCAACCCCAGCTGCTACAGACCGATCTCCCTGATCGATAACACTCTAAAGATCCTCGGGAGGGTCGTGTTTAACAAAATAAGGACCTGGGCCGAAAGGGAACAAATTTTAAATCGGTGTCAGCTGGGTTTTAGAAGTAAATTGGGAACAGTAGAACAGTGCCTTAATTTAAATCTGATTGTTGGCAAGTATACGATAGCGCAGAAGTCACCTATTTATTTAGCCTTTATGGACCTCACCTCCGCTTTTGATTTTGTCAACAAGTCACGCTTGTGGTCGGTCCTTTTAAACTACGGGTTGGACGAGGCCTTAGTTTATTTTTTGGCATACTTGCACAGGGACCTGAAGGCACGGGTAAGGATTAGTAATGACTGGGAAGTCTCAGGGGACATCATTATTGGTAGAGGGGTCAGACAGGAATGCGTACTGGCCCCTCTCCTATTCATTCTTTACATAAACGAATTACATAATGTTCTATCAGAACTCACTAATGATGTACCAAGAATTAACGGTAATGTACTCCCCGCCCTTTTATATGCGGATGATGCGGTCCTAATGGGCCGCACTCCGAATGCACTACGCACTTTAGTTGGGGGTTTTGTAGCCTTTATGGCAGACCTAGACCTCTGTACTAATTTTAAGAAATCCTTTATAATGACCTGTGGCCCAAGAAAACACTGTATTAACTCAATAACCTTAGATTCTGAATGTTTATTACGCACTCGCACTTTCCCATATTTGGGTTTAGTCTTCTCTGATACTGGGTCTTGGGCAGCTCATGCTGCCCATAGTAGAAGTAAGTTCCTAAAAGCGACTAATTCGATCTTGAGCCTTCCTCAACCAAAACAAGCAGAGGTAGTCCTACCCATAATTAAGATCTATAAATCGTAGTGCATTCCCACCGCCACATATGGCGCTGAAGTCTGGGGTTTTATAAATTGTGGTGGGATCCAAAGAGAGGAGAACAGATTTTGTAGGAAACTTTTAGGGGCTCAAATCTCCTCCCCAAACTTTGTGTGTCATAAGGAACTAAACTTGCATTATATAGAAGATTTTATTAGGTCACGTCCAGCTATATTTTGGCTAAAAATTTGGCAAAACCCTGCAGCGACCCTGACAAGGGAGATTATTGTAGACTGCCTTAACTGCGATAAGGGAGTGCGGATAACCTGGCTTTCCGCTGTTAGAAAAAGTCTAAGCAATACCAAAGGGGATGATGGACGGAGCGCTAGAGCAAATCAAACACTCACCCCCAGTCAACTGATCTGGGTTTAATCCATCATCATTCTTTAGCTCACTCCACCACCCCAGTTCAGACATGGCCATATGCAAATCAGTCTGACCCTGTGCCTCACGGGAACAGTCCAGCCCGAACTGCCAAGCCATGTCTTCCCTGGACGGGAAACAAGCATCCTGGGACCGGTTTCGGGTTCATAACCCTCATCAGCCAGGCTATCTTGAATCCAGTGGCAAAGTGAGCAAGGGACCCACGTCCGGGCATACCCTGCCAACTTAGGGCGAACAAGCGATACCAAAGGGGATGATGGACGGAGCGTTAGAGCAAATCAAACACTCACCCCCAGTCAACTGATCTGGGTTTAATCCATCATCATTCTTTAGCTCACTCCACCACCCCAGTTCAGACATGGCCATATGCAAATCAGTCTGACCCTGTGCCTCATGGGAACAGTCCAGCCCGAACTGCCAAGCCATGTCTTCCCTGGACCGGAAACAAGCATCCTGGGACCGGTTTCGGGTTCATAACCCTCATCAGCCAGGCTATCTTGAATCCAGTGGCAAAGTGAGCAAGGGACCCACGTCCGGGCATACCCTGCCAACTTAGGGCGAACAAGCGATACCAAAGGGGATGATGGACGGAGCGTTAGAGCAAATCAAACACTCACCCCAGTCAACTGATCTGGGTTTAATCCATCATCATTCTTTAGCTCACTCCACCACCCCAGTTCAGACATGGCCATATGCAAATCAGTCTGACCCTGTGCCTCATGGGAACAGTCCAGCCCGAACTGCCAAGCCATGTCTTCCCTGGACCGGAAACAAGCATCCTGGGACCGGTTTCGGGTTCATAACCCTCATCAGCCAGGCTATCTTGAATCCAGTGGCAAAGTGAGCAAGGGACCCACGTCCGGGCATACCCTGCCAACTTAGGGCGAACAAAGCGATACCAAAGGGGATGATGGACGGAGCGTTAGAGCAAATCAAACACTCACCCCCAGTCAACTGATCTGGGTTTAATCCATCATCATTCTTTAGCTCACTCCACCACCCCAGTTCAGACATGGCCATATGCAAATCAGTCTGACCCTGTGCCTCATGGGAACAGTCCAGCCCGAACTGCCAAGCCATGTCTTCCCTGGACCGGAAACCAGCATCCTGGGACCGGTCTCGGTTCATAACCCTCATCAGCCAGGCTATCTTGAATCCAGTGGCAAAGTGAGCAAGGGACCCACCTCCGGGCATACCCTGCCAACTTAGGGCGAACAAGCGATACCAAAGGGGATGATGGACGGAGCGTTAGAGCAAATCAAACACTCACCCCAGTCAACTGATCTGGGTTTAATCCATCATCATTCTTTAGCTCACTCCACCACCCCAGTTCAGACATGGCCATATGCAAATCAGTCTGACCCTGTGCCTCATGGGAATAGTCCAGCCCGAACTGCCAGCCATGTCTTCCTGGACCGGAAACAAGCATCCTGGGACCGGTTTCGGGTTCATAACCCTCATCAGCCAGGCTATCTTGAATCCAGTGGCAAAGTGAGCAAGGGACCCACGTCCGGGCATACCCTGCCAACTTAGGGCGAACAGAGCGATACCAAAGGGGATGATGGACGGAGCGTTAGAGCAAATCAAACACTCACCCCCAGTCAACTGATCTGGGTTTAATCCATCATCATTCTTTAGTTCACTCCACCACCCCAGTTCAGACATGGCCATATGCAAATCAGTCTGACCCTGTGCCTCATGGGAACAGTCCAGCCCAAACTGCCAAGCCATGTCTTCCCTGGACCGGAAACAAGCATCCTGGGACCGGTTTCGGGTTCATAACCCTCATCAGCCAGGCTATCTTGAATCCAGTGGCAAAGTGAGCAAGGGACCCACGTCCGGGCATACCCTGCCAACTTAGGGCGAACAAAGCGATACCAAAGGGGATGATGGACGGAGCGTTAGAGCAAATCAAACACTCACCCCCAGTCAACTGATCTGGGTTTAATCCATCACCATTCTTTAGCTCACTCCACCACCCCAGTTCGGGCTGGACTGTTCCCTTGAGGCACAGGGTCAGACTGATTTGCATATGGCCATGTCTGAACTGGGGTGGTGGAGTGAGCTAAAGAATGATGATGGATTAAACCCAGATCAGTTGACTGGGGGTGAGTGTTTGATTTGCTCTAGCGCTCCGTCCATCATCCCCTTTGGTATCGCTTTGTTCGCCCTTAGCTGGCAGGGTATGCCCAGACGTGGTCCCTTGCTCACTTTGCCACTGGATTCAAGATAGCCTGGGTGATGAGGGTTTTGAACCCGAAACCGGTCCCAGGATGCTTGTTTCCGGTCCAGGGAAGACATGGCTTGGCAGTTCGGGCTGGACTGTTCCCATGAGGCACAGGGTCAGACTGATTTGCATATGGCCATGTCTGAACTGGGGTGGTGGAGTGAGCTAAAGAATGATGATGGATTAAACCCAGATCAGTTGACTGGGGGTGAGTGTTTGATTTGCTCTAGCGCTCCGTCCATCATCCCCTTTGGTATCGCTTTGTTCGCCCTAGTTGGCAGGGTATGCCCAGACGTGGGTCCCTTGCTCACTTTGCCACTGGATTCAAGATAGCCTGGCTGATGAGGGTTTTGAACCCGAAACCGGTCCCAGGATGCTTGTTTCCGGTCCAGGGAAGACATGGCTTGGCAGTTCGGGCTGGACTGTTCCCATGAGGCACAGGGTCAGACTGATTTGCATATGGCCATGTCTGAACTGGGGTGGTGGAGTGAGCTAAAGAATGATGATGGATTAAACCCAGATCAGTTGACTGGGGGTGAGTGTTTGATTTGCTCTAGCGCTCCGTCCATCATCCCCTTTGGTATCGCTTGTTCGCCCTTAGTTGGCAGGGTATGCCCAGACGTGGGTCCCTTGCTCACTGTGTCACTGGATTCAAGATAGCCTGGCTGATGAGGGTTTTGAACCCAAAACCGGTCCCAGGATGCTTGTTTCCGGTCCAGGGAAGACATGGCTTGGCAGTTCGGGCTGGACTGTTCCCATGAGGCACAGGGTCAGACTGATTTGCATTTGGCCATGTCTGAATTGGGGTGGTGGAGTGAGCTAAAGAATGATGATGGATTAAACCCAGATCAGTTGACTGGGGGTGAGTGTTTGATTTGCTCTAGCGCTCCGTCCATCATCCCCTTTGGTATCGCTTGTTCGCCCTTAGTTGGCAGGGTATGCCCAGACGTGGGTCCCTTGCTCACTTTGCCACTGGATTCAAGATAGCCTGGCTGATGAGGGTTTTGAACCCGAAACCGGTCCCAGGATGCTTGTTTCCGGTCCAGGGAAGACATGGCTTGGCAGTTCGGGCTGGACTGTTCCCATGAGGCACAGGGTCAGACTGATTTGCATATGGCCATGTCTGAACTGGGGTGGTGGAGTGAGCTAAAGAATGATGATGGATTAAACCCAGATCAGTTGACTGGGGTGAGTGTTTGATTTGCTCTAGCGCTCCGTCCATCATCCCCTTTGGTATCGCTTTGTTCGCCCTAGTTGGCAGGGTATACCCAGACGTGGGTCCCTTGCTCACTTTGCCACTGGATTCAAGATAGCCTGGCTGATGAGGGTTTTGAACCCGAAACCGGTCGCAGGATGCTTGTTTCCGGTCCAGGGAAGACATGGCTTGGCAGTTCAGGCTGGACTGTTCCCATGAGGCACAGGGTCAGACTGATTTGCATATGGCCATGTCTGAACTGGGGTGGTGGAGTGAGCTAAAGAATGATGATGGATTAAACCCAGATCAGTTGACTGGGGGTGAGTGTTTGATTTGCTCTAGCGCTCCGTCCATCATCCCCTTTGGTATCGCTTGTTCGCCCTTAGTTGGCAGGGTATGCCCAGACGTGGGTCCCTTGCTCACTGTGTCACTGGATTCAAGATAGCCTGGCTGATGAGGGTTTTGAACCCAAAACCGGTCCCAGGATGCTTGTTTCCGGTCCAGGGAAGACATGGCTTGGCAGTTCGGGCTGGACTGTTCCCATGAGGCACAGGGTCAGACTGATTTGCATTTGGCCATGTCTGAATTGGGGTGGTGGAGTGAGCTAAAGAATGATGATGGATTAAACCCAGATCAGTTGACTGGGGGTGAGTGTTTGATTTGCTCTAGCGCTCCGTCCATCATCCCCTTTGGTATCGCTTGTTCGCCCTTAGTTGGCAGGGTATGCCCAGACGTGGGTCCCTTGCTCACTTTGCCACTGGATTCAAGATAGCCTGGCTGATGAGGGTTTTGAACCCGAAACCGGTCCCAGGATGCTTGTTTCCGGTCCAGGGAAGACATGGCTTGGCAGTTCGGGCTGGACTGTTCCCATGAGGCACAGGGTCAGACTGATTTGCATATGGCCATGTCTGAACTGGGGTGGTGGAGTGAGCTAAAGAATGATGATGGATTAAACCCAGATCAGTTGACTGGGGGTGAGTGTTTGATTTGCTCTAGCGCTCCGTCCATCATCCCCTTTGGTATCGCTTTGTTCGCCCTTAGTTGGCAGGGTATACCCAGACGTGGGTCCCTTGCTCACTTTGCCACTGGATTCAAGATAGCCTGGCTGATGAGGGTTTTGAACCCGAAACCGGTCGCAGGATGCTTGTTTCCGGTCCAGGGAAGACATGGCTTGGCAGTTCAGGCTGGACTGTTCCCATGAGGCACAGGGTCAGACTGATTTGCATATGGCCATGTCTGAACTGGGGTGGTGGAGTGAGCTAAAGAATGATGATGGATTAAACCCAGATCAGTTGACTGGGGGTGAGTGTTTGATTTGCTCTAGCGCTCCGTCCATCATCCCTTTGGTATCTCTTTGTTAGAAAAAGTCTAATCAGTGTGAACCTGGAGCATATCTTTTTAAACCCATCGGACCTAGAGGGTATGAATAAAAGAATCCTTATGGCTGCATTGTACGAGTTTTATAACAACGCAAGATACGTTACAGAGCGCTCTAAACCATCAGTTGTTAGGTACATGTCACTATTGGAGTCAAATAGCCTCCAAACGCATATGCCACCCAAATATCTTTTGAAGAACATTGGACGGTGGGGGAGAAGCCTGCTTTTTCGTCTTAGGGATGGCACTTTAAAATACTCACTTTGCTTTCCCTTGGGATTTAATACCAATCTTGAGCAAATGCCCTGCCTATGTGGCACCGGCAGCAATCAAACGATGGTACACTTTTTACTCTTTTGTAATTTTTATGAAAAATACACAAAACAATATTTGATTCCGTATTTTAAGGCATTTGCTAACATCGATTATAGAACAGCATACTTGGAGATCACTAGACTTGAGAGCGATGATCTGATTTTTCGTGTCAGCTCGTTTCTGAGAGCGGCAGTCCGCTCACGCATTTCCATGAGTAATCCTTAATGCGTTGATTGCACTTGAATACATAATACTGCTCTATCGTATGCACTTACCTTTATTTTATAGTTGGAATACTAACTAAAGTGCCACTTGCGGTCTGGAATATCTTATAAGTTCAAAATTTAACCGTACTTATATTATGCTGCTAAAACTGTTTACAACTGATTGCACTTTATCTTAATATGCTGCTATATTTTCGTCCAACCTTTTAATGTGCTAACATTTCAACGTTGCTATTTGCCCGTTCGTTGGAAATTTTAACCATGATATTGCTGTTTGTACATTATGTCCCTTTTTAACATTTGTACACAATTGTAGTTTTTTTTTTTTCTCATTTCGAAAGTTCTTTTTAATTGTTGCTTTTTATATGGCGTTTTTAAATAAGAAACTGTATTGCTACTGAACTGTGCTTTTATGGATATTTGTATCCAAATAAAGATTATTGAATTGAATTGAATTACTCCAGTTCTCAACTACGAGGCCTCCAAAACATCTCTCATACAGTGTCACAGATGGATGACCCTGTTGGTGACACTATGCACTGAGGTATATGAAGTCCACGTTGACCTGGCACTTCATCTGACGCACAAGGTTCTACGCATAATGGCTCCTAACCTACAGGGAGTCTTTTGGTATAGTGACTCCGATTTAAACAAAGTGGAAGCAGAATTATGCAAATAAGTTACCAGAATGGCAAACAGAGTGTTAAGTTGTTGTGTGCCCTTATGTTCTCCATGAGAAATGCTTATAAACAGTGTTTTGGTGATGTCCTGAATTCCTGACTATTTTGTAATTCCTCTTGTATAGGTCCTTTATTCCTTGCTTGTCTAAGGCTGCATTTTGAATTATGGTCATCACCAAACTGTAGTAGTGCTTCTCAAAGTACACACGCAACGTGTACTTTTAGTGTTCTTTATTAGCAAACATGGACTGGTGTGCAGATCTCTGGTGATATGAATTCTGGGGGTCAACGGAGCTGCAGTGGTATTATTTCTAATGGTCTGATGCAAGAAGTAAGTTCAATAACCCACTATTGAATTAGAAAGCCAGTTAGGCCTCAGCCCCAACTCGAGCCCTCTGTGCAAACCTATGCCCAGTTGCTATCAATCCCTCTTGATGAGTTAAGGGACACAGTGAAAATCCGCCAAAAATCTTTTGTTATGAATAACCCACTCAAAGATAGCACTAAGAATTGGTGACACATAGTTTAAAATGTTTCTTTTGAAATCCTCGGTCTAGTGCATAAAATGTGTATGGTAACCACTCAGAATGCAAAAATGAAAGCAGTTAAGCATGCAGTGGTCAGCGAAAACAAGATAAATATTTCTAACACTTAGCGAGTTTCTGAGATCCTAACACTCTAAAGCTATTGCTAAGTACTCTGCTAAAACTTAGATGAAGCATTAAATAGCTTTACAAGTTTCTTAGTATCAATCAATCAATCATGTCACTTATAAAGCGCACTACATACCCGCGAGGGTCTCAAGGCGCTGGGGGAAGAGGGGGGTGGTGCTGCTACTGATCGAAGAGACAGGTCTTGAGGAGTCTTCTGAAGGCCAGTATGTCTTGGGTCTGCCGAAGGTTGGTGGGGAGGGTGTTCCAGGTCTTGGCGGCGAGGTGGGAGAAGGATCTGCCGCCGGCGGTCGTTTTCCGGTTGCGGGGGACTGTGGCGAGGGCGAGGGTGGTGGAGCGGAGCTGGCGGGTGGGGGTGTAGAAGCTGAGTCGTCTGTTGAGGTAGGCTGGTCCGGAGTTGTGGAGTGCTTTGTGTGCGTGGGTGAGGAGCTTGAAGGTTCTCCTCTTGTTGACAGGGAGCCAGTGCAGGTCTCTCAGGTGGGGTGTGATGTGGCTGCGTCGGGGGATGTCGAGGATAAGACGTGCAGAGGCGTTCTGGATGCGTTGCAGCCGTCTCAGGAGCTTAGCCGTCGTTCCTGCGTAGAGGGCGTTTCCGTAGTCCAGCCTGCTGGTGACGAGGGCCTGGGTGACTGTTTTTCTTGTTTCGGTGGGGATCCACTTGAAGATCCTGCGGAGCATTCGGAGGGTGTTGAAGCAGGATGAGGAAACGGCGTTGACCTGCTTAGTCATGGAGAGGGTGGGGTCGAGGATGACCCCTAGGTTGCGTGCGTGGTCGGTGGGTGTCGGGGCTGTTCCCAGTGATGTCGGCCACCAGGAGTCGTCCCAGGCTGAAGTGTTGGAACCAAGGATGAGGACCTCCGTCTTGTCTGAGTTCAGCTTCAGGCGGCTGGTCCTCATCCATTCGGCGACGGCCAGTATGGATCGCACAGCATAGCATTGAATCGTTGGCTGCAGCTTTTCATTATCAGAGCTCTGCAAGCATAATATGTACTCTAGGTGAAGGACACCTTCTGCAAGGTTTCTGGATTCAACTCTCCAATTGAAAGTAAGAGGCTCGGCAATCTGGCGTGACCTCTGGTGACAGTTCTGGCACAAAGACCTCTTCTAATAAATGGTCAAATGCAGGGTTTTATATATCATTTGACAACTGATTTCATCTATTTATAAAGCAAAACTGGGTTTGGAGACTGAGAATCCTTACTAAGTCTAAACTAATATGGCACAAAATGTGTCAGCTCCATCCACATGTTGACGTTAAGCCTCCATCTTTGTAAATAATAAGTTTACACTGTACGGGTCTATCTTGTTATGGCTCCACCCATTAATATAAACAAAAAACTTGTCAGCCTGCAGGGTTGTCGGCCATGATGATATCAGAACTTTTTGTGTGTGCTCTAGGAACTTCAAACTTTCTAATAGAGATAAAAGAAAGGCTAACCGCAGCCAAGGAATGAAAACAGACTGCCTAAATGAGATCTGTTACAATGTCCATGATACCAAAAACACCTCACCAACTGCCCACAGGCCTCACAGCATCTCAGAATGTGGAATTAGAATATAGAATTTAAGATACAAGGAACATTAGTGCACAACAGGAATGCAGCAACTGTAAAATGATACTAACACTACAGTTTTCAAAGTATGCAAATGTAGGTTATGGTCAGTACAGGGCGGAGCTGCTGAAAAAGTAGCTAAACACTGATAATCTGAGTATTATGTGGGTATTCAGAAACATTTGGTAGATACATTCTCATGCTGTTTCCATTAGAAAATTTGCAGATGGCAAGAACAATCCTCATTGACGATGGAATCCTTATCCAGGACGGAATTATTGGTGGTGTGTAGGGGAGGGGGTTTCTTCCTGGGGGTAATATATTTCCTTGGTGAAGGATCCAAAAAAAGTGTAAAGGTGCAACTGTAGTTACATTTCATGTATTCATTTGAAAATGAAGACATGATACATTTCCTTATGTTGAAGTGCTGAGGTATGTTTTAGTACTCCTATTCAAATGTGACAATTGCACTTTTCTAGAGGTTTTCTTGAAATTCTTTATAAATTCAAGGGCAGGCAAACGTATGGAAATCATTGATGTAAATCCACAAGTATTCATTCTGGAATTTGCTGCCAGGAATCTTGTGAATTTTGCTGGCTATAATTTGTGTTAATGTTTATTTAATAGCTATTTTTCTGTTAGGAAAGAGTCACTTCTTCCATAATTTTTTCCTCAGTGTATTTTGACCACATTTTTATCAAAGGTACAAACTGAGTGAGTGTTGTGGCATGTTAAATTATGATTTCCCTGCTGATTGTTAGCTTTGTAGCATTTTTCCTGTGCAACAGGATTTTCTCTTTAGTGCTGAGGCGGTAAGTTTAACATATGGATTATTATTGCTGTCTCAGTGAGTCAAAACCTTTCGTAAAATGTCTGTTTATTCCACCAGCTTTAAGAAGTCAGTGCAGCAAAGGGGCCATAGCTGGGCTGTGCCCCTTTCTATGACGTTCTTGGTCTCCTCCTTTGAGACACAATAGGGATCTCTTAGGTTTGTTACCCTTTTTTCCTCTACATTGGTAGAGATTAAAGGCATCATTCCTTGACCTTCGGGAGCATTGGTTCGAAAGGGAGCTCTCATCTGCCATCAAGGAGAGCACTCATTGAGGGCCATGTCATTGGACAGGAAGTCTCTGACATTGAGAGACCATGCCGCTAAAAACATATCCTTGACGTTGAGCAGTGTGAAAGGTACTGTATCAAATAGAATGACATCGGAGACATTTGCTACCCAGATGCCGACGGGCCTTTATGGCAGGGAGCCATGATTCTGGATGTTTCCACGTGCTCTATTACTATCAAAGTCTGCCTTATCATGAAAATGTAGTACTTGGATATTAAATTCTCCCCACTTTCTGTGGAACTAGAAAGAGTGCAAGCATAACCCACACACTTCTGTCAGTTAAAGCTCCATATCCAGTACATGACAATAAATATCTCCCATGCCCATCTTGGCTCACTACCAAAGTTTCACCTGCTCCTTTATTAGTCTTGTTCCTCCAAAAACATTTGAAACCTGTGCTGTGACACTTTAAGCTCAGCAGTTTTCTGTCTTCTTCCCCTGACCCTAGCTCAGGAATCCCTTGCTAGCTTAGCCTCACCTACTGACACCCAATGATGGATTTATGGGGGGGTTAGAAAAACTGTTCCTTCTTGTAGCATCTGTTTACCTTGCTCTTTGCAGTCCCATTACTGTCCCCTGGTTGCATTGCATGTTGTAATAGTCTTCTAGGCTCTGGGCTATAGACTACTCTGGAAACTTCAGTTTATACTTTAGTTCCACTAACTACAATTTTCCTTGTTGCCATAACCAGCCATATCACAAAGCATTATGTTAAACCTTCTGCAAGGTTGATGGCTACTGCCTCTGTAGTAAGTATTTGGCCAGCAACGACAGGTGGCCATGTCTGTAGATAGCTAAGGCTTGTGGGGAAAAATCTATGGCTTACCTGGCAACCAATTGATTGATTTTTTCTAAAAGGTAAAATAATTCTCATTGTGGTGTAAAATAATTTCTAACGTAGCTTGCTTTTAAAGAATTGCTTTTAAAAGGAGTTGGTGTCCCAATAAAGTAGCAGTATTCGGCTAGCTACCTTGTGTTTAAATATAAATTACCAAGATTAGCTTCAAGCTAGTGTTTAGTTTTAACAAGATGTCTATTGACTTTTATCAACTGCATGCTCAAAATGTGCATATGATTGATGATCTGCCTTTATAAAAGATGTCTGCGCTTGTGCTTTCGTTTTGGTCATGTTACATCGGTTTGTGGTTAAAAGATGTAGTGCCACATTTACCACCCCCTTAAGCCGTCGGTGTGGGATTCAAGTGATAGGGGTTTACTTTATGAAATGTCATCAGTGCCAGCTAGACTGAAATAATGATGAAGTGACTCTGGTCAAGCTTGCACATGAAGGCCGTGCACTGGCTAGTGGAGGATAGCAATTTTTGTGATGCTTTCTAACATAAATTCTAAACTTTTAGAGGGAAATATAGTTGTGGAATCTGGTAATCAGTGTAAAAAATAGTGTGACGTTCCTGAAGGTATGCTCAAAAAAGGTAAATTTACCCCTGAGCCACCCAATGTCAAAGGTCCAAAGAGTATAATTTATAGGATGCACTGACCCTCGCCCACTAAGGTGGATGCTCATCATCAGGTCATGCTCTGCTTTGTGTGGAGTGTGCAATACCTATGAGGAGCTTTTTTGGAGATCTTTTTTGATAATTAAGGCACCCCAAAATTGAGGTACACCAGAGTCTTTTTTGTGTATTTTTATTTTTAGACCGGTTGATTTTTTTGATAAATATTAAAATTACCTGTAGTTAGCCATTAAGTAGTAATTTTAATCTTTTAATCTTTCATTTTATTCACTATCTACAGTAATATTAAAAAGAGATAAAAGGACTTTTCAGGAAGCAATCACCAAATAAGTTCGAAATTGCTCAGAGCCAACATGTTTCTTACCCTATTGTCCCTAGGAGTCTCTGGCATTCCTCATGACCCATTTCATATACCCTGATCTAAACTTCTAAACTGTTCAGCATATAAATAGTAGGGCCCACAAGCATACATGTATTGTCAAATCCACACATTAATGGGTAAGGATCATACTGAATGTCATTTCTTTGGACCTGAAAGACATGGAAACATACTTTAATGTCCGTCAAATTAAGTATTTTGGTAGGACTGCTATATATCACACTCACCAGTTGTTTGTGTCAGCTCCTGTGGACTCAGCCCACTTGTAGAACCTGGCCCTTTCTGCAGGATCATTACCAAACATTTAACCTTCAAACTCCGTTTTTCTGACCCTGTTTTTTGTTGGCTTTTAGGACTCTGCAAACTTTACCACTGCTAACTAGTGCTAAAGTGCTTGTGCTCTCTCCCTTAAACATAGTGAAATTACTTTACAACCAATTGGCACATTTAATTTACTTGTAAGGTCCTAGTAAAGTGGTATCACATGTACCCAGAGCCTGTAAATTAAATGCTATTAGTGGGCCTGCAGCACTAACTCATTGTGCCACCCACTTACGTATCCCTGTAAACATATCTCGTGCCTGCCATTGCAGCCTGTCTGTGTGGATTTAAACTGCCATTTCGACCTGAAAAGATAATCCTTTTGTCAGGTCTAAACCTTCCTTTTTAGTACATACAAATCACCCACAGGGTAGGTCCTAAACAGCCCAGGGCAGTGTGCAGTGCATTTAAAAAGTTGGACATGTACTCTTAAATTTTACATGTCCTGGTAGTGAAAAACTCTTACATTCGTTTTTCACTACTACAAGGCCTACCTCTCACGTAAGATAACATTGGTTAACTTATTACATTTAATAAGTGATCATTTTCAATTGGGAGCAGGTAGGAGTATTGAGTTTGGTGTCTAAAGAATTGTAATTTCAAGTCCTCTTTAATTGTAAAGTTGGATTTTAAGTCACAATTCTGAAAATGGCGCTTTTAGAAAGTGTTCTAGTCCCAACCATATGATACCTGCAGCCTGTTTACTGCATCACATGACTAGGTCTATCTGACAGTTGGTCTTTATGTATTGCTCTGAGCCAGTGAAATAAAGGGTTAATTGGTTTTGGCAGGATGGGCCATCTCTGACTTGATGAGGGGAAGGAGCTGTCACCTACCACACTTGTACTTCACAAATTCTCTGCCTAAACTCACTCACAACGGATTTACCACTATTCTATTGTTATCCCAGACAATCTGGGGGAAGGGGAAAGAGGCAGGAATTTTCAAGCACCTCTGGGGGTAGAAATCTCCAGAACCTTCTCCAACTTCAAAGTGGGCACCAGGTATAAATATTAGACTCTTGGACCCAACTCTTCAGTATACCTCTGTACTGTGGAAGACTCAGAAGAACTGCTGTGCCATTTTGCAAGAAGGGCTGGTATTCTGTTATCCTGCTGCCTGAGTGAAGGACTGGCCCTGCATCTTGAACCCGAGACCACCAGAGTGACTCTCCAAGTGCCAGTTGGCTGGCCTCCTGAGAAGAGCCTCAGGGACAGAACAGGCTCCAACAACCTTGAAACCAGTACCTGGACTCTGCCAGCAGGGAGTCCTGTCCCCCCCAAGTGGTGCCACCCCAGTGTTGCACCTTTGGAAGTGGGCCAGAAGGTGTTCTGCCAGTCCATCTGTGGTTCCAGCAGAACCGATGCAGCACGATGCACCGCCTCGCAAGACTCTGATCGGAACCGCTGCATGACGCATCCCCAATGCAGGACTTCGCAGCCCCTCGGAACCGCTACTGTGTGATGCATCTCCAAACAGGACATTGCATCGCCACCACAGCTCCTTGGAACCACTGTTGTGTAACACATCTCCAGGCAGGACAACGAATCGCAACCACAGCTCCTCAGAACCACCGCTGTGTGATGCGTGGACTTCGCATTGACACCGCAGTTCCCTTGGAACCGCCACTGCCTGATGCATCTGTATGCAAGGACCTCGCCTCATCCTTGACGTGGGACATCACATCACTACGCAACCAGGATTTGAGGTATTCTTGTTCAGCGGCCCTAGCTTTGTCCCTGTATCTGGCCTGCACTCCATCGCGGTTGACCTGAACTTGTGACTTTGTCCCGGCGCTTTGTGCTTCTAGACACTATTTTTACTTAAAACTTTAAAATTGAAAATCTCCAGTTCTACTGTTTGGAATAAGGTCGCAAATACTTTATGCCATTTTTTTTCTATTCTAAATTGGTGTGGGATTTTTCATGTATTGTGTTCTCACTTTATTACTGTTTGAAGTGTTGCTTAAATACTTTACACACTACCTCTAAGTTAAGCCTGACTGCTTTGTGCCAAGCTACCAGAGGGTTATTCACAGGTTAATTTAGGGTTTTCTTGTGTTCACCCTGACAGAGATTGTGGCTGCTGCTTGAGTAGGGGTTCACCCCCCTCAACCAATAACCGGATTTCTAACATCATTCATGCTCGAGACAATGATATTTGCTAACCTTCTTGTTCATTCAGAATAATTAGGCTTTTTTTTTTTTGCAGTTTTATATAGCACGAACTTGACCTAAAAGTATTGGGCCGCTTTACATGAGCACCAGTTGCCTTACACAAGGACACATTCATTTTTTGTAGGCACACAGAGATTAAGTGATTTGCCCAGAATCACAGGACGTTGAGCTGACACCGAGGCTTGAACCCAGTTCCCAAGTTGGCAGCTCTGGCCGTTAAGCCACATTATCTCTGTTTATCACGACTGCCTCTTCATATAGAGACTCTACGCATATACACTCGAAGTTGACAAAAACATTAAGCACATAGAGATATCAGTATTCTGAGCATGGAGGCTCGGCTTCCCCTATCCAGAATATTTCAGGGCCATGGTATCCTCCTTATCCCACCTTGTTGGATATATATGGCAATATTCAGTTCAGTTGATTTAAGCAAAATCATGAGTACCTACTCATTGGTAAAGTACCGAAGGGTACCCTCTCTGGAGGATGCACCGACCATGCACCTAAACTTCCAAGTGCTATCCCCGCTAATGGAGCTACCATAGAACTTTTGAGCATTAAATACAGTGAAGTGGTTTGCATCCACTTCCGCTGTGCCACCCAACTTGTGTTGATGCCACGTAGTAACATGATTATATCAACGCATGACGCAGCAGCAAGAGACTTATTGCGTCAGTGCCTGCAGTAAGCCATTCACTTAGTAATAGGAATATGGAAATACGAAAAACCATCATATCTCTAGGTGCCTATAATTTTAGTGATGACAGATGTAACCCAGCCAATATGTGTAATTTTTTTTAAAATAACAAGAGTGTCGCCAAAGGCTTGAAGGCTTGACTGCCACCTATGCTTATTAACACTTGGCCATTTAACTATAACCTTAGCAATACGCCTGCTATATTGTTGTTTTGTTTAATGTGATAGTTGTTACCATTAGCAAAGAAACAAAAGGAATATTTGATTGTTTTTTCTCTTATTTATGGGCACTTGTTTATGTTTGTGAGAATGCACGGCATTACAAAAATGCACAATAATGTTATATGCAAAGGGGACAGTCATCTTTATCAGTTTCTGCAAAGAAAGAAATAAAAACTTATTTGATCATTTATTTCTTTGAAAACCATGCACTATCAAGAGAGGTTAACAAGTATTTGTAACGCTTTCTAACAGTCTTTCTAAAATCTTAAAGAAGAATCCACAATTCCATGCACAGGTGATTACCAAAGTCTTCTACGTGAAGTTGGGTATGCCAGTTTGCATCCATCCGCTATATTCCGATTAATTTTGACTCCGACAGCCCTCTCTTTCCAAATGCAGGTCTTAGATGTATCCATTGCACGGCTACCTTATTTTAATTTTTTTGTTTTTTGATTACCATAAACAAGACCAGTTTGTGCATAGGTGCACTGGTACAAGATAGCGTCTAAGACAGTACTTTTGTGTATAGTTTTAAGGCATGCAGGTGCAGTGTACAGGAGTGTGCTTCAGCACAGTTATAGTGTGCAATCCCGTTTTGTCCCCGGAGTCTTTTCTGCAGTTGGAGCCATAGACTATGGAGGTATGACAAAATTTACTTGCGGGTCTTCTACATAGAATATTGACTTATACATTTACATCCTATGTGATGTGTATCCTCCAAAATTGTAATTTGAGCTATATGTAGAAATACTCAGCAGATGCATACAGTGAAAATATGTGTGCCTCACCCCAAAATACTGGAGTCTAATTTAATTTGGTTCTTTGGAAAAGGAAAAACCTCTCCTAAGGGCTTAGGAAACTATACTAGCTGACTACTGAAGCTAGAGTCTGCTTACAAAATAGATTGCAAGAGTCACAAAACTGTTGCAGTCAAATACCATGACCTGCTTAGGCAAAATCACCAACAGACCTTCTTGAAAACCTATATTTAATTCACAACACCTCTTATACCTGCCCAAATGTAGACTAACAACTGCAGGAGAAAGGTTTTCCTGCCCTGAACCAAACATACGGAATTCCTTTTCCATCTGCCTCGGTGAGTAAATTAATCTGGATATATTCAGAAAACCTTTCTCATTAGAAACCTATAGCAGACTTCCCAGTTCAGAAAACCACATTACTCCAGACGTTGGGGAAAGGTGGTTAACTTTGTATATGATGAAAGCCTTAAGGAATTGACTAATTACCAACCAACGGTTGTATTCAGCTGCAAAAGGAATGTACAACAAATCCTTATACAAAAGCTGATATATCAACAGAAATAACACAAAGTTATTTAACATTAAAAACTAAGGAAACATAGTCATGTCT
This sequence comes from Calotriton arnoldi, assembly GCA_963921515.1. Lineage (NCBI taxonomy): Eukaryota > Metazoa > Chordata > Amphibia > Caudata > Salamandridae > Calotriton > Calotriton arnoldi. The sequence continues at coordinate 780,614 of CAWUFW010000565.1, read as the reverse complement.
AAAGCGCTCCAAATGTCACAACATAATTAAAGTGAACATATACATTATCCAGATACATGCAAAACATGTATGTGACACACTGCAGCATGTGAAACACCAATGTTGAATACCTTTTAAAATGTCCATGTGGATTAAATTATGTAAGGCAAACATCACACATTATGAGACAAAGTTTGGCAGAACATAAATGGGATATTTGAATCAAGAACATGAAATCAAATCAAGTGTTGCGAGACACATTTTCATGAAAGAAGGCTTGATGTTTGTCAAATTGGAAATTACATTTGTGAAACTGTGTTCAAATCTAAGAGAAGAGAAAAGCAGAAAAAATGTTACTTTTTCAGTCATGTTACCCGAGAGGGGTGAATAAAAGATCTTTGTTTGCCTATTTTCTTTTAATAAAATGTTACAATAAATAAACTCCAACTAATAGACCTAATGTTATAAGGTGATGTTGTAATGAGAAGGTAACCATGATATGATGCTTAAAATATAGCTCATGATGTTTCTAATGAGGAAGAGTGGGTGATTACTTGAAGGATATTAATCACAATGGATATAGAAGAGAGCCTTGGAATCATTATGATATACCAGTATTACACTTGTTTACTCACAAATATGAATGAAATGTCATGGTCCAAATGCAAGAGATTTGTATTGATGATTTAAATTAGATTGCCAGATTAAGATAGGAAAATAAATCTGCATGACTTCATAAACGATCAAAAAAAGAATTAAGAAGCGATGACTATCAGAACAGTTGGAAAAATTAAAGAAAGACTGTTGAAAACCCTTCCTATTGAAAATTGTATTTATATTTTTGTAGTGCTGTGTTCTGATTTATAATTACTATTTATGATCCTCAATAATGTATGATAACATTTTTTTGATTGGTCCATGTGACCACATTAGGTCCAACAGTTTAAGGACGCATGACGGCTACATTGGTTTGTTAATATGGAGAAGAAACATTGGCCATGTACTTTTACACTTGTATACTCTTGCAAATACTGTTTATAAACATGAGAATAGTGAAATTGTTTTTGAGGAAAAGGGAAGTCCTTGTAATAATACTGATGTGTGTAAATACTAGTATTGAGGATTGCACAGTATGTTCTCCTGAGGATGAGACTGGGGTTTCAAATCAAGCCAGGAGTATTTTGCAAAAACATAATGTGCAGTGTTATGACTTAAAATTAATAATACAATTAACAAACTGTAAATGAGAACTTCTGAATTATTAGTCAGGTGTGTGCCCTTAAGAAGAGTATTAGAGACTTGTAATGTCTATATCTTGTGACTGTTAGTAATTCTAAAGCATTTGTGGAGTATTAATAGACAAAACTGTTTATAACATTGATAGAAACCACCTGGCAATTAGGGCACATTGTCTTTTGTTTATTTTTCATATCTTAAAGAGACCATAGCTATAGGTTCCTTACCTTAGAATTACCCCCAGGCGTCAGACTGGATCCGGAGAAACTTTTTCGTAGCAGTACTCCTGCGCGTCGGTCGGTGGTGTCGGTCGACTCCGCGTTCGTCGGCGTGGTCGCCAGGATGACGTCGCGGTGTCTACTCAGACGCCTGCTCCTGCACGCTGATGTCAGTTCTTTCTTTTTCCGCACCTGCCAGCGCAGATCCAGAGAGAGCGTGCCCCTTAGTTGCTTTTTGACTAACCCTTTTTTATTGACGTCTTTTGAGTCTTACGACTCCTGGTGAACGAGGGATGTCCAGCCGTCAACCCGGTTTCAAGCCTTGTAACTCCTGTCACAAGCTGATGTCAGTCATCGATCCTCACCTCGTGTGTCTTTGGTGCCTGGAGCATGACCACGACCCGAAGTCGTGCTCCGACTGCCGGGCCCTGAACCCGAAGTCTTTGCGGGAGTGGTCCCGAAAGCTTTTGGAGGCTCGGCAGTCTGCTCCGTGCCGCTCGAGATCCCGGTCGTGGGGAAGGTTGCGGGACCGGTCGCGGAGCCATCACCACTCGTCATCGAAGTCTTCGCACTCCTTGGGTAAGTCGAAGCACAAGAAGAAGGCGAAGAAGCATCGTCGCTCTTCGCCTTCTCCCCGTCCATCGTCTGACGCGATGCGGGACCCGGAGCGTCGTCGCTCTCTGGCTCCTTCCTCGGAGCCTGCTGGGACGGCTTCGGCTTCCCTCCCTTTCCCGGAGCCGGAGTGTCCCCTGCCCAGCTTCGTCCGTTTTACGAAGCGCTTCATAGCATCTTTGGAAAGCCCGACTCCGCCGGCGCGCCTTCGGGCCCCGTGGACTCGGCTGGGGGTCCTGGGCTCAGCGCTGCAGGGCCCCCATGGATCCAGGCCTGGATCCGGATCAGCGCTGGTTGACCTGACGGTTCCTTCCCCGGCGCCGATCCCGGTGACAACGCCCCCGACGCCAGTTGTGTCCCCAACCGGCATCGACCCCAGCCTCATCCCCAATGTGGACACAGTGACGGACTGACGTCGTTCGACGTCGGTACCGGCGCCGGAGGGTACTTTGTCCCACTATTCATTCCTGGCGTTCCCTACCGCCCTGAGTAGCAGCCAGAGAAGGGTGAGGAGGACTCGGAGGGGTCCATTGACACTCTAGCAGATCAACTCGAGGAACCGGACTGGAGAGAGGAGTTGGGTGATGCCAGTTGTCTGGATACCTCCCCAGACCTTGGTATGCTTTCTCCCCCTACCGTGGCTACGGAGGAGGGAGCTTCCGACGCTGTGGTGTTGCGTAGGGGGGCTGAGGCCTTGGGCCCCAAGCTTCCTACGGTGGCTGTCAGGACTAATCTCCTGACTGAGGTGCTTCAGCCGGCAGCGGCCTCTTCGGAGCCCTGCTGCCTTTTAATGAAGCCCTTACCGACATCCTTCTGGGCACTTGGTCCAAGCCCAGCACAGGGGCTCCTGTGGACAGGATGATTGCCCGACGCCACCTACCCCGTAGAGCTTGGTGGTCCAAGCCTCATCCTCAAAAGGCGCATTCCCTACTGCTCCCCCAGATAGGGAATCCAAGAAGCTGGACCATTTTGGGAAGAAGATGTTTTCTTCCTCCAGCTTAGGACTGCGGTCGGTGAACACCGCATGTCTCTTAGGCCTTTATACACACACAGTGTGGGATAGGGTCGCGCAAGTGTTGCCACAGTGCCCGGAGGAGGCCCGGGCCGTTCTCACCCGCGCTGTTGCTGAGGGTCAAGATGCAGCAAAGTTCACCATCCAGTGTGGGCTGGATACCGCCGACTCGCTGGGTAGAACGGTTTCCACGTCGGTAGCCCTGAGGCGCTGCGCCTGGCTGAGAATGGCTGGCTTCTCTGGGGTTGTCCAATCTACCCTTTTGGACATGCCCTTTGATGGCGGTCGCCTGTTTGGTGACAAGGCGGACAACGCGCTCGAGCGTTTGAAGGACTCTAGGGCTACGACCAGATCCTTGGACCTCACAGCCACTTCTCTCCCCATGCAGTCTGCCTTTTGCCCCTTTCATGGCTACGGAAGGGGTGCCCCACCACGTTCCACCCAGAGCCACAGGGCCGCGCAAGCTACCCAGCCTCTGCGTGGCCGGGGATGTGGGACCCAGCATTGTGGGTCTGGGGGCCAGCGGGCAGGCCTGTCCACCAATGTCCCCTCTGCAGCAGCCTCCAAGCCTTCCTAGTCCAACCTTTCAGGGCCAACAGTTACCAGTGGGTAGCAGGATCCGCCATCACCTCCCCCACTGGCACAACATCACGTCGAACAGGTGGGTTTTGCAGATAGTTCGAAGGGGCTACTCCCTTCCCTTCGAGACTACCCCTTCCTCCATGCCACCAACACTCCATCGTATGTCGGAGGATCATTTGGCCCTTCTCCGCCAGGAAGTTATGCTCTCTTGGCCAAGGGAGCTATCGAATGCGTCCCTGTACCAGAAGTAGGTCGTGGTAGCTACTCCCACTACTTCTTGGTACGAAAGAAGGCCAAAGACCTGCGTCCTATCTTAGACCTCAGGGATGTCAACCGCTTCCTCCAGAAGGAGAAGTTCAAGATGTTAACCTTGGCTCAGGTCTTGTCTGCTCTCGACCATGGAGACTGGATGGTAGCGTTGGACTTGCAGGACACTTACTTTCACATCCCTGTCTTGCCTGCCCACCGGCATTACCTGCGGTTCACGGTAGGCCACGAGCATTTTAAGTTTACCGTGCTCCCCTTTGGCCTTACCAGCGCCCCAAGGGTGTTCACGAAAGTGATGGCGGTGGTCGCAGCTCATCTATGCAGATTAGGGGTTCCAGTCTTCCCCTATCTCGACGACTGGCTGTTGAAGGCGGGCTCGCCCCAGGCTGTTGTCTCCCACCTCCAGACTACGGCAGACTTCCTGCATTCGCTGGGGTTCACTATCAACGTGCCGAAGTCACACCTGATCCCCTTTCAGAAGCTCCTTTTCATCTGAGCGGTTCTGGACACAGCGCAGTTTCGCGTCTATCCTCCCGAGCAGCGAGTCCGGGATATTCGGGCTATGATACCGATGTTTCTGCCTCTATCTTGGATTTCGGTGAGAATGACCCTCAGGCTGCTGGGCCTCATGGCCTCCTGCTGGTGGATCATGCCAGATGGCACATGCAGGCTCTGCAGTGGGACCTGAAGTTCCAGTGGGCACAGCATCAGGGGAATCTTTCCTATGTCGTCCAGATCTCGGAGGGGACTGCAAGTCAGTTGCAGTGGTGGCTCACAGACAAGGGTTGGGTCAGCGGCAGAACCCTCTCCCTTCCCCAACCAGAGTTTACGGTAGTGAAAGATGCGTCACTTCTGGGATGGGGCGGCCACATGGGCGGAGATCAGAGGCCTCTGGTCTCCGGCGGAGTCCGGGCTCCACATCAACCTCCTGGAGCTCCGGGCGATTCGTCTTGCACTGAAGGCATTCCTTTCCTCTGTCAAAGGAAGTGTAGTGCAGGTGCTCACGGACAGCACCACCGCCATGTGGTACTGCAACAAACAGGAACAATTATGAGGGTGGGATGCACACCTTTCTTACATTTGCTTGTCCAAACAAACAGGGCAGGGTGGGGTCGTGGACCCTATGTCAAGAGGCTCTTCGCCTTTGGACTTGGCTGGAACATCAGGGCATGTCCCTCGTGGTGCAACACCTGGCAGGTTCCCTGAATGCCAGGGCAGACGAACTCAGCCGCCGGTGCATGATGGATCACAAATGGTGTCTTCACTCGGAGGTGGTGCAAGGTCTCTTTCAGCAGTGGGGGAGAGCCTTGGTTAGATCTATTCGCCAACAAATAGAACGCGCAATGTCAGCAGTTCTGTGCGTTGGAGTTTCCAAGGCGACACTCGCTCTGCAACGCCTTTCGTCGCGAGTGGAATTGCGGCCTCCTGTACGCCTTTCCGCCTGTACCATTTCTACCCAGAGTGCTGAACAAGATCAAGCGTGACTGGGCTCAAGTAGTTCTTGTGGCTCCAGACAGGACACGAAGAGTCTGGTACCCCAAACTCTTGAGCATGGCCATCGATCCTCCGATCAGACTGCCTCTTCGGGAGGATCTTCTGTCACAGCAGCAGGGGACGGTCCTCCACCCGAACCTGTCCAGTCTCCACCTCCTTGCGTGGAGACTGAGTGGCGACAGTTGACAGATTTCGACCTTCCTCCCGAAGTCTGTAATGTCATCTTGGCAGCCAGGCGTCCCTCCACTAAAACGGTATACGCCTGTAGATGGAACAAATTTGTGGCATGGTGCACAGCAAAGGCTGTGGATCCCCTTTCTGCCCCTCATTCAGAGGTTCTCCTCTTCATTCTTTCTTTCGCCCAGCAGGGCTCTGGGCACTCTTAAAGGCTATCTTTCTTCCATTTCGGCCATTCTTCGCCTTCCTGATCAGCCTTCTTTTTTCAAGTCCCCTATTGTTAATAGATTTCTGAAGGGCATTACTCATCTCTTTCCTTCTTCTCCTTTCGTAATGCTCCAGTGGGACTTGAATCTTGTCCTCACTCATCTTATGTGTGCTCCCTTTGAGCCACTACATAATTGTCCTCTACGTCTCCTCACTTTGAAGACTGCTTTCTTGCTTGCCATCACCTCTGCTCGCAGGGTGAGTAAGCTTCAAGCCTTATCTTCCAGACCTCCCTTTATTGCTGTCCATCCGGACAAAGTCGTCCTCCGTACTAGGCCCTCTTTTCTGCCCAAAGTGGTTACCTATTTCCACATAGGTCAGACCATCACATTGCCCACCTTCTTCCCGCCTCCACACCCTTCTAAATTGGAGAGACTCCACCGTCTGGACCCAAAACGTGCGCTGTCCTTCTACCTTGACCGCACTAAAGACTTCCAGGTGGACGATCAACTCTTCGTGGGTTATGTGGGTGCCAAGAAAGGTCGGGCAGTGCACAAACGTACCATCTCCTGATGGGTTGTCCTATGCATTAAGATCTGTTATTCTTTGACCAAAAAGGAACCTCCAGTAGGACTGCGCACCCACTCTACTAGGGCGACGGCAGCTACTACTGCTTTGGGACATGGAGTTCCGCTGGTTGACATTTGCAAGACAGCCACGTGGGCTTCCCTGCACACGTTTACTAAGCATTACTGCCTGGATAGCCAAGTCCGGAGAGACAGATTTTTCGGCCGTTCTGTTCTACAGGACTTCCTGGTGTGAACTTAGTTCGCAGACCCACCTCTGGGGTTGGTATTGCTGGGGTATCTATTCTAAGGTAAGGAATCTATAACTACGGTCTCTTTCAGATGAACAAGTTACTTACCTTCGGTAATGATGCATCTGTAAGAGACATTAGTAGGTATAGATTCCTTACCGCCCCACCTATCCTCCCTATTCTGCGAACTGACCTCTAGGGATAGGGATTCCCTTCCAGGGCCCTAGTTTTTGTGCACCAGTGGTCAGTGTCATGCATGGCTCTGCGCTTCTGGCGTGGAAAGTCGTGCTGACGTCACCGCGACGTCATCCCGGCGACCACGACGCCGATGACGAACGCAGAGTCGACCGACGCCACCTACCGACGGCCAGGGGTACTGCTATGAAAAAGGTTCTCCAGATCCAGTCTGACGCCTGGGGGTAATTCTAAGGTAAGGAATCTATAACTACTAATGTCTCTCACAGATACATCTTTACCGAAGGTCAGTAAAATGTTTTTTGGGTCTTTTCCCAAGAACACATTTACAGAAATGATTTGAAACATTTATGTAGCATGTTTGTTACAAAACAATTGTTTACATTGAAAATGTAATTCATAAGTGTGAATTCTTCTGTTTTCCTGTTTTGCAGAATGTGCCAAACTGTTCTACAGAGCAGGTGCCCGATTGGTTCTCTGTGGCAGAGACTCTGAAAAGTTGCAGGACCTGGTGCGGGAACTGACCTCCTCTGGACATAAAAGTGAAAAGGTAATTGGAAGAGAATGTTTTGAGTTCTGTCTCTGGTATACATGATCTGCAAAATATGTGGTACTGCCCTAGAAATCTTTGCTGGTTTGTTGCAGTGGATCCAAGCAGTTGTCCATCTGAAGCTTGTACTGCATAGATGGAGAGAGAAAGAGGGAGCTGGTGAGAGAGGGAGTAAGTGAGAGAAGGAAAGATGAAGAAAGATAGGGAGAAATGGGAGGGGAGACCGAGAGATATGTGTTGGCCAGTGTGGACCAATCTGGCCAATGGACTGCGTGTCAGCTGGGTAGTTCCTGGGAGGTCCAACCCTACTTGCCCTAGACAGCCACAAGATAACAAAAATCCTAGGATGCATGGAAGATTTTTACAGCCTTTGCAGTGTGCATTTTAAGTGGAAGTCTGGTTGGATGGCACTGTATGACAGTGTTTGTCTTGGCTTGGAAGAGTATGACTTGGTGCATCCCCCCAGTGCGATACTTTATGAAAGAAGAATTTGACTAATCAGCCCGACGAGACAGTTGCATAAGCATAGAGCCACCCACACATAATTTATGTTTTCTCGTTGTTTTGGGAATCACTAACAGCATAAATAGAACTCATTTCTGAGTCTGAATGGGGTTAGGTCATAGCAGCGCTCTGACTAATTCAAGAAGAAGTAACGAGGCGTCAGCTTGGCAACAACCCCTGTAAGCGGCGATGTGTCAGACAATCCGCCTGCCTGAGCTCCTTGGAAAGGTGAAAGGCCACTCGCTCTCCATATTAAGGATAGTCCCTCTTAACCAGTTTGAGGCTGCTTTCTCTTTGCACAGAGGCACCAGAGGGTTACGCGCACATTCAGGGAGTGAGACTGGTGGTGTCTGGATAACATTCCCTCCAGGCCAGTTGTAGGTTAAAATTCTCCAACTAGGAGGAGGACAAATGTTTTTCGAGGGATGTGTAACTCACAGTTGCTTGCTTTCTATTTGCTCGCTTTGTTCTACGCTGTCTAGCAGTCTTTGTCCCTCCCGTGGAGCATAGCATGTTCACCATTGCCCCTTATATTCTTCATGATTGCTCGCTTTCTGTAAACAGGCCTTTAAATTTTGTTCTTACCTCGTCACATTTGCTGTGCATTCAAAGACAGAGGTCAAATGTGAGGCTCTGTCTTCCTTAGGAGCTTGGTGTTTCTAGCACACAACACAAATTAAATGTCTGTAAATAAACTGTGCTAATATTTCAGGATATTTCAGAATTAGGAAAGCACAAAGGAAACACATTTTTTGTAATTCTGAAGTGTGCTGGAAACAAATATTTTAATACGATCAAAACAAAACAATACACCTGGTGATGCCATTTCCACACATTATAGTTTGTGCGCTATAGTTTTATCAGTAACACGGTATGTCTGTGCAAATGCAATGTTCATTTCAATTGAAAAGCTTTTGGCTCTAATGGCAGTGCACTACCACACCATGCATACAACACTCTATGCAACTCCACTTTGACAGTCCACTCTACAACAATCTAGTCCACGACACACTATGACACCCTACTCCCCTCTACACCATGACACTCCACTCACCTCTACACTATGACACTCCACTCTATGCCACTCCATGCCACTCTACTCCACTCTATGCCACTCCTCTCTACTCTGTGCTACTCCACTCTACGCCACTCTGCTCCACACCAAACTACGTCCCTCCATTCTGTTCCACTCCACTCTGATACTCCACTGTCTGACATGACACTCTGCTTCACTCTGCTCCACTCTACATCACTCCAATCTATGCCACTCCACTCTGACACTCTACGTCACTCTATGCCAATTCACTCTAGGCCACTCTACGACACTCCACTCCACTGTACTCCACTCTATGAGACACTTTTCCATTCCACTCTACTCTACGACACTTAACTTCACTCTACTCCACTCTATGCCACTCCACACTCCGCCACTCTATGCCACTCTACTCTACTTCACTCCACTAAACATCACTCCATTCTACGCCCACTTTATGCCACTCCACTCTGTGACTCCATTCTGTGGCACTCCACTCTACGACACTGTATGCTAGTATAGTCCACTCTGCCAGGCCATGCTACGCCACTTAACTTTTACACTGTACTCCACTCTACGTCACTCCATGACACTTTACTTCACTCTGTGCTGCGCACCTCTCCACTCTACAGAACTCTACTCATCTCTGCCACTCGACTCTATGCCACTCAATGACACTCTGTTACACCCTACCCCACTCCACTCTATAACACTCCACTCTATGCCACTACTCTGTATGACACTCTACACCACTTCGCTCTAGGCCACTCTGCTCCACTCCACTCTACGACACTCCACAACCCTCAAATCTATGCCATTCCATACTACCGACACTCCAGGACACTATGCTACTCTGCACCACTCCACTCTGACACTCTAAGCCACTTTACTCCACTCTGTGACTCTTCACTCCACTCTACTCTACACCCCTCCACTCTATTCTACGGAACTCCACTATTCTCCACTCTATGCCCCTCCACTCTACGTCACTCCACTCTGTGACACTTTACTCTACTCTGCGCCACTCCACTCTACTCCACTTTGTAGCACTCCACTATACAACACTTTACGCCATGCTACTCTACACCCCTCCACTCTGCATCACTCCACTCTGACACTCCGCCCACTCTGACACTCTGCGCCACTCTAGGACACTCCACTCCATGACACTCTACGCTACTTTACTCCACTCTGTGACACTTTACTCCACTCTACGGTACTCCACTCCACAACACTTTAGTCCACTCTGTCCTGCGCCACTCTACTCCACTCGACAACGGTCCAGTCTACGCCAATCCACACAGCACTCCACTCTACACCAGTCTATGCCCCCTCCAGTCTATGCCCCTCCAGTCTATGCCCCCTCCAGTCTATGCCCCTCCAGTCTATGCCCCCTCCACTCTATGCCCCCTCCACTCTATGCCCCCTCCACTCTATGCCCCCCCACTCTATGCCCCCTCCACTCTACGCCCCCTCCACTCTATGCCCCCTCCACTCTATGCCCCCTCCACTCTACGCCCCCTCCGACCAAGTGCATTGTACATTCATCTGGCCCATTGTGTCATGTACTGATTTATCAAAATTTTTGTAAATCTTCTTTTCTCATGAAAATATTTTTTTATTTTTAAAATGACAGTTTTTTAGGTGTTCCTAACATTTTACCAGAGCAAAACACAATTCATTTTGTTTTTGTGTATCAACTGGATACATGGGGCTTTATTTAATGAAGACAAAAATCTAGTTCCTAAATTTCATTCAAGGATATCTTTTTTTCTTCGATTAGTTCTTTGTTTTCAAAACATCTCCTTTGCATGATATCACGTTTCAACAATGACAAAGCCTCCTCAGGACTAAAAAGGACCACTAAGAGTGTTTCACATTAAACTTCCACAAAGTGGATTTTTTCCAGTATTCTCATTATTTGCTCTATTCTTCCTGAGGGTGAAGACCTAAATATCAAAGCATCAAGCGAAAGAATCACTGTGGTCTTTCAGTTGCGTACATAAAGCAGCCTTTCTGTGCATGGAGCAGCAGACCACAGTGAGCGCGCTTGGTCTTCCAGGTTTAAAAAGTGTTGAGCTGGTTGGACTATGGTCAATTGATGGACCGTGCTCTTATCAATTTCATACCAAATGGAATTCCATCCCTTGATGAACCATGTTGTTGCATATCGTGCACATCTTAGTCCAACATCATTTTATCCACTCTGCAATCATATTTTTTTTTTTGTTGGGTGTCCTTCACGTGTTAAATATTTATTTGATAAACTCCAGAGCACGTTTTGAACAACATGAATGGATAATGCTTCAAAAGGCGCTTAGAAAAAGTTCTTGAATTATTCATATACAGAGCCACAGCCACACAATGAAAAGTGGTGATCTTTACTCCATGCTTGGTGTATCATATCAGTAAAATTGAGTAACTACAGTGACTGGGTGAGAGTCTTTTTCTACATAGGATTACAAAGGGAAAGTTGACCAGGAGGGTTTGGTCCTCAGATGATGTATTCTGCTAGTAACGTGACCCTGACCAAAGTTGGTCCAAATTAGTCTCCTCAGGATGTGCAAGAACATCATGCTCCTGAATGAGCCTGATTGTGGCATTCATGTCTTTTAAATGTACAATAAATATAGTTCCAATCCTCTAACACCAAAGTAGTATAAACAGTGAAGCTTCTTCATTTTGCTACATTAAAACCTTTTATACAGTGAAGCAACTGCATATTTGGTGGCAGCTTAATGGATTCCAAAGAACAGGAAGAGGGAGAGAGAAGCAGAGATTCATTCAGCTTCCCGAGCCAGTACTTAAATAATCAAAAAGAATGAATCACTTAGGTCGTTTTCCAGAGTCTCTTGGAAATTTTCTGATGAGGACCCTCAGCCACACTGTCACAGCAGCGGTATATCTTGGTTCTCCGCTCATTTGATTAAGTTGGATGAATCATCATAGGGTCTTGGCACCTGAATATCCCGTTCTCCAGGTGTTCATCATCCTCCACCAGGAGGAGGACTGTCTGGTGTGCGACAGCCGTGAGTGGGAAGAGTGTTGTAATAATAAAAAAATATTAAAAATATCTTCACTCCTGTGTAGTTTGTTTTTATTTTCACGGGGGAGGGATAAGGTTAAAAAAAGTGGGCGGTGCTTAATTGGATAATTATTGGTCCAAAGCAACTGGTGAGTGGTCGGTCGACATGTTTCAGCCTGTGTCGCCCAAAATGGTCGGATGGCTTTCTTCAGGATCAAAGGATCCAGCCGTCTCAAATGTTGAGGGGCTGTGTTTGTGCTATGTAAGGTGAGTGGATTCACTCACCCTATTAGGGCAACAGGTTGTATTTAATGCCTGTTATGGACAAGTGGTATTAGGCCTTAATTTGGTCTATTACTGGAATCTATGCGGGGTCAGTTCCATGAGGCCGGTACTGCGGTTCGTAATCCTGCTGTGTGGGACGGCTGGATCCTTTGGTCCTGAAGAAAGCCATCCATCCCTTTTGGGCGGCACAGGCTGAAACATGTCGACCAACACTCTTCCCACTCATGACTGTCGCACACCAGACAGTCCTCCTCCTGGTGGAGGATGATGAACACATGGAGAACGGGACACTCAGGTGCCAAGACCCTATGATGATTCATCCCACTTAATCAAATAAACGGAGAACCAAGATATACTGCTGCTGTGACATTGTGGCTGAGGGTCATCATCAGAAAATGTCCAAGAGACTCTGGAAAACGACCTAAGTGATTCATTCTTTTTGATTATTTAGGCAGCTTAATGGAGACATCTTTTAGGTTGTGGTTTTAGAAACTCATCTTTTATCGACTGAATAACAGTGGACATTTGAGAAAATAATACTTTGGCAATGCTGGTGTTGCATGTTTGTTAAAGCCAACGTTATTATTGAAAATGGGCTGTGTGTTGCATCAGCTCACCTGAGTTCTCAATATTTTACCTTTGGTCCATTGTAGATTCACAAGCCTCACACAGTGACCTTTGACCTTGCTGACATTGAAGCAGTTTCAAGTGCTGCAGAAGAGATCCTGAAATGTGTCGGAAATGTGGACATCTTGATCAACAACGCTGGCATAAGTTATCGAGGCACAATTCTGGACACTGCTGTGGACGTTGACAAAATGGTGATGGAAACCAACTATTTTGGGCCTATCGCTTTAACAAAAGGTGCATGAGTTGTTCTTGTCTCTCAGCTCTCATCTGTCCTTTTATGAAAACCTGTATGTGGCACCTCAGTTGGCCTCATTGGGACCCCAGGGCTATGTCTTAAATGGGTTTAAAGGATATTTCTGCAGGGATTATCTACAGCGCTGTTTTAGAATCATGTGCAAATAGCATTCTCCTGCGTTTTGCACTTTTAGTTAGAGGTGAGAGGAATTGCAAAACATGAAAAATAAAGTAATAGCATCAAAAAATATGTACCATTGGCTACCCACATTGTTTAGCCTGACTTTAGAATCAAGGTCTGATTGAACATGTATGTAACGTTCCTCTTTTATCAGTCATACTGATTAATTTAATAGTCATAATGTTCTCTTTGGGTTTTCTCAAGAATGTTTTGGCATTTAAATTTACCTTCTCACACTTGCCTTTCCATATCATGTAGTGGTGCCTGCATGAGCATTCTTGTTTCCTAATACACAGAGCCAAATTAAGGTCACACTCTATGACTAATGGAACAAGAATCCTCCTCCTGATTCTGGGTCAGTGTGTGTCTGTGGATGGTTGGAAGGATTCAACAAGATAACAAGACTCCTGAATGATCTGTTTGAACACAGGTGTCACACAGCCTACTAACTGAATATTTAATGATTCCTTTCTCACCTCCAGGGAAAGGTCTGGGAAATATTTCTGACCAGCAAATTAGAATCAGCTACCAGGTCAATGAGAGGGATGTGTACTCAGCGAGCCCGCCTCCAGCTTTTCCCGTGCTCCATAAGAATTGCACTGATCTGCCTGCATAGGGGCAAAATGGGCAAGCACTGCGCCTGCACTGGGGAACTGAGATCAGGCTCCTCAGAGGCCACATTCATTTCTCCCTTTTTCCTTAAAATCAGCATTCTCTGCACACTCTTGCAAATGGTGACAGGACAAAAGCAACTACCTATTTGAACCAATAATGGATGGATAGTTTATTATTTGCTTACATTGTTACAGTTTATAAGACTATTGTATTGTAATTGCATTTAGACAGTGCTTACTACCCTTGATGAGGTGTTGAAGTGCTTTACGGCAAGTAGTTGAGAAATATCATGTAACATTTTGGTGTCTCCATTTCTGTTTTGCTTCCCCAACTAATCAGAAAATAGAGAAATAGTTTTGCTGTTAAATGGTAGATTTATAATATTTTCTTGAATATGTCCTCTGTAATTGCAGTACCTTGCCTACCCTTATGTGGGGAACATGTTGCATTGGTACGCTGCAGAGTAAAAACCAATAAGGTGTGGGGGCAAAGAAGAGGTATGCACCACAGCTCTTGGCAATCAGACAGAGGTATGGAGTTGTCCAGGTGTCAGATTATAGATTGGGAGTAGGTTGCCCGCTGCTTTAAAACGTTTTGTAAAATGTGGAGAAATGTTGACTCGGTGTTGGAATATCACTGGTGACAGTGTTACCATGGTGAACTTGCCACAGTGGATTCACTTTAAAACCCCATTCTCCAAAAAAACAAGCGATTCTTGAGGAGTGGAGGAGCAGTAAATATTAGAGACTGAACACTTGTAAAACTGTAGAATAACTCCCTCTTTCATTCCTCTTCAGATCACCATTTTTGGTCAGCTCATTTGCTTTGCCAAGTTAATATAGACCCTAAGGTGTTTCTACATGGGGCTTGGAGTATGGATTTTCTGGCTAGTGTTGTTAGAAAAGCAGACTTTTTTCACACGTTGTAGCTGAAATGCATTACACTACCTTCAGGTGAAGCAGTCTCCATTTAATTTTTTTTTATTGAGGGTTATTTATAGAGTACTTACTAAACCCTGCGAGGCAAAAGAGTATAGTTTATAAAAACAGCAAGGATACGTGCTGGGACATTTAGATAGGTAGCTGAAGAGTCATTGAGTCATATTGTGAGGGGCATGGAAAGGAGAAATCCGCCCCCAGGTTGATAGGGCTTTGGTAAAGAGATGTGTCTTTAGGTCTTTCTTGAAGTGTAGAGTGGATTATGCAAACCTGAGGTGTATGAGAGATCATTCCACGGTCCCAGAGCATACAAGGAAAAGGACGCCTTATGTGTGTTCTTTTTGTCATTTAAAATTTGTGATTGGGAGGATACAATCTGTGGGTAGAACTGATGACACCATAAATGCTTTCTAAAAAGTCTTTTTTTCATGGAGTAGTCTTGTAGGTGATGCAGCATGCTTGGTAGTGGTTACAAGCAGAAAGGGGAAATTGATGGAGTTATTTCAGTGTAAAGGTGATGTGTTCAAATTTCCTGCGTTTGGTAATAAGATAGGCTGTAGAATGAAGTGCATGCTGGATTCTGTACTATCATTTAGTCCAGTCAACTGTCCATTGCCCAATGTGTGTGTAGAGAATCTGGGCTGTAGGGTGGGAAGAAAGTTTGTTTGTGAGAGGGAAGGCTTTTTCATGTGCTGTAGACTAAGCTTGAGCCATGTTGTCTGATCTTTCCAAGTTCATATTTCATCTGTGGAGCTCGAATGCCATTTTGATTGTCTTGTCTTGAGTGTTTTCCACCTCCTGCTCCCTCCTCACATACACTCTTCCGTTATGGATCTAGTTGGCCTTTTGTTGGTTCGTATTTGGGGTCTATGTGGAGGGTTGTTTGGACAGGATGGTTGTGTCTATATCCTTGGAGGTGGTAGGTGTACTTTTGGGGTGGTGTTTTGTGTTCTGTTGCATGTTTGTTAGTCTCTTATTTGGATCTGGCTGGGGGTCCCTTTCCGTCTGCACAGGGTGGTTGCGGACCCAGAAGGTTGTTATATCCTTCTATTGGGGAGTCTAGATGGCAGGGATGATGTCCTCTGGAATGTTTATGCACCAAATGTGGATCAACCAGCGTTTCTCACCAGCCTGGTGCCCCTACTCTCGCTAATGGGCCCCTACTGCAGAGTGGTGGAGGGCGATTTTAACTGTGTGGAGGATTTAAGTCTGGACCGGTCGCATCCTCCTCTGCCGAGGCACCCGCGAGCAGACTGGCAGCAGCGGCTCGGTTATGGTCTGGTCAATGGGACTTGATAGATTGTTGGTGAGTCTGCTACCCGGAGACTCGTGTATACTACTATCGCTCTGGACTGCTTGATCTCGTGGTTCGGCTTAATTGGTTTTATACATGTAGAGCACTCTGTGGTCATGTGATGGGGCTGGAATATTTAGTTAAAACATATTCTAAGCATGCTCCCATGCTGAGGACTTTCTAATGGACTTTGTCTAGGCCTAAAGTCCCTACCTAGCGCTTTGATCCGGCACTCTTAGACCAGGCTTTCCGGATATCATTGGGGGAACACATTTCCCAGTACTGGACGGATAACTCTGGCTTGGCCTTATCAGCGGGTATAGAGTGGGAGATGATGACAGTGGTGATCCGGGGGGGGGGGTTCTAACAGTGTAGGAGTTCGCCCACAACTCCTTTCAGATATTACACGGCAAGAGGCAGTATTGGATGGGTTCCGAGTGGACTAGAGGAGTCTCCGGATGGTAGGCATCACCTGCTGGAGGAGCGGGAAAAGCTGTTTGAGCTTGCGGAACACCTTCACCGCTTTGATTGCAAGGTCCATGCGGCTAGGGCACATGCTGAGCAGGATAAGTCAAGCAGAATGCTGGCATGGCTAGTGCGGAATGGTGGAGGAGGCCACTCTGCGCTTCAGTTACGCGATCCTTCGGATGCGATGTATTCACACAGGAGGAGATTAATACGGTGTGCCTGCAGCACTGTCGCAAGCTGTACTCTGTGGGGCCGGAGAGTGCTGAGCGAGAAATGCTGAATTATTTTATGGATGCTTCTCCGATAGCCCTTGAATCATTGTCGGCGGAGCAATTAGGCGGGGACATCACTGAACAGGAGGTTAGGGGAACAGTCAAAGAGGTGGCGAGGGGTCAGGTGACTGCCTGGACAGAGATGCCCCTGAGCGAGGTCTTATCCCCTCGGCACCAACATTGCGGTGAGAGCGTGGCTTAGTGCAGTAAATTGGAGTGGCTGTTTACCACTCCCCGGACCTGCTATATGGAGGGAACTTCAGGTGTGCGTTAACTGGGCTGCATCGCTCAATTGCATTCTGGACCACGTCACCTTTATCGGTTAGCGGCTGCGTGGCCATATCCAAAATTATTATATTATATTACCTGCCTGCTTTATCTGTTTGCAGCACTCCAGTTGGAACTGCCCCAAAGATTCTTTCGGGAGCTGGATGGTTTGCTGCTCTCGCTTTATTGGGGCACTTCACGCTGCCGGGTTGCTCTCTGAAAGCTGCATTTGCTTGTGGCTAAGGGGGGGCCTAGCTGCTCCCGACTTACAATTATACTACTTGCTGACGCAGCTGCAGTGGGTGGCACCCTGGCAGGCCTTTCTCTGGATGGGTGTGGGGGAATGCCGAGTGTGGTTCTCCTTCCAGGGATTGCCTACTAAATGTTCTACTGAAACCAACGCCTGCTTCCAGGTTACCGACCTCAAATGTCCTGATTAGGACTGCACGCTAAATTTGGACCCGTGCTTTATGGTGGACTCCACCAACTCCGTACTCCAGTGAGCTTCCTCTTCTGGTGATTCAGCGTTGGAGTCACCCGGGGGAAGGCTGGGTCTCCAAGAGTAGCCGGTGGTGGCGATAGATGTCCTGGGCGATCTATTTGTAGGGGGAAAATTGTTTCCATTTCCAGATCTCTGGGAGTCGTATGATATCCTGGCGGGCCATATCCTGCTTCATGGTGCCCTGATGCGTAAGATGCAGGAGTGGTGGGGTGCTGGTGCTTGCGGAACCTCCGGACAAGACTGCCTGCGACATCTCTTTATTATTACTGGTCGAACGAAGGCGGTCACGGTGCTTTATAGGGCTTTGTTAGAGTGGACATGGTAGCTACTCACAACTATCCAGCTGCGCTGGGAGACAGACCTCAAAACGCCTCTCTCTGACTCCTCTTAGAAGAAGATACTAGAAACTAGTTCTTGAGTGTCTAGAGATGCCCGCTTCAAACGTATTCAATTCCTCTACTTACATCAGGCCTATTTGACTCCCCGATGTATTCATGCTATGTTCTCGAGCGCAACCTCGGAATGCCCCAGCGCTGTTAAGGACGCAGTTCTTTTTCACATGGTCTGGTCTTGCCGGCTTTTCACACCCTATTGGGCAACAGTCCTCCAGGTGGTGCGGGCAGCCATAGTTAGAGACTTTCCTCTTGGTCCCTCACTGTGCTTGCTGGGCTTCCATGAATGTTCGGCAGCCAAGAAGGTTGCTGATGGGTATCTGGCCTTGATCCTGGCCCATAGGCAGTTGACCATGAGTTGGAAGTCCAGTCTGGGTCCCGATGTCTACCGCTGGTGACTGCAGTTGACGAGGTGGGCGGACTGCAAGAGGGAGGTGATCCGCAGTGAGGAGATTAGGGGAGTTAGAAGAGTGCCGATATTGCCTGCATGGGGTGCCATTTTGTTAGCATGCCGGTGGTGGAAAGTGGGGTCCGGGTACTTGTAGATGATTTCCCTTCTGGAGGCTCTGTGTCGGGCTCGGACAATGGTGCGTTGATCCCGGCTGGCTCTCAGTAGAGGCGTTTGCCTCTCCATTTTTCCTCTGCTGAGCTTATCAACCCCTGCAGTGAGTGGGAATTATTGAGAAGTGTGCATGGTGTGTTTACTGGAGGGAATGGTGTGGCTGGCTGCTTTTCATGTTTTTAGGTCTCATTCTTGCGGGCTCTTTTGCCCCTCATATTTGGGGACAGATCCCTCCCACTGGGTGTATAGATGTTATTTCTGTTACTCACTGTACCATTTTACAATTATAACATGTGATCTGATTCTAGCAGACATGTCTCTGCGCTCAGCCTGCCGGCGGCTATGTTGATTCTTATACACATTGCTTTGTTGTAATGTGTTGTAAAATGTTATAAAAATATTTACCCCAAAAAAAAAACGAAAACAGGCAATCACTTATATTTTAAAGGAAGGAGAAAAAAGCAGGGCCATGAGGTACTGGCGGGGCGTTCCAAGGTATTAATAACTGGTATAGGTAATGCTGTAACAGCATTGTATCTGATTGTGAAACCTCTGTTAATAACTAGGTGTTATTTCCTTAAGTGACGCTACTGCATTTATTTTGGCTCATAGATTTGGGGCTAACATCCCCCTGGTGATGAGTGGATTACTCAAAATGCATTGAGGATATTGCAATTTTATGGGCACAAATATCCAATGAATGTGCACTATCAAACCAAATATAAATTGGAGGAAGTGGTCTGTGAATAAAAGAGTTTGAATACCCCACAGTGGGAAGACGATTATTAACAATTTGACATGGATGAGAGGATGGTCCAGGTGGATCCAGAGAGTGAGACCAGGCCTATCATCTCCCATACAGTATGGAGGGTCTTGGGTGGAACAAAACTACATACTCAAGGTTCATTGCTTTAAAACCTCATTTCTCTTCACCTCAGGCTTGAAAACAACCTTACAATTCTGATATGTTCTGAAATTCGTCAACTACCTTGGGAAGAACCATTATAGATCTGGGGCTATTTAGCACCTGTACGTTTGCTCTGTGGAGTCCTGTCTCCTAGTAACATGAGGATGCTGATTTACCTGTATAAATCTCTGCCATCCCCACTATGAATTGGGGGTCAGCAAATTGTGGAGTTTACAGTGTGTTTGTAATGTGACCCTCAACTTGCCTTGCATTTACTGGGCCAAAATCATCATTGATGATTTTCGTCATTAGCCCATTGCCTCAGACACTTTGTGAACTCTACGCAGTTTTATTATTCTCGCTGATTACACTAAGGATGTTACACTTGTATCTTAAATCCGACACTTTATCACCTTACATGCCACTGTTTCTATGGATACTGAACACACATTTTTCTTTCAGGTATGCCTTGGAGATGCATGGTTACAATTCTTTTTATTTTTTTTATTTTTTATTTAATCCACAGTATCAAAACATCAATAAATAAATACAGATAGATCAATACATAATAACAATTTCATTCAGCTATACTAAAATTAAATTTCAACAATTCATATGATCAATCATTGCCCCCCAAACATAAATACCTAGTTTACGTTTTCTTGGCCCTTTGACAGAATACAAACTGAACTCCAGATTATATATATTATAAAACCAGGCACGCCACATTTCATAAGATGGTACTTCCGACTGTAGCCATAAAGACGCTAGACATAACCGTGCTACAGCTGTAGCAGTAAAGAGCAGATACCTAAATTTATACATCGGCCTCCCTTGCTCCAGATCTTCACCAGTCCCAAGTAGCATCATGGAAGCCGAGATTTTAATGACGACACCGGTAACCTCCGTCAAAAACTTCTCAATGTGATCTATAAATGGCGCCAGTTTAGCACATACATAGAAAATATGGAGACTATCAGCATTAGCTATACCACACCGAAAGCATTTACCATCATTCCCACCCCCCACCCCCCGTTTCATCATCTTAGCTGGGGTATGGTAGAGATTAAATATTGTTTTATAATACTGGGCTTTGAGATTCGCTGATAAAAAGATTTCCCCAGCAATAGCAATCGTCTTCTCTAACGACACAGTTGGTTCTCCCAGTTTAAGTGCCCATTTAAGATAATGCTTATCCAAATCATCCATCCTAGAGGCTAAGAGGATTTTAAGAGGACCCCTATCTTTTCCTGGCGCCTAATAGCTTCTACGAATTTATGAGGTGTCATCGGAGTAGACTGTCTACCCAGAAAATCGCGAATCTGTAAAAATTTAAAGAACTGATTCTTAGGAAAGAGATATTTGTCCGCTAGGTCTGCGAAAGACGAATATAACCCCCCCCCCCCCGTGTCGTAGAAATCCCCAATTTGCATGATGCCCCTACGTCTCCAGCTAGCAACCACGTAGTCCCAAAAATCGACGGCAAGATACCCGCAGCATTGGTAGGTGTGTAATAGGTTAGTCCCTGAATCTGTAAGTTTTTTCGGACTGTGCTCCAGGCTTTAAAGACTGCCCCCAAGATTTTAAAACACGTTTTTTTATAATAGCTCCCATCCAATTTCTTAAACAAACAGTTCTTAACCTCAGTTCCTAATACCATCTGGTAAATTGAGGGAGCCTCAGCAGGGTTACTCACATCTTCTCCTGTCAATAATATCCGAATATTAGATAAAAGGCACGCATAATAATAGAGTGTGAAGTCGGGGACCGACCACCCACCCCTCTCTCTTGGAAGAGTCATAAATCGCGAAGCCCTCCGCGGTTTCCCCGGAGCCCACAGAAATCTAGCACAAATTGCTTGTAGATGTTGAAGTTGACCACGGGATACTTCCAGAGGTACCGATCTAAAAAAATATAAGACCTTGGGGAGTATATTCATTTTGAGGACGTTGGCTCCACCAACCAAAGACAGATGTAAACAGTCCCATCTCCCTAATGAATGCTTCACGTTGCCGATGATATCCCCCCAGTTGACCTCAACCAGCTCTTTCAAACAATCCCGGATCTTAATTCCCAAATACGTGACCTCCTTGACTACTCTGGAATCGTTGGCCATGATATAGTTCGTACACAAGATCTGAGTTTTGGATGTATTCAGCTTATAACCGGAGACAGCTCCAAACTCATAAGCCAGCCGTTCAACTTCAGATATAGCCATGACAGGATCCGATGTTACAATAGCTATATCGTCGGCATATCGTAAGCAAGGACGCAAAAATGATCTTCGTGAGCATTAAAGGATTTGATCTGGGTACTTCTCTCCAGCATATTTAAAAAGGGGTGAATGTATAGGGCAAAGAGCAGGGGGGGAGCAAGGACACCCCTGTCGTGTGCCTCTGGAAATCTTTATAGGGTCTGAGACAAGACCCATAGAGCAGATCCTGGCCAAGGGGGATCGATATAATACCCGTATAGCCTGGATAAACCCCTGACCAAACCCCATCAGCTGCATGACCCCCCAAAGGAAGTCCCAGGCAACACGATCGAACGCCTTCTCGGCGTCTAGTAAAATCAATCCTAAGTCCCTTGACTGAGCCTGCGCGATATCAAATAAGGTCACAATTCTTCTTATATGACTCACTGTCCCCCTGCCCGGGATGAACCCATGTTGTTTTGGGGAAACCAAGGAAGAGATAACTTTAGCCAATCGATTCGCCAAGATTTTGGCGTAGATTTTCCCATCGCAATTGACGAGAGATATAGGGCGATACGACCCTGGCAGATCTGGTGGTTTTTCTTTCTTCTTAAAGATGACGATGTTAGCCTCATCCCACGATTGTGGTGCACCCCCTGTTTGATCTGCTTGGAAAACAGCTAACATATCTGTCTTGAGGTCTTGAAAAAAGGCCCTATAAACCTCCGAGGGGATCTTATCTGGGCCCGCTGCCTTGCCTGTCGTCATACTCTTACTAGCCAGCTCTAACTCCTCCATAGTGATAGGGCTATCCATTATCTCTACCTCCTCCTGATCTACACGCTCCACTAAATGTTGAAGCCCAAGGTTTCTAAAATGCTGCCCCAGTTCCTTTTCGGTGTACAGATCTTCATAGAAGTTATAGAAGATCCGAAGAATCTCTTGGGGATCATATACCATATTGCCTAGAGCATTCTTCATGCCAGTTATTCTATGAGCAGCCTCCTTAGACCGTAGCCTTTGAGCTAAACAACGCCCTATAGCCTCCCCATACTCATAACAGTCCTTTTTATATACCAAATATTTAGCTGCAATTTCCTTGCTCCATAATAAATTAATATTTGCCTTGCATCTGGCCACATTAGTTTGCAAATCAGCTGTATTGTTCTTGAGCAAAATCCCCTTGTGCAAGGCCCTCTTCAGCAGTTTTGAGTTTGGTATACAGTTCCTGTACTACAAGTTTGGCTTTCTTTTGTTGATACAATCCATAACTCAGGACCTCCCCTCTGAAGCAAGCTTTAAAGGTATCCCACAAGACTCCCACTGAGGTAGAATGTCGATTATTTTGAAAGAACTCCTTAATCCAAATCTTCATGTGATCTATAAAGGTGTTATCCAAAAGAAGTTTCCTATCAAAAGTGAAAGCTCTTGGAATTATACAAGAGCCCAATGCGGGGATATCTAAAACTACTGGTGCGTGATCAGAAGTAATTCTTGGGAAAACTCGTATTTTGGCTTCAGTGAATAATAGAGGAGATACAAAAAAATAATCAAGACGTACTAACTTCTGATGGGGGTGGGAATAAAACGTAAACCCAGGATCGTGTAAACATAAATAGTCCCAAACATCGACCAAACCATGATCCACCATTAAATGATAGAGAGCCTTAAAGACCCTGGGTTTCCTTCCTTTATAATCTTGTATGCCAGATTGGAGTTCCTTATTAATCAAATTAATATTTAAATCCCCACACAGCACTAGAGGGGCAGGCCAGAGTGCGAGCTCCATATTTAGTTGTTCCAGAACCATAGCTTCATCGAAGTTGGAGCCATAAACTATACACAGCGTAAAGTTTACTTTCCCTATCATGCATTCCAAAATTACCCAACGCCCCATCTTATCCGCTAACACTCGTCCCGTGGTTTGTACAGCAGGTTTAGCTAAAACCGCCACACCCCCTAGTCATTGAAGATTGTTGTGATGCCGCTAATAACACAAAACCCATTTCCGATAGCATTTTCCGCTTTCCCCAAGGTACATGAGTTTCTTGTATGCAGACCAAATCGGGCTGAATCACCCTGAGTTCAGCGGCAACCCTTTGTCTCTTATTATAATTGTTTAAGCCACATACATTTAGAGAGCAAATTCGAAGTCCGGATCTAGCCATTAGAGAAATAGGGGAACGAACTATTGCTCAATTCTCTATAAAAAAACATTAAATCAATCAGGCTCAAAAACTTAGCAATACTGTGGATAATTTTTTTATTTTACCCCAGCTAGCCCACCCCCCTCTCCCCTCCTAAAACCCCTACATCCCAAAGACCCAACCCACCCCACCCCACACCCCCTACCCCTACCCTTCCAAGAGGCTTTAGGACCAATGGTCCCTGTGATGACAAGCTCCCGCCACCGGGTGATCACCCCCCACAATAGACCCCTTTCCCTATGCTCCAGGCACAACAACAATAATACAAAACATAGTTCGATAAGTTCTTATAAACATAGAATATGTTGTCAATATCCTATTAAGCATATAACCAACATCCTGCATAGGGTGAGCTAATACAAGGAAAGAGAGGGAGATAGCAGACCCCTGCTGTAAATCTCACAGTCCTTCTAATACAGGGAAGTGAGATGAAAGAAAAAAAAGGCACATAATTACACCCAGCAAACTAACTTGGCTAAGCCATTCCAGCAGATGTATTATAAGCAGGGCCAGTTAAAAACTATTTTACAAAGATTGTAGAAACTCTTTTGCTAACACCTCCGAGGTAAAAAATCGGGTATGATCTTTATATATAACTTTTAATTTTGCTGGGTTTAGTAAGAAGGCTTGAGCCCCTTTGGCCTGAAAAGGTGCGATAAGCTGGCGTAGATGCCATCTCCTTTCAACAGTGAGATGACAAAAATCAGGCCTGACAAAGAATTCCACCCCTTTCCCAGCCTTTTTTTTATCAGGACGTGCCAGCGCATACACATCTTCCCGAGCCAAAAAACTGTTGAAAGAAATCAAAATTACTCTGGGTTTGTCAGGGATTTGACCATTTCTAGAGCGAAGAGTAAATGGGAAGCGATGTGCTCTCTCTATTTCTCTCTGCCAATCCCACTGTTTCATCTCAGAGAAGGCTTCCGTGAACAAGTCGATAATAAACTTGCGCGGATCCTGACCTTCCACCCCCTCAGGAATTTGCAAAACTCTAAGATTGTTCCAACGGGACCGATTCTCTAGGTCAGCAAGCTTCCATTGCGTGTCGTCTTTTAGAGATTGCAGACTCAGTCATAGCCTTTTATGCTGCCAGTTCGTCTTCAAGACATGAAATTCGAGCTTCAGCATCGTTGAATCTAGATGTAAATTCTGTACAGGTCTTGGCAATGCGTCGCACTGAATTCTGCAATTTTCGACATGCGCCCTGCGCTCTCTAGCTCTCTACCCGTGTCTCCTCCCTGTGGGTCATGATAGTTTGATAAATCAGGGCGAGTGAAATATCTTCGGATGGATTGGCTGGCCTTTCTATAGGGGTCTCAGGGTTGCGCCCATTCTCTGTGCCTATATCGTTTGAACAAGAGTAATCCCACTGCAAAACGTCACTACCATTGCCACCGTCCATCAACTTGGCGCCACCTCTACCATCCGGTCTTTTACGGACTGTCCGAGGACTACCATCCGATGAATCGCCAGTGTCCTCCCGCTGTACACTACTTAGATCACTACCACCATCACCCTGCAAACCAGTCAAAGCCGAAGCGTTGAGTAATGATTCTAAGTCATCGCTTGATGAATTTGAATGATCTGATAGTGAATAGAAGTGATCCCCAGATTCTATCTCCTTCAGTGGAGATTTGAGACTTAAAACATTAGATTTTGCCGCCTTGCCTGTTAGCACCTGATTATCCACCATTAAATCACTAGAAGTGTAGCGTGTCTCCGGAGGGTTGGCATTAGGAGCACTATCCGGGGTGGGAGCCTTACATGAGCTATCACCCCCGGTTATGTCTCCAACCACTTCGATCCCTGGAGCTGCTCCAGATATAGATGAGAGTCCTGCATTTGAGTTGCCAATGTCCCTGGGGGTAATATCTTTCTCTCTCCTCCCTGTTCCATGGAAGAGTCAATAGTTTTCCTGCCCCCCGTTCCTAGAACAGATGATGCGCCCTGGGGGGACTGGGTGCCTTCCCCTTTGTCTTTGCCAGCGGAAAATAAAAGCGGGATAGTGCGCTTACCCGTATTATCCATTGTCTTTTCTCCTTTTGCTGCTGAATCATTTTTGGCAGCTTTGCTACCGTTGGCAGCATTAGTCGAGATCTTGAGTCCCCCAGCTCCAGTACCAGTAGTGTCCACTTGGGGGCGAGTCCTCCCTCTCGCAGCCTTGGGAGGCATCGTTAGCCCGTCAGAGTCCTCCCCCCTCCGGCCTCCGGCCTCCGGCCTCCGTAGCGTGCAGGAGCCGAATAGCTACACCAACGCCGGCTCTGGGAAAAACTCCAACAGCGCAAGTGAAGACGGCGTAATCTTGCCGATATCACCGCAGCTGCGGTGGCCAGCATGCCGAGGAATCAGCGCTCACGGCAGAAAAGTCAGCGGTCGGCGGCCGTAAGTAACTTACGATTTCCTTCTCCCTCTCCTTACGATTATATGTCCATTATACCAGCGCGTGGGTGTAAGCACCCGGGAGCAGCCAGCTCACACGTCCAGACGTGTGAACGCCATCTTGCCCCCCAGGTCGCATGGTTACAATTCTAATCACAATCTGGATTTAGTTAGGCAGGTCAGCACACATTATGACACACCTGAACCCCCTAGTTCCCCACTGTTAGCCATGTATGCTGCAACTACAGAAGCAGTGGCCAGGTGTGGCGTTTCAGTAATAGTGAAACAAAACAACCCCTTATCACTGCAGAAATGTCGAATTTTTTGTATATGTGGGAAGGTTTACTCATTACCATCACCACTGTAAATTCAGCTCTGGATTGATGACTGCCCCAACAACCCTTTGAGAGTCTTTCTTGTTCATGAGTCCTGCATCAGATATGGGTTTATCACATGTGATGTGCCAGGCCACACATGCTCAATGCTCTTTGTAGCACTACTTCTTCTGTCATTATTGCACAGTTCTTGCCTAATAGTTGGTTGCATCACTTCTGAATCATCTTTTGGCTAGATCTCCACTTCTCCATCCTTACCCTGTCACAGGGAAACTGTCCTATGAAGAAAAGATCAATATATTCTATTTCTGATGGTCGAAGCAAGCGTTGCTCCACCACTCTTAATATCTGTATGTCTTATGTAAACTGCATGATATATTAGGTTGTATCTACTAGGATATTCCGAATCCCGGCACCAATTGCCACGAGTAAGTCTGATTTCCTGTAGGCAATGAAAGAATTTAATAGGCATGCCAAATGGAAATGGCAAAAGTGTTGCCACCTTATCATCCGTCAGTGCATAATGCTCTTCTCTCAGAGTACAAAATTAGCATTACAGAGGTAGAGAACCATACGCGAACTTCAATTATAGGTTATCTCATGAAGCGTTGGTCCAACCTGGCTGATTCCACAGCAGATCCATCATATGGCCTTTCAACTGTTAGACCTTCCCAGTCTGTCTGTTATTTTCTAAAAACATTCTTCATATACAAAAATGTTTGAATATAAGTCCAGGGACTGTCTGTTACTGACAAGCATTTTTTCTTGCCAATGGCTCCACTTTTCTCCTTTTATTGATAACAGAAGACTGTTTTACTTCTTTGGCAATTATTCTTCATGTGCTCTGTGCTGTCAAGATGACACATTATAAGGCTGACTCACTACCTACCTAGATGATTACATTTGATGATAATCTGTTTGCCCCCCTTTATCATTGATCATTAAATCTATGTCAGTTCTACTTTCTCATTTTCCGAAGGACAGAACAGTAATACTTCTAATTTAAAAAAAAAAATCATCCTTCTATGTTGTCCAACTTCCACCCATTTGCATCTCCCACCAAATGCTATCTAAATTTATTGAACACATTATCTTCGGCAAATTGCAGTTTTGTTTGGACACTTTTAATTGTCTCTCACCATTGCCATCTTGGTTCAGAATCTGGCATGGGGCAGAACAGCCCTGTCAGGGCACATTTCGCCCTTTCAGACCTTAGTGTGGTATTGGATACTGCGAACCATTAAATCCACTTTAAAAGATTGACTAGAGATGTGATTGCCTACCTAAACAGACTAGAAATGTGTTTATTAAAAACTGTCTTGTATATCTTTGGGGGCAATGACGAAGAATGAAGCAACACATCTGCCTGGGCCTGTGCAGCCTAAACATTGTAGAATGGCTGTTAACTTTAGTGGTAGCATTATGAAAAAATGTAGCGCTTTTTAAAACATGTTATATGACTTAAACCAGTGAAATCGTTGAAGGAAAGCTGGGTGTACAATATGCGGTCCTAAAAAATGTAAATGAGGACAAAGCGATTAAGCTAATGTAATGGCTGCACAGGTAGTTTGCAAAATATCTACAATGCAGTGGAAAATAGATTGGAGGCAACCAAGAAAATGTTGGGGGTAACATTAGAGCTGTGGGGCTTCTAGCAGTTGTTAGGAAAGATTTGTTAGGTCGTAGCTTGTCATTGGTGCATAGTTATATGGATATAACACTTAGCACACAATAATTAAAAAGTAAAAACAGACCTTAGACATTCACAGAAAGGTTCTCACCTTTATATTTGCTCTGTTCTTTGAAAAGGGGAGTGGGAATGTCTTACTTTTAGCTCATCTTGATACTCCTGCATTTCTTTTCTCAAGTTGTGTGTGGTCCTGTCCTCTAGTGGTGGGACCAGAAAGTGTCTCAATAGCTATTTAAATACACAGATATTTGCGCTGGTACTGTGCAATATTTTATATATAACATGCCCTATCACTGTGCATATCCAGCTCCTTGCCAGTTTCCTGGTTTACAGCCATCAGTATAGATTGGAACATACTTCTCACAGACTACACACATTCCGTAACAGGGCCTAGCTCCTATTCTTGGCTCACTTTTTAAGTAAATTCTTTTGCCTTGTTTCTCCTTTCTATCTCCTCCCTTCTTTAGCTCTAGTAAGCTTAAGCTATTGGACTTCAGCATCAAGCCATACACTTAGTACAATTAGCCTTTTGCAGCAGCTGACCCACATACCCTCAGTTTCTCATGCTTGGGGAAAGTCGTAGAGTGCAGACCTTTATAGTGTGTACAGTCATTGGTAGCACGTTACTCCAGAACTGCCTGGCTTGCATGCAGAGTAGAGATGTTGGATTTCTCCACCAGTAAGAAGAGTCAGGAGGGTAAATATACTTTCTTGGTCACTGGGTGTGGTATCGCACACCCTTCCTGCTGATAAGATAGCAAGCCAACCACTACCTTCCTGATGGGTCTCTTTCATACCGGCGTCCCACTTGGCCCTATGAAAATGGTGTGAGTAAACCAAGAGAAGCTAAAGGCACCTGGTCAAAACATCAGAGTGACTAGTTCCAGCCAGAACCTGTTGCCACATTCCAAGGCAGAAGAGAGAGCATAGGATCTTCAGCAGAAAATCAGGGAGAACCCAGAATGTGCAGTGATCTATTTTGCTCTAGTCTGACCTTGCCAGGTGTGGTAATTAGACCTATTTCAAGTTCTGCAGCGCAACCATGTCTGCCTTCCCAAGATTAGAGACCACCTGTCCATGGAGTGCTGCTCCCTTCCCTTTCGTTGCTCAGCCTGCGTGCACCTGTTCTGAGGAGTTAACTTGTCAACTTCTAGGTATCTCCTTGGAGAACTTTCCGATACTGGCTGCTGTCCTACACTTACAAGCAGATGGACAAGGTTCTGTCACTGGGCATTAACCAAAGCACGTCAGTCTGCTTCCATGTCTTATTTTTCAAACCTCCTAGTTGAAACAGCCCATCTTGTGGTGATAAGGACTTACCAGAAAAGACCAAGGAGTTCCCATTCCCTGATCAACATGACTGCAAAGCGACACTGAAGGAAACTGGGTTTTTGCTGCAGTACCCCTCACTTTTTGCCTGGTATTAGATGCAACTTCGACTGAATTGTACTGTGTTCCTGCTAACCAGGTCCCCAGTACCAGTGTTTTTTCCCTAAAAATGTACAATGTTTCCCCAATTGGTAAAACCTTTAGCACCTTCTGTAAGTTCCTAGTAAATAGTACCCTGGTACCTAAAGCCTGAGGTACAAAAGAGGGTCCCTAAGGGCTGCAGCACGAATTGTACCACCCTAGGGGACCTCTCACCAAGCACATGCACGACTGCCATTGCAGGCTGCGTGTCTTGGTGCAGACAAAAGTGAAAACATGATATGTCACACATACCTGTGTGCCATGTCCCATACCACTGCATTTGATATTTGTAAGTCACCCCTACATCAGGCCTAACAGCCGTATGGCAGGGTGCTTAGTATTATATGTGAGGGCATATCTGCATTAGCAGACAAGCCCCTTTGCTGGTCAGCCCTATTGCTGCCAGTGCATGTGACCAGGGAAGCTATCTTAAACCATGTACTGGACACTGGTGAAAACGAGTTCCCCAGTTACATGATGGCTTCACTAAAATTAGGGATGTTTGGTACCAAACATCTCGTCTTGATAAACCCACACTGATGCTAGTGTTGGATTTATCAAAACATACAGTTAGAGGGCACCTTAGAGGTGCCCCATGAAAACCTACCAGCCTCTGGTGTGCTTGCTGGCTGGATTCTTCCAGCCTGCCACCCGAGACAAGATTCTGACTTCCTAAGGTGAGAGCCATTTCCTCTCTGGAGGTCAGGAACAAAAGCCTGTCCGGGAAGAGGGTGTAACACCCCCTCTGACAGGATGACCTGCTGATTAGCCTCCTTGGGCTGGTGAGCTTCAAAGGAGCCGCAACCTTTGGAATGTGAATCTGGCTCCCCTCACTGGAGAGGAAGCCACCACCTGTCCTGAGCCCACTTGGCACCTGGACAGGTGAGAACATTAGCTAGTCAGGTAGGCGTGCCACACCAAGGCTAGTACCAACCCTACGGTGGGCTAGCTGCGAGGTGGACATGAATTTTCAGAGGTAACTATGTGTGTGATGGCATATCTAGGAATTCTGGGACTGGGTATGCCCACTTCCTACAGGAAGTGGTCATATAGGGGGCGTAGTGACCCCAAGGGTCAGTAGCCCATTGGTTTCAACCCTACACTCCCCTAACACCCCTAAATTCAGTATTTAGGGGAGTCCCAGGCACCAGAGAGTCAGATCCTGGTGACCTAAGAAGAAAGAGGACACCGAAGAGCAGCAAAAGCAGCAAAAGCAGAGAAGATTGAAGAGAGCACCTGACTTGGCCCCAGCCCCGCCAGTATGTCTGCAGCCCTCGTCGAAAACTGTGCCAAAGTCGACTCGTCCTGCATGGGTGACTCCAGAAACTTGGGAGAACTGCCTGCATTCGACAAAGACTCAGGAATTCCCATGAACAGTAGACCTGTTAAGCAGAAACTCCAAAAAGAAGACTCTGAAGCCTCCGGAACTGCCAAATCCCGACACCTGTAGCAACTGCTGCACCCGTCGCCTACGGCTGAGTTGAAGTGGGCCAACGGTACCAACAAAGTTCCACAGCCATCCAGAGGTCCATTGTGGTTTCACCCCTCCTGGACTCCCCAACCTTGCCTGCAGCCTCTACACGCAGCCCCCTCTACCGCAACTGCTCCGGTAAGGAAAAACCCAACACCTAAGGACACCTCTGCACCCGTCGCCCCTGAACTTTGGAGAAGAGGACCAAAGGTGCCCCCCCAAGTCCCCAAGCATCGCAAGGCCTGAGTCCACTTGCTGGTTCAGCCCGATTGCTGTACCTGTTTGCAGAACTTGTTCTTCCTTCCATAGGATAACATTGCAGTGTCCAATTTTTAAAGTGAAAATAATTTATATTTAAAAACGTACTTACCTAAACGATTTTCTCTGATGCCTAAACATGTATAAAGATACTTGCTATTTGTATATAATTTGTGTGGATCACCTTCTTGAGTCGTGTTGTCATTTGTTAATCATTGTGTGTATTTGCAAATGTTTTACATTCCACTGTGTTAAGCCTAAAGCTGCTCGACCACACTACCACCTAATAGAGCACTTTGGTATTGCATAGCAAGCCCTGTCCACTAGTAAGGGAACCCCTAGACTTTTTACACGGTATATCAGATTATTGATATAGCACATAAAGAGCCAGCTTCCTACAGACACCTGAAGAAGACTCAGGCACTTGTTCCCCAAAGGGTGGCATCCTTCTGTCACCTTGAAAAGTAAGCTGGTTCTTGCAAGGCAGTGCAAACACCTTCTAGCCAGTACTGCCCTGCGACCTGAAACTTCTTTCCTTGAAGATAGCTTTCTTGAGCAGCAACATATGCTAGTCTCAAATATGTTTCACATCAGACTTCTTCAAGACGTTTTACAGGGACATAGTGGTTATTTGATTCACCCTTTCTTTAATTCCAAAAGTGTTTTTGTAGTTCCAACTCAAATAGTAGATTATTCTTATCACGTTCTTCCTTTTTAAAAAAAACTAATATTTTTTTTTTGCATTTAAAAAGGAAAGGTGAGAAAAAGAGACAGAGAGGCCATTATCACATCTGTACAATGCATTGTAGCAGCAAACAGAGGTATAAATACAGTGCAAAATCAGTCCATATAGCAATTAAATATAAACACAGAGGCAACCCATAAAGCATGTTCATATTACATTTTAAATTGACTGATAGCTTTTTACCTACCCCGAGTCTGGCTCCCCATTTACTGTTTTGGGTCTCTAAATCGTCCGGCAACACTTGAATCAATAAATTATATATGGCACCTATCCTGGCCCTCTTAATGCTGGCTTCTATTAGAGGGATTTGGCAGACTGAGCACTGGCTCTTATCTAATTCATAAATAAAGTCACCTATCTGTAAAAAAAGAAAATGTATTCCCCCCTAGTTAAGTCTAAGGTCTCCTGTAGCTCATAAAAAGAGTGCAGTTGCCCCCCCTCATAGAGATCCCCCAAGAACATGATACCATTCCGTGCCCATTTCCTGCCGATCCCATCATGAAATATGGATGGAAGTGCCGGTGAGCCCCAACGAGGAGTATAGCCGTTAAATTTGGTAACTCCAACTATCCTAGCACCTTCGCAGTATTGTCATCTTTAAAACATTACGCCTACCCACTAGTGAGAGGTGAAATGGTTGACTCTCATAAGTTGCACAGCAGTGGAGCTACATTTATTTCCAACAGACTTTCCAATGTCGCAGTTATTCTGATCCCTAAATGTACTGCCTCTTCCCCCACCTGTCGATCGCCAAATCCCACCTCCTTAGAGGAAATCACCTGAATCTTCCCCTCATTTAATTTATAGCCAGAGAATGACCTAAAATATTTGGCATCTTTTTCTATTTCCACAAGAACACTTGGGGGCTTTGTTGTAGCCACCGCTATGTCGTCTGCATAGTCCAGGATTTTATACTCTACCTGCTCTGCCACTATGGGCTTTACTAAATAATTTCCCTCTAGTAAGGTAATAAAGGGCTCAATATAAAGAGCGAGCA
This sequence comes from Calotriton arnoldi, assembly GCA_963921515.1. Classification (NCBI taxonomy): domain Eukaryota; kingdom Metazoa; phylum Chordata; class Amphibia; order Caudata; family Salamandridae; genus Calotriton; species Calotriton arnoldi. The sequence continues at coordinate 747,413 of CAWUFW010000565.1, read as the reverse complement.
AGGGCACCCCTGCCTGGTCCCCCAGGTAATCGAGATGCGATCAGATTCCACCCCGATTATCCGCAACTGTTAATAAAGCCCGGGCCAAACCATTTCCAGGCTAACACCGGCTACAGGAATCCCCAAGAGACACGGTCAAGAGCCTTTTTGGCATCAAGTAATATCAAACCCATATTCGACCTGAAAGCCTTGGCAATATCAAACAAGGCTGTTACCCTCCTAACGTGGTCCACTATCCCAAGTTCTGGAAAAAAGCCATGCTGTTGTGGTGACACCAAAAAAAAGATGATTCTGACCAGCCTATTTGCCATCACCTTTGTATAGATTTTAGCATTAGCATTTATTAAAGAAATGGGCCTATAGGACCCTGGGTTGAGGGGGGATTTGCCTTTTTTCCTAAGTATAATGATATTAGTTGTTTCCCATGAGGGAGAATTTTCGCTAGACTGTGTCTTTAAAAAGACAAAAAGCAAATCTTTACTGAGTACGCTATAAAAAGCTTTAAAAAAATTCCAGGGGCAAGTTATCGGGCCCCGTAGCTTTCCCTGAAGCAAGTAAGTTGATTGCTTCCAATATTTCCTCTGGGGAAATTGGTGCTTCTAGGATTGGCACCCTTCCACACTCAGCTTGGCTTTATCTAATGTGCCCAATAAGGCCTCATATCCACCCGCAGGAGGTTTCGTGTCCACAGTATACAAATTCTCATAATAATCCCTAAAACCCTGATGATATCTGCTGGGGAGTCCATCCTGCGCTCCTGGGAGTCATAGACAGCCTCAATATCTCTCTCAGTACGCAGTTCAAGTAAGTAGCCAGTATAATCCCCATACTCGTAGCATTCCGATCTGTGATTATGATATTTCACAGTAACCTCTTTGCTAAAATATTGGGTAATCTTAGCCCTCACTAAAGCAATCTTGTGATTAACCTCTGTGCCTTCTAGGTTTCTGACCATTAATTTAGTTTGTCTCTCCTCTAGCAACAGTCAGTCCTTTGTAAAGCTCCTAAAGCTCTGCTCTCTTCTGGTTCTGTTGGAACAAACTATAACTAAGTGTTTCCCCCTAATGCCTGCCTTAAGTGCATCCCACAAAATGTTATCAGAAGTTGTACCCCTATTAAAACCCAAAACTCAGTGATCCACTTACTCATAGGCTCTAGATACATTTCATCAAGCAGTAGCTTTTTATGGACTGACCAATCCCCCGTGGTTTACCAAGGCCTACATACCGAGTTTCCAACACCAATGGATTATGATCGGCTAAAGCTTTGGGAAACCTCTCAATTGTGACCTGGCCATTGAGAGAGTTAGACACAAAAAGTAGTCTAGACGTACAAGTTTATTGTGCGGATGAGAAAAAAATGTATATCCTGGATCATTTGCCTTTAGCCTATCCCACACAGCAATAAGCCCTTGGTCCTTAGCCAACCTTTGCCGACGCCCTATATACCATTGGCTTCTTACCAGTATAAGGTTCGGATTGAGGCATCCCCCTGTTGGTCTCTAGATGTATGTTAAAATTCCCGCATAAAATGATAAGGGTAGCCAAGATGAAAGCTCAGTATTCAAAAACCAAGGCCTCATCCTGGTTAGATCCATAAACGGTAGATAGGGTAAGTCTCCCATCACCTACACAACATTTGAGAATAACCCAGCAGCCCAATTTATCAGCTGCACATTGGTTCGTTGAACATCTGGCCTTATTGGCCAGAACCGCCACTCCCCTAGAAGCCGAGCCTTGACGAGTAGAGCCAAGAAGAGATAGCCCAAAGTCGGTCTGCAATCCTTTCTTATCCCAGGGGATATGTGTCTCTTGCACACACACTACATCAGCTCTCATAAGCTTCAAACCGGGTGCCACCCTTCTTCTCTTACCCCTATCGTTAAGACTGCAGATATTGATCATTCAAATGTGCAGTTTTTTGTCAGACATTCACCCACTTGTTTGGACTAAACTCAGGAAACCGCCCGCCATCTGCCAAAGTAAGCCATGCACCAACCATTCAACCTCATAGTAAAAAAGATGTGCCTCTTCTGCATATGTTTGCCTGTTGATACTTTAACATACCGCCTTTGCCTGCTAAAACCCCCGCCAAGGCCCCCTCTTCTCACCTCTCCCCCAAACCCCCAGCTTCTAAAGTCCAACCCCCACCACACCTTCCCACCCCACCAACCATTAGAGGCAATCGGACCAAACAGGTCCGTAGATGGCCATGTACCCTCCTTCCACACCTGACCCATCTAAAAAAAGAAACCAAAGGAGACATCCCCCAAGCAAAAAATCAGCAATTTCCATCATTCCTATCACCATGTAATCACCACCCCACCAGCTAACCAATCAGATGAATACTCATCATTATAATTCACAAACAATAAGATTCAATATACAGCAATATATTTATGGGGAATATCATATAGGACCGACTAGGTTTGTCTCAAATTAATACAGGGACCTATCCCAAGCCCAACCCCAAACTCCCCAAGAACTCCTTTGCTTTGATTTCAGATGTGAAGAAATGGGGCTTATCCTGAATGACCACCTTTGATTTAGCTCGATTTAATAAGTACGCCTGGGCCCAACTGCTCTGACAATGTTGTATCGGCTGCCTCAAGCACCTCCGCCGCTCCACGGTGGTGTAGCAAAAATTGGGCCCGACAAAGAATGAGCAACCTTCAACTGTAGGTTGCTGATTGGGGTGAGCCAGCTCAAAAACTGCCTGTCTGAGAAAGAAATTCCCAATGAAGACCAGAATCGCCCTCTTTTTGTCGCCCTTATGCCCCTGCACATGCCAGGGGTGCTGATGAAATCTGTGGGCCCGCTGAATCTTAAAGTTCCAATTCCATCAGGCCAGTTCCGGGAAGGTTGTTCTGAATAGCTCCACTACTTATTTTTGATTATCCTTTCATTCTAAGCTTTTTGCCATGCCCAACACCCTAAGGTTATTATGTCTTGATCTGTTTTCAAGCTCTTCACGCTTTCAAAGGGTGTCCGACACATGCGATTAATAACTTCACATACTTTCCTGTGTGCTCCTAGTTCGCTCTCCAGTGTGAGTACTCTATTCTCCACTTCAGTCACTTTTTGGAAAACTCAGAACATGTTTTGGCCATTCTACGAATCCCCCCCTGTAGCTTCCGAATGGCATTCTGAGCCTTACGACTATCGGCCCGTGTTTCTTCACCATGCACCATGATTCCTGATATATTGCGTCCAAGGTAACGACATCGGGGTGACTCAGGCTAGTTTCCTGGCCATCTGCAGTGTTCCCGCCCAGCAGGGGCGATGTAGCATAGTCCCACCTCAGGTCGCACCCTAAGTTAGCCTCCTGCTGCTGTGCCCTTTCCTTAATCATCTGGCGTGGGTCATTCAGAGCCTCCTTAGGCGATGGGCTACTACCCATCCCGTCTAGACTGCTCAAACCACTAGAAATACCTCCTAGAGATGTTCTTCTTTGGCGGTTCCCAATGTCTCTTATGTGTTCCTCCTTGGACCATTCCGACTGATCAAATAGAGAGAAGAAATGTTCCCCCACTTCCAACTCAGCTTGCACTTCTTAATAAGGTGGCCCATCGCATTTGATTATTGAAGTGCCCCCCCCCCCCCAACTTATTCGGTGCTGCTCTCAGTGCTAGGGACATACACAAAGGAGTTATCTATCCTAGCTACTGCAGCAAGACTTTTACAGAGTGGGGGTCAGTAAGCTGGGTGCCTAGGCCAGACCCGCTAGATGAACCTGTCCCATTATTCACTTGTCCACCAAGCTGGACCCCACTGGTAGTGGCCCCTCAGTGCATGGCCTAGTACTCATTGTTAAGGTATCCCCCACTAGTTTATTCTCGGGGCAGTATCCATCAGAGGAGGTCCTGCAGACCTGGAGGGAGCCTCCAGATTCCACCATCACCAAGGAGTCAGGATTTTGCTCAGCCATCTCCACCCCCTGAGCAGCCATTTCACGAGCGTGACTCCTAAAAAAACTCCTCCATTGTCATTGCTGAGCTTCCCCCTACTCATATGGGGCCGCCCGTCGCCGAACCAGGGTCACTGCCACCTGTAATTGCCTTAACTGAAGGTGTATCACTTTGCCATGTATTGGGCCGTGTATTGGGTTTACAGGATGCCGCACCATTTGCAGCAGTTCCTACGCAAAGCCTGGGCGTGCGTGTCGGCTTGGGTGCCATCGGGGCCGTAGCACGGGGCCAGGCTTCCCAGCGGCTTCTCTGTCTCGCCTTACCAAAGCCTACCCGCGATACAGAATTGCTGTGCCCTTGAATCCTGTAATGCTCCCGAACTGCACCAAGCAGTCTCGCGACCAAGACCACATCAGTAGCCGCCAGCCGAAGGTCAGCAGTCAGGAGAGAATCAGCTGAAGGCCAGGTTGGGAGGAGGGTCCAATCGACCGTCCTCACACGGCTGCCATCTTGCTCCCATGCCCAAAACATTGAAAGAAAGTTCAGAATAATGTCAAGAAGACATGAAGTCCCTTATCACTTTTTTCCTATGTGAAATGTCCCTGGCTGAGGAAGTCCTTTACAACTTGGCCGTGAAGCAAGCCTTGCACTTTTGACAAAGCTGTGAATCTACATTTATAATACCAACATTTTGTGACATTCGGGGGATTGATGCTGGTTGAGTAACTTCTACATTTAAAAATAATGTCAGATGGATAATATCATGCATCACCCAGGGCTGCACACTGAATGGAGCCTGGAGCCCAACATCCATCAGACAGCATCAATTGCGTTCTCCAGACACATACCTATTGGAGACCAATTCCTGGTGCTGATGGGACTGCTCAACACATTTTGTTGACACTATGATCTTGAGGCTTTCTCCTAGAGCCATGGTAAATTTGTCCAGGAAGCTCGGCAAAAGCTTAGTCTAGGTTTAGGCTGCCTAAGGCTGCCTTTCTACCCCCCTTTCTCGTCTTCATTTGCTGCGGAATCGTCCCACAGTTTGAGAATGGAAAAGAGTTGTGGTGTCAGAGTAGGGTTAAGTCACAATTATGGTGAATACGTTACTCTTAGTAAGCGCTTAACTATTATGCATCCCGACCCCTTAGCCATCAGTGAGTCTGTTCATACCAATTAGCAGCTGGTGAGGGCACATGCACAGGGATCGAGGAGTGTTGGCATATGGCAATCACATGCTTATGCAGTTGCAGATGCATAAAAATCTGTATTACATCCATTTCTGAAACAGTTTAGGTCCTTCTGCTAGGAAGTACACATCACCACTTATTAATGATAGGAAAGATTGATTGAGCAAAACCTTGTGGGTAAAAGCTCCATTATTTACCTCACTTCACTTCTCAAAGGGGTAATTCATGAATTTAGCGAATTAAAGTGTAATATATTGTTGTTTTCACTGACCACATTCATGATTCCATTCACTTAATGCATTTTTTTCCTCTAGCTATTCTACCTTCGATGATCAAGAAGAGATCTGGCCACATAGTCGTCATCAGTAGTGTTCAAGGCAAAATTAGCATTCCTTTCAGATCTGCTTGTAAGTATTTGTTTCACATTCTGCAATAATCTGGTCATAGGTGAGCAGATGAGCATTTGTTACATTTGACTGATTTCCTGTTGAAATGACTGAGAGTCTGTAATGAATCTAATCTTGATCTAATTGTTTTGATCCAAAGTTGCCCAAGACCACTGTGAAGAGTGTGTGGAATCCTACTGTATAGTTGTTTTACCTGTGTACATATGGTTAAGGCCCATGCGCAATTTGTTTCTATGTCATCTGTTGCATCACAAATCTCACTGCTTACATGGGATTGTGCATGTACCGCTTGTCAGCTCCAGTGCTGCCATGCCACAGCTTATATACATGTAGAGAGGCAACTACAATCAGTTGTCAGTGTTATATATACAGAAAACAATAAATAGATGGCCGTAGGTCTTGGTTGATGATTCAGTCACTTTGCTTTAGTGTATTTTTTCAAAAGGATGCAGCCAACGCATTTCACCTTAAAAAAGGCTTCATCAGGGTTCGAGATCTTCACCACTCCGAAAGATCAAAATTCTTGTCTGCATTCAATCGAATGAGTTGAGTCTGTGAACCAACTAGTGAAAGAATACCGCGCGCCCGATTAAACAGAGACAAGAATTTTGATCTTCCGGAGTGTTGAATATCTCTCACCCTGATGAAGCCTTTTCAAGGTGAAACGCGTTGGCTGCGTCCTTTTGAAAAAAATACAATAAAGCAAAGTGACTGAATCATCAACCAAGACCTACGACCATCTATTTATTGTTTTCTGTATATATAACACTGACAACTGATTGTAGTTGCCTCTCTACTTGTTTATAATCTATGGTTATGTGTGGTCAATGAGCATCTGACCATTGAGGTGGGCATTGTGTTAATCTAGCATATGTTTTGTGACGATGTCAGGTAGCGCGGTTTTGTAATCCCAGGCTGCTTCCTTTGTCTGGTCCGCTGCCATGCCACAGCTCATGAAGATTCATTCCTTGGTTTGTTGTATGTGAGCTCCTGCTCACACTAGTTGGTGGAAGGCAGTGCTCTCTTGTGTGCTGCACTCCTTAAAGAAAGGTACTGGCTATGCAATTTGCTGCATCTGGGTGTATTATTCAACAAACTTTGAATTCAGATTTGCGCTGCAGTTCCCCTGGCATGAGATGAATACAAGTCTCTTTAAACATTCATAGCACATTCATTAACTAAATGGCCAGTACTGCAATGTGCGTTAAAGGTAACAATAGGTAATGCAATTCCTTTACCGAGGATACTTTAAGGAAAGAAGGATTTCCCAATGTAATTTCAATGGACAATGCTGTACAATTAACATATACCAATAAGGTCATTTCCAACAAAATGGATCAGCTGCAGGTGGAAGGGGATCTGTACAAGAAAGAGTTGAGTCCCATAAATTGGCTTCACGAGTCATGACGGGAAATTCTTTGCAAGTACTAAGACAAAGGAGCCAACACATGTCATCGGTTAATAGAGAGAATGTGGCATACAGCAAGGGGTGAAGCGAAATGTATTAAGGAAAATGTATAAAGATTGTACAGGGTTCGGTAGAGCGAATCTTTGTACCCTTTAAATTTCATCCCAAAGCAATTCCCAGGCAACCTGAAGTGTAGTAGTTTAACTCAATTCACAAGATGCTTAATATCTTGCATATTTGCTCCTTCCTAAATACCAATCACTGTTATGCTATTCATCTAGTATGTGTTTTCTAATTGTCAAAGTTCTCTTGTCATTTCTAGCTGAATTGTCTCGCCCTGCAGCTGCCTAATCAAATCTGTGACAATTAAATTTCTCCATTCTACCACCCAGGGTCTCTTGTGAACATCAGTCATCTTTCTCTGCAGGTTCTTGAGAGAGACATGTGAAGGTCTTAACATATTGTATTCAGTACCCTCTCACCCAAACTCTTTTTTCATGGCCTCCATATATTTAATAACATCACTAGTGGGATGTTGACTCTCTGGTAGTCCTGATGATAGAGTCTGAGCAGCCTATGTCTTGAGAGAGAGCTTGAGCCTTATTTGATCCACTCACCTCAGAAATACTCCCTATGCCAGCATTGAGACCAGTAGCTAAGGCCTGCTGAAGAATGCCCTACTCCTCTGTAATTTGTAACAGAGCAAATCTATCCTCTCAAACACCAAGTGGTGGACTAACAAAAAGTGAATTCTGGCCCCCAATCTAGCCACGAAACGTTTCCACTTAGTCTCTTCCTGGTTATACAATTCCACTTCCCTTGGGCCCTCGGATAAAGCTAAATTATTTCCAAACACCCTAGAATCCTTAAAAAACAATATTTTATCAAGGAGGATAGAATTGAATGGAAGGCATAAATTAATAGCGAAAATAGGACCAGCTTGGGCACCAAAGACAACATTTTGACCCTGCCCTTTTATTTATTTTATTATTCAGCTGAACCAATGGCATGCGTTAGGATGTTGTTTACCTTGAGTTTACCAGGTTCGTTCTAGTTAGCATGAGTGATGAAGAGACTATTCGTTTGCAAGCTTTACAAATCAATTTCTGTATTTGAAAATCAGAGTGCTACTGAGCAGGCCGCCTTAAAGATTTAATAACAGCTAGCGCTTGGGACAGTTTTCTTAGTTTCACACTTATGCTTTATTATTCTTCACAGCTTACTGCCATATCCGACTTCCATTACAAATCCTGATACTGTGCTTTGCCTTTCTTGTTTTTCCTTCCTGTGAAAAATACAGCAGACATAGCACTGCTTCCGCTCATATGCCAGCACTGTCAAAAGTCAGGTGTTTGGACTCCTAAGAAAATATATATTTTTTAAACTGTCAAACCCGTTCAACTTCTTGGGGTTATTATGCAGCATTTATTATAAATGTTGGTAATTTATACTCTGACAGCAATATTTAAGATGTTATTTTAACCCTATGTTGAAGGAAGCTTATCCTTTGGCTTGTCGAAAAAAGTTGATCACATTGTAAAACCTCCATGGGTATTTGTGGTGCCACCGATTGATTTGATTCACTGCAGAGTCTACCTTGAATTAGCAATAAAAAAAAAATACTTTTTAGGGTGCCTTGATGTGTTATGATGCCCCTTGTCTAAATTATTTGCATGGTTGTGTTGCAGACGCTGCGTCAAAGCATGCAACTCAAGCCTTTTTTGACTGTCTGCGAGCAGAGATGGAGCCTTATGAAATCGATGTAACTGTTGTGAGTCCTGGCTACATACAGACCAATTTGTCGCTGAACGCAGTTACAGGAGATGGATCCAAATATGGAGGTGAGATTGAAGTTCTTCATAGGGGCTGCTTCTTGATATATGTAGCCTTTAAATATGTGCGTTTGTAAATGTAATATGTTTAGACTAAACACTTTCAAAGTGTGAAAATAATGTGGATTGTGTCGGAGCTTCATGTTGAGGATTCTTTGGAACTTTCTAAAATTGAAATATGTCGAGTTTACAGGAATCATGGATGGGCAGGTATACTTTGGATGGAGTTAAGGCAAGGTCTAGAACATAGCACAAGGTCGAGTGGCAAATCGAATCTAAAAGGTTTGTGCCATGAGATGTGTTGTGACAGCAGTTCCCTAAGAATTGGGTACAATGGATGGCTAATGACAGTTACATGGTGGATTGTGTGGCACTTTCAGGGTTTGGGGCTTTTTATTTTTTCATGTAAGGTTGGATGGCGCTATCACAGGATAAGTGGGATCTTTCACGTGATAGGTTGAGTGGTACTTTCCTATTGTAATTGGTGGGTTACGAATAATTCTTATATGCTAACTGAGGCTGGTATGGAGGCAGTTTACAGTTGAATCCTTTACCAGAAGGAAAGAACTTCGTTTCATGTCAGTCATTTTCTACAGGTTATAGAAAAATCATAACTCTGACATCCTCATAGATTTTGTATTGATAGTTCTTCAACTTCAACTACACTACCTTACATCTGTCCGTTGGGTCACAGAGTTATTCTTTTTAACGTGGGTTACCCTGTTATACCTTGTTTCACATTCCTTTCCATCTTGTGCCTCCTGTCACTGTCTTTATAATGCCTATTAGCTACCACACATTAAAATCTCTCTTTTCTCCTCTGTGTTGCAACTCATTTTGCAAATACCAACACTAATTATATTCTGTTTTCAATTTATTCTTGAATTGCATGACCGCTGTCAATGAAATATTTACCATCAATTGTTTATATATTTGTAAATGATCATTTTTAGGTCTCGCCTGGCGACGCAGCGCAGCTGCTCGCTTGGCGAGAGTATTGTCGTCGGTTTACTTTCGGAAGGGGTACAGCCCATGTGCACGCGCACAGACACGTCTGTTTTGCTGAAGAGATGTGCACGCTACAGACACGCGATGTGCACACGCACGGCGTCTCGCGCATCGTGCTTGTTTCTCCCTATCTTTGACTTTTGTCCTGTTCTCTATCTGTCCCTATCATTATCTCCCTATGTCCGTTTCTGGATTTCCTCTTTTCTGTCCCTGATATTCTTTCTTTCTACATATATTTCTCTCCCGTTTATTTCTCTCTCTTCCAGTCACCCAGCTCTGGGCGTTCTTAATGTCCTGAACAAACTACAAATGTTCGGTGCTAAGTGCTATTTTTGTGGTGAAAAACTTCTGACATGAACTGGTGTGAATGACATGGGCAGTAAAACTGCAGAGTTTTCAGTGCTTCATTTTTGTGTTACTTTCAAACTGGAAAGCTTTGGTTGTGAGCAGTCACCCGATTTTGAAAAAAAAATCCTTTTTTGATTTTTGTGTCGCATTCCTCTCAAGCATTCTGCTGGATCTGCAGGTACAAGAGTGTTTTTCGGGTTACTTCTTTCCCCACACCCGCATGGATAGAAGTAGGAGCGTAAGCAACCCGTTTGTTTCCATAAAATTCTAATTTTTATAATATAGCCGGTGGTAATGTAATGTAATTTGCTTATCAGGGTTACTTTGATAGAAATTATTTCATTTATTTTGTGTCCTTCTGTAACGTAGCTGGTGCTCATGTAAAGTGCTCCAGTACCTTCGGGTCGAGTTCGACGCTATATCACTGCCCCAACATCTCCTCCACGCTAATTAGAAATACTAGCATTCATCAAACACATTTGACTATAGCATGCCTCAAAAAAGGTACCTAAAATTGTGCAGTTTAGCATGATGTTTTTATTGGTATGTTTTTGCGTACATTTTACTTTTAAAGCAAAGAGTCATCAGTATTGCTTCAAGGCTTCTGCAAGCATTTGCATTTAATCAGAGAGCATTCTGGGAGCATTATTGGTAGCCTCAAAGTGTTAAACGTGTACGCATTTGTGTACTGGAAATACTGTCAGTAGTGCAAGCTGATCTCACAGCATTTGACCACATGCGCCCTCCCTAAACTTGTATGTTTTCTGCAAATAAGGGGCAGGGTGAGGTGACTGGTGCCCGTAGCACAGCGAGTATGTCATGGGTTCTACTGTAAGCACAGAAAATGTCCCGAAACCATTGTTTGGCAGTAGAAAATATAAAATAACAAAAAACTGCTATTTGGATGAGGTGCGCACCTCATTGCCCCCTCCACTCTGCACTATTGATAGCTGAGCCACTGGTCCAAATATACAGTAAACGCGCACTTAAGATAGAATCTTAATGGCCTTTTAGGGAGTTTCGTGAAATAGCTCGACTGGGAGAAACACCTGTCCATTCTGGATTTGTTGGGTGCGCAGCAAACAGTGACGGGCACATGCTGATGAGCTTTGCAGGGGTCAACAGGGGTAAAAGACATTGTCATTTACAACGTCATTACTTTATTAATGCTTCACAAAGGGAAAAAAAAAACAATAACATTTTCAATGTCAATAGCTCAAAACAATGTCATTGCGAGACCTATTGCATTGTAAATGCTTGTTGTTTTTGTAGTGTTTCGTAATAGCTGGACTTTTTCCAGTGTTCCTGATCGGTGTTGCATAAGATTTTGCAAATAATCCATAACATGGTTCAAATCAAATCAAAAGTAATCTTTATTCAGTTAAAAAGTAAACTAATAAACCATAAAATGCACACAAAGTTATAAAAACATGTTTCATTCAATGCTAAAACAGTAAACAAAAATCACAGAATTTAACAGACTTTTGAAAACAAAACCATCCAAAAGCAAAACAAACGTGGTGATATTTGTAGAAACAACGGAGCTATCCTGCAATTGGAAAAGCTATAATGCTTTCAAAGAGGAACAAGATATTGTTGAGGCATTGGTTTAAAAAATTTACAAAAACAATATAGAATGCTTTTTTGTGAAGATAAATCATCATGGGGACAATGGCTGACGAAATGTTTACTAAGCCAGCCCAATGAGAAGGAGAGTTGGTGATGATCAGTGCTCATCCACAAAAAATCTCTCTCCCTGGAATTGGATCAAATAACGCTCAATGGAGAGACAGTTCCTTAACAGAACATGGTATTTAACAGTTTGCTTTTGAAGCTGAATGTCTTCCATCTGCAAACCCCTGTTCACAAATAAAACTTTTTGGACCTAAGATTTATCCTGTTTAACAATATTTGTATGATCACTAAAGTCGGCTGACAAGTTTCGGCACATAATAACATATTTCAGCCTCAGCTAAAATGGATGGCTTTTGATGATTATTTCAAACAGCAATCCATTTTTGAACATTCATTAATTATGGCTCCATTACATGTGGTTGCAGGATTAACCAGATAGAAAACATCAAAGGAGCAGATTTAGTTATCTAATCCTAACTCTCCGTGGGAGGAAAAAAGAGAGGACTGGTCGGTGAAAGAACTAATGATAGCCATCAGATATTGTCTTCCTCAGTTGGGAAAGGGCCTATGTTAACATATCCCCAAATATCAGCACCATAAAAAGCTAGAGAAAGATATATATATATATCTATCCTTACGTAAATCCCACTATTACGCGCGCTCTCAGAAAAGGAGGACTCTGTGATCGTAATGTCCACTGCTGTGTTTATTCACAACGCGTTTCGCTTTCCCTGAAAGCTTGATCACGTGAACCGTGCAACAAATGAGGGCAACAATTATAGAGAGTCAATGGCAATAAAAATAAAAAATGGACATGCCTGTGGTTAGCGGCAGCCATCTTGGAATGGTTAAAGACTAAGTAAAGCAAACATTAGCTGACCAATACATTCCTGTTGTAATAAGCACATAGATTGTAGATATATCACTCAGTCAGTTAAAAAATACAGATTTCAAAACGATGTACACAGTCAGTAGTGACAGAATTAAAAATTGGACATGCTGATGGTTAGCGACAAAAATGTTAATACAAAACTTATGTAAAACATACATATGTTGTCCAATAAAGTTACATGGTTGTAAGCGAAATAGGCTGCTCAGCACCCGGTCTTCTAAAATACAGAACGGCTGTGCCTATGATCATCTAATCAAATTGATACATCGATAATTAATACATCTCTCTATCAACTAAAAATGTATGTATAAAACTGTGTCTATGAAACATACTACTGATAAGGTGTCAATGTTGAAACTGTACGGTGTATGCGTTTACGTGAAGATGTCCCAAGGTCACTAGATACCTCCGCCAGAGAGCTGTTACCTATACATGACCAGTGCCAAATATAAGATAATGAAAGTATCAACGATAAGATGGATCCCCAAGTGGGAGATGTCGTCAACTATATAAACAACACTCATATCGACCACGCAGTGTCACTGCTCAGTATCAATAAAGTTACATGGTTGTGAGCGAAATAAGCTGCTCAGCACCCGGTCTTCTAAGATACAGAACGGCTGTGCCTGTGCTCACCTATGTAGCGCATAAGCATAATATCAGACACATAGTGGGCCAAAAAAAAATATATGTACTCCCAAAACAACAACTGCGTAAAAAACATATATACCCTCCTGTGAGGGTACATCAAGAGGTCTTCATGGAAACCTTACAAAAAACACAAAGATGTGCCTGTCAAATATGCATGCAACACAATGTCAAAGCAAGTATACCATATAGACGAGATGTATCAGACTAGTTGTTGTAAAATACGACAACATCCTGTGTAGTAACCCTGTGTAAATATGGGCAAACGCCCGATATATGTCAAATAAATATGAAAAAGTCCAGTTGGAACACCATCATAGCCATAAACTCAATAAAACGTTACCGACATACATCAATGTGACAATGTGCTCATAAAGAGAAAAAAGGGTAGGTGGCCCGTGCTGGTGAGTACTGGTGAATGGGCCCCTTCCTTTCCTCCTGTGAACAAAGCAAAAGAACAAAGTGATTAAAACCAGGATCATCTGCCCTGTAATATTAACATAATACAACATGTACTCAAACCTTACATTCATAAAAATTGCTCAAAATTCAAATGCTCGAATAGTCACTATTATAGAAGAAAGATCAAAGATTGAAGGAGATAAAGGGAGAAAAAATACAAAAGAAATGAGGAGAAAAAATATGTACGAGAGAAAATAGGGGAGAGGGGGGAGGGAGGGTGAGGGGAAGTGGTAGGGGTAAGGAATTAGGAAGGGGAAGAGAATGATCTAGTTTTTGAGAGGCAGAACAACTAACAGATTACACGAGTGTAACACACCCCGCAATGTCTCATAACCACTATTATTCTTTCAAGTGTATTGAGAGTTCTTCCTCTTGGTTCAATCCTCCCGGGTTCTTGGTTTGGAAGTCTATGATGTATCTAGACTCCCTTTGTCTCAGATGCAAAACCCTGTTGCCACCTCTAGGATGTTTAACTATCTGTTCCAAGATAAGGAAGCTCATCTCTTTGGTATTAGAGAAATGTTTGTCCCTAAAATGGCGTGCCACAGGGTATTTGGGATCAAAGTTGGTAATGGCCCTACCATGCTCTAAGATACGCTTTTTGGCCATGCACGTGGTACTCCCTATGTACCATAGTTTGCAAGTGCATTCTATGGCATATATCACAAACGTGGAGCTGCACGTGAGGAATTGAGTGAGTTCTTTGCTAACACCATTGTAAACGACCTGTTTGTGAAATTTGCTGTTATTGCATGCCTTGCAGTGACCACACGGGTAGAAACCCTTAAGACCATGTTGTTGTCTTTGTGGATAGGTGGTGATGTCACTGTGTACTAACATATCCCTGACATTCCTACCTCTCCTATATGTTATACTGGGTCTATCAGGGATAATGCCACCAATAACGTTGTCACTTTTAAGGATATCCCAATTTCTGGTCACAATCCGTTTGATATTACTAGCGTCAGAACTGAATGTCATGATCATTCTAGACTTATTGTCCTCAGTGTCATCATTCTCTGGTTCGTCTGAAATGGTCGATGTTCTATCTACCAACCCCGCTCTCTCACATGCTCTCTTCAGCACCCATTTAGGGTAACCTCTCTCTCTGATGCGCTTTACAATGTTGGTACTTTCCAGCTGGTATGCTTCATCAGTGTTACAATTCCTTTTAGCCCTCAGCAGTTCCCCATAGGGGATACTCCATTTGAGGGTCTCGGGATGACTGCTGAGGGCATGTAAAACACTATTGCCAGCGGTAGATTTCCTAAACAGAGATGTGTGTACTGTCTTCTGTTTGACTTCCAGTTTGACATCGAGATACTCAACATCAGTCCTGCTGATGTTACCACTCAAAGTGATATTCTGATCATTCACATTGAGTTTCTTGATAAACTCACGTGCCTCATCTTCAGACCCTCTCCAAATGATGAACAAGTCGTCGATGTAGCGAAGCCACATCGACACATGTTCAAAATCAGATTGAAGAGCAGGGTGAACCAGAATGCTCTCCTCCCAGCGTCCCATAAAGAGATTCGCAAAACTGGGAGCGAAACACGATCCCATGGCTGTCCCGGTCACCTGCCGGAACAGAGTACCGTTGAACATAAAGATGTTGTTGGTTAAACAGAACTCTGTCATATCCAACAACATCTGTGTATGCTCTCGGAATCTCACCGGTCTGGCACTCAGGTAGTACTTGCAAACCTCCAACCCCTGTTGATGATTAATGATGGTATAGAGGCTGTGCACATCTAAGGTAATAAACAGTGATTCGTCATCCCATTCAAGATCCTTTATCCTCTTGAGGAAATCCTTTGTATCCCCGATGTAACTGGGTCGATTGATCTCGTAATCCCTCAGAAAATGATCAATATATTTAGAAAGATGCTCAGCTACACTACCTCTAGATGAAACGATGGGGCGCCCGGGAGGTCTGATAGGGTCCTTATGAACCTTTGGGAGAAGGTAGAGTACTGGGAGGACTGGAAAATCTCTTTTGAGATAACCATATTCCTCCCATGTGAGAATGCCTTTGTCTTTCCACATCGTGAGCAAATCCCAAATAGTCGTAATGCTCATATTGTAACTGTCAGTATTGACAGGTTCATAGAAATTCCTGTCATCAAGCTGTCTGCCTGCTTCCATGATGTATTGTTCTCGATCAAGGATGACAACATTGCCCCCTTTGTCTGCCGGACGAATGACAATGTTGTCATCCTCCATGAGAGATTTGAGGGCCTGTCTCTGATTGTATGTTACATTGGTATCACCATTCATGTTGTATCTCCTATTTTTGTGTCTGGAATCATTCAACGCTTTACTGACACACTCGTGAAAAGTATCAATGTTATCATGAGGTAAATTAGGCATAAAACTGGACTTGGGTTTAAAATTGGTGACAGTGGAGGCGTCAGTAGTAATGTCCAACTCAGCAAGTAATTGTGTTGGGGTGATGTCCTGGTCTGTTGTCACATCACTCTGACCTAATTCTAGCAAGGTATTCAAAACATCAATATCCCCAATATTGAAATTACAGTTAGTGTTGTCAATATCCCTGCATGCAACTCTACTGCTGTCACTACCTTTAAGTTTATGCCATTTTTTGAGTTTAAGTTTTCTGACATATTTAAAGAGATCAATTCTTACGTCTGTATAATTCGAGGAGTAAGAGGGACAGAAGGAAAGTCCAAGACATAAAGTCCTTTTCTCTATGTCACTCATAGATCTTGTTGAAAGGTTAATGATAGTTTTATTAACCATTGTGTCATCCATCAGTAGGCTCTTCTGGCGCGTGTTTTGTTGTTTCCCATGCCACGACCTCTGCCTCTTTTGATACCGTTGCCGGATTCTTGCTCGCCGGTTTCTACGTGTCCTCTTCCTCTGCCTCGTCCCCGTCCCTTCTGGCCTCTTGTCTTTGGCGTTGGTGTTTCTCTCGTAGTCAGTCGGCCCCTTCTTAATGTCCGATACTCGTCTAAAAAAGTCAGTTGACGGGTGTTACGCTCCTCTGGTATAGCACTATTTACAGATATGTCAGACTCACTCTCGCTTGTTGTGGCGATCTCAACTCTTGATGTTACTTTAATGGTATTGTCATCCTCGCCTTCGATTGATCCTTGCTTGTAGAGATGGTCATATTTATGGCTGAAGGTCAGTATTCTTCCACTGTCATAGTCATTGTAATCACGGGTAAGTTTTCTCTGTTTATGTGCCTTTATATCGTCTTCATGTTTTTTAAGACGTTCCTTTATAGTTGTTAAGGATTTATTCAGTGCTTCTGTCTCCATGCTTTTTCTAAGGTCATCCATTAGTTCTTTAATTTCTTCAAGGATTACGTCGCGTTCCAGCCACGCATATTTGATCAAGATCTCCAGCATTCTTCTGGAGCTTTGGGAAGAATTCACTGACCATTCCTCTAACATTTTTGGATTCGGTTTCTCGTATGTTGGAGTGGTAAAAATCCTTAAGCCTCTAGGTACCATGTCTTGGTCCACATAATTCTGCAATGAGGTCGCCTCCCACCACTTAGCAATCTCTGTTCTCTTCAATTTCTCATATTTGCGTAGTTTCTCCTCAATGGGTTGTATCTGAATAGTATTCTCTTTAATGTTCACAGCCGGCCCTATATATATATATATATATCGAAAGCTCCAGTCCACCATAAACGTACCGAGCACTCGGGAGCGGGTGCAGCCAACACGTGGCAGTGGGTCCACGGGATAGATTAAGCTCACTCTTCTGAAAAAGAAGACGCCGCACTCACGGATTGTGAAGAACTCGGTATTTATATCCTCCACCAAATGGCTCAACTTTTGCTGGCTTCCCGGCGCTCTCGAGTGGTGCGTGACCCCGCGGCGGAGGCCAGCCAGTACAAATCGACAATTCTTCAAAGAAAGAATGGGTCGCACTCACGGAAGGTTTATAAGTAATCTCTTATTTAATTTTCCTTATTTCAATGACAAATTTGTCCAAACGAAAGCAGTATTGACGCATTTCGGTCTCCCCTGAGACCTTGTTCACGATAACACTCGTGATGTGATCTTAGCCAATTATATACATTGTTATTGCAATTGGGTCACTTCCTGTTTAACATCACAAAGTATTCTGGGAGATGTAGTTCCTTAATGCGAGATACACCTTTAAACTAATATCAAGGGTGATAAAAAGTGATATTGTGTGAGAAACAATGTGTAAAGTTGGGGAAAATAGATTAATGCATTTGATAATCGCCCTCCTTATGCCCTATTTTATCTCATTCAATTGTCAATTTGTGTACATTTTGACACTTAATGTTTGACGGAAAAGTCCATGTCTACTCAAAATCATTTAATGCCCTCCAGTGGGCTCACTCATAAATTGACATCATCTCTCCTTAGGTGGAATGCTG
This sequence comes from Calotriton arnoldi, assembly GCA_963921515.1. Lineage (NCBI taxonomy): Eukaryota > Metazoa > Chordata > Amphibia > Caudata > Salamandridae > Calotriton > Calotriton arnoldi. The sequence continues at coordinate 729,289 of CAWUFW010000565.1, read as the reverse complement.
TCATCTCCATTACAATTGTATGTAAACCTAAGTAGGTGGGCAAGTACAGACGTGTTTAAAGAATTGGTGCTCTAAATGTAGTTAAGGTGCAAATAGTGAAATATTGGCAGTTCATAAATGCACATAAAATTCTTCGCTCTGGTTTAATCCATACGGGGTAAAGGTCCATAAGTTTAGGATATGTCTGGATTCTCTTTGACGCAGTTTTTTCTCCCTGTCGCCACCACTGTCATGGCGTGCTACTGTCTCAATTGCATAGAATTGCAAAAGTTTCCAGTTACCTTCATGATGTGACTCCATATGTTTTTCCACCGCGTTGCTGCGGTCTTTACCCACCCACCTCGATCATCACTCACACAACCACCTTGGCTCCGCCAAACATAGTCGCCCCATACTCACCCACCGTCCCCCGACCTGACCAACCACTTGTCTGTTATGCTGGAGCTAACTCCGATCACCTCACCAACTCCTCCCCCACTCCCTAGCTCACTAGCTCTAGCCTACATAACACCCTCTCCACACAACTGACTCGACCACGCTCCACCAGGAATTTAGTTCCCACGAACATCCCTCCCAGCACCCACTCACCTTGCTCCCCCATACTTCAACGTTGGAGTTCTTCCTATTCCTCAGATGATGTCCCCTCTCCCCTTAGTCCCCATGCCTCGAACTCGCCTACGCCCTCCCTAGGGAACAACCCTCCCCCTCCCCACCACAAGACCCACAACCCACATTCGGATCCCGCTACTAAGCTCAAGGAAATAAATCAGGAACTTCTAAATCTCAAAATTATCATTCAAAATCTCATTAACTCCACTGAGGAGCTGGCCCTTGATCTCTCTTCCAACAAGTCCTCGCAGGTGATCCAGCATAGGATCCAACACCATCATAATCTTCCACCTCCGTCCAGTACGTTACTGAATGACCCCGGGCCGAAACCACCATCCCAGACTTGGAATACCACTCCCTACCCTAATGCCCCTTCTGGACCCGCCAGAGCCAAAAATCAATTATCAGAACCAGATACTCTCTCCCTCCTCCAAGCCTACAACGCCCCTCTTACACCCATCCCAGTCCCTACTAGAACGTCACTAACCGCCCCTTTAAATGCCCCTGACTTGGCATTTCCCGCGCGTGGTAACTCAGAGGGTATCCAAAGCATCACATCCAACCCTCATAGAGCGCCCAGACTCAACGCCAATGCCTTAAACATTAATAACCTCTTGCAGATCCCCACTTCGCAACCCTCGATTGCTGACAACAAATCACACCTGAAATGCATGTTGCTCAACTGTAGATCAGCGGTGAAACATGCCACGGACCTAGCTGATCTCATCCCTGCCCATGATCTTGATCGCCTTATCCTCACCGAAACTTGGATCACCGACTCCTCAGGCCCCATTCTTGACATTCTAGTCCCTCCCAGCCACAAAATTATCAGACTCGATCGAGCGAAGAAAACGGGTGGTGGCATAGCATGTATCTTCCACAATTCTCTCTCAGCAAAACAGTCCCCCTCAGCTAATCTCTCATCCTGTGAATATTTATGCATAGACATCACTATCACACATAGACCCCTATGCACCCTGCACATCTTTTATCATCCACCAGGAGACAACCTCCCTCTCATTGAACAAACTATGGAGACCATCTCCTCCAACCTTGGACGACACTGCCCCCAGATCTTCCTTGGTGACTTCAATCTCCATTGGAATGATCCACACGATCAGGCGGTTAACAATCTCAAAAACTTCCTAACTGACCTCTCTTTGACTCAATTCTGCGACAGCCCCACGCACAATTTAGGCTCGACCCTCGACCTAATCATCTCCAATCCCAACTCCATTCATCTCGAATCTATTCTCCCCTGTTACTGGTCGGACCATCACTTTATCACCTTCCGTATCCTTGAAAGCTGGAACTCCAAAAAATCACAACCACTAAAACAAAAACAGTGGAAAAGATCGCTCCATAATACTAACGTTAACAAGCTCATTTCTCGCTGCAGTATCTCCCTACCGCCCCCCGCAAACATGGACAACGTCCACGACCTCTCTGAGCATTACAATAACGCCATGTTGTCTGCCCTGAATGCAACTGCCCCCCTCCAACTAAAAAGAATACCCATCAAAGACTCCAAACCGTGGTTCAATGACAACCTAAATGCTGACAGGCGCAGCTTGAGATTAGCAGAACACGCCTGGAGATCCTCTCCATCCACTGCTCTTCTAAAATCGCTAAGACTAAAAAGAAGTACATACAACAAACTCATCAGAACCGCAAAAGAAAACTTCTTCAAATCCCAACTGGACAAAGCCAAAAATCGCCCGAAACAGCTTTTTGAGCTAATTAAGTCACAATCCAATAACTCCTATTCTATCTTCGCACATAGCCTGCCCACAGCCAAACTGCGATGCTGTTGCTGACTTCTTCCTAGGAAAGGCGAGCAAGATCGAATCTGATCTTAAGTCTGCTCTAATCGCACTCTCACCATCTCCTGACTCCCCCTTACCCACGACCCCTCCCACACTGCCCTGTCTATCTCCCAAAAACAATGCCTCTTGGAGTCAATTCACACCTCTCAATGACACTGCCATCCTCAACATACTCTCGACCTTGAAACCCTCTAATCACTTCAATGACCCCCTGCCCCCAAACTTCTTCAAAGAAATGATAGGATCTCTAGTCCCGCTCTGGTCAAAGATCATCAACGCCTCTCTTCTACAAGGTGAGATCCCTGACTGCCTGAAGGCTGGCCTTGTGCTCCCTATTCTCAAAAAACCCACGGCGGACCCTGATGACCTGAACAACTACCGACCTATCACAAACATCCCTACCCTTGCAAAACTCCTGGAGAAATGTGTTCATGAACAACTGCGCAAACACATTGAGCAAATTCCAACTTCTCGACCAATTCCAATCGGGCTTCCGCACGGGCCACAGCACTGAAACGGCCATCACCCATATAGTGGACGATGCTCTCACGCTGCTGGACAAGAATGAAGCCTGCCTACTGATACTACTTGATCTCTCATCTGCATTTGACACTGTCAAACATGACAATCTACTTAACCTCTTGGAATGCAGGATGGGGCTCTCAGGCACAGTCCTTAAATGGTTTGCCTCTTTTCTCAACAACAGAACGCAAAGAGTCAAATCCAATCTAACTCTATCCAACTCCAGCCCCTGCACTCTGGGTGTCCCCCAAGGATCCTCACTCTCCCCCACTCTCTTTAACCTCTTCATTGAACCACTGACTGTAATCCTCAAAGCATCCAATATCACATGTATGCGGACGAAACCCAACTGTACATGAAAATATCCTCCCCGAAGACATCCGTTCACTCAACGGAACCCTAATCAAAACCCTAAATTGGCTAACCACCTCAAACTAAACGCCCTCAAAACGGAATTCCTCCTCATCTCACCCACTAAGCAAACCCCCACTGTTGTGAAATACCTAAGTAACCTCACCACTCTCAACTGCACACCACACATCATTGACTCCACGAAATCACTGGGAATTGTGCTAGATAAGAACCTTAACATGCAATATCACATCAGAGCATCTTCCAAAGGAGCGATCTTCCAACTGAGCATTCTAAGAAAACTCAAACCCTACCTTCCCCATGATGACTTCAAATTGGCGGTGCAAGCACTAGTCATCTCTAGACTAGAATACGGCAGTGCTACCCTTTGCGGACTACCAAAACTCAGCTTAGCCCCCATCAGAGCTTCACTGAATGCTGCGATCAGACTCATCACGGGTTCCAAGAAAACCAACCACATCTCTCCAGACCTGAATTCGCTCAACTGGCTTCCTTTTGAGGCAAGGATCCACTTAAAAATTGCTTGTATGAGAGCCCGACACTTTAATACCCCACTCTACCTGAAAAATAAGCTCGAACTCTCCGGCGGCAACCGGCCCTCAAGGAGCACCAGCTGCTTAAACCGAAGAAATTTAAAAAACGGAAAACCTACAATCGCACATTCTCTGGCATTGCCCCGAGAATCTGGAACTCCCTACCCGTGGAAACTAGACTGATTCCCTCAACACTTGCCTTCAAAAGGGAAGTTAAGGCTCTACTAATGAACAATTTGCTGAACTAGCAGTTTTTCTCCTCTTGCTTACGATCTTGCTTTGCTGTTTTTGCTACTACCTGACATTTGCTAAGGCCCGTGTCGCCCGCCATTATGTCTTTTTGTTTCTGTTGTATATTGCTTTGCTCTTCTTTCCCCCAACAGCTATCAACCTATGTCTGCCACAACCCCTATGTAAAGCGATCTCATACCCGCTTGGGTCATGTTCGCGCTATATAAAACTTTTTAAATAAATAGTTGCACGAACATGTTCCAGGATTCGTTTTTTCAGGTAGCAGATTGTACTCCCTACATATTTTAGAGAGCAAGGGCATTCGATGACATAAACTGCATATTGACTCTTACATGTGATCAGTTCCTGAATCTTCCATATTTTATTATTTGCCAATTTTATTTCCGTTGTATTCTTTGCAATCTGGCAGACCTTGCAATTATGACACTTTACAAATCCTTTCGTTTGGAGCCATTGTGTGGGTTTGTTGTTTTTCTTTTGGAAGTGGCTATGGACTAGCCGATCTTTTAAGTTGCTCGCTCTTCTGAAGGTAACATTGTGGTGTTTGCCCATGATTTTTCCCACTGTGGGATCTAGTTGGAGTATTTTCCAATTTTTTCTTAAGATTGCTTTGATTTGCCGTGATTCATTAGAGTAAGTGGTGATCAGTCTGATAGTTTCAGGATTTTTGTCGGTTATTGGTGTTTTGATTTTCAGGATCTCTTCTCTTGCCTTTCGATTGGATTGGACTCGCGCCCCCGCAATGCACTGCTTACGACCTCACATATTACATCACTCATGACATGGTCAGTGACATCACTGATGACATCATCTGGTGACTCAGTGTTTTTAAAACGTTTGAGTGTTAAATATATATATATACCAAGGTGTATTGGTGAGTCAGTGGGTGTATGAGTGACTGTATGGAAGACTCAGTGGGTGAGTGACTAACTGTATAAGCGAGTGATTCGGTGTCTCAGTGAATGCATGGGTGAGTGACTGGTTGTGTGAATTTCTGTATCAGTCAGTCAGTTGGTGTCTAAGTGGCTGCATGGGTGTGTGGGTGGGTACATGAGTGGCTTTATTGGCGAGTGATTGGTTTTCTGAGGACCTGTATGGTTGTCTGTGTGGGTGGGTGAGAGGGTGTGTAACTGACTGTATGGATGAGTGAGTGGGTGAGTCGGCGGCTGTATGGGTTAGTCAGTGTGTGTGTGAAGGGCTGTATGAGTAAGTACGTGTATGGCTGTGTGGGTGACTAAGTGGATGTGTCAGTGGTATAAAGGTGAGTAACTGGATATGTGAAAGGCAGTATAGGTGAGTAAAGGGATATATGAGTGACTATATGGGTGAGTGAGTAAGTGTGAGAGTGGCTGTATGGGTGAATGTGTCCTTATGTCAGTGACTGTATAGGTGAATGAGTGTGTTAGTATCTGTATGAGTAAGTGAGTGTGTGTGCGTATCTGTATGGGTGAGTAAGTGGCTGTGTGATTGACTGCATGGGTGAGTGACTAGGTGTGTGATTAGCTGTATGGGTGACTGACTCAGTGTGTGAATGGCTGTATGGGTGGGAGTGGGTGTATGAAAGGTTCTATGTGGGTGTGAGTGGGTGTGTCAGTGATTCTGTGGATGATGTCATCAGTGATGTCATTTGAGATGTCATCAGTGAAATTACTGACCATGTCAGGAGTGATGTAATATGTACGGTCATAAGCAGTGCATTGCGGAGGCGCGACTTATAGTTAGCTCAGCTAACTATAACTACTGAATTTTACTGGTTTTGTATGAGTAAAATCTGAGCCTAACTATAACGCCCCTCTAACCTTTGTTTTTTTCAGTGAATCTCTAAAGTTTTTAAAATGCGAATTCCTAACTATAACGTCCCTGTAACCTTTGTTTTTTTCAGTTAATTTCTATGTTTTTTTTAAGTAGTAGTCATGTTTGCAGAGTGGTGGAGAAAGGGGGCTGGGCCTCTTACCAGCTCTCAGGAGTCACACTCTGTTGGACTTACAGGAGGTACCAGGAGGGCTTCTTGGCCCCCAAGGTCCCTCGGAGTAAAGTGGACTAAATCCTCCAATCAGTAGTGGGGAAGAAAGGGGGCGTGGCCTCTGAAGACCTCTTAGCAGTCCACTGTGAGGGACTTACTGGAGGTAACAGGTGGGGTAGTTGGACCCCAAGGACGTCCTTGGGGGCCAACTACCCCTCCTGTTACCTCCAGTAAGTCCCACACAGTGGGTTTGCTGAGAGGTTTTCGGTAGCCACCCCCCCCCCCCTTTCTCCACTACTATGAAAACGCGCATCCTGGGACACTACTATTTGGGGGATGAAGTCCCCTTGGCTCTTGAGGGTCCTTGGGGGCCAACTCCACCTACTATTACCTCCAGTAAGTTCCACACATCTGGATTGCTGAGAGGTCATCAGAGGCCACGTCCCCTTTCTCCACCACTCTGCAAACACGCCTCCTGGTGCACTACTGGTTGGGGGAAGAATTCCACTTTAGTCCTGAAGCCCTCAGGAGTAAAGTGGAATTCATTACCCAACCAGCAGCGCTCGAGGAGGCGCTTTTGCAGAGTGGGGGAGAAAGGGGGCGTAACCTCCAAGTCCTCTCAGCAATCCCACTGTCTGGCACTTACTGGAGGTAACAGTAGGGGTAGTTTGCCCCCAAGGACCCTCAAGAGCCAAGGGGACTTCATCCCCCAACTAGTAGTGCGCTAGGAGGCACATTTGCAGAGTGGTGGTGAAGGGGGCATGGCCTCCGGCGACTTGCGAGAGGTTTTTTTCCATTTGGTTTTTAAATTTTTTTTAAGGGAGGCGGGGCTTCGTGTTCTCCCTTCCCTGTGCCATTGTCGGCCCCGGTGCCAGGCCTTTTTTCAATGGGTGAGGGGGGCGCGCGGACCTCCTCCCCGGGCTGATTTCGACCCCGGGCCCTGGCCTTTTCTTTTTCTTTTTTATTTCAAGGTATGCCCTGGGGACCCCATCTCACGGGGCCTACCCCTTTATTATTATTATTTTTTAAATAAAAAAGGGAGGGCACCACGCGGCACCCCTCCCAGGCCGATTTCGGCCACGGGGACCCTCTCCCCTGTGGCCCAGACTTTTTTTTTCTTTTTTTTTCTTTATTTCAAGGGAGGGGAGCCGAGCGCCACCCTCCAGGGCCATTTTTGGCCACGGGGACCCCATCCCCGGGGCTTGCCCCATTTTTATTATTTAAAAAAAAAAAAAAAAGGGAGGGGGGTGCACAGCCCCGGTGACCCCATCCCCCGGGGCCCGGCCTGTAGTGTGGGTGCCCCGGTCCCACCTAGGTCACCCACTTTTTAATGGTAGGGGACCGCGGGGGGAGCCTCAAGGCCCCCCCGGTCCCTGCTGGGTTCCCGCCTCCTGCGGGAGCCTGCATTGCTTTTGCACATAGGGTGCTGCTAACGTGTGTAAAAGCAATTCTGCTTGGCTTCTAGTAGGCATTTTCTGCTCTCGCTTAATAGAAGAGGAGCAGTGTTTGCTATGGCTTGGCGGAAGCTGTGCTCCTGCCAAGCCATAGCAAACAGCAATGTCCCAGGAGTGGGCACCCCGGGACATTGCAGGAGCCGGCCTTGGGAGGAGGCGTTCCCCAGGGCCATCTAGGGCTCCAGGAGGGGGGACGTGTGGCCCTCCCATCTTCAAATTTGCCCCTAGGAGGTGGTGGTCCCCGGGGCTTCAGGGGGGCAACGTAGCCCCCCTGCATTCAATTTAAACTTATGCCCCGGAGAGGTGGCGGTCCGCGGGGCTGCGGGGGTGGCATACGCCCCCACATTCATTTACAGTAAAGCCCGTGGCTGGGGGGGTTCGAGAGGCCCCCCAATTTAAAAAGATGTATGCCCTTGGGAGGTGGTGGGCCCCGGGGCATAATAAGGCCCAGGAGGGGGGGCCCATGCATCCCCCTCCTTTTTTACAAATTGCCCCCGGCCCACCCGGGGGCAGATAATTAACGAAGCGTGGGAGCCCACCCTTCATTATTTATTTTCCTAATTTTCGACGGATCTCGCTCAAATTTTTCTTTTTGGGCCATTAGCAGTAGGCAATAATAAAACTGTCATCAGCATAAAGCAGTGCTGGAATAGATCTTTATCCAATTTGTGTCGTATCTTGTCTGTTAAGGGCAAGGTGATCGCTTTAACTGTTAATATGTAGGATAAAAAGAACTGGAGCAAGGACACACCCTTGTCGAACACCTCAAAATGAATGTGTTCTGTGTATTCTCCATTGCTTCCATTTCTGACCTTAGCAGATAGTCCAGAATGCGATCTATGAAAAATGTTAATTAAAGCAGTATCACACCCAAGGTTGTTAAAGTGGACCAGAGTTTAGATCAGTTGACACAGTCAGATGCACAGCTCAGGTCCATGAAAGCCAAGTAAAGGTAACCCTGGGAGGCTTCATGTACTTGACAAAAATCAACAAAAGATCCAAAAGCTACTCGATTGTCCTTAGTTTAGCCCTAAAACCATATTGCACTTCAGAAAATACATTATCAGATGCCCAAGCCAGAATTTCATCAAGAAGAACTCACCCAATTCCTTTAACAACAGAATCAATAAGGGAAATAGGTCTATATAGCAACAGTGATCACACCTATTTTATACATGATTCGTTGAGACGTCATCTCCTATATGGCTGACTTGGCAACTGATACCTTTAAATCAGAATATATTGTTACCAGGCAATGGAAAAATTGAGTGAGTTTAGGATTCAGAAAAAGCAACTTTGTCTGTAATTTCAATACTCTTAGATCAGAGTCATTCTTTTGTTTTGTACAAGCAAGCAAAGCTCCACCAAGGCGTAAAACTGCTCTTGAACACTGGTCAACAATAATAAAAAGATTGCATGTTGTAGCCTGTGCTGTGCATGTGTGTAGGGTAGGTGTGTCAGCTGGCCTCCCTTGCCCAGTCATACAACGGAGTGATGTGGTCAGTATTCTAGGTCTGTGATATGTTTGGGCTAGGTATGAGGAGCGGAGTAGGGAGAACATCCTGCTCCTGTTGTGGTATGCTTTACATGTCATTTAGGCGTAACAGGATTAAAAAAGTCTTCTTCTTACATGATCCTATTCCGATTCATGTACATAAGTGGCAATGACTTTAATTGGCAACAGTGATGCTAAATTAAAGTGGCTGCTTCTATAGTTTGGCAGTGAGGACATAAGTCCAGTAAAAATGTACGGTCTGTGTATGTATTCCCTAAGAAATCTAAAGATGAAATGGAGTTAAAAGTGCCTAATATGTTAACAGTGGCTTTCCTATAAAAACTATAGCAAAGGAATGAAATTCATGAGTTAAGATGCTTTCTTCATCTCGTGTCACAGCTCTGTCGTACGAAGTCTCCTATAGCTAGCATGTAATTTTTTAAACATACACACATTTTCTCGTTAAAATTAACACAGTACTCAATATAAAAATGCACTAGCTAAATCATACACAAAGACACCCACTTTCATATGTGTGACCACCAGGAATTATGGAGGAGGGTTTAATATAACGCCTTCGCCCACCCTATCCAGCCTGAATTACAGGCCTCTGCTCCCCTCACCTTGCATAAGGCCAGGGAACGTGTTTAACAATTACCTTCCTCTTTGCCAAGGCCCGGGAGTAATATGTGTCGCAAAGCTCTTTGCCTTGCCCAGGGGAGAGGAGGGATGCTCATTACAAAAACAAAATAGTAGACAACCTGCTACCTACCAGTGCACCCTATTTCCAGTTGGACAAAAGGGTGCAGGAGCAGGTGGCAGATGACCCTCCCCTGCTCCCAATACAGAACACAGTGGGCTGACACTCATCCCTGTACCTGTTCCCAGCAGAATTAAAGGAGTTGTTGTTGCCTCCTATTCTTCTGAGAGGACCTATGCACTGGTTCTTCAAAGAAACTCCTCGGTTGGAATCTTGTTCCACAAGAGTAAAATAATTAAAATTCTAAATTCCCTTACTATAAGAAAATGGGTTATTAGTTGAAGGGGTGAGTCCCCACATAAATTATAACTACAGTCCTTGTCTGGGTGAACCACCAAATAAACCAGAACTCAACGCCCTGGTAGCTATGCCACAGAGCAGATAGACTTAACTTAGAGGCAAAGCATTTATGCAGAACTAAAACAGTAATAAACTTGAAATGCAAGACAATAATAGAAAAATGGAATGAAATTTAATCAACAAAATTACACCAAAATGACAGAAATCCAATAAGTGGAAACCGGAGATTAGAATATGTAAAATGTTAAGTAGAAATAGTGCCAAAAAGCACAAAGTGCCAGTGATAGTGAATGCCCGCAGTAGAACAGGAGTTAGGCATAATTTGATGCTGACTGCGATGGGGCGCCGGTTGCCTGCACTAACCATGTTTGTCCTGGTCAAAGATTTACCTTCTGACTTTAATCCTTTACGTCCCAATCCACCACAACAATACACTTCTAAATCCCCCAGGACTTCTGGGTAGGCACTTAGAGACTCACAGGGTGACAGGCAGAGGTCAACAGAGGATCCAGTCCACACCCAGTTGCCACTGGTCAGCTAGGGAGTTGCAGGAAAGGGCCTTTTGTAGCGTGTTGTGTCCCTATAACTTTAATACAAGGTCACTCACATGACCCTTGGAGTCCACTTCTTTGCCCTGGGTAGGACAAGAATCAGAGCAGGTCCAGTCTTTTAGGCTCTTCTCTGGTCTCAGATAGCAGATTCAGTCCTCTTCTTATCTTACACTGGTCCAGGGGTGTTCTGAAGTGGGTACCTGGAGATGCCACATTTATGCCTGCTAGGAGCTAGTGACTGGGAATGACCACTGGGGATGTTATGTTATGTTAATTAGGTATTTATAAAGCGCACGGCTACTCCCAGGAGTGTCCCGGCGCTAAGCAAAAACCACATAAACAGCCACAGAGAGGAGAACCAAGGCGAAAGACCTGCAAAACGGGATTAAAGTTGGAAAAGCCACGTCTTAAGTTTTTTTCTGAAGGTGAGTAGGTCCTGAACCTGTCTGAGGGCCAAGGGGAGGTTCCATAGGTGGGAGGCGACCACTTGAAAAGATCGACCTCCGACCCGAGCAAGTGAAACTTTAGGAACAGGAATCAAGAGTTGAGTTGAGGACCTCAGAGTACGTTGGGGGTGTAGTGGGGAAATCTTTGTCTGAGATAAGGAGCTCCAATCTGATTAAAAGCTTTAAAAACCAGAATCAGCGCTTTAAAGTGGATTCTTTCTCTGAACAGGAGCCAATGCAGGGATAACAAAGAGGGGACGAATGAGTTCTAGGGCCAGCCAAAAAGATGGCCCTAGCAGCCGTGTTTTGAATCACCTGCAAACGGGCAATTAAATAACTGGGAAGTCCCAAATACAGAGAGTTGACGTAATCCAATCTTGAGATTACCAGAGCTTGGACAATGGTCTTTCTGTGAGAAACAGAGAGCAGGGAAGAAAATTCTTCACCATTCTTAAGATCCCAAAGCAAGTCCCAGCTACGGATTGAATCTGGGACTTCATAGAAAGCGTGGCATCCAGCCTGACTCCAAGGTTCTTAACCATGGTCACAGACGACCTGGGGGGGGGTCAAATCCTGCGGCCACCAGTCATACCAAGTCTCACATGGTCGAGAGCCAAAAAAGATAATCTCCGACTTAACAGGATTACATTTCATTTGATTATCCTTCAGCCATAAAAAAACTGCTGAGAGACATGAGTTAATTGCATGTCCATCAAACTCAACACCCTTCTCACAAGTGAACAACAACTGAGTATCGTCTGCATACGATACAATCTTAGCCCCATGTTGTTCAGCCAGAAGGGCGATAGGGGCCATATAAAGATTGAACAGGGTAGGGCTCAAAATAGAGCCCTGCGGGACTCCAACATTCATGGGAGGAATAACAGCAGAGAAAGGGGGGGACCATATAGTTTGGAGGCGGTCACTGAGAAATGACTTAATCCACCTCAGGGCTAGGCCACCGACACCACCCTCCACCAATCTTTGCACCAGTCTATTGTGGGGCACGGTGTCAAAAGCCGCGGAGAAATCCAAATGTACCAGGACCGCATTGCCTCCTCTATCTAGCGTGGTTTTTATAGTTTCCGCCATTTCTAAAAGGGCCGATTCAGTGCTAAAATTTGCCCTGAAACCTGACTGACTTGGGTGCAAAAGATGATTGGTCTCAATATAGTCAGTAATAATGGAGTTGACATATTTCTCCAAAACCTTGGAGAAGAAAGGTAGCAGGGATATAGGGCGGTAATTACCGGCTACCTCAGAGGTCGGCCATAGGTTTTTTAGTAGTGGAAGAATTTTAGCATGTTTCCAGCAGGGAGGCATATATCCCTCCCGCAAAGCATTGTTTAAAATCAGATTTACCGTAGGATTAATCACCTCAGCAATTGCTGATAACACCTTGGCAGGACAGGGGTCGGTAGGAGAGCCTGACTTCAAGGACTTCATAAGAGTTAAAGATTGATCCATAGAAATAACAGGAAACTGCCTAAGGGAGAATTCAGAGCTTACCCGCAGCGCTGGGGGAATCAAAATCAACAATATGAGCCAGTGGCTGCATTTCAAAAGAGTCCTGTATTTTCCTAATTTTATCGTGAAAGAAAGAGGCCATCCTATTTGTCCATTCACTAGTTGGTGCAAACGGGCATTTAATAGCAACAGGCGATGAGAAATTTTTGACAATATTATAAAGTTCTCTACTTTTATTGCCAGCCTGGTCAATTTTCATGGAGAAGAAGAGTTTCTTGCCCTCGCAAACTTTCCGGTAATGGTCTCTTAGGGCTACTTTAAAAATAGATTTATCGTTGGCCGTGTAATTAGCTCGCCATATTCTCTCTAAGCGTTTACACGCACTTTTATTTTTCCTTAAAGCTTCCGTATACCAAGGGGCAGAAGCACGATTCACCTTAGCCACCCTCAAAGTAGGGGGGGCAAGTTCAGAGGTTCTAAGTAGCAGCCATTGCTCTAAGGAGTGTACATCTCTTTCAAGAATCCCACAAGTTGGAATAGGGTGGGTTTGGATGCCCTGACCAATGGGGTAAAGATTTTCTGGACTAACCCTACCCACTTTGGATATTCTTTTTTTATTTTAAGACCTTTATTTTTTTGTTTTACATAACAAACATTGCACTTTGGACATTCATAACATAAAGCTTGGGCTCTGATGGTCTGGGATGTGTGTGGGGAGTGTACTGTTGTCATCCCAGTCTCCTCCCACACCTAACACCAAAATCCACTCACTTTACCCACAACACTCTCTGAGACAGAGTCTGGTAGGACAAAGGTGAGCTTTCAGCAACCAGACAGTAGATAAATACAAATTATTTTGGCATTCTGTTTCTCTCCTTTGAAGTTTGCCCCCCTTGTAATATGAAAAACCCAAGCAGACCTGTTAAGTAGGTCTTGACACTATAGCAGGATCTGACACTATGATGTCAACAAGAGAGCCCTGGTGATGGAGGCTTGTCTGGCCGAGCTAAGCGGATAACAGAAGGGTGCAGGTCTTGGGCCCAGCCTATAGACGATCCTGGCAAGGACCCAATAGCTCCCTTTTCACCCAAGACCTTTTGTCTTGTAATTTTTCTAAAATATTTATTACAAATCCGACTTCACGAATGAATTAGGCTTGAAATAAATATTTCAAAAGGTCCAAAAAATGAATTTGTAGCTGTTTCCTAGGCAGAGATAGCATTTATTAAATATAAAATTGTATCCCAATGCTTTCCTATAGATCAGCCAACCCTCCTACAATGAAAATAGCTTGAGGTGCTAGTCACTGGAAGGACATGCTTAACATTAACCTTTACATGTCCTACTTTTCATTAGCATGCACCATGCCTAATGGACCACAAGGCTTACTTTGGTGTGACATATAAATATTTAAAAGTAGGATTTTAGGCCCGTCAGAAGGGGTTATTTTGACAGGTTAAATTTTCAGTTAAAACCTGCATTGCCAGGCTACTGTGACGCCAGTCTGCAGTATGCAGTCTGGTTACATTGTCACTGCAGTGGATTGCACAATGCGTACTGCAGTCCAATTGTGACATTTCACTTACATGCCCTGGGTACACCTTGGTACCATATACTAGGACGTATAGGTAAGTTAAATTTAACAATCCTGTGTATACCAATTTCATCATATTGAAAGGGAGAGCACAAGCACTTTACATCTCGTTGGCAGTGTTTAAAGTGCACAGAATTCTTTAGCCAGCAAAAATAGGGTTCTGCAAAAGGCAAAAAAAATCCAGGGTGATTCTGCAAAAAGGCAGATTTCCAACACTTACACCGGTGGATTGTGGGGAAAACCTTTGACCTTGAATTTCAACAGCTCTAGTCTAAATGAAATATAGAGCACATGTTGCAAGCAGTTGTGACAGTTAAATGTCTACTACATATTAGTGGAATTGTTTCTAGTGTTGTTTATTATAAGACTGGAAATTGCTGAGCTCCTGACCTGTAACGCTAACCACAATTATTAGGGTGCATGGAGCTGTCGTTTCATGTTTATTGAATTTAAACAATCTTCAACATTCATTTTATCTGCTCCTTTCACTACCTGTAATGTACTGGCGATTCCTGCCTTCACTAGTACAGATTATGCCATTTTTGTATTTGTTGAAACCAACCCCTTGTCCATCTGGTAGGTCTCAGGGCTGTGTCTTCCGGCAGCTCCGACATAGTTTCTCCACTTCTTACCATGATGGCTGTTGGCTTCTTCTACCCTCATCATGTCTTAGCAGCAACAGCCACTTGTTGCTTTCTAGCACCCCCGTGGCCATGCCCTCTTGCTTTGGTTCCTCTTTTATCAAGTGGTGATGTATGGTTGGTGAATCCACTTGCAAGTGCTGTCACTGGTGTTTTGTTCTTAGGCCCTTAGCCCTTTCTTTGTCTCACCAATTAACCCTTGATGTACTTTCACTGGTTCTCCCCACACACACATCTATCCTGCTACTATATGGTAGATGTAGATGTCTCTGTGCACTGTCGTGCCACTCACTAATGACTGCGTAAGGAGTGTGGCTGTCATTTCTGATCTGCGCAACTTCCAAGCAAGCGTTATTCTTGCTCATTGAAGAACTCTCTTCTCACGCAGTCTCACCTCTCTTCACTCAGAGGTGCATGAGTGCCATAAATTGATTCTCTCAGTTGTTGTGTTCAGTTGTTTCAGTGACTGTGACCTCAGATCTGCCATAATGGTGTGAGAGCCAGCGCACCAAAATTCTCCCCTTAAGTTGGATGCCCAGTTTTCTTTGGGTGCCTCCACTTTGTTTGCTTGCGCTACGCCTCCATTTAGGGCTGTTCTAGTTCACTTGAGTGGAGGGCCAGATCTGCCTCATAGATGTTGTAAGGGATTTGAAGGATATCAGACAAGCCAGGGTACTTCTTTTTCAACACCTTAAGTTCTCCGGACCTTATTGGCATAGTTGGTCCTTCAGTCAGAGGGATATAGCTTTCAGATCAGTCTTGAAAACAAGGAGGAAAGGAGCAACCCCCAACTTATAAGGGAGAAAATTCCAGTATAGGGCCCTGGTGTATATATAAATGCTCTAATTTATTAATTTGCCATGGGGCACATGGCAGTTTAGAAACTGTTAGGAGGTTATGCTTGGAGAAGCTACATTAGCTTATAAAGAGAGATAGCAAAAGATTTTGGAAGAGATTAGGTGTGAGGCAGCTTTGTGAATGAATGGTCTTATAGACCAAAGTTAGTAATTTGTAGAGGGCCCTGTTTTTCCAAACTGCTGCCCGACTTAAGGTTGACAGGAGAATGTCAGAATGCCTGGGGAGATTAAATGGACTTTGTTTAATTCGGGCCATGGAAATATCAATGTGCTCTTAAGCAGCTGAACATGTCTCGAAGAACTTAAGAGCAACATAAAAGTTTGTGCTTTGAGGATGTGTAATTTGTAATTGGGCTTGAGACACTTTACATTTTTTTTATATTTCACTATTCTGAATGAAAATTTAATAATCTGGCAAACACAAGGAGATGATGGACGGAGCGCTGAAACTTTTCAGACACTCACCCCAGTTCACAGATCTGGGTTGAATCCATCATCATTCTTTAGCTCACTTCACCACCCCTGTTCAGACCCAGCCATATGCAAATCAGTCTTGACCCTGTTCCTCATGGGAACAGTCCAGCCCGAACTGCCAAGCTAGGTCCTGCCTGGACCGAAACAAGCCTCCTGGGACCAGTTTCGGGGTAACACCCCCTCATCAGCCAGGCTTGCTTGAATCCAGTGGGAAAGTGAGCAAGGGACCCACGTCTGGGCATACCCTGCCAACTTAGGGCGAACAAATCAAACACAAGGAGATGATGGACAGAGACCTGAAACTTTTCAGACACTCACCCCCAGTCACAGATCTGGGTTGAATCCATCATCATTCTTTAGCTCACTTCGACACCACTGTTCAGACCCAGCCATATGCAAATCAGTCTTGACCCTGTTCCTCATGGGAACAGTCCAGCCCGAACTGCCCAGCCAGGTCCTCCCTGGACCGGATACAAGCATCCTGGGACCGGTTTCGGGGTAACATCCCTCATCAGCCAGGCTAGCTTGAATCCAGTGGCAAATTGAGCAAGGGACCCACGTCTGGGCATACCCTGCCAACTTAGGGCGAACAAAGCAAACACAAGGAGATGATGGATGGAGCGCTGAAACTTTTCAGACACTCACCCACAGTCACAGATCTGGATTGAATCCATCATCCAGACCCAGCCATATGCAAATCAGTCTTCACCCTGTTCCTCATGGGAACAGTCCAGCCCGAACTGCCAGGTCTTCCCTGGACCGGAAACAAGCATCTTGGGACCGGTTTCGGGGGTAACACCCCGCACCAGCCAGGCTAGCTTAAATCCAGTGGCAAAAGTTAGCACTTCGCTCACTGATCTACATTTTTGTAAATTTGTGAAAAATTCTCAAAATATTTGAAGAAACTGCAGGGATAGAGAGAACCTAGCACATACACAAATCATATAAAAAGATATCATTCTGTGACTAACTAAAGTATGACCATTGAGCTGTTTACAGTCCTCTCCATTCGACGGAAGCGAAGGTAGTGCAAGATGGGCAGTGGTTGTAAACACCTTTGCAGTTTATAGTGCTAAATGATGGGTAATACTAATAAGTTGTGTAGACAGGTGGAGTATTACGTGGTGATACTGGTTAGGCTTCACCATGCAATACTCTCACAATTCCCCAAAGATGGTCCATGGATTCTGAATAATAAATCCTTAGCTCAGTTCTGGTAGAGTGGCAAAGAGCAGTCAAGCTTCACTAGAGGAACATGTGTTAAGCATTTCAGAGTACCAACATGGACGATAAGTAATGGACACAACTTGAAATAAATCAACACCAATTCATAAAAATAAAGCAGATTTGAATATAAATTTAGGCACCAAAACGAAGTCAATCTGATAAGAATAACCGGAGTTATGGATTATAGAAGCAAAATTAAATCAGTGCCACTCGGGATGGCACAAACAATGCTTCCATTCCCCGGTGACCCCTTTAACACCCATGCCCTAGGTACCACTAGTACCATATACTAGGGACTTATGAGGGGGTAAAGTCCTTGCCAATTGGGATTATCAATTCACATAGATTAGTTTTAGGGAGAGACCACTGTCACTGGGTCCTGGGCAACAGGCTCCAGTGCACTTTCAGAGTCATAACCATTAGCATTGGAGCAAAAGGTTGACCATACAAAATGGGCACTTTCCTACAAGTTGGCAATCGGAGAGACGAGGCTTTAGCAGTAACCAAAGTTTTCACCAGGATTAGGTTTTTGTTCGGTACTATTTTCAACTCTGCAGTAACGTGTTTTTTTCGCTTATCTTTGCAGTTATGGACAAGAATACCGCAGAGGGCATGAGTCCGGCAGATGTAGCCCTCGCAGTCTTCTCAGCTATCGGTGAAAAGAAGAAGGATGTTCTCCTGGCGGGGCTCATGCCCACACTGGCTGTTTACTTGCGAACTCTAGCTCCAAAAGTCTTTTTTAGTCTCATGGCCTCCAGAGCCAAAAAAGAGAGGAAGAGCAAGAGCTCCTAGAAGGTATTTTAAGCTCGCTGTGCCCTGCTCAGAACAAAACTGGAAAGGATCAAGTAAATTGCCCAGCATCCCTTACTCAAAAGTTTGCTTTGTGTAACTTCTGAATTCAGGATGTAGCTTATTGTGTTTTGATTTAAAAAAAAAAAAAAGAAAAAAGAGGTTGGTACAGGTTTGAATATCCTTTTGTGGATTCTTTAAACCACCTAAGTTTCCATTTCTACAGACATACTATGTTGATAAAACATTGAGCTGACGAAATGTTGTTTTCCTGCAATCTCTGGACAGTACAGACATTAAACATTTTCTTCATGCCATAGAAGTTTTCAGGTGAATGCATACAACACTCCAACTTACAGCCAATAGTGGCACGTGGTAATGTTATCACCTAGAAAGCTGAAATATATCATTTTCATTTGGAAATGTAGGGTATACAAATTATACTAAGCTTACTGTAGGTAGAGTGAGAAAGCACCAATCCACCTGCACGTTAAAGGATTGCAAAGATTTATCCCACTCCTGGCTGGTACTTCACTGCAAAACATTAACACACACAGGTGGGCAAACAGAAGCCCTGAAGTTAGCCCTGGTATGGCACTTTACTGTGTGTTGATGTAGTCAGCACTGCAGCAAAAACCTGATATTTTAGTCTTAAGAATTAGTGTAAGAAAGACTGGGTGGGTTTTGTACTTGGTACATTTCTTTTCTTCCTGCTTCATTTCTTGCTGTCTGCTTGTGAAAGATGGTGGAACAGAGATTCTGACTCTGCTCACAGCTGCTGTGGTGCAGGCTCCTCCTCCGATAGTATCACAATTTCTTTTTTAGAACAGGCGTACTCCTATCTTGGCCGCATCCCTCTGAGCATTTACAGCGAGACCAACTAATTTCACATGGGTCACCAACATGCAACTGAAGAGTAATAGTGTCCCTGAACCAGTTATTGAAATGTTGGTGGAAAAGCTCGAAGTGGCTGTAAATATCAATGACCAGGTTTACAGAATGCTTGTCCTTTAGGGCCCATGTTTGGAAAGCTAACCCTTATATATTATAGTTGCAGTGAATGGGCATTACTATATGCATGCATCCTATGTGCAAACCCTTTTCAGCAGGCAAGGTTTTAGGAGAATGCCGTGCTACACTGGTGGTCAAACGAACAGAAGGGGAGTAGATACTAGGTACCTATTTTCAAAGTCCACTGTTTGGTGACCTGTTCTTTCTAGACAGATTGTACTTAATGGGAAAGACTCCCACAGAGGGCTGATCACTTGTGCAGCAACTTCACCAAACACAACCATTATGTACAGATTCAACCAACATGGGGATTCTTCCTGTGCTTCATGTTCGCCTTACACTGAGGCTTGTCCAGGTGTGTGATGCGGCCTAGCTCTGAAAGTCACACCAAGGTGTATTTATTCCTAAGTTTTGAGTTGTACTTGGTACCTACTCTTAGCAACTTCCACCTGGGCTTCTTTTTGTATGTTCTTTGTGGCGCAGGAGACCAGAGCCACACATTTATCTCCTATGGAACCTGATGGTACCAATAAGCAGGATTAACACATAAAGGAAGTGCAAAGTTCTTTGCAAGGTCTGAGTTAGCCCCCAAGCCGCTGGCACTTGCCCAAATGATCAGTTTGGTGAATCATGTAGAAGGTGTGGAACTATCTGTATTGCCCTCACCACAGGCTACAAGAATTGATTCAAACGTGTCCCATCTTCAACCTCCCCTGTGCGATAGATGATAAATATTTTGTACATCTTCTGAGATTCATTGGTGCTTATGCAAGGGAAAAACCATGATCATTTGCTATTTCAGTCAAAGTGTGCCTTCCTGGAGGCTTGAACCAAAACTACCACCCCTTAAGATATGTAGCGGGCATATATCCCACTAAGACTTGTGACTGTCTCTTCAGTTCTTAATGTCACAGACTGGACTTGCAGTTCCCCATTCTGGGCTGCCAACAAGTTTTTTGCAGTCACAGTGGCCTCATCTCACAATGCTCTTTGCGCCTATGATATGGGTTACTTCCTTTACCCACATGTATAGGCCTTTTCATTGCCGTTGGTTTTGCCTGTAAAACCTTTACCAGTGCTGACTCAGTAGCTAACTCTGATTCAACTGCTGTCACTTCCTGTTACCAACATCTCCGGTTTCTGGCTTTGCTAGGAAGATGCTATTCTTCTATGAAGTGCCATTATGACAGATTTTCTCAAGAAGTTCATATACCTAATTACAGAGAGGTCCATCTCTCCAAAGTGTGTTTGTCTGCACTCGTCTGGATTACTCCCTGGTTTCCTTGAACGTGAAATCATTGCAGAGTTCTTTACAAAGATCTGAGTATTTCTTGGTGTCCTGCCTTTTGGGGAGAGCCAGTAAAACGTTCCCTTTTAGGAAGATATTTTAAAGGTGGTTGTAAAATTGTGATAAAGGTTGGCTACTTAGTGGTAATGCTAGGAGACATGTTCAGAGCTGCAACAAGCAAGATATGTGTGTCCGCTGACCCCATGATTACTATTGAGTAGAGCTGTCTACTCTTAGAAGGGAGCAGGGTCCATACTGATATAGTCTTATCTCATCGCAAAGGAGGTTATGTGCATGGAATCTGGTGTCAAAAATATCTGCCCCTCTTCATTTTATGTCAAGTGAACACGAAGCATGAACAGGTTTTTATTCCAGATAGTTGATGATATAGCAAGGCCTCTTCATCCACTTGCAAAGGGGTATACTCTAGCTAGTTAGTTAAGGCTACACATATATCTATGTATGTGCCAAGCTCGGATTATGATCATGTGTATAGGTCCACCAAAGGCGTGCTTGTCTGCCGTCCGAACTCAAAGGAAATGCATTGATACCTAATTTAAAGACAATACACAAAAATGTTGGAAAAATTGGAAAGTTAATTTAGGTAAATGCTCTGCCAGCTAGTGAATCAGCTGAGTATTGTGAGAGGTGCAAGGGGAGTATAAAATGAGTTTAGTTGAGCTATTAACTCAAATAAAGGGTCATAAAAGTGATGTTTAATGGCTTTGTGCAAAAGTGAAAGCAAAGTAAAGTTTTGCTGCAGAGACCAAGAATAGAAACATTAAAAAAACACAACAAGCACAGAGAAGAGAACAGACATGTGATGACGAACAAAGAACTGCAAAATTGGTGACAGTAATCAGATCAGCATTAGTTAACAAATGCAACAGGTTTAAGATTGTTTGTGATGAAAGCTATGATAATCAAAGTTGTTCTAGACCGATTTGATCAACGCTGTGTCTGAAAACTTGAGGTAACTTATAATTTAGGAGGAAGAATGCAACATACCTGGGCCTCTTGAGGAACACAGGAATTTAAACTGAAAAGGCAATCGTTTACACGGTAAAAGTAAAAAGAAAAAAGGATGTGTCTTCAAGCAGCAAATGCTCAGTTAGCACAGTCACTTCCAGCAGATGCACAAGGCGACATGGTCATGCTTCTATGAATTTGAAACCCGGAGTGAGAAGGTTTTTTGAGCCTCTTATGATAATAGCACAGTGCTCTAAAAGAATGTTTCTTTCAAGGTTCTCTTGCTTGAGGGGGGGCCATGTGACTGACCATCCATTTGAGCTTGTATGGGATGTCCCAGCAAATGGGCACCAAATGCATGGATCTCATTGGTTTAAGCTACAAATGGTAGGTACTGCAAATTTCAGTAACCATTGCAGACAGCCAGATTATTATCTCGCAAGCTCAAAAAAGCACTTTTGGCATAGTCTCTCTCACACAGAACAAGGTCCAGGATTACTTGGGTCTTTCTTGGAAACCAAAGAAAAGGGAGAAATCTTTTGATTGTTAAAAAATTTGAGTTGACCTTCAAGATATTTTGTGTTTCTAATGCCAACTTTAAATCCATTAGCTCACCTGAGTTCTTCACCTGTAGGGCAGGGATGGAGACGTACATTCTGAGCTAGGCCAGATGTATAGCACTCTGTGGCTGGGGCATGTACCACCTTGATCTCTGTTTTGTGGGAGTAAATTTCAGACAGCTGTTGTACGTCCAGCAATCGGTGGCTAATAAACAATGATAACAAATTCAGAGCTACAGGTTTGATGAAGTTTTCTGTTAATAGCATTTCTAAATATTATACCTTTGACATCCACTATCGAACTATTGTTCAGTTGCATATAGCTTTGTTGATGGAAAGCTTTACCTAGGGTTAACAAATATCACAGCTAACCGCCAGCACTCATCTTGTTTCAGACACCTTTCTAACCTTCCTATTAGGTTGGAGGAAAAGGAGCTCTGCGATAAAGGCAGAAGTTCAAGATTCTCATTATAATAACCCTTGAACCGCTAGCTCTGTTGCCCTCCTCTTGATCCAGACCCCCTATTAGCATGCTTTATGTCTAGAGTTCAATTGACTCCAAAGAGCCTGGCCCAAGCAGATGCCAACGTAAAGGGAATGGAGCTTTGCTGCGCACAAGTCCTTGTTTTACAGGATTGTTCCTCAATTTGCTTCCCAAAAGTGCTCCAGTCAGTTCTCCATATTGGAGATGGCATTCCGTTAGCCAGGAGGAAGGGGGTTGCAGGGCTTTAAGATTTGTAGTGTAAGAGTCACCACAGGATGTAATGTGTACGTTAACAAAGAGTGCAGGCTGAGGTCCGTAGGTAATTTTTGCTTTTAGTTGTCATTCAAAACGCATACCTCTTCATGTCAAATTTGTTGGTAGCCGGACCTAAGGATAATGTATCCAATATTAATATTATCTGGCATTTTACGCTCTTCACCGTTTAAAACATTTCAAAGTATCTGAAGGAAGGTTTGCCAACACTACGGTATCAATTTCTGAGAGCGCTTTTGCTTTCTCACACACTCTTTTGCTGCTGGTGAGTTGTACCGCATTAACTTACAATTAATCCTCAAAACCTGAGATAAATGTTAAGTCTGTTAAAAGGTGGATGCCAGTAATGTTAATCTTGGATCAGCCCTTTGTGTCGTATTTTCCTCTGGGTCAAACTTTGTAGGTGTGAAGCCTTTGGCCACGGGCTCATTGTTAAATACAGTATTTTATCTACAAATCAATTTTTCTGTAAATTGGTCTTCAAACATTTAATGCCTTAAACGTTTATACTTGTGTCACAAATGTTGTGCGCACAGTGGTCAGTTTATAAAGGTAGCCATCTTGTCCTTATCAAGTGCCTGCTGCTGTCAGGGACCTTACCATCACTTATTTGTGCCCATTTGATCATACACTTAAGAAAGGCTGTTCTCTTGTGGAGGCCCCTCCTGGCTCAGGTGGCAAAAACCGCTGAAATGCTAAAGGTAAGGTACACATATATTGATCAACAAGCAGGACATATTTGAGTCACCTGCACCGGGTATGATATTAAACTTTATTGAAGCATATATATGAAATAGGAAAACATACCCTATTGTGCTGACAATTGTATTTAAAATGTATACTTTTTAAAAAATAATTACTGAAATGCAGCACATTATGAATTTGTATATATTATAAATAGGGCTCCCGGTTTTATGGTATTTATTTTTTTGCCATTTCCGTCTGTATTTATCCATATTTATTTTTTGGGCATTTTTCTGTATTTATCCACATTTATTTTTGCCACAAGCAAAGACGACGCTACAGCTAGTATTTTTCCACATTTATTTAAATTGACAATTTTATTCGTTTTCTAGTACAATATAGGCTATATTGTGCCAGAAAACAAATAAAAAATTGGTTAAAAAGAGGGCAGGAAGTGTAGGGTGGAGAGAGGAGCGCGAGGTGGACGCATAACTATAGAGCCTTTGGTGTTTGGTACCCGGGGGCTTCTAACAAAAAATTCTGTTAATGAATCCTAGCTCTGTAGACAGGCCTCGAGACTGCCGCGCCTCCCCCTAGGCTCCCCCTCCTTTGTTTCAGCCATTTTCTGTTGCATGGAGGCTGCTCAGGCTGGGTGTCAGCTGGTCGCCATGTTGTGTGCTGGTCCCTTTCAATTTGCCTTTTTTATCAGTAATCACAGCCAGACCTGGTCTGCCTCATGCATTTTCTTTCGACCTCCGCATACAGTCGGTATGCGCAGTCGTAAGGGCGGGAGTGCCTGGTTTTGGTGTGACAGGCGCCAAGCCACCTCATTGATAGTGTTTCCTCTCTAAGGGGCTGGTTTTGTTTGTAACAGTAGACGGTCACAAAGGACACATCACTTGTGTTTCTCCGGGCTTCAGCAGTGGTTCCTCCTAGGTCATTATTCCTATTTGAAATGTTTCTAAAAATGAATCATGCAGCTGTTCTACAAATTGGAATTGTCTTCCTTCCATTCAATAGCTGTCACTGAAAAATATGCCCCTTTGAAGAGAGACCGCTTTGTCTCACCTACAAATTTTGTTAAATGTAGAGCGTCCATGTTTGAGTCGAAAAGCCCATGTCAGACCTCTGCAGTGGATTAGGGGAGTCCTAGATCTGAAATGTACAGTTGCCATTGCAGGAACTCGCTAGTCCTTGCTCGCTCGGAGTCGCCGCATGGACAGCCTCTGCTCTGTACCTTGCTGGCTGCACACATACAGCAGACAAGAAACACTGGCCCCCTAGAATTTCACCGAGTCAACTGGAGTACAGGTTCCGTATTTTGTCTTGTGGTGGTTTTTAGGTCGAGCCTCGAGTAGCGCGCAAGCGCTGCTCTGCTGAGACTTTATGTTAGGGGTTTGAAAAGCTGACCACCACGCTCGTGCGTCATGGCCTTTTCCCTGCGGTTGCGCGCAAGCAAAGGCCATGGTGCACGGCGTGTGGTCACGCCTGCTGCTTGCAAGCGCGCGCACCACTCGCGTGCTTGTTATCTTGTCTGACAATCGGACGGCGCACACATCCTGCCGAGCTACAGATGTGATCCAGAGGTTCTGCAGTTTGTTGCTGGATTCCTCAGGCGTGTGTGTCGCTTGAAGGCGGTGACTTCCTGTCAGCAGGGTGACCCAGCACAGCGCAGGAAGTGGCTGATGAACTGTCTATTTCGTTCCTGTTAGTTTAGATTACGCTTACACCTGCATTCATATATTGTTTATGATGATATGTTTCTATCGTCACCTTTCCTGATCCGCCCAAAAGGGGTGCCCAGATGGGGCATCCGCTAGGAAGCCTTAATAATGTTGGTTGGCGCTATAGAAAGCTGATTAATAAAATATAGCAGTGCAGCCCAGTTATGTAGCGCTTCGTAAATCGTATTTACTTTGGTTCGCGTGCACCGCTTGCTACAAAGACGAGCTGCCCTAGACATCAAGGGGCCGGTGAAAGTATTGACGGGTCCAAAGGTTCGTATTTGCAGTCGGAAGTCGACTTCCAATCCCGGCTCAGCAGTTCTGCTTGTGTTATCTTTGGGCTGGCCATCGTCTCCTCCCTTTTCTGGAATCATGTTGACTGGCTGTGGCTCCTGTGTCTTTCTCTGTAAGTGCCCGAGAGGGTGAGCTCGTCCGGCTGTGGGGTGTGAAATATTCCTGCTGGTGCAGCCTTGAGGCTCCCTAGCGGACCCGGAAGTGGGAGGCACAAGCGTCTGGTCAGCTTTCAAAAGCCCAGGCTGCCGCGCTCGCTGCGCCCGCCTCCTCTCTTGTTTTTAAAGGCGTCATTGATTACGTTCCACGTGTTAAGTCAACTTTGTCATTTCTCACCTAACAGCTAAACATTAATTCATACTCGTAAAGTCTTAACGTCATTTAAAATTGTTGATGTCTCCTTATCACTGAAAAGTCACAGTGAAGATTATTTTACGCTAATCACTACTGCAGTGTGTGGTAGCTGGATTTCTTATGAGGGAAGAATATGCTGTTTATGTGGCGTTAGTGAAAGTGCTAATCCAAATACGTTTGTAATAGACACATGTTCCTGGTTGCCATGTGAAAAACACATTCTAATTATTGCTCAGTGGACCGGGAGGTCAAATAATTTTGCATAAGATTTTCATTCTTAAGTGTTTTAAATGGAAATATAATAAATTGAAGTACTTGCGTGTTCAAGAACTTTAATTTTTTTCAAACTGAATAATCGATTTATATATTTTTTAAAGTTTGCAACAGCATGCCCGCTCCCCCTATCCCTACAACGCTGTTTGTTTACATCATTTATGCATGTTAATCATGTAGAAGGTTTTCAAGCGTTTTCTTCTCGTGCCCGTCTTTTTTGCAGCGTGCACTCTTGAGTAAGCGCTTTTTATTTACTTAAAGCATGTCTAAAAACATCTAAAAACACATTTGCCAATAATTTATATTTATGTATTGTAGGGTGCTGCATGTCTAAACACTTGTAAGGTCCAAAGGGCGAGACCTATTGGCTATGCCAATGCTTGTTCCTTGTAGTGCCTACATTTACTTTTGTAGCATCTTTATAGTGTCTTTGGCCTAACACATGTTCCTTAAATCAAAAGATTTCAGCGGACACGCATTAATAAAACCTAGGACTGGTTTCTTGGAGTTTTTACCGCCCCCAAATTTTTTTATTTTCTGGTGCTTTAAACTTTTTTCCCACTGGAACAGGTGAAAAGGGCATTATCTGAATTATCTGTTATTTAAAAAGCCTCTTAAACGTTCATACGTGCTAACGTAGGCTTCCGTGATGTCATGTGCTCGCCTACAATACAGCATAGTAGGTGATCTGTTTTGTACAGTTTAGGACAAAAAATGATAGATCTTGGATGGCTAATTAGTGGGCTGTGCTGCTTTGCCGTTCTCGCCTCCTTCCTGCTTGACTATGCATCCCTTACTCCTAAAGGTGACAGCGACATCTCCAAAAGATTGTGCTTCAAATCAGATGGAGTTTCTTGCTGCGCGAGATAACAAAGCTGACAAGCCGCACCCGAGTACTTCACAGGTCTTTAAAAAGACCATTCACTTGTTAACGATGCTTTGTTGTTTTTTTCACCCCTTCTTACCAGACTGCGGGCTGTGTCTACAGGACCCCCCTGTGAGAGCTGCCTTTTACACGGGACAGCAGAATTGTTTATTTGGAACGTCGGTAGCAAAATACCCGACGGCAGTGCGGCAAAATTTGCTAGTATTTTGCCGTTTCTAAATATAAATACAGGCAAAGGAAATATAGATTTCCGTCTGTATTTATATGTAAAAATCCGTAAAAACGGAAAACCGGGAGCCCTAATTATAAAGCTGTTGCAGTCAGTGTACATGGTTTGTCCTGTGAAAGGCATGCTTCAACTTTCTAACGTGCAGTCTGTTAAACAGTTTATACCCAATGTACAGATTCAGGGAAGAAATGGAAGTACTTATGAAACCAAACTTTTGCTGGAGGTTCCTGGTTCGGGAATGAAGGAACTGAACTGCAGGTACACTAGAAGGAGGGTTGCAATTTAAGGCTCGGCAGTCAGTGCAAAGGGAAACAGGAGCCCGTCTGTCCCTAAATGCCAACCAGGTCTGTGTTTGAGAATAAATGCTTTTGTTGCCAAATTACCTGAGTGAGGCTGGACACAGGCCACGGCCTGCATATAGACAAGGACGACATTATCAGTACAGCGAGTAGCTGAAGCTAAAACACCTCCATCGCAGCCACTGCTTGGTGTCTGCATCTGTAATTCTGGAAGCAGCAAAAGTAAAGAGGCGGGGGATGAACCATACAGTCTTTCTAAAGAAAAAAAGCCCGCACTCCAGCTTTTCTGGCAATTTATCTGTATAACTCAGTATGCAAAAGAGTGTATACTGGCTGGGCTACATTTGTAGGCAGTCCAGGACTCTAATGCAGGCCTAGACGGAAGAGATTGTGGCCTTCTTCAGAGACAACTTGTTCACTTATCAGAAATCTATTTGTCAGGGAGAGAAGAGTATCAGTGACAAACTGCTGTATTTTAATTTGTTGTATCTGACCTGGAGGAGTGTTACTGTTGGAACAAAGAATGTGTTTTACTGGAATATATAGCTCTTGAGTGATGTGTTGGTTCTTGAATGGCAGCTGAAGATGGGTTATTCCATCCACTGGATGTTTTGCTGTGGCCTTCTGAGAATAAATATACCTAGTTCTTCCTTGTGTGGTTTTCTTCACTTCACATGGTGTCATGGCTCAGACCACCAATGCCCTTCAGACACATATTATACAAAGACAGGGTTTCCAGTCACAGCCCTTGCACATGCCTTGCAGACAACTCTGTACCCTCTGCTGTATGAGCTTTGCTCCCTACTTCAACTTGATTGACCTCCGCCCACTTTTTGTTCCTCCTTCCTGAACACTGTTTGGTAATGCTTTAAAGCTCCTTTGACATTACTTGAGGTTGGTGCAAGAGTCTGGTTTAATTGCACAGTCACAATGCTGATGCCACCTTTTATTTTCCTCTTTCATGATTACCCTTGAAGTAAAAATCAAACTGAATATGACTATACAGAAATCTTTTAACCTTTGGCAGGCTTTCAGATTAACATCTGAAGGCACAAGAGGAAAATCTCTTTATTCTCCTGCATACACTTTTACGTATTCTGTTTGGTGTATCGTGGACCCTGGGTATGCCCATAGAGTGATGTATCATGACTTCACACACACACAGGATTTTCCATTGCAAGTCATCTAGCTGTGCCGTAATTTCAAAATATCCAATGAGAGCATGCTGTACTTCCAAAACAAGATAAAACATGACTTTCCTGCTACTTCTACACACACTAATAAACAGCATACTTTTTTCACAAGTGCACAGCAGGATTTGGAATGACCCTAGTAGGAGACCTACAATGCTACCGCAGTTCCTTGTTAGCTCTTTACCAGTACTAGCTCTTCTTCCATTGTTAACCTTTAATCAGAGTGCACCTTCGCACAAGTTTGCTCAATTCCTTCCCCGTGTCTTCTGACTGCTCAAAGGTGTTAGTGATGGACCCTGTCTGAGTTAAGTAAAGATTTTTGCAGCATCGGAGACACACTCACTCTGTATCATTTGTCACCAAACTCTCGAATTCACTGGGGCAAGTACGCATGATGCAATAACATTGGATTGTATTCTCCTGCGATGTTAGTGGAACCAGGTGTATGAGGATCCATGAATGTACTTTACTGTCTGGAAATAATTTTTCAAGCAAGGCAGATCTTCCTTGCATGAGTCAAAATTCTACATCCTGCTTGCTTTAACCAGCTTTTCTCTCTCCCACACTGATCATGAAAAATATGTACTCCATCACCCCAGTATCTGGCATAACAGGCCAAATTCCTGCTCAGAATTAAATGACTTTCGACCAAAGACATTACATTTCTAAATTTAATGAACCACAATTCAACTTGCAAGCTACCATAGCGTTGTGGTGCAATGTGGTACAATCTCAGTGTTTGTTGTCCCAGGAACACTTCACATATCTTATTGACCATTCAGCATATGTGAGGTGCGGATCCCATCATCACAGAGAGTCATTGTGCGAGAACCCACAGAAACTCTCCAAAGGTGTGCCCACTCAGCAACTGATGTCCAGAAGTCTCTCGTGCACACAGATGTGCTCCAGTGGAAGACCTGTCTCACATAAGTTGACAAACCGAACACATAAATCGGTATAGTGGTTGCCTTAGTCACAAATTGGCATTCTGGAGGCATGGACAGATCATTATTATTGTCGAGATGCAGTTGGCTGTCAGCCCAACAGTGCACCTGGAGAAAGGCTTTCATAAGATAGGCAAACCAATGAAAGTGGATACCTACACGAAAGCTGTAGAATTGGAATTGAGCAATGTAGTACTCCTAAAAGTTAGCAATGAGGCCTGCTTTGATAAAGCAGATTGCGAATGTACGAGACATGCAAAGAAGAGAGATAAATGTTCTACAAATTATTAAAGAGAATGCTGCTGGTAAGTAGTCTGAATATTAGGAATGGCTTAAATCTTACATCATTCTTTTCTGCCAGGGGTTTTGAAAGTATAAAAGGTGTTTTGAATTGGATTACATCCTATAAAAAAAATAATACAGCCTGAGCGAAGAAGTAACGTTTTAAATTTTGCGTAATGTGTAGTGAAAGCTGTTGCATGAAAGCTGTCATGCTTAAATCTCAGCCAGGATGAAGCATAGGATTAATACGCCACAGAAATATGTGTTTTCAACCTTTTATTGACTTCCAAGTGATTGCTAGAATGCAAAGCAGCAGGTTGCTCCATAGCGTATCCATTTGCAGCGACCTACGTTTTAAGTCTTGCCTAGGCAGCGCAGGAGCTGCATGCGCTGTCTCTTTGACCCATGCTGTATCTAGGATATGGGCTTCAAAAACGCCCATCTTTTTCATTGGTTTCTCTTACAGTCCTTTAGAAATGCTGGCTTTCCATTGCTGAATACACTTAGTAGTCACCCCTTTTGGAATTTTGTATCCTCCCATGAGGACTGCCCCTGTTACATGTGTTCTTACTCTTCGTGTTAGTTATACTTTGAGAGCACTCTTTTTTGTTTGGTTGGCCTGCCTCTACTCGTTAAGTGTTCTGTTTACTTGTGCATGAAACTTCGGTCCGCTTGCCCTCCCTTAATCTCCCCGTGCCTCCCTCTCACCCCTCCCATAACACTGCTCACAGGCCCCTTGCTGTCCCTTAATCCCCCCGTGCCTCCGCTTCAGCTCTCCCACAACACTGCTCGCAGGCCTCCACCACCCCTCCGAGGCTACTGCTCGCTTTTCTCATTTTTTTGTTTGTTTAATTTATGCTTTAATTGCACTGCAGTGCCCTCATTTAATCTCCCTTTGCCGTCTCCCCTCCACCCCCCCCCCCCACAACACTGCTTGCCTGCCCCCAAGATCGCTGCATTGATTTATTATGTTAATTACGCCTGTAAAAAAGAGTGCAGTACTTTATGTGGCCAAAAGAGGTCCCAGGGGACACCTAGTGATAGCCTGTGGTACTGCACCCTTTCCCTGCTTTGTGTATATTAGAACAGTAAATGTTGCTGTACCCACAATAATGTGCTGCATAGGTAAATACAAATAAGGTCCCAAAAGCGAGACCGATTGCTTTGCAAATGCTTGTTTCTTATAGTGAAGTGGCAAAGTCTGCCAACAGTAGAAGAATGGAATATTCTAGTGAGCTGATAAGAATATTTTTTTCAGAAAATATGACACTAAACCAGTTTAGGCGTTGTCTATTATGTAGTCTAAGGTGTTCAAGATTGGTATTTTCCATTCACGAAGTGTTGTAGCTGGTGTGTCATGCAGCAGTATTCTGCAGATACTGAAGTTTGTTTTAGTCGATGTTTTGAGGGTTGATTTTATGCAAAATTATCATAGTCAACACAAGAGCTACAACTACTTGAGTGATGCATGGCTTAATCAAATAAAGAAACCACCAATCCAGAGAGCAAAGTGATATAAACCTCAAAACCACACACTTGCATGCTTTTAGCGATACATAAATTATGCAAAACATAGGTGAGTATTGTCCTGTCTCTAGGTGGAGAGCTGCTCCTTCCTAAGGATCACATCAAAACACCAACAGCATTTCAAAATCTGCCCTCCCAGTCGGGGTGGTGTTACCCAGTGTCTCTGTTGTCTCTCTTATCCCATTGCCCTTTCCCTGTTAATACTATTGACCAACATATTCTTAAGTGTGTGGTAAGTGGCGGGTGTGTTGAGTGCATTGCTACTAGTCCAGAGAACAAAGTTATGCTTTCTGACAGAATGTTTTACCCTTATCATCATACAACCTATGCAATAGATACTGACACTACCCTTTCTCAACTGTTATACATTGTAACCAAATTACAGCAGGAGGTCAGTTCTATAAAGTCTGAGAATGAGCTCACTGTGAGGAATTCATTGCAATTAAACAAGAGATAAGTATTACCAAATTGCTGAAAAGAAAACACTTTAAGTGGCATTGCCGTCTGACTCTAAAAATAAAGAACATAGGGAGTTGGCACTTCCACTTCGAGTCATTATCTCTATTGCACATTATTATTCAATAGTGACTCTTATCATACCAGATTTTCTAGCGATCCAAAGAACTTTGCATTATTCCTTAATGTAAGGCAAACTTTATTATTCATCATTAACTGGGTATGCAATGAATTAGAGTATTTCTTTGGTAGAGAGAAATAATCGTTTGTTATATAACTTTTCTGCCTTCTGCAAACAGATGCGGAAATAGTTCGATAGGACTCCGCATTCTGTTTCTTTAAATAATGAGTTATTACATTTGAAGCGGGAGTTTTAAGACATAAGTTATAGTACCATATTTAGTCACTTAGTTTTTGAGACCGATTGTTTCACGCCTTTTTGGATTCAGATGTGGCGAAATTAACAAAATTATAGCATTGTGAAGCTATTACGCAAAAGGTATCAACACATAATGTCTTGTAAGGTGTGTTTTATGCAAGGCTTGTTTTCTCTAACCTACTAAGTTGTTGTTCTCTCATAGAACTGTGAGGACACTGCAATGATTTGATGTTCTGGCATCCAAGGTTATTGGAACCACGGATGTCTGCCAGTGTCCTGCATCCTATGATTCCGGGCTATACGTTCTAAGCAATGATATAACACAGACAGCTACAAGCTGATTTCAAACACCAGAACAGAAAGTGATAACATCAGGTTATGTCCTTAGTTTGAACCATATTATGTCTTCATCGGTCAGAGAGACTGAAACATTTTAAGACCTGTGCAAATGTTATGAATGAAGTAGTCTTTATCTTCATGTGCTCAGGTCTGAGGTGAGATCCCTGTAATTGGGTTTGAATCACTGGGAATTACCAAGAGTAGTCCATCCACAATTAGAAGGAGCGGATAAGTCTCCTTTATAAACCCTTTCTTTTAGAAGTTTGTGTCAGAAAGGTCTGAGGGCTGAATGGATATTGCTGCTGGACAGAACCAAAAGAACACAACAGAAGCCTGCAGCCTGCGCTTGTATCTTTCAGTTTGCCTGGATCTCCAAACTTGGACCAAGAAATTTAGTAGTCCATCTAAAGTGACACTGGCTCTCCATTCTTATGGAATGTGATAGAAATGGAAAGAGTGACCTCTGTGGGGCATACATGCTTTCACCTCTGCAATAACTAAAGGCATTCGTGTGTGTGTGTACCTTTAAGCATTGCTAACTTAGTTTAAGAATATGGTTACCAAATAACTAGAACAGAGTCTAGTTACAGTAGGATTTAGTGTTCTGGGATAAAACCAACAATTGAAAGATTTGGACTGTAACTGCAGATAAATACAATGTATTCTTGTTTTTAACAATGTTTGCTATTATTCCTATTCATCAAATGATGTTACAACCACTGCCTAAAATTCATATTAGACGCTAATAATAAATATTTATTACACCATTATTGATATGTGCACCTACTTCGAGTCACTATCTGAAGCTCCTCAAATAATAACTTGTGAGCCTTTAACAGGTATTAAAATGTCTTGTTCAAATGTACATGCTTCTGAATAGGTGGAAGTATGACGACATACACCTCTGAGTGTACTTTTCTCATCACTAGAGTGGTTGTTGTATGACTTTAAGCCTGACATCTAAGACCTGTTCAGTTCTGATCAGCACTTCTGCCTGAAGATTCCTCACCTTCTGAATATCCCAAGGTGTCAAGCTGCATCTGGAAACTTTGCAACAGCTTTCCCACACCAGTAGGTGGCACTGGCTCTATCTCTGTACCAGATGCAGCACAGGTGTGTCATCCCTGGAGCCTTATAATGCCACCACTACACCCTGAAGTCAGTTCCATTTTATTCTGTTTGTGATTTTTGATGATTTTCTACACTATTTTTCTACACAAAAGCTCTCTTTTATGCAATGCTTAGGGATGTCACCCCCTTAGAAGTCAGTGATAAACCCCAGTTGCTCCTCTCAGGGACAGATGTCCATCTCTGACCCCTGTGTTATTAGACTGCAGTGCCTGGAGATGAAACAAGACTCCAAGTCGTGTGAGACATGGGCCTTCATGCATGCCAAGGCTATCAAGAAGCCTAAGGACAAGCTTTTTATGGTATTCGGGCCAGGCGCCGTTCGTGTGTGTTCAGGCTTGAAGTCGTCCTCTTCTCCATTCTCCAAGTCATCACAAGAGAAAAAGAGGAAGCAGAAGCTAGAGCTTGTGGATGTCACTCTCCCCAAGGAACCTGTGGGAGCACCAGATGAAGCTGAGCTGTTGGCAAGCACGTTGCCAGTGTTTCTTCCACCAGCGCTGATTTCCCCACCCCAGTACTGGTGCTGCTGATGCCAATACTGAGCCCTCTTGGCACCAACTCCTCCCCAGGAACAGGACCCTATAACCAAGTCCATACTTAAGAGGTCCAGGATGGAGGCACAAAGATTGGCTGAGAAAGCCAGGTGCAGGGAGGGATCCCAGTATGGGCCTACACCACAACAACAATATTGTCTCACAATTAATTATGTCTTTGCGTCGGATTCGGGCCATATTCAGATGCCAGAAATAATATCCAATGATGATGATGAAAGCATCAAGGCGGCCAGTTTGCAATCTTTTTGTCCCCCGGATACAGTGGACTACTAAGTGCTACAAAACACCAGTGGTCTTGATAACTGGAAACAGAGATTGAGTTTTCCTCAGGGCTGCCACCTCCTCAAGTAGCCTACTTTCGTGTGGTCTTCTGAGAAGCAGTGGAGGTTTGAAAGCTGCCTGGACCCACATTGGAGACCTGTTAAACTATACAAAAAGTGATGGATGGAATACTTGAATTAATCTCAGCCACTGGTAATTACTCGGGCTACATTCCAGTCCGTCGATTAATACCACGCACACCATGCCACCTCACAGTGGCGTAACGAAACTTGAGAGGGGCCCCCTGCAAGGTACACAGAGGGGCCTCCCTCTGGGCTTAATCAGGAGCTGTCAGGTCAGGGTACTGTGATGAGGGGGACCCTGGAGCTTGGGAACCCCCTCACCGCGGTTGCATATGTTACGCCACTGACACCTCAGTTTGGACCCAGCTATATACAAATCAGCCTTGACCCTGCTACAGTGGGAACAGTCCAGCCCGAACTGCCAAGCCAGGTTCTCCCTGAACCAGAACACAAGCAACCAAGAATCAGTTTCGCCCATGTTATGGGATCATCAGCCAGTTATAGCTTGGTTCCAGAGATTAATTCAAGCATTCTATCCATTACCCTTTTTATACTTCAGTATTTCGTCTTAAGTGGGAAAGGTATGCCCAGACATGGGTCACTTGCACACTGTCCGTCGCCTGGAGAACCAAGCAATGCCCGAGCTGATGCGCCTGTAACAAAGGGGCAAAGCCGATGTCCTGGGTTGATTGTGTTCCGGTTCAGCAAGGACCCTGGCTTGGCAGTCCTGACTGGACAGTTCCCCGTGCAGCAGGATCAAAGCTCGTTGCAGCATACCTGGTTCAGTGGGACTGGAAGTAGCATGGGGGTGCAAAATAACGATGGACTGGGATGCAGCACTAGTAATTACCAGTGGTTGGGATTAATTCAAGCATTTCATCCATCACTTTGTATACTTTAGTATGTCGCCCTAAGTGGGACGGGTATGCCCAGACAGGGGTCCCATTCACATTGTGTCACTGGAACCAAGCTTTAAGTGGCTGATGTGCTCATAACATGGGCAAACCCAGTCTTGGGTTGCTTGTGTTGCGGTTCAGGGCGGACCTGACTTGGCAATTTGGGCTGGACTGTTTCCACTGGAGTAGTGTCAAGGCTGATTTGCATATAGCTCGGTCTAAACTGAGATGGCATGATATGCAAAATAACGATGGACTGGGATGCGGCCCCGATGAATTATCAGTGATGGAGATTAATTCAAACATTCAATCCATCACTTTTTGCATACTTTAGTATGTGGCCCTAAGTGGGACGGGTATGCCCAAACGTGGGTACCGTGCACACTGTGTCGCTGGAACCAAGCTATGCCCAGATGATGAGCCCATAACCAGGATAAAACCAGTCCTGGGTTGCTTGTGTTCCGGTTCAGGGAGGACCTGGCTTGGCAGTTTCGTGCTGGACTGTTCCCATTGAAGTACAGTCAAGACTAATTTACATATAGCTGTGTCCAAACTGAGGTGGCACGGTGTGCAAAATAATGATGCACTGGGATGCTGCCTGGGTAATTATTAAGAGCTGAGATTAATTCAAGCATTCCATCCATCACATTTTGTATACTTTAGTATGTCTACCCACATTGGAGGCTAGATCCAACATTTTGAGTACTAACTACCGCCGCTTTGACGGCATTGGAACCACAACTCCTTTTTAACAAGGCTTTGCTCTGTCCCATCAAGATGGCATGGAATAAACCAACTTCTGTTCTGGCTGTAAATAGGCTAATCAGTCAACAGTACAGACTGGCTACAGGAGATCCATCCTGCTTGTCTACACACTCTTTGCTGGAGAGCTTGGTAGTTCAGTCTTCCTCATGCAATGTTTTTGCGGGAAGTTTAGACCTATGTTCCACGAATGCTACATGTTTGCTCGGGAGGTACACCCATGCATTATGGGAAATAGCAAACATGGTGGTATCAAACTTACCTGATCACCTGAAGGAGCACTTCACAGAAGTGGCCAGAGCTGGCCAGCATATCTCCAGGTAAATCATTTAAGTAGGTCTGGACACATTAGATGTGGTGATCAAGGCCATAGTCTTTTTTTTAATATAGCACTAAGAATGCATGCATGTTTGAGGTCGACCGGCTTTTCCAGAAATGTTCATGCAAGTCTCATGGATTTGCCATTTGATGACTTTCACCTGTTTGGTGACAGAGCCAACTTCACCATGGAGAGGTTCAAGGCAGACAGGGCAACTGCTCAATCTTTGGGACTAGCATCCCCAGCCCTAGTCTTCCAGAAATAGAACCAAATGTTTCAGAGCCACACAAAACGGTTTTGCTTTCATCAAGGCCAGACTGTCTAACAGCTGAATCAATTTCTATGGAAATATAGAGGCAGAGAGGCCCAGCACCCTTCCTCCTCATCCTCCCCTTCACCACCTGGAAAGCTACTTTAGGTCCCTGTTAAGGTAAGGCAGAGAGTCAGATGAAGGGAGTGTATAACTATTCCAACAGGCCTGAAGGGGCCTTACAATGAACCACTAGCTCTTGCAGATTCTAGAAAGGTGTATGCCCTCCTTTTCAACAGGCCCCTCCCCAATCCCTCCCATGAGTCACTTAAGTCAGCGCATCACCTTCAGATTCGGCAACAGGAGGTGGCGGCACTGTTTCAAAAAGGAGCAGTGGAGTTGGTCTCAGAGCAGGAAATTGCTCATGTGTACTACTACTGTTAATTCCTGGTTACCAAGAAGGATGGCGGCCTGCGTCCAATCCTTCGGCATTGTATGTGGAAGACCTGCTGGTGTCTGTAGACTTGCAGGATGCATAGTTTCAAATCCCGTTGCACCCACTACAGTTCACAGCCCTCCTATTAGGACTTGCATTAGCACCCAGGATCTTCACAAAGGTGACAGCAGTGATTGCTGCACATCTGTGAAGATAGGAAATCTCAGTGTTCCGTACCTCAACAATTAATTCTTGCAACTGCTGTCAGGCCACTTGAAGGCAAAAGCATCCTTGCTGTCAATTTGAGCTTTTCTATCAACCTGTCCAAGTCGCACCTACAGCCTTTTCAGTGCCAGAACACAAAATCTTCACAGGCTTTTGTACCCCACCACCTCCCAAGATCTGGGACATCCAGGATGTGAGTCAATGTTGCGAAAAGGAGCTTAAGTTTATTCCTGATGGACTTCACCTACGAGGTCTGCTGCCTTCCTGTATTCTACTGGTTACGCAATCACGCTGGCAGATGAGGGCTTTCCAGTGGGGCCTCCATATGCCGTGGTATTAACATAGGGGCAATAAGTGGGATGTCATTAGGATTCCCCCAGACGCTGCGGAGGATTGGCTCTGGTGCTCAGTAGAGGAGAACCTAAGCCAAGGGAAGTCCTCTTGCCCAGCACCAGCAGTGGCCATAGTAGTGATGGATACCACCAACTTAGCATGAGGTGTACATCTGGAAGAACTGGGGATCAGAAGCCCCTAGTCTCCATAGAGCAGTTTCACTATATCAACTTGTTAGAGTAGCGGCAGAAATCGCATGACCCTTAAAGCATTCCTACCCTCCTTCGAAGCTGATCCCACCAGATCTTGAGAGACAACATGGCTGCAAATAGTATGTGAACAATCTGGAGGTATCAGTCCCCTTTTCTCTGTCGGCAAGCTCTGAGTGCAGGGATCTGGCTAGTTGCCAACCACCTACTAGGCTCTGTGAATACCAGCGCCGGCAGCCTGAATCGGCATCATCTTTGCCACTAAGAGTGGCGTCTCCACACAGAAGTTGTCATAAACATCTTTGTCCTGTGGGGCACACCTCAGGTTGAACTCTTCGCCACTCGCAAGAGTGACAAGAATGTGCACTGCCCACATTGCAGTGCCCTCCTGTTTCTGTTGCAGGGAGCTTTGGGGGGATGGGTTTTGATTGACGTGGAACGTTCTGCTTCTCTATGCTTTGCACACATGCATTGGCGGCTCCTCCGCTAAGGCGGAGGAGCGTCGTCCAACAGGAAACATAAAATAATAACAGCATGTTATCATTTTTTTTTTCAGTACTCCTCTGTAGAGGCGAGACGTGCTGGACTGCCCACAGAGAAGGGGAGGAGTGGTGGGTACTCTCTAAGTGCACTACACAGTTTGGCCGGCCGTCTTGGGCCGGCCAAACCATCATGCGCACTTGGGATGTTCTCCACCGGGCTGTGTTGCACAGCCTGGGTGGAGAACATGCCCAGGCTCCCAGTCCCCATCTAAGCACTTAACCACGGCGCAGCGTCGTGATTGTCTAGGGGAGTCTGGAAGCCTGAGTGCTTCCTGTTTCTGTGTCGACAGAAGAGGATGGAGGAAAAGCTGCCACAAGCAGGTAAGTTAAATTTTTTTTTTTTTTTTCTTTATTTTTGAACGCCCCCTCCCCCGCCTCACCACTACTGCCCCATAGCAGCCGCTACTGCTCACATACCTACTCATAATTCCAGGATAGAGGAGCTATTTCCAGTGACCAGCCAGCACAAGCCATGATACACTTGTCCCGCACCCAGATTTGTTGACCTGATGGGAAGGGCTGGAAGCCACAAACAGCCTGAAAAAGACTATCCAGAGTGGCTACAGCCTGACAGCCAGGCTGTTTTTGTGCTATTGTGGGTTGGGGGTAATATTTTCCTGTGTTTCCTGACGCACCTTCCCTGCAGCATCAAAGGTCTCGGGCCTGTTTCTTCTGCTGCCAGTGGGCCCAGTGATTTATAGAGGAGGTGACTTTGCCCAATTAGGTGTTTATTTACAAAAATGTGGCCTTTTCTTTTTTGCTTCACCAGGCGTCCTCGACTTGTTGGTACCTTCCTCTTTCTGTGTGGTCTTCTGCAGTTTAACAACCATGAATGGGTCAGTGGATACCATTCTCGGGGAGTATGCTTTGATGTTTATTTCTTCCACTAAGTCTCTTTCAGGATGCTCATATTCTGATATCGGGGAACATTTGTACAGGACGTGTATCATCTGCCAAAGATAAAACAGTCTGGTACAGCTTCAGACCTGAGACTATAATGTAGTACTGCTTGTTTCCTAGGCTATTATTTATTACTATATTACATTTTAGTGAATAGGAGGCTGGGATTAAATATCATGTCTCCTGGTTCCACAGTTTTCCAACTGGCCACTAGACCATAATCATATCAGCAGTGTCCTACAAAGCACTGGTGTCATAAGCTTAATTGTTATCTCATACTTCTCAAGGACAGCTGTATATGTGGCTTCTCAAGATTAAAGGGGAGATTTACAAACATTTTGCGCTGGTTAGCGCCACTAAAGTGACGCTAACCAGTGAAAAATGTTCTTTTTGCCATTTATTTTCCAGTGCAAAACTTGTTTTGGACAGGAGGGCACCCTCAAAGTAGCGCAAAGCAGCATGAAGCACTGCTTTGCGTTACTTAGCGCCGAGGAAGCGTTACATGGGTGTTCCCAGGCAACCACCAATGCCTTGTGACGGGAAAACCATATTTACAAAGATTTGTAGACAAGCTTTTGCGCCAAAAGTTAATGCCCCTTCAAAGGAGACGCTAACAGGAGAAATATTTTCATTTCTCTTTGCTTTTCCGACTTTGCCTGCATGCTGCACTGTACAGCACGGATAATAAGTGGGAAAAGCTTTGCATCGTGTCTAGGCATAGTATTTTGTACAGGATGGGTACCCTTCCTGTACAAAACTTATGCTAGACTCATGCACACACCCTAGCGCTAAGGTGTGTGCCTGGTGCACGGCAGCTGAAATCAGCGTTGGCGCAAGGGAAAGGGCAGGAGAGAGCCATATCTCTGAAGAGATGGCGCACTCCTGCTCCCTCCCTGTCGGATACAGCGCAGCCTTGCGGGGGAGCTGCGCGGATTTTTTTTAAATCTCCCCCGAAGTTTTACAGTCTTCAATTTGGTACATTTTGTGTTTTTCACTTCTGAAAGCAGGTCCGCAAGCCCCAGAATGCAAAGAGAATACAGAACTGAATGAGTTACCCATGTGTGACATAGCACAACTTCAGACATTTTATCGCTTCCTTCAGCTCATAAAAGCTTGATGAAATTTACCAAAGGGCACATCTTCTGAAACTCAGTTATTTTTTTTCTGATATCTAGTCTGACTTACAGGAACCAGGGAAGTGCCACTGTAGACTGTCGCTGTAGGTTGGTGCATTAACTGCATTCCTGAGTCAAGTGTGGCATATAGTCCTATGTATATGGCCCCTCCCAGTTTTAGGTTTTCAAAATCTGGTCACCCTCTGCTGCCAGCACCTAACAATACATGGCACCGCAATAACAGCCTCACTTGGACTGCTTGAGCCTCACCATGGAAAGAGTCATTGCAGTTACAAAGAGGGCTGTGATGCAAGGGGGCATCCACTCAACACTAATAAGGCCGACGGAAACACCATCAGCAAGCAGTATTACTTTTAGAGTACAGATAATGAGGCTTACACACCATGGGGGTGATTTACTAAGATTTTTTGCCGTGTTTGATCGGCGCAAAACATTTTTAACGATTTACTTTCCAGTGCTAAACTTGTTTAGCGCTGTAAATAACGTGAAAATAGTGCGAAGTATGTGTGTAGCTCTGCTTGCATTCACTTAGTCGTAAAGCGCCACCATCAGGTGGTGCATGGCGTTCCCATGCAACGCCCAAAGGTTTCTGACGCTAAACCCTATTTACTAAATAAAGTAGACCGGGTTTAGCGTCCGAAAACTGCGCCCTTTTGAAGTTGGCGCAACAAAGGAGAAATGCTTTCATTTCTCCTTCCTTTTATCACTTTGTACGTGTGCTGCACTTTACAGCACACATACAAAGAGGGAAAAGGGTTAAAGTTAGTCTAAGCATGGTATTTTATACTGGAAGGGAGTCTTTCCAGTACAAAACCTGTGCTAGACTCATGGAGACACCTTTGCACTATGGTGCAAAGGTGTCTCAGTGGCGCACGGCAGCTGATTTCAGTGCGGCCAATAGGGAAAGGGGATGAGAGTGGCAGATTTCAGTAAATATGGCGCTCTCCTCCTCTCCTTTTCACGCAGCACAGCATTTGCGGCTGCTGCACTGCGCTGCGTGAGTTAGTGATAAATCTGGCCCCATGTGTCTGCTTGTATGTACTTTAAGTCCATTCCCCTGGGGTGCTAGTAATCCATATTTACCTTTTATTAATGACAAAATCATCATAATCAGTTTCTTTTATACATTGCGCTTCATTCTGCCATTTCAAAGCACTGTAAATAGATGTTACTATACCCTATTTTTAGGGTACTTTATGTCTGTGAAAATGTACTTTAACAATACACACACTCTATGGTTAGCATTATAGCACTGAATCAATATGAAGTCACAGCCGCACCAAGCCCCCGTGCAGAATGGCTTCTGATTTTGTGTTTTTGAATAAGAATTGGCCTTTTTCAGTGAGGACCCTAGCTCTGAACTTTACTCTGACTATTCAGTAAAAACATTTAAATAGCTGAGTCCCTGGAAAACGAGGTTTATTTTTTAAAGCGTAGCTGTCTAACTAGTCTTCTGGGCGGCCATCCATGTGTGCCACTGGGCTACCACTCAAATACTTATCTGGTGCTTTCTCTGATTGTGTTTGTAGGTTGGTTTTGCTTGAGCTTGCAATGTGTGCCCCTAAACCTCTCCTCATGTGAATCTCATGCCTCCAGG
This sequence comes from Calotriton arnoldi, assembly GCA_963921515.1. NCBI lineage: Eukaryota > Metazoa > Chordata > Amphibia > Caudata > Salamandridae > Calotriton > Calotriton arnoldi. Next base: position 687,081 of record CAWUFW010000565.1, on the reverse strand, counting down.
GTTGTGAGATTGTGTTCTTGGGGGCTCATGAAGATCTGGTTTTGATTGCTTCAGAATGGGGGGGGGGGGGTCATTTGGTGTAAAAACTGAGCAGGGAATGTTGTTGGAGATGAGAGGCTAGGAGAAAACAAAGGAGAAGTTGAAGGCCTATGGGGAGGGTTGGATGAAAACTAAGGGGGAGGTGAAGTGCCTCTGCAGACTGATGGAATAAGTGAGCAAAGTCTTGGGAGATGATACAAGATAGTTCACATCAAAGGGGCTTTACTTTTTTGGAAGTACACAATTACATTTTACCACTTTCATTTCACATATTTATTTACATGTTAGATGAAGGGAAATTAAGTGATTTGCCCAGAAATACACAGTTGTCAGTCAAATGAAAAAGGCCTATTTGAACCAAGGCCCGGGTTCCAAAGTTGGCAGCTTAGCAATAGACCACAACTTCTTCCATGAGTTAACTAGCTCAGGTGTGGGGGGCATAACTGAATGAGTTCAGTGAAGAGCATAGAAGGGACTGAAGGTGAAGCTCATGGTCCAAGGTGATAACTTAAGGGGACAGGTGAGGTACTGAAGATGAAAGTAGGGGAAGGCTCCTGTGCGTGACCAAGGAAAATGATTTTGAGGGCATCGGGGTGGTTATTGGGCCTAGGAATGGGAGTTCCAGATGCCAGAAGGTGCCTTAATTTGCACATTTCTTGAGTAAAATTACAGACCCAATTGAGGCATTTTCTAAATCAGGGCACGTCACCAACTAGGTGACAGGGTTCTTATTTACCCAAGTATAAGGTGTTCGCTGTGAAGGCTGGAAGAAGAGGGTGTTGATCACTGGAATTCAAAGGGAAATAGACTAAGAGGAGGTTGGCAGGAAGTTTACTACTATGGATTGTTTCTCTGTAATTCATGGATGGCCCTCAAGTAGCAGTTCTATGGTGCCATGTCTCCTACACATGCTAAAGCCTAACTTCTCACCACCCCCCCCCCCTCAATGTAGTCAGATCATTGACCATGGATAGCTGTATTCACTGCATGCCTGCAGTTCGCTTACCTGTTGCTCACACAGAGATGACACTGCAATTAAAAACTCTTCTTGCCAAACACTCCCCATCTACCGCTGTTTGCTTTTGTTTAAGCTGCCAGAAAATAATATAGGATTTCCAGAACTGTAATGTGTGAGTTTGCCCAAATCAAAATGCATAGGATTTGATACGCATTGTCATCTGCACAGGCTTTACAAAGAACTTCTCCATTTCCTACAAAGGATTTGTGGGGACATGCGTACCAAATGACGTATTTTTATAAAGTATGTTCACCCTTTAAGATTTATTAACAATGTTCACATTTGACTCCTTGGAGTGCCCCTTCTTAAAAGTAGCTCTGATCAAACTGGGACTCTCCCCTGTGTTCATCTCCCTGGTCATGCTCTTATATTCTAGTCCGGTGGCACGCCTGCGCATCAGTGGTTCCCTCATGGTTGCGTTCCCTATCACAAGGGGGACCAGGCAGGGCTGTCCCCTATCTCCCCTCTTTATCATCGTAATGGATCTCTTAGTCTGTCACCTTCAGGTACGACATATGCACCGAGGCCTCCAGCTCACCCCTGGCCCCCCCTCCTCATTTTCCTGTATGCATTAGACATCTTGTTGTTTGTTCATCTTCCAGCAGATAACCGTCCTCCTCTCATTCAGGAAATAACGTGCTTCGGTAACCTTTCTGGGCTCCAGATTAACTGGACTAAATCTGAACTTTTCCCCCTTAAGGACGTCTCCCACCCCATTTCTGACAACTATCCCCTAACTTCGGCTGCGGATAGCACCAAATACCTTAGTGTCCATCTTCATAGAGACAGGGACCAGATAATCCGGCTCAACTATGGTCCCGCTATTGATATCCTTACAACTCAATTATAGAGTTGGATTAAACTCCCGCTAGCCATGGAGAGACGATTAGCAATAATTAAAATGGTGTTCCTCCCACGTTTTTTGTATCTTTTCTTGAATATCCGTATACCGCTCACACAAAACATTTTCAGCGCCCTATGCAGACTTACCGCGACTTATCTGGGCTGGGCGCCAACCCCACATTTGGTGAGATACTCTTACCCTCCCTTATGACCGCAGCGGTTTTGGAGTTCCAGACTTCCATCTCTATCTTGCAGCCAGTGCCATTACACACATTGTTGGTACCACCCAGATGCCTACCTCCCGTACCTAAAGCCCGAGAGGGATCAGCTGGGGGACCTTCCTCACTCTTCTATTCTGTCGAAGGGCCTCCCAATTGACTCCACGGATATTCAAACCATCTCCACAACGTACTGGGCCTGGCAGGAACTCTGTGGGGTATTGGGTGGAGGCTCCCTCTATTCCCCCGCCCTTCCTCTACCACTCACACGAGACAAGCTGGTCCAATGCACCCTCCAACACCACGATCTCCATACCATGGGTGATATTTTCCCTGATGACCATGTCCTCATTCATGCTGATGATAGCCGCTTCCAGAATACATGGAGAACTTCATGCTTCAACGACTGCATAATAACCTATGCTCCCTTCTCCCCTCCTACCCCCTGGCCCTAAACTACTTTCCCCTGCTGACGCTTGTCGTCTCGAATACTGATGGAGACCGGTTGGTCTCCAGGTTATACTGACTCTGTACTGCCAGGAATGCCGACACCACAGCTCGAGTCGGAGAGGCCTCGGGTGTGGACTTCGGCTCCCCGCTCACAGACAAAGTGTGGTTCACAAACCCAACATCTCTCTCTCTCAACCACAGACATAAATTGCTACATTTTAAATGTTTTCATCAAGCATACCTCTCCCCTTCCGACATCGCAAAATTCGACCCTACACGATCTGACCAGAGCCCCAAATGTTCAGCACTGAATGCAGATTTTGCACACTTGACATGGACCTGCCCGCAGATTGGCCTTTATTGGGCATCCATCATTCCCCACATCTCAGCCATGACCGAAGTAGCGGTTGCACCTGACCCCCCTCATAGCACTCCTAGGCTCCAACAACAATATTCCTAAGTCCGCCTGCCGGCTTGTGTCAATGGCACTTCTGCATGCTAAGCGCAAAATCGCGGTACATTGGGGTAGGAGCCGGGTTCCTACTGCTGCAGCATGGCTCAAAAGTATGACAAATTGTGATGGCGTCAGCAGGGGCTACGCACACTACAGCCACCCACCCACCGGACTAAACATTTTTGGCAGCCCCTGCAGGACTGCCTCCTCACCCTAGACTCTAACACTCCAGATTGGTCACTGCTTCCATCCTAACTATTTTACCCGTCCCTCCCTTTTCGCTCTGCATTATATGCCCCTGCCTGCGATATGGCAGCGTTCCTTCATTTACATGTATACAATGTTTATGCTGATGTTGTCATACTCCTATGTCGTGTTCATGATGGTGCACCCTGCACCTTGCTTAATCCTCGTCGTGCCTGTGTGATGTGCTTTAATTGCTGTTAAGTTGTTGTTGACATGGCTCTTCATGTGCAAAAATAAAAAAAATATTTTAAAAAGAGTTCTCATTTTTTCTAGTGGATTTTACACTCTGTTTGCTACGGATTTTAGAACAGAAATAAAAGCACAGTCACTGTTGTTACAACACATGCTATTTACAGCCACTCTTTCTGTTGGAATTGTCTCTTTGCAGGAAATTGCATAACAGCCCGCAGATTGATCATTCATTATGTTTCAGAGTGCCAAGGAATACTTAGTTGTATATTTTGCTTGTTAGGACAGCAAGTTATTGCAAGACAACCACCCAGTTTTCTGCTTGTTTGCTCTTCAATTACAGCCGGGTGGTTTCATACCTAGGTGTCGTTTAGCTGTCAGTTTTAAGGGAGCTGCATGTGATGTTGCATGCTAACAGCAACTATTTTATTTGTATTTGATGTACTGTAGATATGTGGCAGTGTAACTAAGAGGTGGTCATATTGCCCACTTAATGTAATGCGGAGGGAAATGTTGCGTAGGGAATCAAACCTATGATTTACCACACACCCCAATAACAGCGGTAATACAACACTCTCCAATATCCGCGGCAATGCAACACTCCCCAATATCAGCGGCAATACAACACTCCCCATTATCAACGGCAATACAATACTTCCCAATATCAGCGGCAATACAACACTCCCCAATATCAGCGGCAATACAACACTCCCCAATATCAGCGGCAATACAACACTCCCCAATATCAGCGGCAATGCAATACTCCCCATTATCAGCGGCAATACAACACTCCCAATTATCAACGGCAATACAATACTTCCCAATATCAGCGGCAATACAACACTCCCCAATATCAGCGGCATTTCAACACTCCCCAATATCAGCGGCAATACAACACTCCCCAATATCAGCGGCAATGCAACACTCCCCATTATCAGCGGCAATACAACACTCCCCATTATCAACGGCAACACAATACTTCCCAATATCAGCGGCAATACAACACGCCCCAATATCAGCGGCAATACAACACTCCCCAATATCAGCGGCAATACAATACTCCCCATTATCAACGGCAATACAATACTTCCCAATATCAGCGGCAATACAACACTCCCCAATATCAGCGGCAATACAACACTCCCCAATATCAGCGGCAATACAACACTCCCCAATATCAGCGGCAATAAAACACTCCCCAATATCAGCGGCAATACAACACTCCCCGATATCAGCGGCAATACAATACTCCCCATTATCAACGGCAATACAATACTTCCCAATATCAGCGGCAATACAACACTCCCCAATATCAGCGGCAATACAACACTCCCCAATATCAGCGGCAATAAAACACTCCCCAATATCAGCGGCAATACAACACTCCCCGATATCAGCGGCAATACAATACTCCCCATTATCAACGGCAATACAATACTTCCCAATATCAGCGGCAATACAACACTCCCCAATATCAGCGGCAATACAACACTCCCCAATATCAGCGGCAATACAACACTCCCCAATATCAGCGGCAATACAACACTAAGCTCAGTATTTTAAGACCTGTTCATTCATGTGGGAGAATTATCAAAGTATCCATACGGTGCCCAGTAACTCCATATCGCAATCAGATAACATCCGAGTCTATTCGGTTTTGAGTTCTTCAATAGAACACCTTTAGCTTGTGGTCCTAATTGATCGCTAAATAAATCTTCTATTCATCACGGATGTGGGTCATGAGGTCTGCAGTCTGTCTCCTAGTGGTTTGAGAGTTAGTCTTTCATTTTAATTTACTTTAGGCTGTTTAATCTCCTCTACATATGTGTACGCCACGTCTTCATAGATGTCTTTTCAATGCACATTGGAATTATGATCTTTTCATTTGATATCCAGCTAGTTATGTTGACACTATTCTTTGGAACTTATTTGCAGCTAATATCTCATTATGATATGTGTTTTTCCATGTGTTAGGAGTGCACACATTCTAGAAGTCTGTGGAACTGTTAATTGGAAACAAATCCAGTAGGGTCATATTCTGCAAAGACATACTAACTGTAGCTTGCTTCATTAAAGAGTTGAGGCTAATTTAGGGAGTGATAAATGTTTTAACTCTCATTTCTTGATTTTTGTTTTGCTTGCCATTTACTTTTTTATTGTCAATGCAATGACATAAAGGCCTTTTGTATGTTTTACTAGATATCATTCCACTCACAAGAGAGAGTTGCAAAAACCTTGGGATTGGGCCTAAAAATGTGAAACATCCACAGATCAGAGGATTTTTCTGGTCATCAGTCACACAAGAACCTAACAGTATGTTCGGTTTCATGATAGGCTTTGGCCTGCCTTAATTCTCTTCACTGACTTCCAGTTCGTAAGAGAGCAATTTTTAAGTTAGTTTGCCATGCGCACAGGCATTTTATGACACTGGTCCAGCACTTCTACGCGACACAGTAAATTTTTTTTTTTTAAGCAAGCGCGGGCTCTCCTTTTCACTAACTAGGCTTTGATACACTGCAGGTGAATTAAGAAATCCAGAAAGGGTGCTCACTCTTAATTTTTTGGCAGCTGCACACTGGAATAATCTCCCACTGAACCTACGTTTGACATCGGATTTGTTAGTCTTTCGGAGAATGCTGAAGACTTGGTTGCTTCCGCTCTAACAACTTGGTGAAGGCTGGAATTGGCCAAGTATGAAGTCTAGCATCTGGATATCCCTTAGAGGATGAGGGTCCGCTTTACAAATACCTTAATAAGAAGAAGAATTACTATGCATACCATTTTCCAACTATACCCATAGAGAGCACTTAGCGCTGTTCAATTCTGATTCTGTTCCTTACAGAACCACAGACTCACCAAAAGCGCACGATCCATGTCTAAAGCAGTCTTTTGAAAAGAGCGAATACTGTTTAGATCTAGGAGAATATAAAAATGTACTAGTGCACAGTAGAGTTACATCATAATAGCCTGATGAGTTAAAAATACCTTTATGCACTCTTCCGGCACACCAGAGGCATCTTACAATTTTCCTGCAGTTCAAAAGGGAAATCAAATCTGTTGTTTTCAACATGAATGGCTGAAAACCTATTGCCCATGGCTTACATATAGTGCTAAACTCAAAGGTGCCCTACGCAAGATGTGTGTATTGTTTTCCCATAAAGAAGTTGGAGGAGGTGGGCATCTAGTTGTGGGAAATTCGTTTTTTTGGCCCACGGCAATGGAAAGAAGTGCAAAGTGATTTTTGTTTCCATGCTTCATCCATTTATCACAGAGAGTATGAGACCAACAGCTAACTTCTCATCTGCTTTCGAGGGTAAGTCAGAAGTTGTTGAAAGTATGATGGAGAGCATCTGGGGAAAAATATTCAGGAAAAGACTAGCGCCAATAGTGGAATCAACAATGCATTGTGCTATATGACGAGGAGAGATGTACTTCGAATGGGGAAGGCCCCGGAACTAAAAAAAAAACTAAGGGGCATATTCTCAAGGACTTATCGCCGAGTTATCGGCACTTTAGCGCAGCAAAAGTGGCAAAAGAATTATCGCCCCATTCCCAAGCTGGTGCAAACTGACCACATCGCCAGTTTTCCAGCAATAGCTGCCGCAAAAAACATCGCCACGGATGAGAGAGACAACTAACGCTAATGATATGCAGAGTAGGCGTTCCCGTGCAAAAACACACGAAAACACCACTTCGCGACATTCACAACGACCAGCCAGATCTGCGATGCGATCCAAAAACAGGCGAAAAGGCGCGTTAGCAGCAGGGATTTAACACCTGCCTTTTACTGGTGTTAAGCAGGACAACAAACTGCAGTAGAAAGGGAGCCCAGGCCAGAGCCACATCTGAAGACCAACAGATGCCATGGAGACAATGATCGTGCACCCTGGAGACCCAAGAGGGCCACAACACCCACCGCAACCATCCCCAGGCCCCCCTCCCCCCTGACTACCACAGAGGCAGCGCAGAACAGGACAGCGAACGTACCCAAAACCCACCAGCCTCGGAGACTCAACGCCGGAGGAAGTCATTGCCCACTACAGGCACAAAAGGACAACCATCCTCCGCATCCTGACCCACATTGCCCACAGGCTGACGGTACCAACACGGCGGACAACCACCATCCCTCCGCAGACGAAGCTGCTGGCTGTGCTGCACCTGTTGGCCCCTGGTACCTCCCAAACAACAACTGCCAGAGTCGGAGGAGTCTCACGGCCAGCCCTATCATACGTCCGCACCCATGTCATGGATGCATGTCCACAATAGCAACGGCGGGCCCCGGTCACCGCACCACATGACAGTTCTAATTCGTAGTGTTCCTGCGCAACCAACCCCAACGCCAGCTGTTGCCAGATGCCACTGTGCCCCAGATCCAAAACTGTAGTAACTGAAATGGGGGTGCGCACGGTCATGAAGTCCAGTAGTCAACAGTAGTGTAAAAACAGTCCTTTATTACAAATACAACAATAAACAATACGAAAAGCACAGCCAACGCCCAACGGGGAACTTCATCAGAGCAACGTGTGGATTCAAGTAACTGCATATGCTGCGGGAACTCCCCAATACCATTCCATACTCCGGAAGTCAGTATCCAGAAACCTGTTGGACAAATGGTGACAATGGTCAAGCGTCCATATAGTCACAAACCTAATCTGGTACAGTGTATAGCACTTGGACAAATCGGAATGCTCACAGGAAAGACAAATCCTGCACAAAAAGACCGTAACAGAAGTACGTGTGGTTGTAACCTTCGTAGGAAAGAAAAGGAAGGTTACGGTCACACTAACTTCTGTTATGGTCTCATGATGCAAGATTACTCATACCTGTAAGCATCACGGTTTGTATCAGCTTGATACCCCTGCACCTTCACTCCCCCCACCCAGCCATGAGGGCGCCGCCGTGACCGGTGGTGCCTACGCGATCCTGTGCACCTGCTGCACACCAGCCCTGGTCCCCAGACCAGTCCGCCAACCAGCGATGAGTGCCCGCCCCTGCGCACCCAGGCCTCAATGTTCACCTGCCACCACCGGCGTGTCTCCAAGAGGGCCCACCACGTGCCGGTGCAACCTCCTCAGCCGATCGCTGGATTCCGCGCCACAGGCCCCCAGCGCACCCTGCAGCACCACGCTGCGGAGTCATGTCTGTGCAGCCTGCTGCCCTCGGCGTACACTGCGGTCCAGCTGGGATCACAATTCAAATCGAATCTTGATTGGCAGGACGGCGTATCGAGGCCTACGCATCATCGCAGGCTGCACACCCGCTCAGCTCTGGTGCCACTAACTCAGTGCACCTCAAGTCATCGACAGGTGGCGGTAGGCCCGTGCCGGCCTAAGTGCCTCGGATGCCACCAACTCTGTGCACCTCAAGTCATCGCCACGTGGTGGTAGGCCCGTGCCGGCCTAAGTGCCTCGGATGCCACCAACTGTGTGCACCTCAAGTCATGGGCCCTTTATGATTGAGTCTCGTCGTGCGGACGCCATCATGTCACCTCCGGCAGTGGGGAATGTGATGTGGTAGGCCCCTAGGCCCTCATGCATAAATAATGACCACACGGACACACTCAGCTAGATAGTGGAAATGGCCTCGGGCACGTGCGCCCGGCCCCTTTTATTGGCAGGGTCACATGTCCTGTGACGCATGTGCTGGATGGGTGTGGGTGTGAACCAGCCCTCAGGGAGTGGCTGTGGCATGCTGACAACTAGACCTGTGATCAGCAGATCACTACAGGGAAGACCTGGGACATGTAGCGTTGTCGTCCCCCCCCCTGTAAGCGGAGTGGGCTGGCCTGGCGTATGCCAGTCCAGCGTAGGGGTGTGAACGATGACCCCGGCGCTCTGGGCGTGGTTCCGTTCTGGGCTGGAGAAGAAGGTGACTAATGCGTGTGTCTCTGATGTGGTGTTGGCGCCACCCGGTCCGCAATCGGTAATGTTGCACCCTGTGACTCAAGTCCCACAACATGTGCAACATGGACGTAAGGGGGAATCACTGACCCGACATTCATCCATACTTCCGTACTTGAATGATCATAGACATGACACATCTGTGTGAATTTGATTGTTTAATGCACATTCAGTGGAGTGTTGTAGCTGGAGCAGTACAGGGCCATGCAAACCCCACTTTACATTGTTGGCCTGTGGAGGGCCAGCCAGAGTCCTTCAGGGAATGACAAGTACATCGGAAGAGGAAGAGTTCAGTCCGCAGTTTGATAGCTGTGTCATTGGTGACCAAACAGAATATGGCAGTCCATGTCGAGGTCCAAGGTGAGTGTCGCAGAGTGCATCGGGGGACAGTGGAAGGTGATGATGCAGAGGGCAGAACCAAGCAGAAACAGGCCATATGGCGGAGAAGAATGCCACCGCTTCCTTACTACCAGTAAGGCAGATTCATCCGCATCTTCGTCCTCTGATGTCTCATGTGCCTCACATGTGGGTGGTGGTGTTTTCTCTGCAGCACTGTGTGGCACTGACACATCAGGGGCCGGAGGTGGATTGGCTGCCACACTGTGAGGCACTGACACATCAGGGGGCGGAGATGTGGATGTAGAGGCAGCAGCAGCATTCATCGGCGCCAGGCCTTGTGGCAGCAATGCCATGATGAGGGTCTGCAGGGCATGGAAGATCCCAGCTACATCTCGCTGGTGTGCAGCCGTGGAGGCCATTCTTTCTGTCTGCATCCGCTGCCTGTTCTCCATGATCCTTCGCATGTGTTCCAACTCCCGGCTGACATAGCTAGAGCCACTCTGACTAGACAGTTGTTCTTGTCTCAGAGTCAGGACTCCAGCGATGTCAGCCATGGACCGTTGGAGAGCATGGAGCGGACTGTGGGTGTCCGTTAGGGACTGTAGGTGGTCCCTGATGGGACTTAGACACCCACGTATGGCATCTAGTTTGGCTGCCATGAGGTCGAACCCCACCCGCACCTGATCAGCCATCTTCTCCTGGCACCCTAACACACGGGGGCCGATTCCGATTCGGGCCGGATATCTCTCTGACCGAGCCGGACCCGGAGAGATTTCCGACCGAATCGGACCCGTGCAGCCCGACCGAACGAGTACGATGCGTCCGTTTGCTATCGTACTCGACCGGTCGGACTCCCATTGAAGTCAATGGGAGCCGGTCGTACAACGCGTACGCGGGCTCCCATTGCCTCAATGGGTGCGAGGCGAACAAGGGCGCCCCCTACAGCGGGTACGCGGCGAAGCGACTCGCGCCGTACACGCACAGGTAGGGGGGACCCATGGGTCCCCCCTGTGTGCAACTCGCGCGGCTACGCGTACAGTGGGGTCCGACACGGACCCCCGAAGTACGGCTCCGACTGCTCTTTCGAGCCGGACGGCGCGTGTCGGTCGGACTGCTCGCGGCGCGCATCGGACTTACCCTGCCGGGGAACGTCTCCATTGTGCGGTGCGGTTCGTGTCCGAGCGAGTCAGTCGGTGCGGTTAGACCCGGAAACGAGTCGGTCGGAGCGGTTGGGACGCCCGAACGAGTCGGTCGGCGATTTCGCATCGTACTCGCTCGTCCGGACGCGCGTACGAATCGGTCGGGAAATAGGGCTCCTAATCGGATCCGGTTATGCCGAATCCGATTCGGAGCCCTACCGGCCGAGATCGGAATCGGCCCCATGGCGTTGGAAGGCCATGTGTTGTTCGTGGTGGTCCTGGGAGACAGCCGTGGTGGTGGGTGCTTCCTGCTGTGTGGTCTGTGCAGGGGGTGGGGTTTCCTCGATGCAGCTGGGCTTGCTCTGCTCCTGGATGTGGGGTGCCGAAGCTGTCCATGAGCCGTTGGAGGGCATCGGTGTCGATGGAGGGGAGGTCCTCTTCATCATCAGTGAAGAGGTGTACCGTCTGCTCTGCAGGAGGTGTTGATTCACCCTCTGCAATGTAAAGGGGAGATGCAGTTTAACATTGTTTTCACATGTATGTTGATGCATTGTACAGGTTTACATACAAACTGCATGACAATGTACATTGTGACTGTTTGGGAGAAGCTGCCTATTTGATGCGGGACAGTGGACATTTCAACAACATCACGGATGTGTGTTTGTACTTGTGCATGGGTTTGATGTGAGATTAGTGATGTGTGGGGAGGGCCCCCTCTGGGCACATAGTCGACGGGGGCCTACTTGCAGTTTCTTGGTGTGCTGCAGTGTGCCAAGGGGATCAGGGACATGCTCCAGAGTAATCGTGGGTGTGCACTGTGCTATGCTTAATTGTGCATGTGTGCCATTGTGCCCATATCCCCCCGTCCCCCCAGTCCCTGGTCGTTACTCACCCTCTTGCTGTTGTGCCGGCTCCTGTCGAGCAGTGTCTGGTCCCCCAACTCCTGCCACCGTCTCCACACTGATGACTGTGGAGACCATTTCCTCCATCTCGTCCAGCTCCTCCTGTGGTGCTGGACTCCCACCTCCAGTCTGCATTGCTGCCTTCTGGTTGTTGGCGAGTTTCTGCTGGTTTTGCGCTTCACATCATTCCAGCGCCTCTTGACCTCTTCCATTGTCCTCCTCAGCACTCCGAATGCATTCACCTTGTCCACGATGGACTGCCATATTCCATTTTTTTTCGCCAATGACACATTGGAGGTGACAAACAGTTGTTGATGGTATTTCATCACCTCCGTTATCAGGATCCTGTTTTCCTGCGGACTGAACCGCGTCTTCCTCTTCTTCCTGTCCTTGCCCTTCCCTGACCCCGAGGTCCCGGCCTGGTCCTCCGGGGGGCTTGTGGGGTTCTGCTCGTCCTCTGTTCCTGTTCCGGCTGCCTCCATTGTGCTTCGCAGTTGCTTTGTTTTTGTTTGTGTTTTTTTCTTCTGCTTTTGTAGTGATTTTTCCCGCCTGACGTGTGTGAATTGCAGGCCTGGTGCTGCTTGTCGCAGATTATTCTATCGCGGTTGGGCCCATCGCAACTTTTTTCACGTTCGGGTTTCCTTTTTTTATCGCCGTCGCGGTAGTTGTATCGCGGACATTTGACGCGTTATCGGGGAAACTATCGCATGTTACCGCCGTGTTGGGAATACGACGTTGACACAGTTATTTTCCCGCGATAGACGGCGATATGAAAACGTGCGTTAGCCTTTTTTGGCGATGATTATCGCCCGTTCTTGAGAATATCCTCCTAAAAATGTTGAAAATTTAAATATTAACTATATGCAACACAATCTGTATTACTGGAGACCTTTAGAAGATGGTAACATCTTATTAAAAACCATACTGGGAGGGGGGGTGGAATGGCTAAGAGGTTTGTTCACATTTCTAAATGTTGGTCAGAATTGCAAGTTACATGTAATCAACAACAGTGAAATTGAAAATATAAAGATATTCTTTAAAAAAAACATGCATTGTGCTAAACAAGATATAGCTCTCCAGGAACACAGAGACAGAGTGGTCAACCCATAACCTCAGAAGAACCAAAGAGAATGATGGCAGTTTCCGTGCTGCTTTCTGCCAAGCTGGTGATTACATTCTGGCATAGCATCTGGCACCATGTCCTTCCAATACAATGTACACACGTTGGAAGATTCAGAATGGTATTTTCTCTGCATGCAATCACCTGATGAGAAATTGTAGTGGAACGTGCCAACAATGACAGATTTGTTTTATAGTTTAGCTGATGGAACATTTGACAATGCTACAATAGGAACATTTGCTTTCGAAGAATATTTTAGTTTAGAAAAGCAATAGGATGAGGGGATTGGGAAGAATATTCTGGTTAGAAACATATGGACAGAACCTTAATTTTGTGTGCATGGACAAACATATGGTGGTTTTGCTGCAATGAAAAGTGTCATAAAAGGTGCACAGGCAAAAGTTTTAGAGCGTAGCAAGGCATTTCATGTAGGTTTTGGAAGCCATGCTTTGATACTTCTCATTAGACATTCACGTTATGTACGGAATCCCTAAGTGTCTTGCAACACTTATAGAAGTGTCTAATTTTGACTGAAGTTCTTCAAAGTGGATTCTGTCCTGAAGATGAAATTCGCTGCCTCACCGTACACAATGTCAATGGGATATGGCGGGCTGAAAGCAACTTTGTTGAAATATATCTTGCTGTGTTAGCTCTTTGCTTGAGATCTCAAATTGGCAACATCACAATGCCCCTACCAAAGCTGAGCAGTTTCTTACAACTGTTCAGACCCATAACTTCACTGTTGCTCTTCACACCCCAGAACAACTCTCTGGACTACTGCTTCCTGTTTGAGTTGCACTCCAAAATCCTAATACAGATGTAATGGAGTATATAAAAAAGATTGAAAATGTAAAATGTGATTCAAGAAAGCAGTGGCATAACTGAAGAACCATTTCATAAATTCTTTGTGAAAGCCCAGACAACAGCAGTACTTACTACAAACACAACATGCCGATTAGCGATCTGGCGACCTGCTATTGGATTTCAATATTTCTACCATTCATAGACAATTTGTTCAATGTACTGTAAAAGAGATGCAGCCACCAATTGAGGAGGACAGTCTTTTAAGAACTTGATAGCGGCTCTGGACTTGCATGAGGATGATTTGCCTGGTACACAAGACCCAAATGAGGAGTACAACATATAGGCAATAACACGGCGGAAGGTACCCAATGAAGAGAGGCCAGGAATTATAATGGAAGTTTTAAGTCTTACATAGACTTCTACCCAAACAAATATGCCTTCTAAAACTCTTTGCCACTTTACCAGTGACAACAGCATTCCCAGAATGGTGCTTTAGTTGCCTTTGAGGTCAATAAAATGAGTACCATTGAGTTGGGTAACAATAAACATCTGTTATTCAGCGCCAAGATGCCCCTTTGGGGGTCAACGTGCGCTTTACAAATACACATCTTATGTTTGAAGGCTAAAAATGGATCTTTGGTCAACAATGGGACAGCAACGCCTTTCTGTACTTGCAATGATCAATATTTCACAAGCACATTGTCTCCCTACAAAAGCAATTATTGATGAATTGGCAAAAAAGGCTGGTCATCTTGAAATAGCTCTGCGAAAATTGTTTCTATTGTGCTTTGTACAGAAATCCACTTTGAATACACTCAAGCCCCTTTTCAAAGATCACTGTCGGTAGTTCTACATATGTCAAATCCACAAAAAAGGTGTTTGTTCCAGGTTTTGTCCAATGTTTAAAATGATAATTTTATCACAACTCCTTAGGGTGTCCTGGAAGATGAACCCACCCCCATTGCTTGTTGCTTGGTGTTGAGTACCACCACCCCCGAGCTTTAGGTCCAGTTGCACCCCAGATAACAAGGTTTTGGGGGTGGGGAGAGAACCTATTTCTGCCATGGCAGTCAGATCCAGACCACTATTTGCTGTTTGCAATGGCTTTGCAGTTCCTGGGCCCGATTTTCAACTTACAGCCGCGCCACCATCGCTACTGGATTCCTTTGGCCATTGTCATCTGGCTTCACTACACCGGGCTCTTGCAGGTGCATGGCTCCCCCTCGATGCGAGCAAACCGCCACCTCTTGTCTTCAACTACTCTTCTGCAGATCCTTGGCTTATAGCTCAGAATGCCGGTTAGGCAGCTCAGCTCTACAGAAATTTTAACTAACCCAGGGGTAGATTTACTAAGATTTTACGCCGTGTTTGCGTCACAAAAGTGACGCAAATCGGTGCAAAATATTTTTTTTCTGTTTTCCTTTCCGGCGCTATCATTAAATGGCGTTCCTTCATTTGCATGGGGGCGTGGCCCCTTGCAAACGAGGGACTCACTCTGCCCCACTGTATTACCAATATGGGCGCAGAAGCAAACATGCCCTTAGAAGGCACACTGAAAGTGCACCACAAAATGGTGGTGCACTTTAAGCTTGCCTTCTAAATGCAGCCCTCTAAAGGGATGAAAGGGGGTCCCCCAGATATCCTCTTGCAGGCGGGTGCAGTCACCCCCTGCACCTGCCTGCAAGGGGATCTCTAATCCCTTTAAAAAGTGCAGGTGGTTTGCCGCCTGCACAGAGAAACACAGAGCAGCTTTTAAACAGCTGTTCCGTATTTCTCTTGAATGCGCTGCCCTGGGAGCAGCGGAAGTTCATGGCATCTCGAAGGCAGCGCATTCTTCCTGATAGGGCGCACTTTCCATGTTTGCACAAGGCGCACCTGCTTTAAGGTGCGCAGTGGCGCAAAAATGAAAAGTGAGCCTATCTGTAATATGGGTCAAAGAGCCATATTACAGAAAAAGCCCAGTGACCGCACCATGGGCATGTGCAGAAAAAGCCCAGTGACCGCACTATGGGCATGTGCGCCTGTTTACTGCGCCCCCGAGGCACTATGGTATTACAGAAGGGGTTGCAGAATCTTGTGCGGCCCCTTCTGTAATATAGATAGCACTGGTGCTACATGTGCGCCAGAGCTATCTCAAGAGGGCATCCCCCCATTTGCATGGGGGTGTGGCTCCATGAAAGTGAGGGTATCACTTTGCCTCTGCGTTCGTGCATTATTAATGACACGGGCGCTAAGGCAAAGAAGTCACAAAAATGTGGCGCAGTGTCAGTGTGGCCCCTTGATGCCAGCCGTCTGGAGGGGTAAAGGGGATTCCATGGACCCCCAGACATCCCTTTGCAGGCGGGTGCAGTCACTCACTGCACAAGCCTGCAAAGGGATCTCTAATCCCTCTTTAAAGTGTAAGGGGGTGCCGCCTGCACAGTGAAACACGGTGCCGCTTTGAAGCAGCCACTCAGTATTTCACTTGAATGTGCTGTCCCCTGGGAAGCACGAATTTGCTGCTGCCCTGAGAGCAGTGCATTCACTGTAATAAAGCGCACTGTCCCTGTTTGCGCACGGCGCGCCCATTTAAAGGTGCGCTATGGCGTAAACAGGAAAAGTGCGCCCATGCGTAATAAGGGCCCAGATTGCATTAATGTGCTACCTTATGACTGGCGATTGATTAAGAACACACTTGGTCAAACTGCAGCTTTAGCCCCAAACAATACACACACAATTTAAAAAGATAAGTAGAGGGTAGAACAGCTAGGCCTTGAACGGAATGAGCTGAATCTCTCAAAATGGTAAGAGAAGCTGTGAAATGTGCAACACGATACGACTCTGCAGCTCAGGAAACCGGTCTGAGCACTTCAGTGGCCGCTTTAAGTGCAGCATGTGATCCCGAGGCAGCTGATCAGCCATTAAAGTGAATGGTTCCTCTGCAGTGCACGTTATAGCTCGGCTCCAGCAATGTATGTACCTGTGATCCCTGTCCATGCTCTCTGCCAACTTCACCTTATGCACATTTGCCACGTCTGCTCGAGGCAACATGAAAGATATTCCACACTCAATGCATAACCCAAAGCTGTGGTTAAAACAGTTCACCTATGTGCCGCTACAGAAGGTCACATGTATGGATATGTCTTACCCTTGAAGAAATGCACGCTGAAGACACAGATCAAAGACGTACAAGTCAGGATAGAGTTACTATATTTGTTTCTCTATAAATGGAACATTCAAGTTTCCACACTGGGATGTACATCGACAGCATCACAGGCACTTAGGACAAGCTTGCTCTGTCAATAGTTGAGCAATGTACCAGGAAATGAAAAGATGCTCTGAACATCATGTTAGCTTTACTAAAAACCAAGTTCTATAGCATGGGTACTCACAAACTTTCTCTCGGGGGCCAAATTTACAGTGTGGTTTGTGGCCGAGGGCCGCACCGGTGGGGGCGGGGTCAGTGGGGGAGGGGGGCGGGGCTAGAGCAAAAAAGATAACTATGACCATGAGGTTGAACACAGGCCCCTGCAGCGGACGCCTTCGTCCACTGAGCCACCAGACCCAGCATACACACATCTCTCTCTCTATCTCTCTCTCTCTCTGTCTCCCTCCCTCTCTCTCTGTCTCCCTCCCTCTCTCTATCCCTCCCTCTCTCTCCGTCTCCCTCCCTCTATCTCTCTCTCTCCGTCTCCCTCCCTCTATCTCTCTCTCTCTCTCTCCCTCTCTCCCTCTGTCTCACTCAGTTTGTCTCCCTCTCTCGCTCTCTCCCTCCCTCCCTCTCTCCCTCCCTCTGTCTCACTCAGTTTGTCTCCCTCTCTTTCCCTCCCTCCCTCTCTCTGTCTCCCACCCTCTGTCTGTCTCCCTCTGTCTGTCTCCCTCTGTCTGTCTCCCTCTGTCTCCCTCCCTCCGTCTGTCTCCCTCCCTCTGTCTGTCTCCCTCCCTCTGTCTGTCTCCCTCCCTCTGTCTGTCTCCCTCCCTGTCTCTCTCCCCCTCCCTCCCTGTCTCCCTCCCTCTCTGTCTCCCTCCCTCTCTGTCTCCCTCCCTCTCTGTCTCCCTCTCTCTGTCTCCCTCCCTCTGTCTCCCTCCCTGTCTCTCTCCCTCTGTCTCCCTCCCTCTGTCTCCCTCTATCTCCCTCTCTGTCTCCCTCTCTGTCTCCCTCTGTCTGTCTCCCTCCCTGTCTCCCTCCCTGTCTCCCTCTGTCTGTTGCCCTCTGTCTCCCTCTCTCTCCCTCTTGTTTCCCTCTGTCTCCCTCCCTGTCTCCCTCTGTCTGTCTCCCTCTCTGTTTCCCTCCCTCTCTGTCTCCCTCTCTGTCCCTCTCTCTCCGTCTCCCTCCCTCTATCTCTCTCTCTCTCCCTCCCTCTCTCCCTCCCTCTTTCCCTCTATCTCACTCAGTTTGTCTCCCTCTCTCTCTCCCTCCCTCTGTCTCCCTCCCTCTCTCTGTCTCCCACCCTCTCTCTGGCTCCCTCCCTCTCTCTCTCTCCCTCCCTCTCTCTCCCTCCCTCTGTCTCCCTCTGTCTGTCTCCCTCTGTCTGTCTCCCTCTCTCTGTCTCCCTCCCTCTGTCTGTCGCCCTCCTCCCTCTGTCTGTCTCCCTCTGTCTGTCGCCCTCCTCCCTCTGTCTGTCTCCCTCCCTCTGTCTCCCTCCCTCTGTCTCCCTCCCTCTGTCTCTCCCTCCCTCTGTCTCCCTCCCTCTGTCTCCCTCTCTCTGTCTCCCTCCCTCTGTCTCCCTCCTTGTCTCTCTCCCCCTCCCTCCCTCTGTCTCCCTCTGTCTCCCACCCTCCCTCTGTCTCCCTCCCTCTCTCTCCCTCCCTCTCCCTCCCTCTCTCTCCCTCTCTCTCCCTCCCTCCCTCTCTCCCTCCCTCTCTGTCTCCCTCTCTCTGTCTCCCTCCGTCTCCCTCCCTGTCTCTCTCCCCTCTGTCTCCCTCCCTCTGTCTCCCTCTATCTGTCTCCCTCTATCTGTCTCCCTCCCTCTGTCTCCCTCTGTCTGTTGCTCTCTGTCTCCCTCTCTCTCCCTCTGTTTCCCTCCCTCTGTCTCTCTCTCTCTCCCTCTGTCTTCCTCTCTGTTTCCCTCCCTCTCCCCCTCTCTCTCTGTCTCCCTCCCTCTGTCTCCCTCCGTCTCCCTCTCCCTCCCTCTGTCTGTCTCCCTCCCTCTGTCTCCCTCTGCCTCCCTCTGTCTCCCTCTCCCTCTGTCTCTGTCTCCCTCTGTCTCCCTCTCTCTGTCTCCCTCCCTCTGGTTGTCTCCCTCTCTCTGTCACCCTCTGTCTCCCCCCCTCTCTGTCTCCCTCCCTCTGTCTCCCCCCCTCTCTGTCTCCCTCCCTCTGTCTGTCTCCCTCGCTCTGTCACCCTCTGTCACCTCACCCCGAGTGTGTGTCATCCCGGGCTGGGCTGAGACAGCTTCCCGGGCACACACACAGCCGCACCCGAGTACTTCACAGGTCTTTAAAAGACCATTCACTTGTTAACGAGGCTTTGTTGTATTTCACCTCTTCTTAGCGCCCCTGCATCTCCACTCCGAGTGGAGATGCAGGAGAGGTAAAATACAACAAAGCCTCATTAACAAGTGAATGGTTTTTTAAAGAATCGCCCGGCCCCCATAGAGCGCTGCTGCAACCGGCGGTGTTTGCGGACATTTAAAAAAAAAAAAAAAAAAAAAAAAAAACACACAGGTAGGTAGCTGCAAGGTCCGCGGGCCGCCAAGGAAGGCTTGCCGGGCCGCTGGCGGCCCGCGGGCCGTACTATGAGTACCCGTGTTCTATAGTTTCCTCGGATGCTCAAACCTCATTGATAAAAAGTAAAATTAATGAACTCTAAAAATTCAAGAACGTTTCATTGAAAATAAATCTTGCTCCTGTCAACAGGATATTTTTCAGTGGATAATTCTCTGCTGAATAATTTACCGCAGGTGTCAAATTGCAAGAATTGTGTTACACTGGTTAGGAAACAAGAAAAAAGTAAATGTCCGGTAGGTTTACTCCAAGTAAATAAGGTTACATCATCATTTGTAAATTGATTGGCATATAGCACGCCTGGCATTGGACACTGTTGGAAGTAGATCAATTAACTCCTACTGAAAATAGTTTTTGGTTAATTTACAGGAATCTCAGGGGGCTTTGTTCAAGGGAGTGAGGCGTTAGCCGTCATGGCTTAACACCTCACTCCGCCACTTCAGAAACGCAAGGCTGCGCCATATTTACAAGGATATGGTGCAGCCTTGTGTTTCCCCCTGCGCTGGCGCTATACTTTGCGTTGGCGCTACACTGCTGACACCCTTGCACCATAGTGCAAGGGTGTCTGTGTGCAGGGGAAAGATTGTTTATGTACAGGAAGGTGTCCCTTCCTGTACATAAACAATCTTTAAATGCCATTTTGTCACTTCTATGTGTGCTGCTTAATGCAGCACACATGGAAGTCACAAAATGGCGTTTTGTTTTAAAGATTGTTTATGTACAGGAAGGGGGACCCTCCTGTACATAAACAATCCAAGGCATTTTGGTTTTTCCATGTGTGCTGCACAAGGCAGCACACATGGAAAAAGCAAAAAGTAGGAGAAATAATGCATTTCTCCTTGTTTCGCCAAGTTAAGACCAGGTTTTCCCCGGTCTTAATTTTGGTGCTGCCTCCTATTTACGCTGCCCTTGTAAATAGAGTGCAGTGTCAAAATCAATGGGTGTTGTGGTGGAACGCCAACGCCAACCCCAACACCCACTACCCACCCCTTTCAAGCTAAGCATAGCGTGAAAGGGGGCCTTATTTACAAGGCAGCGTTAAGCCACGTTAAGTGGCTTAACGCTGCCTTGTAAAGAAGGCAAAGCCCCTACCGCCACCACAACGTCATAAAAAGTGACGTTGTGGTGGCGATAGGGGCTTGTACATATGCCCCTCAGAGTCCAAAAGCAAAAAAAGGAAACAACATGCTACAGACATATATAAAGTGCAAAACCTGCTGCGGTGGTGTAAAACAAGTTGGAGGGCATCATCCTTGAGAGGTCAGATTGACGTCCTAGACTCTGAGCTGTGTAACTGTAGAGATTGTGAAGCTTGAATATAATGGTAACAGTATTGTGTAACAGTGTTGTGCTCATCTGTATGTGCAGACGTAATGCATAGATTCTAGTAATGGCTGAGCGCATACTTTCTATCGATATTCCTCTATCCGATTAGAGGTAGTGGCCTGCCCCTTGGTGGTGTTATTTAGGCAAGTACGACTAGGTCATGTGACAGGTCGTACTTGCCTGAATGCCAGCATGCCACAAGTAAGAATCTCACACTGGAATTCTAGATGATGTACTGGCCTTTCATAATTTGAAGGTCTATTAATACCAGTAATAATATGGCCATTTTTAATTACAGGTTGGACTCGAAAAAGAAATAAAAGGGCAAGTATATACATTGCCCAGGCATGCACAGAGATGCATGCATCAAATTTATAGAAATAAGATAGTTCAAAGAGCAGAAGGTACTGGGGAGGTGTGTCACATCACCCTGACGAAAGACCCGGACCTATTTGGGCCACAGAGTAGGGCTGAAACATGTTGGTATAGGGTCGTAGGACCATCATATCCTAACTCCCTACATATATATTTTTAGTTTTAACATCCCCAACTACTCCATCCATAAAGGGATACCTTGGAGTAAGTTGAAGGATTTTTAATCTTTACCCCCCTGGTCTTTTCTTTCAAGTACTCCCTGGAAGATGGTTGAGCCCACCCTGACCTTTAGGAGCCAGGGTGAACCCGATGATGAAGCACGACACTACTAGAGTGGGTGAGGGTTAATTAAAGAAAAGGAAGTCTGTTCTTCCCCACTTCTAGGAACGCGGTGCCCTAGTAAGGATGAGCATTGCCCAGCACTCCATATATAATACCTTTGGTGGGATACTTTTTGTTTGTATGAATAGTTCGGGAGGATATATCCCTCCTGTTCTCTTTCTGTGGAAGGAGCACTCTACCCTCCGGGCCTGAGAAAAGGAAAACCCCTCCCTTTCTCAGACCCTAATGTATAAGATGATGATTTGCACATATTATCATTTGTGCACGGTAAATGTGTGTGCTGTATAGTTTTATGTCTGTGTAAATACAATGGTAATTTCAATTGAAAATGTGTTGTCTGTAATGACAGCGGGCTACCACACCATGCACACTCCACTCTATGCCACACCATGCAACTCCTCTCACTGCCACTCCACAAAATACAGCACCCTGCTCACTCTATACCACACAGCTTACTTCACTCTACACCACTCCAAAACACTACTTAATTCTACTCTTCAGCTCACTACGCCACTCCTCTCTATGACACTTCACTTTTGTCCATTCTGAACAGCAGCGATGCTGGTGTACAAGATGGCTAAAAAAAACTTTGGCAAAGCCAATAGCTCTTGCATAAGCAAGAGCTATTGGTTTTGCCAGTGCTTATTATTTATAGTACATATAATTTACGCACCATAAGAGCCACTAGAGGCATCATTTGCTCTTCAAGCCACACAGTCTTCGGAGCTCAGTTGGAGTTGGCAGCGCCTAGTCAATTGTAAAGCTCAGGATACATGCAGTTTAGGTATAGGCATGAGACAAAGCCTGGTTGAGCTGACTGCGGGAGTCCAATACCACCAACAACAAACCACGGCTATGCCTGGACATGCAATGGATTCAGCACAAGATGGAGGACAGATGGTGCATGGTTGGACTGCACTGGCTTGCTGATTGACAGACTCCACCCTAGAACAGACAGTAAAGCACAAACAGGTACTGCCTGTCGTGGGTCATTATGTTTTTGGGGGATGGTTTGGTGCAGGTAAGAGATGCAGTCTGGCCCAACTCACATCTTCAGCTGCCTGCCCCTAGGTAATAACCCATAAACACATAGGCAGGTAGTGGCAGATGTACACTGCCTGATTGTGCTGCACTGGCCTGCTTGCTGCCAGGTACAGAAGCATGAAGGACATTGCAATGAAACCAGGCACTGCCTGCCTTGGGCCTCAATGGTCTACAACTGCCTACGGATAGGGAACAACTGACCTGCACATGGTCCTAATGGTTGTGTGAATGAGGTCCCTGTACATCAGCAATTTCTCTTCTCCATCTTCTTTGTCAAGATCCAGGTTGAATGTATAGTTTTTAGGGGTTTACTATAGGAGCAAGAATGTGCACCTACAGAACTGGAGACAAAGATAAAGGCCATACCCGTCCACAATGACATTAGCGGTCCCATGTCTCAATAAAAGACCACTAAGCTGGTACATTTAGTAGCCATATGTATTAGTTACTTGGCTTCGCTGACCAAGTAGCAGGACGTAATTTTGTCCTTCAGTGTAGCTGTCCTCACCACCATAAACTGAGCTGTCCTTCCAGGCCTGATATTTATTGCTCAATACCTTTTAGAAGGCAGATCAAAAGAGGTCTCATGAGCTTACTTGAGCTCCTGCTGCTCTACGGCCAGAACTGGCTTGGGAGGTGGGGGGGGAATCTGTTGTTACCAATACATAGCTCCCATCATTCTCAGCAGTGGTGCTGGTGTCTGAAGGAACAACATTTCCATAGCTTGGCCATGAAAGCATCATGGTGCCTGGTAGAAAGCAGGTCCTTGTGACCATTGGTAACAGTCTCCGGATCAATGTCTAGCATAGAAGATGGTTCCACAGAGGGAATCATGAATCTGGATGGTCTAGCTGGAGCACCTGAGGCACTTAGGTGGGTCAGGGCTAAAAGTCCCAGTTAAACTTGCACTTGGGCAGCTCTTCTTTCCTCAAAAATGGCATTCAGAAAAGAAGTCTGAGTCCAGTATAGAAAAGAGCATGAAGACAAAGTTGACAGCCGTACAAGAGGCAAGTTGGGAGAAGCAGGGCAAGTCCAGACCCAGTTGCTCGTTGTCCAAAGTGTCAGAGGAATCCAAACTGCTGTCATGAAATCTGCAAATAGTCTAGGGATGGCAATCAGGAGTCCTGAGGAGACAACAGACTGCTGGTACCAGGATAGGCTTCCAAGACATCCGTGGTTTTGCTGAGGACACGTGTAGCAAATCTTGGTCCCTTTGGTTGTTGACTAGCAGTAGGGAGTTGGCATACTCCTTGGTGTGATGCACTTCAGTTGTTGGGATGAACTTCTATCGGGGCTGGAGCATATCGGTGAGCATAAAGGTTCACTTAGCGTGGGCCATTGCCTTACACTGCTTCGTTTTCTTTTGCCTGGTATATTTGGAGTTCTTACTAAAGCACAGGTAGGTAGGGAGCCTAGGCGCTGATTACAATGGTGGTCGGATGAGCGTCCAACCGCCATTGTTTCAGGATCGGGTCCGCATGACAAGTAGGCGGCGGTCCCAATCTCCGAATTACGATCCAACCGCCATGTACACGGTCGGAAACATGCCTTTTTGCATTGAGTCTTGTGTTGCAGCCCAGAAAAGGGCTGCAGCACAAGCATCAAAGCAAAAAGGCATGTTTAGAAACTTCCCTGCACCATGTGCCAGGCACCATGTGGTGCCTGGCACAGGGTGCATGGATGTTTCAGGGGGCACCACAGGTGCCCCCCGGGGCTCATAGCAGAGGCCCAGGGGGGTCGGGCCCGGCTACGGGCCCCCAAACTCGCTTTCCATCAGCTTTTTTATGGCAGTCAGTCTGCCATGAAAAGGGAAAGGGACATTGTAATCCCGACGGTGGTGCTTGCACAGGCACTGCCGGCATTCATGGATTACCTGTCCGACCACCGCCCGATGCGATCTCCGATCTTGTCGAAGGCTGCGGTCTTTCCCCCTGCCCGCAGCGCTCCGACTGCCAGCATCATAATCCGGGGGTCGGACCGTAGCCCTGGATGCTGGGCAGACCGCCACCGATGGGCTGTCCGCGGCGGTCCGTACAACATTGTAATCGGGTCCTTAGTTTTTACAAGCACAATGTGACCAAAATGATTTCATCTATTTGCTTTCCCAAGATGGAGTGCTAGTGGCTACTCTCTGGTGACTTTCTGGCTGCGCTAACTTGGTAGGAAAACTTCAGGACACCTAAAGAGCTGCGGCTAAAACTAAAAATAGCTAATATTTCATATTTGGGGTTGAGAAAAGGTAGCCCCCCGCCCCATCTTCTATGCTTGAGTATAAAGGAGACAAGTACTAAAGGTCCTTCCTAAACTTGGGATCCTCAATTGCATGAAAAACAATTCTAGAACTTTGCTCCTTTGGAAGGAAATATGCAGCTTGCCTGTCAACTAAAACACAAATAAGTAATCTTACCACGTTTGGACTGTAAAGAGCTCCGGTGCAATGAGTTAAAAAAAAAAAAAAAAAAGTGGCAGATGCATTGAAAGTGACTATATACACACACACACACAAAGATTTTGAAATTCAGGGTATAGACACTAGTGTAGATACAGTAGTTATTGAGGGCTTCACAGCAGGATTCAAACGATTAAGTTCAGGGGATGTAATGATGTTTCAGCACATTCACTAAACAGTAGGTACAAGTGCCTAAAAGAGCTGTAGTTTGTCTCGGGCATGAGAGATTTCAGCTCCAGGATAATTTGGTACTGTATGCATAACTGCAGAGTAAATACACAAAGTCAGGGTCAAAGAAGTTGGGCACAATGCTGTGCATTATGGAATTCTATGTGCATTAGAAAATGACCTTGTAGAGAAATCTATTATGTGAGATATTATGACAGTAACTTAAAAAAAAAACACCATTACTAATGCGAAACATGCTTGCAGAAATCAACCAATAACATAATGACAAATTAAGTTTTACCATGAACGGGTCGAATATGATGGACTTGCTTGCAACTGTTCTGAAAGTGGTTGGTTTCCATCCATGTAACTTTGTGTCTGCTCTCCACCTAATCTTTCCATGGACTTTGTCGGGTGAGGAATGCTTTAGATCTGCTGATAATCCCTTGGTTCGAGGGTGGGCCATAGATTGCTTTTCCAAAAAGGGAGTGGAGCACCAAACAGTTTGCAATTTATGGGAAGTTCAGATTGAAAGGAGGACTTGATAAACCTTATTTTAGAAGCTGGGCCTGACCAAAACTTTCCCCCATTAACACCAAGCAGACTTCCCTGCCAAGGAGTTTGCACTGGAGGCTTCGTGATTATACTACCAGGAAACCATTATCCAAGATGAATCAGTTCGCCTCTTGGCATCGCAGGATCTTCCACCAATGCTGTCCACCAAATCATCAGACCCTCTGAGGGAAGCAACCAGAAATCAGTTGTGCTCGATAAAACAGCTAAATATGGAAGTAACACGATAAAAGTCTAAAGCATGGGTATCCTTTCAGTGGTCAACATCCCTAGATCAGACCCCAGTTCCAGAAAGCAGTCAAGAACTAATGGGTCGCTATGGTTAATCCTTTTTATTGGGCAAGAGCAGTAGTAAAGATACACATTACTATGTAAAGTAAAACCCTGTAATAGCGTATGTCTCATCGCAGTGTCGATTAATTCAGAGAAATCATGACAATCGTCATAAAAAAAACTCCAACATTTCTCAACCCAAGGTTAATTGTTAGGATTTTACAGCCTATTCACAGCCTTCCTCAACAGCTAATACTTGTCCCCAAATGCCTCTGTTTCTTCATCCTGAGAACTCACTCTCAGTTTTTCTGAAAAGTTTTTCGCTTGCCAAGGATCTGTAAGAGTAGGTCTTTCCCTCATTCTGCACCCTAAACAGAGGACTAAAACCCTCAACTCAGAAGCATCAGTCATCTTGCCCTTATGTATTTTTCAATACCTCCACTTCGTGTTCCAGTGAGACCCTGGCAGAAATGGCAAAGTTCTTAAAATTCTCTTATCCATTCAGCGCAACCATCAGTTCGTGCACCTGTTCTCCATTTTCAACACGTTTTCGTCCCCATCTTCCCTTCAGGCTAACTCTCACTTTGAGATCTTCCCAGGTTAACATCAATGATGGTGACTTTGTGTCAGTACTGCCAGTTGTCTCCCCAATGTTCTTAAGCAATTCATGAATGCCAGTCGGTCTAACGTGAGGTCAGTATCGCCCAACAAGACAGGAAAAAAATACCGGTCGGGCTTGTCCTTTGGCACTTCAGGCGCATATTGCAAAGATTACCCTCCGCCCACCAGGCGGGCTTCACAAGGCTCACAGTCCCTGTAACCAGCCAATCCAACAAAGCTGAGCAACATGCTGAAGACCGTCATGAGCATCAGGGGCCTTCTATCCTGCCCCAATCCAACACACATCACTCCTTGGACTCGCTGAGTAGCCACACCTGGCCTAGGACTTTAAAATCCAGCGGGTTGGCTTCCAGAATCTCCTCTGGTCAGTGGAACAGCTGCCAGCCCTGTTCCCTCCAAAATTTGCCTGAAGCGCCTCTGGCTTTCTCCCCATAGCACCGCAGCTGCTTTTTCAGTCATGGACGCTAAGCTGAGGAGCGATCTTGTTGGCAATCAGTGCAGACAGACCAAGCCGCTCATGTCTCCAAGCAGCCGGGACTTGCTCAGTCTGTGCCCTATTGTCTTCACCAGCTCCACTCAGACCTAGGTGTTCCTGAGGTAGTCGAATCTGCCCCCAAACAGCACTGCCAGAGCTCCTCGGAGAAGTGCCCGGCAACCCCTTCCCCTACTTTATATTATGTTAGATAGCACATTATTTTATGGGTGCAAGTAAAAGCAATTACCAAGGGAATCCATCACCTGCTAATAATGCATACTAAATGTTACTAATCTTACTTCCCAACAAGGATCATTATTAATGCTGGCATTAATACAGTCACCCCTAGATTAGAGCATGTTCCTTGGCATTCAAAAGAAATGGTTATATCATGTCCATAAATAAGAGCAGTCGAGCTGCTATAGAGGGCCACCTGTAAATAAAGATTCTGCCTGACCCACAAAGCTTGCTGGCCTCAACATCTGAACTTTGCAAGCCGATATCAAAGAGAATTTGAAATTTTGTATTGAGATGGAAACATGAAAGCAATAAAAGTTCGAATATAAACCCTAGGAATTAAGAAACACACAGCCTGTGACCCACAAGATTAATGGAAAAAAACATTTGCAATTCATCACGCAACTAAACATAACACACTTCTACAAAGCTTTCGAAGCATCTTCAGGCATTCTATGATACGTATAAGTGAAATCTAACTTGCTAGAATACCTCTAAAAGAATGCTGTATTGGCTTTGGGCAAAGACTGTAAAAATACTGCAACTGTAGATAATATTTCTCGATCAATCTGCTGTAACAACCATCTATATTCCTCTATATGCTCTTAATGCTTTAAACCGGGCTATTAAAGGAAGTTACGACAAGCCATTGTACACATTAATTTACAGATTCTTTAAAATTAAAATGTTGACAAATGCAATAATTGCCTGCTATACTGTCCAAGTAGAGAATAGGATATCTGTTTATCCGCAAACATGGACTGAACGCAATGAACAAGTTACATTACTCGCCTTGTGAATATCCCCAAGCGCCAGAATGGATCCAGAAACTCAAAAAGCAGTGCTCCGGCACACTGGTAGGTGGCCCTGTGCGACTCCGTGCCGCTTTTGTTCCACTTCACAAGAGTCAACCACAGCTGTATACAAGCGCCACCCATGCACACTGGCGTCAGTTTCTTTCCGAAGCATGTCCACGCGCCCTCAGAAGACGAACCCATCAGCAGATTGGAAGGACCAGTATGCAGATTTCTAAATTGGGACCTTTTGAGATGGAAAAGGAGATCATCCCACAGAACAGGGAGGTGGGAGGGCAGGGAGGATTCTCAGTTCGATACAGTAGGCACCAGAAAAAGCATTACCGAAGGTAAGTAACTTGTTCTTCTGATGCATACTTCTGAGCGCAGATTGATCATTTTTGTGATTAGATACCAAAACAGTACTTCCCTAGGTGGTGGGTTTGTGGAAAGGCTCAGATAAAGTCCTGCAGGCCTGAACAGGCTAAAAGCCTATTTCTGTGGGCCTGACTGTTAAGGAAGTACTACTGCACTATCTGCGGCGGCAGGAATGCAGCTTGAATTCTTAAGTCGGTCTGGGGAAAAAGCTGGCACAAGATGGTTGGCCCAAGAGGGACTGAAGCTCATGCACACAACCTGAGTTTTTTGCAACCAGAAAGACTGTTTTTATGGTCATGAGGCGCAATGGTCAGTTGTGCATTGATTCGAAAGGGGTACACATTAGGAAAGTGAGCCAAATTTAAGATCCACTGTGTCATCACAATGGGCTTCAGCGGAAACATATGTTGCAAACCTTTAAGTAAATGCATCACAACAGGTGATTTGAACAAGGATGTCTGGTCAAGCAAACGTAAAAAGGCAGAAAGGGCTAACAAGTAACCTTTAACAATGTCCTCTGCAAGTTCTTCTTGCGCCAAAGACAAACCAAACAAGCAATCCGACAAGCTGCCTCTCAAAGGGTCAGTCTGGCGGTGCCCCAAAAGACACAAACTTATACGCTTCCTACACTGATTTCGTGTAAAGGTGCCTGGCTGCCAGAATCACATCAACAACTTCGGAAGGGATATCAACTGCTGCCACTCAATTTCCACGCATGGCAGTGCAGATCGCACAGGCCACGGTGCATGTGCCTGTACTGCAGCTGCAATGAAATGACCCTCCTGAAGCAGCAGCTTGATTGGAGGACACATGCTCAGGCCCAAAGGTTCCTGGCCCAATGTCGACCCAGTAAGATGACTTGGGCCTGGTTGTTCCTGATCTTCAGAACTCTGGGCATAAGACGTGATGGTGCAAAGGCATACAGGAGTCTTGTACTCCACTCTAGGCGGAATGAGTATCAGAGAAAGCATTTTTGGCCACTCCAACACTCAAAAGTAATGACACTGCGTGCTCTTGGAGGTGGTGACGAGAGCAAGCCAGGGCTCCGGACTTTGCTGGAAGACACCCCATACCACTTCCAGATAGAGCTAACATTGATGATCTGTTAGGTGTTGTCATTTGAATTCATCTGCCCT
Organism: Calotriton arnoldi; assembly: GCA_963921515.1. NCBI lineage: Eukaryota > Metazoa > Chordata > Amphibia > Caudata > Salamandridae > Calotriton > Calotriton arnoldi. Next base: position 657,523 of record CAWUFW010000565.1, on the reverse strand, counting down.
GGCATTCTAAGATCCCATCTGGTGGTTCACAATCAGGGAAATACCCGTACAACTCAGCCAGTCCCAGAGGTGTAGAGCCTCATCACACAGGACACCACCTGACCTGCTTGTTGCATAACTACAAAGCAGTGGTGTAGTCAGTGAGAACTAGAACTATCCTGTGTCTGATGGTTGGCAGGAAGGCTTTCAACCTCAAGCGAATTAACTGCTACTCCAGCAAATTGATGTGGAGGTTGGTCTCTGCCAGAAACCACAGCCCTCTGATCTCCACCTTTCCAAGATGGCCTCACCAACTCCTTATCTTGGCCTGGAAGATGAACCCAACCCCATTGCTTGTTGTTTGGTGTTGAGTACCACCACCACCGAAGTTTGGGTCCAGTTTCACCCCCGATATCAGGGTTTTGGGGAGAGAACCTATTTCTGCTATGGCAGTCAGATGCAAACCGCTATTTGCTGTACCCAATGGCTTTGCAGTTCTTGAGCCTGATTTTCAACTCCCAGCTGCACCACCATCGCTGCTGGATCCCTTTGGCCATTGTCCTCTGGCATCACCTCACAGGGCTCTTGCAGGTGCATGGCAGCCCCTCGATGCGAGCAAACCGCCACCTCTTGTCTCCAACTGCTCTTCTACAGATCCTTGGCTTATAGCTCAGAATGCCCGGTAAGGCAACTCAGTTCTACATAAATTTTAACTTACCGAGGGGTAGATTTACTAAGATTTTACGCTGTATTTGCGTCACAAAAGTGATGCAAATCAGTGCAAAATCTTTTTTTTCTGATTTATTTCCAGCGCTATCATTAGAGGGCGTTCTCTCATTTGCATTGGGGCATGGCCCCATGCAAATGAGGGAATCACTTTGCCTGCACTGTATTGTCGATGTGGGCGCAGAGACAAACATGCCCTTAGAAGGCACATTGAAAGTGCGCCACAAAAAGGTAGTGCACTTTAAGCGTGACTTCTCAATGCAGCCCTCTAAAGGGATGAAAGGGGTCCCATGGACTCCCCAGACATCTCCTTGCAGACGGGTGCAGTCACTCACTGCACCCGCCTGCAAGGGGATCTCTAATCCCTTTTAAAAGTGCAGGCAAGTTGCCGCCTACACAGAGAAATACAGAGCATTTTTTAAACAGCTGTTCCGTATTTCTCTTGAATGTGCTGCCCTGGAAGCAGCACCAGTTCACGGCTGTCCGAAGACAGTGTATTCTTCCTGATAGAGCACACTTTCCATGTTTGCACAAGGCGCACCTGCTTTAAGGAGGCAGTGGCGTAAAAATGAAAAGTGCGCCCTATCTGTAATATGAGCCCAAGAGCCATATTACAGAAAGAGCCAGGTGGGTGCAATAGGCATGTGCGCCCGCTTACTGCACTCTAGGCACTTTGGTATTACATAAGGGGTCGCAGACTGTTGTGCGGACCCTTCTGTAATATAGTTAGCTCTGGCACACATGTAGCACCAGAGTCACTTTGCATCTGCGCCCGTGCATTAACGACACTGGTTCGAAGGCAAAGAAGCAACAAAAACGTGGTGCAGTGTCAGTGCACCCCCTTGATGCCAGCCGTCTGGAGGGGTAAAGGGGATCCCATGGACCCCCATACATCCCTTTGCAGGCGGGTGCAGTCTGTAATCCCTTTTTAAAGAGTAGGCAGGTGCCGCCTGCACAGTGAAACACGGTGCAACTTTGAAGCAACTGCTCCTTATTTCACTTGAATGCACTGTCCCCAGGGAATCACAAATTTGCGGCTGCCCTAAGAGCTGCGCATTCACTGTAATAAAGCACACTTTCCTTGTTTGCGCACAACACACCTATTTAAAGGTGCGCTATGGCGTAAACAGAAAAATTGCGCCCATGCTTAATAAGGGCCCAGATTGCATGACTGTGCTCTCTTATGACTGGTGGTTGATTAAGAACACACTTGGTTAAGCTGCAGCTTTAGACCTAAAAAATTCACATACAATTTAGAAAGGTGGGTAGAAAAACTAGGCCTTGAATGTAATGAGCTGAATCTCTCAAAATGGTAACATAAGGGGGCGTGGCCAAGATGGCGGCGTGAGAGGACGTGCTTTGAGATCCCTCCGCTCCGGGTGAATTTTCCTGCTGCCTCGGAGCCTGAGCTCACACGAGTGCCAGGCAGGATCCTGGGAACGCCGGGGAGTACTCTCGATCCAGTTGGTGTGGTGGGGTTCATGGATCCCGAAAAGAGACGCCATGCTAAAGCGGCCTGCGGCAGGTCGGAGCCGCAGGCCAGGGGCGTGTGGAGAGCAGCGGCGTTGGTGCCGTCACAGGCTTCGGATCGAAGGCCAGGTCCGGCCCTCGGAGACAGGGGGATCGTGGAAGGCGGCTGGCCCGAGGGAGGCTCCCCCCCTCTGCCTCACAGTGACCTACACGGACCAAGGGGCGACCACCACAGAGAGGTCCATCTGCCCTGCCGTGGGAGATCAGCCGACCCTAAGGCCTCGTGGACCACAGAGATAGTAGCGGCAGTGGTAACAGTTGCGCGCCGCAGCCCCAGCGGCAGTGGTCTGACGTGCACAAGAAGAGCCGACAGTGGTGTCTGACTGGGGGCTGCCCTCTCTCCCCTGCAGGACCCCGAGTGGTCTGGGCACCTGCGGGCAGCACCAGAGCGGACACTGAGACAGGCCTAAACTACTGAGGCCTCCAGAGTACCGGAGTGATCGAGAGTGGCCCGCCCTAGAGCAGCCCAGAAGAGCGTGGTGAGTGACCGACCGATGGGGGGGTGAAATCAGCAGAGCGCCCCAGTGACCAGCCCGACTCAAGGCTAGCGCAGACCCCCCCCACACCATAGAGACAGTCATGTAAGGCCTACATTGGCCATTCCTGCTGGGGAGAGGTCCTGCCTGCCTGGGATGCTGATCGCTGATGTTGCCCAGGGGCCCCAAGTTTTGCTGTGGTCGCCTGGTCCAGGTGCGCCTAGATTGAACCTTGGCCCTCGCTGCCTGAGGAGGGGCCTTGCCCACTGGGTGGTCCTCCCGTGGGACTGAGGGATGTGCCGGCAGGAGGCCCGGGATGAGAGGGGGTACCCTGGGGGGGCCCAAAGGACACATCCCAAATAGGGAGACGCGAGTGGCCCCTTCTGCTCTTCGTTGTGGAGTTCGTGTGCTGCATTCCCCTCTCCCCATCTGTCGCTGTTGCCCCCTGGCAGGTGGTGAGGCCCCGCCCTGACCTAGGGCTTTACTAGCATAAATACTGTGATCACCCTCGGCTTTAGCGTCTGGAGGGGGCCAGCGGCCTCTGGACTACAGGGGCCGAATAGCAGCGCCACACTAAAAAGGACCTCTCCCTAAAGGACATGCTTACCAAGCCCTCCGCCTCGCTGCTGCCGGAGCGTTCCAGCACCTTGAGCGGGCCACCGTCCCCTGGCGATGCCGGGAGTGAGGCTACGGTTACCCGTTCCTACCTGGAGACGCTATTCTCCTCCCTTAGGGGAAGACTTACAGATGATCAAGAGGGATTTAGCACAGGAGCTACACAGGGTACGGAAAGAGAGCTCGGAGAAAGAGTGGACACCCTGGAAAACCACGAAATAACCAGAGACGAAGACATCGAACAGCTCAGGCAGGAACTCATTCGACTTACAGACCAGCAGATTGATATCCAGGCCTATGCCAAGGACCTTGAAAAAAGGTCACGGCGCAACAACATTAGAATCAGAGGGGCCCCTAGAGCTGCGGAGGCAGAGAACATAGAGGAATACGTAACGGCCCTTTATGCCCAGATCCTGGGGGGCGACACACAGGAATTGGACATCCAGCTGGACAGAGTCCATAGAGTAGGTCCCTCTAGATCCGCAAACACACCACTTCCGGACATCCTGGTGTGTGTCCACAGCTTCCCCCTGAAGGAATGGATCCTAAGCAGGGCCAGGGACACCAATCCAGTGCAATTTCGCAGTCACCGGCTTCAGTTGTTCCAAGACCTCTCGTCGATCACGCTACAGAAAAGACAGGAGTTCTGCCCAGTGACAACCTTTCTTCGCGATCAGAACATAGCGTACTCCTGGGGCCACCCCTTTCGCTTAATCTTCACCTGGGAAGGGATACTCCATCAAATCCGCTCCATCAGGGCAGCCTGCGACTTGCTATAGATCGAAGCTCCTGGAGGCCCCACCCTCGGTGTGACTGCGCTGGGTCCTGGGGCCAGATGGCGGTCAGGATGGCAGAAGAAGCTTCAGGGAATGGGGCTCGCGAGGCCCCGACCCGGCCACGATTGCCCAAGAAAGGAAGGTGGTTCTGGATAGTTTACAGGGGACTCAGTGACGCAAGATGCCACCTGAAGCGCCGAGGCAGCTCCTCCACCGTTGCTCATGAGCATTCTAGACACTGGCCGGGGCTGAGAGTGGGGGGACCCTCGCTTTGGTGACTGGCCAACCATGGACCCCAATTTTTGTCTACTTCCTGGACTGGCGCGGACATCGTTGGATGCCTTTCCCCTTCCAGAGACTCTGTTTTTGTTGCTTCTTCAATTTTGTGTTCTAGTTCTGTTTCTTGTTGGGGTTGCTGTGGGGGTACCAGAGTCCACAACTCCAATGCTATACATGATGATGCTTTCACACTCAGGGGGGCCCTCCCACACTAGCTCACAGTACTGGGTACGGCAGTTCTGGGTTGCGGACCTTAGACACACATTAACCCTCAGACAGGTGACCCCTTGAAGGTGATCTCCCTGAACGTGAAGGGACTTAGCCCTGTCGAGAGGCGGCCCATCCTCTCGTACTTGGAGCGTGCTGGGGCAGATATCTGGCAACTCCAGGAGACCCACCTGCTCGCAGGGGACTGGCATAGACTAAAATCCAGGGCATTCCCGCAACAATTCTTCTCCTCAGCAGGTGTGGCCGTTCTGGTTTCACGTACCTTCTTGGGGACGGTTGGAAACAAACTGGTAGCGCTTAAGGGGCGTCTACTGGTTTATAGTGTACAGCTGGGCACCCAGACACTCACCTTGGGCTCCCTTTACGCCCTAACGAGGGCCAGGAACACTTCCTAACGGATGGCCAAAGCAGATATCCTCACCTCACAGGACCAATTTGTCTTGATAGGGGGCAACTTTAATTTGGTATTCAACAATGATATGGACCGCTCGGCCCTTAGGGAGGGAGGTGCAGGGGGATTCACAGACGAGAGAATAGCCTGGCTGTGGGAGATGGGTCTGTTAGACTTGTGGAGGGTACATCATCCCCATACCCGTGACTACACTTTCTACTCACATGCGCACAAATCTTATGCCCGCTTCGATTATTTTCTGGGTTCCAGAGAACTCCAGCGGCTGCTGAAGTTGGTGGAAATTGAAAAATTGAACCAAGATCTCTCTCCGACCACTCTGCGCTCCTTCTTGAGTTGTACACCCCCCTCCTGGGGGACAACCCCCCCCCCCCAGCTATGGAGACTCAGGAAAACGCTGCTTCAGAGACCGGAGATGGTGGGACAGATCAAGAGGGCCATCACTGACTACCTTAATCTTAACGATAACCCAGACATGCCCGTGTCCATACTCTGGGATGCCCTGAAGGCATTTATCAGGGGTGAGTTTATAACGCTCTCTGCGGCAGAGAACAAGCTGCAGAAGGCCAAGAGGGCAGAACTTCAGAGGCAGGTGCATGAACTAGAACACCTCTACCAATGCACAGGGGCTCCGAGGATTTGGCGTCAGCTAGAAGTGGCCACGAAACAGAGTTGTACTTAGTTAGGGTCGAGGACTCCCTCCTCCGACTAAAGCACTCTTTCTACGTGGGTGGGAATAAATGCGGGAGGCTCCTGGCTAACAAGCTCAGAGCCCAGAGACAGTCCGCGAGGGTTGATTCCTTGCTATCCACAGAAGAGGCGCCAGTTGAAGAGGAAGCCCTGATATCATCCCAGTTCAGAGAATTTTAACAAAATCTTGTATTCGGAGGAGTCTCTTCCCCCCGAGACTCCGACCCGCTATCTCCGCACCGTGACCTCAACCCGGATGACTGCAGTGCAGGCAGCCTCTCTTGATAGTCCGAGACGCATAAAGGAGGTCATAGCTGTCCTATCCAGACAGAAACCTCTTAGACCCCAGGCCCATACGGCTTCCCAGCGGGCTTTTATACAACCTTTTGCCCTGAACTGGCTCCTGTTCTTAGGAGGCTCTTCAACTCCATCTCGAATGTGGCCACTCTCCCACCCTCGATGCAAGAGGCGACCATTGTAGTTATTCCCAAGCCTGGAAAAGACAGCCGACTCTGTGCGAACTATCACCCCATTTCACTACTGAACGTGGATGCGATATTATTTACGGGTATTTTGGCAGCCAGTCTCAACCCCTTCATGCAGGGCTTCGTAGCCCCCTTTCAGGCGGGCTTTATTCCGCAGAGACAGTGTGCCAATAATACAAAGCGACTCCTCCACGTCATAGACAAAGCCAACCGCATTGAGAGCGTAACTATGTTGCTTTCGGTCGATGCCGACAAAGCATTCGACCGCGTCCAGTGGCCCTATCAAGATGCGACGCTGACCCACCTTGGCATGGGGAAGCGATTACGCTCCTGGGTCCTAAGCAACTACGGGACCCCAGGCGCCTCAGTGCGGGTGAATGGTCAGAGCTCCGAGCGCTTTCCGATACGTCGGGGAATGCAGCAAGGTTGCCCCTTGTCATCCCTCCTCTTTGCACTCTATATGGGAACCATTCGTGCAAAGAGTGCGGGATCACCCAGAAATCAAGTGAGTCCTCTTCGGTGGGGAGGAAAACCTGATCAGTTTATACATAGATGATGTCTTGGTGATGTTAGATGATCCCCAAGAGACTCTACCCCATTTCCTGGAGGATCTGAGGGAGTTTGGGGAGGCATCGGGGTTCCGCATGAACCTCCACAAGTCGCAAGCCCTTAACATCTCGGTCCTGCCTGCCGCAATGGCCTCTTTAAAACGGGCCTACCTGCTACATTGGGCAAAGGACTCCATCCCCTATCTGGGAGTGCAGCTGGTTTTGGCATTGGAGAAAACAAAAATCCTTAACTAACGGGAATTAGTGAAGCGAGTGCGGGCTGACCTGGACCGTTGGTGGCATTACCAGTTATCTCTGTTGGGCCACATCATGGCCTTGAAGATGACCCTCCTCCCCAAGATACTCTTCCTCTTCCAGACCCTCCCTCTGACTCCTCTAACTGGCACGAATCCCACCCTACAGGCCGTGCTACCCCACTTTATCTGGACTGGCAAACGTCCTCGAATGCATAAGAAACTGAGCTAGCGTCCGCCAGCTGAGTGAGGGCTTGGAGTGCTGAGCCTACTTCATTATCATCAGGCAGCGCAGCTTCGGTACTTGGTTAAGTGGTCTAGAGCAGAGTCGGAAAAACCAGGGCTGTTCATGGACCGGGCCCTAGCTGGGACCTCGCTGGGGAAAGTCCGGTTTCTTCAGCGCATACATTGAGCACCCAGTCTCTACATAGCCCCAATCACATGCTCCCTGCTGAAAGTGTGGGACTCCTGCACCTTGAGGGGGAACCTAACCACTTTCCCCTGATGCCGGTGGTGGACAATCAAGCCTTCGCACCAAGTGTCGGGCCTGCCTTTTGAGTCTGGTGCGAGGCCAACTGTCGGGCAGTTGGGCACTTTTTCAATCGGGACGGTCCCATTCCCTTCGCCACTCTCATAAGGACTATTCTATCTCCAAGGATGAAAGGTTCCGTTATCTACAGATCAGACATCAGAGGGGCAGCCTAGAGGCCACTAACACAATACGAAAAATGGCTTGTTGCCAAAAGGTCGGATAAATGCCTTATCACAGAACTGTACACCTTGCTTTTGCCAGCGAGGGCCGAGAACAAATCCCCGCCCAACTACACTGGGAAGTGGAATTGGGAAGGCAGCTTACCCATAAGGAGATGCAAGACATCTTTTATATAGCAAGGCACACTGCATACAATGCATCTAGCACTGAAACAGCTGTAAAGATAACCTACTGGTATTTGAGCCCCGTAAGGCTCCACAGGGATAACACGACTCGTAGCAAGTATTGCTGGCGACAATGCGGTGCTAAGGGCACCCTCACTCACATCCAATGGGAATGCCCAAAGGTGACTTCATTCTGGGACTCTGTACTGGATGACTGACACCCACTTCCACACCCAGCTCCCCAGGTTCCCGTCATATCTTGCTAGGACTCCCCAATGCCCTTACTTACCCACTCACAACACACAGGGGGCGTCACATTAGTATAGCCCTGGGGGTAGCCCATCAAACCATCCAAGCACTTATGGCAACCGCCACTACTCCGATACACCTAGGGCGGCTTCAGCACCTCTGATTCGTTCAGGGACTGGAATGGAGAAGCTCACCCTTACTCTCTCTGCCCAGGGCAACACGTATAGAACCATCTGGCAACCATTCATAGCCCTTCTGTCTCAAGAATTTAGGGAACTGTCCTGCCTCCGCTATTTACGGGTACTACGTCTCACAGATCCGGCTCCTGCAGAGAATAAGGAGGGTCCTTTCTGAGTGACACTTGCCTGATATCTCCTTTTCTGTATATATTGCTACTGGTACACGGGGGGGGGGACGAAGGGGGTTATTTTTTAAAAGTTATGCTCTATATATGTGATTTCATGGGAATAGAACCCTCCATGACAGCAAGTCCATTGTTTGGACAAGCAGAAAGCTGGGACAATAAAACAGATTAAAAAAACTGAAATGGTAACAGAAGCTGTGAAATTTGCAACATGATACGACACTGCAGCTCAGGAAACCGGTCTGAGCACTTCAGTGGCCGCTTTAAGTGCAGCATGTGATCCCGAGGCAGCTGATCAGCCATTAAAGTGAATGGTTCCTCTGCAGTGCACGTTATAGCTCGGCTCCAGCAATGTATGTACCTGTGATCCCTGTCCATGCTCTCTGCCAACTTCACCTTATGCACATTTGCCACGTCTGCTCGAGGCAACATGAAAGATATTCCACACTCAATGCATAACCCAAAGCTGTGGTTAAAACAGTTCACCTATGTGCAGCTACAGAAGGTCAAATGTGTGTATATGTCTTACCCTTGAAGAAATGCACGCTGAAGACACAGATCAAAGAAGTAGAAGGCAGGATAGAGTTACTATATTTGTTTCTCTATAAATGGAACATTCAAGTTTCCACACTGGGATGTACATCAACAGCATCACAGGCACTTAGGGCATGCTTGCTTAGTCAATAGCTGAGTAATGTACCAGGAACTGAAAAGATGCTCCGAACATCATGTTCGCTTTACCAAAAAACAAGTTCTATAGTTTCCTCTGATGCTAAAACCTCATTTATGGGTTTTGATAAAAAGTAAAATTAATGAACTCTAAAAATTCAAGAACGTTTCATTGAAAATAAATCTTGCTCCTGTCAACAGGATATTTTTCAGTAGATAGTTCCCTGCTGAATAATTTACCACAGGTGATGTCAAATTGCAAGAATTGTGTTACACTGGTTAGGAAACAAGAAAAAAGTAAATGTCCGGGAGGTTTAGTCCAAGTGAAGAAGGTTACATCATCATTTCTAAATTCGATTGGCATATAGCACGCCTGGCATTGGACACTGCTGGAAGCAGATCAATTAACTCCTACTGAAAAAGAGTTTTTCGTTAACTTACAGGAATCTCAGAGTCCAAAAGCAAAAAAGGAAACAACTTGCTACATACATATATAAAGTGCGAAACCTGCAGGGGTGCTGTAAGAATAGTTGGAGGGCATTGTCCTTGAGAGGTCAGATCGACATCTTAGACTCTGAGCTGTGCAACTGTAGAGACTGTGCAGCTAGATTTAAGTGGAAGATGAATGGTAATTAAACAGTAAAAATAAAAAACATGGTACACAGTTTTTAGGTTGAAAGCTACCACAGAGGGTTGTGTGATACAACCACGCATGCCTAAACCACGCTGTCTGAACCACGACCATGCATGCCTTTCCAATGAATTTCCTTGTAAAGGTATGATTGCTAAAGGGATATGTGTGGTAAATTGCACACCCCAGCCCCCGCCCTGCGCCCTAACACCCAATACCACAGCCCTGCAAACCACCCCAGCCCTTAAAACTACCCGGACTCCTCACCCATAGCCCTAACACTAGGTCCCTGCCCAAAAAACAACCCCGACCCCAGTCCCCCCTCCCTGAGCCCTAAAGCGGACACCCAGCCCTGAAAACGTTGCCTCCCCAAGGCCTGAGGCCTAAAACCATGCCCCCTGCCAAATAACTACCCCAACCCCAGCCCCCCCACCCTGAGGCCTAAAACGGACCCCTTCCTCTAAACACTCGCCCTTCCCTTCAGCCCTGAGCACTAAAAACCGGTCCCAGCCCTTAAAACCACCCCACCCTCCTGCCATGAGCCCTAAAGCCCTGCCCCCTGCCAAAAAACTACCCCACTCCTAAAATTACCCCTCACCAAACTCAGCCCCAACCCCACTAACAGGCCGTGTCTTGGAGCTTTCTCTCTCGATCCGCCCTGTTCCTCTCCCGGCCCATCCGCACATCTAAGTCCTCCTTTACAAGGCCATTGTGCCCCCAGTGTGCCTGCCCATATTTACAAGGCCACGTAAAGTCATCCTGTGTGACTTTTCATGGCCTTGTAAATATAGGCCCCTTTCACAAATTACTCTGCGTGAAAGGGGCATTCCATGGGTGTTGCTGTGGACGGTTAATCGTGCCCTCCTCCTGGATGCAGGAGTTGGATCGGTTCTGAAAAAAGCTAGTGGTGATTTTATTCATTGATAATATAGGATCTGCCTCACCTGCTATAGTCTGGGATACTTTTAAAGCCTTCATATGTGGGGTCTTGCGAAGTCAAGCACATTTTAAAAATAAATCAGAGGGCAGTTTTTACTGTCCTGAAACAAGAAATGAGGACATTGGAGGCCACCCTGCAGGCGCAAAACTCTCCTCTGGGCAAGGGATCAAGCACTGAAGAGGTTGGAAAATGCGCAGCTAAATTTTAAAATCAAGCTGGATAAAAGAAGTGTTTGGAGAAACGGCAGGCTAAGTGTTTGAATCTTTTTGAGTACGGGGAGCGATCAGGATCACTCTTGGCATGGAACAAGAGATCAGAGAGGTCTAGAAATAACATCAAGGAGCTGATTATTAATTCTTGGGGAGACATCTTTAAAAAGGCAGAAGAAATGCAGGAACACCTTTTCCCCCTTTTCTCGGTGCTATATACACAGGTCTATTCAGACCATGATAGGCTTAGGGAATGGTTGGGGGACGGGAACCTTCCTGGGCTCACAGAGTTGGGAAAGGAGGCGCAGAGCACAGAGGCAGAAATTTGGGAGTACTTGAAACGTGCTAAAAATGGGTAGGCGGCGGCCCCAGATGCCATTCCCTCATAGATCTACAAGCTATTGAAAGAAGTGGTAGTACTGGTGTGGGGGAAATTGTTCAACCCTATTTGGAGAACACACATATCCCAGATTCATGGAGGGAAGCCATGTTAGTGTTGATACTGAAACCTGCCAAAGATCCTAAAAAGGCAGACTCCTATCAGCCATTCTCTCTATTATAGTCCGATTCTAAGGTTTTTTTCTAGTATCCTGGCCGGTAGATTGGCCAAACTAGCCCCTCAATTAATCCATCCTGACCAGAAGGGTTTTGTTCCTGAGCGTCAGATCCACAAGCTCACTCAGCAACTAACTGGCTCCATTGACCTAGCCACTGGCTATTCGATCACTTTGGCAGTGGCTACAATATTTGATGCCAAGGCTTTGGACCAACTTTGTTGGGTCTACCTCTGGGGTCTTGGCAGTACTAGGTTTCAGGCCATGTTTTATTTCAACCTCCAGAGATTACATGGAAACTAGTCTGCCCGGATCTTATTTAATGGGTCCTTGACTAGGAGTTTCAGGATTGGTATGGGCACGAGGCAGGGTTGCCCTCTTTCTCCCCTTCTGTTTGACATCCACATTGAACAGTTTGCTCAGTTACTCAGAAGGGATCAACAGGTAATTCCCTTTTCGTCGCAGCAAAATAGGAAGAAGATAGCACTCTATGCCGATGACCTTTTAATATATACATTGGATCCTGCCCAGACTATCCCCAAGGTAGAAAAACTAGCAGAGGAGTGCGGGGTGGTGTCATGATATTCCGTGAATACTGCCAAGTCAGAGATTATGCGTTTGAACATCGCTAATTGGGATGGGGAGGTGAAGACAGATCAAATACCTAAGCATCTCCAAGGTCCCGACACAATCTAGGGAAGGTGGCAAAGGAGATCGATTTGCTGCTTACTAAGTATCTGCCACTGACAATTTATGGTTGAGTGAACCCGATTAAAATGTTGATACTCCCTACATTGATATATCTCTTCAATTGCATTACAATTAAATTTCCTAGAACAGCTTTAGCAAAATTAAAGGGGAGAACAACAAGTTTCATCTGGGCTACTGGTGGAACCAGGCTATCCTGGAAAAAATTGAGGTGAAAGTTGAAGAAAGGGGGCCTGACGTCACCAGACCTGAGTTTTTATTGTATAGATTCCCAATTTAAGAACTGTATGATGCTTCTTGGGACACTAGATAGTATCCTGGCCCCATGGTATACTTCTGTAAAAAAAAAAAAAAAAAGTTGTCCAGAGATTTTCATTTTTGATTTGTGTTTTTATATCACTAGAGAAGTAATTTGGCTTGGGTAAACAATGCTAATCCAGGCCGAATTTTTCTGGAAAACATTTTTAGAAAAGGCGGATGTGATGCAGTGATGATGTAATCTTTCAGGAACCATGCGACCTATATACTTCGTTTTGGTGTCAAAACATAGGTTTTGGGGGTCAGGTAGTCTAATGGAGACAGAAAATAACTACTCAGAGCAACCTTTTCTCCATTTTTCAAAACATCGGTCATATAATGATGTGTTTTAGCCATCATATTGGTAATTTATTTTAATATTGTTTTTGTTTTAGGTTTTCCGTTGATTCAAATTCATAAACATGAGCGAAGCAGGTGGCAGCAGAGGATCTTTACCTCCGGACAGAATCTGAAGACTCTTTCAACAAAGAAAAATGTGTCATATGCCAAACTAATCCACAAGAAAAGTTAACATCAACTGCAGCTGGACAGAAGAGAGTTTGAGATGCTGCAGAAATACGGCAAGACGAAGTTCACAAAAGATTGAAACAGGTGGGTGAAGAGGATCAAATATTTTAATCATTGTAACAAGTGCTAAAAGTAGTATACAATGGAAAAAAGTCTGGGAAAATAGCAGAAATCAGTGAATCACAACAAGAATCCAAGTATTCTGCAAAATCGACGACAACCATACAAAGTGCCTATCCACTTAGAAGATCAATGGCTACCCTTCGTCCACCTCCAACAACTGATCAGAAAGCAGAGGCTCCTCAATGTGTTATCCATGTTTTAACCAGAACAAGGGCCAAAGGGATTGACGAAAGAACAAAGTACAGAGTATGTGAGTCTCAAAGGGCAAACATGTTTTTATCTACAGCTAGTTTCTTCCACGATGAGGTTTTCAGCAGAGCAGCTGATCTAAACAGCGAAGTGAATGTATTAGGAGCGGATTTGTATGCTCACCTGAACTCCATGTGTGCATAAATTCAAAAATATGAATGTACAATGAGCTCCCAGCAGCAACGTAACCGCCAACCTTCAGTTGAGTTTGCACTCTTTGAAAAAGCAAATTAAGTTTTAAAGCCACTCGAGTTCTGGCTACGGGTTCACACTCAGTGAAATAATGGTCAACATTGATGAAACTGCATTGATCCATAATAATGAAATTAAGATATTTCTGGTGAGACTGTACAATGACAGAATTCATTTTTTTCAGTCTAACAAAAAGAATTAGCCACTTATGGTGTTCTCAGCTGATTTGACTCCAGAAGTTCTTGCTGCCAAAATAACATCACACGAAAGAGTAAAATCAGCAGGAACCATTTTAAGGAACGTCCTGAAAGATTTCGATTTTGGACGTTATGACATTTTTTGATGCCCCAGAGCTACGCAAATCATGGGAGTCAACAAGAATGCCTGATGTTGCCTTAAAATATTTTATCATTGTTTAATATCAGCAAAGCAAAACTGTTACAATCTAAAGTTCTTTAGTTCAGAACAGAAGCCGACAACATTGATGATGGCTTTAAAGATATAAGCGAAGAAGTGGAAGACAATCCCATGAACTCACAGGCTTATGCAGTGCAAATGTACTGTCTTTTCCAAATCACGCTTTATGAATTACATCACGGCAAAAAGAAAACCCTGCTACACATGATGACTGCTCGCGCAATCTATGACAAGTGCAAAAGTAGAGAGCTAATCACTTCAATGAATAGGATTGGTGTATCAACAAGTTATGACATAGTACGGAGCAGGAACTTGTTAGTAGCTCATGCTGTAAAATCTTGTCAATCTGACAGCACACCACTTTCAAGTCACTACCAGGAAAGGATTTACAATTGCTGCTCTTGATAATTTTGATTTTGAAGACAGCTCTTCTTTGTCTGAAACATTCAGCACACGATACTGCCATGGTGCTTTTTTCAAGACTGCACCAATGAAGTAGCTGCTGGAAAACAAGGTGGGTCAGCTGTAGGCATAAACAAAGCTACAAACTTATAAGCCAACTGCCTTGCCAAAGTGCGCAATATTCACTACAAGCCATCGAAACGTCCCAGTCTACCAGAAAGTTTCAAAGTGGCTGAGGACACTGATCTTCTACCTGATGCTGCGATCCGCAAAACTGATTTAACTAAATTTATCATATCACTTATTCTGTGCGGACTGAATGATGAAGAAAAGCCAGTTCCTCTGTGGGCTGGAATTTATGCTCTGATCTCCCAGAATACTGTCTCACTGAAGAAGGTTGGATTTTTACCAGTAATACCATCTCCTGTCACAAAATACTCAACAGTATGCACTGCTCTAAAACAAATTCAAAATGTTGCTGCTCAGCTTGAAGACCAGCCTATCCTGCCAATTTTCAGCGTTTTCCGAATTGTAGCTAACATTTTTATCAGCAATCCAGTAGAATTTGATTATCTTTATCCAATGATGGGCGTTTTCCACATGACAAAAGTTGTGTTGCGGTGTGCAGGAAGTTCTCAGTGAATGTGGCATAGACGCACTTTTAGAAGCTGAAATCTTTGGAAGCAAAACTGTTCAGTCAGAATTGAGCAGAACTCGTTATGTTCGTTTATTACAAGGTATATTCATCATATCTGAGGTCATAGAAACATTGCATTGGAATGCTTTCTGGAACACGAATAACACATTATGTTTTGCATATCTTATCTCAGAAGTGAACAAGGCACATGGTGCACTTCATTCAAAGACATAATGCAAAGCCAGGCAATGTTCAATACACTCTGTTCAAAATCAGAAAACCAAGTTTGTAGAGTTTGTTAAAGAATGTGAAAAAAAATCACAACTTTGCAAGTACTGGGAAAATGTTTTACACGATAGCTCTAGTGAAAAACCTAGTACATTCGGGTACAAGTCGATTGGGAGCTACATGTGAAGACTGTGGAGTCACTGATTACTGTGTTTCGCAAATTTGATTGCATAATCTACCTGAGATATGGGTCCTGGTATTTGGAAAGAGTGAAGAAGATAGAGGTGGAAAAAGCATACCTCTACAGAAAATTAATCCAAAGACATTTTGTGGTGAAAGACAGAGGGAAGGTTCAATGCTGTGGCTCTAGATATGAAACTGGAGCAGACAATCCAGAGATCACAGAAAAGCTCCAAGGGAATTGTTGGTCAGACACATAAAAGTGAATATGTTGCTAAATGGCAGCTAGTTTACCATGAAGTCCTTTCTATTTGCAATGTTTTCACAGATGACAAATTCAAAATTGATGGACGATGGTGAAACTGTTCCTCGCCACGAACTTTTGGGAAAGAGAGGTGAACGTTTTAATAAACATGTTGACAGCCTTCTTCATGTCATGCAGCAGCAAGGAAACCGCTTTGAAATGCCTGTGCGACTACACAACTTCGTGACCAAACAATATGTGGATAACGATATACAGACGTCAACTAGATGTCCTGAAACATGGATTGAAACTATGCACAGAACTGAAGCAAGAGAGATTTCTATTGAAAAAGAAAATGTTGTTTGACAATCACTAAAGCTAAACTTCCACACTTTAATTGCCTTAGTAAGAGTTTCGTCCAACCAGCCACTACAAAACATGTTACATAAAAACAACTTTAGCGAGCAGAGAGATGAATGTAGCAAAAGAAAGGGGTGAATTTATCAAGGACATTCTGACGCATGATCTTCTTCCAACAAACGCATTATTTGATGGAGATGCTGCAACCAAACCAGTGAAGCACAAACTCATACCAGAGCTAGAAAAAAAAATGTTTCACCTGAAGAATTTCAATTCGAAATGTTGTCCTCATTGAAAACTGCTGTTGTGGACTATACGTTACAATTGCGAATGGTCAAGATTTCAGCCAAGCAAAACTTCAGAGAGGTCGTTCAGACAGTTCAATAGATATCAAAGTCAGTGTGCACCATGTAAGAGCTGCACATTGTCTTTGACAGTTATCTTGAACTATTTACCAAAGAATGTGAGAGAATCAGACAAGTGTCTGCAAGTGGAACTATTGACCTTGCCTGCATCAAAAATTCGACACATATACCTGTGCAACTTGATAAATTCTGGTCATCAAAATCAAACAAGATGAACATGGAGATATTAACTCGCCAAAACATTGCTGATGCTTCAGTGAACGCTGAATTTCCTATTATTGCAAGTGGAAAGATTGTCAATAAGGAGTTGGTGCCTGCAGAGATATCTTCAAAAGGTAAGGGCCATGTTGTTCAAGAACTTAATAGCGAATTAGAGGAAGCTGACCTTCGTGTTGTGCCACATAGTGGGCTGTTCGAAATGGTCCCAATTGAGACATTGCACTGTCAGATGACACAGATATTATTGTGCTACTTAGATTTGCTGCAATGTTCATAAGTCAAGGATTGTCAGTTATGGAACAGGCGAGAAAAGACACTTAATCCCGCTTCATATTCTGTACAAGAAACTTGACCCAGAGATGCCCAGTGTTCTTATCAAGGCATATATTCTTACGGGTGATAACACTATGAGCAAAATTGGAATAAAGCTTGTAGCTTTAACTGTGAAGTTTCTAAAAGGATTTGCTGAGACAGAAGAAGGTGACTTGAAAGATGTAGAAAAATACCTTGTGCATGTGTGGAAAAAGTTGACTGTCACTCATTTGCTGATCTTCTATACAGTGAGTTCAAGAGATCAGTCCCACTAAGTGAGCTTCCACTGACATCATATTCTGTACGTGGACACATTAAAAGAGCGTTCTCTTGATCAGAAGATCTGTAAATGTTTTGGATCACGCATATGTAGAGAAAGATCCGTGTGAATTTGGATGGGATGATATTGATGGGGTGCTAAAACCTTCAAAATTTCTAAAGCCTCTACACACAGAACGTACAAGTACTTGCAAAACCTGTGCTACAAAGATGTCCCTGTTGGTATGCTCTTCTCAAATGTTCAACGTTCGGCAAATGTACCACAAGCGATTGCCGAAACAAAGTGAACTATGAAAATGTGTCAGAGTGATAAACATTTTTTTCATATTTAGATCATAAACATTGTTTGGTGTGTACATTATTTGTTTCATTTCTATATAGGTCTCTTCTTGCTCTAAAACCGCCATTTTGGAAAATGGGAAAAGGGTTTCTCTGAGGAGTTATTTTCTGTCTGTACAAGACTACTTAACCCCCAAACCTATGTTTTGGCACCAAAATAAAAAATGTAGGTCTCATTGTTCCTGAAATATTACATCACTGCAACACATCTGCCATTTTTAAAAATGTCGTCCAGAAACATTTGGCTCAGATCAGCAATGTCTACCTAAGCTAAATTGCTTCTCTAATGATCCAAAAACACAAATCAAAAATGAAAATCTCTGGACAACAATTTTTTTTACCGAGGTATATCAGGGGCTGGGATTATAGCTCAACCTGTAGTGAGATCTTGGCAGAAATGATCAGAGCAGAGACCCACAAGTTTGCTCTATAAATTCTGGCCCAGAGTTTAATATAAAAAAATAAAAAAAAGTTCAGCTGAAAGTTTTAAAGGCTGCACTCAGTCTTTGGTACAGAGTCAGGACGTTTCAGGGTATTAGCTACTCTTCAGATTTCATACCAGTTGGGACTCCCCAGGTGTCTGAGAGTGTTTGTTGGATGGGTTGAGCTGAAGAAGGCTGGGGGGGAGGGGGATGGTTTACAGTGCAGGGACTATTACCTTGGGAAGCTCTTAGGGCTAGGACTGGAGGCTCCCTATCAAGATTTAAATACTTGCAGCTCTCTTCTTGGAATGCAAGTGCCAATTAGGAGAGTGGCAGAGCCTGGGAAGTTGAGTCACTCCTGCAAGATGTGTCGCCCATCAACAAAGAGGTTTCCATATGGTATTGGAAGCTCTTGGACGCTGACAGAAATCTGGAGGCCCCATATATGTGGTTTGGAAGGGGATGATCCCAGGGTCTGAGCTATTACATCTGTGTCAACCATCCTTAAAATTGCTGTACTCTACGGTTAAGCCGGCTAATGTAAAAATGAACCATTATTTCACGTGTGATAGAATATTTTTGACCCCCCCCCCCCCCAAAGGATTGCAAGATTTGTACAGAACCCTATTACAAGATGCAGAAAATGCAGCCACCACGAAGCAAACGATGAACATGTTTTCCACCTGTCCTTCAATAAGCCGGTACTGGGATATTGTGAGAAGTACCATTGAGGAAATTCTGGGAGTTGGAATCAAGCTGAGCCCCACCTTGGTGCTGTTGGGTGTAGATACTGCATCACTTGGCCTCTTGGGTACACCTTGCAGTGTCTGCTGTTTTATCTTGTGCTTCTTGCTAGAAGGGAGATCTGTAAACGCTGGTTAGATCCATTACCTCCCTCCACAGATGATTGGCTAAAAGCTTCACATCGGACCTGCAGACTGGATCTATGGAGCACTCCAGGCAGGGTGGATGCTATCTGGGCTGACTTTGAGGTGGAGTGGTGTGTCGGTCCCGGAAAGTCGAGTAGTCCCACGATTATACCGAAGCACTGAGATATGGGCTTCTTAGTCCAGGTTGGTGTGGTGAGGCCAATGCAAGTTAATCAGGCTTGAGGCCGGTCCCCTTACGTCACCCGAGTTTGCAGCAGCTCGACCGGCCCTGGGAGCAAGGGAGCGGGGAGTGCTAGTAAGAAGCACCGCTCCAGCTTTTGTTAGAGGGGGCCGATATTGCAGCACTGCTGCAAAACCGGCCCCCAGTGACAAAACCGGCCCCACGGCCACAAAACCGGTCCCCACAGCAAAATTGGACAACGCATTGCCCTTGCTCCTATCAGGATATTTTCCAAGATCCTGACCAGGCCCCACATTGATCTGGCCTCGCACCACCTTGGGTATTAATACCATTCGCACTCACCCGGGACCAAGGCCACGGTGACCGCAAACAGTGGTTGGCAGATAGTAATCCTGTCATACGAGGACACTTTCCAGTGCAGACAGTCACAATTGCGTCCAGATATCGATCTAGGCAACTTCTCAGACAATTTCTTGTGTCCTGATTATGATCCCCCGACCTTAGTTAGGATCGAAACGTTGTCGACTTTAGTGGCTTGACTTAATTTGTTTAATCTATATTGTTTATGAGCAAAAATACTTTGCAATTGTGACTCACTGATTATGCATCTACTTTTCAGTCACTCAAATGTATAATGCCGGAGGTCTAGAAATCTTGTGATTTCCATGTTTTTGCCCACTTATCTTTTTGTTTTTATGGTTTTGAACTATTGTTCGGTTGAATAAATGATCTAATTCTCCATTTGGAGAGGACAAACATAGTTTTCATTGTATCTCTATGTTTCATTGATTATCACTTCTGGAAGGGACCATTGTATTTGGTATAGACCGCAACCAGCACTTAAGGCTTCTAATAAAAAACAAATCTCAGAAGGCCCCCAAAGAGCTTTCGGCTTATCAAAACCCAGATAAAAATGGAATGGACAATGGCCCTCCTCCTGCTGACTGAAGGACACTCAACTGACATGGTCAGAACTGCATTCACTCCCTACTAGAGGAGCTACGCAATGACTGATGCAAGAATTCCAGAAGGAGATTCATGCCTTATGGCAAGATATGAATAAACCACTGAAAGACCATGATCACTCTATACAGTTACAACCAACACGGACACCACAAGTTGTAAATAACCTAACCGAGCAAAGTCACAATCAAGATGAATTGATGGACAGAATGACATATTTGGACTATCAGACAGTCTGACAAGAACAGACTAACCTGGGTCAATATTCGCCTAGTAGTGCACCTCACTGATTTTACATATCACACTAAAAATAAATCTTTCTCCCACTAGACACCAAAAAAGCTTTTGATAGGGCTGAGTGAAGGTTCTTAGAAAAGTTACTTTATCGGACAGGTCTGTTGGGTAACATGCAGACCTATGTATAAGATAATTTTAAAACCCCCAAGGCAAAAATAAAGATCAATGATGAATTGTTGGCTAATCTTACTTTGAACAGAGGTTCTAAAAAGGGATGCTCTATCTTGATATATGCCCAGTTTACACATCTGCTTGCAGGCACGATTCAAAACAACCCAAAGTATTACGGGTTAAACACTAAAACTGAACAGAATAAACAAGCCAATCCAACCCAAAAACGCTTTATTCGACAGATATGTCATCAAAGCACAATACATAAATAAAATATTTCATAAGTCACATGGATAAACAGAGTTAAGACCCTTTTTAAAAAAAAAAAAAAATGTTTAAAATTATCCTCTAAAATGGTAAAATACAATTGATACAAATCGGAGCGGCTGGAAATATTAATACTTGTAAAACCTTTCAAGCAATTACAATTCATAGTGTTACATAATACGGGGGCACAAAAATCAAATCACTAACAGTTAGCACATGTCCGAACATATCAGAACAGTGCTACAGTACCCAGTGTGCAAGTGGCCATCTCCAAATACTCATGTGCAGAAGAACAATACCAAGTGCAGCCTTTCAATTTGCGGGGAGTGCCTGTGATCTGATGGCCCAAGTACATCCCAGAAACTTTGCCAATGCAATGACAATGGGGGTTGATGTATCCTATCGCAATAATCTTAGCGCGACGTTGTTCCTTCTGGTGCCCAATGATCTGCAAATTGGTGTCAGCCATGCTCGGCGAGGGGCAACATAAGCTGGGCAGACAAACAGGTGGGCCAGTGACTCCGAATGGGCATGACAAATGGGACAGAATTCATCACCTAAATTACCCCATCTTGCTGTAAATAATCTTACTGGTAGTGAGCCTACCCTGAATTGGAAGTATAACTTCCATTCGTGCGGCTTAGTTATTGTATCCCAGTACTGTTCCAAGCTTGGGACTGGTTTGACTGCTAGGAATCTTCCTGTGAGTGATGTTGTGTCGCTATTCCTATAAGCGTTTTGGGTCACCCATTCCCAATACTTTGATTTTAGAATCGCCTTGGAGGGGAACGGGGTACCTGCTGGATTCTCCCATAGTGATGCCATGCCAATACTGGTTAGGGAGGCTCTGACCTCCCGCAACCATTTTATTTTGTTAAAGCGGTCTGCTCCAATTAGGTCCTTGAGGCCTGCAGCATAGGTTACCAATTCTGGTGTACACCAGATTCTCCGCCAATAGAGAAGGGGGCGCAGTCTCGCTATGTCAGCCAAAGCTTTCCTGCCTAGGTCATAAAGCAGTGGGCACGCAGGGGTGCTTTGCGGGAGGTTGGTTATCTTACGTAAGAACCTATTTTCTGCTCAGTTAACTTGGACAGATTCTCGTACCCCCAAAGCTCAGCCCCATATAAGGCAGAGCTGACCACTTTCATGTTGTATATTTGCAGCGCCGGACTAACTGGTTTTGTGAGAGAGGTGTTGAACTCTGTTTGCAAAGCTCCAGCTAGCTGCCGGTGCTTTAACGTGGCCATGTCAAGCTGTGGATTCCACCTCAAGTCCCTCTGCATAATAACCCCCAGATATGTAAAGTCATTAACTTGTTCCAGGGGCAGTTTATTCAACAATATGCCTCCTCTAAATGCTCTATGTGGATTAAAAGACATAAATTTTGTTTTTGACACGTTAATTTCCAAGCCCCGTAAACAACAGAACTCCTCAAAAAGTAGCAAAGCTCGCTGGAGACCACTCAGCGTTTTTGAGATAATTAACGTGTGATCTGCGAACATTAAAATAGGGATTTTTTCACCTGCTAGGGCTGGGGCATCAGTTGGAGTAGACTCCAGAAATTTACCAATTCCGTTGATAAACAGAGAAAATAGTGTGGGTGCCATTATGCAACCTTGGCGCACACCTTTCTCTATGGGAAAAGGGTTTGTAACATAACCCTGCACACCCCAACGAATTTGGGCATAATTGCCCTCATGAAGTCTAGCAATGAGGGTTAACAGTTCAGGGCACATCCCCATCTCTTGCAGTACTGGCCATAATTTGCTACGGGGGACGAGGTCAAACGCTGACTTGAGGTCCACAAAGGCAGCATACAAGCTGCCCTTGTTCAGGACCACCGTCTTCCAGTATAACAAGATGAATCTAAACACCTGGTCAATAGTACTAGTGTGTGCCCGATCCTGGACCTTATTTAGAACTAACCGCCCCATTATCTTTTGAGAGAATCTATTAGGCTGATAGGCCTATAGTTTCCGGGGTGAGATTTATCCCCTTTTTTAAAAACGGGGATAATCTCGGCCCCTTGCCAGGAATCCGGGACTGGTGCACCCTGGGCGATTGCGTTAGCCAGCAGCACTATATACCGGCCCCATTTGGTCTTGTCATAAAGAAATATATCGGCTGGGATACCGTCTAGGCCCGGTGCCTTTCCACCCATTACAGCTCCTGGGGCGATGCGGACATCAGCCTCGTCAAAAACCATACCTTGATAGTACGAATAAACTAGCTCATTTTGCTGATGAGGTCTTGTTTGCTGTTATGCAGCCGGAAATTTCCTTCACCGCTCTGTACTAGGAACTTGAACGTGTCTCTGCAGTTTCAGGGTTCAGAGTTAACCATAATAATTCAACAGGAATGAGCAATTTGGGTCCCCGAGGGGAAGCGATCTTCACACATTCTGCTGATGTCCATTAAATATGTAGGGATCTACCTCCGTCAAGATGATTGACCTGTATAGCTGACGTTCCACATAGTTTAGACATTATCTAAAGATTTACATATATGGGGAAAGCTAAAGACTTCTTGATTTGAAACACCTCTTCTCTGCTTTGAGTCGACGGTAGCAAAAGAAATCACTAACCTTTACAAAATGCTGAGAGAACGTAATCCACACCAAGCACACGTATAACAAGCACTGGCAAAGCAATAGGTCTGAGTTTAATGTGCTGAAGGCGATAGCACATTAGATTGAGACACAAAGGATGCCAGCACACGTGGACAGAACAGTCGATAGTTGTAAAAATCCATCATGCAGTCCTATGCATTCAAGTGAAGGCGGAAGGATACACTTAAGCATCCAATAGCAATAGGTGAGAGATGAATACTCCACTTAGCTGAGCCAACAAGTCATTGAGAATGTCTCAAGTCAATGGCTGAAAAAGGTTAGTCGAAAGGACATGACCAAAAGCCCACTATGTATAGCCTTAGCAATAGGTATGTGACAACTCTTCAAAACCCAGACCGAAATATGGGGGATGGAACTGAATAGGGAGATTCCTGAAAGTACATTGGATATCATTTGGATTAGGGCAGGGAAATCCTCAATACGCACACAGTACAAGGAAAATTCACAGATGTTATTGATGAGGTGGTACTATATGGCTGTTAGATCACATCCCATGTTTGAAACTTTTGACCACTGTTGGCGGGGTTGTGTCAAGAGGGGGATCAATGTCCATATGTGGTGGAAATGCACGGGGGTTGATAGTGCTGATTCACTAGGGTTGGCATTGGGTAAACGTATTGCACACCTAGTTCTGTCTGCAAGTCTTTCCTTTTGCCAAGTTCTGACTACAAACAGACCTTATTCACCCTCTCCCCTGAGCCTCTAGTAAACTAAAATGTGTCCGATTTACACTTTGGAGAAAGTTACAGCAATAGTTCATGATAAAATGATTATATCTATAAAGATACGGATCCCTTTCAACACCTACATGAAGAGGAGAAATATGTTGAGAGAGGTCACTGTATATGCACCAGTAGTCATAGTGCAATAATCTAATCTATGCAGCAACCCCCCCCCAACCAAGGATGAATACACTTAGTATAAGCTTAGAGATGTGTTTCCGCCTGAACATCGTGAAATGCAAAATAAAGTAACATGTTAATGTCATGCAGGAAGATTATGATGTTCTATTTCCGGATTAGTATGGCTGAACTGATGTCTAGCGATAAGAATAACTATATGCATCCATAAGCAACTATACCTACTGGAAGTCTTTCCTTCAATACGGTGTGACCTGCAAATTAATTAATTGTGTTTGTGGCTCTGTACCTATACAACTTAAAGCTGTTAAAAATTGTTAATTGCTATTGGACACTTCTCCCCGTGTTGAGAACTGTTACAGCAGCACGCTAGTTTGGCTTCAAAAAAACCTTTGGCTAAGTCTTTTTGGTTTCCTGAAAGATATAGGTGTTGCCAGATTTAATGCTAACAGGATGCCTAGGATTTGCTGCATTCAAGAATTTCATACATTCAATCTTGATGCCATTTAATAGAATACTTAAGCCTCGAAATTCAGTTTGTGTGACCAGAACATTTATCAGGCCAGTAGAAGGGCACCAGTGCTCTTTAACCGCATCAGGAATTAGTAGTTTTTTTAATGTATTGGTTCCAGGTACTACATACCTATATTTCATAACTATTCTTGAGCCCAATGTTTCTAAGGACAGTGGGGTTTCACTGTGGAGCATACTCTTAGCATACTGTGTATGTATATAAGTACTAGATATCCAACCACAGAAGTTCTATTTTTATGTTTAAAGAATTCCTCCCATCAGCTTAGTTTCACCATCTTGCTCAACCTTAAACAAAATAGTAACCTTTGAAGAGACCAATTTTGAAGAGACGCTTCAATTCAATGCCACAGTGCATATTGAGCTTGATGGGAATTAAAACCAGAGGACCAAACTTAAATGCAAAGACTAAGTTCTTGGAACGTCAATGGAGCATCACTCAATTGTGAAAAACAGCGAACTAGAAAAATCCAGGTCTTTATGAAAATCAAAGTTTTTTTAATGCTGCAGATGGATTCTGAAGCAATTCCAACAAATAGGCTGCTCAGTCAACCATAAACAGTTCATGTAAAGAGATGGCAGGCTTACAGAACCTAGCAGAATAGATAGGTGTGAAGAAATTACTGGAAACATCCCTCACTAAACGTTTAGAATGACCTCATGTGCCAAATGTAGGTTTATGATCAATTAGTGCTGCAACCAAAGGCCAATGGAGCATTGCCACAACTTAAGACATGCTTTGAAAGCAGAATGGTTAGAAGGAAAATAATCCAGATGTGCACACAAGTTAACTGTCGGTCTTTTTTTGGAAGGATTTGTACTATATGAAGTCATAAAAATAATACTAAATTGCCATTTCCATCAACTGTTGAATCGTGTACATTTCCACAGCCAACCAAATCCTCTTATCAGTAATACACAACGCTGATCAGACCACCTTTTGCAGTAGTACACACAAAATAATTACCGGCATAAAGCCCCCTGATGAAGCATTCTGGATAAGATTCCCAGGCTTTTGGGACTGTGTGCTTTTACAAGGAGAACTTTCTTCTCCACGTAAACCCAAGGAGCCTGTTCTAGTTGGGAGACGGGCCACCAGCAGTTGTAATAACGTTACATACAAATGATAGCAGTGGTTTGAGAGAATAGCCAGCACCTCTGTTGAGTTTGCAAGTGTTAGTTCACTTAGTCTAAGGGCGTGCTCAATGTAAACACTGTGCCACCAACAGTGTTACTCAGTAAATGAAGAAAGCTTTCTCCAAAACCTTACTTAATAATTTAAACAGAGCACAGCACCAAAAAACAGTTCCAACTGACTATGTTGTCAGTAAAGATTTAATTAAAAAAATTGCAGCTATAAAACAGACAGTATGACAAAGTCTATATCATAAGTGGATCAATTCTTGATGTGTTGACACGTAGATGAAGCGTACATTCATACAGCCGACACGTGTTTCGTCGTAAGACGACTTTCTCAAGGGTCAATTCTAGTAAAGATAATGTCCATGTAAGAAACAGTGATCAGTTCAGACACCCTTTTCTTATAGTCCTAAGAGGTTTGGGGATGTAACTCCATTTCATATATATCCATGAAATACATTTTTATCTCCAAAATACAAAGATAGTCACTCCTACAGGCAAGAGAACTGAAAAGCTCGTTATAGTAGACGAGAGAAGGCAATGTATCGAGCCTCTAAGAAGACAGATGCCGTCCGTAACAGTCCATGTGCGCACTGCTCCCTGCTGTTCTTTGTTAGAGTTCTAGAACGTTACAACCCGAAACCTCTTAGGACTATAAGAAAAGGGTGTCTGAACTGATCACGGTCTCTTACATGGACATTATCTTTACTAGAATTGAGCCTTGAGAAAGTCGTCTTACGACGAAACACGCGTCAGCTGTATGAATGTAAGCTTCATCTACGTGTCAACACATCAAGAATTGATCCACTTATGATATAGACTGTCATACTGTCTGTTCTATAGCTGCAATTTTTGAAATTAAATCTTTATTGACAACAGTCAGTTGGAACTGTTTTTTGGTGCTGTGCTCGGTTGTTTAAATGATTAAGGAGTTGTAATAACACGTCCCTAATATGCGACACTGACTCAATGCAAATATGTCGAATATACTCCTTATTAAGACACTCACGAATATTCTTGTGGGTAAGCACCATCAACACAATTTAGGGGCCTCACTTTAGGGAGATTAGGTATTACATTATTGGTCCTGAAGTATTACTACCCGTCCTGGGTAGGAACACAGGCAAAAAACATGTCTACCTTCAATTTAACTCTGGGAACATGACTACCCATAGTGTTTTATTTTCAGTATTTAATCTTAAAAAGGACATCCACTGACATTAAAACTAATATAGGAAGCCTTCGTTAATTTTAGTTTTCCTTCCAGTCTGTCCCAAGTCCGGCCCAGGGAATTCTGTATGGCTCACATTGAGAACTGAAAGTCTTCAGACGTATAGAGGGATTAAAAGGTCTCTGGCAAAGAGGCCCATAGCGAGTACTGTGGAGTATTGCAGCGCACACCTGATGAGCACAGCTCGATTAAGCATGGCACCTAGGCGAGTGAGATCCAGTGCATCCTAAGAGGGATGCTCCGTGGCCAATGACAAGTCCCGAGGCCCAAGCAGGGTACTTTAGGATTCTTTTTTCTGAACTGCACATCTGATTGATTTGATTAAGGTTTCTAGGCACCAAGAAAGGGTAAAGAGTGAGTGTGCCACAGGGCACATGCATATAGGAAGTACAACTGCACTTGGGTAAAGATGAAGATTTGAAAACAAATCAAGATAAAGAATGCAGAGGGGCGTGGCCAACAAGATGGCCTAGTAGGACGTGCGGCGCTGAGCTCTGTCCTACCGCGGCATTAATCCGGCAGTATCCTGCGGTACCAGTGAAGGTGCCGACCTGACCCGTCTTACTTAACGGCTGGTGCGCCCACAGAGGGCTGGACGCCATGGGGAACGAGCCAAAGGCCGGGAGACACTCGGAACGGAGTGCGGCCTGGAGGCGGCGCCGCCATCTTGCACGGTGAGACGGGCGCTGTTTCCTACGGCGGGGATCCGGAGTGCGTGGTCTCTTTGTCCGACCCCCGGAGGCCCAGAACAGCAGCAGGGGGCCGCGTACGCATCAACCCGGGAACTGGCGTCGTCCCGGACGTCCGGTGTGTGCAACGACGATCGGGAGGAGGCAGGGCTCATCTCCCGGGCCGCCGGAGCTTTGCACGGGGCTGAGGCCCATAGCTCAGTGGGCTGAGAGTTTGCCGGCGGGCGGGCGCCCCGGAGATATAATGCTTTGCGGACCTGTGGAGGCTGCAGATGAAAGGGCGCGGGCGCCCCATGGAGAGTAATTATGTGGATTAGATAAGTGGAGCCCAGGCCTCCAGAGACGGAGCGGGGGTGCTACCCCTTGAGGTTCTACTGGGAGTGCATGCCAGAGGCCTACATCTTATGAGCGGGTAGCTGAGAGGTGGTAGGCACTGGGTGCCTGCTCCATCCGAGTAAGGTGGCTTTGGATGCTGATGATACAGGACGTTTCTGGCTGAGAGGGTGAGAGGCCTGTGACGGATTTTGGCACTTGGGAGACCCGCTGGGGGAACTGTATAACAGAGGTGGGACTTGATTGTCCGCGGAGTGTTGGTTGACGGTGTGGACTACAGTGAGGGTTTCCCCCTGAATAAGAATACTCGAGACCTGCGACCCGGAAGGGTCGCACTGCTGAGGTGGGACGAGGTCGGGGGAGTGGAAGCAGAGGTGTACCTGTACTGGTTGGAGTAGAGGAGGAAAACTACCGGTGGCCAGCATGGGAAAGGAGAAGGGTGCTAAGGCGCAGTCAAATAAAATCCTGAATTATGCGCAACTCTTGCATCAGGGGCTACAACAGAAGGATTTGCACAGAGAGGAGGATGATGAAATGGCACCAGGGGAAGACGTGCGAGATCCATCATTGAGGGATATACTAGCGGCGGTCCAGACGACAAGAAACGAGATGGTGACCAGAATCGACGCAGTGGGGATCGTCGTGAACCTCTTACGGTGCGACTTGCGTAAAGTATCGGAAAGGGTCACCTCAGCGGAACAGAATGTGGATGCGCTTCAATCGGAGGATAAGGCTCTACAGACCAGTCATGGAACTCCAGAAGAAAGCCATTAGACTGGATGAGCGCGCAGATGATCAAGAAGGGCGCTCCCGTCGGAATAACCTGCGGGTCGTGGGGTTTCCCCGAGAAGGCGGAGGGGCCCTCAGCACAGCTATTTTTGGAGGACTGGATAACGAAGATCCTGGCTCCCAGTAGGCCGTCCAAATTCTTTAACATCGAAAGAGCCCACAGGGCATTGGTCCCTCTGCCGAGACCGGGGGCGCCGCCACGGGCCATTATAGCCCGTTTCTTTAATTACCGGGATTGGGACATGCTCCTACAGGCTACCCGCAACATGTCCAATCTACACTTTGAGGGGCATCATATTGCTATTTTCCCCGACTATACCCAGAGGGTGCAGGACCAGCGGCGCACATTTCTGGCTGTGAAAAGGCACATGAGAGAAGCGGGGATGAAATACAGCCTCCTGTATCCAGCTAAGCTTCGGGTGGAACATAAGGGCAAGGCTCTGTTTTTCGGATCGGCGGAGGAGGCCTCTGACTGGATGGACAACACGGGAGAGCGGGAGTTGTTGAGAAGGACGCAGTCACAGTCGGCACAACGCGCATGGTCACTGGACCGGAATGGAGGACGACGCCGATTGCCTGAAGGATTGGGACTAAGGGACACGAGGGATTCTGGGAGGGTTTAGGTGTGCGATGATGGCACACTGCAGGAGGTGGAGGGAACGCCGGATTCTGAGCTAACCTCATCGGAGGTCATTCCAGACACAAATGAGGAGAGAATATTGGAGGGGAGTGAGGTCGATGACTGGGACAATGGAAAGCAGATAAGTGACTGTACCTTGGCATTTTGACACTAATTGTTCTGGGGTGCACGCTATAAGTTGTAGGGTGAGGGTGTATTGTATACACACTCTGCGGGAGAGTGGACACGCCCCTTTCCAGCGGCTGGATCCTTATCCGGGAGCTAGAGGCCCTGTCCTCGCACCTGGTTCGGGAGCCAGCCGCGTGCGTGGCTGATGGACGAAAGTCAAGGTGCGCCCCTACGGTGAGTGCTCTGGGTTTCAAGGGGGAGGGTGGTGTAAGACATCCTAATGTTTCATGTGGGAAGCTAGTGGGGGGGGGGAGGTATGGGGCGGGGGATAGCACGGCTCACTCGCTATGTTGGCGGGGGGATTGTCTTGTCGCACTGCCCAGCGGGTGGGGGGGGGGGAGAGAGGAAATCAGGATGTTTGCTGTTTCAACTCTTGTTTATGGTTGTTGGGGGATCCATGTCTGGGTCAAGACTCAATTTCGAATGATTGGGTTAATGTTGTCCTGGCGGGATGGGAAAAGCACTGGGCCGCCAGATGTGTGGGCGTATGGCTTCCTCTCTGACGAAGATAATTACATGGAACATAAGGGGTATGGCCTCGCTAGAGAAACGTAGAAGGGTATACTCATTTTTAAAGAGATATAAAATAGCTATTGCAGGGTTGCAAGAGACGCATGTGTGGGGAGAGACGCTACCATACATCAGGCGGAGGTGGCGCGGACAGCTTAATGCCACCTCATTCTCGGGGTTTGCACGGGGGGCACTGATTGGGTGGCTCCTGGGACCCCTTTCCAACATTTACACCACACGCTAGATCCAGAGGGACGATATGTAGTACTATATGGTAGGTTGGACAGACAGGAAGTATGCTTGATAAATGTGTATGCCCCTAACGTGGACACACCAGCTTTTTTCTATGAAGTATTGAAGGTAGCGGCTCCATATTTGGGTGGAGATGTGATATTCTTAGGGGACGTTAACTGTGTCCTGGATGGGACATTGGACCGCGAGACTCCTCGAGCGAGCACCAAGCCTGGCATGACGGGGGCTCTCTTGGATGTGATGAGGGAGATGGGCCTGCTTGATGTGTGGAGGATCCGGCACCGGGCGTTGCGAGCGTTCTCATGTTACACCCCGGCCTCCAACACGTATAGTAGGCTAGATCAGATTCTGGTATCCCAGACTTTGATGCCCAGAGTGGAGGACGTAGCATATCTCCCGAGGCATCTCTCCGACCACTCCCCGTTGCTGGCGACGCTGAGTATGGCCAGACTCAGAGCGGCGGATCCTCCCTTTGTCGGGAAAATAGAGGAAGAACTTGCGTCTTATTTCAGGACCAACTGGGGATCAGCGACGTCGAAGGGCATGGAGTGGGAGGCGATGAAGGTGGTTGTCCGGGGGGGTTTGCCTCAATACAACCTACAGCGTTCGGAAGCAACTCGAAAGAGATATTCAGAGCGCAGAATGATGACTGGCTGAGCTGGAAGTGGTGTTACCGT
This sequence comes from Calotriton arnoldi, assembly GCA_963921515.1. NCBI lineage: Eukaryota > Metazoa > Chordata > Amphibia > Caudata > Salamandridae > Calotriton > Calotriton arnoldi. The sequence continues at coordinate 626,377 of CAWUFW010000565.1, read as the reverse complement.
CGGAGCCTCACCGCTGGACGGAGTGGCGGGAGAAGTTTCTGGCGGCACTGTGTCGCCTGGAGAAGTTCCATCACACCGCATACCGGCAGCGTTTGCATGCAGAAAGAGACCGCTCCGGGGCGCTGCTGGCGAGGCTGATCCGCAACGAGACGCAGATCCCGTCCATAGTGCAGATGAGGTCGGGGGATGGGAACAGGGTATACAGTCAGCATGGCATCCTAGATATTTTGCCGGACCATATGGCCGGAGTCTATGCGAGGCGTCAGGCTCCGGTATTGGAGGAGTTGGGAGACTTTCTTACTACCCTACAGCTCCCCTGCTTGGAGGATGAGACGTCTGTTAGACGAGCCGCTCTCGAGGAAGGAAATAATGGGTGGGATTAAGTCTCTGAAATCGGCCAAGAGCCCCTGTAGTGATGGCCTTCCGGCCGAGTTTTATAAGAAATTTGTGCATGTTTTGGCTGATTACCTTCTTGAGGTATATAACGAAGCATTCCAATCACGGGCGCTTCCACCTTCTATGAATGAGGCGGTGGTGGTGATGCTTCCTAAGGCAGGCAGGGACGACCAACTTCCAGCGTCATATAGGCCCATATCCCTGCTGAATATTGACATGAAAATTCTTAGCGGGATAATGGCCGCGCGCCTGCAGCCATGCCTGCAGCACCTCGTTCACTCGGATCAGGCGGGGTTCATCCCCAAACGGAGTACGGCTATGAATCTTAGACGTCTGACTCATGTCTGGCACTCGCCGGTGCTCCAACGTGAGGAGTGCGCGATAGCACACCTTGACATCGAACAAGCGTTCGACTCTGTTGGGTGGACATATCTGTGGGAGGTTCTGCGGGGAGTGGGAGACCAGTTTCTGCAATGGGTGCAGTTGTTGTACTTGGCGCCGAGTGCTAGGATTAGAGTGGGGCGGCTAGTATCTCAGGCCTTCAGACTGCACAGGGGCACCAGGCAGGGGTGCCCGCTATCGCCATTGCTCTTCGCGGTGGCTATGGAGCCACTGGCAGTAGATCTCCGGGCAAGGATGGCACCATTTGGGATCAGGGTCGGCGAGATTAATCATGTGGTGTCCCTGTATGCGGACGATACCCTGGTGTATGTCAGGGATCCGGGCGCAGCAGTACCAGTGTTACTGGACATCCTGGAGGGGTTTGGGAACGTGTCGGGCCTACGAATCAACCAGGGAAAGTCCAAGTTAGTCCCGTTAGGACGATTGGCCCTCTTCACGGACGAGGAACTGCCAGAGGTGGGGCTTCCATGGGTACGCTCCGCACCCCGTTACCTGGGGGTCAGACTAGCAGACACCGCCGATCAATATCTGGCGGCTAATATCGCTAGGGTAGTGGAGGGCATTGAAAGGGTCGGTACGCTTCTGGCGGGAGTTACCATTATCACTTAAGGGAAGGATCGCACTGATAAAGATGGTGGTCCTGCTGCGGTGTTTGTATGCGATGCAGCACTCCTATCGGATCCCCCGCACCTTTTTTACTGAATTGGACAAGCTTCTGGTTGACCTGTTATGGGGGCCCAAACACAAACGAGTGAGCCTGATTACTTTGCAACGAACGTGGCAGGCTGGTGGGCTGGAGGTCCCATGTTTGGAATATTTTTACATTGCCGCACAACTACAACACGCAGTGCACTGGTTAGACGGGGACAGCAACTGGGAAAAGACCCTGCTGGCGGGGGCCCTCGAGGGAAGGGAGCTGCCCGAATTACTTATGATGGGGCAGGAGTGCCTTAGGCATGCTCATATATAGTGCGGCATGTGGCAGAAATGTGGGAAGTGGTGGTCCGGAAAGTACCGAAGAGGGCTACGTATGCGCCGGACATGCCCCTGTGGGTGGTCCAGCCTTTCCGTCGGATTGCCGCATCAATGTCAGTGCGGAGGTGGCAGGAGGGGGGGCTACCAAACCATGGGCGATCTATACGTTAATGCGAAATATCTCACACGCGCACAGGCACGAGAGGTGTTCGAGCTGGGGCCTGGCCAATTCCTTCTGTCTGAAAAAATAGCGCAGGTGTCCAGGGACCTTTGGCCCACATTCCCGGATGAGCCCCCGGTATCCCAGACACTGCAGACGTTGATGGTGATGGCTAAGGGCCGCCGGCTGATCTCACATCTAAATAGGGCGATCAGGGATGATCGAGTGAAGGGCGAGTTGCCAATCCAAGCGAAATGGGAGGCATTGACAGGGGCTCAGTTTACTGAGACCCTCCCGGGTGAGTAGCGCGCTCTATAAATGCCGTGATTGATTGATAAGGACTGGGGCAAGATCCATGAAGGGGTCAAACAAACGAGTGCTAACACGCGGTTTAAATTAATACAATTTAATTTTTTCCATCAAACGTATTTGACCCCGAAACTGCTTAGCAGGATTTATCCGGAACGGTCAGGGCAATGCCCTAGGTGTGGAAAGGCGGAGGCGGAGTTCCTACACATGGCTTGGTCATGCCCTGAGCTCCAGGGGTATTGGGCGACAGTTCTGGAGGCATTGCGAGGGGCAACGGGTGGGTGATAGCAGGAGAGATCCGGGTGGTGTTGCTGGGATTGTTGCCTCGACCTAAAAATAAGATCCTTAGTCGGAAGCTAGTCCTTTTAGGGCTGGTACTCGCAAAGCGGCGGATAGCCATCTCATGGATGGGTCGACGTCCGCCCAGCTTCTCCCAATGGGTCCGGGATATGCAGGAATGGGTGACCGCTGAGGTGGTTCGAATGCAGCAGACCAGACGAGATGAGAAACTAGAAGACGATGTACAGGCTTGGAGAACAGTGGTGGCGGAGTTGCTGGCCGGGGGAACAGACGGAGCAGATAGAGACGCAGCAAGGGGGAGTATACACTCAGGACATGAGCCAGACGATACCGAAGAGATGAGAGAGGCAGGGTAGCACAATACTTTTGGAGGGGGTAAAGAAGGAGTAGAGACGCTCGGTTCAATAGGGTACATCAAAAGGGAGGTTACACCAGACGTGGATGGGGAGGGGGAGTTGAGTTCGGGAAGGGGGGTGGGAGGGAGTTAGGTTGGCTGATCCATAGTACAGAAGCCTGGGGGGCATGGGCCACAGCAGGGATCTGCGAGATTGTTCATGATCACGGCATCACATATAAGATACAGGGGGGGGGGAGATGTCTGAACTCGGATGGAGCTAGATTCTGCTGTACTTGGGCTACGGCCAATTATATTTTGAGTGCGAACAATTGGCATTGTATGCATATGGATATGGCACATGTCGCTATATATGGTGTTTGTCTGTACAAAAGATCAATAAAGATATATATATATAAAAAAAAAAGATAAAGAATGCCATTCACATTCTGAAATTTCCAGGAAAGACCATTTAAATTTCACTACAGTTGTATCAGTAATATCAAAAAGAACGGTCAGGATATTTGCCAAATGTGGAAAGAATTATAAATAAAATTTTGTAGCACACAAGAAATGGCTAGCCAACCCATATGACCAGCATTGCAAAGCTAGTAAGTCTTGCACCTTTGGACCTATTGGCTTTTCCAGCGGACTTCAGGGACGTTGTGCATCACAGATAAAGAATAAAAGAAGCCCACATTATTTTTTAGGTCTGTGCACCAAACAGGCCTGCAAAATGACAGTTTTTTTTTTTTGTTTTTTTGTTTTTTTAACTTACTATCCAGAGTTGGACCAGTAAATAAAAAGAAACCCCATGCAACTTTGTTTTCCATCTTTTTTTTTTTTTATGGAGGGGATGCAACACAGGGGCTGAAGCAACATAGGCAACAAGAGGGTGGAATTAACAGACGCGATTGGGTGAAGCAACAGTATGTGGGTGGGGCAGGGAAAAACAAACGGGGCGAGAGAGCAACATGGAGCGTGAGGATGCGAGAAGCACACTATTGAGAAAGCAGCAACGGGGTGACAACCACATGAGAGCATCATGGAGTGGAGTAGGGAAAAGCACAGACAAGAGCAACACAGAGCAGAAGAGAAACAGACTAGTCAGCTACAAGACACACGCACCCTCAGAGTGCTTAAGAAAAAGAAAAAAAGTAGTTCCTAAAAAGTGAGCAGTGGAAGGACATAAGTAAATTGGAATTTATATCTCTAGGAGATGGACAGACAAATGATGGATAAAGCAAGCCATAGAATAGGAAGCAGACAAATATTTGACAGTAAAGCCAACCAATGTTAAGCAATGGGAGGGCTGCAAACCACTCCATGCTCTTGGTAAGAGCACAATATCTCTTTAGCAAGCAGACAGACATGCTGTCTGGTAAGCTCGAACTAAAATGGGTGAAGAGAAAAAAGAAAATAACACAGAAACCATTTGTCTTTAACTTCATTTTTTTTAATGTTCATGATGTCTTCTGGCTGGTTCAGTATGGTACAATGAATATCATATTTAAATGTTTTAACAAAAAAAATACCTTTTCTAAAACATTTTTCCTGCTAACAATCCATTTCAGAGTAAAACGTTCACTGCTTGGTACTGAGCTCACTGCAGATCCACAACTGAAGTGTTAACGATGAACTGAAAAAAACTTCAGTGTCTCTAATGTGAATTTTCTTTTAAAAATACCAAATATATTTTAACCAAACTTCTCAATCCTTCAGGAAAAAGTGTTACCATTGGTTCACACTGGTCTTTTGATAAACTATTTGCTCTTCTGCAGAAATCATACAGCATAAAGTTCATACACCTTCTTTGCGCAGTAGAGCAGAGCGGCAAGTGCTATCGTGTTATGCAGTCTCTTTCTGTGCACGTCATCCTTCCTCACCAGCACAACAGGAGTGGAGGAGGTGAGTGTGTGCAAGGGCAACCGAGAAAGTTTGTAGGCATCATACTCTACTTGGTACTTGCAGCACGGGTCAAACTGCCATGAGATGCCATAGAGAGCAGAGCAGGCAACGCTCAGCATGCCAGCGGGCAGCGAGACATAATGAGAGTAATCAGATGGAAGTGCCAGTGGAATGAAGAGGCAGGCAGCAGCTGACAGAACAGCGCTCTTGTGCAAGCAGTTTCCCACAGTGATCCAGCGGGCCGTCTCATCGCCAATACGTGTGGGCTCTATCACTATATATTTGTACTGGGCTTCTAGGGCCTGTTCCAACTCGTATTCAAACTGGTCCTGTGCATTGTCCCCATTGTAGATCTCATGGACAATGTAGCACTCCGTGGAGGACAGGGCAACCCTAGTGAAAGATAGAAGACACTTTATTTAGATGAGTAAGAAAGCTTGTAATCGGAACCATAGGCCATGATGCATCACCCACTCAATATTTGGGACATTCCAAACGCTCTTTAAACCCTATTCTTAATTGTTATCGTCTTATCCCCACACTTGTCTTTACAATGTTGAGTAACCCCTTTCATTGAGGCCTTTTAAATAAATATGAACTGCTCTCTACCTGTGTATGCTGTCGTTTAATGTAGCTCAACAGCACCAGTTTAGCTCTTTATCTTAAAGCAGTTAAAAAAAGCAAACAGGTATAACTCTTGAAGGCATGCAACTGAACAAAATTTCAAGACCACAACATGCTAAACTGTCTATCATAGTACATCACAATTTTTTTCGAACCACCACCCAATTTTTTATAACAAACGTTTGCGACACACCTCGCTTTAATCGACACGGGTTTGGGGTGGATTTTTTAATGTAATAACAGCAACTGTTTGAAAACGTCACAACTATGACCATGCACTTTGACAGACACTGGCCAAGATATTCCATAAGAGAGCCAGTTGGTGAACTGCACTGGAGTTTTGAGCTGAAACACTTTTCTGAGCGGCATGCTAACATGTGGCATCAGTTCACTAAAATCACAAGGCTTCTGAAAAATCTTGGTGTTGATACCAGTGATTTAATTAAATTTGAAAAAAACTTTTGCAATGAAGTATGGGGTAAGGACTTCTATCCAGATTTGTGTTAAAACAAATCCCAGTGGTGCACTTTGGAATCCATATATATTTCACAGTTTTATGAGTCTCGAAAACGTCCCAAGGGCTTTGGACCTCTTTACATAAGCAACAGATAACAGTACATAAAGAGATTCATTTTATTATAAGCACAGAAGAGTAAGTGATTTGCACAAAATCAAAGGATGTTGAGTCCATCGGGATTCGAACCTGGTTTCCCCAGAACCAAAGTCGGCAGCTCTGGCCATTAGGCCACATCCAGATTTCTCAATGTGTATGTGAAAGTCATACACAAGTGGTATGGTTGTGTATGATCACTTATAGTGAGCACATTCTCTGTTGAGATAGCATTATCAAGTATAAAATTTTTTTTTTAAAAAGAAGCAGCAGCAACTGGAAGGTTCCACCGGCGTTTTGCCTGGGAATACTGGATGACTGTTTTAAAACAGGACGCAAGGACATTGTTAAGGATCTGTGCATTAGTGCACAAATAGGGCTAATCATCTTAAATATTAATTGTATACACACTGGGATTTTAGCTATTGCATTGCAGATGCTTGTTTACTCTTGCTAGGAATTCACAAACTGATTCCTTTAGGGCATTAATGCATTTACAAGTTTGGTTTTCTACACTACGGTTTGTTGTGAAATCTGCACTTTAAATCCTACTCAAGGGGTGGGAAATGGGCGTTTACAAGGTATGGTTTGTCCAAATTCACATTTAGGAGCATTCCAATACTACTCTCGGATACCTTTCCACCCTGGAACATATACATTCACTCCAGCCAACGGCTACAGCAACTCTGCTTCTAGGATGGGAAGTGGAATGATCACCCCTCAGATATGATGGGGGGGAGAGGGGGGCTTTTAGTACGGGAACTGCTTTCTCAACAGGAAATGTTTTCCCCACAGGAAAAAAAATGTGCGTTTGTTTAGGAAAGCCCATTCCCCCATGCGGACATCTCCGCTTGGGGGGGATAAGAACCCCTTGGAAGTAACCAGATATTCCCACTAGTACACCAGTAAAACCTGTGCTGACTTTCTCTGCTACAGACAACTACGCCCAGCAGGTATTGGAGCCCCTGGGAAGAATCACCCAACATTCCCACAGGTACTCCTGGAATACAACTCGGGTGCAGCTTTCCAGAAGTACAACTAGGAACAATGGAGAATAGAAAACAGAGGTAAATCTTCAACCGCACGAAAACATAAATAATGTACTTACTTTTTGTTAAGCAGGCCTGTGTATTTCATGGTTAATCAACTCTGCTCCGATGTCACAATACATTTCTAAAGAGCTAAATTCAGTGTTATGAAAGCTAAAAAGAGTCAGCCCTCACAAATTTTGTGATCTTCCCTGCCAGAGCTCAGGATTGTTACTGTCGCACACACTGACCTTGTTCTTTAGCAATTTTCAGTTTGAGAAGCAAACCACTTTTTTAAATAATTTAAATATACGCATGTGGCCAGAGACCTAAACCCTTTTGTTACTGTTTGGAACTTTGGAAAGATGAAAGCCACTGTTGAGGCAGACCACCTCGACTCCTTTTTGAAGTATACAGAAAACACTCCGGTGTTTCTGCACCATGTGGCAAACATTTTTGTGGTGTAACAAAACTAAAGAGGGACATTTCAACGTAAATGAAAAATATTATGTTGGACGTAAACTCAAAACAGCATTCTCAAGTAACTTGGATGTCAAGATCAACTTTATTTGGCATATTTGCCGTAAAAGCATAAAACATATACAAAAACATAACATATTAAAACGTGGATGTCTCTGCAACACTAGAGATGGGAATATGAAATGACCGAAGTATAGAAAAGTCATTGAGGAAATGGGCCATATGCAAGAAAGTGGAAACTCACCTTTCAGAATGATTGTTTATTTTATTTCTGGTTTTATATAGCACAAAAATCATCCACAGGGTTCCAGAAAGAAGGACGAAATCCTAATGCAACAAACAACCATGTGTCGACTGAAGAGATTTTAAAAAGCTCATACCGTTTAGTGTATAGTTTGTTAGATATTTACAGACGGTTCCTTTACAGAGGTCTAACCGGTATGTGATACTGCATTAGGATGGTTTGATACTGTGTTTGACATATGATAATAGTACAAAAGTATGTAAAGTAAGTAATGGTGCCATAACTGATTGGCATGACCGAGCAATTAGTATTTGGCAGTTCGTGGTATGCCACAAGTTAGCAGGGAATAGCAATATAAAAGGATCAAACAATATAGGGGGCGTATGACCTGCATGAGGCAGGATATACAAGTGTCGGGAGGGATAGCTAGATTTCTAAAACCAAAGTAAAGGTACATTACAGAAATAAATATGAAAATATTTGCATGTAGCACAATAGCAACGACCTGACGCACACATTTTTGCCTAATAAATAAGTAGATAAATATCTCAAGTGGCCCAAACAGAGCACCAACCTCAAAATTTAAAATTTGTGACATGACAGTATCATGGTTGTCCAGCTATCCTGTAGGCATCAGCAAGAGCTTGAACACCTGAGTAAGGAAGAATGGTCAAATATTGTAAAGTTGGTAGAGCGGCCTACTGCATGGCACTGACAGTGTAAAAGCTGTCAAAGTTCCTTCAACCAAGTATTGCCTCAAAGGAGAAGAGAATTATCAGATTACAATGTTACAGTTTTGTATGTCCGTCTGTAGGTAGTATGCACAGCAAACCTACCATACAGTATGAAATTAAGAACTCACTAGGTGCACACCAAGTCTGTCAAATTTGTTTTTAATCACAGCCCAGGTCAAATATGTATCTAGAAAATAAAGTAAAAATGATGCAGTTTTGGGTTTACAGAAAACCCGACATTGGTTAGAAAAATTAAACAGAAATAAGTAAAGGAAGAGGATTAAAATAATTCACAAAACATTTGCTAATTCTAGGAATAAACATGCTTAAACCTATTTAGCAAGATGTTCTCAAATAATCCAAATTTATTTAAAGGGTGAAATGAATGGATTGAGTTTCAATTTAATTTGTACTCTACCCTTCCTTACTTATGGACCAAGGCTTCCAATGCTCCTCCTCGGTCATATACTGAACACATTGCAGATGTGATTGGTTATTAGCAGTTTCTGTTCAGTGCTGACCCGAGTCTGTTGAAAGAAAGGAAAGAGCTGTTCTAGCAACAACACCAGCAAGTGTTTGAATAGCGAAGCTTCCAGTGCAGGACACCACACTACTCTTTTTTGGGGGATTGGACTGGGGCAGTCACTGCTCCAGATACTTTACAAAGTAAACTCACTTGTTCAAATGCTTCCTTAAAACGATCAATACTAACCCTACTTATTACAATTGTCAAAAAGCTCTAACACGAGTTTTTTTTTGTTTTTTTTAATCAGTCACTTTCTCTATCTTGACTCCACTCTTTTCATCCTGTAGCTCACCACTGAATTCAGCTAGGCGCATTTAAAATACATGAAACTTAAAAACACTGAATATACTCTCTAATAATCTCATACAAACACAAACATACATCAGAAGCAATCAACTTATAGACCGAGTCGGCAACAAAGCGCACTCAGAGAATGTTCTACTATGTGATGAAAATCGTCCCTAGCTGTAGCCAAGTGTAGTCAACATAATATATCCCCACAGTCCCTTAGTGCACCAGTAGTTTATCACATATTGCTTCCCTGCCGTTACGTTTCCAGGCACCATATCGGGTGACAAAGGAAATGTATTTTTTACATGCCAATGAAGATTCAGACGTTTATTTTTCGCCAACAGTATGTATTTCTATTGACTGATTTTTTCCAAAGGAAAGAGTGTATTAATGAAAAAAAAACGAAAGACTGTTTTCGCACTAATGAAACCAGCACTAACATGATGAATTGATTAGGGATCAAATTAAGATGCATTCGATAAAACGAATATACAAGACAGATTTTGGGTCAACGGAAAGCTAAGTTCAAAGGAGGTGGTAGTTATAGTTAGTAAAGCAGAACCCCCAGGTGCGCAAAAGTTTTTTTAGGTAACACAAATGAGAAAGAAAGATAATATTGCAAAAGTCATCATAAAGCAACAGGAATCTGTTAGAGATAGTAAAAAAAAAAAAGATTATACTGGAAAATATGGCAACAAGCGTAGGATGAATAACTAAGAGCAAATGCTATAGATGTGGTAGTTCGGACCAACTGGCTTATGATAAAAAGTACCCTGCAGCAAATCAAAAGTGTTCGAATTGTGGTGTCAAGAGTAATTTCACCAGGGTTTGTTGCAACAAAAAGCCAGTCAAATGTATAGCGGATTATTTTACCCAAGAAGCTAATCATTCAGATTTGGAAAAAGGGGACACTCAAGCACTGAGTTGTGTATTCATGAAAATGTTTTAGGTATCAGTGGTAATCCAAGTAGGAAATCAGAGGGTTACATTGTTGTGGGAGGTGCAAGCATAAGGTTAGTTGCGGACTCTGTTTCACCGTATACCATAATCAATAGAAAGATATGAGAATCTTCAATTACAGTAGTTGGTGCTGATCTGAAACAGCCTGAAATTAAAGCAAAGCGTTTTACTGGTGAACTCATTCAATCACTCTGGTTTCACTAACTGCAAATCTATTCTACATTTCAAATTTCAGAGTGTAAACTTTATATTGTGGAGAAGGATCCATCTGTCCTTGGTTGGTGGGATCAAGGGGAGTTCGGTATTTTAGTTGAAACTAACAGTCCAGATCCAGTGTTACTTGTGGATTGAGATTCCCAACTTAAAGAAAATGTCAGAGAATTTCCTGAAGTATTTCCAGGTGAAATTGGGGTTCGGTGGTGGATTTTCACACAAGATGGTCCTTAAACAAAAAAAAAAAACATTTGTGTAACCATGTATTCACAAGGTTAGGAACATTCAACTTAGCATCAAGGAAGAAATGGTAGTGGAATTGAATAAGCTGGAGTAATTGAGCAAGTGGAATCTTCCGACTGGGTGGCTTCTCTTGTTGTGGCCCGGAAGGCCAACAGCTGCATCAGGTTATGTGTCGATTTAAAGGATTTGAACAAGAGCAGCTTGGTGGATAGGTTTTTCCTTACTACACATCAGTAAAATAATAGCGTTAACTAAGAATATGAATAGGTTCTCAATTTATCTCACTGCTATATCAGGATAATAAACAAGTCACTACATTCAGCAAGCCCATGGGTTGTTACAAATTCAAGAGGGTTTCTTTTGGACTGGCTTCTGCAGCGGTCATATTTCAACGGCTAATGTATATGTTGTTCAAGGACATTAATGATGTCATATTTTTCCAAGATGATATACTAGGAATTTTGGAAACATCTGGTTTAACGGCAGAGGCATTCAATGAGGAAGGTCAAGTTATCTAGGACATTAAGTTAGTTGTAAGAGCATATTGCCCCAAAGAAGAGCTGGCTGAAGCCATTAGACTTGCTCCACCACCACACAATAAGAACGAAGTGCGTGCCTTCATAATAAACAAATATGTGATGCCCGGTCCGCAATCCTATCTGAATTCTTGTTCTTACCAGCATCTAAAAATCTAATTTCTGCTGTACCAGTTCAGCGCTCTGCCAACACTGGACAGTCTACCTCCGTGGAAAAAATGAAGAGATGATCGCGAGGGAAGATGTTGCATAGCGGAAGATACAATAACCCGTATAATATAAAACTAGCCCAAACTTCTAAAAGAGCACAGACACTACTTAAGGAAACCACTCAACCATCCTGAAGTCCACAGCTGCAGATATGCAGTCATTGAATATATATGCAGTTCAAATACCAGCTTGAACGCTGGATTTGTTAAGTTCTTGAGGTACTTTGAAAAACTGATAGAGACTATGTGTTGATGTGGAATATGCATCCATTCTGGGAACATTGTGGACACTTAATTACCCAGTAGATACATGCAAGGAACAGTTAACTAAGCCCATGACACATTTAACGAATCTCACGTTTATGGATAACTAGATCATCCCTTTAGGTTCATTGGAAGTTATTAGATTGGAGTGTCGCAAAAAGGATGCGTTATTCGGCGTGTTGTGGACACCTTTATGGCTCTCTAAAAACAAGTAAGGATCAATCAGCCCTAGACTTAAACGTACTTTAAGTGAGTTTTATGAAATGTAAATGTACCTTTTATTGGAGGTCATCTGCACTGCATTATCACTAAATGCACTTTAAATTAGTTTCTGTAATGTAGTTTAAAAAAAAAAAAATTACATTGGAGGTCATAATCATTGCATCACCACTACGCTTTGTATTAAGAGGGTTTTATTCGAGTGTTGTGGACATTCTAACGGTCCTGTTGAAACATGTATGGATCAAGCGGTTAAAATCCTCCCGACCTAAACGCATTCTAAATGCACTTCATGTTATGGACATGTAGATCATGCCTCTTGTTCAGAACTCTTTCAAACTGTATAATTACTACATCTGTATTTAAGCAGTTTTATTTATGTTTATATAATCTGTGTTATTACACATGTAATGGTTTAAAACGTAACTACACATGTTAAATAAATAATAGTTCTTAGGCATAGCAGGAAAAATATACCATATCAGGGTACTACTATAAAATGGTCAGGAGTTTGACTGGTCTCGAGAGTGTTAATTTGCTTTTGAGTATATCAAGAAGGCTATATTTAAGGAACCCTTTTAGCAGGGGGTTTGACCCAAAATGTAAAAGCATTATTACAGCCGATGCTAGCGGCAAAGGGGAGAAGCGATATTATCCCAGTGTAATGAAGGGGCGAGGAGTGTGGCATAGCATTTGCTTCTCATGCCTTAACACCGACAGAAGAGAAATATGCTATAGAGAGAAACCTCAGGATGTGTATGTGGCCTGAAGCATTTCCATCAATTTGCATTTCCATCTTGTTGCGGTGCGACCATAAACCTCAATGTAACTGCTTGATTACAGTTATGAGATACAATACATACCTAAAGCATGCAATAAAACTGCTGATTTTCTAAGTGGGTTACCTCTGCCAATTATGGAAGAAGCAAAGAGTGAATGAGATGAGTGTTTGGGGCCAGGTTTAACTGGTAATGATTTGCATGGTTTGTTTCCTAAAAATGGAAAACTGAAGTGGAGCAGGATGTATTTTTGGAAAAAGTAATAGATGTCAGTAAAGGGGGGGGGGGGGGCAGGGAAAATAATTTTGGACAAGGAGTTGGTGCAGTTTTGGGAAGTGAAAAATGAACCTTAGGTTGAGAACAAGTTCTTGATGAGAAGGACAAGATTGTAGCCTTGTGCCATTAAGGGCATTTGGGTAGAGTCAAACATTCTTATTGGTGGCAGAGAACTGACAAACAGGTTGAGGGTGTTGTATGAGACTATATAAAATGTATCAATTCAGATAAGTCAAAGATCACCTTTAAACCATCTTTACATCCCATTGAATCACCACAGGTGCAGTGGTGGAGGATTGGAGTGGATGCATTTGGGCCAGTACAAAAAGATAGTATTGCTAAATTTGCTACTGTAGTTATTGACTATTTTTCCAAATGGTCAGAGGTGAAGGTGGTAAATAAAGCAGATGCCAATGCTGCGGTGGGATTTTTGAAAGAAATTTTTCAGAGAAAAGGTTTTCCTAAGACCATAATCAGAGACAATCAAGGCCAATTCTTACAGAAGGGTTCATAGAATTCCTTGGTAAGAATGAAGACACAGAACAACTTTAATCGATCATCCAAATGGCAATAAAAAAGTGGAACACTTTAATAAAATATTTTAAGGTATCATTGAATCGGAAAACAGTAACAATCTTGACTGGGAAAGTGAAATCAAAAAGTTGTTGTGGTAAACAAAATAACACCTTGTGGTACCACTGGACATAGTCTCTTTACCTTAATGAGAGGTAGAACACCATAGACTAAGGATAACATGGGTTATCGCCTGATGTAGGTAAGGGTAAAATAGAGGTGGCCAAGTCTTGTTAAAAAAAAAAATAGGATGAGTCACATGGTGTGAATAAAGTAGAACACAAAGTGCAAGACTTGAAGGTCAAAAAAGGGAAATTTGGAGAGAAAAAAAGTGAATGTAAATTATCAGCTCCCTAAAGTGTAAGGAGAATCTTATGTAATGCAGCTTTACTGAGTGACGGTAAGGTGGGGCACGGTAGTCACCTTTCCTTATTCAACGCAAAAAGGGATAGTTATGGTTCACCCAAGGCAGGATTGGTGCGCATACCAGATACAAATAAGAATGTGCATGCACCAAACACAAATGCTAACTTGATTCATGGATCTGGGACTTCGAATGTTGCCACTTCAGCCACAAGTAACCATATTACTAGGGGTTATGAACACAGGTGTTAGTGATAAGGGAAGACTGGGTAGGAGAGTGGTTAACCCCAAATGTTTAGAAAATGTTGTTTGTGATAAAAAATGTGCAATAATTGAATTAATTTTACGGTAACTTTGTATTAGTACACAACCTTTCGGGTATCTAGTTTAACTTTTTTGTAGCTATGCATATGTATTTACTGTATTTTGTTTATTGATTTTCTTCCTACTGCACTGTTTGATTATATTTTTGCTAGTGTTTGTGGTCAGTATTTTTTGTAACCTTTGTCATTTTATAAACAGCAAAACAGCAATGTGATTAAAGGTAGCATTGCAATATCAATATATACAAAGCATGGTTCATATCATGACAGATACAGTTGCAAAGCACAACAAGGGAGGTAAGAGTAGTATTCAAGTGCAAAGAGTCAAATGTTTATATCCCGCCACCGGCTCAGACCGAAGTGTCACCACGCTGTAGTTATACATCAATATCCGTGAAGTCATCCTCCAAGACGTCTCCAACCAGACCCAAGAATTTGCTACATATTATGCTCCAGGCTTCCAAATCAACTTCTAGTTTAGCCTCTGAATGGATGCATTGTATTTATGTTTCCTCTGCCACCGACCACTCAGAGATATCTCAGATCCATGAGGTCTCAGAGGGAGCTCTAAACCTGATCCATGTGATGGCCACCTGCCTCCTTGCCAAAACCAGGGCAAACTGCAGAAAACGGTATGTCATTTTGCGCTTCTTGGGGCGAACAAGATTGCCCAACAGACAAAACTGAGGTGAGAGTGTACAAGCCAATGTGGTAGTCTGATTCAAATTTACTACCCGCACTCAGAACCCTCACCTGAGGGCAGCCCAATGCCAAGAGCATAAAATCTGCTTCCCCAAATCCACAACGGGGACACGCAGAAGTGCACTCTGGATTGATACTGTGGATACCAACAGGAGTCATGTATGTACAGTGTAAAAAATGAAAATTAATATGAAACTGCCATTGCTGGACACAGACGTCAACGCACAAATCCTGGTTTAGTACACATCTCTAAATCGAGCCCCAACATCTGCCTCCCAGAGCCACCTCACTTTCAATGGCCCACAGACCATATCTGCCTGCAGCTCCTTATAAATCAATGAGATGACGCGCGGAACTCAGCGTCAACAGCGCACTCAGTGTAGCCGACGAAGGCAGCACCACAGGAAAAGATGTCCAGACATCTTTGACGTCAGTTAAGCCAGCATGGTGTAAGAACTGCCTAGGTCCCAGCCAGAACTGAATAAGGGCATCCTCAAAGGATATAAATATGTCGTTAGGATACTGATCACCAATCAGTGCGCAGCCACCATCATGCCAAGGTTGAAAAATAAACTCCTTGGTCTGTTGGAATGGAGCCAATACCGACAGGGGGATCTCCCTAAGAAAGGGGGCCCTCCTGATTACCAGTGTCAACAATCTCTGCCATACAACCGTAGTCTGATGCACCACATGGGGAACAGTAGGAGATGCATTTGATCCGCTCATCAGCAATGCCGAGAGTTCACTCCACTCCACCATTTCTGAAGAGAGTCTTCTCCCAGTTGTTCCCTTCCAACACCCCTTTTGCCACATGTTGCATGTGTGAAGTGTAGTAATATTTCAGATTCGAAAACCCTGAGCCCACCATCCTCATATCCCCTAATTAATGTCAGACTAGCCACCCTGCTTCGCTTTCCAGCCCAAATACGTGAGGTGAGGAGTGTATTCAACTGACGGAAGATGCTTGCATGCAGGGGGCTTAATGAATTCTGAATCACATCCAGGCAGTGAAGCAGAAACACCATTATTATTATTATTATTATTATTATTATTATTAAATTAAATTTGTAAGGCGCGGCAGCTACCCAAGAAGGGTTTCCCGGCGCCGGAGCGGATCAGAAGAATGTAACGCAACTTAATTAGGTTACTGGTTGAAAAGCCAAGTCTTAAGAGATTTGCGAAATAGTGTGTATACCGTTTCGTTTCGAATGGCTATGGGAAGTGAGTTCCATAGTGAGGGACCGAGGTATGCGAACGATCTACCTCCCATCCGAGATAGTTTGATTCCGGGCACTGAGAAATTCTCTTGATTGGATGAGCGAAGGCACCGGGAAGGCACATAGGGGGTGACCAGAGACTGCAGATATTGTGGGGCAACTCCGGTTTTGATTTTAAACATGTAACTCAGGGCTTTGAACTTGATTCGGTTTTCA
The DNA here is from genome assembly GCA_963921515.1 of Calotriton arnoldi. Classification (NCBI taxonomy): domain Eukaryota; kingdom Metazoa; phylum Chordata; class Amphibia; order Caudata; family Salamandridae; genus Calotriton; species Calotriton arnoldi. Next base: position 609,963 of record CAWUFW010000565.1, on the reverse strand, counting down.
ACCCTTAGCCAATGTAGGTCCCGCAGATGACTAGAGACGGAGGTGGCATCTTACACACCACAAATCTACCCATAAATGATAGTGGTAGGGTGTTCCAGTACCGCACCGATGTCCGCAAGGAGTCTGTCACCCACTCAATATAATGCTGTAATTGCTTTTTTGTGTGGGTGCCACCATCACGCCAGGTAACCGCAGGCCCTCGTCCGGTACCCGCTCCTCGGGCACCCCAACCAACGCCACCAGTGGGAACAGGAATTACTTTCTTATATTAATTGAGACCGGACACATCCCCAAATTCTCTCAGCAGATCGAATACTACGTGCAGAGATGTCCTGGGAGCCCCGAGATAAAATAACATCATCGGCATAGAGCGAGATGATATGCCTAGTGGTGCCTAACTCCATTTCCCCTTTATGCGTAACCTGCCACCCCTGTATTGCAAATGGCTCCAATGCTAGGGGAAACATACCTGCCGGGTGCCATGTTCTATGTCCCACCAATCTTATCTATACTGTCCCAAATTCACCTGAACACCAGGGTCAGTGTACAGTAACTGAATCCACGCTCTAAACTGGGGACCGAACCCCATGATCACCTCACCTCTAAAAAGTACCCCCAGTTCACTGTTGAAGGCCTTTTAAATGTCATTTGAGGTCAAGTCCTTTTCCTCCCGACTGCCTTCTACCTTATGAAGCACATGTGTAAGCTGCCGCAGATTCAAAGTCGTACTGAGACCAGGAATAAAGCCGCACTGGTCAACATGAATCAGTGCGCACACTACTGGGCTCAGGCGATTGGCCACGAGTTTACAGAAAACTCTGATGTTATAATTTATCATTGGGAGAGGAGGATATGAAGCGGATCAGATTCGATCCAGTCCACCTTAGGCATCATGCATATAAAACTTTCGCGCATGCTCAGTGGGAGAATCCCCAACTCCTTGACTTTCAAGAATACCTCCAAGAGGTGCTGAATCAGAGCAGATGTAAACCCTTGGTAGAATTCCATCAGAAATCTACCCCCCCACCCGAACTTTGTTCTTGGGTAGCATTTTCAAAGCAGGCCGTAGCTCCTCCAGTGTGATATCTGCATCAAGATCTTCCACTACCACCTCTCCTAGCGGGGCATATCCAAGGGCGCCAGGAAAGCCTGGACCCGATCCAAAGTACCCCCATACACTCCCTCCAAATGATGAAAGGCTGCCACAACCGCTTCATGTGAGGCAGCTACTGTGCCGTCTGGTTCTGGCAGGTGTAGAACGGGAGGTGGACTACCCTCCTCCCAGAGCAGTCAGGCCAGTACCTGCCCGATGTCTCCTTTCCTGCTGGCTAAAGTCAAGTGCACAAAATAGCGGATGGGCTAGCTAACTGCTCCTTTAGAGCGTCCAGTGCAGGCAACCTTACTGATGCAAGTGCTGGGCCTCCCAACTCACAAGCGGCCTGCATCACCAGTGTGGATACAGCTCCGAGCAGCTCTCCTCAGTAGCCACAAATGAGCCCCCTGGCCAAGTCCGCTCCTGCCGTCCGGGGCCAAGCCTCACTCTTTGTGCCCCCTCCATGCCTGTCAGGCCGTCACTACCGCCAGGTAAGTCTCATAAAGTTCCTCGGGGGACCACATGAGGCTCAAACAACAAGAGAAGGGTCCACCTTACACAAAGGAATAGGACGCCAAATTGACAAATAATTTTAAAAAAACAATTCCCTGTGTGTGTATTTGGACAAACCGATAATAAATCAAACACCATTCATCCAAGCATACCAATATCACCAAAGAGTGCTGACCGTTTGCAAAAATCCAATATATGAATGTTTATTCTGTAAAATCAGTTAAAAAAGTCATATAAAGAGTGCATATAATAAAAACATGGATTATTTCAAGATAAAATAACTCTCCAAATAGAGAGCCACATCAAAATTTCACCCCTGAAAGGGGCATGGCTGGAATGGAAGCAGCATGCAGATGTTGCCGGAGATGAGTTTAGGACCCAAGTGATGCATGGGCTGCGCCCCCCCTGCCCGAGCTGCACCGGTGAAGGGGAGACTGGCGGGAGATGGGGGAGAGCAGCAGAGAGCCGCCAGCGGAGCATGGCCAGCGCAGGGAGAGCTCTTCCGCCGGGCTCGCGGTGCACATGTGGTGTGAGCAGGACCTGCGCCCGGCGCTGCGTTTGCGGACACTGACTGAGCTGCCTGGCTAATGAAGGCCACTTGGATCCGGATCCTTAAAAGAGCCATGGGAGGACGGCTGAAGCAGTCTAACATCTGCGTAAAGCTCCTTTTTATTTCATTCGCTGGGCGGGGGGGGGGGGGGTTGCTATGAGAGCGGTGTGGGTAGAGTGCGCTGCGCCGCCTGGGGTCCGAAAACGAGGTAAGAGCCCCCCCGAGGCGCATTTTAAACAAGCTGTCGGCATTGTGACAAAAATATAGTGCGTCCCGGCTAATGAAGGAGACTGTGTAACGCCGCAAGTGAAAGATCCAGTCCGGATGGGCCGTCCGAGAAGGAGACAGGGCGGTAACAAAGAAGCCTCATTTTGAATCGGAAGCCAGCGTTTAGCGACGGAGGTAAAACTCCTCTGAAATTATTCATGTGTTTCTTCCGTGGCACATGCCTTCACTAAAACCCATGCAAAAAATGTACATTTTTAAGAAAGTACTTTACTCAAGCCAACCACTTCGAAACGTCCCTGGCGTCCTTGTTTTACATGATACATCAAGTTGTATCTAAGTTTTTAAGGATATAGGCCCAGTTTTCTGGCCTAGTGTGGTCAAGTATCATGCAGGAGCTCAGCAGAGAGGTGTCTTATGCCAGCGATGCAAATCCATAGCTAATCAGAGGACCCTACTGAACTACATGGCCCTGAAAACAATGTCATGGCATGTACTGCATTACGTTCGGACCCTGTGCTTGGTCTGTCCAAAATGCAGGGCATGTTTAACTAAACCTATGTGGAAACTCCCCATTTTAAAAGAAGTAATTTGTTATTCTTAAACTGGGTTGGCTTTTCAAGGGGCCTTTGAGCACTGAGCAAAAATGAAGAAAATGGAGACAAAGTCCTTTCTGTGAACGGAATCCACTCTGGCATTACTCTGTAGTGGAATGCATCGCCCAACCAAGCGGTCAATGAATTCCGACCATGAATTCCAAGAGTGTGTTGCTTTACACAGCTCCTTGTGCCTCTGAACTTCTGCTCATTTCTCCTGCTGTCTCACCCGTGAAAATACTGTTTATTCAAAAAACGATTTGATAACTTTTCTACAAAGAACTACGGAACAAATTCTAAGGGAGGAAGTATGTGAACAAATTAAGAACATGGATGTAAAGTCATGCAGCATGTTTGGGGGTGATAGAGCGGGTACACTGATTTACAAATATGTAGCTGGGTCATTCTTCGTACATAGTTTGCTAAGGGGAGTGCGGTCAGCAGCGGAGATTAAATACTCAGATCATTTGTCGCCATCAGAAATAATGCAAAACAACAAAATCAGCATGGCGAGGTAGCAAAACACTGCTGCATCAACAACAGTCTGTTATCACCTCCAAGGAAATCATTATTTTGCAGACAGATGTGGTTCACATCATTACAAGCTGCCTGGCGTGCTGGCTCCATGTTTGGTTAGCTTCCATTGTTTACACACACATATTGCGGCGCTGCGCATCTGTGTCCTCAGTGAAACGTGCGGCTCGATGACCAAAAGTAACAACTATCCAAATTACGGTTGAAGCAAGACTAGCCGAAATTAAACCATAAGAAGCAGGAAAACAAAACACACAATATGGGGCACTAGATACTGTTTACCTAATGTTCGTAGCTTTTCAACTCAGCTCATTTAAACAAGCGCTCCAATACCATCGGATCAAGCAAAACAAGCATTGGCATAGCCAATAGGTCTCGCCTTTGGGACCTTATAAGTGTTTAGCCATGCAGCACATTATCTCCACTCATGCCCACCCACTCCAACGTGCTTGTGACGTCTTAGGCAGGCGTGTGTGGAATAGTTATGCACATGGATAGTTGTCAAAAAGCTTCCCAAGTGTGTATTCTTTAAATGTTGAATTCATGAGCAGCAATGACATATGGGTGCAAATTCTATCCACATGGGAGAGTGTTGTATGCATTGGGTTCTAGGTGGCGTAGGCATTTGTATTTGTTTGCCGTTTGTTGGAGTAAGGTGTTGAGGTGTAGTGTCTGCAAGCCAAGTGGATGTGTGTATGATCTAGTTGCCACAATATGCTATGCATTGCTTTCTATACGGATTTAAAGTGTGCCAGTGTATGAATGACTTGCAGATGTATATTAAGTATGCAGGAGTAGGATTCAGCGCGGGGTGCAGTGAGTGTGTGTGTGTCTCAGTGTGCCATGGACAGTGTTTCAGATGTGTCAGTCTGAGGGTTCAAGAGAACGAACAGTGGGGCTCTTGGTGTGTTGGTTTCACAACGCTAGTTTCTTAGACATCTGATTTGGGTGCTACACAAATGTGTATCTGTTTATTTTGTTAACAAATAACAGAAATTAGTGCTACTCCGGAGCACTAATTTGTAGAGCTTCTTTGCGGCCATTTCAGACAGCTTAACACATGGATACATTTTCAAAAGTAACAGTGAGAGCACGCATATAATGTGCTTATCCACAAGCAGTGAAGGCTACAGAATGCGCACAGGCCTCCTTTATTGCCATAATCACTCTTCCTTATCAGCCCTGTCAGTGCCCACATGCAACAGTCAGACGTTTAGGCTCACGTTTCAGGGAAATTCTTGCAGCTGAAAACAGAGTACACATCTAGCACTTGATTGAAATGGCTCCAGTGAAACATCCATGGAGAGGGCTACAACAATAAAACCTGGTAGAGAGCTTTATCTAATGACCAGACTGGACTTGCATTTATTTTATTTTCAGCTATGAGGCATGTCTGTGGCCTGTTTTTTTAATTTTTTTTTATCTTGGTGCCAAGTCCGATTCCGGGGCGAAGTGCACGCAATTTCTGTGGAAAAGCGGCGCCCCCTTTAAATCGGCTGCTCTGTGCTGTGGACTGAGGGAAGAGTTGGATGTGCTGAGCAGGGAGTGAGGAGAGAGTTTTCCAAGCGGCCAGAGATCAAGACTGGCCAGAAACAGACCGGTTCTTGTAATTTGAGGTGCGCCCGAGTTTTTATTTATAAAGCTTTATATAGGGCTGGCTAGACCCGTGGGTATCAGAGCGCTTTGCAAACAAATAAAAGAGGGTGCGAAATGAAAGCACAAGGACAGACGAAAACTCAAGCAAATGTTACAATTTAAATGTACTCGTGCTGCCTTTCACCATCACATTTCCCTAACTACGAAAGAGAAGAAAAAGAAGCAAGTGTATAACAAGAAACGCGCTCTCTGGTGAGGGAGGAGGGGTGAGTGAGGGGGAGGAAAGGCAGATGGCGCCTCGCCAGCGATGCGAGGAACGGATGGCAGCTGTGCGCGTGCACACTATCGTGAACGCAAGCTGGTCGCCAGCCGAAAGCCAGTGGGTTTGCACTTCCAAAACCCGCTTACTAAAACTCTCGGCCAGACCAGCGCAAGCGCTGGTGCAGGCCGAGACCTAAAAAAAGCAGCAGCGACGAGGGAGTTAGTGGTGGGGACGGGTCAAGCAGGAGGGAATGGGGTGATGGGCAAGCAACGACAGAAAAAAAATCCTTAATTGAAGCAGGGTGAGCGACAAAAATGAATGTGTCATTGTGTAATGTAACTGGTGAGCACTTACAGGGCTCCGATACCATCAGCTTGTGTTCGTGCTATGGCAAGACCGATGACGAAGCGAGCGCTCCAATACAATCGGATTCAGCAACAAAAAACAATTAAGTGTACAAGGGAGACCGGCCTGAAAACACACGTACTTCTATGGAGTGCTTGAAAACAAAAAGAAATAGCTCCGCAACACGGGAGCAGTGTAAGGAGACATGTATTGGTCCATGCGCTATGGGATGGCCAAACACAAGAGGGTATGATGCCAGCATGCCATGAAGAATGGCATCAAAGAAAACGAGAGACACGCTGAAGTTTACTAATGGTAGGAGAAGGGCAGCCTGTAAGTCCACAGATAAAACACAACACATCTTTTCGAGACAGCTCATGCGCTGTCAAACCGAGACCTAAAAAGAACTTATTTCCATCCAGAAATCAAGAAATTAAAGAAGGCAGGGCTTCTCAAATATCTGTGCGAGATTTTAGGCCATTTCCCAAAACCAAACAAATAAGAATACAACAAAATACTAATTATACTCTCTCTCGTTCAACAGCACCGCAAGGGGCACCTACCCATTATGACAAATCCAGATTTAGAATGCCCAAAATGCAGCTGAGATTGTAATCCCTCACCTACCATCCACAACAAACCTGGCATTAAATCCCATAAAAATAACAGAAAATAGCGCCAAGTAAGGCAACGAATGGCACTAGGAGAACAACAGGGGCAGAGTATTTAACTTTTTTCTGACAGGGTTCAGCATTTACAATGTTTGTTTTGTTTTCATCCACTGGGGAGGATTCATTGGTACGTGAGTGAATCCGGAATCAGCCTGCAAGGATGAGTTGGCCATGTGTGCTGATTAATCCTCTATAAGCAGCACTATCACTGTGAAAGTATTTGTCAAGCATCCATTTAACTTTTGTTTGTGAATGCTGAATTTCCTAAAATTAAGTCACTATTGTGAATTAGAAAAGTATTTCACAGTGAAGACCTATTTTCGGTGAAATAAGAAACCCCTGGCAAATAATAAACCAGCATTGGCAAAAACAAATAGGTTTAGTCTACGTGAGATCTATTGGCTTTGTCAAAAAAAAAAATGTTATGTTGCACAGCGGTGCGATCTGCTGCGCTACATAGCTTAAAGGAACAATAAATATACAAGCTCAGACCGCATCATAGCGTTTTTTTTAATCTCAGCTAGGCACGTATAAATAAGTTAAAATTGCTATTTTCTCTATACTTAATATGCAGTTGATATTCTTGGAAAAATGCCTATTGCAATTACCAGCGTGTCAAATTGTAAGCTAGCTGAAACACTGAGCACATAGAGGCTGTGGCGTAACGGCCAGAGCAGTCTTTCGAGCTGGGGAACAAGGTTTGAGTCTCGGCACAGGTCCAGCATCCTGTGATTCTGGGCAAAACACTTCATCTCCGAATGCATGTAAAAATTGATGTGTCCTTGTGTAATGTACCTGGTACTCATGTAAAACGATCCAAATCCTTTCAGTAGACTTTGCGCTATATAAAGCAAGCTATGACTAGCAACGGGTGGAGAAGTGGCATGCAGTGACGGGAGCGAGGTGGTCAGAGGGGCACGCCAGCAAGGAATGGGGAAGGGGCATGCAGGAAGGTGCATGCAGCGATAGAAGTGAGGTGGTGGTAGGGACAGCAAGAAACTAACAGAATGCGAACGCTGGAAAGTAAAACAAAAAAATAATAAAGTATGTTACTAGTGCGTGGCTTGTGGAAGGACACTGGCCGCCAGAAGCAGTACTTGGTCCAAGTTCCACAACAAGGACAAAGACATGAAGCCGAGCAGAAAGCTTAAGGAAGGAGAAAGCGCTGACCAACAGGAAGAAAGGAAACAAGAGTGACATGGGAGCCAAACAATGGTATGTAATGGGTGGGCTCTAAGCCCCTTTTAAGATTTTTTTTTGGTTACAAGAGATTTTACAAACAGGGCGCAAGCGCCTTGTAGGTGAAACCTAATAAAAAGGATTTGAGGAGATTGTTACTGCTCCTTGAAGACATGTGCCATGAACTTCTTTTGGAAGAGCAGGAGGGCTATTTTAGTTAGGCCTCACTGACCAGACACTGCAAGCGGTCTGAATGCAGGAGACCAATTGTAGGCCTTCCAGAAACTTATAGTAGGCTTAGATCCCACCCGTTGCATACCATTGGTTGGCTTTATTAAGTCATTCACTTTCTTCTTTTTTAATGGCTTGCCTTCCCTTTCTCGTCTTTGTCCCTCCCCTGGAGTATGGCCTCTTTAACTTTACTTTGACTGGCTGATTTGCATCCATCCACTGCTTACTTTTAGTAAACTACACTTTTCTTTTTGATTAAGCCTGCGGATGCATGTGTTTTCCAGCTCTCTCCCTCGGGTACTTTTCCCTCATGCCAAATACCCATCCCTCACAGTCTTGTGCTCGCCCTCGTGTGTTTCTCCTTCCATGCTGCTTCTTCCTAATCCCGCACACTTCCCTGTTGCCTCTCCTCGCCAACCCCCCCCCGATACAAACTGTATACTGTGAGATATAAAATACAGAAGAGAAAATTCCCTGGGTTTTTAATTCAATAGAAATGGGAAAATATGACAATTGATCACATAATTTGTAAGACTCCACAAATTTGAGAGACCCCCCCCATAAGTTGTGAACAGAACTGTTTTCTAGGCTTTGGACTTGGGTCATGCACATCAATAAACCTGATGCACAAACCATGGCCATATTAGCATACAGCAGAATTAGTATTGTATGCAACGTTACCTAAAAACATAAGATAAGCCATGCCACAAGTCTTCTTGGCTCCCCACCCTTTTGGACCCAACATTGCTTCCTTCTCTTGCCAGTTAAGGGCAGGGTGCTATAATATTGCCTGCAGATAAGAGATTCTCCGACAGGTTTGTCCGACTTCTAACGCCCTTACCCATAGGAGCCCAACTCAATAGAAGGGGAAGAGTCATCCACCAGTTCTCTTTTTCTGAAAAGAGCTTAGGAAATATACAGAGTGTGACCCTAATAATTTCAAGAAAAACAAAACTTGTGGATGACTTCTAGTTCGCCTCCTGCTTCATGTGTTGGGTTCTGTAGCATGCCAGGATTTGTATGAAGGTTAGTGGGAACATGCATCTGTGAGGGTTAACTTTTGTTGTGCGGTAATGTTAGGTGTTGTGTGCTCCAGATACAGCAAACAGCACTGATGAGCACGAGATGGAGGTTGTATCATTTAGTGAAGTGTTTGTGCTAGTAACTGATGTGTAAGTGAAGTTTTTATTGTTGTGTGTCCAGTAAGGGTGTTTTCTTGGTCTAGGTTTGAAGGCAAGTATGTTGCGTGCTGTAATGTGCGAGACCTATGATGCTTCTACTGTCTCACCTGATGGGCAATGGTTAAGGGCACCTGGCTCGGTTCTGGTGATTGCACATTCACTGAAGTTGAATAGTTTTAAGTATACAGGAGTGTGGTCTTATTCTGGAACATGCTTGGTGCCACTTAAACAACAAATCTGTAATCTTCATTTGTGCTTGGAGCTCCACAAGTAAAGGCCTCACCATGTGGGTTAGGGAGTATTTTGCAAAGATCTAAAACTAATTTCTGCTCATTCCTCTGAACCCCCAAGCCACCCAATCCAAGTGGGTCATATTGACATACTAAATATTGCACCCACTACTGCTGACAGCACCAAGCGCTTGATTTAGTTCTATGAGAAACTACACTTACAACTGCAGATGTCTAAGAATACCCGGTATCAACATACTCTCCTGTGGAAGATGTCTAGTGACGATCCAAGTTCTGCTTCTCACCAGACTAAACTACCAAGTGCTCTAAACAGGTTATCAAAGGAGACCCCCTACCACAATTGAAGCAAACTCTTACAGAAAAACAGAGATGTGGTATCACAGATGGAGGGTTAGGGGATGACGGACCATCCACACCTATACAAAAAAACTAAGAATATCTGTGGGTCATTCCTCTTCTGTGTAACACTAAAAATATTAGCTTAGAGACACCTGGCTGCCTCTCTCCCCCAGTAACTTCGGCAGATGGCACTGAACATGGTCTTCAAAAGAAACCCAAAATGTCTTCTGTTCAAGTCAACATCTTCCCATTTAACTTTTCTGATGCACTCCCTCTGAAAGTGAAACTGTCCCACTAGTAGGTCCCCTCACACTGCCTTTTCATCTGATCTTCTCTGCCTCACCAATCATTCCTGAACCCTCTCCCTGTGATACTTCACCCCTACTTTGTTTTTGGTTTAAGAAATTTGCTAATTTTCGATGAAGTTTAACTTTTGTATCTCCCGACCTTCCATGGACTTCAACGTCCCTCTCCCTTGTCACCCCTGGCAGGTTTTTCTCTCTACATATTTATCCCCCAAGTTAAGTCTAAGTATAATGTAGCCTCACACCACCCCCACCCAGTTGTAAACTATGTAATAACTTCTCTATATTTATATTATTTTAATTGTTGCACCTGTGATCTACTATATTCCTTTTCACTACATGTACTGTTTGTTGAGCTCCTGGGTGCAGCAATGTGTTGTCAATTGGGTTTAATTCATGCCAAACAAAAACTATTAAATGAACTATTAAAGAAATATAGCAAACACAAGGAGATGATGGACGGAGTGCTGAAACCTTTCAGACACTCACCCCCAGTCACAGATCTGGGTTGAATCCATCATCGTTCTTTAGCTCACTTCGCCACCCCAGTTCAGACCCAACCATATGCAAATCAGTCTTGACCCTGTGCCGCATGGGACCAGACCAGCCTGAACTGCCAAGCCAGGTCTTCACTGGACCAGAAACAAGCAGTCCGGAACAGATTTCGGGGTAACACCCCTCATCAGCCAGGCTAGCTTGAATCCAGTGGCAAAGTGAGAAAGGGACCCACGTCTAGGCATACCCTGCCAACATAGGGCAAACAAAGCAAACAATGAGATGGTCTGAGCGCTGAAACTTTTCAGACACTCACCCCCAGTCACAGATCTGGGTTGAATCCATCATCGTTCTTTAGCTCACTTCGCCACCCCAGTTCAGACCCAGCTATATGCAAATTAGTCTTGACCCTGTGCCTCATGGAAACAGTCCAGCCGGAACTGCCAAGCCAGGCAGGTCCTGTTTGCCGTCACCTCCAGCTCGTCCAGACTTCCATGCAATGCACCTGTGCGTCAAGTCTACATCGACGCTGGGCTTCAGAAATTAACCAAGGCGTAGTGTCCGGAGAATTGACGCATCACCTCCCCACGCAGTAAGAAAACGACGCATCACCTCCTCTCACAACAAGGAACTGACACATCACCTCCCCTGGGAGCAAGGAACAGACGCATCACCTTCCCTGAGTGTAAAGAACTGACACGTCGCTTTGCTTTCCAGCGCCTCACCTCCCCTGCGCTTGTTTTTGATGCATCACAGGTACTCTGCACAAAAAGTGACGCATCCATAGTTTTATATGGATTGAACAGTTTTTAACCTTTTTGTAGGGATATCTTGATCTACGTTTGTTGGTATTTTGTCATTTTGGTCTTTTTTTGATTAGATAAATATCGACTATTTTTTTTAAACTGGTGTGGTGTCCATTTTGTGGTGTTTTCACTGTGATGCTGTGTGTTTATGTACAAATACTTTACATATGGCCTCTGAGATAAGCTCGTGCCAAGGGTAAGCAGGTGTTATTTTAGCTGTGTAATCCTCTTACCCTGAGTAGAAGTAAATGTCCCTACTTGGACAGGGTGCATTCCACTGCCAACTAGAGACCCCAATTTCTAACAGTGGACCTTGAGATTTGCAGTGATGTGGTTGATTTGCTTTAGCACCTAACCACCAAAGTAGCTGCACAGGTAGGATAGAATTAATTGTAGAAAGTAAAGATTTAAGGACACCAGCGAGCACAGAGCTGCCATGGTCCATGTGAGAGTGAACCAATGGTTGTATCACCATTCTGAATTTCTTGGACAGGATTGGGCGTTTCGCTTTTCGTATAAGGATGTAGCTGGGAGAAGAACTGATCTGGTGCAGAAACAACTGAGCACCTAAGTTAAACACTAGATTCATTTGCATCTCAATTTTTTTTCCAGCCTTCTGAGTCAAAGTTGTCTTTTCAGACCACCGTCGGCTAATAGGTTTTAATTAAGTGACTTGCAAGGAGAGGAGTGAAAGATATGCAAAACATTCTGCAAACGTGAAGCCTGCTGCTTACTGTTCAGAAAGAGTTCAAGGATACAAGTGTTATTTTAAGACACATTTTTTTAATCTGTCTGTTTAGAATTTTCTTATTTGTCTCGTCACTTGACATTCATGGACACTGGCCAGAACATAAAAGGTATTGCAGAGTGATCTGGGTACAGAAGGGCAATAGGCAGCAGGACATTAAGAAGATGTGATTTTGAAACAAATTAAGTCAAGAATGTTGCTCTTATTCTGTTTGGAATGGAAGACTAATTATTCCATGTTATAAAAGGCATAGATGTGTTTTAGAGTCAATATTATAGGGTTGGAAGTGAAATTCAGAGGATGTTACAATCCCATTAGAAAGTGTTTATATTTTGTAAAAAATAAAATTAAAAAAAAGGCACTTTAGGTTTTTTAGGTGATTTTAAGCTTTTGGAGAGTCGCCGCTGTTCTAAGATTACTTTATACATGTTTTAATGATGCTTCAGAACACCATCAGGTTGCCCATAGGAGTCGATGCCCGCTTGTGACTGCAAGACAACTGGGGCCCCTCTTGTTCTCAGCAAAAACATAAGAAGATCTAGAAAGGTACTGTCACAAAAATTAAGACCACATTTACACATTCAACTTTTCAAACTCACCCTTCCCTTGACACATGTAAATGTTGATGCAGTTCTTGAAATTAGGCTCACAACTTGCACAGAAGGTAGTTGTGCATCCAGTACACCACCTGCACTGCTCTCTCTCTCTCTCCTGGCAAACTGTATGAAAATACTAAAACTCTCCTACAGAAAGCCCTGTCAGCCACATTTAAACTCGTCATAATCACACTCAGCTGAAGGCAGCGAAGCGATGCTGTGACTCATCACCACACAACAAGCATTAAAACTCTAAGAGGGCCCACCCAACGAAGGTGACAAGCAATGGACTACAAAACTACCTTCAGCATGCTTAATAGCGTGCCACACCCTATACAGTCAGTGGAAACATCTTTAGTAGACAATTTAAAGGCATCTGATGCCAGGTTACTGAGGAAGAAACGGAAGAAAATAACCTGCTTTTCTTTTTCTTTCTAAATCTACTGAGAAGAAATTGTATTCCTAATCTGTGGGCCAAGAATTTACAACATCAACCTTACGGTAATGCCTTACTGGAGTTAGGGGATCACTACCAACTAGTGTCCTTATTCGAAAATAGCTATTCCACTGCCTACGAAGAATGTCAAACTGTTGTACAGATGAACCATATCCATAGGGAAAGTACCATCCTTGTGCTATCCTCTGCCAAGGCACGAATTCTCTTAAGGGTGTGAACCCTTTACGATGAATAAACATCTTAGAAACAAACTGCAAAATGATGGAGTGAACACCTGCCAATCTACCTCTTTTTTTATGGAAATCAAAACATACCACATACTGCAAGTTACTTACTCAAGTGTAAAGAGGATTGTAAAATGTCACTGTCCTCAGAATTTTCAACAAAAAGTTTAGAATAGCTTATATTGAAACCTACGATTCTTAAAGCAAAGACATTATTATTTAATGAACTTGGCTATGTCTAAACCTACAAGGAAGAAACACTGGTCAAGTCATTCATATTTAGTTAAATTTCTTACAGCATCTCTCAACATACAGTCCTAAAGATCCTTTAGGAGCCCTTATCCATATCCGTAGGGCTTATTTTGCATTCAAATTTTTTAATGAGACATAGACCAATTGGCCACCTTCAAGCATCTTCACAGCAAGTTCAGAGTCCATTCAAACAAACTTAAGAGTTGTTCGTTGAAAATCATGACTATTTGAATACAATGCTTCTGCAAAACAATGTAAAACCCATGCCATTGGTACAGCTGTTTTCCATTAACATTGGCTTAACTAGGACAAAGCTTAGAAACCAAAAGGAAGCAAACTACCAAGATACGGATGTATTCACAAAGGCTACATTGAAAAGAAAGTAAGACAGCTAGTAAGCTGGCACACAGTCATTAATTAAAATTAAAGCAATCATGTCTTCAGGACATTCGAAACCTCCAAAAATGTAGTTTTTTGTCTTTTTAAACCAAACTTTGCTTGTAACCCAAAATGACCGCTGATTTGATATTTTCGCATCTCAAGCAAGTGACCACTCCTCAAATCTGTCCAGCCTGTATAAGAAACATTGAATTTCAGTATTTTAAGAAACAGCAGGAAACGCACAATATGGTCTCTACATACTTTCCCATACCAATCCTCACAAGATGGTGTAAGTTTAGTTAAAATGAGAGATTTGAAATCAGAGAAACTCTCAACCATTGAAATCAAAAAAGGAAAGCTTAGTTTAGCATCCATAGACACTAAAACAGTCCTAGATTTTGATGTTTGATCACAAATAAGGAAGTCTTTTTTTTTATAACCAACTTCATTAAGGGTTTTGCGGCAAGACACATACGCAGCTGCGATGAAATCGCCAACTCATGGGGAGCCATGCAGGCCTCTCTCCAATCCTCTTCCTCCAGATCTGCCACCCAGGTCACCCACCTCTGCTGGGTCCTCAAGACCATCAGGAGCATGAATTACCAGTGAGCAGTAGATCACAGAGATTGCCCCTGTACCCTACCGCCCCAAGTAAACCTTCGCCTCCAACAGGCTGAACTCAGGTAGCGAGTCATCTGGTAGGTCTTGGGCCTGCAACGCATGATGTAGCTGGAGGTAACGTAAAAACTGCAAGTTGGACAAAGTCCAGCCTTTAACTCTTGAAATGACACAATGTGTCCTCCCCTGTAAATATTTCTGAGGTAAGAGATCCCAATACGGTTCCATGGGACAAAGCCCTCTAGGGTCAAAAGTTGACTAAGCAATGTACCCCGCCATAGAGGGGTCATCCCAGTGAGGCAACGGTCCCAGCCGGAGAGCAGCCCTCCAGCAGGTGAGGGACACCCGCATACAGGAGGGTTATGTATTGAGCAGACACGCTCCGTAAAGAAGATCGAGCAGGCCGTCCAACCCCATCGAGCATATCTCCAAACGGTACGCCAGGCCGTCCCACCCGCCCGTGAACCAGTCATTAATGGGTACCAAATGGGCTGTGAGGTAGTATAGGTAGATGTCCGGTAAACACAAGCCACCATCAAAGGGGGATATGCGCAGTGATTGAAATGCTACCTTGTGCCTGCCACCTGCCCACACAAAATTAGTGATCTTGGACGTCAGAGAATGGAACCATATGCGGGGGATGGGGGTAGGGATAATTGCTCAGGATGTACAAATAACGTGGCAAGCATACCATTTTAAAAAGGGCGGTGCGTCCCATGGGGTCCAATGGCAAATTGGCCCAGCGGCCGAGGTTGAAGTCAAGCAGAAGGTCCAGCCCCCCGAAATTAAGAGCCCAGGCCAGATCTGGGAGGAGGGATATATGAATCCATAAATACTTGAATGAGTTATGCCGGGTAGGAAAGTTGGGGCACCAAACCCACCCCAAGGCGTCTCCTGTCACCGTAACTAGACAGGACTTGCCCTCGTTGACCCGGAGTCTGGATGCCTCACCATATAACCTAAGGAGTGACAGACACCGGGGGCCAGAGCGCTGGGGATCCTTCAAAAACAGTAGGATATAGTCCGCATACAACACTATGCGGTCTTCAAAGCTGTTCCCCCACCACAAACCCCAGACCTGGGCGTCACAGCATATAAGCCATCCCCTGGGTCAAGGAACTTGGTACGGACGGCAGCAGTACGCTATCCAGAAGAGAGTTCGCAACTTCAGCTGGCAGTGGGGGCTGTCGAGAGTACAACCCCCAGTAAAAATCTGCAAACGTCAGAGCAATAACAGGGAGGTCCTCAGACATCCAGAATCAAGAATCACCGGGATTACCCGGTCAGAGATGCCATGGGTCGCACACCGATATATTAATTTACCCGATTTGTCACCAGAAGCATACACTTTCTGCATAGATGCCATCCAGCAGTGCTTGGCATCCTCGAGTGAGACCTGCCACAGCTCTGCATGGCCTATGGCTAAAAGACAGTGGGTGTTTTCAGTGTCGCATTGGCGCATGTTGCCAAGAAGGAAGTCTTAGGCCAACCTTAGCACAGGAAAAGATACTGACCTGCTTGTTCAGAAAAAACTTTTCAAGAGTTGCCCAATGACTACACATCAGTTTAAGCATTTTATTGAGTACATGTAGAAGACCATCACTTCATGCTACCTTAACTCCACCACTCGTAGGTTTATAATCAAAATGCTGATGCCACATAAAGCATATTATTGGAACAGTGTCAAATACTCACTTACACCTGATCTGATCACTTACATAGATCTGGGCCTAAGTCCATCGTTCTTTTACTCGACACGCCACTCCAGCTTGAACCCGGCCATATGCAAATCAGTCTTGACCCTGCTCCCCATAAGAGCAGTCCAGCCCGAACTGCCAGGCCAGGTCCTCCCTGGACCGGAAACAAGCAACCTAGGCCCGGTTAATGGGGGATCACCTCTCATCAGCCAGGATAGCTTGAATACAGTGAAACAGTGAGCATGGGACCCACGGCTGGGTATGCCTGTCTCACTCGGGGGGATAAACTCAAAAAGAACGATTGATAGACAGAATGCTAAACAATGTCAAACACTCACTCCTATTACAGAGATTCGGGCTGGACTGTCCCCATGGGGAGATGGGTCAAGACTGATTTGCTTATGGCTGGGTCCAACCTGGAATGGCGTGGTGAACAAAAAAAAAAAAAAAGGATTCAGGACAGATCTCAGATCGGGTGTGTGTGTTTGACATTGATCAACACACCATCCACGATTTGTTTTTGCCACAAAATAAAAAAAAAAAACACAAGACAGACTATATACAGCTAATGTAGACAAAAAGGGCTACAAAATCTAAGGTGGAAAACTAAAACACAGTAGTAAGCATGTAAGAAATTACTAAATGTATTCACTAAATTGGTCACTACTTTGTCACTTAACCTAGGGGTAAACTCAGCTGAAGCAAGTTTAATGTGATCTGCAGAAATAAAGAACGCAAAGGTGTGTAAACTCACTCAGCAATGCAGGACTGCGTAAAATGGGTTTCATGCATTAACTGAGGGCCCCTTTAAGCAAAAGTGTATAAAAAATTAATTCAAAAGATGACAGTGCCTGAAGTCTAGTTTTGACATCATGGAGCCTGCTGCCAGCAGCCAAGGTGAAAGGCAGGTCAGGTCACAGAGCATGAATGCAGCAGCTGTTAAAAGCAACAAAAAAGGAATGTTTCTTTTCTTTCTTCTGCTCCATTTTATTAGCTTACAATGACAAGCAGAGAGAATGGTTTTTTTGCACTCCTTAGATATTAAAAGCTAGAATGTATCTGAATGTTTCTATACGTTCCGAGTTACTGCAGCTTTTTTTTTTATCTGACTTGTATTTAACTGTTTCTAATATCGGATTGCAACAAATAATTAACAATAATTAATTTTGATAGGTTTAATTTTGCACCAGAGGTTTAATTTTTATTCTTCATGTTTTCAAGCAGGCTCGCTCTTTCTTATGAAAGAGCTATGCCAAGGTTTTAAGTGGTTTGTGGGAACGGTGATGGTGTGGACATGTATTATCTGGGATAAAGTTCCCCCCTGGCGTACATGATAAAGATATTGCAAGGCACCTCACAGTTCCAAACCTTACAACGGAACTCGGCCTCCGGTATCATTCCTCTATATGGCTATGGAACTCCTTGTGACTTGCAATATCCTTATAATGTATGACAGAGGATACTTTATCCCCAATATAACAGTACAGGAAATGGGACCACCAGTATTGGTTTGGCATTACTCGCCATTTTTTAAGTGCAACAATAGCCATCTACAGAGCCTCTTAGTTCCGACAGTCGCCTCTCTCGCTTTTCATTCAAGCCTCGTCTGTGAATTGTTTGTTGTATTAATGCTGAAGCCCTCTAAGAGGAGCACGTATGTGCACATGGGTAGCCCAGTTTAGGTCACTCCTTACGAGTGTCGGGTACTGTGACGCCCCCTACACCTATGAGCTGTTTATCAACTGATAGCTCAGGGTGGAAGGTCATCAACTGGTATGGAGGAGGGGAGTAGTCATTGTGGATAGCAATGTTAGGAAGGGGTGGGTTTGTGCCTCAGTACATTTTGGTGTGTGCAGGTGCTTCATTTGTTTCCAGTTGCGTGGTGTTTATTTCTAGGACTACCCAGACAACCAACCCAGAAATATTAGCAGTGCCATCGACCCCATGCCACCACTCTACTAATACCTTGCAAGGTGCACTTGTGCTCTGTACAGCACAAGAACTTCTAAGACACCAAGCAGACAAAATGTTATAACTGACATGACTTCAGCAGGTTAAGTAACTGCATACTCCCCACTGCGATACACCAAGTAAGGACACCCGCAAAACAACTTGGCCTTCTACGTTTGGCCTGAAAGTCGCCATCCCCACATATCTTGAACACAGCCGCAGGGAAAACCCAAACGCCCAGCACAATACCACTCAATATATTGGACTTGTTCTGACAACGAACAAACCCACACTGCGGACAGGTATGCAAGGAAAAGCACAAAAGACCCAGGTAACCAGACAACGTAAACTATATAAAAACCACTTAAAAGTGTGTGGTTGTATAATGTATTGACAGGTTAGCTTTCCTAAAGTGGAAATTAAGAGATGGACATGGGAGTCAACTTGTTGGGACAATGATGGCTGTCCCACCCTCACACAGGAGTTCTCTCCACTATGATGAACATAAGAATTTGCAAAATCTGGTAAGTGTAGGTGTGCTGCCTCATGCTATCAACCTTCACTGTGAATCCTTATGTGCAGCTGTTGGTTTGACAGACAGTGGCTTCACAATCTTGTTTACAGGCCCCTGGACTTTCATATTGGTTGGGTGGTCATAAGATTCTCCAAATTCTTATGTGGTGCGAGTCAAGGTGGAGCAAAGGGGTTGAGAGGGCAGCCAGGCTATTCAGACTTCCATGTGCGCTGTCTGGCAACCGTACCTGTATACTTCAAGTTTGTGTTGTAGTTTATGGGTGCATGCATCTGTAACTTTCATTCAGGCAAGGAGGCCGAGAGGTAGTCATCTCCAGGGATGGGTGTGATTTCACTAAAACAGGACTTGCAATGATGACATTTGCTTTTTTTTGGCAAACGTGTAAGCATCCACACACAACTTCACGTGGTTATGCCTCTGCTCTCATCACTGTTCCAATGCTCACATCTCATCTGTGCAACCAAATTTACTTTTTAAAGTCAAAACATCTAAATGCTCCTAAATGAATGAACAAATAAACTGATGAGGCAGGCAAAGAGGGGCAATGCTTTGTGCGGTGCCCACAGGTTACACTGCAAGCAGCAGCGTCGGTGGACACGTCTGGAGGGATGGCGCCGACATCTGTGATCCAGGGCTGCGGTGTGGGACGGGGCGATGCTTTGTGTACCTCACGAGCGGTGCCCACAGGCCACGGTGCAGGCAGAGGCATTGATGGCGTGGAGCGACGTCGGTGATACCAGGGTTGCAATGTGAAGCGAGGCAATGCGAGGTGCGGTGCCCACAGGTCACGGTGCAAGAAGCAGCAGTGATGGCGTTGGTGATACAAGGGTTGTGTTGTGAAGCGGGCGATGCTTCGGGCGGTGCATTCAGATCACGGAGCTGGTAGTGGCGTCGTTGACGGCTTCGTAGTTGTTTTCCTTCCGATGCAGCACAAAACACACAGTTCTCATTGGTGTTGGCAGATGAACTTGAAGTCTTAGATGTTCCTGAGATTTCCAACAGGAGGCACGCTCTACTTCAAGCCCTTGGAGAAACTCAGGAAATAAGCTGCAGAAAGTTCAGTCCAGTCTTTTCAGTGCCCAAGACAGAAGCAGCGAGAAGCAGGCCAACACAGCGAAGCACACAGCAAAGTGGAAGTCCCGCCTGACAGCTTCTCCAGCTCTTCTTCGTGGCAGGTTCCTTAGTCCAAAAGAGTTCTAAAGTTGTGGGGTCAGTGCCCCAATACTTATACCAGTTTTAGTCTTTGAAGTTGGAAAACTTCAAAGAAAAATATTTCTTGCTTTACTAGAACCAGTTCTGTCCTCCCTGGTCCAGCCACACTACAGGGGGTTAAAACAGCATTGTGAAAAGTAGACACAGCCCTATTCAGGTGTCAGTGACAACTCCTTCCACCACTCTAGCTCAGGAAGATCCATCAGAATATACAGGGCACACCTCAGCTCCCTTTGTGTGAGTGAATGCACAAACAGCCCCTGTCAGTCTAAACCAGACGTGGATTCCACGGGCAGGAACAGAATGGTTAAACAGAAAATGCCCACTTTCTAAAAGAGGCATTTTCAAACATGCAATTTAAAAACCATCTTTACTAAAAGGTGTATTTTATAAATTGCGAGTTCAGACATCTCAAGCTCCAACTTCTATCATATTGCAATGTCAATCTGCACCAGAAAGGTGTTCCCAGCCAGACCCCATATTAACCTATGAAAGAGATAGCCTTTCAATATTGAAAAACGAAATGCACAGTATTTCACTACCAGGACAAGTAAAAACACACCAGAACATGTCCTACCTTTTAAGTACACTGCACATTGCCCAGGGGGCTGCCTTGGGCCTACCTTAGGGGTAACATATATAATATAAGGGAAGGGTGAGGCCTGGCAACTGGGTGCCCTTGCAAGGCCGACATGGCAGTCTAAAACTGCATGCACAGACAGTACAGTGGCAGGTCTGAGACACATTTGAAAGGCCACTTGTGTAGGTGGCACAATCAATGCTGCAGTCCACGAGTAGCATTTGATTTACAGGCCCTGGGCACACCTGTGCCCAATACTAGGGACTTACTAGTAAATCAAATAAGCCAATCATGGAAATACAAATCCATAACAATCTACAGAGGGAGCACTTGCACTTTAGCACTGATCAGTAGTGGTAAAGTGCACAGAGACAACAAACCAGCCACAACGAAGTCCAGCATACCATCAAAACAGGAGGTCAGAAAGCAAAAAGGCAGGGGAAACACACCAAAAGATGTCAGGTCTAACACAACCCATCAGACAGAGGCCTGCCTTATGTAAATCAGAACTGCCCCTGGTCTCAGTCCATTCTGTTAAACAATGGCATAGAATATGGAATGCTACCCAGAGTGATTCAGTTGTTTAGACTATATGCAAGCATTCTTCCTATCACCTTGTGTTTGATGTATGCCCTAAGTGGCTGGAGATATGCCCAGATGTGGGTCCCTTGCTCGCTGTGCCACAAGACCCAAGTAATGCTTTACTGATGAGGGCTGAAGCTGGTCTGGGGTTGCTTGTGTTCCTTTCTGGAGAGGGACGCGCTTAGCAGTTTTGAGTGGACTGTTCCCTGGAGGAGCAAGGTCATTACAGATTTGGAAAAGGTAGGCCTTTGTCTAAAGTGGGCCAGTATGAGAAAAATGATGGATTGTGATGCTACCCAGAGCAATTGGCAGCGAGTTAGATTATTAGCAAGTATTTCTCCAATTCCCTTTTGCGTGTTTGATGGAACTAAAGAAAAACCCAACCCTTACTTTTTTTTTTTTTTTTTTTTTAACACAAAGAGGAGGCAGGGGAGATAAGTTGACAGCAGCTCAAGCTTCAATTTCACAGTTTTACATTCCAGTAGAAACACAAAACACACCAGTCAATAAATTGGGAGCAATTGTAGATTTTCTGTAAAAAAGTTTAGAATTAGTAGATTGAGTACTAAAAACAGAAGAGACAAAAGTAGAAATTATACAATTAGACTACAAAAAGGAAACTATATAATGAAGTACAATATTATCACAAAGGTAAAAAAAAAAAAAATTTGAAAAAAATGCAGGGATTGGGGTACAAGATGGGGACGAGAAGTAGTTCAGGTATGGGTTATGTATAGGGTGCAGACTAAATTATGGTGTTTGGCATGATGTAAGGTAAAGTGAAGGATTTAGGGTGGTTTAATTTTAGAGGCTGGGTTAGAGTAAAAATGATATAACTGAAATTTATGGTTAGGGCTAAAGTAAGGTATAGTGTTAGGATTGTACCAAACGGTGGTTGCAGGTAAGGAATAGTACATTGTTTAGATTAGGTTTAGGACTCAAAAAGTAATTAAAAGTATTACGTTAAGGCAAACAGAAGGTGCGAGGAAAGGTGGCACAGGAGTTGATATAGTCATATCTGGGTATCCCTGCAAAATAGGTAGGCACAAAATGATGTAAGCGATAAAGGCTTAAGTTTAAGCAATAGTTAGGGTAAGTGTTAAAGTAAATCCAATTACAATTCACACAGGTAGTGGTAAAAATTATTTTCTACCTCCATGTTTTTTGTGTTTTCTATATACATATGTTAACAACAACTATTTTACATCTACTTTTGAGCAGTTGAACCTCCCCTTCTGTCCTAATTAAACCAAATTAAGTTGGGTTTCCCTATTATGGGCTGCATCAGAATAACATAAAAAACATTCCTCTGCTATGTTTATGGTCCAAGAGTTAAATATATTAAGAAGCCCTGGGGGATCTTCCAGACCTGGGACTGCATTGGGAACAGGTGGGATTCCGCTACCTTGGGATACAGGTGGCCCCGACGGACACACAGGCGTTAGCCCGGAATGTGGACCGCATAATCGCGTCTCTACAACAATCAGTGACATTTTGGAATACTCTTCCGCTGTCATTGATGGGTAGGCTGGCCATCTGTGGTAAGGGTGTTTACCATTTTATTAATAGTAAGTTTCCTTTTGTTGTGTACCACTTTATGGAATTGTGGTGTTATTGGATTCTGTATCCTATGTAATATATTCTAGAATGTATGGCTCCAGTGGTCATTATTTCCTTGGCTGATGCTTAGAAAATTCATTCAGTTTCCTGACTATTTCCACACGCCACGCTATACCATCTCTAAGATGGTGATGCTTCCAAGGACTCTATATGTACTCCAGAATTCCCTATGTTCGCTGCCGCCACGTGTCTTCAAAACCCTCAACATGCTGCTCACGTCCCTGCTCTGGGCGGGCGCAGTAGAGTAGCTCTCAACACTATTATACGAAGCTATGAGGAGGGCGGTTTGGAAGCCCCACGCTTCGACTTATATTATTTTGTGGCCCAACTGCAACATGCGGCACGCTGGCTGACAGACACGGACAATTGGGAGAAACGCCTTCTCTCCGACAGGGTGGATACTCAGGCACTGCAGGAAGCTCTGATGCAGGGCAGGGGGTCCGACGCATCTCTTCCCTACATAGTGCGACATACAGCCAGTATATGGCAGCGTTTTGTCGAAAAAGTCCTATGGAAAGCACCCTTTTACAGGGAGCTCTCGATTTGGATACTGGCCCCCTTCATAGACATGGGACGATACATGTCCTTTCAAGGATGCGAAGTTCTTGCCGACCTTTTTCCCAACGAGACCTTCATCACCTACGAGCAAGCAGAAAAGAACTTTGGCCTCGGACAGGGTCAATTCCTACACTTCAGGGGAATTCAGGACGTAGTGAAAACCACCTGGCCACAGTTGCCAGATATTCCACCCCTCACACACACCCTAGATATCCTGCTCATGTGCGGTACAGGTCGCAAACTGATTTCTCTCCTCTACAAGGCTATGAAACAAGACTCTGCCCCTCCGGTGCCGCCATCTCGGGCTGCATGGGAGAAGGATCTCTCTCTTCAGCTGGAGGAGACACAATGGGCACGCATAGGCGCCCTCACGTGAAAAGTCTCCTGCAATGCCAGGTTTAAATTAACACATTTTAACTTCCTGCATCGTACATACCTAACCCCGGTATCCCTGAACCGCATTTCGCCTGATAAGGGAGATGATGCCCTAGATGTGCCACAGAGAAAGCGGGCTTTTTACATTTAGCTTGGGATTGTCCACTGGTCAAGCAGTTCTGGGTGGAGGTGATGGGCAGGATTGTTGCGGCTAAAGGCATTCGGATGCAGCTTGAACCCTTGAATTGTTTACTTGCATTTGTCCGGAAGCCAAAGAATAGGAAACTCCCATATAAGCTCCTACAACTAATGCTAGTGCTTGCTAGGCGAAGGGTAGCTATAACCTGGATGGGGCAGAAAAGCCCAGAAGTGCCCATCTGGCTTAAAGATGTCCGAGAGTGGTCCCTAGCCGAAGAAACACACGTGCAACTCACCCGAAGGGAGAAGCTGCAAGAAGACCTAATGGTTTGGCGGGAGTTGTGTTCCTCTGGGTTGGCGGAGAGGGAGTCCTCCTCGCAGGATACAACTGATGGCGAGGAGAGTGGGTTGGATGTAGAAAGTGGGTCTCCCCTTGCCACGGAGTGAGAGGAATGACCCCAGTTATATGCACACTGGGAATCAGTGCTATGCCCCATGCTCCCTCCTCACTGTAATATGCTTCTGAATACTTATGTGACCCCATGGTATCTTTCCCCCCCGGATGCGACCATCTGTGCTACGTGCCATTGATACTATCAACAATATGTCTATGTACGCTGTATTGATGCCGATTTGTTTCTGTATTTGTATAATGCAAATTGAAAAATAAAGTTTAAAAAAAAAATATATATATATATATATATATATATATATATATATATATATATATATATATATATATATATTAAGAAGCACCTTCTTGAAATTCGTAGAATCTTTGTGTTAGCACTGCTAACTTCCCCAGGGCTTCCCTTGAACTGGGAGTGCTTCTGGTAAAACTGTTTATGTACACTTAATAACGCTTGAAAATTAAAATCTTGGAAAACTATTTCCTTTCAAAAGACGTCAAATGGCCCATCTGCTCCTGCACTACTTATCTCTCAACAGAAACTTTTAAAAAATTACTCTGGATACTGGCAATTGCTGTGCACATAAGCAATTAACAATACACTAATGCACACATTATTCCTAAATACGGATAGAATGACTTAATTACGCCAGGGTCCATTATACAAGCATTATAGTTAACGTGTTGGCTGCCAGTTTTTGGCTTGGTCAATGCCTCTTTTTTTCTCTTTTTATTACTTTTATGTTGAGGGGGCGGGGTGTTGTGCCCTCGCCAAATATATATATATATATATAAACACAATAAAAAATTATCTAAAATGCGAAAAATATTTGTTTGGATCTCCAAAAGCATACATTGCAATCACAGTCACTGTTGGGAACTACTTTGTGTGCGAATGTGATAAAGTAGAACACCGTCACTCACAGCGAAGTTAACCAATGGTTAAAGTGGGCTGATCCAGTGCCGTTAACTTCTAGTCCTAATAATACTATAAGGAGGGTGTGACACGATGGGTTAACCTAGCTGTGAGAGGGTGTGGGAATATCAAAAGAGGACACCCCTTAAGTGCGGAGAAGGGACATCGACCAGCGAGAAAAGTGACACCAGAAAGGCAGGGGTCAATGCCGTAATTAAACAGGACATAGAATTGACAATAGACATTGGGTATAAAAAAAAAGGGTACATGAGAAGTGTGGGAGATTGAGAAGTGCGTTCCAAAGTTGGCTACGTTTTGGGGCACAGTGGGTCTTCTAGAAATAGGCGAGGGTTTACCGAGGAACTTCTCAAGTGTGGGGAGGAATGGCATTGGAGGAAGAGGGGGTGCACAAAGTAAGGAAAGGGGAGCGGCAGGAGAGGGAGGCCACAGAGAAGAAGAGGGTAGCACCAAGGGGAGGAGGAAGGACAACCCGGGATCGTACCAGTGCACGTTTGTCCCTCCCTTTAGGACACCGTATTGTGAGGGTCAATCAGTACCTCTCCCGCCAGGGCATACAATCCCACCCCCGCAGCCCTTAGAGAAAGCGACGACCTCGGCCACAATTGTGCGTCTTTGTCTAACCTTAAGTCCCTAAAGTTCGACCATGCACACAAACGGAAGACTCCCAGCCCCGGATGCCAGTGTTGTACGGCTCCCTAATCCACTAGCACTCGTCACCTCACCTTTCCCTGCCGCCCGTTCCAAGCCGCCTTCTTCCCCAAGCTGCCATATTGGAGAGTCGGCCCGCAAATGTCTCCGTGGAGTAGGCCACGGCACGGCGCTCGTGGGAAACGAAGTCCTAGGCGAGGGCCGAGCCTATGGACTGTGAATGGCACCGTCAGAAACGCAAACTACTTATCCCAGGATCCTTTGCTTTGTCTGTCAAATCCCTTTGCGTGGTGGGAAATGTAGTTTGAGTGCCTCACTGAGGTTTGCTTTCTGGGAAATATTCCTAGATCACATCGTAATTATAAGGTAACTTGACGACTCTAACAATTTCATACGTCTTTAACGTTTATTACACCACATTAATTGATCACGAACTGTTAGCGAATATTGTGTTCCTGATAAGATATCAAGAACACAAAATTGGCAGCACTTGTTCTGTCCATGATGTCTTTATTTACAGTTGAGACTTCTACATGAGTGTATGATGGTATTTACTTAATTTGTGCTGACCCCTGGAACGCTAGCATTTATATGTAGTTGTTCCTTCTTTATGTAGGTATTACTTTAGTTCGCTTAATGCATGTGTATACATTATGTAATATGAATGAAACCAGCATCAATTTTTTAACCATTTGCATTTTTTAATATGCAAAACGACTGTAGTGCAGTGGTAGGGTGGCTAGTGGTGCCAAACAAACTTTCTCCTGGTTCCCCACCCTTCTTGCAAGTTGATAGAACCACAAGATAAAGGCAGATTTGAAGTTACTATTAGACTATTGAACCCCCCCTTTCCTTCTTGCACCACTGGGGGCATGAAAGACCTTGCAGGGCATTGGCACGTAGAGGGCTCCCTGGGGGTGAGATGTAAATTTGTAATGTACTGTGCATTCCTCCCCTTTCTGTTCAATACTGGTAGCAGCCCACAATAACATAATACGCACAAGGGAATAATACAAGCCTTCACTTCTACCTATTTACAAATTATGGATTTTGCGTAACTCCTTGTGTGCTTCATTGGAGGCACTGAAGATGTGCTCTTTGATGTCTCAGCAGTTTGTGGATGTTCCAACCTCAAATTTCCAAACAGCGACCAGTCCAATGCACATATCGTAAGCAGCAGTGGCACCAGCTATCGCAAATCACAATACATCTCTAAGTAAAGACACTCAGCAATCAGTCCGTGACTGCCTGCAATAACTGACATTTTTAAAACAGTTGTAAACAAGAATTTTCAATTTTATTAAGAACATGGAGGTGCCAATTATGCATTCTCATTGAAGTATCTTCAAACACGGATTCATGAAGGAAGGTAGGTTTTATTAGGAGAAGACAGCTTAGACATCCACAGCTGGCAGTAACACCTTTAACGCCCAACGGCTTGTGTGGAATCTCCACGGGGTAGAATGCAAATGCCATTCTAATACCATGGATATTCTTAGGTTGGAACACCACACACCTTCCCCCTTTTTAAAAAAACAAAAAAACAATACAGTGCAGAGTGAAAAACAAGTAAAGAGAATTAATATTGAACAAAATCTTTCATCTTGACAGGAGTACGCTTAATGCGGGAGCTTTTCCTTAATTCAAACCCATGACTCTCAGATTCAGAAATACGATCACCAGGTTCAGTTGTATTGTCCTGAGAGGTAGTAGGAACTGTACTCTGAAAATTGTCAGTACTGTTAGAACATGACTCCGAAAAATTTGAACTGGGCATAGAATCATCATATGAGTCTAAAAAACTAGAACAGTTATCATTCTCTTCACTACATCTAGAGACAAAAGGTTGAGAGACCAGTTTCGAGCTTCCAAATCTACATAAAGATATTCGTCTAAAATTCCACATTTTTCCCCCATCCACTCTTACTGCTTTGCTGAAAACTTCCACTATTTTAACAGGATCAGACCACCTGGCCCACTTTTTGCCACAAAGACCACCAAACTTGACACGCACAAAATCTCCCACTTTAATTTTGGAACTAGAAAATTGATGTCTTGAGACACTGTCCTTCATCTTCTCTTGATATTTCTGGACACGCTCCCTAACTTGAGACAGATCCAAAGTAGAATCATAAGAATTTTTCACCTTCAGCCACCAAGGCAAGAGCTTTGAACCAGGTTTTCTTCCTCGTAACATCTCAAACGGAGATAACCCAGTAACAGAATTGGGAGAGGTGCGATATGACAATAAGGTAGCACGTAATGCCTTTTTCCACTCAAAACCACTTTTTATAGCAAGTTGGATAGATTCTTTAACCACTCTATTAAAGCGTTCAACTTGGCCATTGGCTTGTGGGTTATAATTGGATACTCTTTTGTGCAAAATACCACATCTTTCAAGGAAAAAATCAAACTCCTTACTAATAAATTGTGGACCATTGTCAGAAATTAGTTCTGCAGGCAACCCTTCACGGCAAAAAACTTCATCTAAAAATTCAATCACCTGAGTTGAAGTCACCTTATCTACAATCTTCAACTCAGGCCATTTAGAAAAATAATCTATTAAAACTAAAGCATAAACGTCCTTGTTAAGAGACAAACCAAGGGGACCAATAATATCAATACCCAGTTTTCTCCAAGGACCTTGAGCGTACTCAATAGGAGTGACCGCCACAGACAGTGGTTTGACCGACTTATCACTTTTAGAACAAGGAAGACACTGTCTG
This sequence comes from Calotriton arnoldi, assembly GCA_963921515.1. NCBI lineage: Eukaryota > Metazoa > Chordata > Amphibia > Caudata > Salamandridae > Calotriton > Calotriton arnoldi. The sequence goes on along the minus strand of CAWUFW010000565.1, from coordinate 581,548 downwards.
ACCCATTTGTCAACCATACTATCGACACTAGGCCACCAGTAAAATTCTCTAATCCGTCTTTTAGTGCCGGACATACCCATATGGCCTTCATGAGCCATGGTCAAAATTCTTTCTCTAAGTTTACATGGAGGAACAATTTTATCCCCTCTTGTTAAGATACCTTCAGAAAACATAAGCTCATCCTTAATTTTGCAAAATGAAACAAGTTCCCCACTTAATTTCCTTTCTTCTGGCCAACCCATTTGTAAAAATTTCACAACACTGGTTAAAATACTGTCCTCAACCATGGCATTCTTCCAATCAGTTTCAGAAATAGATTCTGATGACAATACATCAATACTTCCACTATTAACATCATCAATGGTGTATGCTACATCAAAGTCAACACCATTGTTGTCAGTATCAGGTACGTCTGACAAAGGTAATCGTGACATGCAATCAGCATGCACATTTAAACGCCCTGGAACAAATTCAATGACACATTGGTATTCTTGTAATTTAGCAGCCAACCGTGCTAAGCGAGCTGTTAATGTTCTACCCCCACCAGCACCTAACATATTGATCAAAGGCTTATGGTCTGTTCTTAAGCGAAATTTGGTACCCCACAAGAATTGACGAAAATGTTGTACAGCCCATGTACATGCTAACAGTTCTTTTTCGATGGTGGAATAATTATATTCGGCTCCACGTAACATTCTAGATGCATAAGAGACAACATATTCATCGCCCTTGTTTCTTTGCATTAACACAGATCCCAAGCCCACATTACTGGCGTCTACAGCTATGATACACTCTTTCCCAATTTCGAAAGGTCTCAAAAATGGTGCATCAACAATTTCTTTTTTAAGAGCTCAAAAGCTAATTGTTGATCCCTGTCCCAAGTAAACTTTGCATTCTTCTTTAACAATAATCTTAAAGAATGTACCTTTGAAGAATAATCTTGTACAAATTTACTATAAAATTCTGTCAAACCTAAAAAGGAAGACAATTGTTCTTTGGTCGTGGGAGCAGGAGCATTAGAAATACTTTGGATATGATTGAATTTAGGTTTTATACCATCACTAGAGATTTCATGTCCCAAATATTCCACTTTACTTTGCCTAAATTTGCACTTAGAAAATTTCAAAGTCAAACCTTTGTTCTGTACACATCTTAGCACATTTTCTAAATTTTTGTCATGTTCCTTGGAGTTCTTTCCAAAAATTAAGATGTCGTCCTGAAAGGCAATTGCTCCAGAACATCCTTCTAAGACCTCCTTCATGAGTCTTTGAAAAACGGAAGCAGCGCTGGCTAAACCAAACGGCATGCGTGAAAATTGAAACATACCCTCAGGCGTTACAAATGCTGTCAAATATTTAGAGTCCTCATGTAGAGCTACCTGATGATAGGCGCTGGCTAAGTCTACTGTGGAGAAAACGCAGGCACCAGAAAGCGTGGAAATCAACTCATGTATGTGGGGTAAGGGATGTCTATCAATCCAAATTTCTTTATTCAGACTACGAAGATCAACACACAAGCGAAGGTCGCCATTGCTTTTAAGAGATAAAACAACCGGAGAAACCCATGGAGAAGATTCTATAGGTTCAATGATGTTCTTAGTAACCAAATCGGTTAATATCTCCTTAAGTTTGTCACGATATGCCAATGGTACGTTTCTTACTCTGTGTCTGACTGGAATTGCACCCTCCTTGAGGATAATCTTGTGTTTAAAATCTACAAATTTCCCTAGAGAATCATTAAAAAGTATAGGAAACCTATCTTTTATTTCGGTCGCAAGATCCTCATCATTGGATGCCACGACATAGACGGGTGGCGAAGCATTGGGATCTAATTTTATACCCATCTCTTGTTGATGAGGCCAACCAAGTATAGATACACCTTTGGTGGCTACATACACTTTGCCTCTGGTTCTCCTGCCTTTAAATTCTAAATCCGCCCACATGAACCCTTCAAGATCAATCTTGTGACCAGAATAACCACCAGGTTGAATATCAGGTGGGAGTAACTTTTTCGTTCTCCATAACTCATCAAAAACATTTCTGCCAATAATACTGTACCAAGCACACAAATCCACTAACATAGAAACTTCTATACCATCAATTGACACTTTGCCAGTAGGAAAACCCTTGCAATTCGTATCGCCAAGACACAGTAAAGAATTGATCTCTGGGACAGATTCACTCTCTTCGTGTGTCATGAAATTGACTCTCTGAGTTGACCTGCATACTTTACTAAAATGACCAGTTTTCTTACATTTAATGCAAATTTTGTTCCACGCAGGACATCCTTTGTAACTTCCAACGTGGTCAAAACTGCCACACCTATAACAAACTATTTGGGTTTTTTTTCCTATAAATTTGTTATCCCTTCCCGCAGAGTCTTTCTTAGGGGGAAAAGGAGGAAACTTTTTGGGAATTACTTGATCCTTTACTAAAGAAACTTCAGAAATAACATCATTAACTTTGACAACTTGTCCCCTAATTTCACAAACAAATTTCTCAGATTGTTCAATACCTTTAGCGATATTGACTACAGCACTTAAGGACGATTCAGTACCCATCCATAGTCTTTCTTGAATTTTCTTGCTCTTAGTTTTCATCATAATCTGATCCCTTAAAACTTGCTCAAAGTTAATAGTTTCAAAAGCGCACGATCCCGCTAAAGTGCGTAAAGCAGCCACATAGTCCTCAATAGACTCATCCTCCTTTTGTACACGAGAATAAAATTTAAACCTTTCCATGACAGTGTTGATTTTCCTACCAAATCTAATGCTCATCTGTTTAATAGCAACATCAAAAACATTGGTATCTCCAGAACCTTCAATAGGTGGCAAATTCGCAAATTCTTTCAAACCTGCCCCTCCTAAACAGTGCCTTAAAAGTGCAAGCTTTCTCTTAGGAGAACAACCGTCCTCTTCTAGAACGTCAACATATGCCATAAACATCGGATACCACAATTCCCATTCCATTTTAGGTTCACCAGCAACTGGCAGGAAATGTGGGGGTGCAGTGATATTAGACATGACAAAAGTACAGTAGGTGAAAAATGGGAAGTTAATAAGCACTAAACTGTACCTATGAGCATTTAGTCCAATAAAATGAGCCAAATTTATAGAAAATAATAATTTCAAATAGTCAATAGTTTGTATTGTAGATATCTGAAAATGAGAAGGATTATTAAAATAAATAAATTAAAATAATAAAAGTAGTCACCGAGGTCTGTGTAGGTACAGATTGCAGCACTTAGATCTGTAAAGCTCCAACGATTGGCAAAGTCACGAAGAAACAATTGAACGCGCTAACATTAATGCAAGGATGTCAGAAAAAAAAACTTCCACGCAATAAGAAATGGTGGTGCGCTGCTGTGGTAACAAACGCTAAGCAATGATGACACAGGCGCGTAGCACGTCACAACGTGATGGAATTCCCAGCATGCTTCGCGCTGTGACGTGTGATGGAAGCTGAGATCTCTTCGAGAGCCACGCGAAAGAAAACAGCTTGTGCACGAGCCGGTGAGTAATTTCGAATTAAAACAATGACGTTGCTGCAGACTTGAGGCTAAGTCAATTTCCACCGCACGAAAATAGTTCTACACGACAAATAGGTGTATGACGAAGTAGAACTAGTACCATGAAGCGCTTCCAGCTGCCGCAGTCATACTGATTATGAAGCAGCCGCAGGTGCAATCAATACACTTGTAGAAAATGGTACATACTATAAATAGGTACACGTAGACTCTAATTTCTCAAGAGAAATTCCATACAATTCCAGGAACAGCCGCTGGTGCTATCAGAGCACAATTAAATCCAAAACAGCCGCTGGTGCAATCAAAACACAGGATTAACATGAAACAAATACCTGTTGAAAAACGTGAGCGCTGTCTTTCCTTAAATCCCGATCGTCGCCAAATTGTGAAGTATCTTCAAACACGGATTCATGAAGGAAGGTAGGTTTTATTAAGAGAAGACAGCTTAGACATCCACAGCTGGCAGTAACACCTTTAACGCCCAACGGCTTGTGTGGAATCTCCACGGGGTAGAATGCAAATGCCATTCTAATACCATGGATATTCTTAGGTTGGAACACCACACTCATCTCTGCTTTTATAATAACAGCAGCCATGTAAACAAGATAAAACCATTAAAAGTTTGTAGTAGAAACAAAAACTACAAAACCCAAAGTTCCCAAGGAGAAAACGACATTTCCCAACAGTAGTAAGTCAATTAGCCAATTACAACCTCCATAGTCCTATAAACTTTGGCAGAAACATGTAAACCGCCCCGTCTTGCTGTGAGGAACCACCTATCGGATAAGGATCAGCCTGAACTCCCTCTTGTTTTTGGTCTGAAATTATAAAGAACAAATACCTATGTAGTCCTTACCACCACAGAACAATTATAGCAGGGTGAGTGTTAAAAATAACACATTAAATCGAAATTGCTATTCCATGAGTACAACCTGGGTAGGATAATCTTTGCCTCCACGACCTTGATAGAGTTGAAAGTTCTTGTTCACAACTGTTATAAAATTGATCCTATGACCGGACTGCAGGCTTCAGATTATACAAGTTTAAAGCATATCAACTATCATTGAAAACAGATTACTTACTGATTTGTAATAGAACTCCTTAAACGTGGAATCTGTTGACCAATCTGCCAAGTGGATAATTTCTTGCAATCCTGCTTCCACCCTAAAGGATTTTAAGGTGACTGAATGTGCACCAAAAATGAAAGTGTCAATGCCCTCTTCCAATAAAATCCATTTCAGTGAAATTAGGAGTTGACCAGAAGGAGTGTTCCTGTGTGGAGAAGTGATTCTTTCGTACTCTTGAAGACATTGAACCGCAAAAAGCTTCTAATCCACTGGAAGAAGTGGAAAGGACTGATGCCTGGTTGCTGTTTTAGTTCTTTTGGTAATCACAAAGGACACTCCTTCCGGGGTGAAAACACCTTCCTGCTAAATCTGTCTCGAACATCTGAAAGTCGCTTGCACAAAGCAAAACAAAAGAGTAAAGTCAGTTTAGCAGAAAGTTGTATCCTGGAAAAGGAGTCATTGGCTAGCCAGGATTGCAGAAACCTCAGAACTAAAGAAACATCCCATAAGGTTGAACATCTGGGTCTAGGAGGAGTAGAAAACCTGATGCTTCTCAACAGTTTCAGGACCAGAGGGCGTTCGCAAATAGGCTTGTTAACAACTAGAATGTGACCAGCGAAAATCGCTGAACTGTAAGAGTTTTATTGTTCTGTAAGACACGCCGTGAGACATAGTTAACAGAGGTTAACTTCCAACATCCGTTTCACGCAACCAGCATGCTCATCATTTCCAGGCTGACTTGTATTGTTAGTGAGCTGGGTCTGCCCAGGCCTTATTGATGAGGTCAAGAGCTTTCTCCAAAACATCTGGCATTTGCCAACATTTCTAAAAAGTCTGCTAGCAAGTAATCTCACTTGATGGAGCAATACAAGCGGATGTTGTTGGTTAGGAGGATCCATTAGAAGAGTAGGTAACAGCGATGTGAAGTGGGATATAGCTTGTTTTAAAAAAAAAAGGGGAAGAAATCTCTTGATCTATGACATTTGTTTGTGAAGTTGTGAACCAGAAAGTGTAATTGTTTCAGCACCAGTGTCTGAATGGGACTTGCATGAAACCCAAAATGGAAACCCAATAGTGTCTGAAGCACCCAAGCATCTTGTGTTATAATTTCCTAATTGTGGAAGAAGTGACGGACCCTGCCTCCTAATTCTGGAGGGAAAGTAGAGAAGGTAAACAGTCTAAATATCGAATTTAAAATATCGAGATGACAAAATGTCGAGTTTTAAATATCGAGAGGACAGAATATCGACTGTCAAAAATATAGTGGTACAGAATATCGATATGCAGGTAAGAAATATCGTTTGTCATAATAGCGAAGTCAGTAATATTGTCAGTCATAATATCGTTGTTAAAAATATCGATTTTTTTAGTGTTTTAAATGTTAGTATATGTGTTCAAAGTATATATTATTTTTGTAATGTATGTTTGAATTTTTTTAAAGTAATGAATTTTATGTTAAATTATTTTTGTGTATTTTAGTTGTGTAGCGGGTTGTGGGTTTATAGGGGAACAGGGTGGGAAGTAATTTAATTATAATATATTAATTAAGAATTTTTTTAATTAATTAATTATATATTAATTCATTTTTGCATAAATTAATTCCGTAGCGGGTTGTGGGTTTATAGGGGAATAGGGTGGGAAGTAATTTAATTTAAATTAATTAATAAATTAATTAATTAATATTTTTATATTTAATAATTTATATTGTTAATTGTGTTAAATAATTAATTATTCATTATAAATTGAATAATAAAAATTAATAATTTATTGGTAAATATGTTAATTGTGTTAAAGTTATTAATTAGTTATTCATTTGATATTAATTATTAATAATTGATTTGTTAATATGTTAATTGTGTACTTTTTTTAGGAGTGGGTTGAGGGTTGATAGGGGAGTAGGGTGGGAAGTAATTTAATTTTTATTAAAATGTTTAAGATTTTTTATATAAGATTTTTTAAAAGTTATTTTATAGTGTTAATTGTGTGAATTAATTTATATTTGATGGTTATTAATTTTATCGTTAATTCTTATTATTTAATTAATTAATTGATAATTAATTATGTTAATTGATTAATATTTTACAATATTGGTGGTGACGTTTATAGGGGAATATGGTGGGAGGTAATTTTTTTTTTTAATTAATTAATTGTTAATTAATGTTAATTATATTGCAGGAGTGGGAATACTAAATGAATCCCTATGCTATCCAACACTTTCCTTACTGTTATACTTGGTGGAGTGGGAATAGTAAATTATTCCCACCCGCTATCCAACACTTTCCCTACAGTTGCACTCGGTGAAGTGGGAATAGTAATTTTTACACACCCGCTATCCAACAGTTTCCCTACTGTTACACTTATTGGAGTGGGAATAGTAATTTTTACCCACCCGTTATCCAACACTTGCCCTACTGTTACACTCGTTGGAGTGGGAATAGTAATTTTTACCCTCCCACTATCCAACACTTTCCCTACTGTTGCACTCACTGGAGTGGGAATAGTAATTTTTACCCTCCCACTATCCAACACTTTCCCTACTGTTACAGTTGGTGGTGTGGGAATAGTAAATTATTTCCACTCGCTATCCAACACTTTCCCTACTGTTGCACTCGCTGGAGTAGGAATAGTAATTTTTACCCTCCCGCTATGCAACACTTTCCCTACTGTTACACTTGTTGTAGTGGGATTAGTAATTTTATCCCCTACGCTATGCAATGTTTTCTCTACTGTTATAATTAATGTAGTGTGAAATATTATTTAAAAAATAATAATAATTTTAATAATTTAATTTATTATATATATAATTAATTTTTATATTTATATTACAGGTTTATTTAGATATATATGTAATTATAATTTAAATTATGTTTTTAACATTTTATAATTAAATTTAATGATTATTTATTAATATTATTAAGTTAATATTTATATAAAAATGTAATTATGCATGTTTAATATTTTTTTACATTACATTTATTATTTATTAATTTTAACATTTTTTAAATAATTCTAACTATGTTTTATTTAATTATATTTATAATTTAATTAATTTTATATTATTTTTAAGACATTAAAAAAAATCGATATTTTGTACAACTATATTTTTAACAACGATATTTTGGTATCAATATTTTGTTACTTACCTTTATGGAGATAGGCAGTCGATATTTTGTCCATCGATATTTTGGACACAATATTCTGGTGCCTCGATATTTTGACTGACGATATTATGTCAGTGATCCAGTAGAGAGATGTCTAACCTTGGAAGGAAGTAGTGGAGAATGTTCCACTGAAAGATCTGTGTTGGAAGCATCCATTGTAACCTCTAGCTCATGAGAGAAAGATGAAGAATCCTATCTGAGAGTTATTCCAGGAGCCTGTCCGGTAGGGTTGTCCTCTGAATGAGTAGGCCTGGTAAGAGAATCGGCTGGCAGAGGGGCCCCTGCCGAAAATCTAAGATTGGAAAAAAACGTTTTAAAAGCAGACTGGGCCTTGTCTACTGCGGTAGAAGTGTTTACGAAACGTGCCACTTCTTTACCAAATGGATCTCCAAATAACTTTCAGTCTGCTGAGGGGCCTTCTTCATTAGATGCCCGCTAACATAATTTATGGTCTGTTATGAGAAGAATGGAACTTCTGCGATCCCATCCTACTAAGACCTACGGGACTATCATGGTGCCCTGATCTTTTGCTGTAAAAGCCATGTCTAAAGTTTTCATAAGTGGGCCTGCTAAGTGTAAAATCTTGTCCTGGCAAGCTTTTCAGGATCGACCTATGCCCTTCTTAGGATCTTTGATGAACTTTCACCAAAAAGTCGACTACCTGCTATCGATGTCTGGGATCATGGTAATCTTGCCCACAAAGTAAGGTCTAGGGCACTCAGCTCTTAGTCATGTACAAACCTCTTTTAGGAAGGACTTGCAAAGTCTGCTCTGGACATATGCTGCCATCTTCGAGGATGAAGTCCACTCAGAAGAGCGCAGATGAATGAATTATGTCATCTGGATCGAATGTATCTTGCAATAAAGAGATATGAGACTGATACCCCAAAGGGCCTTCTTCTGCATCTAGGTTATCTTGTTTCCTCCTGTTAGGGGCTGGGAGCTAAGAGAGAAAATCTTCCCCTTCAGACACATCTGAGTCTGTCTCAACCCCACAGTCATTGTTGAGGAATATTACACTCTGTGCTGCATCTCTGCTAGTTTCGTCGGGGTGGTGGTGTGTGTGTGTGTATATGTGTGTGTGTATGTGTGTGTGTGCCTGTGTGTGTGTATGCGTGAATGCAAATATATAATTACAGCAAAATTGTTGGTTCAGGAAATGAGAAAGCGATTATGAACAACCCCTTTTTTGATCACTGACCTGTATTCTGTAATTGTTTCAGCCCTGTAGTATAGAATAGGGCATCATAGAATCAGTAATTATTGCGTCCCTGAACACAGGGTGTCAATTAAAGACACTCGTAGTACATGTGTGATGTAGGGCAGGGCTTGTTTAGGAAGGGAGGGCCTAGTGGTGAGCCGTAAAGTGCGAGGCTGTCACCCAGGTTGGGCAGAGGGTGCGACTGTTGCCAAGAGCGGGCTGATGGCGAGTCCGCTAGTAGATGGCAGAGTGTTAGACGAGTCCAGGCCAGGGCACTGTGATCAGGGGCTCAGACTGTGAGGCGCTGCGATGGGCCGGAAGCCATGTGCAGTGGGAGGTGAGGAGAACTTATGACTGCTGCCACGTCCACATAGGAATTGGCAAAATGATACCATCCAGTGACGGTGCCTCCATTAGGGCTTTGGGGCATTGTCCCACTCATTATTTTGGACCCCTGGTCCCCCCAATAAATGTGTTAGTAAACCTTATATATTTGAAAGTGCTGCATCTGTCTGCAGCATAACTCGACAACTGATCGAGCAAGGAGCGCTCCAGGTGGGTCCTGGAAAAGCCATGCCAGTGCGTGCCTGAGGGTAGGGCTTAAAGTTGCAACAATATTGCCAGTCAGTGAGTCTCAGCATGACCTCCGTACTATGTAGCCCCAGATCACCTTAGTGCGCATGTCGTATTGGACTGCAGCCTTTCTCCAGTCAGCCTGACATGCGCATTAGGTCTCATGTCTCGGCAACACAGCGCACATTAATGAGACCTGGGGTGTCTTAAAGCCACAGCCCCCGGTCCCGGTATGGGCGGTGACGTCCCCTACCCCAGTCAATTCTGGCGCTGCAGCAACTGCAGGAGCAGCGTTAGGATTGGCTTAGACTGAGACGCGGCAGTGTTACTAGGGACCTCTGGATTCATTCCAATGTGCATGTGACGTGAGGCAGCGCGGGGTGGGAGGAGGCTGTCTCCCTCCCCTGGTGTCCCTTTTCGTGCGGCAGGCAGAGAGATAGGCGACAGGCCACAGGTGTTGTCTGCTATCTAAATTAGACCATTCCTGACTGAAGCAAGAGCTACAGCGGAGCTGAGTTGTTCAGAGTTTCCACAGGTAAATTTAACAATGAGTTGGTGGAATAATACAGACTCGTCGTCACTCATGTAGTAGTACACGTTATCGATACAGTACCATGATCCACGCGCTAGGCCCTTGCTGCTGTTGTTGTTGGTGCGGCCTAGTCTAAGTCTTTACTTTATCGAATTCCCTGCTCCTGTTGTTGTCGGTGCAGTGGATCCCCACAGCTCGGCCCCTGCTAGTCCCACTGCTGCCTTGACCCTTCCTCTCCTGAACCCCATCGCTGCCTGACCCCTCCTGCCCCCCACTTCTGTACTGCCTCTTCTGTCTCTCCAGCCTTTCTCTCATGCCTCGCCTGCACCCCAAAATCTCTGTTCCCTGCCATCAGCCCCTCCCAGTTCCACTGCTGCTTAAATCTTCTCTAGCTATCCAACTCCTGGCTGCCTCCATCCAGATGCCTGCCTCCTGTCCTGTACTCGCTCCTTCCCCACACACACTGTACCCCTCCCCTCCTGCGCAGTCTTTTCTTTGTCAGTGTTGTGTGCTTCGCCACTTGTTATCCATTCCTCGATCTCAGTTGAATTACTAATTGATGAGCCACCTGTTTATGGGTTTTAATTATGGAGAATACGGCTGCATGACCGTTGGTGAAAGTTTGCATTAAAGTGCCGTCTTGCGAGTCTCGCACATATCATAATCTCCGACACCGAGGAAGTAGACGCTGGCATTATGAAATTGGCATATGCTTATTGCACAAAAAAGTATGTGTAACCTCCGCTTGCGCCAAATACTTTTTTTTTGTCTCTCTACTCAGTTAGAGAGACAAAAATTGTAAGTAGCGCCAGCAGAGGTCACACATACTTCTTTTTCAGCACTACTGCCCCAGTGCCACAGCCACACGCGCCAGGCACCTTGCTGCGACTGTCAATGGGGAGTTCGAATCGAATTGCCTATTGACAAAGTACAGACATGGGCGCTGCTGGTGGCATTGGCGGTATGCGCAGCACAGAAAAGTACGTGGGGTGTAACCCCCTCTTACGCCAAAAACTGTTTGTATCTTTCTACTCAGTTAGAAAGACAAAAAAAACTGTAAATAGCACCGGCAGGGGTCACACATCTACTTTTTCAGTACTAATTTGTTCCGCTGCGCCAGGCCCCTTGCCCAATGAGACTGACTGTATGTAAAGATTTGCATAAAACCTCTGAAAAGATGTAATTTAATCTGATCAATGTAAAACATAATCTCAAATCCTGGCTTTAATGCTTGGCTCAAGTGTGTGATCCTACGAAAATTACTTCATTTCATTGTGCTTCTTTTTCATGGACTACCAAATTACAGAACACCAGACTGATCAACATGATAGTGCGAACTGTTAAAAAAAAAAAACCCTAACCCGTTCGAGGCGTAAAAGGCAATATAGTTGATGCATTTATAGTATCAAATTCTGTGGTTATACTGAATAAGCTGCTACCTACGTCATTATCATATGAAATCTCCTTATTGATGTCATAACTACACTTTAACAATTGCTTTATTAACCTTCTTGCTTTCTCAAATATGCTTGAAAATGCACTATTTGCCCACTCTTTTCAAAATATTCTCGGGGGAGAACTACACCGAACCCCCATTGTGACAGTCGGGCTTGCTCGCTATGCTCGCTCCCCACCAGGCACTCATCCTGAACTTGTTCGCCTCACCACTTTCAAATGTCACCAGCCGCCACTGGTGGCATTGCTGGAAAAAACAGCATTTTTTTTTATTTGCCTGGCCAGTCGGAGACACTGGGAATTAATGCATTGAAGTGCAAACCAAGAGGTCCACGCAAATAACTGACTAACCTATCCACCACTCAAATTACTTCATATTTCACTATACTAATTTTCAACACTAATCCTTTATGGGTTCCGGAGTAGCCTGCTACTCGCCAGAAAAGCGCTTCAACACCCCATCAGGGCTAACAGGCGCTATATGATTCAAACCTTTCTTTCCCTTCTATCCCTCCGCTATCCTTCTCACTCCAAATAACTGACTAATATCCACCACTCAAATTACTTTCATATTTCACCACTAATCCTTTATGGGTTTCCGGAGTAGCGTGCTACTCGCCAAAAAAAGCGATTCAACACCCCATCAGGGGTTAGAAGCACTACATAAATACAAACCTTCTTTCCTCTTCTATCCTTCTGCTATCCTTCCGAATCCAAATAACTGACTAACATATCCACCACTTAAAATTTACTTGCATGTTTCACTATACTAATTCAACACTAATCCTCTATGGGTCCCGGAGTAGCGTGCTACTCGCCGAAAAAGCGCTTCAACGCCTCGTCAGGGGTAGTAAGCGCTATACATATGCAATTACAATACAATACAATACATACTAACAATTCAAGGCAAAAAAATCAGAATTTAAATTATGAGTAGAAACATGCAAGATACTTAACATGGCCACTAAGCAGCAAAGAGGAGTCTGTTTACATGTTTCTACCTCAGTTTATAGCCAGGACTATCAAGGTTGTATTTGGCTAATGGACTTACCACTGTTGGGAAATGTAGTTTTCTCCTTGGGAACTATGGGTTTTGTACTTTTTGTTTCTACTACAATCTTTTATTGGTTTTATGTGGTTTACATGGCTGCTATTATAATATTAAACGCAGCGAAGAAAATGCATAATCTGAAGCCTCCGGTCCTGTCATAGAATTACCTTCAGGCGTTTGATGTGATGACAAGTGAGAGAAAGCAGTGGCGTGCAAGAGGAGACTAAGGGGCCGATTCCGATCTCGGCCGGTAGGGCTCCGAATCGGACTCGGCATTACCGGATCCGATTCGGAGCCCTGTTTCCCGACCGAGTCGGACGTGCGTCCGGGCGAGCGAGTACGATGCGAGCGTACGCGAAATCGCCGACCGACTCGTTTGCGGGACCCAACCGCTCCGACCGACTCGCACGGACACGACTCGCACCTCGCAATGGAGACGTTCCCCGGCCGGGTAAGCACGTTGCGCGCCGCGAGCAGTCCGACCGACTCGCGCCGTCCAGCTCGAAAGAGCAGTCGCAGCCGCACTTTGGGGGTCCGTGTCGGACCCCCCTGTACGCCTAGCCGCGCGAGGTCGCACACAGGGGGACCCATGGGTCCCCCTACCTGTGCATGTACGGCGCAACCCGCTCGACGCGTACCCGCTGTAGGGGGCGCCCTTGTTCGCCTCGCACCCATTGAGTCAATGGGAGCCCGCGTACGCGTTGTACGACCGGCTCCCATTGACTTCAATGGGAGTCCGACCGAATCGAGTCCGATAGCATGCGAACGCATCGTACTCGTTCGGTCGGACTGCTAGGGTCCGATTCGGTCGGAAATCTCTCCGGGTCCGGCTCGGTCGGAGAGATTTCCGGCCTGAATCGGAATCGGCCCCAGTGGAGGGTGTCGAACTAGGGAAAGGTGGGGGTTGCAGACTGGAAGGCTGGAAGAGTGTGATAATTTGCAGCAACTTGGGAGTGAAACCTTCTTGTAGATTCTCAAAGTCAGTCAAGCCTCCCCACTGTTTCTCTCTCAAAATTTTATAGGCTTAAAAAATATGCTGCTCGCTGTTCTGAAACGAGACAAGCCAATCCCAGTGGCTTGAAATCCCTGGATTGGCTCCTAGTAAAAGAAAAAACAACCTTCAAAATTCTTTGATTATTACATAAGGGAATCCACGTCAGAGCACCACACTACCTCACAAAACTGTTTGTCCCTTATTTACAGAACAGAAGCCTCTTGTCCACCAACAGATATAGCTTGATTACATACTTTTCCAAATAAAAGATATGTGGTGGTTGAACCTTTCAATTCCAGACTGCCTTCTTGTGAAATTCACTATCATTATATCTGATACTTGACAATGACTGTCAAATTTAGAAAATCTTTAAAGGCCAGCCTATTTTCCCACATATTTGCATAATCCTACCCTCTGCATGATTCTGCTCCTCAGTTGTATGTAAAGTCCTGGGTGATCAGATGCCTAAAAACAACATGCCTTCTTCTTCCACCATCCTTTTAGACATCCTCATCCTTCAGGACTCTGTACTTTCAGATACTGTCATCTTGTTGGGACATTGTTGGGACAGGAATGTCCCTGAATGCATTTGTTTCTGGTATCCTGACTTTTATTTTGGCCGTAACTCACACCTTTATAAATGTGAATTGTCGGGTGGAGGGCGGCTGTAGAATGATGGGAGATCTGTATTTAAATCAGCATTTTCTCACCCGGGAAGAAGGAGTGACTGCGTTTGATCTGGGCAGGGGTCAATATCTTCAGTATGAAAAAGTGGCTGCGGTGGCACGAGGGATATGGCCGACGTTCCCAGAGGAGCCTCCAATAGCTGCAACCCTTCAGGCACTTGTGAGTCTTGCTGGAGGCCGTAGACTGGTCTCTCATATTTATAGAGCATTACGGGCGGATCTTGCTGCGCACCCACTTCCGATTCAGTCTAGATGGGAGGTGCCCCTTACAGATTCTGAATGGAAGAGGGTACGTGAAGCAGTAAAACTAATCAGTTCCAATACCAGATTTAAACTCATCCAATTTAATATTGTACATCAAACCTATTTAACCCCACGAGTGCTGCATAAAATATATCCAGATCGTTCCCCCTGCTGTCCCAGATGTGGTTGTGATGCTGCCTCATTTTTGCATATGGTATGGGAGTGCCCGAGACTGAATTCTTTTTGGGGCTCCATACTAGAGAGATTGCCCCGAGTTACGGGGTGGCCGCTACCCCAGTCTATTAAAGAGATACTGTTGGGTTTACTCCCCTGTCCCAAAGGTAAGAAGCTTACACGTAGATTTCTCCAACTGGGGCTAGTGCTGGCCAAAAGACGGATAGCAATCCACTGGATGGGCTCCCAACCCCACAGGGTGGAAAGTTGGACCAAAGATTTGAGAGAAAGGGCAACAGCGGATTGGATCCGTATGAAGAGGGTCCGGAGGGATGATAAGTTGGAAGAGAATGCTAGGACCTGGTATGCTTTGATGTTGGAGGTACCCTTGGAGATTGCCTCTGACGCGCAACGATCGGAGGGCACACAAGTAGTCCGCACTGAGGATGATTCAGGGGAGCAATGTTCGGACGCTCCCGTGATAACCGTAGAATAATCACACAGTTGTATAGAGCGATTGGGTGAAGTAACCTATGGCATGACTGGAGATTCTTTATGTCCGTGACCAGGGGGGAGGGGGGTGGGATTGTTTATGATATTTTGTTTTTGTGATTTGTTTATTGAGATATCTACACTTGCTAGATGCATTATACAGAGTAGAGATGCAGATGCTCATGGTTAGTATGCACTCCTAGTTTAAGAGGTATTATTCCTTTCATGTATATTTTTTCCGTTCCAATCTTAGATACATGTCAAAATGTGTGTAGTGCATTTAATGTTATTTTATCAGATTGATCTGAATTGAGAAATTGCTGTTTCTGTACTGACTTTGTGAAACTGGAAGGTTTGAACCCTCAATAAATAAAAACATGTTTAATAAAAAAAAATGTGAATTGTCGCAGAGACCTAGCCCGGTCCCTGACTATGCAAGGTACTGGACCTTTCCTGTGGCACAGAGAGAAGCATTAAGCGTGCTCTCGTATTGAACAGAAGACTACCACATAAAGCGGTAGTGGCAGCATACTGTGTTATGAGATTTATACTGTGTCCAGATCTTTTTATCTGTGTTACTGAGAGTGTGGCCTACAGGCTCCTCTTGTGTAAAGTCCTGCAATTATGTGAATGCCCAGAGACTTGCACTGACATCCTGTGTATGTTGAGTACTTTTGCATGTGTAGCATATGTGTATTTTTAGAATATTTCTTTATTGAAAGAACGAGCAACAGCGTAGTTAACATTCAGGAGTACATACATGTTTTTAAGTATTACTACTGAAAAGATGTCCGTAAATCCGTATAAGGAGTTTCAACGCTTGTCTTGTACATGAGTCACATACATTCTGCAATATGTGGTTGCTCATGTGTAGCATATGTGTAGCACATGTACAGTAGTAGGACTCTGCGTGAGAGTGAGTCTGAGTACTGAAGCCAGTGGGATCCATTTTGGATGAGAATAGCTTCCCCAGACAGTGAAACCGTATTGCTTGCATTGCTGTGCCTGAAAGATAGGGATCCAGACACTGAAGTGAGGAGAATTAGAAATTCCATGAAAACTTTTGTTAGCAAAGGACTGCTAATTAGTTCTTGCTGTGCACTGATATTTTGTTGTTGGTAGGGATGAGGAGTGACACTGCAGTTTCTGTTGTGCACGGTAAGGAAGTTTCGAGGTCAGCCATTTTGTCTATCCCTGATAACTGCTTCAGAGACTCTGATGACAGCCAGTTGGTGGAACATCACACTTCTTTGTGTCCACGTTGTGGTTGCTCCAGATTGAAGACAGCCCTAGTGCTATCTGCTGTGAGAAGCATCTCTCTACACAAAGCTGTGTTTGGAGAGTAGCCTAAGAAGGACACTTGAAAAGAGAACCATCCAAACTCTGTTATGAAAGTTTAGGTACTGGTTCCTATATCCCCTGTCTAGAGAATGTGTATAAAAGTTGTTTCAGTTCCATGTTCCTCATGACCAAGGAAGGAAATGATCTGCAAAGTGCTCGAAGGGTGTCTGTCTGACAGCAGATCTCCCAGAGGTGCCGGGATATCTCCTGAAAACGTCACATTATGCTCTTGGAGCTAAGGGTCTGCCTAGTGACTAGAAGTCTGTATTCCTGATCTGATGAGAGAGGGAGGAGTATGCTTGGTCCCGAAGGAGCAGTGGCGTAGCTAGGCTTTATGCCGCCCATGGCGGCTTCTTCATTTGCCGCCTGCGGCGGCCAAATGTAAGAGCAATGGGGGGGAGGTGGGAGGTGGGGGGTGGGCTGGCAATTCTTGCCTTTGCCGCCTCACTACGGCCGCAGGTAAGAGCGGGGGAGTGGTAGAGGCTGCTGCAGCCAAAACTCATGCCGCCCAGGGCAGACCCTCCCCCCTGTCTATGCCACTGCAAAGGAGGAACACCAGCACAGAAGTAGAAGCCCAGCATGTCCCAGGATGGAAGGACGCACAGAAAGCTGACTGCTTGAGAGAAAAGCCAAGAGTGACTCATGCTGCAGATGGACTCCGGGTGTCTCAGAAGGCTCTTGGCGGAACCACGAAAAGCCTACATGATCGTGTCCACCTGGTTGGAGCTGCAACTGCCCTGGTGATTGTGTCAGCCCAGTTGAGGCTGCAACTGTAGTGGTCATGGTGGTTAATATGGCAGCCAAGTCAGGGCTGCAAATGCCATGGCAGCTTTGTCATCCTGGTCATGGGTGTAAGTACAATGGTGATTGTGTTCACCCAATCAGGGCTGCAACTGCTTTTCAGGTAATGTCAGCTGAGTCAGGCCTGCAACTTCCATGGTGATTATATTGACCAGGTCAGGGATGCACTTACCTTTGTCAATGTAACAGCTCGTTTTGAGCTGAAATTGGCAAGTGATGTATCGAGGAGTTGGGGCATACCTGCTTCTGTGTCCGCTAACAGCCAAAGAGGTGCTGCATCCATATCACTGGCTGCACAGGGCTTCAGCAGCCTGGCTCACACCTGAGTGGAAGTGCCATGGCCACTGACTGATGCTGGACTGAACCCTGTCAGGCACATTAAAAGAGACATGAGTTGCACCTGGTCTTCTCAGCGGCTTACGGGGACTGCGTCCGCATGTATGGACGAAGACTAAGCTGCTGGAAATGCACTAGTCGACAGCAGGAGACTCAGACTAACTACCACCAGGGGTAAGAACATAGGATTTGCATGAACTGATTGCACATTTTGACTTGAGGGTGACATAAGAATAGGACACTTTACCCTGCACGCTTGTACAACACGTGCCATTACCCCGCAGTTTTTACTCCGCAAAATCTTTTGCAACGCAGGGCTTTACAACGCAATCCATTACAACGCATTCCCCAATACACCGCAATTTACTATTCTAACTCCACCGGGGCGTTACTTTGAGGAATGCGTTGTAATAGTTTGCGGTGAAAAGCCGTGCGTTGTAAAAAAAATTGTGTTGTAAAAAATGCGGGGTAATGGCATGCATTGTAACGCATGCGTTGTAAAGGATGTTTTCCGTGCCAGAATTCGCATTTGAGACTGATTCATAGGTCTTCCTTTACTACTGGGGAGACAAGCTTGTCAAATCACCTGTGTAGAAGACTGCATTAGCTGGAATCAGCAGATGTAGCGCCACAAGGGAGAATTGTAACCAGGACCACTGCCTAGAACACTGGATTGAATTATGCAGTATTTAGTACTGCTAAGAGATTAAAAGGTACTCTCTTCTCTAAAATGATAAGCACTGGTTTGGACATGTAAGTTATTGGGTCTGTTAACTGTTGGGTTTTGAGCTCGTGTCTCCAATACTACCTCCCTGAGAAGTCTGTGACTGCTCGACCTCGCTACCCAGAGGGTCAAGTGCAGAAAGGGCTGTACTTGACCCACTTTGCAGAGCCATGGTAGGTCAGACACCCAGGCGAAAAACCTCAGCCACCACGTAGGTGCCCAGTAGCCCCTTTCAGCCTTGTGGCCCCAGAATGGGGTCTGACAGACATGTTAGAGGGAGGAGAGCTCTAGGCACAACACCCTTGTCTCTTGTGCCAATGGGTCCTCATCGCTGGACCTGTACGCACTACCCTGCTCTCTGCAATCTTTTTGTTTTTTATTTACTTTTATTAGAATTCGTGCATAAGAAGAAAACAACAACAGTCTTGTAGACACATGTATATCACATATTCAATACATACATCAAATGAAAAGTCATAGCAGTGCACCAAATTCCATCATTAGGGAATACATTAAATGACCAACAAATATGTATGCAAGATACAACTCAGCTGCATCTAAAAGCCTCCAGATGCACAGGACCAGCATATCTCGCCCAATACCATAAAATCTATAGGTAGTTTCTACCTGTTCATGTTTACCATCTCGATAGGGTTTGAAAGGTCCCCATATATCACAGGGTTTATCCTTTAGGGCTTGCAGATCTGCGAAGTCCTCAGCCCGCTCTCTGCTAGTAGCGACATCTCGTAACCAGTCCACAGACTTGGGAGGCTTTTATCCAGGAGTACAGCATTAATCTTTCCGCCGACAATGACATTACTGCTACCAGTCTCTTGGTTGGCTTGAACAGTAGTTACACAAGCCCCAACAACACAGCCAAAGGTGCGCACTCTGCTCTAGATTCAATTATGTTACCAATCAGTTGCGTTACTTCTTCCCAACGCTTCTTCATTGGAGAGCAGTCTCAAGCTAAATGAAAAGAAAGCCGGATCATACATACATCTCACTCACTGGGCTGATTTAGCCCAATCCTACCTTTGCAAATAACTTGGGGTCTCTTTGACAATCCTTGTATTTACCCTCACCCAAAGTCCTCTGAAGCCGCCAAAGGGCAGATAGGAGTGTTTTATAAAAACTTACAATTTAAAATAAATATGGTGAATTCCTCATTGTCTGACTCTCCTGCTACACATATGAATTGTTCCTTTCACATCAGTGACCTGGCAGAGATCTAAAGGAGGTTCATTCTTATGTGGTCCCTTCAACTTTGCCAGTACCATGTCCCCTTCGCACAGATGAGGGCTGGCTGGTCTTCTCCTATCCGTGTATTCCTTCATGCATTTCTACTTCCTGGTAGCCACATATTTCACCATACAAAGCATGTTTGAAGTCTGCATGTTTGTATTTTTGTTTCAAAGAGCAGCTCTCTGGGAGTCTTCCCACTGGTGTCGTGTGGTTTGTTGTAATAATTCCTCAGGGTTTGACACACAACTTTGTAAACAGAGTCTGTGGTCAATTTGGATATCTACATATTTGTTTGAGAGCTGCCACAAAGCGTTCACCTCTCTTTTTGGCCACAGGGGGTGATTTTCTGGCAGTGGAAAATCAGGGAGGAACTAAAGTCTCTGAAGTCCATAGCCTTAAACTGATGGACGTTATCTGACTTGACAATATTGTGAATTCTGTATGGTGAGAATAAGTTGCTCAGTGCTTTCTTCCATGGTAACCATTAGATATTGGCCTGAGTGAATGAATAAATGGGATATATTGCTACATTCTGATGGGTACTTCTAACTGCAGATTCCTCCCGTTTAGAATAGCTCAAATGCCAGATTACATCTGGAGAATTCGCCCAGTCATGTCTCCAATGCGCCACTAATGGCTCTGTTTGTGTTCCTGGCAATGTTTAAGCTTCCCAGCGAAGTGGAGCGAAGCCACATATAAGTGCCACCTATGTGCTCTGACATCAGTTCCTTTCTTTCCCGCTTCCTTTGGTGCAGACCTGGAGCTCTGCTCCCAACTTTGTCGGTGTTCCGATGACTCCTGAAAAAACAAATTGGTGTGCTATGGAAGATGTCTTTCCCAAAAATGGCAGACTTAAACCCATGCCCTAACTGCGGGAAGCAAATGTCGATCAAATAGCATAACAAAGTGTGTCTCTGGTGACTAGGATCTGTTCACAAAATATGCCCTCATGCATCCGGAGGCGATCAGGGAGCAGGAAACAAAGTTCTACATTGCAGATCCTAAGTGGAGGTCACCTTGAAGCAGCAGTCCTTTTTCTTGCTTATGGGTCGCTCTCACTCTCAATCACAGAGTTAGTTCTGTGCAAGGTTTCAGTCCTGCTCGAAGTCTTTAGCTAAATCAAAGCCCCAACACACAGTAAGCTAAGCAGAATTCGACCCCTTTTAGCCACTCGAAATCAGGCAAGAAGCCGCAAGAACAACAATTAAGGGTCCCTCTTTGGCTAGACAGCAGAAGAGGTTAAGGCCTTTATGTAGCAGTAAGCCATGCTGCAGACTTTCAAGACAATATTGGTTCCCTCTGGAGCACCTTCATTCCCCATGGCACCTGAGGGACTCCATTGAGACTTTCACCAGCAGGCCCTCCCCAGTACTGACTGCCCTCTCAGAACCTATGTCCAGGCTCATACAGATGCATCATGCAGGTCCAGACCTCTGGTCCCAACGTACATGCCAGGCCCCCCTCCTTTGTGTTGCCACATCCAACTTCAACGGCGTCTGTGCCAGAACTGATGTCCAACCTGAGCGGACGTCTGCCCACACCAGGCCTATGAAATTAAATTACCAAGAGACAACTAGTAGTGATTGAATTGACTCTCAACTTCTAATACGCTGGCATTATTACCAGATACTGAAGGCCCTTTTTGGCTTCGACTCTGACACGGTATAGAGGGATCTATAGAATGCAAGCGAGTTAGACACCTCTCCAGAAAGTGAACTGGACTCGCTACCTGGTCCACCAATGGAAGAAAGCTCCACTTTCGCAGTGGTAGTATGCAGGGAAGCAGAGGTGGCAGACTTGCATCTGCCTACTGTTGAAACTAAATCTAATTTACTAACGGAAATAAATACTCCATCTAGGGTAGTTTCCTGAGAGCCTCCTTTGCCCTTTAATCAGGCACTCATGGATGCCCTCTTGGGGCATGGGATCCAAAACATGCACAACCCCCTCGAGTATGTAAACATGTCTGGCTAGACAACACTGACGGGCCCCTGGTGACCCTGATTTCCTAACCAGAAACTCTACACCAGAAAGCCATGTAGTACGGGCATCAAAAAGCAAACTGAACCACAATACCTTTCTTTGAAATCACCCACACAGAGAATCCAAGTGTAGTGAAGCTTGTGATAAGAAATGTATTTTCTCTGCCACCCTTGCCGTAGGGTTCTTGAACATGGCGTGTCTTCTGGGCAGGCACACACATGCATTGTGGGACATGCCAAAGAGGTCTGTGGCCACCCTGTAGGGCCTCAAGGCATCACTTACCAAAATGTTTCAGTATGGTCAGATGCAGCGAAATGAGTTCTGCGAGCTAGCCTTGATACCACCGATCACAGAGGCAGCAATGTTGGCACCAGCGTAATGCTTAGGCAGCATGCTTGGATGTGAGCATCTGAATTCTCTGGTGACATCCAGGCTTCCGTCGTGGACCTGCTCTTTGAGAGCTAGACTCTTAGGGTAGAAGGCTGATGCAGCACCAGAGTGATTTATAGATAGTCCTGCCACAGCATGATCCTTGGGATTATTGTTGTCAGCCCACCAATTGCACCAACATTATAGAAAGTTTAGGGGCTACTCAAGAGGCTCAGCATACCAACAACACCAACCTTCGCAGCAGGTGCAGCGACAAACCCAGACTATTCGTGCCAGAGAATGTGCGGTGGTCTAAACCACTCACATAAGCAGGGCCATCAGTCTTCTACTTTCCTCTCCCCTGCTGTTTTGATTTGCCCTCAGGCCTACAGCTAGTCATTAAGGAGCAGAATCCACTATTAATTCTCTGGCTGGAAATCAATATATCAACCAGGCCTCAATTTTAATGCAGGGAATCAACCTCCTTCTGGTGAGGGGTATCATAGAATGAGTGCAAGACTCCAAGTGAGGTATGCTTCTCTTGCTACTGCCTCATGCCAAAGAAGAGTGTGGGCCTCGTGCCTATTTTTTGACTCTCGCCATTGAACATCTTCTTGAGAAAGGACAAGTTCAAAATACTTACTCTTGTGCAAATTCTCTGTTCTCTGAATCCTGGAGACTGCATTGTGGCCATAGATTTGCAGGACCCTGATTTTCATATACCCATTATGTAGTTCAACAGATGCTACCTGCAGTTCACCGAGGGATTGGAACACTCCAGTTTGCCTTGTTGCCTTTCAGCCTCACCTCAGTCCCTCTTGTGTTCACAAAAGTGATGGTATTGGCACCAGTTCATCTTCAAAGATCGGGCATGCATGTATGCCCTTGCCTCAACAACTGGCTGCTTAAGGTGGGTTTGTCACATACATTCATAGATCATCTCCGAACAATGGCTACCCTCTTAACTTCCCCCAGATTCTCTGTCAGTGAGCTGGTGTCCTGCTTGAATCCCATGCAGAGGATTCCCTTCATAGGGGCCATCCCTGACAAGGTGGCCTTTCCACCACTGCACCATGTTTGGGACATTGAGGATATCTGTCATGTTCGTACGTACGGGGGAGTGCGTGCTATCGGTTGCCTGTCTAGTCTATTGTGCTCTCCCCCATACGTGCAGTACCGCGGGTCACCACCTGATCACTTCCGGGTGACACCACGTAAAACCCCACTATGCACGGCGCCTGGTGCTTCTGATTAAGACGCTACGTGCTTGGAGTCGGAACCCGTTTCCCTGTCGGCACTCTCTGCACGAACCCTTCCTTGCCTCGCTCTCTACGGAGGCTTCTTCACTGTTTGCCCCCTGGATGCACACGAACGCGTCGCAGCACCTCACGCAGTCTCCAGATCCTGTCAGCGCAGGAGCGCTGCTACTCCTAAAAGAGAGACGGGAGTTCTCTCCCTTTTTCCTGTAGCATCCCGGTGAGCGCTGGAGCGCGTCACTGCCTTTGCCAGCATCCCGGTGAGCGCTGGAGCGCGTCACCGCCCTTGCCAGCATCCCGGTGAGCGCTGGAGCGCGTCACCACCCCTCACATTGCCAGCATCCCGGTGAGCGCAGGAGCGCGTCACCACCCTTGCCAGCATCCTGGTGAGCGCAGGAGCGCGCCACCACCCTTGCCCCGTGCCAGCATCCCGGTGAGCGCAGGAGCGCGCCACCACCCTTGCCCCTTGCCAGCATCCCGGTGAGCGCAGGAGCGCGTCACCACCCTTGCCCCTTGCCAGCATCCCGGTGAGCGCAGGAGCGCGTCACCACCCTCGCCCCCTTCTTCCTCCACACGACGCAGGAGCGCCTTGCCGCTATTACCCTATAGCAGCAGCACAGGAGTGCTTCATACTGTGACTACTGTTCCTGGGAATCCTCTACCCCCCTGTTTCCGTGGTGCTCAGCGCAGGTGCGCCTTCTGTCCATTTCAAGACCCTGGGTTGCTGACGCACCTACCGGAGATTCGTTGCTAAAGACGCTTCATTTCAGGTGACTATTGTAACTCTCCCTACCATTCCCCAGTCGAGTGTGTGTGTGTGTGTATGCTGGTTGACGCAGTAGTGACTGCTTGTTGGTTGTCATTCCAGGCTGACGGTCCAGAAAGGCAACAATCCCATCGGGTATCAGTCTTCACCTCAGCACACCATACGGTACACCACCCCTTGAGGATTCCTTCCCCCAGTCTTCACCAATCCCCGGTCTGGTACTATTCAAGGTAGGACAGGGAAGCAGGTGGGAGACGGTGGAGGTTGTTCATATCATCCCCCGCGAGACTACTCTACAGGCAGAAGTTAAGGCTTGTGGGGTCCCTGACAGAATCAGAAGCCTAAGCCGATCGTCTCGCCCGGGTGACATGAACAACCAGGACATTACCCTGCAGGACATAGCTGCTATGTTGACCTGCATACAAGCCGAAAACCAGAGCTTGCGGCAGGATGTCAATGCCTTACAGGGTCAGTTGGCCTCCGGTCAGACACCCACGGTTAGACCCAAGCAGACAGGTGTGTTACAACCACCCACGTTCAACCCTTGGGGGTCCTCGCCCTCGGCACAGGGCCCTATCCCTCCTATATTGGTGGTGGCTTCTCATCCAGTCCAGCTGGCAGCCCCGGAACACTTTTACGGGGACAGTTCTAAATACAGCATATTCCTCAACCAGTGCCAGCTACACTTCATGGCTCGTGCTCCCGCCTTCCCTGATGATGCATCGAAGGTCGCGTTCATCCTTTCGTATCTGGGTGGAGACGCAGCGCAATGGTCCATAGCGTTGGTGGAAAACGACGACCCCATGTTGTATAATTTACCTGTGTTCAAAGAAACCCTGCGTAGAATGTTTGCCCGACACACGCTTGTGCAGGCAGCCGACAACGCACTCCTCAACCTCAAACAAGGCAAAACAGACCTCTTACATTACATCACCACGTTCAACAGATTGGTCATATAAGCCAAATGGCCTGAGACCAAGATGGTGTCTGTGTTCTACCGAGGACTACGTGAGGAACTGAAGGACCTTATATCTCAAATATCGACTGTTAAAATGAACTTCAGAATGCAGGAACGCAAAATAGAAAAAACCAAAGGGATCGATGCCAGATATCCAGTATTCCGGGAGAAACCCAGATCCGAGGGTCTTAGGATACCGGACACCCCGGAGCCCATGCAAATAGGCGGCATACGTGGACCCCTGTCTAAGGCCGAAAAAGAAAAACGACGTCGCCAAAACCAGTGTCTGTATTGCGGCAAAAGCGGCCATTTCGTCAAGGAGTGCCCTGTGAAGCCGAGTAAACCAATGACAAAAAAAAACAGCGCCCTTCCCGTCTCTTGTAGCGAGTGGTCGGAAAACGACATAACTCAGTAGAAGGAAAGGTCGGTCTACTGGGTTGTTCATCTGATAAGACCTCCTCATTGGCCCCACACGAACACAACCAACATGTGGGTATCACAGTAACATTACAATCCCGAAAAGGCCAATCATGGAACGTAGAGGCTCTCATCGATTCAGGAGCTACAGGAAATTTCATCGACACCCAATACATGGAAGACCTCGGGATTCCTGCGATAACCAAGGACAGGCCAGAAACGGTGAAAGCAGTGGATGGCACAGACTTGACCTCTGGACTGATCCGGTACCAGACGGATGTCATGACGATGACATGTGGGATAGAACATAAGGAGTCCTTCGCCTTCGATGTTATAGACGCACCCCAGTTCAAACTGATTCTGGGTCTCCCCTGGCTTGTGACCGATAATCCCCTCATCGATTGGGCAACCAGACGAATGACCCTTGATTCGCCATATTGTAGTCTCACCTGCTACCCAAGACATGGGAACACCAACGCACGAGTCATGCAAACCCACACCCTTCCTCTCACGGGAATGGGTGTTATCACACAAGGAACAGTACCAGAAGCGTACGCTGATTTGTCATCGGTGTTCGATGAACAAAAAGCCAACATGCTTCCTCCCCATCGCAGTTTCGACTGCAGGATAGACCTATTGCCGGGATCCAAGCTGCCTTGTTGTCGTGTGTATTCCCTCACTGAAAAGGAAAGCACCCATCTGCGCAACTATCTGGACGAATACCTGAAAAACGGCTTCATACGCCATTCCAAGTCACCCGTTTCTTCAGCACTCTTCTTCGTAGCAAAGAAGGGAGGGGATCTGCGAACCTGCATCGATTATAGAGCCATAAACAACATCACTATCAAAAACCGATACCCCTTGCCTTTAATCTCCAACCTACTGGATCAAGTGAAGAACGCTACAATCTATACCAAACTGGATCTCCGTGGGGCCTATCATCTGGTAAGAGTCCAAAAGGGGGATGAATGGAAGACAGTGTTCCGGACCCGATACGGCCTTTTCAAATATCAGGTCAGGCCCTTTGGGCTCTGTAACACTCCTGCTGCCTTCCAATACTTCATCGACGAGGTACTGCGAGAACATATCGATCAGTATTGCGCGGTATATATCGATGATATATTGATCTATTCCCCGAGTGTTCCAGACCACATCCAACACGTCCGTAGCATCCTCAAGAAGTTACTGCAACACGGCCTGTACGTCAAGCTGGAAAAAAGCGTGTTTCACACTACTGAGGTGGAATTCTTGGGACACATCTTGACCCCAGCAGGAATCAGAATGGATGCAAGAAAGGTCGAGTCCGTGTTGCAATGGCCTTCCCCGGGTTCCCTGAAACAGGTCCAACAATTCCTAGGTTTCGCCAACTATTATCGTCGCTTCATTCTGGGGTTCTCTGACATCATCACTCCCATCACACGATTGCTGCACAAGGAATCAAGTTCGCATGGAACCCTGAAGCTGAGAAGGCTTTTCTCGATCTGAAAACCAGATTCACTAGTGCACCCATCCTGATACACCCCAATCCGGAACACCCATTCGTTTTCGAAGCCGATGCTTCACAGGACGCTCTGGGGGAGTACTATCCCAAAGGGATACCACATCGGGTCTCCTACACCCTGTAGCCTACTATTCCTGAAAGCTTCAACCCGCGGAACGGAACTACACGGTATCCGATCAAGAACTGCTAGCCATTAAGGCAGCCTTCGAAGAGTGGCGTCATTATCTGAAGGACGCCAGACACCCCGTCACCATCTACACGGACCATCGAAACCTTCAATTCCTCCGCTCTGCCAGGGCTCTCACTGCCCGTCAATTACGATGGACGCTGTTCTTCAATGAATACGACTTCATGATCACATACCGTCCTGGTAAAGAAAACGCTAAAGCAGATGCCCTGTCAAGACTCGGGGAAACCTATGAAGGAGGAGACAAACCGACACCATCTCCCATTCTACCGGGACAGTGTTTTCAGGGAGTGATCCTTTCCTCCTCCTTCTTGTCCCAGTTGCAAGACGACCTCAAAGCAAAGAAACCAGAAGAATGGATCGGAGATCTGTCGGGAATCACTACTAGTGGTGGGTTCCTCTATAAAGACGACAACTACTTTCTACCGTTGCCACACCATCAACAAAAAGCGCTGTACATGTGCCATGACCATGTGCTGTCCTTGCACCCTGGGTATCACAAGACCCTTGATTTCTTACGTAGACACTTCTGGTGGCCAGCCATGCAGGATGACGTTCGCAACTATATAGCCCACTGCTCAACCTGCGCGCAAGGAAAAACCCAACACCGACCCACTGTGGGTTTGCTACACCCTATCCCTGTACCCCCATACCCGTGGCACACGGTGTCCATGGATTTCATCGTGGAATTGCCCCGAACCAGGACCGGATATACCACCATACTCACCATTGTGGACCACCTAACCAAAATGGCGCATTTCGTACCGTTGCAGAAAGTGCCTTCTGCTGTGGAACTAGCCGTAGTCTTCATGACCAACGTAGTCCGTCTGCACGGAATTCCTTCCGTACTGATCACCGACAGAGGCTCTCAGTTCGTATCTCGTTTCTGGGGAGCGGTATGCGACACCATAGGGACGGAAGTACGTCTTTCCTCCGCCTACCACCCCCAAACCGACGGCCAGGCAGAGAGAACCAACCAAACCATGGAGCAATACCTTCGTTGCTTACTCATAGCGGTCGAAAACGAATGGTCAGAGGTCCTGTGGATGGCGGAGTATGCCTATAATAACAACAAACACGCTTCCATAGGAATGTCGCCCTTTTACTGTCTTCAGGGTCGACATCCACGCACCACGCCCTGGGAAGAACCACAAACCAGTCCTCTACCCACCATCCAAGCTTATCACACCCTGCTATGTGACCTGTGGCAACAGGTGCGATTCCAGCTGGCCAAAGCCAAAGAAACCTACAAACACCATGCAGACACACACAGACAGGCTGAACCAGAGTACAAAACGGGAGATAGGGTTTGGGTCTCCATGAAGAACCTCAATGTGCATGGCCCCAAGAAATTGCTACCACGTTTCATAGGTCCCTACCGCATAGCCAAGGTCATCAACAAGGTGGCCATGAAACTCTCCTTGCCCCCTCACATGAGAATGCACCCTGTCTTCCACGTGTCTCTGCTGAAGCAGGCTCATTCCGATGGCCTGGCCTCTGTGCCTCCGCCACCTGTACTCAGGGATGACCACGAGGAATACGAGGTGCGTGCTGTGCTAGATTCCCGTAGGACCAGGGGGAAGCTCTATTACCTTATCGACTGGAAAGGGTATGGTCCTGAAGAAAGGTCCTGGGAGCCCCTATACAATGTCCGTCACGCCCCTCAGCTAGTACGTGCTTCCCACGCTCGCCACCCCCTGAAACCGCGTCCTGCCACCCCCGTGTAGGGGAGAGGGGTCTGTCTTTGTGGGGGGTGCTGTCATGTTCGTACGTACGGGGGAGTGCGTGCTATCGGTTGCCTGTCTAGTCTATTGTGCTCTCCCCCATACGTGCAGTACCGCGGGTCACCACCTGATCACTTCCGGGTGACACCACGTAAAACCCCACTATGCACGGCGCCTAGTACTTCTGATTAAGACGCTACGTGCTTGGAGTCGGAACCCGTTTCCCTGTCGGCACTCTGGGCACGAACCCTTCCTTGCCTCGCTCTCTACGGAGGCTTCTTCACTGTTTGCCCCCTGCACGCACACGAACGCGTCGCAGCACCTCACGCAGTCTTCAGATCCTGTCAGCGCAGGAGCGCTGCTACTCCTAAAAGAGAGACGGGAGTTCTCTCCCTTTTTCCTGTAGCATCCCGGTGAGCGCTGGAGCGCGTCACCGCCCTTGCCAGCATCCTGGTGAGCGCTGGAGCGCGTCACCGCCCTTGCCCCTTGCTAGCATCCTGGTGAGCGCAGGAGCGCGCCACCACCCTTGCCCCTTGCCAGCATCCCGGTGAGCGCAGGAGCGCGCCACCACCCTTGCCAGCATCCCGGTGAGCGCAGGAGCGCGTCACCACCCTTGCCCCTTGCCAGCATCCCGGTGAGCGCAGGAGCGCGTCACCACCCTTGCCCCCTTCTTCCTCCACACGACGCAGGAGCGCCTTGCCGTTATTACCCTATAGCAGCAGCACAGGAGTGCTTCATACTGTGACTACTGTTCCTGGGAATCCTCTACCCCCCTGTTTCCGTGGTGCTCAGCGCAGGTGCGCCTTCTGTCCATTTCAAGACCCTGGGTTGCTGACGCACCTACCGGAGATTCGTTGCTAAAGACGCTTCATTTCAGGTGACTATTGTAACTCTCCCTACCATTCCCCAGTCGAGTGCGTGTGTGTGTGTGTGTATGCTGGTTGACGCAGTAGTGACTGCTTGTTGGTTGTCATTCCAGGCTGACGGTCCAGAAAGGCAACAATCCCATCGGGTATCAGTCTTCACCTCAGCACACCATACGGTACACCACCCCTTGAGGATTCCTTCCCCCAGTCTTCACCAATCCACGGTCTGGTACTATTCAAGGTAGGACAGGGAAGCAGGTGGGAGACGGTGGAGGTTGTTCATATCATCCCCGCGAGACTACTCTACAGGCAGAAGGTAAGGCTTGTGGGGTCCCTGACAATATCATTCAGATGTTTCGGGCGCAATACTCGGTGTAGGTGAGGATGATTTTAAGGCTTCTTGCACTCCTGGCTTCATGTATCCTCCTCATTCTGTGCACCAGATGACACATGCTGGCCCTTTCAAAGGGATAAGAATTAGGGTAACCTGGATGACTCAAGCCAGAGATTACAGGAGACAGCTTCAGGATCTGCATTGGTGGCAGACAGATGCCAGCCTGACGAATGGCAGGCGACTCTTTCTTCCCCACCCAGATTTGATTTTTATGACAGATGCATCACTGCAGGTTTAGCGGGGCCATCTGGAGAAGGTGGAGATCAGAGGCCTCTGGTCTCCGGTAGAGCACTAGTTCCTTATAAGTCTGTTGGTGCAATCTGGTGGTGCTAAAAGTCCTCCATCAGGGGGAGGCTGGTGCAGGTCCTCACAGACAACATGACCGCCATATGGTGGTGCAACAAACAGAGCAAAGTTGGGTACTGGATCCTGTGCCAAGAGACCTTGCACCTTTTGAGGATGCTGGATCAACAGCAGATGTTCTTGGTGACCAATCACTTGGCGGGGTCCCTGAATGCCAGTGCAGATATTCTGAGCCTTCCTCAGCTGGTGGACCAAAAGTGGCGTCTACATCACGGGATGGTATAGAGCATCTTCGACTAGTGAGGTATTCCCGGTTAGATCTGTTCACCACTGTCAAGAAAGTGCAGCATAAAAGCTACAGTGCACTGGAGTTTCTTCCAAGAAAGTCAATGGGAGAGGTATTCCGGCATAGGTCTCCTGCATGTGTTCCCTCCCCTGCCTCAAGTTCTAATGAAAGTCAGGACAGATTAGGCCCAAGTCTTTTTAATATCTCTGCAATTGGCCAGGAGTGTGTGGTTTCCAGAGATCTTTGGCCTGGACATTTGCCCTCTGATCCATCTCCCTCCCTCGGTGGACCTCCTGCAACAGGGTCCTGCACTCCCAATCACCACAGCCTACACCTTCATGCATAGTGATTGAGCATCGATAACTGACATCTTTTTAATTGCACCCGCACAAACTTGCATGTTTCCTCCAAAACCCTTTGTTATGCCACAATGGGTCATCAATTTGGTCCTCACTTTCCTTATGTGAACACTATTTCAACCTATGCATAGTTGCTTCTTGTGACTTCTAACAATAAAAACATTCTTTCTCATTGTGATCACTTTTGTGCATGTGTTAGTGAATGTGCAAGCATTGCCGGGGCAGCCTCTACACCACTTTATTTCCAGACAAACTGGTGCTTAAGATTCGGATTGCCTTCTTGCCAAAGGTGGCATTACCCTTTCACGTCAGACAATCGATTACCCTGCCGGAATCTTTTGCTGTGCAACACCCGTCAAAAGAGGAGAAGCGTCTTCATCAGCTGGTCTCTAAAAGATCCTTGAGCGTTTATATTGATTGAGGCATCACCAAGCGGACAACCAACTCTTTGTACATTTTGTTGGGCCCACCAAAGGTAAAGCGGTGCAGAAAAGGACACTGTTGAGGTGGATCAACCTGTGCCTAAAGTTGTGTTAAGCATTGGACAGGAAAGTACACCCTGACGTTCTGCAGGCTCATTCCAACAAGACCATGGCTGCAACAATGGCCCTGGCAAAGGGAGTACCTGTCCTGGACATTTGCAAACTGCAATGTGGGCATCGGTGCATACGTTCACCAAGCACTACTGCCTTTATAAAAGATAATTTTTATTAGCATGTTACATTAAAATTCATAACAATTAGATGCATGACATATAAGAAAGAGTATGTGGGTAGTTGTCTTAAAGGTAAATGTCACATCTGTTAGATGTACAATTGACAATTTATTGACAAAGGGGACATGTTTCCAGCTAAGATATGAACAACAATCTCAAGAAGTTTGACATTTTGGATTCTTTTAAACAACTTAACATGATGGCTGGAGAGCTTTTGGAGATCAAACTTGATATGTGGAATATTCACTGGTAGTGTGATCTTCAAGCAACAAAACACAATCAAGCTGGATAGGCTGGGTGGCCCCAAGTGGGCTGTAGGCACCCTCGTATGAGCAGTTAATAGTCGCTCGAGGTCCTGATGAAATGTCACGATCTTCAAGACAATATAGGGCATGAAACATGTCGACCACTATTCTCACTTAATGCTTGATGGGATTATTAGAATCACCACATACAAGCAGCAAAAGTTTTTAAGCATGACATGGAACCTGCTAATTAAAGTTAGTTCAGCTGGTTTCCCATAGTTATTTTTAACTCGCACTTATCTCACATACTACTCTCATTTGTACATACACCACACTCCCCACACACACCCGCTTCATCTACGGCCAGACTTTCAGGATAAAAGAACTCTGGCAAAGAGCCCCCCTGCGGCCCGTTGGGCATTGCAGCGCCGGCCCAACGAGGAGCTGCCCTATGATGAAGCATAACACTCTTCGGGATGTGCGAGGGCCCTTGCTCCTTATAGAAGCTATTCCACCCCTTCGTCCTTTTCTTCTCTTTCCTTAGGAACAGCACACCCTATTACTCACGATGCTACGAAGTGTCCAGATTTTCTAGTTCTGCAGTGTGTGGGGGCAAGGCGGTTAGAGCAATCAGCCACACTCGGCTCTGCTTTCATCGTGTACTGACATCTTGCAAATTTGTTTGGATTGATTGTACTACAACCTAATCTTTGGATTGGTTTGGCAGAGTGCTGCTGGATGCAAACAGTTGATTAGTAAAATGGCTCACCCATCTGTATAGCTACATTCAGACCTTTGTTTCCTTTTGCTGTCTTTCCTGCATCTTCCCTACTTAAGGCCCAGCGTTGTATATCTCTGATCATAATGCAGTGGCGATGGAAGAACATGTATCATGTAGTCCTAGATGTCAGTATTCCTCGTCTGTGTGGTATGTAACTGCCTTATATTTTCTAAACCAACATAGGGTGGACCAATATATATATATATACATACATACACATACCTCTTTCAGCAAGTGACTGCCTCTGGTTGTTTCTGTGGGGAAAGTTTCCCTAGCAGACTATACATTCTAATTTAGGAGCCTTCCCAATCCCAATAAGGGGTATGTCTTAGAGCCCATCGTGGTATAGACGGTGGGACCACTGAAAACGTCTGTCACTCAGCTGGAATATCAAAAGACTCTTGCTCCAGGCAAGATGGCAGAAATAAAGGACACCAAAGAAAACAATCTTCAAGTGGAAGTTGCTGGCATGAGGATAGACTTAAAAGACTTGAATATCGGACCAAGAAGCGCTAAATCTAGGATTAGCGCATAGTAAACACCTCCAAAAAACGAACAAGCTGGTCATGGGTCTCAAACGTGAAATTAACAACTTGGAATATCACAATAGGAGGAGTACAACCCCATGGTGCACAACACTCTTACGCTGGGCCCAAGCAGAGAGTAGGGTCTTGCATATGGAGGAAAGTAAAGACTTACGAACTCATCCAATATCTGACTGCTGGATCGCTTGTGGGCTGACTTAGAGGAGAGACCCAGGGATGATACCCTCCCTCTGTAGCCCACAACATGCCCACTTGAGGCAATGGGTCAGTTTTTCCGTGCTCGCTCCTACACCCTGAGCGTAGCCCCAGAGGGTACCCACTTACCTCAGCTCCTCCCAGGCCGGAGACACCTTAGGGCACAATACCCCTCATCCCTTCATGCACACCTAATTTTATTGACCACCACAGACCCCGCCCTGTTTTATCTTTGGGAGCTATTTGCAGATTCCCCTGGCCTTGACCGAAGTTAACTCACTAGTTTTGTTTTTACTCGCTCATTGGATTGAAAAATTAACAACAAGACCAGCCTGTCCTCACTGGGCCCTTCACTCATTGATCACATTCTTAATACAGACCATGCCCGAGTCCTTCACCTTCAGGAGGGCGTAGCAAACGCTTCCATCTTTGCATCCATTGCCACTCCTCGACTTGCGTTTCTACCCTGCCTTCCTGTTTCTACTTTGATACGAAGCAAGTCGTTCTAACACTGACTAACAAATTATTATATTATTGTTTAAATGCTTTATGTAATGGCAACAGATTGTGGAGCAATGCTTGGTCTATTGTTTCAAAATGCCAATAAAATATTTTCACAATAGAAGGAGTGATCTCTGCATTTTTGGCCTCACGGAGGGGGTCGAAGATTCTACATCTTTGGTCATGGCATTTCTGGAGAAATGGATTCTCATGAAATTGAACATTTCCTTTCTCAGAGTGCTCGAGGCAGAATGCGCTCATCGCGTGCCAGGCTGCATTCCCAAAAATGCTTACTCCCCTAGATCATTATTATTCAAACCCTGAAGGCATCAACATTCAGAGATTATCCTCGCTCACATGAGGAAAAATAAAGCTTTGTTATGGGATGGGACCAAAACCTCTATCTCACAAGATACTATAACCTGCATGAAAGGTTTTTCTTGCTTTGCTTAAAAAGTTGTCTGAATTTTCCATTCCTTTGTGGGCCCTTCTAAGTTCCTAATTGTATTTAAGGGCCAGTCAATGGTGTTTCTGGGCCATCTTGAATCATTCATTGATAACAAATCTGAGTCTGAAATGGTCACCTGAACCCCAAAAGGGGGTCTTGTATGTTGGATTGTCTGATCTCTATCAATAGGCCAACCCCTGTTTACACCACTTTGTGAATACCTTTTGCTTTACTTGATTCCTAATAGTCATCTGCTCTCGTATCCTGTAATAGATGGTCACTGAGTTAATTTACTGAAATATGTTTACAATTTTGACATTTACGCTTATGTCACCTGTTTAGACAAACTACACTCTGGTCTTAGGATTCAAGCTGAACTGAGTGAGAGTGACCTCACCGACCTCACTTATATATCACATATCTCACTGAATTACACACTTATATGCTAAACTTGGAAGGGATATATGATATGTTTATCTCTCTCTGGTTCTGTTAAACCACATATATTATGATCCATTAATGCAATATATTTCGTTAGTTGACTGATGTTTATTTACTAAGCTGTTTTACTCTTTTGATGGCATTTTACTCTGCTGACTTACTTTGACAAGACATGTAGAGTTTATCTGTTTGTTTTTGCAGGATATACAGGACTTGTTATATTAGTTTGCATTGCTCTTTGTAGAGCTGTACACCAAATCTGATAGACAAGCAATTAACTGTTACAATCAATAGGTTATTTGCGTCAACTTTCTGCAGTATACTCTGAGGCAGCAGTTTCGATAATGTTACTGATCATGTTATTCCTTACATTTAGTTCATGTATTTCACTGTCAAAGGTAGTTGATTTCCTCAAAGAAGTTGGAGGGACTCCTGTCTCTCTCTTGCCTGGGATGCCACCATTCTCCTGGTACTTCATCTCTGTCTCTTCAAGACTTTCCTTGATGGGCTGTGCACGGTTGAGGGTTGGGAAGGGCTTTGGTTGAGTGTAGGGTTTATGTTGTGGGTCTGTGGGTCTTTTGTTATGTTGCATCTTTTTTCGCCTTGTGACCTAAGGTCTCTCTCTCTCTCTCTCTCTCTCTCTCTCTCTCTCTCTCTCTCTCTCTCTCTCTTTCTCTCTGGTGTTCTTCTCTGGGCCTTGCCTTGGCCTCTCCCCCTTTCTTGTCCCCCCCTCCTATTGTATTTCCCCCACTGTTTGTCAGCTTGCCTGTCCACTAGCTAATATGGAGCCGCTTGTATCTCATGCACTTAATTGACCAACACAATACTACGGTCACCATATCACACTTCGATCCTATGCCTTCTATTAATGTAATCTCCTTAAATACTAAAGACCTGTCAAAAGATTCAAAATTGGCCAATACTGTAATAAATTGAAAGACCACATAGTTTTTTTGCAGGATATAAAAATCACGTACAGAGAAGCTCTGTTAATGAAGTCGACTTGGGTGGAGAACGTTGCTTGCTCAAGGGCGCAAACCAAAAACAATGGGGTCATTACGCTAATATCTAAGATTTCTGGCATGTCAATCAATAACTTCAGAACAAGATAACAAGGGTCACTGGCTCTTATCAAGATTGATAAAGGATGGAAGCGAACTCTATGCCTTAAACATCTATGCCCCAAATAGTGATAGACCACAATTCTCGAGCACCATAAACTTGAAACTAGCTCTCCTTCCACAAAATGCTTCCATCATTTGGGGGGGTTAATCTCCCATGGGACCCAATTCTTGACTGACTCCAAAGCTAAATTTAGACCACGAGAGCACATAAAGCCTTGCTCAACCTATGCACAAACCACAAATTCAATGATGTATGGAGACTTCTTAAACCAGATGTACATGACTTTACCTTCTTTTCTCCACCACATCTTAGTTACTCACGCAATGACTATTTGCTAGTCAATACCTCTCTCCTACAAGAGTTTGCGAGGCTTCAATTGAAACAATAATTATATCTGATCGTGCACTTGTAACCATAACTCTCTAAAATTATATATTTTCAGCAATGCAAGAAAGCAAGGACGGAGGTGTTGGAGACCATAGAATGTACTTTGACTGAATAAGGGATATCATTGATTAAAGATTTATACTCCTCATCCAGTCCCTTGTCATTCTCAGATCTCCAGCACACCAAAAATGTATCTAACCTTGGCTTCCACTCCTTTTTAAAACTAAAAATGAAAATATCTAATGTGTGCATACTAGACAACCCAGAAATAGGCTCGTTACTTTTGAAATGTCTAGCTGCTGGCCGAACCGCCTCCAAAATCTACAAGTTCCTAAAAGACACTCCTACCACTTATAAACTTTTATCCCTGATCCCACCTAAATGGAATAAACAGTCTGAGAATGTAAATAGGGATCCCCCGATGAGGATTCTTGGATTAGTATACTTTCTACAGTCGTACACCTCAAAATCACACCCTCTCTTGCGCAATATATACATTTTACGATTCACCTCGCGTAATGGTCCCCAAGGAGATTCGCTAAGGTCAACTTAGTTGCCTCAGATATATGCTGGAACTGTAAAGAAGAACCTGGAGAGTTTGAATCTATGTTTTTCAGCTGCAATTTATTACAGCCCTATTGGATGAAAATTGCAGAGCGTCTCTCAGTTGTGTTGTAACAGCCTATCAGCATAGATCTTTCCCACAGTATTACCTGGGCCACTGGACTCCACACTACCCCACTCTATTAATCATGGCTAACATGCAGTCCTGAATCTGCTGCTAACCGTTGCAGTTAAGCATATTTTAATTAACTGGAAATCTGCCAACCATATTTCCTTGCACACAAGATGGGCCTGGGTTACTTACATCCACAGTGCACATAACTCACAAGGCTGCAAAGTAGTCCCTCATAGATCAACAAAAAATATTTGAGGCTCTTTAGACAGATTTATGGCGGAGATTTCTAACCTATAATTTGCTTGACTCTATAAGGTTTTTTTAATAGAAGAATGTGTATGCCGTTCTGTAATGTGCGTAGGTTCACAGGCTAGACAATTCCTCCTCGACATCTCCCCCGCATTACCCTCCACTCCTTTCTTCTCTACTGTTCCCCCTTACTTCTCTTATCACCTTCTTTTTTTTTTTTAAAACACACTATTGATTTTTTATTTTGTCGAGCCTTCTGCAATCTTGAATACAGTTGGTACATAGTTGGATTAGAAAAGCGTTTTGTCATAAGTAGTTGAATACCAACAAGTTACAGCTAGTATGTGGTTGTTCTCTTGCATAATTTAACAATTTGGTCAGACTTAGTTGTCGTTCCATTAGTGCTGGCTTAATATATCTAGAAATAATTTCAAAGTGATAACTGAGCAATCCCCCCACCCTCTGTTCTGGCTCACCCCCCGTTTGTGGTATTGATGTGTGGTTCTACCGCGGTTGCCTTGATACATCATGTAGGGGCCCGCATTTAGTATGGTATGGTATTGTGCGTCAAACTTAAACCTAGATGGGACCGTACCGTGCAGTGTCAGGCGTAGGGGCCTCTCTTATGTGTCGTGTGTTGTGGGGAAGGGAGT
The DNA here is from genome assembly GCA_963921515.1 of Calotriton arnoldi. Classification (NCBI taxonomy): domain Eukaryota; kingdom Metazoa; phylum Chordata; class Amphibia; order Caudata; family Salamandridae; genus Calotriton; species Calotriton arnoldi. Next base: position 543,614 of record CAWUFW010000565.1, on the reverse strand, counting down.
GGGTTCAGTGGCTTTGAATGCTTCAAGTATGAGGTCCCAATCCATAGAGATCGGATTCTTCCGCAGTCCACGGCACTCCTCTCGTCTAATGACTGCACTTTCTGCTCTCCTCCAGCGAACCACTTCCCCGTGCCAAGTGTAGACCGTTGGGGGGCGGGTCGATTTCCATCGCATTGTTATGGAGCATTTTGCTATGAGGAAGGCTAGTTCAGTGAAGCAAAGCTGCACTTTCTGTGATTTAGGACGTCGATGCAGCCCTAGTATACAGCTTTCGGCTGTGTCCCATGCGGTGGGGCCTGTGGCATTTCCCATGATGTGTGTGACTTCCGACCAGAACCCTCTAAGGCATGGGTACTCACAAACTTTCTCTTGGGGGCCAAATTTACAGTGTGGTTTGTGGCCGAGGGCCGCACCTGAGGGGGTGGGTCATTGGGGGAGGGGGCGGGGCGAGAGCAAATCAAAACTGTGACCATGAGGTGGAACACAGGCCCCTGCAGCGGACGCCTTCGTCCACTGAGCCACCGGACCCGGCATACACATCTCTCTCTCTCTCTCTCTCTCTGTCTCCCTCCCTCCCTCTCTCTGTCTCCCTCCCTCCCTCTCTGTCTCCCTCTCTCTCTCTCTGTCTCCCTCCCTCCCTCTCTCTATCTCTCTCTCCCTCTCTCCCTCTCTCTCTCTCTCTGTCTCCCTCCCTCCCCCTCTCTCCCTCCCTCCCTCCCTCTCTCTGTCTCCCTCCCTCTGTCTCCCTCCGTCTGTCTCCCTCCTCCCTCTGTCTGTCTCCCTCTGTCTCTCTCTGTCTGTCTCCCTCCCTCTGTCTGTCTCCCTCTGTCTGTCTCCCGTCTGTCTCCCTCTGTCTGTCTCCCTCTGTCTCCCTCCCTCTGTCTCCCTCCCTCTCTCTGTCTCTATGTCTCCCTCCCTCTGTGTCTCCCCCTGTCTCCCCCTGTCTCCCTCTGTCTCCCTCCCTGTCTCCCTCCCTCTGTCTCCCTCTGCCTGTCACCCTCCTCCCTCTGTCTGTCTCCCTCCCTCTCTCTCTGTCTGTCTCCCTCCCTCTGTCTCTCCCTCTGTCTCCCTCTCTGTCTCCCTCTCTGTCTCCCTCTCTGTCTCCTTCTCTGTCTCCCTCTGTCTCCCTCTGTCTCACTCTCTGTCTCTGTCTCTCTCTCTGTCTCGCTCTCTGTCTCCCTCCCTCCCTCTCTCTCCCTCTGTCTCTCCCTCTGTATCCCTCTCTCTGTCTCCCTCCCTGTCTCCCTCCCTCTCTGTCTCCCTCCCTCTCTGTCTCCCTCCCTCTCTGTGTCTCCCTCCCTCTCTGTGTCTCCCTCCCTCTCTGTCTCCCTCCCTCTCTGTCTCCCTCCCTCTCGGTCTCCCTCCCTCTCTGTCTCCCTCTCTCTGTCTCCCTCTCTCTGTCTCCCTCTCTGTCTGTCTCCCTCTGTCTGTCTCCCTCTCTATCTCCCTCCCTCTCTCTCTCTGTCTCCCTCTCTCTCTCTCTGTCTCCCTCCCTCTCTCTCTGTCTCCGTCTCCCTCCCTCTCTCTCTGTCTCCGTCTCCCTCCCTGTCTCCCTCCCTGTCTCCCTCCCTCTCTCTCTCCCTCCCTGTCTCCCTCCCTGTCTCTCTCTGTGTCTCCCTCCCTGTGTCTCCCTCCCTGTGTCTCCCTCCCTGTGTCTCCCTCCCACTCTGTCTCCCTCCCTCCCACTCTGTCTCCCTCCCTCCCACTCTGTCTCCCTCCCACTCTGTCTCCCTCCCTCCCACTCTGTCTCCCTCCCACTCTGTCTCCCTCCCTCTCTGTCTCCCTCTCTCTGTCTCCCTCTCTCTGTCTCCCTCTCTCTGTCTCCCTCTCTCTGTCTCCCCCTCGCTCTCTGTCTCCCCCTCGCTCTCTGTCTCCCCCTCGCTCTCTGTCTCCCTCGCTCTCTGTCTCCCTCGCCCTCTGTCTCCCTCTCTCTCCTCTCTCTCTGTCTCCCTCCCAGGCCTGAGCTCCCTGGCCTTGGCTCAACTCTCTGACTACAGGCTGGCGGGAAGCATCACATCACAGGCTCTTAACGCACACCTCACCCGGCTCTCACTCCCTGCTGCCCTCTGTCACCCTCTGCCATCTCACCCGGCTCTCACTCCCTGCAACCCTCTGTCACCTTACCCGGCTCTCACTCCCTGCTGCCCTCCGTCACCTCACCCGGCTCTCACTCCCTACTGCCCTCTGTCACCCTCTGTCACCTTACCCGGCTCTCACTCCCTGCAACCCTCTGTCACCTTACCCGGCTCTCACTCCCTGCAACCCTCTGTCACCTCATCCGGCTCTCACTCCCTGCTGCCCTCCGTCACCCTCTGCCATCTCACCCGGCTCTCACTACCGGCTGCCCTCCGTCACCTCACCCGGCTCTCACTCCCTGCTGCCCTCTGTCACCCTCTGTCACCTTACCCGGCTCTCACTCCCTGCAACCCTCTGTCACCTCACCCGGCTCTCACTCCCTGCTGCCCTCTGCCACCTCACCCGGCTCTCACTCCCTGCTGCCCTCTGTCACCCTCTGCCATCTCACCCGGCTCTCACTCCCTGCTGCCCTCCGTCACCTCACCCGGCTCTCACTCCCTGCTGCCCTCCGTCACCTCACCCGGCTCTCACTCCGTGCTGCCCTCTGTAACCCTCTGCCATCTTACCCGGCTCTCACTCCCTGCTACCCTCCATCAACTCACCCGGCTCTCACTCCCTTCTGCCCTCCGTCACCTCACCTGGCTCTCACACCCTGCTGTCCTCTATCATTCTCTGTCACCTCACCCCGCGTGTGTGACAGCCCGGGCTGAGACAGCTTCCCGGGCGCGCACAGAGCCGCACCAGAGTACTTCACAGGTCTTTAAAAGACCATTTGCATGATAACGAGGCTTTGTTGTATTTCACCTCTTAGTGCCCCTGCAGCTCCACTCGGACTATCGGAATCGCCCGGCCCCCATAGAGCAGAGTCTGTGTTTGCTGACACACTGTAAACATTTTTTTAAAAACACAGGTACGATATCTGCAAGGTCCACGGGCCTATAAGGAAGGCTTGCCTGGCCGCTGGCGGCCCGCGGGCCGTACTATGAGTACCCGTGCTCTAAGGCGTGGGCAGGACCATAGCATGTGCAAGATGTCTGCCTCTTCTGCCTGGCATCTAGAGCAGTGGTGCTGTGTGTTTGGATACATGCGCTGTAAGTGGTGCGGGGTGAGGTAGGCCCTATGGATTATCATGTACTGTATTAATTTAAATTTGGCATTGCGTGATACCTTTTTGGGGTATTCTAAGAGGGTGGCCCACTCCTTACCTGTCAGCTCCTTCTCCAGATCTCTGGACCATTTGTCACGTAGTCCATTGAGGGAGGTTCCTGTGTGCGCCCAGGTTCCCTTGTATAGCCATTTTATGAGGTGGCGCCCTTCGCCCATTAAGTACATAGCATGTACGAGTTCGTGTGTTAGGGGTTCTTCCCCATCTGGAGCCCAGTGTTTCTTCACATATCGGAGTATGGCAGCATGTATCATAAACAGATTGCATGGAACCCCGTTCTCCCGACCAAAGTTCTCGTGGTCCATTAGGACGCCGTTAGTAAACAACGCCCCTACTGTGGTGACCCCCTCCTCAGACCAGCTGAGGATGCTCCATTTAGTAATCAAGCCAGTGGGTGTGGGGATTCCTAGTAAGGGAGTGTTCTTGGCGTATGCGGGCGCTGCTGCGTGTATTGCAGTGCCTTTTTCCAGTATGTAAGTGCTATACGTAAAAGCATTTGGGCTTTTTGGGGAATCTTGCTCCGGGGCAGCAGTAGGGTGTGTAGGGCTCCTCGGTTGATAGCTTGTGCGGTATAACCCAGTTCGTGCAGGTTGCGCCCGGCGAGCCAGTACGATAGCCATTGAAGTTGGCTTGCGTAACAGTAGGTGCGAACGTGCGGCACCCCAAGCCCCCCTCTGTCCGTCTCCAGTTGCAGTTTGGTGAGTCCCACCCTTCTGCGGACATTACTCCAGATGAGGTCCGATAGGAGTGTATCTAATGTTTTAAACAGGGAGGTAGGGATCAATACCGGCAAGTTTGTAAAGAAGTATATCAGACGTAGGAGTACCACCATCTTAGAGATGGCTATACGGCCCATTACAGAAAGCGGTAGCTAGGTCCAGAAGGTCGTCTGGGAGTGTAGCGCCCTCACTGCTCTGGTCAGGTTGCCCTCCAGTAGATCCTGCGGAGTCCTATAGATTTGGATGCCTAGGTATTTGAATGTGTTTTTGGCTACTGAGAGAGAGAGCTGCCCGAACCAGATAATTTCCGGACGTTCTCCAGGGTGAAAGAAGAACGCATGGGATTTCGTCTCATTTATGGCGAGGCCCGAGATATATTCGAAGCATCGGCTCTAGGTCGCAAGTCAGGTCGTGGGTATATGCTATTAGGTCATCTGCATATGCTGACAGCACATGCGTAGCGTTTCCCATTCTGATTCCTATTTGTCCTGCCTCCCTCCGCAGCCTGATAGCTAGAGGTTCGAGCGCAAGTACAAAGAGCAATTGCGACAGGGGGCATCCTTGGTGGTTGCCCCTGCCCACCGGATACGGGTGCAAAATGTAGTTTCCAGTGCGGACTCGCGCCGTGGGGGCTGTGTACAGGAGCTTTACCCATTTCAGGTATGCGGATGGAATGCCAAACTTTCCCATGGCCTTTACTATGTACTCCCATTTGAGAGTGTCGAAGGCCTGTCTCAGGTCCAGGGAGATGCATCCGGCATTCGGGCATTCTATAGGAGTGGCCTCCATGACATGATACAGGCGTCTGATATTCAGAGATGTGCTGCGGGCTGGGACGAAGCCTCATTGGTCCATGTGGATTAGTTTTGGTAGGTAAGGGAGTAATCGGCGGGCCAATATTTTGCTCAATATCTTGTATTCTGTGGCAAGGAGCGACAGTGGGTGGTACCCTGAAATGTCCGTGGGTGCTCGGCCCGGTTTAGGGAGGGACACCACCAAGGCCTGCATAGTAGAGAGTGGGAGGTTTCCCACGTCTAGGGCAGTTTGATATAATCGCTCCAGATGGGGAATCAGTTTGTCTGAGAATGTGTCGAAAAACTCCATTGGCATGCCATCTAGGCCTGGGGCTTTATTGCGTGGTAGTTCCCGGATGGCTTCTTTAATTTCAGCTTTAGTGATAGGACATGACAAGTCATCCTGGGCTGCCCGTGTAAGTTGAGGGTAGGTTAGGTCGTCCAGAAAGACATCTGTGGGCTCGCTCACTACTTCTATCGGGTTTGGTATAGGGACTCGTAGTATACACAGAATGCCTAATTTATTTCCTGCTGTGGTTTCACAGTGTCTCCTCCAGGCGTAGTTATTTCATGTATTGGAGGGGGGGGGGTTGCATCTCGTAATATCCGTGCAAGGAGCCCTCCTGACCTGTCTGCCACCGCATGTTTTATCTGAGTATAGGATCTGTAGTCCATGACCCTGAGATGCTCCAGCAGATCAGCGTGCTGAATGCGTACCCCCTGCAGAGATGCCAGTTTAGATGGGTCACTTGCTGCTTCTTGCTCTAATTTGTTCATGCTGTTTTTGACAGATTTAAGATTTGAGTGTATTTCTTGTCTCGCCCCTGCTGTAGTACTGATAGCAGTGCCCCGTATGACTGTTTTAAATGCGTCCCACTCTGTGAGGCGCGAGGAGGTCGAATTAGTGTTCTCCGTAAAATAATTGCTAATGGCCGATGCCATAGTATTATAAAAGACAGCATCTTCCAGCGATTGGGGCCATAGTTTCCAGGTGGGGACCGGTGTGGGGATCCTGCCCCATGTAAGGGTGATCTCTAACGGGTTGTGATCTGAGAAAGTCTTCCCCAGGCAAGTGGTGTGAGTCACTTGTGTAGTGAGGGAGAGGGAGCAGAATATTCTATCTATCCGTGTGTGGAGTTGGTGTGTCGGGGAGTAGAAGGAGTATTCTCAACTGTTCGGGTTCTTTAGACGCCATACGTCTCCCAGTGCCCAGCCTCCATGTCCAGTACCGCATTGTAATCTCCGCCCAGTATCCAGGGTTAGCCCTCCCAGTCTGTTAATGTTGTGTTAAGGCTCGTAAATTTGTCCTGCTCAAAGTTCGGGCATATAGGCTACCTATTATTATGTGTGCGCCATCTAGCGTGCCATGGACCAGCATGTATGTTCCCTGTGGATATGCGCGCTGCTCCAATGCCACAAACGGGACCCCGTGTCTGATCCATATTGTTGCCCCTCTAGCAAAGGCTGAGTATGATGTAGTGAACACTTGTCCTCTCCACGTTTTGCGGAGTTTGGCCTTCGGAGTCAGTAAGGTCGGACTCCTGCAAAAGTGCTACCTGTGCCCTGTTAATACTGGGGGGCCTTTTTGTCTGTATATTTTAGCATTCGCGAAACCATCTTGTAATCGGGACGCCATTTTGTATTATAATCGAAACTGCTGCTTGGTAATTTTTGAGAAACGGTCCTTGGTAAGTTTTGTTTCCCAAGGTTGGGCTTTGCTTTTTCTTTAATTGCAAGTGTCCTCGTTAGTGCATGCCTTTCTTGTTAGATGGAGCCCTTCTCTCACCTGTCTGGTAGGGAGGATAGGCCAGACGACCTTGGGCAGTAGATAGCCTGTGCCCGGCTGCAGAATCGAAACTTATGTTCTTTACCCCCATTGTATTACAACATCTGCTAGTGTTTTTCCATAGTAGGCGGGCCTTTGTGGACTTCGCAACATACATAATGTAATTGTATGCTTACAGAGTTTTAAAATTTTTTTTATTTATTGTTTTTATGAGCATTTTCATTAGTTACAACATAATACAACCACAAAAACTCGCCAGTTTGCAGGGCCATTGGTCAGTAATCATGGTATACGCACATGTCATATAATGCTACAAGCACACAAAAGTTGGTCACGATATGTCTGCAAATGAAGAATGTACCCATCTTTAACTTCTGTACAAGTTCAAGGGATCTCTAGCATTACACAAAAAGTCGAACACATTGATGCATGGACGCTGAAGACATCAGTTGGTCACCACAAAAAACATACAATCCTTCATAGATACAACCACCCGCCTCAGCCCACTACTACGAATACTATCACCTACCCCTTTTTACGAGACCATTCAGTACCCACCCGGTCACTCCGCAGGTAGCACAACCTCAGACCCCACAGCTTCGGTGCTTGCTGATTGTATGTTGGCCCATTGTATATAGGGTTCCCAAATGTCACGAGGTCGGGAAGTAGGCGGCATCAGCTCCCAGAATATTCCCAATTGTGTGTGTCCATATGCTACATCGGCCAGCCAGCCCTTGATCGTGGGTACTCGTTTCCTACCCCAGTGTAACGCCACCCTCCTTTTAGCGAAAAGGAGAAGTAATGCATGCAATTTACGTGATTTGGGTGGAGTGTTTTTGACATATCCCAGTATGCCCAATACAGGAGATGGGGCATCTGACCGTCCAACAATTTGATTTACCGAGGTGAAAACTTTAGACCAGTATTTTATAAGCGCCGGGCAAGTCCATGCTATGTGTAGAAAAGAGGCGGGGGAGAAGCCACATCTCCAGCAGTCATCTCCTTCTCTGAGTCCCATCCTGCGCAGACCTATGGGGGTCCTATAGAATCTATGTAGGTATTTGAAATGTATCAAGCGCAGTCTATAGTTAGGCGAGAGCTCTGTAAGTTGACCGCAGCAGAATACCCATTGGTCTTCGGTTAGTGGCACCGGAAGGTCGTCATTCCAGTACTGCAGGGACTTCGGCTCGACCATTGGCGCCGTGGCCTGCATCTGCCTGTATAGTCTGGTTACCAACCTACGGGGGGACGGAGATCCTACCAGGTTCTCCAATGCAGAGAAGACCGGGTGAGCCGATGGGAAATCAACACTAATGGCACGGCACGCCGTACGCAATTTATGATACAAGAACATTTCTGAAAATGGCACAGTCCCACCCTCCACCGCCACCGGGGGGGCATGAATTCGTTATCAGGGAATAAATCAGCAAAGGTATAGAGGTGCAGCTTCTGTTCCAGGGATCTACTAATCCCCCCTTCAATACATGGTAGCATTGGATTCTGCGACAGCGAAAGCGAGGGGGCATATAATAACGGGACCCTCGCCCTTCTCCGCAGCTCCTCCCACACCCATCTCAGCGTGCCAGCGGAATCTATATCCCCTCTGGGGCGCCTTGCCTTTGCAAAGATGGTCACCTTCAGCGGGACAGGCACGACCATATCCTGCTCCACCGCCACATGGGGCTGAAAAGGGGTCGGATGGACCCAAAAATGCAAATATTGAGCTTGACCACAGAGCGCATAGAGGACCATGTCCGGGGCGCCCAATCCCCCTTGACTCAGAGGCAAAGTCAATATGTCCCAGGAGACCCTAGCTTGACCGCCCGCCCAGGCCAGGGTTACAAGGTGAGATCTGAGAGTCTTAAAGAATTGCGACGTAAGCGGAATCGGAATATTCGCGAACAAGTACAGGAACTTGGGCAATATGACCATCTTAGCCAGGGCCAACCTCCCAGTCAGTGACAGAGGCAGCTTCGCCCATATCTTAACCTTCTCCTCCAGCCACACGACAGCCCTCCCAAAATTCAAATTCCAAATTTCTTGAACATCCCGACTTACCCAGATGCCCAAGTATTTAACCGCCTCTGCCTCCCATTTCAGGGGGTATTCGGAGATGACTTGTGGGGTGGTGTCAGTTAAAGGAAAAATTACCGACTTTGACCATTTAACAGAGACCCCAGCTAGCCCGCCAAAGCGAACGAATTCACGCAATATCGGGTCCAAATTGATCTCCGGGTCCACGAGGTAAAGGGTCACGTCATCTGCGTATAGCGATATGAGTATGCTCCTAGAGCTAAACCCTATGCCCCGTGCCGTGTGGTGTTGTCGCACGCAGGCAGCCAAAGGCTCCATCGCTATGGCAAACAATAGCGGGGACAGGGGACAGCCCTGCCTCGTGCCTCTTGAAATAGGAAAGGGTTCAGAAATTAGACCGTTCACCCCGATCCTGGCGCTGGGCAGAGTATACAGCAGACGAATCCTACTAATAAAGAGCGGGCTGAAACCCATACGCCCCAGTATAGCAAATAAATACGGCCACTCAAGGGTGTCAAAGGCCTTTGTGGCATCCAAGAACACTGCTGCAGCGTGAACTGTCGGGTGAAGATAGTGTATAGCGGAGAACACGGTCCGTAGATTGTGTGATGTCGACCTACCCGGGATAAATCCCGATTGATCAGGGAGCGCTATCATAGGGAGTAGTGGCTGTAGCCGGTTAGCTAACAATTTGGCAAGTATTTTGACATCTACATTTAATAGTGAAAGAGGTCTGTAGGAGTCCATCTCCTCCTCTGGCTTGCCGGGCTTCAACAGTGTAATAATCATGGCTTCTCTCATGGTCCTGGGCAGCACTCCCTCCTCTAAGGCCTCCTCATACACCGCCAACAGTCTGGGCGCCAGCTCTGTAACATAGGTTTTGTAAAAGGCCGTGGTCAGGCCGTCTGGGCCAGGGGCCTTGTCAAGGGGCAGGCTCTTGATGACTAGGGCAACATCTTCCGTTGTTATTGGAAGATCCATATATTTCCTGTGAGTGTTATTGAACCAAGCTAGTGCAATTGAATCCATGAAGGACTCCATACCCTCCGGACACGTTTCCTGAGTGGCAGTGTACAGTTTGGAGTAAAACCCGGTGAAGGCATTCAGAATTTCCCCCTGACCTCTAAGTGTGGTGTCTGGTGCAGCACGTACCTCATGAATATGAGTCGTGGATTTCGGCGACCTGATCATGCCTGGCAGTGTACGCCCCGGCCTCTCCCCCTCTCCATTTCGCCTGGCCTCTGCATATTTACCTAAAAATTTCACCTCTCGTTGCGCCTCCTCAGCATAGTCTAACAGTCTAGATTTCAATAATCCAGAAATTTCCGGATCCCCGGTGTCATAAAATTGTGTCTCAAGGCACTTTATGTCGGCCTCTATAGATGCTATCGTGTTTCTTATGGCTTTCAAAACCCCCGCTTGACGGGCTATGCATTGGCCTCTTATCACCACTTTAAACGCCTCCCAGAGTGAGGCCTCGGTACCAACCGACCCTGTGTTTAGCTCAAAGTAATCCGTGATATCCGTCCGGATCTCCTCCTTAAAGGCTTCATCCAGGAGGGCGTCAGGCGGGAGCCGCCAAGAAAATGCACGTCTTGGCAGGTTGGAGATCACTAATTTCAAGAGACATGGAGCATGGTCGGACAGGGAACGCGGCATATGCTCCACATTGATAGTCCAAGTAGCCACATCTCTAGACACCAACCAGAAATCTAAACGGGACCATGCATTGTGATGATCAGAGATGCAGGTACCTTCCCTCAACGAGTGATGTCTATTTCGCCATATGTCCACCAGCTCGCCGTTAGCTATGATCGCCTTCAGGGCGGAGCTAGCCGCCGGGTGCAAAGACCGGGCAGCCCCCCTTCTATCAAGTGCATCGTCCAGGATAGCATTGAAGTCTCCCCCCCATAAGATCGTACTACAGCCAGTCGCCCTGACCCTTGTCCAGACAGTATTGAAAAAGTCGGGGGAATCCACATTAGGACCGTATATGGCAACAACAACTATGGGCACACCACACAGGGAACCCTGTATCAAAACATATCTGCCCTCCGAGTCTCAGCTAATGAGCCCCTCCCTCCAGTCCAACCCACGTTTAATTAATACAGCCACCCCACGGGCATAATTTGAGTATATAGCAGAATATACATGACCCCACCTTCCATGCCGAAGTCTCTGGGATGGCGACGTATTCAGGTGCGTCTCCTGTAAGAGGCAAATGTTGATGTTAAGGCGTGCCAAGTAAGCGTGTACCAGTCGCGACTTCCTACCATCATTGAGCCCCCGAACATTCCAAGTTAGGCAATTTAAAACATTGTCAGACAGATGTGTACCAGTTGCCTGCAGTTACCATCACGAATCGCAGCAACGTGACCTTCTCCCACCTAAAGCGACAATGGCTAAATACCAATTGACATTGATACTGGCATTGAACAACAAAACAAGCCCCCCCTGCCACTCACCACCCACTCCAACCCCCCAAACAGGTTGTAGATGACCCACCCCAACAATGAATAACTCCAAACAAAGAGGCAGTGAAATCGGGAACCTTCCCATGGGGGCGTAGCAATGCCGGCGAGCTACCTTGTGTCATACAAGGTGGCCGGGATAACTGTGGATGTCTCAATACGCCCAGAACTATATCTCTTTGGGAACAGTGAAAAATAGTGTGTCAATGGAGTATACGACCTAAAAACCTGACATATACATTAATGATCAGAAAAGCACAGCATAATAGTGCAGCACAGTCAGTATGTGCAAGAATACGATACCCAAGTCAATCATTGTCACTTAAATGACCACCAGCCGCCTCCATGACTTCTTGCCGCTTGTGGTCCTTCTTTCCTCCCACCTGCTTGGCGAATTTCAGAGCAGATTTCACATCAATGAAGAAGTGGGTAGTTCCATCTAAGGACACTTTGAGCTTGGCTGGGTACAGCAGGGAGTACGGGATCTGCGCTTGTAGAAGAATCCGCTTCGCCGGTAGAAACTCACGTCTCGCCGCCTGTACCGCCGGTGTGAAATCCGGATAGAACGAGATCTTGTTGCCTTTGTGCGTAATCTGCCCCAGTTCTCTGGCCTTCCTCAGGATTATATCTCTGTCCTGATAGTTCAAGAGTTTCACGATGATCGGCCTTGGCGGCGCTCCAACAGGGGGTTTCTGACCCAGCGATCTGTGCGCTCTCTCAACCACGAAGACTGCTGATAGGTGCGGGTCAAATAAGTCATGTAGCATATCCGTGATGTAGGTCTCCATCGTAGAAATGGCGGTCGTCTCCGGAATTCCCGTTACACGGAGGTTGTTGCGTCTTGACCTGGCCTCTAAATCATCATTTGTGGCCCTGATGACCCCCAGTAGCTTGTCCATGTGTAGCAACTGTTCCTTAGTTTCCACCTGGAACTCATGGAATTCAGTATGGCGGTTTTCCAATGCATCGAGGCGTGTCTCGTGTGTGGACACCTGCGCCTTGACAGAGTCCAGTTGCGATGTCAGAGTGTCTAGCTTCGTGTCTATGTTGCGGAGACTTGACCTCATCTCCAGCATGAGCGTTCTCAGATCCTCCCCTTGATCTTCCGTATGAGAATCTCGTTGACCCTCCGCTTGTGTTTCTGGCTCCGAGTCTGCGTGCCTGGTGGAGCGTTTGTTTTCAAAGTTCAGTCTCGGCTGCTTAGGGTCCTGCTTACCCATTGCGACAGTAGCTCCCAGTACTGGTTCAGGGCAAACAATCAGGACAGGCCCAATAGTTTCCTAGGTGTATCTCGCTGGTGCTTCCCCTGCTCTCAAAGGGGCAAAATGGCGGTTCCACGTGTCAGCACCACCTCTCACAGCTGCAGCCCCGACCTCCACTCCTTGCGCAATCTGGGATTTAGTGGCGCTCCCGCATTTCCAACACACGCTGTGACACTGTCCGATAGACCCCCGGGCGAGCAGCTAGGATTCCACAGCCCCACCAGCCTCTCGGTATACCGCACGCCTCCACTCAGAGCCCGATACCTGTAGCGTCTCACACGTGGCCCACTCCACCCCAAAAGTAAAGCGCAAGGTTGCAGGATAGTTGGCAGCCAGATTCGACTCACCCCCTGGGCAGTTCCACTCCAGTGCCCCCTCAGTCAGGCAGGCCGAACTCCGCACCTCCGTGGCAGTTGAACGTCAGCGTCTGCTGTGCAAATAGGCCGTGTCACCTTATTACCAACAGGCTCCGCCAGCCCCCTTATCAACAAGGGGCCATCCCAGAAGTCTCAGGATGCAGATATCTGCAGGTGGGGGGGGGGCGCCACACACGGTCCGTCCCCAATGCAGGCGCAGCCCGAGTGCGGCAGTTCTGAAAGTCAGGCGGCAATCACGGGCAACACGCACTGGCTCCACAAAATGGCGGACAGGGACGCTATTACCAGCCACTCGCCAGCGCCAGCTCAATAGGGATCAAGTGCGGGTAGGGCAGGGGCACATTCGCCCTCGGCAGTTCCTACTCCGCAGCCCCCGAAATCCACCTCACAATCTTCGGTGGCGGTGGGCAGGAGCGGTCCGCGCGGCACGCCCGGCCCGCAGCAGGTCCGCCCCCGGCCACACCGCAAGGTCTTCACAGCCGCGGCCTCCAGCAAAAGGAACGCCGATGTCCCGCACCCCTCCTCGGCATCAGGCGGCCACTCACAAACTCCTCCGCCGCGCCTGCGAGGCGCCGATGTTTCAAACAGGGTACGCCCGCAACAGCATACGGGCAAGGCTCTTCTTAGCTGACAAAGGCCCACGCACCTCCAGCAGCCGCGGGCTCGATTTTAGCACGCCTCGATGGCAGCACGGCACAGTGCCCCACCGGCCCCCTGCACCCGCACCTCTGCTCGTATCACGGCTCCGGATGTGGTCAGGGTACCAAAACTTCCACCGAGTGCTCTCCACACTAACAACTGGTCATGCAGTTGACCTGGGCAGCATTTGGACTATCCGTCGTGCAGGATTTAAACAAGATTTTGTCCCGGCCGGCGGAGCACACTCAAGGAGCGGCCATTCCGCTTCGCAGCAGGCCACGCCCCCCGTATGCTTACAGAGTTCAGTCCCTCGACAGCCATCCCAGGAGGCTGGTCAGACTGGGCTCCGCTGCAGTGTAATTTCAATAAATATCTGGCTTGTATTCTCTACTGTCTGACCGACTCTTCATTTGTAGGAAGGCAGAGAAGGTGGTCGTGAGTGACCCGAGTGGCCCTTTTCGGGTCACTTCCTTCAGTTGGCGCCCGTACAGGGACTCCATCGGGTGACCTCATCCTCGCCCGCCGACGGGTGAGGAGGACGGGGCCACGTTGGGTCGGATAGGCGGATCGGGGGGCCCCTGCACGATAGAGTTTCGCACTCGCAGCTGCCCCACCTGTCTGATCGGGCGGTGCCCTGCTCAGTGGTCATCCCGACTGGGGTCCTGAATGGCGAAACCCTTAGATCTGACCATTTGGTCCGAAGAGTCGGTAGTGGAGAATAAATTTGTTTGACCTGTGTGCACCAGGTGAGCTTGTTTTGGGTTCTTTGTTGTCATGACGTTTGATTGGCGGGTACTTTGGTTGGTCTAAGAATCAGTTTTTGACAAGCGCTTGCATTTGATTTTGAAGATTTTTTTTTAAACATGTGTCAGAAGTACCCACGGCCGGGGCCACGTAAGTACGGAAAGAGAACCAGCACAACAAATCGTCTCAGTAATTGCTACTTTTATTCCGAGGTTACAGGTGTGTGGGGAACTGTAGGCAGTCCGGTGGTTACAAGGGTCTTTGGTAAAGAGCCGTGTCGGGTCCAGTCCAGATTCAGGAGACGCTGTCGTCCTCAGCGAACAGGGAAATCATAAGGAAACAAAAGAATATAGAATACCACAGTCAGTGGTTTGGCCAGAATTTTACGCTATATTTGGGAGGGGCTCAGTAAGAGAACACCGCGTACCACCACCTCGTGCAGCCCCGCTTTAAAGGTGTCCTCCCTCTTAATACCTCCCTTACCCACCCAGTGCCCCGAGAATCCCCGTAGATTCTGCTGTACCTTGTCCAGCCACCCCCCTCCAGGAGAGTGGCGGGCGGCTCGTTTCCACGTTGGCCTCCTGGCGTCTTCTCCACTTCTTGCAGCTCGTCTTCCGCACCCTCCGCCGAGTCCACCTGACGGTTCTCGTGTTCTCCTCCTCTCTCCTTCGGTTCTCTGGCTCCTTCCTTCCTCCCGTTCGTCTCTCTCTTGAGTGGAAAGCCCTCTTCCGTCTTCTTCGTTCCGCAGACCTCCGATAGGCCAGTTAGGTGTGACTTCGTAAGGCGGGGCTCCACCTCTCGGCCATCGCGTTCCGAATTAAAGGGCCAGTCTGCAGCCTGTGTGTGAAGCATCAGGACTTCAGTGTCGTAACATAGGGGGCCGCCCGTCATCTCTTCCCCTAGTCCGGTGCGAACCTCCTGACAACATGGTACCATTTTGTTAATTTGTAATTGATGCAATCCGCGGAAGCGATTTTTGGCAAAGGCATGAGTGTATTTTACTAATTGTGTGGTGCATGTGTTTCTTTGTGTGAACAGAATGCCTTGTTGGAGTAAGTTGTGTTGTGTGAGGTGTCTTTGTTGTTCTGCTGATGCTCGACTAGAGGAAAAACAGCCTGCACCTGCGGAAGGTACTCCAAATTATGACATGTATGTCAAATACGGTCTTGGCCCTATTATATTTAGTACATTATGGCACAAATATACCAGGGACAATGCTGAATTGCAGTGGCCGTCAACGGGCACCTTTGATGAACAGAAATTGAATTATTTGGAAGAAAAATTGTTCGCTAAACGTAGCAGGCAGTCGATGTTTGATTATCTTCAGGTGTGGCGGAAGGAAGCTAAACAGAGACGGCTGAGGGCGGAAAGGGAGGCACGGAGGGAGAGAACGCAGACACTGACTCAGAAAGCAGTGGCGCATGATAAGGAGAAAGTGGAGAAGGGTATGGAATGTGCAGATAGGAGGTTTTGATTGCAATGTGATAAGTCTTATGTTGCTAGAGAGGAGGCAGACACTTTTATGGAAGAATTATTGGAAGACAGACCGTCTCCCCCTTATGTCCCGCATAGAATATATCCTGTTGTTCCACAGCCCTTGTCATCTGCCTCTGCCCCCCCTGTTCCTGTTGTTTCTGGTATTGATCAAAGTGCTTTGGTTCCGGCATCACCAACTTCTTCTTTGGCTCTGTCACCCGGTCAATGATCACAGACGTCTGTGCTGTTGTAGGAAACGATATTTATTCGGTTTGGTACAGTAAAGGTATGGGTTTCTCAGGAGTTCCAGGCGTCTTGGTCCGTCGCGCCTTTCGTCGTCGTCGTAGAGGTCGGATCGTCTCTCCCTCTCCGTCCCTTCTCTTGTCTGGCGGCGGTCGTCCCCTCGACAAAGAAGAGAGAGGCTATTAGCAAGGGTCCCCTTTACTAACAGGTTTGATCTTATCGTCAGCGCGCTCCTGTCCCCTCTTCTTCCTGTTATCGCTCCCCCCCTTTTTATAGTGCACTCACCCTGGTGATCCCCCAGCCCTGCGGATGCTAGGGAGCTCCTTGCTTCGGCAGTTTCCCCGGGTCCTGATATCCCGTTAATACCTGTCTGGTAGTCGGTGGCCCGCTTTGCCCGGTTCTCCCCTTCCCAGCAACTGCTAACATAAACCCACGAACCCGCCCCAAACAGTGAAACAACCTAGAAAAGAAAATGCGTCCGGTGGACCACTGTATGGGAGAGAAAGGCTCCTCTAGTCTTCCCTTGCCCTCCGATTTCGCTGTTCCCTCCGCTGGTCCCTATATGCCTGTGAATAGCACCTGTGTGCGCAGCCACCCGCCCAGCCGGCGCCCTGTTCCCCTAAGAACTTGCCTGAAGCCGTGACCCGATGACAGGGTCACGGCCGCCTCGTCCAGCTCGCCCTTCGTAGAGGACGCCTCCGCTCCGTGGTGGTTGGTGGTTCCGCCTTCCTCCGGTCCTCCTGCGCCGTCGCCTTCCCTGTTCTCGGTCTCTGGTTCTCCTCCTCGTTCCGCCTCTCCGGGTCTCCGCTCGCCGTCTTCACTCTCTCTTCCTCTGTCTGTGTCTTCCGGTTCTTTTATTTCCGGCCGGCCAGCGTCCCTTGGTTTCCCTGGAGACAACACGGATGCTCGTTCCTTGGTGCCCCCGGGGTATTCTTTGCCGTCCTCCCGGGGCTCCCTGCCACAGAGCCTCCCATCCAGGCATGGCCGATCGGGCCATGGGAGCGCAGCCGACCGGGAGAGGTAGTCGACGTTCACCTGCTGGGACCCCGGGCGGTGGGACACCTGAAAAGAGAAAGGTTGCAGTGCCAGAAACCATCGAAGAACTCGGGCATTGGAGTCCTTATGGCGTGCCAACCACACCAGAGGGGCATGATCCGTTAGGAGGAGGAAAGGACGACCCAACAGGTAATACTGAAGGGCCTGAACGGCCCACTTGATCGCCAACCACTCTTTCTCGATTGTAGAGTAGTGGGCCTCTCGCGGCAGTAACTTGCGGCTGAGGTAGACCACGGGGTGTGATTCGCCCGAGTAGAGTTCCTGGGAGAGGACAGCACCTAGGCCCCTGTCAGAGGCGTCTGTCTGTAGGGTAAAGTCCTTTCCGAAATCGGGACAGATCAGGATCGGGTCGCAGCATAAGAGCCCCTTCAGGTGGTGGAAGCTGTGTAGCTGTGTTGGGGTCCATTCTCTGATGGTGTTTGGGCATGTTTTTCTCAACATACGGGGTATGAATCGTCTGTAGTAGCCCACTAACCCGAGGAAGGCTCGGATGCCCTTTTTCGTGGAAGGGGGCGCCAGGGTCTTAATGGCTTCTACTTTGTCTATCTGGGGTCGTATTTGGCCGTTCTGTATGTGATATCCGAGATAGCGGATGGTGTTAGTAGCCAGCATAGATTTCTCGGGGTTCGCTGTCAGTCCAGCTTGCCTTAGGCTCGTTAGCACTGCCTTGAGATGGGTGAGGTGTTGGTCCCAGGTCGGACTGTGTACCACAATGTCGTCGAGGTAAGCGGAGGCATAGGAAGTGTGTGGTCGGAGTACCACATCCATCAGCCGTTGGAAGGTGGCAGGGGCTCCGTGGAGACCGAAGGGTAAGACTGTAAACTGGTACAGGCCTGAGGGGGTGGCGAACGCGGTTTTTTCTCGTGCGGTGGGTGTCAGCGCTATTTGCCAATACCCTTTTGTCAAGTCCAGGGTCATCATATACCGGGCTGCGCCTAGCCGTTCTATCATTTTGTCGACTCGGGGCATTGGATACGAGTCAAAACGGGAGACGGTGTTTAGGCGCCTATAGTCTACACAAAATCTCACTGTGCCATTTGGTTTTGGCACCAGTACTATTGGGGAGCACCAAGGGCTATGGGAGGGTTCAATGATCCCGCTCTGTAACATGTCCCTTACTTCGTTCTCCACCACCCGTCTCCTCGCTTCTAGTATCCTATATGGTCTCTGTCTTATCGGAGTGGCCCTGTCTGTTACTATGTCGTGTCGCACGAGGGGGGTTTTCCCTGGTGTCTGGGAGAAGACGTCTCTGAAGTCGTGTACGACAGACAGGAGCATCTCCTCTTGTTCCTGGGATAACATGGAGCCCCGGGGAATTGGGTTGGGTACTGTGGCCCTGCTGGTCGATGGGAAAGGGATATCTAGGGGGCTGCTGTCGGACACCAGCAGGTTCGAAGGGGGTTCCCCAACCCTCCTTTCTGTGTCCACCCATTTCTTTAGCAGGTTGACGTGGTAGATTTGCCCCACCCTACCCGTGTGGGGGACTGCTACTCTGTATGTGACCGGGGTGACCTGGGCGAGCACTACGTAGGGGCCCTGCCACTGGGCTAAGAGCTTGTTATCTGAGGAAGGGAGGAGCAGTAGCACCTTGTCCCCAACCAAGAACTGTCTGAGGGGCGTCTGACGGTCGTACCCCTTCTTTTGCCTTTTCTGGGCTGAGTCCAGGTTTTGTCGGACATCCTCCCATAGGGTGGATAGCTGGTTCTTGAGATGTGCCACGTAATCAAGAAGGGTCTTTCCTTCTTCCTCTTCTTCCTCCCACCTTTCGGCCGCCATGTCTATTAGGGTCCTTGGCTTTCTCCCGAACACCAGCTCAAAGGGGCTGTACCCGGTGGAGGACTGGGCATGTGTTCTAATCGCAAAGAGGGTTAACGGGAGCTGCCTGTCCCAATCCCTCCCTGTGTCGCTGACTGTTTTCTTGAGTATGTTTTTAATGGTCTGGTTATACCTCTCTACCAGTCCATCCGTCTGGGGATGGTACACAGAGGTGCGGATCTGATGTACCCCTAACAAGCGGCACACCTGGGCCATCATTCTAGACATGAAGGGCGTTCCCTGGTCGGTGAGTAACTCACGCGGGAACCCTACCCGACTAAACAAGCCTATCATGGCCTGTGCTACGCTGTTGGTGGTCATGCTTGACAGGGGGATCGCTTCGGGGTAGCGAGTGGCATAGTCGACCAGCACCAATATGTAACGATATCCCCTAGAGGAGGTAACCAGAGGGCCTACGAGATCCATCCCCACCCGGGAGAAAGGGATCTCGATGATCGGTAAAGGACATAGGGGGGCTCTCGGGACATGCGGGGGATTACAGTGTTGACACCGGGGGCATGCTGCGCAGTACCTCCTGATGTCCATAAAAACCCCTGGCCAATAAAACCGTCGCAGGAGGTACTCTTCTGTTTTCTCCCTGCCGTAATGACCCCCACCCGCCTGGTTATGTGCCAAGCAGAGGACCTGGTCCCGATAGGGCAGTGGAACCAGGAGTTGTTTAACGTCCCCTGTAGGTTTTATCACCCTCCTGTACAACAGACCCCTCGAGGTAATGAAACAAGGGCCTACCTGCTGGTCTTCTTCTGGTCTCATCTGGGCCCAGGCGTTTCCCAGAGTAGGGTCTTCTTTCTGGGCTGCCCTGAAGCTACGTGTTGGTCCTGAATCCCCGTCCATACCTGTGGCGGTAGAAGGAGCATCAGCCGACCCGTTCAATACCATCTCCCTCCTTTGCTCTCTCTTTTCTTTACGGGTTTTTCTCTTTTTACACCTACCCTCGTCTATGACAGCCGTGGACAACGGGGCTTCCCTCAACCAGCTTCGTCTGTCCTTCTCCTCGAAAGCCCTGTCCAGGAGGGCGGAGAAGCCCACGTAATCAGTTCCTATGATCATCTCTTCAACCATACGGGGTATCCCTCCTACCCTGATCGGTCTCTCCTGTCTCTTCTCCCCTAGGGTTACTATGGCCACGGGGTAGGTTTTTTGGTCTCCGTGCACACACATTATGGTCACCCTTTCTCCTTCCTGCCATTGGTGCTCCTGTATGCGTTCCAGGGTGAGGACAGAATGGCGACAACCGGAGTCTATGAGGGCTTTAGTCTCAATCCCGTTTATGGAGAGGAACAGATGGTACGCCTCCCTCCCTTCTCCTGCCCACAACACCCTCCCTCTGGTATACCCTATGTCCATGGGCTCGGCTGGGGGGTTTTTGTGTGGGCAATTGCGTGCTATGTGGCCCCACTCCGCACACTGGAAGCATTGGGGCCCTTGGTTGCTTTCTTTGTTGGTAGGCCTTGGCAGAAACCGTGGGTCGATTAATGGCCTGGGAGGGGGATGCGAGGGGTTCGGTGGGGTGAGTCTCCATCTGTGGACTAATGGTGTTGGTATGCGTGGGGTGAATCCTCTTGGCTCGGGGACCCTCTGATGCGCACACGCCAGTTCGATGGCACTGGTCATGGTGACGTTCGGATGCTGCTTTACCCAAGCCCGGGTGGTCGCCGGGAAGCCCTCTATGAACTGCTCCATAAGGACCTTCTCCATCACCTCCTCCGTTGTAGAAGAGTGTGGTTGTAGCCAGCGGTTCCCCAGGTCATGGAGCCTATAAAAGAATGCCCGTGGGTTGTCCTGGGGTAGCCATTTCTCCTTCCGAAAATGGCTGCGATAATGTTCCTGATCGTACCCAAGGCGTTCGAGGATCGTCTGTTTGATTGCCCCGTACGGTGTGGTGCCCGCCGGGTTCGCGGCCTGGTACGCGGTTTGTAACTCGCCCAATAAGAGAGGTGCAACGTACTGCCCCCATCTCTCGGCTGGCCATTGGGCGGTGCTAGCCACTCTCTCGAAGTTCGTAAAGAAGAAATCGGGGTCCTCACCCGGTTGATACCTCTGCAGAACCGAGCTGGGGACATTCGGGTGCACCTTGCTGCTGGCAATGGCGTCGGTCAGCTTCTGGATGGCAGAGTCCTGCACAGCCTGGTTCTGCACGATAAGTCCGGCCTGCGCCTGCAGTGCCTCTTGCAGGTGCTCTCTGTCTTTTTGGGCTTCTGTAGTTTGTCCTTCCACCACCAATTGGAGGTGGCGTTGGCCCTCGGCCAGCTGCTTCAACATCTCGTCCAGCCCGATGGTCTGGGTCATGCCTTCTGGGTGGTGGTCCGGGAGATCCCACTTCTGACACCACTGTCACCCGGTCAATGATCACAGACGTCTGTGCTGTTGTAGGAAACTATATTTATTCGGTTTGGTACAGTAAAGGTATGGGTTTCTCAGGAGTTCCAGGCGTCTTGGTCCGTCGCGCCTTTCGTCGTCGTCGTAGAGGTCGGATCGTCTCTCCCTCTCCGTCCCTTCTCTTGTCTGGCGGCGGTCGTCCCCTCGACAAAGAAGAGAGAGGCTATTAGCAAGGGTCCCCTTTACTAACAGGTTTGATCTTATCGTCAGCGCGCTCCTGTCCCCTCTTCTTCCTGTTATCGCTCCCCCTTTTTATAGTGCACTCACCCTGGTGATCCCCAGCCCTGCGGACGCTAGGGAGCTTCTTGCTTCGGCAGTTTCCCCGGGTCCTGATATCCCGTTAATACCTGTCTGGTAGTCGGTGGCCCGCTTTGCCCGGTTCTCCCCTTCCCAGCAACTGCTAACATAAACCCACGAACCCGCCCCAAACAGTGTAACAACCTAGAAAAGAAAATGCGTCTGGTAGACCACTGTATGGGAGAGAAAGGCTCCTCTAGTCTTCCCTTGCCCTCCAATTTCGCTGTTCCCTCCGCTGGTCCCTATATGCCTGTGAATAGCGCCTGTGTGCGCAGCCACCCGCCCAGCCGGCGCCCTGTTCCCCTAAGAACTTGCCTGAAGCCGTGACCCGATGATGGGGTCACGGCCGCCTCGTCCAGCTCGCCCTTCGTAGAGGACGCCTCCGCTCCGTGGTGGTTGGTGGTTCCGCCTTCCTCCGGTCCTCCTGCGCCGTCGCCTTCCCTGTTCTCGGTCTCTGGTTCTCCTCCTCGTTCCGCCTCTCTGGGTCTCCGCTCGCCGTCTTCACTCTCTCTTCCTCTGTCTGTGTCTTCCGGTTCTTTTATTTCCGGCCGGCCAGCGTCCCTTAGTTTCCCTGGAGACAACACGGATGCTCGTTCCTTGGTGCCCCCGGGGTATTCTTTGCCGTCCTCCCGGGGCTCCCTGCCACAGGCTCCATCCCCCAGAGTCACTGTGGCTGCCGGTCCTCCTGTCACTCCTGTTGTCACAACGTCACTTTCTCCTTCACAGACACTTACTACTCAGCCGATGTTGACCCTGATGCCCCCCTCTTCGATCACTGTGTTGTCCCCTTTTCTTACTCCTACCCCCTTGTTAGATGCCGAGACACCGGTGCGTGGCCAGGACGATGGAGCTGGGGCAGTTGCAAAGGAGCGATTAGGACGGGTGTTGATTCGGTCTGATGTGGGAGATATGGAGAAAAATATGGTGGCCAATCAGGCTGCCCAGTGGGCCCGTAGTCCTATTTATGGTGTTGAAGATGTTTGGAGTGTGTTAAAGGATTATGAGCCATTTGTTCAGCAGCATGCCCTTAAAAAAATGTCGGCCACTTTGATTGTACTATGGGAACAGTGTTTTAAAGGTGTTGCACCCCGGGCTGTTTACGATATTAGGGACCAGGTATATGCCGCAGGCATGCCTCCCAATGAAGTTTTTGCTAGTGTTACCACACTGATTGGATATCGAGGTAGATTGCATCAAAAATCCCCGACGACAATATCTCAGTTCCCGATGAGGGAAGTTCACCCCGTTTTTCACCCAGAGATACCGGAGTTACGGGATCAGCACGATCAAGTGACTAGACAACGAGTAGAGGCCCGTTTTAAAGAACAATGGGTTATACTCCATGGAAGAGGAGTGAAGTCCTCGCAATTAAGGCCCAGTTGCCTGACCCCAGGAAAAATCCTACTGCTTACTATAAAGAATTGACAGAGGCTGCTGCATCAACGGTAATGACGTTGGCAGATATCGAAATGTTCTTTGGCTTATTGGTACCAGTGGATATCTGGCGACAGGTCCATACTCAAAACCATGCCCTAGAATTGGGTGGTACTTGGGACGAGATTAGGGCACGGGATAAGGAGAAGAAGCCTGGTGAAAAGCCTAAGGCTGAGATCTTGGCTTTGCCAGATCGCATCATTACTTATATGCACTCTCTTATTCCACCTCGGAAGGTGGATTGGGGTAAGCTAGCCGCACGTCGTCAGAAGAAAGATGAGAGTGTGTCTGATTTTTTTACTCAGTTAGAAGGTGTGTTTTTGGACTTTAGTGGCCAGGATTTGTCTTTGGGAGGGGGTATCAGATTGTTTGTTAACAGATTTGTCACAAATTTGTTACCAGAGATTGCAACACGGTTGCAGGCTGCTGAGAGCACGTGGACTACTTCTACCCCTTCGGTGATATTGAGTATGGCTCAGTATTATGAGCATAGAGAAAACGAGGAGAAAGAGAAGGTAGAAAAGAAGACGAAGGAGCTGAAGACTAAGATACTGATGCAGCAGGCATCCAGGGGGCAGGGACGGGGTCGAGGTATTGGACCGGCCAGGCAGCTTCCTCGTACGAGCCGAAATGCTGTGCCTGTGGGCCCAAATCAATGTGCGTATTGCAAGGAGGAAGGGCACTGGTGCAGCAAGTGCCCGGTTTTGCTGCAAAAGGTTGCGGCTCCTAGAGGACGGAGAGAGAGAGGGCGAGGACGGGGAGCAGCTAGTCAGGGTGGGGATCAGGCTACTGGGACATCACTGGGCCGTTCCGATCAGAATTACTTTGATGACGTTCGGGGGCAACAGTATTATCATGATGATTATGATTTGGATGAGGTGACTGGGATGTATTACAGCTAGGACAGCCAAGGACAGGGGAAGGGACCAGTTCCGATACCTGTAGATCAGCATGGACCTTATATTAGTGTGGATTTGTAGGGCTCGGAAAAGAAATTTTGGGTGGATACAGGAGCAATGAATAGTTCTGTTTCGAGGTCACTGGTCCCTGGGGCAGCCCTGTCTGGCCATAACAATGTTTCGGTTGGCTTTTCTGGTGTGCCGGTAGTAAGCCCCATCTCCAAACCCCTTGCTTTGACTATAGGCCCCTTTACTGTTGAATCGCCGTTTTTACTAACATCAAATTGTGGAGAGAATTTATTGGGGTTAGACCTGTTGAAGAAGTTACACGCTACTATTTACTGTTCTCCAGATGGTGTCTGTTAGACCTAGTACCATTGGCGTGAGTCTCCCTTCCATTTTTTTCACTGATTGCCTCCTCTGTTTTTGATATGTGTTGCTGGTTTAGATGCTTTGTGCACTGTGCCACTGCTATTCAGTGCCACAGTGCAAGTGCTCCCGATTGTAAATTGATGTATGGATTAGTGACTCCATGATTGGATTATTTGATTTACTTGTCAGACCCTAGTATAGTGCACCATGGGTGCCCAGGGCCTGTAAATCAAATGCTGCTGGTGGGCTTGCAGCACAGGTTGTTTCACCCACAGAAGCAACTTGTAAAGTGTAGCTCAGGCCTGCCATTGCAGAGCCTGTGTGCAGTCTGGGACTGCCATGTCGACTTGGCAAGTGCACCCACTTGCCAGTCCCTAAACCTTCCCTTTTCTACATATCAGTCACCCCTAAGGTAGGCCCAAGGGCAGGGTGCATTGTATGTAAAGGTAGGACATGCCCTGATGTGTGTAGCATGTCCTGATAGTGAATTACAGCCAATTTCGTTTTTCACTATTGCAAGGCTACCTGTCCCCATAGGCCAGAATGGGCAGTTTGATTATAACATCTTATAATCCTAACTGACCCAGGGAACATGGTAGAAAAACGAATTTAGTATGCCTGAACTCAGAATGATAAAATACATCTTTTAGTGAAGTTGGTTTTAACATTCTGTGTTTGAAAATACCACTTTTAGAAAGTAGTTATTTTCTTGCCTAACCATCCAGCCTGCCTCTGCTAGCTTGTGTATTGTATGTCTGGTTTTGTGAGTGACAGGGGCTGGGGGACTCCAGAAGACAGGGTGAGTCAGCACTAGGCTGAATAGACCTATCTGCATGAGGAGTGGTGGGAGGAGTAGCACCTGGGCCTGAATAGGGCTGTGCCTGCCTTCCACAATGCTGGCTCCACCTCCTGTGGTGTGTCTGATGACCCTGGCCCACACTGACAAAGGAAGAAGTTGTGCACTGGCAGAATGCCCCCAGAACTGGTTTGGGCTAGGTACAGACACTCTCTGACTTCAGAGACAAAGGATTTATGGGTATAAAAAGGGGGACCCAGACCCCAGAATTTTAGATCACTTCTGGGAACACAAGACGAACCTTTGCCATGGAGAAGAACCAAGGAAGCTGCAGGAGTTTGGACTGCCCCTCTGCCAGTGTGCTGTTTGCTGGGTTGGCCTGCAGTGGTCTTCATTGCCAAGGAAAGGAGAAGGAACTTTCAAAGAACTTTCATCATCTTGCAGAATATTTCTCCAAGGGCTTGAACTAGAGCTTGCCTCCTGCTGAAGTCTCAGGGCTACAAGACTTCACCACCAACTCCCTCCTGAATTCCCTTGCTGGGGATTCTGTCTGCAGAAGCCTGCGTGTCGCTGGGAGCTGGAAGCGCGACTCAACGAGAAGAAGCGTGTCGCTGCTGCAGCTGTTGCCATCGCATCGCCTGATGAGCATGTCGCCGCCGCATCACCAGAGAATCGTGTCTTCGTCGCAGTTGCCTGCCATCGCATCACCGGAGAAGCGTATCTTCGTCGCAACTGCCTTCCGTCGCATCACCAGGAAAGCGTGTCGCCACCGCAAGGGTCGCCGTCGCATCACCGGAGAAGCGTGTCGCCGTCGCAACTGCCTGCCGTCGCATCACCGGAGAGGCGTGTCGCAGGGCATGTCGCGGCTCCAAAGGTACAGAGTTCGCCGCACGGCCGTCGGGCTTGCATGCATCATCTTCACGTCGTCGCATATCATCAAGGGCGCACTCTCATCGCATCGCACCGGATCGTCGCATCGTAGCGAGGCGTCTGCTCGCCGCATCGCCCTCCCTGCGGACCCTTTGTTTGTTTTGCGTTACGCATCCAAAGTACTTTTGTGAGAAACGTGTCGCGTTTATCATTAACTTGAACTAAGTTACTTCTACCATCTTTAAGTCTATTTTGAGTTCAGTTTTGTGGATTTTTGTCGTTTGTGGTCTTGTGTTAAGTCTATATAAAGAATACTTATTTTTATAAAAACCTGTGTGGTGTCCATCTGTAGTGTTTTCACTGTATTACTGTATGTGTTCACAAATGCTTAACACACTGCCTCTGAGATAAGCCTGTCTGCTCGTGCCAAGCTACCAAGGGGTGAGCAGGGGTTATCCAGTAGTGTAATCCCCCTTTCCCTGACTAGAAGCAAGGGTCCCTATTTGGTCAAAGGTGTATACCATTGCCAACTAGAGACCCCAGTTCTAACATTGGTGGTCAGCGGTGAGGATTCTGGACTTTCATTTGTGACTCATATACAGTGATTGGTGTACACTACTAGTGAGTGCAGACCAAACGCAACCACATACTTTTTTGGTAGAAATTTGTTTTTTCTCCTTGAACTGTTATTTTTTCGGAGAGCTGCCAATTCTTACTACCATGAGCCGACCAGCATCTGTTGCATCTATGGATCTAGATTTTGAGGAAGAGAGGTTGGAAACCTACAATGTGAAACAGCTAAAGCGCTTTTGCAAAAAATTTAAAATTGCTACCCCAGGCATTGCCAAAAAGGATGAATACCAAAAGGCGCTGAGGGCCTGGGTGGAAGCAAGAAATACCCCTGAACTGGTGGTGGAGCCAGTGGGGGATGCAGAGGGGCAGCTGAATATACCATTGATTCCTGCCAGGGCAGGAGTACCGTCCCCGCCTGGCAATAGCGTCTCTTCCAAAGGCCCGTCCCCAGGAGAGCTGGAAGACATGGAAAGAGACAGGGCGCACAAGCTGGAGATGGCCAGGCTCAAATTGGAGGGTCAGAGGGACCTAGAGAATAGCAGGTTGTCCGTGGAGAGAGAGAGAATGAGGTTGGAACATGAGAGAATGTTGAGGGAGTTAGAGCTCAAAGCAAAAGGCTTAGAAATCAATCCCTCTGGTGGCAGCGCACCATCTGTGCCTGCAGAAAGCAGAGTCCATATCCCCAAGGATGTCATAAAGGAATTCCACAGACAGGAAGATATTGGGCAGTGGTTTGCAGCCTATGAGATAGCAATGTTGGCCCACCGGGTCCCTGAGAAGGATTGGGGAGCGGGGTTGTGGGGCCGCTTTGTGAGTGAGGGGAGGGATACGTTGTTAGACCTACCCAGTGAGAATATGATGTCTTATGCCCACATGAAGGAAGCCCTGATGACAAGGTATGGTTTGACCCCAGAACTCTATAGACAGAGGTTCAGGAATTGTAAGAAGCTGGAGGCAACTACCTGGGTGGAGTATCAGTCTTTCTTTTGCAGAGCTATGGATGGTTGGGTGAAGGGTAGCAAAGTGGACACTTTTGAAGCGCTCTATGATTTGTTTGCATGGGAGCACTTGTCTGCTAATTGTTTTCCAGAGCTACGCCAGCACCTTATTGATAGCAAGTTAACTAACCCTAGGAAGCTTGCTGAGGAGGCGGACCGCTGGGTCAGCACCCGGGTCCACAAGGGTCACGTGGGAGACTTCGCCAAAGGTGGGCAGGGTCCCCAGCAGAAGAGTGGGGGGGACAAAGGTAAACAGAGGGAGTTCCAGAAAGGGCCCCAAAGTAATTCCCAAGGGAACCAAGGGAAGGGTTCCCAGCCTCCCCCTGAGAAAAAGAAAGAGGCCCCGACAGGTAAACCTGTTCACAGGGGCCCCTCTAAGTGCTTTGCGTGTGGTCAAGTGGGCCACCGTTGGTATGATGCACAGTGTCCCATGAGGGATTCCAAAGCACCACCACGTGCACTACCCCGTCAGATGGCGAGTGTAGCCCTGGGGGGGGGAGGAGATGGGTTCCCAAGGTGGGTGGGGTCCCGCAGAAATGTCCCTTGTCTCGCTAGGAGACTTTGAGATGGTCCCTGAGACCCAGCTGCCTGATAACACTAAGAAGTACAGGCAGTGGGTGACCATCAATGGCCATATGGTGGAAGCTCTCAGAGACACTGGGGTTAGTGTGACAGCTGTCAATTGCCGGCTGGTGTCCAGAGAGCAGGTTATCTCCCATTCATTCTTCCCTGTAGTTGCCGCGGACAACTCGCAGAGCCAGTGCGAGGTGGCTTAAGTTCCCTTTGAGTGGGGGGGGGTCTCAGGTACTCTTCAAGTAGCTGTGAGGCCAGCCATGCCTGTTGATTGTCTGTTGGGCAATGATTTAGAGAGCTCCCCTTGGGCTAAGGTGGAGAGAAGGTCTCATCTGGAGATGTTGGGTCTGCCTGAGTGGGCGTGTGTGACCACTCGGTCTATGGCAGCCAGTAAGGGTGTTGAAGAGGTTCTGGAGCCTGAAAATATGGCCCAGACCCCTGCCTTAAAGAGAAGAGGTAGGGGACGCGAGAAACCGGCCCCCATAGTTCCCACGGTCCAGGAGGAGGCAGACCTTGAGGGGGATGACCTGGAACCTACAGGGGAACAAGTGGCCGAACTGGGGGACCTGCCTGAGCTGACTCATTGGCAGCAAGAAGGAGGCCCCTCCAGGGAGGAATTTTGTGAGGAGCAGAAGAAGTGCCCTTCTCTTATGGGTTTGCGGCAACAGGCCACAGCCCAGGCAGCAGGTGATCAGTCTGGATCACATTGGATCTACTGGGAGAATGACCTCCTGTATAGCGAGCCTAAGGTTGCTGAGCCTGGGTCAGCCTGTGTGCTGGTGGTACCCCAGCACTTCAGAGCCTTCCTACTGGGTTTGGCTCATGATGTGCCTTTAGCTGGACATCTGGGGCAGAACAAGACCTTTGAAAGGCTTGTCACCCACTTTTATTGGCCCCAGATGCGCAAGAGTTCAGATGCTCATTGTAGGACTTGTCAAACTTGCCAGGCAAGTGGGAAAAGTGGGAGGAAGCACAAGGCTCCTCTCCAACCTTTCCCTGTAGTCAGTACCCCCTTTGAACGGGTGGGCATTGACATTGTGGGCCTCTGGACCCCAAGACAGCCATGGGCAACAGGTTTATCCTGGTCTTGGTGGACCATGCTACCCGGTACCCGGAAGCCATCCCTCTCAGGACAGTGGTGGGACGTGCACTGATGGGGATTTTCTCCCGTGTGGGGTTCCCGAGAGAGGTGGTATCAGACCGTGGTACAAACTTCATATCAAATTATATGAAGTCCCTGTGGCAGGAGTGCGGTGTTACCTATAAGTTCACCACTCCTTACCACCCCCAAGGTAATGGGCTGGTTGAGAGATTCAACCGGACCCTTAAAGGCATGATAATGGGTCTTGAGGAACCTATGAGGCGTAAGTGGGACGTCCTCTTGCCATGCCTTCTTTTTGCTTACCGTGAGGTGCCTCAGAAGTCCCTAGGGTTCAGTCCCTTTGAACTGCTGTATGGTCACCCGGTAAGAGGACCTTTGAGTCTGGTCAAGGAAGGCTGGGAGCAATCTCCCAGGAAACCTCCCCAGGATGTATACAGTTACATGCTGGCCTTCAGGAACCAGACTAGGCGATTCAGACAACTCGCTCAGGCGAATCTGGAAGCCAGCCAGGAGGAAATGAAGCGGTGGTACGATCAGAATGCCACTCTGATTGAGCTTCAACCTGGGCAGAAAGTTTGGGTCATGGCCCCTGTAGAGCCCTGTGCGCTCCAGGACAGGTGGAGCGCAAGAGTGATGTCACCTACCTGGTGAACTTGCGGTCTCCTAGGAACCCTTTGCGGGTCCTGCATGTTAACCGCCTGAAGCCCCACTTAGAAAGGTCCAAAGTGGGCATGCTCCTAGCGACAGATGATGGAATGGAGGAGGAGACAGAGCCTCTTCCTGACCTCCTGTCTGCAACAGAGCAAGATGAGTCAGTGGATGGTGTCAGCCTCTCTGCCACACTGACCCCTGAGCAGCAGCAAGATTGTTGCCAATTGTTGGGACAATTCTCTGATTTGTTCTCCCTAGTTCCTGGTGTCACTGAGTGGTGCGTCCATGACGTGGATACTGGGGACAGTCCTCCTGTGAAGCACAAGGCTTACAGAGTGACTGACAGGGTCAGAGCTCACATCAAGGAGGAGGTCTCCAAGATATTTGCCTTAGGGGTGATTGAGTCCTCTCACAGCCCTTGGGCCAGCCCAGTGGTATTGTTCCCAAAAGCTGCCACGCCTGGTGCCACACCCGAACTCCGGTTCTGTGTGGACTACCGAGGACTCAATTCAGTCACCAGGACTGGCGCGCACCCCATCCCCAGAGCTGATGAGCTCATTGATCGGTTGGGGCCTGCCCGATACCTCAGCACGTTTGATTTAACGTCTGGGTACTGGCAGATTGCCTTAACTGATGAGGCCAAAGAGAGGTCAGCATTCTCCACACCAGATGGGCACTACCAATTCCGGGTTATGCCCTTTGGGATGAAGAATGCCCCTGCCACCTTTCAGAGGTTGGTCAACCGGGTGTTGGCTGGACTGGAGGATTTCAGTGCCGCCTACCTGGATGACATTGCAGTGTTCAGCACCAGTTGGGAAGAACATCTGCGCCACCTCTGGGAAGTGTTGATGGCACTGCGGAAGGCAGGCCTCACGATCAAGGCGAGTAAGTGCCAGATCGGGCAGGGTTCTGTGGTGTACTTGGGGCACCAGGTGGGGAGTGGCCAGGTGGCGCCCCTACAACCCAAGATTGATACCATCCTGGCATGGGAACCCCCCAAGACCCAGACACAGGTGAGAGCCTTTTTAGGACTCACAGGGTACTGCAGGAGGTTTGTCAAGGGTTTGGCAACATTCTTGCACCCTTGACTGAGGTGACTTCCAGGAAGCAGCCCAAGAAAGTGAACTGGACTGACACCTGTCAGAAGGCTTTTGACGCCCTGAAGACTGCCATGTGCACAGCACCCGTGCTTCAGGCGCCCAACTTCTCAAAGGAATTCATTGTCCAAACAGATGCTTCAGAGCATGGTGCGGGGGCTGTTCTATCACAGATTAATGAGGAGGGCCTAGACCAACCTGTAGCCTTCATCAGTAGGAGGTTACTTCCACGGGAACAGAGGTGGAGTGCAATTGAGCGTGAGGCATTTGGTGTGGTCTGGGCATTGAAGAAGTTGAGACCATACCTGTTTGGGCCTCACTTCCGGGTTCAGACAGACCACAGGCCCCTCAGATGGTTGATGTCGATGAGGGGTGAGAATCCAAAGCTGTTGAGGTGGTCCATTTCCCTACAGGGGATGGACTTCACAGTGGAACACCGCCCTGGTACAGAACACGCCAATGCTGATGGTCTGTCCAGATTTTTCCGCCTTAGTGAGGAGAACTCCCAAGGGGTTGGGTAGTCCTCCCCACCTTTCAGCTGGAGGGGACACGTGTTAGACCTGGTACCATTGGTGTGAGTCTCCCTTCCATTTTTTTCACTGATTGCCTCCTCTGTTTTTGATATGTGTTGCTGGTTTAGATGCTTTGGGCACTGTGCCACTGCTATTCAGTGCCACAGTCCAAGTGCTCCCGATTGTAAATTGATGTATGGATTAGTGACTCCATGATTGGATTATTTGATTTACTTGTCAGACCCTAGTATAGTGCACCATCGGTGCCCAGGGCCTGTAAATCAAATGCTTCTGGTGGGCTTGCAGCACTGGTTGTGCCACCCACAGAAGCAGCTTGTAAAGTGTAGCTCAGGCCTGCCATTGCAGAGCCTGTGTGCAGTCTGGGACTGCCATGTCAACTTGGCAAGTGCACCCACTTGCCAGTCCCTAAACCTTCCCTTTTCTACATATCAGTCACCCCTAAGGTAGGCCCAAGGGCAGGGTGCATTGTATGTAAAGGTAGGACATGCCCTGATGTGTGTAGCATGTCCTGATAGTGAATTACAGCCAATTTCGTTTTTCACTATTGCAAGGCTACCTGTCCCCATAGGCCAGAATGGGCAGTTTGATTATAACATCTTATAATCCTAACTGACCCAGGGAACATGGTAGAAAAACGAATTTAGTATGCTTGAACTCAGAATGATAAAATACATCTTTTAGTGAAGTTGGTTTTAACATTCTGTGTTTGAAAATACCACTTTTAGAAAGTAGGTATTTTCTTGCCTAACCATCCAGCCTGCCTCTGCTAGCTTGTGTATTGTATGTCCGGTTTTGTGAGTGACAGGGGCTGGGGGATTCCAGGAGACAGGGTGAGTCAGCACTAGGCTGAATAGACCTATCTGCAGGAGGAGTGGTGGGAGGAGTAGCACCTGGGCCTGAATAGGGCTGTGCCTGCCTTCCACAATGCTGGCTCCACCTCCTGTGGTGTGTCTGATGACCCTGGCCCACACTGACAAAGGAAGAAGTTGTGCACTGGCAGAATGCCCCCAGAACTGGTTTGAACTAGGTACAAACACTCTCTGACTTCAGAGACAAAGGATTTATGGGTATAAGAAGGGGGACCCAGGCCCCAGAATTTTAGATCACTTCTGGGAACACAAGATGGACCTTTGCCAAGGAGAAGAACCAAGGAAGCTGCAGGAGTTTGGACTGCCCCTCTGCCAGTGTGCTGTTTGCTGGGTTGGCCTGCAGTGGTCTTCATTGCCAAGGAAAGGAGAAGGAACTTTCAAAGAACTTTCATCATCTTGCAGAATATTTCTCCAAGGGCTTGAACTAGAGCTTGCCTCCTGCTGAAGTCTCAGGGCTACAAGACTTCACCACCAGCTCCCTCCTGAATTCCCTTGCTGAGGATTCTGTCTGCAGAAGCCTGCGTGTCGCTGGGAGCTGGAAGCGTGATTCAACGAGAAGAAGCGTGTCACTGTCGCAGCTGTTGCCGTCGCATCGCCGGAGGAGCGTGTTGCCGCCGCAGAGGCCGCCGCCGCATCACCAGAGAAGCGTGTCTTCGTCGCAGCTGCCTGCCGTCGCATCACCGGAGAAGCGTGTCTTCGTCGCAACTGCCTGTCGTCGCATCACCAGAGAAGCGTGTCTTCGTCGCAACTGCCTGCCGTCGCATCACCAGGAAACCGTGTCGCCACCGCAAGGGTCGCCGTCGCATCACCGGAGAGGCGTGTTGCAGGGCCTGTCGCGGCTCCAAAGGTACAGAGTTCGCCGCACGGCCATCGGGCGTGCACGCATCATCTTCACGTCCTCGCATCGCATCAAGGGCACACTCTCATCGCATCGCACCGGATCGTCACATCGCAGCGAGGCGCCTGCTCGCCGCATCGCCCTCTCTGCGGACCCTTTGTTTGTTTTGCGTTACGCATCCAAGGAACTTTTGTGAGAAACGTGTCGCATTTATCATCAACTTGAACTAAGTTACTTCTACCATCTTTAAGTCTATTTTGAGTACAGTATTGTGGATTTTTGTCGTTTGTGGTCTTGTGTTAAGTCTATATAAAGAATACTTATTTTTATAAAAACCTGTGTGGTGTCCATCTGTAGTGTTTTCACTGTATTACTGTATGTGTTCACAAATGCTTAACACACTGCCTCTGAGATAAGCCTATCTGCTCGTGCCAAGCTACCAAGGGGGTGAGCAGGGGTTATCCAGTAGTGTAATCCCCCTTTCCCTGACTAGAAGCAAGGGTCCCTATTTGGTCAAAGGTGTATACCATTGCCAAGTAGAGACCCCCAGTTCTAACAGTGTCCATTTGACAAAGGGTCTGAGTGTGGTTAGTACTATACAGTGTTTGTCTAAAGATGCCCCCCTCCCAGTTGAGTTTAAGGATGTTCCATCTACATTGTGGGCTACAAGTGATACGGACGTAGGACTTTTGCAGATGCCTCCAATTTCTATCCAGGTTAAAGAAAATGCAATTTTGCCTCGTATCCCTCAGTATAAAATTTCGCACTCAGGTGAACAGGCGTTGTTGTGCATAATACAAGATTTGATTCAGTCAGGAGTTATAGAGGAGACAGCGGCAAATGTGTGCAATAGCCCCATCCTTCCTGTTCTCAAGAGGCCACCTCCGGGTTCTCCTGATGATGTTGCTGATGTTTATCGTTTTGTGATTGATCTGCGAGAAGTTCATAAAATTGTAGGCCCTCAGTTCCCCGTGGTCCCTGACATTACTGCTCTTTTGACTATGATTCCTTCTTCTGCCAAATTCTTTTCTGTTATTGATTTGAAAAATGCTTTCTTTAGCATCCCCGTTCATCCAAACAGCAGGTGCCTTTTCGCGTTCTCCCTGGCAGGTCGTAGTTTTAGATTTTGTCGAGTTCCCCAGGGCTATACTGAGAGTCCTAGCATATATAGCCAGGCTTTGAAGGGTCAATTGGACTCCCTTACCCTTCCCTCAGGTAATGTATTGCTACAGTATGTGGACAATCTTTTGATTGCGTCCAATACTGAAGAAGGATGTAAAGCAGCTACAGTCAAATTGTTGCTGCATTTGGCTCAACATGGACACAAGGGGTCCCTTTCCAAATTTCAATATTGTCGACAGGAGGTCACCTATTTAGGTCACCTACTGTCGAAGGAGGGTCGGAAACTAACTCCTGAATGTATTAATTCTGTAATTAACATGCCTGTTCCAAAGACCCAAAGGGATGTACGAGCCTTCATTGGTATCACTTCCTATTGTCGTCATTGGATACCCAATTTTGCTTTATTAACAAAGCCTCTGCTATATTTAACAACTAAACATGTGCATGAACCTTTGCCTTGGACGCCTGAATGTCAGCAAGCTTTTGAGCAATTGAAGGTTGCGCTGTGTTCGGCTCCTGTGCTTGGCACACCTGATTACAACAAGCCGTTCGTGTTATATGTACACGAGTCAGCTGGTTGTGCGCTTTCTGTCTTAACACAGGCCTTTGGAGGTAAGCAGAGGCCGTGTGCGTACTTTTCTGCTGTTCTTGATCCCGTCGCGAAAGCCCTCCCGAGCTGTTTAAGAGCGACTGTGGCAGTGGCCGTCTCTATTCGACAATCGGCAGGGCTTGTTCTTGATACTGATCTCACAGTTATGTTAACTCATGCTGTGGATACGCTTTTGAACAGAACATAGACACAGCACCTTACCAGTGCACATCTGACTGGCTATGAGCTAACCCTTTTTGCACCACATATTACAATTAAAAGATGTGCCACTCTGAACCCTGCCACGTTACTACCCCTCCCTTCTGACAGTGAGGAGATAGACATACATGATTGTATGTTTTGGACAGAGGAGGAGACAAAGGAAAGGTAGACTTGACTGATGTTCCCTTATCTGACCCCCAAGGGGAACTATATGTCGATGGTTCTTGTTTTAAATTACCAGATGGCACCACAACTGCTGCTTATGCGATCACAACACTGCACACGATAGTTGAGACATCACGAGTTCCTTATCAGTCAGCCCAAGCTGCAGAGCTGGCAGCTCTAATTCGAGCCTGTGAGTTGAGTCAGGGATTGGTGGTTAATATTTACAGTGACAACCAGTATGCCTTTGGAGTCGCTCATAATTTTTGGCGGCTCTGGGCAGAGAGAGGATTCCTTACCTCCCATGGCTCGAAGATTCAGCATGGCCCTTTGATAAATAGACTTTTGTCGGCGTTGACCCTGCCCAAGAAACTGGCAATAGTGAAGTGTAGCGCTCACAAAGCAATTACTGATGACGTAGGGAGGGGGAATGCTTTTGCAGATCAAACAGCTAAAGAGACGACCCGATCTAAGATGAAAAAGATGTTTGTAGCAGGTCCTGCTAGATGGGTGCCAGGAGTTACGATGTTTGAGGACACACTAGATAGCGTGAAGGAAATCCAGAGCGAGGTGACGGTTGAGGAACTAGCAATATGGCAGGAAAGTACAGCGCAATTGGATGATGATGGGTGCTGGATAGATAAGTTGTGGAAACAGAGATGGATGTTGCCAGATGCATATGTTCTTCCCGTAGTTACTATGGCTCATGGACCAGCTCACATTAGTGCTAGGGGTATCTGTAAGTTGCTAGACCCGGTATGGCAGAATGATAATATTCCAAAGACGGCTGCCCATTTGGTTAAACATTGCATGGTGTGCATGCTATACAATCCAGGGAAGGGCACTCCTACACCTCCCGGTAATTTTGCACCCCCTTCTTTCCCTTTTGAAGTCCTGCAAATGGACTTAATTGAGATGGAACGGGTGAACAATCTGAAGTATGTGTTGGTGGTGGTTTGTGCATTCAGTAAATTGATTGAGGCTTATCCTACCAAGGAGAATACAGCTTTGGCGACGGCGAAAGCTCTTTTGAAGGAGTTTTTTCCTCTCTTTGGTTTGCCCCGTATGATTTGGAGTGACAACGGTAGTCATGTTAATTCGAAAGTCATTCAGTTGGTGTGTGATGGCTTGCACATTAAGAAAATGTTTTATGCTGTGAATCACCCCCAGTCAGCAGGTTTAGTTGAGAAGTACAATGGTACTCTCAAACTAAAGATGGCCAAAATTCAGGAGAGTACAGGGTTGAAGTGGCCGGATGCTTTACCATTGGCTTTGCTGTCGACGAGAGTTACAGCCCATACTAGAATAGGGTTGTCCCCCTATGAGGTTGTCTTTGGTAGGCCCGCTAATGTCTGGGGAGTTCCAAGACCCCGTCACTTTTCCGAGATAGATCACCCTTTGTTGATAGATCATTTATACGAGTTGACTAAAAATTTGCGTTCTATTCATCAGCAGATTCAAGAGGCCTTGCCATCCGCTACAGAGGGACCCGGCCACGACCTTCGGCCCGGGGACTACGTCCTGGTTTGCCATTTCAGCGCAAAAGTAGCCTGGAGCCTCGGTGGAAGGGGCCTTTCCAGATCCTCCTTGCCACACGTACTGCAGTGAGAGTGGCTGGCCGGAAGAACTGGATCCACTCAACTCACTGTAAGAAGGTGCCACTCCCTCTGCCCTATGATCAGTGGAGGCTTGACGGCATTGGGGATTCTGAGACGGAGAAGGTTCCCCATTTCATTCCTTTCTCCGATGCCAGAATAACATGGGCACCCTCTGAGGAGGAGAGTGATGCAGTCCTGAATGAAGCAGTGCCACCTGAGATTAAGGCCAGCCAAGAGCTCCAGTCAGCTGGCCCATCTGTGTTTAAATCTGAATCAGTCAATCCCGCTGAAAGTGAACCTTTGTTTCTTGATCCCTCTGTTCCTGGAGTTGTTAAGTACAATTTGCATCCTCGACGAAGGAACAGTGCACCAAAGGAAAAGTCAGATTAGTAGGGATGGACTTCATGGATGAAGAATAGGTACAATAGAGCAGGGATAGGGAGATTGGTGCATTGTTCGAGACACTGGACAGGATAAGTTTGGGGTGTCTTCCCCAGAGGGAGGGTACCCTATCCTGAAAGAAGTGGATTTTCCTCAAAAAGGGCTGCAATCTTGTAGCTCCAACGAGAAGTGCTCGATAGCACCACCGTGGATGAACAGTAGGAGCCTGCCAGCGAGGCTCAAAGGGAGAAAAAAACAGACGCTGGAAAGAAGATTGTTTGTGGGGTTTCATTGAGGCTATATTAACAGTACCTTTTCATTCTGCTATCATGCATCTTTTTGGCAGGCCAATGATTGATGAAGAACAGCCTTTGGGTTTTGTTGTTTTGCCCCGATCATCATGGGTAAAGCAGCGGAGAGTGCTATTCCTTCTTTTTGCTATTCAGCTGATGATTATTTTTTGTAGGGTTCTTTGGGCATTAGAATATGCAAGTAATTCGCCTACTCCTGACAATGATATCCTTTTCACACCAAGACGGAAGAGAATGCTTTCTAATAATGTCTTTCTAGATACTCATAAGAGATGTTTTGGTAATGGTGTTGCTTGTTATCCTACTGAATCTGTAACTAGCCTATGGACTGCTTATCCTTTGTCTTTGATAAATTATACATATTCTAAGCCGACAAATTTTGTTGAGGTAAAAGGGGAGTTTGGGTTCGGCTACCCAGGGCCATGCTTGTACCATCGTCAGCCCACAGGAACAGGTTATCCTGGTTGTGATGATAATAATACGTATTGTGATAACTTCTATTTGGAAGAGCAAAATATTACGTTGGTGGGTTGGCATTATAAAGAAGTGACGGTTCCCCGAAAAGCTGGCTATTTCCCTGCCTGTTGCCCCATCATAAATAGTACTGATACTATATTGTATATCAATTGCTCAGGGGTGATCATATCTAAAGAGACATTCCCCTTGAAAGGTTCGAAAGGTTCTGACACCATCACCGGTAATTCTCGCTATTCAGCTGTGAACTATGACAGACCAATATATGCCCATCCCGGGTTCTTCTTTTTAACTAATGGAACATACTCAAATGTTCATAATGGCACCAATGATGTAGCTCTTGGGATGGTGCTGCCCCTGGGGGTCCCTTGCAAATATGCCCACAGACAGGTAAAATGGGTGAAGAGAACACTTACAAAGGAATTTTGCGAAGGAGTGACGGATATTGAGATCAACAGTTACAGTAATGGTATTACTTTTGGTTATAGCATGTCTGCTATTTTCACGTTGGGGGGAATGGCTATGAGTAGGACTGAAAAGGCTTGGGAATATTTTGGCTGCAAATTGCGGATATTGTCAAATACCACAGTAGCAGCATTACGTGACATCACCATTCAATTGGAGAGTATGAGGATCTATTCTGAACAAACCAGATATGCAGTGGATTTTATTTGAGCAAAAAATGGTGGTGCATGCGCAGTTATTGGCGATCAGTGTGTAGTGGGCATAACAAATATGGAAAAGAATATCACAAAGCATATCTTGGATATTATTGAGAATGTCAAAGGTATGGAACCAGAAAATTGGAGTTGGTCCCTTTTTGGAACATGGGGGTGGCTAATAGAAAAAGCAATATATTTCATTGCTATATTGATACTTTGCTGCGTCCTTATTCAATGTCTTCCAATGTGCTGCACATATTGTATCTCTGTATTGACTCCAAAGAGGAAGATATCGATTCATGATACTAATGCTGCAATAATGTTACAGAAAGAAATAGATGACATCATGGCCATAGATGAGGGTGTCTTCGAAACATCTTCTCTTCTCTTGGAATATACTCCCACTGTTGACAACATGACATGTGCATAAAAAAGCTATGTGCTTTATTATTCCTTTATGTTTCGGCTTTGATTTTTGATTGTAGATGGTTAGCTCATGCTAACAGGAGGGTTTGTTAATACTGGGGGGCCTTTTTGTCTGTATATTTTAGCACTCACGAAACCAAAACCATCTTGTAATCTGGACGCCATTTTGTATTATAATCGAAACTGCTGCTTGGTTATTTTCGATAAACGGTCTTTGGTAAGTTTCGTTTCCCAAGGTTGAGCTTTGCTTTTTCTATAATTGCAAGTGTCCTCGTTAGTGCATGCCTTTCTTGTTAGATGGAGCCCTTCTCCCACCTGTCTGGTAGGGAGGATAGGCCAGACGACCTTGGGCAGTAGATAGCCTGTGCCCGGCTGCAGAATCTAAACTTATGTTCTGTACCCCCATTGTATTTCAACACCTGCTAGTGTTTTTCCATAGTAGGCACGCCTTTGTGGACTTTGCAACGTACATAATGTAATTGTATGCTTCAGTCCCTCGACAGCCATCCCAGGAGGCTGGTCAGACTGGGCTCCGCTGCAGTGTAGTTTCAATAAATATCTGGTTTGTATTCTCTACTGTCTGGCCGACTCTTCATTTGTAGGAAGGCAGAGAAGGTGGTCGTGAGTGACCTGAGTAGCCCTTTTCGGGTCACTTCCTTCAGCCCTACGCCTATTTAGTTGCGCATGTATCCTGTGGCGCTCCAGGTTACTATGTTATACGTGCCCAGCATGTGCTTGTGGTTTTGTGTGTGTTTCCTAGGCCTGCCTTAGGTAGCGAGGTTGGTGGTGTGTATTGTGTGGTGGGGGATAAGCCAGTGATCCTAAAAACCCTTGTAACATTCAATACTAGGTCCAGCTCTGGAACTATGCTGGACCAAACAAAGAACACAACTGTGTTAACATTTACCAAAGAATGGTAAGCTTTCGCAATGAGGGGGGTGTCTCTTGTGCCTCGCATGATGCGGTAGGCAATGTGTTAATCCTTGAATGTCCGGACCATGTTCATTTGCTAGGGGTTTAATGTAGCTGGGGGTAATGTGTGCGCCGCTGGCAGCGGTTACCTCCTTTGTTGTGTTTGTAGCCAGTTCAGACAAGATGGGGCGCTCCGGCCGGGCACCTCGTCAGCCCAGGAAGTCATCGGCTGTTTGGGGGTCACAGTGCGGAACAAGGCAATACTGTTCTCGGAGTCTGACTGCATAGTGTTTTCTTCTGACGATTCCGACGTGGAGGAGGGATTGCAGTCCCTGAATGTGGCAGTCACAGCGAGTGCTGATTCTCTACCTTTTACAGCCTGCTCCGGTGTGGTGTTCTTCGCGTGGGATTTACGGTCCGTTTTGGTACGGCATGTTCGTCTTCCTGACGCGCTTTTCAGACTCAGGTGTGCGCTGTGCAACGAGTTTTCAGACGTTGTAGGGGAGTCTGTGACTTCCAGCCATTCATCCCCCTCTTCTTGGCTGTCAAAGAAGTACGTCTTTAGGTCATGGATGACCTTCAGGCGGGTGGGGAACAGTAGGGCGTGCTTGAGGTCCAGGGCTCTGAGTTTCTTTTTGGTCGCTTGGTACGAGGATCTTCTGAGATGAACTAGGATTGTATAGTCTGGATATAGAGAGATCCGTTGATTCTCATATTGAATTGGAGATCTTTCCCTGGCCATCTGTAGTAGGGTGTCCCGGTCCCTGTAGTTTAGTATACGGGCGATCATGTGGTGTGGCGGGGCACCCGCCGCCGACCTCCCAGTGGGGATCCTGTGAGCCCTTCCTACACAGAAGAGGCCAGATAGGCCCTCCGGGGCCACGTACTCACGCAGCCACTGTTCCATGAATCTGGTGGCGTTTGGGCCTTCACGGCGTTCCGGCAAGCCGATGATATGAACATTGTTCCTTCGTGTTCGCCCTTCGGCGTCTTCGACCCTGTCTTGGAGACCAGACAATTGTCGCTGCAACTGTGCTAGTTGTTCCGTATGTTCTTTATGTTGTGGTAGCATTTCTGACATGGCTAGTTTGTTGGCCTTTACTGTAGTTGCTAGTTTGTCGTGGTCCGCTTTCAGGAGGGTAAAGCCAGTGGTCAGTGAGCCTATTTGTTGTTCTATTGCTTTTCATGAGTCTCAGACCTCCTGCAGGATTAAGTCCAGCTTATCCGGGGCTGACTCTATATTTGTGGGTGGGATGCAGCTTAGTGGAGGAGTTTGGGTTGTGTTGTCCGTATCTTCCTGCTGCTGCGTGTTCATGGTGGTTGCATATGGCAACTTTCCTTTAGGGCGTCCCATGATGTGACAGATGCCGGTTCGGGTAATGAGCAGGCTCGGTTAGATTTTTGGGGTAGTTGTACCTTTCGGAGAGTGGGGTTCCCGGGTCTGGCGTATGGGCAATCCAGGGCTCGGTTGAGGTCCTTGCTACTGCAGCGGTGTTGGGGATCGAGGCGCCGGGCACGCCCACCAAGTTTACAGTGGCGGTGCGTCCATTAGGGCGCTGGGGCGTTGACCCACAAGCCGTGCCCGCCGACACCCGAGGCATTTAGCAGACAGGCTGAGGCTCAGCTTCCTCAGCGGCTCTGTCTGAAGGAGGTGGGCGGGGCAGCCATAAGGTTGACTCCCGGCGTCATGCTGACTGACATGTCATTGTCAGACTCAGCAGGCCAGGGGGTGGCGCGGAGCGCACAGCAGGCAGCAGTGCGCATGTTGGGTTTGGGTCGGAGAATTTTTCCGACCAGCCCAGTCATGCGCACTAGTGTTTGCTGTGGCTGGCGGCTGCGCATTAGGAGAGCGAGGGTTGATCAATGCCGCAGCCCTCGGTCTCCTAATGGGCGGCGAGTATCCCTGCTAAGCCAATCCTGGCGCTGCTGGAGCAGCGTCTGTATTGGCTGAGAGGGGTTGCCACACTTGCGCCAGCGGCCTCTCGCAGTCCGCCAACGAGGGATTGGGCTCTGGGCTGCCATTGGCTGAGGGAGGCTGGTGGCTGGGATAAGAGGCCTGGCTCGGCTGGCACTGATTGAGCCCACGTGCAGTGAAGAAAGGAGCGGCGCGCGGGCTGTGCTGCTGCTGCTGGAGCGAGCCGCTGCCGTTCCCAGTGCCTGCTGGAGCGCGCCGGCCCTCCCTCTTCCTTTCCCCACCGAGTGTTTGGTTGGAGCAGCGCAGATGGGCTTGGCAGATCCAGACGGCCTGCACGGACCACTGAGGCGCTCCGATCCGGGGGGAGACGTGACCATCCTTCACCCCACCCTGCGCCTGGAGGTCTCTGGGAGGAGGAGCGAGGCGTTTCCGCTGCTGGGATTTCGGTAAGGGGGTGTTAGAACTGTGGGTCTCTAGTTGGCAATGGTATACACCTTTGACCAAATAGGGACCCTTGCTTCTAGTCAGGGTAAGGGAGATACACTACTAAAATAACCCCTGCTCACCCCCTTGGTAGCTTGGCATGAGCAGACAGGCTTATCTCAGAGGCAGTGTGTTAAGCATTTGTGAACACATACAGTAATACAGTGAAATCACTACAGATGGACACTACACAGGTTTTATAAAAATAAGTATTCTTTATATAGATTTAACACAAGACAACAAAGGACAAAAATCCACAATACTGTACTAAAAATAGACTTAAAGATGGTAGAAGTAACTTAGTTCAAGTTGATGGTAATTGCGACACGTTTCTCTTAAAAGTACCTGGGATGCATAACGCAAAACAAACAAAGGGTCCGCAGGGAGGACGATGCGGCGAGCAAGCGCCTTGATGCGGTGCGACGATCCGGTGCGCTGCAATGAAAGTGCGCCCTTGATGCGATGCGACGATGTGAAAATGATGCGTGCACGCCCGACGGCCGTGCGGCGAACTCTGTAGCTTTGGAGCCGCGACAGGCCCTGCGAAACGCTTCTCCGGTGATGCAACGGCAGACAGCTGCGACGGCGACACGCTTCTCGGGGGATGCGACGGCGACCCTTGCGGTGGCGACACGCTTCCCTGTTGATGCGACGGCAGGCAGTTGCGACAGCGACACGCTTCTCCGGTGATGCAACGGCAGGCAGCTGCGACGAAGGCACGCTTCTCTGGTGATGCGGCGGCGGCCTCTGCGGCGGCGTCACGCTTCTCCTGCGATGCGACGGCAGCAGCTTCGTCAGCGACACGCTTCTTCTCGTTGCGTCACGCTTCCAGCTCCCAGCGACGCGCAGGCTTCTGCAGACAGCATCCCCAGCAAGGGAATTCAGGAGGGTGCTGGTGGTGAAGTCTTGTAGCCCTGAGACTTCAGCAGGAGGCAAGCTCTAGTTCAAGCCCTTGGAGTAATATTCTGCAAGATGATGAAAGTTCTTTAAAAGTTCCTTCTCCTCTCCTTGGCACTGAAGACACCACTGTAGGCCAACCCAGCAACACAGCACACTGGCAGGGGGCAGTCCAACTCCTACAGCTTCCTTTGGTTCTTCTCCTTGGCAGAGATCCGTCTTGTTGTTCCAGAAGTGATCTAAAGTTCTGGGGT
Source organism: Calotriton arnoldi (assembly GCA_963921515.1). Lineage (NCBI taxonomy): Eukaryota > Metazoa > Chordata > Amphibia > Caudata > Salamandridae > Calotriton > Calotriton arnoldi. The sequence continues at coordinate 500,247 of CAWUFW010000565.1, read as the reverse complement.
CAGGGCCCCAATATGTATACCCCTAAATCCTTAGTCCTCTGAGGGCAGAGGGGCCTTTACCTGGTCCAAACCAGTTCTATGCAGTCCTGGAGCACTTTGTTTACAGGACTCCTTCTTTCCTTTGACAGTGTGGGCCAGGGACATCAGACGCACCACAGGAGGTGGAGCCAGCATTGTGGAAGGCAGGCACAGCCCTATTCAGACCCAGGTGCAACTCCTCCCACCACTCTACATGCAGATAGGTCTATTCAGCCCTGTGCTGACTCACCCTGTCTCCTGGAATCCCTCCCAGCCCCTGTCACTCACAAACTAGACAAGGAATACACAACCTAGCAGAGGCAGGCTTGGACAGTTAGGCAAGAAAATACCTACTTTCTAAAAGTGGTATTTTCAAACACAGAATGTTAAAACCAACTTTACTAAAAGATGTGTTTTATCATTCTGAGTTCAGGCATACTAAATTCGTTTTTCTTCCATGTTCCCTGGGTCAGTTAGGATTATAAGATGTTATAATCAACTGCCCATTCTGGCCTATGGGGAACAGGTAGCCTTGCAATAGTGAAAAACGAAAATGGCTGTAATTCACTATTAGGACATGTCACACACACCAGGGCATGCCCTACCTTATACTTACAATGCACCCTGCCCTTGGGCCTACCTTAGGGGTGTCTGATATGAAGATAAGGGAAGGTTTAGGGACTGGCAAGTGGGTGCACTTGCCAAGTCGACATGGCAGTCACAGACTGCACACAGGCTCTGCAATGGCAGGCCTGAGACACACTTTACAAGCTGCTTCTGTGGGTGGCACAACCAGTGCTGCAAGCCCACCAGCAGCATTTGATTTACAGGCCCTGGGCACACCTGGTGCACTATACTAGGGTCTGACAAGTAAATCAAATGATCCAATCATGGAGTCACTAATCAATACATCAATTTAACATAGGGAGCACTTGCACTGTGGCACTGAATAGCAGTGGCACAGTGCCCAAAGCATCTAAAACCAGCAAACAGATCAAAAACAGAGGAGGCAATCCGAAAAAAGTGGAAGGGAGACTCACGCCAATGGTACAGGTCTAACAGGGGGTATTTCACGAACCTATCTTCACTGAAGTTTGCTGCAAAGTTTACGTTTGTTGGAGAATTTAGTAGTTCTGTCTGTCTGGTAACCTAAGTGAGGGTGTCATCAAAGAGTAGAAGAGTAGAAGAGGAAGGAGGCCCTGTAGTGGCGATGGACAGTGAAGCAGTGGCGGCAGGGTGCCTAGAGGACATACTGGGCCGCAGTATGGCTATTGTTTTACGCCTCACCACTTTCGAATGTCACCAGCCGCCACTGCAAGTTTATCTGTCCTTCTAACGTATGCAGTGGAGGGGGAACTGTGAGACTAACGTGCAGGCCTGCTTCTTCTGATGCAACAGAGTGCAGCTCCGGTTCACAGTCAGATTGCAGGTCCAGGGCCCATGAAGTGTTCCTATATATGTGCTCCGCATATCTCCTTCCGCCCGCATGTGGCACACCGCCAATATAGTTTAGGGTTCTGGGCGCGTTGCCACCAAGGCGCTCCAGGGCAGGACAATGATTATGATTATATATGCGGTAACGGGCGCTGCCCCTCGCCTGCCAGCGCCCTATGTGGGTCCGGCGCTCTTCCACTCAGCCAAGATCCGGTGCAGGCCAGGGGGTTGGAGTGTGGTGCCGGTTCGCAGCAAGTTAAGTATGCCCCGGTTGCAGGCCGCCTCACGCAGCAGCCGTACCTCCTGTCTGCTGCGCTCTGGAGGCGCCTCTCTGGCTTGGGCAGTAGGCAGCGGCGTGGGGCCTAGTCTCTGGGAGTTAGCCTCTGTCCGGGCCAGGGCCGGACTGGCCGAAGCGGGCACCGGGCACTTCCCCGGTGGGCCGCCAGGGTGGGGGCCGTTTTTGTTACAGGGACGTTTTTGCAGCATAGCTGCAAAATCGGCCCCTGTAACAAAATCAGCTGAAACCGGCCCAGGCAAACAGTTCGGCCGCACCCCCAACCCCTTGGGGGGCCGGCTGAGCACTTTGCCAGGGCCGGTTTTGGTTCCCAGTCCGGCCCTGGTCCGGGCCCTGCTTTGATCTGGGCTGCGGGACTCGGGATGTGTTCGCGGGCAGGGCGCTCCACAGGGCCGTCTCTAGGGCGGTGCGATCAGTGCCACCGCACCGGGCGCTGACTTGGGGTGGGGGCGTCATTTTTACAAGTAATATTATCATTTTAAAAGCACCAACCTGCTGGTGCGTTCCTGGCCTCCAGCAATTTTTGTAGGCATCAATTAAAAAGTCAAGATAACTTCAGTGATTTATCGTGTTCCTGGAAAGAGACCGGAGGTTTGTCTAGTGGAAGTTATGACTCATCCAAAGGTAGCGCAGAGGGTTAAAATGCCTGCTGCTAACAACGTGTACCATGCTGATAACAAAGTGCATGTAATGTAAATAGGTCAGTAGGTTACCGCTTCTATAAGAGAGCTCCTTTTGTAACTTGTCGTTTGTAAGTCAAAATCGCAGTATAGAACATTGAGCTATTAACTGTCATCAAAGAGCTGTGTGTAAACTGCAAGGTATATGTTAGAGCTATATGTTCTTTTGCCCAGTCTTTCATTATCCTAATCTTGCCAAAAGGGTTCATTTGGGTGGAAAGCAATTCTTGTTATTAAAGAGAACCCCTAACAATGGTGTTACATTTTAAATTCTGAATTTGTGCTTTTTCAGAATAAGGACTCTTAAACTATATTGCCTACCAGTATCAATGACATGTTACTCCTACACTACACCTTGTAGTCCTGTCTGATGTAACATTTCCTAAACACTGATTTACACACCTATGATTGTCTCTGTGCAATGTGTGCGTGATGTAAAGTGCTCTGACACCTTACACTGGTATGAGTGGTGCTATAAAACTAAATGAATCAGAGAGACAGTGGTTCTGGAGACTTGAGGGGCACTGTTAAAGGGCGGTGGTGAGGGAATCTGTGGCAGGGTGGTCATTGGGGGGGCGCCAACAGACATTGTCGCACAGGGCGCCACCAGCGCTAAAGCCAGCCCTGGCGCTCCATCAGTGCCTCTCTGCTCAAGCGGGCTCACCGCACTTCCGGGTGTCGCCTCCGGCCCTGGGTCTTTGTATGGCGGCGCCGGTTTTCGGCAAGTTGCGTATGCCTCTGTAGTAGGCCAACACTCCCAGCTGCTGATTCACGAGTGCCCCCCGCTCCGGAAGCACCTCACCGGGCCCGGCTAGGGTATTAGGGTGTTAGGCCACGGCGTGGGGCCTAGGCACCGGGAGTCAGTGTCAGTTCAGGCCTCGCTCCGGTCTGGGACCCAGGCTGCGTTTTTGGGCGGGGCGCTCCATCCGTCCCCTCCCGCCCACCGTACTCACCGCACAGCAGGGTAGCATCGCTGGTCCCGGATCTTCATCTGGCGTCTCCAGGTAAGGTGGAGAGTGGGTCCAGATCGCCCCGGCTTCCAGTACAGCCCACTGGGCCCGGTGTGTTGTAGGGGGCGGTCCGTCCACCAGGCGAGGCCCGGTCGGGGCAGGGAAGGTGCCCCGGCGCCACAGCCCACAGCCACAGTCTTCAGCTGGATCTCCGGAGGTTATGCCAGGCAGAGAGGGCTCCGCGGCGCCGCAGAGCAGAGGAAGCAGGCCACAGGCCCACCCCGATGGGGAAACTGGAGGGCCTCGGCTATTCTGTCACTCCGCCTCGACCCTCGATCCTCGGAGAGGGCGAACGGCCTTGCAGCCTGGCAGCGGAGGGGTACACAGCAATCGCCCTCTGTCCACACAGGTGGCATCGTACAGCTCCGGCGCAGCACCACCAGTCCGCCCCCGAGCACGTCCGCTCCAGTGCGTGTGCAGCGCTCGGCCTGGGCTTCTCCATCACCTCCGGGGATCGGTAGGTCGTAGGTGGTTTGTACAACAACCATTCTATGCCCCTACTGTTCTACTTCAGGCTGGAGGGTGTTGTTTTAATGGATGGCCCCCAGCTTCGTTTAATTTTTCAGGATGTCTGGTCCGGACTCGGAGCTCGGCTAAGTTGCGACCACCATGTTCAGTGGTTAGCCACGCCCCCCTCTTATCACCTTCTTGTTATCCACTTCTTTATTTATACTGGACTATTATAACAATGCCCAACCATGGCGCTATTCTGGACATTTCTCCTGATGAAGGGCTAGTCCCGAAATGCATTGGGATTCCCTTTTAAATGCATTGGAAAGATTTCAATCATTGTGTGATGTTTCAACACTATGAACATAAATAATTTCAAAATTGAATAAAAGAAGATTGACATTACAAGTACTGATTACTGATTGATTACTAACCAAAAAAACTCTGAAAATGTCATAATTGGAGTGCAAAGTGGGGACGTTGTTCGGTTCTAGGACAACACAATCATAATGTGTGTACTTGAAGTTACACCTTTGATCGGTGGGCGGTACCCACCTGCACCCTACACAGTTTTACTTACCCAGAAGATAGATAAAGCAGAATTTTTTAATATTTAGAGGAGTGCGACTATTTCTCTTGTTACATCTATTCTGAATGTGCCAACTTGCAGTAGCTCATTGACTACAACTGCCAGTCGGCATCTCTTATATCTATAAGTTGCTACTTGTATATTATATCAACTTCTGGTGTTTCATTCATATTACATGCGGGTCCATATGTTCCAATTTCACTTTTGTTGGCAGCGGTCTACTGTCTAACCATGACCCATTCTTGCTTTTTATGAGTAGTCTCCTATGCTTTTTTTGTGTCTTAGGTTAAGGGCTGTGGCTTCTTTTCTTGTTTTTTTAATCTAAGCCACAATAAAAACGTATTGAAATAAAAAAATTAAGTATCCACCAGAAGAACTATTTACTTACCTTCAGTAACACTCTTTCAGGGTGAGTACCCTATCTAAATGCAGACTCCTCACCACCCTAATGCCTCCTTATTCTGTTTAGTTGACATCTGCACATCGTAAGAAAAGGTCTCAAGTTAGATATCAGCACACTGTCATCAACAATTTGATTATGCTGATCCGGGTTTAAGGGCGTGGAAGAGAAGTAAATGAAGAAATTGATGTCAGCTTGCAGGAGTGGTGTCTATTTTCAGATGCGCTCCATCACATCCGGGGTGGTGTAAGTCTCAGCAGGAGTCATTGCTGGGAGAATTCTTTGGATCCAGTCTGGTAGCTGGGATATTCTAAAGGTGAGGAATCTGCAGTTAGATAAAGTGTCCACTAGACAGAACACTACGGAAGGTAAGTAACATATTCTTCTCCTAGATCCTTCAGCCAAAGGGGACATTTGCAGTAGTTCCTGAGCACAAGCTTTGCCTGTACTCTAGCAGACAACCTCTCCACTGACTGCTCAAGAAACTAGAACCACACTTTGTTGCAAAAGTCTTTTTGTGCTACAATGCCTCTGTGACCCCCATGTTGTAAACTGACAACCTATTTGGATAGTGTTTTCGCAATGAGCAGCCAACTGCCCTGCAGGAATAGGCTCTTGCAAAGGCTTGGCAGGCTACCTTGCATGTGACAGAAAGCCCTCAGTTCCCTGAGGTCACATTGAAGATGACCGATCTTGACTTGACACTAAGATGAAGTTGCTATGGTTTATGCTGAATCACTGAATCACCTTGTGGAGCTCTTCTTGAAACTCCCGAGCTGGGTTGTTGTATGTCGGCATATATATACTCTGACCCCTTATTGTCTGTTGGGTGCAGCCACTTGGGGTGGGACACCAATGGAGTGGGTAGATACTTCACTTTCACTGTTTCGATGATGTGCTGCCATTAAAGATTTTTAGTTTTAGCTTCCACATTCTTTTGAGGTGGAAAAGGATACATTTGAAATGCTGCACTACAAGTTTCACAGTACCAATGATGTGGCGTCGGATCAGCCTGTTCTTTACCTCGCAAAGATTCTGAGACATCTTCGCAAAGAAGCTGATGAAATAAGGGGTTTCTAGTATTTTGATTCTTTCAATGAGATGCATAGCAGTTGAAATATAAAAAAAAGAATTGTAGAATTACTTGGGACACATTACAGTCTGTCTTTTTTGCCCACCAACCAAATACAAAACTGTCCTGATCCTTCTCCCATTGGGAACCGTCCAGTTCAGACTCTCAGGTTAGGACCCAGTGTCTGCCTAATTGGACCTGGTCAGTGAGGTGCAGGTTTAGTCCTATAGCCTGAGAGCATGGAACCTGCATCTGGGCATGCATGTTGTACTTAGGACATTTCACTGAGAAAAAAACATAAAAAGCGATGGGTGGAATGTTTGAATGCTTGAATTAATCTACGCCACTGTAAGTTTCTCTGGGCTGCATTCCAGTACATCTTTTAGCCTGCTGTTCTATCTCAGACATATACCTCAGCCCTGGATCGTCTTCAGCCCAAACTGCATCTTGACTCCTATGGAGCAGTGAGATGCCCTGGAAATGCCCCATGCTCATTGCTCCCGATTTTAAGGCATTGTATTTTTAGGTCTCGCCTACAGCTTCTAGCTCTATTTTGTCTAATACTTATTGCGGTCAACAGCAATACTTACTGTGGTCTTTAGGCCAACCCATTGCTTAACATTGATTGTTTTTCTTGTCAGTCTCTTTTGACTGCTTCTTATTCAATAGGTTTGCTGCCTATTATTGTGTTGGTCCCTCCTCTAGAGCATATCTTCTTTACCATCCTTTTGATTGGATGACTTTTATCCTTCCATTATTTACAATCAGGGAACTACTTTTTCTTTAAGCACTCAATGGGATTGCATATTTGTTCTTGTCCTCTTCCTAGTTTACTGCTTTGCAAAATAGCTGTCCCCACATGTGCTCCATGTTGTTCCTTCCTCTTACTCCCAAGCTCATCTGTTGCTTCCCAACCCCTTCTTACCTGGCTTTTTTTTGCTTCATATTTTTTATTAGTTTTCTCCTGCCCACCACAAGCTTCTCCGGGGCTCCCTGCTGCACCCACAATGATGTCTTCCCCCACTCGCTCCTCTTTTACCCCCTCACCCCTCCCAATCTTCACATTAGTTAAAAAAACTGGGTTTATTTTTTCCCTCTCCTGTCATCCCATTGACATTCCCCCAACCACCTCTCTGTTTCTCACATTCCCCTCCCACCACTGCCTTACATTCTTTAAAAAAATTAATTAAAAAACAAATTGTATAGGGCCTACTAGCTGCCTGGTCACTCCTTTTTCAAACCACAGTTATTTCTGTCAGTTTTTTTAATTATCCCTCCATAATTGGCGTCCGCTATCTTGGTATAGTAAACAAAAATAAATAAATAATGGCCTTGTCATGCCGTATGCGGAAGCATGTGTGATTATGCATGCACCAGTATAGGCCATCAGGCTGCTAAATTTAAATCAATCCAAAAATCCATAGATTGCAAGACTCTAAAGGCCTGATTTAGATCTTGGCGGACAGGTTACTCCGAAACAACGGTGATAGATATCCCATCCGCCGAAATATAAATCACATGGAATATAATGGGATTTATATTTTGGCGGACGAGTAACCCATCTGCCAAGATCTTAATCAGGCAAATTGGTTAAAACAATGTGGAGAGTTTCAACAGGACTTTAAGTTGGGCATTCACTTATAACAAACTAACAAATATTTTAATTTGGTTTAAATACATATTTATTGCAGTTTTGCAACAAAGGAAACATAACATATGCAAAGAAATATATCCCACTACCTACTCTCCCTCTCCAAGTTAAACCTTCCCAAGGATCCACACCCCCAACTGGAACTACGCCAACTTTTTCTCAAGTTCTGCCATTTGACTGCTTTCTGGTGGACCAGTGCAGGACCCTTTTAAACCCCAATGTCTTTTGTATACGAACAGTAATAGTCCAGTTTGAATTCGTCCAGTATGTGTAGGCCTAAATTCTCCTGAAGCGAGAGTGGAACAAACTGGGTATTCGTTCATGCCGGTGCGCCATCATTGCCTCCCTTGACCCAGGCAACACCACCCTAAAAATTCTGCTGGCTAACTTTGTTGCTTCAGCTGTCAATAAACTTGGCCATTCAAGGGCCTTGCCGAGTTGCCCTAGTCACTTACTTTAAGCGGACCCCTCGCAGGGACCCGATCTTAAAGGCTGATTTATCGGATGGTATAGTCACTGCTGTGTTTACCCTTGAGTGGACTATTGTTTAATTATTATTGCCAGTTCTTACAAACGTTTTGCCACCGGAGGCTGCTTGTTTGTACCACTTATCCGAATAGTCTCAAGTTCAAACAAAGGATTTGTATGGGCCCACCCTCACCATCTCATCCCCCTGCACTTAGTTGTTTGCTATTACAATGGGTGTAAAGTGTTCTTTGGCTCCCCACTGACCAGACCACCAGTCAGATGCCTCAGACCTGACTGTGAAATATTGCTGCTATTATATTACCCTGCCCCTGTACTGGTAGAATGCCTCAGATTTGACTGTGAAAAATTTGCTGCTATCACCCTGCCCCTGCACTAGCACTTTGCCATGAATTTATATTCTCTTTTGATTCACCTTTTTAAATTGAAGTCTGTTTTGAATGCTTGCAAAGCACTAAGAATGCTTTTACTGCTTTTTATTCTGACGTTTGACTTGATATGATTGCAATTCTATTTTTTCATGTTCCTGCATTTAGGTTGGTGTACTTTTACCTTTTACACATTGGCCTTCTTGTTGCGAAGCCAAACATCCGCGTTTCCCCTCGTTCTGCTGTTTCTAACTTACTTGTGTTCTTATTAAAATTGTAATGGTTTATAATCAACCACACAATAAAGAGCTTTACATTTGTGTAGGCCCCTCAATCCCCTTGGACAATGTAGATCTCAAAAGTCCTTTGCTAAATAACTGACCCCACTGCTTCCTGAACTCAGTGGGATAGCTAGACCTTTTGCTGCCTGTGGCGTTATGGTCATTTGCCGCCCCCGCGACGGCCGCAGGTAAGAGCAGGGGGGGACACGGCCCCCAAATCTCGTGCCGCCCTGGGCGGACGGCCCACCCCTTGCTACGCCACTGCCTGAACTCTCGCTCCTTCCCATGGCCTGTTTTCAATTTTTTTTCCACTGTACCCTCCCCACCCATGCCGACTTCCCAGGTATTATTGCAGCACCCGACATCGACAGGATGTTTCTTGTGCTGCCAGGAAGATGTGAGAGATGAATTTTCTTTTTCTGTCACATAAGCGATCACTTTTTTCTGATGGTGACAGTAGAAGAACCACCTCCAGACAAAAATATTTTAATGTAAATGAAATCAAACATTGTATGGTTGGTAGTTTCAAGCTACTCAAGGCAGATTCAAGTGACTCTAATGTGGCAACTAACTTATTAGACAATCAAGATAATATCAACAAAATGATGTTTCAGCATATAATGGAAATGATCTCATAATGCTTTTGAACTCTCTCACTCCTTGTTGGAAACTTTACTTTTGATGCTGATAACTTTGCAAGTCATACTCAATTCACTCACTTGTTCTTTCAAATAACCTTATTTTCAAACAAGAATTTTACATACATATTAAAAATATTTTGGGCTATATGTACAAAAGTTTTGCGAATCAGTAATCAATCGCAAACTGGTTACCGGTTTCAACAACATTGAGTTTGTATGTACGAAAATAATTTGCAGGTGTTTATTTAGCGGTGCGAATGAATTATGAATCAGTGATTTACTTACACAAATTTGCCATTCGCTATTTAGAAATATTCTTATGTTCATCGCTTTCGCAAATAGCGAATAGTCGCAAAAACACCATTTTGCACATGCAAATTACCACCAACTCAAACCAGGTGGTAAATGTATGCAAACTTTAAAAGCTGGCCCAGAATGCATCTGCAGCTTCCAAAATGGCTGCTCTGTATATGATGTCAAGAGGAATGTGTATTCTGGCTGGTTTGCAAAGGAGAAGACAGGAGAGGATTTGAAGACTCAGGATTCCACTATCTGACCAAACTGAGGAAGAGATAATTGCAAAGTGAAGGCGAAGTAGCACAGTTATCCTGGAACTCATAGCTGGGTTAAAGCCTCAGCTTGAGAGAAACACCCTGTGCAGTAATTCCATCCCCACCCATGTGCAGGTGTTATGTAGTTTGCATCTCTTAGCCTCTGGCAGCTACCAAGGTGTTATTGCTGCAGCTGATGGTGTGTCACAAAGTGCCCTTTCTAGTTGTTTTTGCACATTTCTAGATGCAATGTTAATGCGCTTCCAGACCTACATATATTTCCCCCAGAAATGCACAGGAATTGCAAAGCACCAAAATAGAATTTTATACATTTGCAAATTTTCCTCATCTTATTGAATACATAGATGGTACAAATGTGCCTGTATGCCCTCCATCTGGCATTGAGTTTTTATTCAGGAATTGCAAAAATGCTAATTCCCTTAACATCCAAGTGGTGTGTGATGCAAACAATGTAGCTACATATATTGTTGCCCACTTTCCAGGGAGCACCCACGACTCTTTCATTTTCAGACATAGTGGCATTCATGAAAGGCTACAAAGAGGAGATTTTGATGATGGATATTTATTGGGTAAATACACAGAGCAATTTTTCACATACACCTTAACCTCTTGAGTGCTCATGACGGCTCCCGGCCGTCATGAGTCACAGTAGACGTGTGCTCATGACGGCCGGGAGCCGTCCGAACGTTGCTGCTCCGCCCATGCGGTATTAATTCCCCGCCTGTGCGGGGAAATTAATCAGTGGGCGGCGTTCGGACGGCTCGCGGCTGTCATGAGCACACGCCCACTGTGATTTATGACGGCCGGGAGCCGTCCTGAGTACCCGAGCGCCACGCCCAACCCCGCCCCCTCTCGCACAGCGGGGGAATTTGCCCCTCAGCGAAGGGGTTAATGTTGACTTTAATCCCATAGCTAAATATGGTTTGTTTATTTGTGGGTTATAGTGCGTATGCCTTATGCCCATGGATAATGTCACCATATCTGTCCCCCACTATTGCAAATAAACATTGTTATAATGTTACACACTGTAGAACCAGAGGCGTCATTAAACGTACTTTTGGACAACTAAAAGCCAATTTAGATCTCTGCATAACAGTGGTGGTTCCCTACAATATTCACCTGAGACAAGTTGCAAAATTGTAGCAACATGTGCTATTCTGCACACTATAGCTACAAAATAGGTTTGATTGTAACAGTGTCAGATTCTGATGCGGACGAAGAACAGATACTACCACCCCCCACACATGAGGAAACTCGAGCCGCAGAAGAGCGATTGAGACTTGCAAATATAGCTAATCATTTTTTTTCACCATATTTAAAATCATTAAAAATTACATAAATAAATTCAAAGAGGCATTGTAGGTTGCACAACTAAATATATCTTTATTTCCAGGTGTGATAATGTATATCTGAAATGATTCTCTTTTCAGACAGTTGTTTATACAAAAGTAAATAATATGCAATTGTTTTGCAATGCAAGGAAATGAGAGTTCAGATTTTTTTAAGGCTTGCATTTGGTGCAAGCAGATGTCTTTGGTCCAACATTTTCCCCATCACCACTGCAACTTCTGCTTCAACCCAGATTTAGACTGTCTGTGGCTGAGATGCTGCTCACACTGGATTGGTTCTCATCTTCTTTCACTCCAACTTGTGTGCCACTAGCAATGTGTGTTGTTTGCATAGTTTCCTCTGTATTAGTGGCTTCTATGAGTCCACTCGGATCATTTGCACTGTAGTACCCTAATTACACTTGTGAACTCACAGAGCGGTGTGATAAATTGTTTGTGGCTTTTGCTAGCCAATAGATTGCATGAGTTAAGCCATCAATACGGGATGAGATATAGCGCTCCATACATCTGTGCTGTATGTTTTCCTGATGTAATTACTTACATAAGGTCTTGATTGTATCAGTCAAATTTGCAAAATTGTCATTCATCGGCATCTGATAGGCAGCTAGGGTATTAGACACAGTTTGTAACCCTGTACTAATGTTTCTATCAGTGTTACTAGTTTTTGGTTTATTAATTCTATTTGCTTCTGTTTCAGGCTCTAAACCTTTAGAATCGAGGTTTCTAACCTTCCAAAGAGTTGTGGATTTTCTGCACTCAACACTTTTGCAACAGCAGACAGTGATTGACCATTTGAAGGACGATGACTCCCCGCAGCAGTCATGGCCTCACTACAGTTTCCTGTGTAACAGTTGGGGTGATGTCCTCACTCCCTTCTTCAACTGTGTCTCTATGCTCCGTAGCTGCAGGGATCACATGTGCAGCATGTGTTGAACTGTCCTAGCTGCCACTATCATTGGGGTCATCTACATGGATATGTAAATCTTCTGGACTATCCCCTTCTGATTGGTCACTTTCTTTAGGAGGTTGTTTTCTGTTTAAAAAGGGATTGAGAATACATTAGGGCTTTGTTCTTGGCTGTACTTTCACTCTATTTGTTACATTTAGTATTACATTGTTTTTGCATGCTATTTTTGTTAACACTACATCTCCCATAATACACTTTGAAAGTACATGGACTACTACTTTTGTATATACTATGTTGCAAACAGGGTTTGGAATTAACTACATTACTATGGGTTATCAATATGTTTAATTGTCTGACTTACACCTTTAATATACAATGTTTTGTATTACGATTCTATATTTAACTTACCTTGTAAGGTTCCTGGAAGGTTTGTGGTGTCAATTGACCCAAATCCACTGACAGATTCTGGCTCCAGAGTGGTTTGCACTAGTCTTTGAATGGAAGTTAGTGGGGGCAAAAGGGAGGGTCTCCTCTTGTTCCTCTTGTCCCACGTAGCCGACTTGCCACCTTCTCCTTGGTACATGATCTGAGATCTTACCATCTCTTACATATATCCTCTATGGATCTCTGGGTCACTCCTACTGCTTTGATTTTTTCCTGCATTCCCTTCTACATCTTCGTTTTTCTGGGATTCAGGCACTATCAGGAATGACTTCCCAAAAAGTTGCTCATGGTTCCCAACACACTCCTCTGTAAGAATTTCCAGTTCTTTCTCTGAGAATGTAAGTTTTCTTTTTCTGCTCCCAGGATCCTCATCACTGTCCTTACATGACATTATGGGGTCCAAAATTGGTGGATGGCAAACACACAATCTGATTAGTAACGAATTCTCCTCTGGGACTCCTGTACCAACATGCTCCAGTTTTAACCACAGGACTACTTCCTGGTTCTGATGTCATCACTGTATGCCAAATGTGATGCTCGCCATTTGCAACTGCTTTCACTACTTAGGAAATCGGGAAATGCGATTTCCTAAATAAGAACTGACTAAATGACAAATCATTGTTTTTTAGCGATTAATTTCTTACATACAGATTAGCAATTACCAAATTGTGATTCGCAAGGATTCTCTTTTTTGTAATCGCTATTCATTAAATTTATACACAAGCCCTTTGTGTGTAAAGAATGAAATTGATAACATAGATAAGAGCAGGATGGAGACTGCAATTAGCAGATCATCTAGTAAACACCACTTAGCGACTACTGATGAAATTGTTAGAGCTAGTGACAACTAGAAAGAAAAAGATTTTAATACTGTTGAAAAAATAAACCCAGTCAAACTCATGCTTAACTCTCAACAGCACTGTACTGTCTTGTAGTTTGTGGCCTCCTGGTCTGCCTTGCTACGTTGACTTAGGCCTGGCTGCCATGATGCCTTTTTGCGCACGTTACTTTGTGCCATTGTTTTTCCAGCCTCTGCTTCTGCCCGGCTATTTTAGAACTGTCTGCATTTCTGTCTTTCACCTTTTCTCCTGTTCCCTTTGGGCTAAGTCTGCACAACATGTACCAGGTCGAAAAACAACGTCCCTTGTTCTTGCTGATCTGGCCAGTCCCTCGCACTTAGACATAACACTAGGTACAGCTGCCTTGGAGAAATTCGTGTGCTTTTAATATTGTGATTTCATTGTTAGAGACACTTGGAGAAAAACCTTTCCAGAGAGAAGAGCTGTGCTTGTCTGATGATGTAAATCTTGCATCTAGATATTGAGGTATGGGGGTTCGCTAGACAAAGCCCAGAGGTCTTCTGTTTTTATAATAAACTAGCTACTAGCACGGGGAGGGTGGTAAGGTCATTTAGCCCTATATCCACTGCTTTATGAAATGCTTTCCCCGTTTGTATTCTATGGAGTTGTAACTATGCTGATTATATTATCCTTATGCATTATGCTGATAGTACTGGCACGTGTACTGTATCTTAGAGCACGGTCGTTGAAATAAACGTTTTAAACTATACAGTGTCTCTTCTTACGCGAGTGGTGGACAGGTATGAGTGAGTTATGAAAGGGTGTTCTTGCTACTGCGAGTCCTGAGAGAGAGATACCGTGTTCTGGGTTGTCTAATCATTGGTAGCATTGTTGCTAATGAGACGCTACAGCTAGTCGGGTTGGGGTTTTAGGTGCTAAGGTTTATGGTTGGCTCACCACTATATTCCGAGGTCCTATTATCCTGTGCATAGCTCTGTGTATGTGCAGAATCCCTACAACAGTACGTTAAGACGATAAAGACAAAACAAAAATGAAGTCACTAAGCATAGTATATTTGATACCAAGACAGGCAATAATATTTGTATCATAAATACTGTTGAAGAATCTCTCTGTCTAAGATTGATGAAATAGCTCAAGAGAATAAGGCCAATACTACTCTTAAACCAAATGGAAACAAAGAAAAAATACAATTCTAACAAACAAACATCCCCAAAATACCTTTCAAGTGAAATAAGCTGAAGGTATGGGCACTCTACGTGGTCATAAAAAAGAGCTGGTCAGGAGAGTAGTTAATGAGGTAAATTCTGAAGATGGTATGATTAATTTTAGGAAGGAAAATTGGAAACACAAAAATTGATAAAACTCATGAATAGGTTTAGTATAATGTCAAAGTAAGTAGGACAAGGAATCGAGTAGCATTCAAAAAGGTGATGGCAGCCTATCGATGGTAGACCTAATATTCTGGAACAAATTTGGATTTGCACATTTACTAGAGTACACAAATTTGAATTTTGAAAATGCAAATTGTTGAGAGTGATCAGCACATTGGTACATCCTGATCAGACTAGCTGTGTAGAAGCACCAGACTAAACAGACTGTTTGGGTGTACAGTGGCAGTGGCATTTGGTGAGCCAGTGCTGATGCAGTTCCTTTATGCCACCAATGCCTTCCTTTCCCTTGAGTGGTATTATATATTTGGTTTACTTGAAAGGATGAACTTTCTGCCAAACATCTTAACATGGTTCAGGTTACTGTATAAAAAACGCCTTGGTCCTATTACAGGCTTATGACATTTTTTGGGACATCTTTCCCTTACGGACAGGAAGCTAAAAAGGATGCCCCGTCTCCTCTAATCTCTGCCCCACGCAGGAGCCTCTAATGTCTTGGGTTCAGGAATATATGCTAATTAGGGGATGTCTGAGATGGGATCTTGGGTGGGATGAAATTATTTCATTGTACGGTGCTGATATCCGCCTTCATGCTGCGCACCTGGATGTTACTGTAGATAGATAGTTGCTAATTCTAGACCTTTATGGTAAATATTCTGGTTTCTGCATAAATTGTAAAAAATCAGTGCTCTATCCTCCGACACCCTGGACTTCATTGGCATGACTTAGATACCCCTGGTAATAAACTGTTGTAACTTTAGGTACTTGGCCATTTATGTAACGTGATCGAGACACGTTCTTTGAGATGAATCTATACACCAAGCATAATAAATTTAGGGAAGATGTTTGGCACCGGAGACACATACCACTCTTGCTCTTGGGAAGAGAAGATCTTTTTAAAATAACACTCCCAAAATTAATAAAAAATCACCATATTTAATCTGGGAAGCATACTTTCAAAAAAGAGAAACTGAACTGCAATTACTGTTATGCAATGGTGGGCTGCCAAGGATAGTCCATAATAAATTGGGCAATCAGACATAGGCATATGGGTATTGCCTACCTGGGTGTGGGGGGATATTATTCGGCATCCCAACTAGTTGTAGTAGATGACTTGGCCTTCTCTCCATCGGAGGATGGATATGTAATGAAAACATAAATGATATACTGCTGCTCTATATTGGGAGATGTGTAACAGAGACTTACCAACCTACATGATGGCAGTAGTGAAGGCCTGGCAGGCAGTGTTTAGATACACTGGCTGGGGAATCAAATTGACCAGGTAAACTCCATTGTGGATAGTGACCATCTTAAAGTGTTTAAGAGGTTGTCGGGAGTCTGGAAATGAGATCTGACTGGGATCAGTAAGCTGGGACACATATGGGCCAGGCAGACCTTAAATCTTTTGAATTCCTTAGAAAGGAGTACCAGGTGGCTGAAGGAGAGGTGGTTCAGATACCAACAGCTCGGACAGTCATTCACTGCCTGTATATCCAGGGATGCAAAAACAACAATTGATGGACAGAATGCAGATCAATGTCATACATTCACCCCAGTACAGAGATCTGGGCCTAAATCCATCGTTTTTTTGCTCACCATGCCATTCCAGTTTGAACCCAGCCATATGCAAATCAGTCTTGACCCTGTACCCAATGGGAACAGTCCAGCCCGAACTGCCAGGCCAGGTCCTCCCTGGACTGGAAACAAGCATCCTAGGACCGGTTTCGGGGTTTCACCCCTCTTCAGCCAGGATAGCTTGATTCCAGTGGCATGGAGAGCACGGGACCCACGTCTGGGCATACCCGTCCCACTCGGGGTATCCAGGGAAGCATATTTTGAGGATAGCAACCCCTTGGAAGACAGAATACTGATGGAGCCTCTCCCAAGGAAGGCGATATCCGTCATATATAAAAAAAAATAATTAACAATGAAATAGAAATCCTAGCTAGACTCAAGGAAAAGTGGGTGACAGGTTTAGAAGACTTAACATAGGAAGATTGATTGAGGCACTGTAGGGGCCTAGAGAAGTGGCAATTTGGGCTGGTTTTCAGCTATCGCAGTTAAACATTCTATATAGGACCTACTACACATGGGTGCTGAGGACCAAGATGGGATGAACAGAATGAGACAAGTGCCCCAGGGAATGTAGCATTCATTTGAATTATTTGGAATTGTTCCAGAGTAATACCACAGAGTAAGACCACATTGGGAAAGGGTAATAAATTACCTGGTGAGGGTATCTGGAGGTATAGTGGGACCTAAATTGAAACTAGGTGTCCTGGGTGTATGGGCAAGGAAACAGCACCACAGTATAAAAAATTATTTTGTAACTGTGCAATGGTGGCCAGATGAAATGTAGCTCAACGCTCAAGGGTGGGGGCTGCAATGATTCATTAATGATTCATTGCAAAGATGTGGATGTACATGATGCATATTTAAATATAATCAAAAGAATATGTCTCTCTGGTATCTGGAGGGGGAAATGTGTAATAAAATGGCTTGAATTTGGGTTCAAAATGCAAATTGTTCTATTTTTGTATAACAGGAAACTTGGTCCCCTGGACCACCTGACTGAATACAGCCTCTGTTTTTGAGGAGATTCCTTGTCAGAGGACTCAAACCATAGGGGTTGACCATTCTAGGTAGCCCCAGTGTCATTTACAATTTGATCAAACTGGATGTAAAATTAAATTATATAATGGCTGTAAAAGACTTCAAAGATAGTTTTGCAGTCCAAAGCACTATTGATTTGAACCCCAATAGAGGATCTGTAAAGGCTCCATCAAAGAATTCTGGAAATAGATGAAGCATTAAATAACATTAAAGAATAGTGTTCTGGAATGCCATTCATTTTGGGCAAGGATATGAACACTTGACAGCCCTATCAGTAAGAGAATGACACAAAGTTAGAGGAGAAGTACAGAGCTAAGCGTGATTCATTTAATATCCCTGACCCTAATTATGATATAAAAAAATTCCTATGAAAGTGGTCTAGTTACATTGCAAAGACATAGAAGCACTGCTTTATGTACTGATATGTATTATTAATAGTTACACATAAAGTGGTAGGCTAGCAAGACACACATTTCTTAGAGATAATTTATCTAGCCCCCATTGATTACTTCATAATTGATAATTGCACCTTTTTCTAAGTACTGCAGGTTTTCCATGGGAAGGCAGGTATAACCTTACAGTATGCCTTTTACCTGGTAATAACCGAGCAGAAGACTGGTGTGCATGTTATAACAAATTATATACCTGTAAGAGAAGAATAAAATAAGCCAGTAGGACCATAGACAATTGCAATATAGACCCTAGACCCAGAACACAATTCAATTATTGGTATGACTTGAGAGTGTAGAAGCAGAAACATATTGTGCGCATATTTATTGGATAAGGATGAAACTAAATTATTGAAATATAAAAGTTAGACCTCAAAGTATAGAGCTATTAGAAAGAAAAAATAGCAAAAGCTTCAGAAGAAATCATTAAGACTATGGCTAGTAAAGGAAGAATGTGGAAGAAGACTCAGCAGTATAAAGTGGACATGTGCATCACTGAAATTGAGTGGCGGAAGAGTATAATTATTTGGGGCCTGAGACTCAACTGAATTTGCCAGAAAGAGGAACTCCTATGATATACATTTTTATTACAAATTACATTTTGATAGTTGGAAATCTATAACCAACTCTATTCGTTTTTAGGCAACCTCCTGGATGTGATGGTCTAATCAATACAGATATTAGATCAAACCTGCTAACGTGTGCAAATTTACTTACCTCTATTTAGAAATATAGTGCAAACAGGGATTAATCTCCAAGTTGGCATGGTTCAATATTTAAACTGATTTTTAAGAGAGGTGATAGGAGCAAACCCAGCGCATATCGACCTATATCCCTACTTGACTACTGAGCAAATATTTTTGGCTGAGTAATATTGCAGAAATTAGAAGAATATGTGAATAAATGCTTCTTTATTACAATTGAACAGGTAGTCTTTACATTTTTCTTTCACTGGACAGCACTGTAATCTATATGTGTGTTTTGTGAGCTTTTGTGCTGCATTTGATACAGTCAATTGTTTTTGTCTGTGGAGAAAAGTAGAGGGCCTAGACATTTCGAAAGACCTTTTGGCCCTTGCTTAGGTGTTGTATATGCAAACTTGGACTAAAATACGAATAGGTGAAAGAGGCCAGCTCGCTGACAAGATTAGTACTGTTTACAGTTTAAAGCAGGACTGTGTATAGGTCCCACATTTATTTGCTTTCCATTAATCAGATGTTCCCAAGACTCTAGCTGCAGCAGGAGGATTTCTGATGAAAGAAAGAGAAGAACTTGTTAATATTCTTTTGTATGCAGATGATTTAGTTATATTGGATTATGCAGCAGCTGGCCTGCAGCTTCAGCTTAATATCCTGGGGCAATATTGTGAATTGAATAAACTTACTTTCAGTACAGATAGATTTAAGATAATGAGCTTTGGCAAGTGGTAATTGAATTATAACTATGGGTAACACCCACTTGTAGAATATCTCTGCTCCGGCTCTTGAGGCAAAGTCCGATTTAGGTCACTTTAAAAATAAGTATTGTGGTATGTCCTTTAGACCTTTGATTAAAGCCTATGTACAAACAATTATATACATATATTACATATATTACAATACATAGTGCCAGCCTTTGCTAATAGACTTTAAAACTATAGGGGCAAGTGCTTAAAAAATTGCTTATCATTGCCTCAGGTACGGGGCAAAGAACTGCTCTTCTTGGAGATGAGGCTGCAATGTATTAATATAGAAGTTGATGTTTTAAAAGTTACATTCCTGCCAGGATTGACCAAAGAAAGTGAGTACTCTATTGCAGCATTGTGTTGAAAGAGCTAATGCAGTTGGAAAGTGCATGGGCAAAGGTAATGAAAATGAAAATCAAAGTTTCTTTGTGAAATGTAAATTGTGTTGTTTGTTAGAAGAGTGGAACCAAGGTGGAGAAGGAGCATTGCGGGTTCATGAGTTATAGTTAACTTACTAACTATAACGGCTGAATTTCACTGGTTTTGTATATGAGTGAATTCTGAGCCTAACTATAACGTCCCTGTAACCTTTGTTTTTATTCAGTGAATTTCTAAGGTTTTTTAAATGCTAATTCCTAACTATAATGTCCCTGTAACCTTTGGTATTTTTAGTAAATTTCTAAGGTTTTTTAAATGCTAATTCCTAAATAAAACGTTGCTGTATCCTTTGTTTTTTTCTGTTAATTTGAAGGTTTTTTTAAGTAGTAGTCACGTTTGCAGAGTGGTTGAGAAAGGGGGGGCCTCCAACCGGCTCTCAGGAATCCCGCTGTGTAGGACTTACAAGAGTTACCAGGAGGGCTTCTTGGCCCCCAAGGTCTACAACTAGTTGGGGCATGAAGTCACCTTGGCTATTGAGGGTCCTTGGGGGCCAACTATCCCTTCTGTTTCCTCCGTTCAGTCCCACACAGCTGGATTGCTGAGGGGTCTTTGGTAGCCACGTCCCCTTTCTCCACCACTCTGCAAACGCGCCTCCAGGCGCACTACTGCTTGGGGGATGAAGTCCACTTTACTCCTGTGGGCCCCCCCAACCATATCTGAGAGGTCTGGGTATTCTTACCCCACCCCCTTCAAGCTGATGCACAAGATGGCTGCCAACAGTTCCTAGTTGAAGTGTTGGCAGCCAATTAAATTTTTGTAGAATTCGCCAGTCCACTGCCAGGACTCGCGGCCCCAGATAGCTATATTTTTCAAACTTAAATATATCTGAAACTACTGAACGGATTCGTACCAAATTACAAAAAGCACGCTTTCTGGACCAACATCTAGCTTTCTGCCAAATTTGGTGTAATTCCGTTCCGCGGATCGGGCTGTAGTCATGTTCAAAAAATGAAAAATCCCCATAGACATAACATGGGGAAAACACATTTTGGGACCACCCTTCTTTCTCGGCAGCCGCTTGACGGATCACCCCAAAACTTTCAACACTGCAGCTGAACCAAAAAGGGGACGTTTTTTGCAAATTTCAGGAAAATTCGTCAAGTGGCGCCAAAGTTATTGGAAAAACAATAAAACTATGGAAACTTTGGTCCTAACTATAGCTACCTACTGGCGACACCAGTAGGTAATATATATATATACTCCACCATTCCTTTGGCAGTCACCTTTAGAAACTGGAGCACGGACCACAATTTGGTGCACATTTGGAATTTTTATTTGCTCTTCCCAACAGCAGCCATATATATATATATATAATGGTCTTTGACACACGAAGACCAGCACTCGCGGGAGAGGTTAATCCTATTTATTAGGACTCTTGTGTACACAGACGCGTTTCGGGAATGCGCCTATGTCAATGTCGGCGGCCGCCATGTTATTCTTCCTTTTATGTCAATTACATATTCATTGACAACAATAACAGACTTGTTCAATGTTTTTCAACCTCACATTGAGCGCCATCTTTAAACATGTAATAAAATAGACAAATTCATCAACATAGATGTTAAACTCTATCAAGATTAAGCTAAGGTTTGTGGGAGTCAACACTATTTCATTATGTGATAAGAACATATTCCACACAATTATTTTACACGATTTTAGATATGAACTATCTTGCTCCTGCCCATAGATGGGCTCAATTTTTACCTACTTATGTATTGTAAATGCTCGTGCTTGTTGGCCTAATATTGTGATTTAGCCCGCCCTGTTTGGGCTTATCATTCTATGCTCTCAGTTCCCATGTTAACCTCAGACGGCTACAGTGACCGAAGTTTAATACCTAACTCAACAGACATCCTGCTACTATCCATCAATTTAACTTTTGTTTATTTTTTATTTATTTATAGACGTACCCCCCAACTCCTCACCACTATTTAGTCCAGTGGGTGTCTTCGTTTGCATGTCTAATATATATCTAGACTCTAGACTCTGCAGTTTCAGCTCTCTGTCACCTCCTCTAACATCGCGGGACACCTGGTCCAGACAGAAAAACCTAAGTAGTTACTCTGGTGATGAGATTCAAAGTGCCTCGCAACTGGGTAAGAGGCATCTTTGTTGCTTATCGCCCTCTGGTGCTCAAGGATACATATCTTAATGGGATGAATGGTACTTCCCACGTATCTCAATTGGCATGGACATATTAAGCAGTAGACTGTATATGTCATATTACAATTCATAAATTTTTAGATCCTCTTGGGTTCTGGGAGACCAGGAACTCCATAGGTAAATACCCTGTTGCTATGGGCACAGGCTTTGCACTTACCACACGGAAAAAATCCTTTCAGTTGTTTCAGTGATGTATGTGGCTTCTCTTGGGGTAAGCGACTCTACAAGCTCATCGTAATGGATCTTGATTTCCTGAATGTTAATAGGGAGTGATTTGGGAGGTCTCCACCTGTAACCTGGTTGGATTTAAGAATCTGCCAATTGCCTTGTAAGATTTTCCTAACATTACTGGCCGCACAAGAAAAATTGGTAATCATTCTGAAATTGTTCTGTGTAGCTGTATCTTTTATTTCAGGTTCTTCCTTCAATAGATATGCCCTCCCTTTATTTTATTTTTTGAAACTTTGTTTTTTATTTTGTTGTTTGAAAAGCGAAACATACAATTGGGAAAAGGAATCATTAATGCACGGAGTGTGCTCAAGTGTGGACAACAAGTTACAACAATGGGCAGAAGGTGTTGTAGCAACTCTTCAATGAGGAACACATATTTACATTAACATCACAGATATGCAAATACATGGGTAATTTCCAATACAGTCGTAGCCGTAGGGAGTGGGCTAGGTATCACATTTGTTAATGACTTGGTTCTGTCCTGCCTTGCGAAAGTCCTAATCTCCCCCCTTCTGCGTCCAGGTCCAAGCTATAGTACTCTATCCATGGCGTCCAGATTTTCCGGAATTTACGCAGGCAGCCCCTCGCCTTGTAGATCACTTTTTCCACAACCATATATAAATCCATACTAGATCTCCATTCTGTGAGTGTAGGAAGTCGTTGGGCCCCCCAATACTTAGCTATGTCTCTCTTGGCTACTACTAACCCTAAGTTGGTCAACAGGAGCTGATGTGGGAGGTCAATGTCTGTGGGGATACCCAATAATAGAAACTTCGCATCTAACCCTAGTTGAGCTCCAAGGATATTGTTCAATTCTCCCAGTATCGTGTGCCAGTAGGTTTGGATGTGTCTGCACTCCCAAAGGGTGTGTATGTACGTGCCGCGCTCCGCATGGCATCTAAGACAATTTGGATCCTCAGCCCTCCCCATATTGTGTAGGCGTGCCCTGTCAAAATAGGATCTATGTAGGATCTTATATTGTATGAGACGCAGCCGCAGTCTAATCGCTACTTCGCGCGGGTGCATGCGGGCCGCTTCCCAATCTATGTCTTCCAATGGGCCGGTGGTTAGTTCCCACTTGGCACGTAGCGGACCAAGGTTGTCAGGTATATTATTGATTTGTGTCTTGTATGTCAGGGATATGGCCTGAGTCGGGATCTCTTCTTGTAGGAGCCTACCTTCTAGCGAAGCATATTCCGGCAGTGTCTCAGTGTCCAACCCTTCAGCATGCCAGGCGTGTTTAAGTCTAAGGTAGGCATAGGCTTGGGAATTATGAAGTTGGTATTTAGACTGAAGGGAAGAAAACGAAGCTAGAGAGCCCCTCTCCAACAGGTCCCCTATCTTAGAAATACCTATGAGGGCCCTCCCTTTATTTTTGACTCTGCTCTTTGCTCTATTTAGTACGCCCCTTTGATAGCCTCTCACTTCAAATCTTTTCATACTTTAATCTGCCGCTTTTTGGAAGTCAAGGCCCCTGGAGCTGTTTCTTTTTATGCGTAGTAATTCCCCATGTGGGATACTATTTATCAATTTAATGGTATGACTACTTGCGGCATGTAGTGTCGAATTGCCCACTGTCGACTTCCTCTATAGGGCTGTACAGATCTTGTTGTCACTGATAAACACTTTGAAATAAAGAAAATCAACATGCGTGGACCTAATTTCGCTGGTGAACCTGAGATTAATGTCATTATTGTTCAGGGATGCTATGTATGCCTTCGCTGGGGGGGGGGGGGTGGGTGGAGCTCGCCTGGACCTAAGATGGCCACTCCTTGAGTGAGCTCCGAGAGCCGTCGGAACAATCCGCCAGATATTAGCAGCATCCAGTTGGGAATATGATCTAATTGCATCGGGAAACATCACGCAAACCAAGTGCTTGCCACGGAGGTATCCGGCGACCCCGTAGCGGCTCCCGGCGCCTGGATCCCGGCGGGTGCGGACTCCGGCCCGGAGCCACGCCGTGAGGCGACTGGGCCTGTCGCGGCATCTGCACTGCCTGAGACGGTGTAGCGGACATGTGCCCTTCGCTGAAAAAAGCAGAACGCCCGGATCCTGCCAAGCGGTGAGGCCTGCGTACACTGTGGGGGTCGGAGCTGTGCCTGCCGAGCTGACTGGAGTGGAATTGAGGGGCCGCAGACGTGATTGCAGGGGGTGACGTAGGCCATGCGTCGGCGGACTATTTGTGAGGGTGTGGGCCAGTTGTGGATTTGCGGCCCAGCAATACACCAAGGTGAGCGGCTCGGTCGGCGGCGGCTCCGGCGAGTAGAGGTGCAGGGGAGATTGACTGGCGGGATTGCTGGGGTCGTAAGACCAACAGCCACTGCTAGTGCTGAGAGTAGGTGGAGGCTCTGAGGGGCCTATTACCAACAGCGTGCGTTAATTAACGCAAACCACGGTTAGCGTGGTTTTTTTTATCGCTGGATTCGCTTGCGGAGATAACGCGTTATTAGCAACGCTTTATCTCCAATGCGAAACAAATCCAGCGATAGCGGCGATTCTCAGCATTAGCGCGAGAATTCCTTGCGATAAATTCCCATCGCTAAGGAAAAACTCGCTAATAGGCAGGTGGGGACTTAACCGTAGAATCCACCTCCCATAGACTATAATGGCTAAGTCAGGTTTCTAGCAGGTGTTAAAATCCAGCGCTAATCGGGGCTAACGCACATTTTTTATCGCTTCGCGGGCCTTGCTAATAGTGTGAAGTTGTGTTTGCGACTGTCTGCGTGTATTTTTAGTGAGGAACGCCCACTTTGCATGTCATTAGCGATAAATATCGCTGACATGCAAAGCGGTAAAAACGGGCGCTAATGCTCGAAAACTGTCGCTAACTGCTGTTAGAGACAGTTTGCTAATAGGGCGATAAAAATATCGCCGCTTTAGCGGCAAAAAGTGCCGCTAAAGCGGCGATAGTGCCCTTGCTAATATGCCCCTGAGTTTTTAATAAGCGAGGCCTGCAACACCCTTCACCCACGATAATAGTGATCTTGCAGTCAGGAATCCCCTCGTGCTTTTTACAAGAGCTCTGCTAGCCATTAGTAGCACAAGAGACTGGTACACTCTTAAGCGCTCCCCCCCCCCCAAAAAAAAAGAGATTCAGCCGCACTGAGACGCGCTGCATCTACATCCTGTGACTTCACATACGTGGAGCACATTGATACGCGCGCTGAGCGGTGGTGCGCCTGATCCTGCCAGGGGAGAGAGTTGGGATCCAGCAGTGCGCAACTGCGGCAACGGGCTGAGCCTAAAGGGTACCCACGTTGCACAGCCACGGCTTGGCACTCGAAAGCTTCGACACAATGGGCAATGTAGACAAGACAAAACCCAAGCTGCAATTCGGACAACGCAAGTCCAGGCACCGAGAGGAGGGGGCTAAGGCAGATGCAGTGGGGCAGGTGGAAGACACCGAAGACACGAGCGGAGATATAAGGCAAAAATTAACAGCCATGCAGAAGAGCCTCACCACAATCGACGGGAAGATCAATTCGCTGTCCTACAGGATGGACCGCATGTCAGAGCGGCTAGACAAGCATGCAGAGCGCCTGGCCATGACAGAACAACGCGTTTCTGAGGTGGGGGAAGCCTAAACAGTTACAAACACTGCCCAGAAACAAATGGGGAGGCTCCTGTTGACACTTCAGGAGAAAGCGGAGGACTTGGAAGCTAGGTCCAGGCGCAGTAATATACGCATCGTGGGCCTGCCTGAGACTACGCCAACAGGGAACATGGAGGCATTTGTGGAGCGGCTCCTGGTGATGCTACTTGGACGAGACACTTTCTCCGCAATGTTTATTGTAGAGCGTGCGCACCGCTCGTTGGGTCCTAGACCTCCACCTGGGGCTCCCCCTAGACCTGTGATTGCCAAATTGTTAAACTACAGAGACAGGGATTCTGCCTTAAAAAGGCTAGGGAGCTGGGGGGCCTTAACTATGAGGGGTCATCTCTCTCACTGTTGCCGGATTTCACCTTGAAAGTGCAAGAGGCACGACGTCAGTTTGTTCCCATAAAACGGAAACTAAGGGAGCAAAAGCTCGAATATGCCATGTTATACCCAGCCAAACTGAGGGTTATGATGAATGGCAGAGCAAGAATCTTTACGGACCCCAAGGCACTGCAGAAGGCCCTAAAGGAACTAGCCAAGCCTGGCAGACGTGAGCAACAGCAAGAGGCGGCGGAACGAGTAAACGAACCTTCAGGAAGCTTTGACGAAAATGATTACGCTGATATATATGGGAACTTTGCCCCAACATATCGTGCAAACTAGAGAAGTTATATGAAGGATACTATTCAACTGGGCACCAGCGTAATGCTCTGACTGTGGGTCTAACAGGTCGGATTTTTGGTGGACAGCAGTGATGTAGGTATTTATGGACAACAGCTGGTAACGTATGCCTATATCAAAATGTGATACATTTATTCATAACAATGTAGTGTAATTGTTTCGGGAAATGTGCACGAGACTATATTGAGTTGTCAGGCTGCAAGGGGCGGCACCTCCCACTGGATGTTGATATACTATAGACAGACGGCATGGAGGCTCTGGTCCATTAAGAGGAGCGGCCGGTAACATCCGTCCCTAAGTGTTAATCGCTATATGGCGAAATGCCAGTTTTACTGTTTGATTGCTATAGTAACTGTGGAAGTAATAGCTAATTTTTGGTGGGTGATCTTTTGTATCGAATATGCCTAGTTGGGGACGGCATAGCGTGGGTGGGGGTTGGAATGTTGTTAGTTTTGAATTCACAATATGCATATGTACGGAATGCAAATCACACATCTTTAGCTCAATATTAATGTACAGTAGGATGATATTCATGCTAGGAAGGCCTAAATGTCGCAACAAAGGATAACACATGACCAAACCAATAGAATTAGTTTTATAACCTGGAATGTGAGGGGCCCAAATGACTTTCGGAAGCTGCGCAAAATTCTTACATACCTGACAAGGCATAATGTAGATGTAGCATTGCTTCCAGAGACGCACCTATCCCCTAGTAGCAACATACTGTCTTATAAGAAACTAATTGGCAATTTTCATGCTGCAGAGTTTACTTCTCACGCTAGGGGAGTACTAACTTGGGTTAACCCTAGATCAGGGATTTCACTGGAGGTGAGAGAGACTGACCCTAATGGGAGATACACACTCACTAGGTGCTTTGGTAAAGGGCTGGACTTGCTGCTAGTTAAAATTTATGGCCCCAACTATGATGATCCACAGTTTTACAACTCTCTCTTCACTCATCTGCACGGGGACACCGCACTGCCACAGCTATGGGGTGGCGATTTCAACTGCGTCATGGACCCGCAACTGGATCGCTCTGGGGGCCAACCTGGCGTCCCTCAGTGGCGGCTAAGACTATATGCAACATTGCCACGCAATTAGAGCTAATGGATGTTTGGCAAACCAGATCCCCTAGTTCAGGAGGGTTCACACACTACTCAGCCTCCCATGACTTGCGCATTTGAATAGATTATTGGCTGATTTCTAGGTCCCTACTCCCCCGGGTTTGGGATTGCACCATTTTGCCACGTTCATTCTCTGACCACTCACCTATAGTACTGGACGTGGAGGCGCCTCCTGTGGGACCTGCTCCTTTTACATGGAGATTTCCTCCGTATTCTCTCTTAGATACAGCATTTAAGGCTGAACTGGACACAGCAATAGAGGATCTTTTCGATATAAATATAGGCTCGGTCGAGCATTTTTCCACGGTGTGGGAAACGTTCAAAGTGTATATTAGGGGGGGGTGGCCATATCCATAACATTCTGGGGTTCTCTGCGCTATAAGAAATAGACTGTCGACACTCAAGAAGCAACTAGGTAGACTGGAACAAGAGGCTTTGGCTAGGAATGATGCCCAAGTCTCGGAGGAACTAAAGAAAACACTTGAGGAGTATCACGAGGTAGCAGACAGTGAGCTAAAACATATGGGTAAATATGCGGTCGCTAAAACCTATGGGGAGGGGGAGAGGCCGGGCTCAGTGCTTGCAGCAATTGCTCGCCGCCAAAGAGAGGCTGGCTTAGTAACTGAATTACGAGATTCAGGTGGCGAATTGCTAAACCACCCAGTAGAGATAGCCAACAGATTCAGCAGGTATTACTCAGACCTATACAGCTCTAAAGTGGTGACAGATGACACAGCTATACAGGAATACCTGGAACATATACAACTCCCGTGGCTCACCAATGGGCATAGGGAATATCTCATGAGACCGCTGGACCCCTCTGAGATACTAGCAGCACTCACTACAATGCGAGATGGGAGCGCCCGGGACAAGATGGGCTCACAGTCAGCTTCTACAAAGCTTTTAAGGATATACTGAGCCCACATTTGTGCACCCTGTTAGAGGAGATGGGGGAAGCTGGTGTGATGCCTCAATCAATGAGGGAGGCCTTAATAGTCACCTTACTGAAACCGGGGAAGCCCCCTGATGAGGAGTTGGCCTAACGGCTAGGGTGGTCGACCTCGAATCTGGGGAACCGGGTTCGAGTCTCGGCAATGACGCTGAACATACTGTGATTCTGGGCAAATTACTTAATCTCCCTGTGTCTAACAAAAAAATGAATGTGTCCTCATGTAACGCAACTGCCGCTATGTAAAGCGCTCTGATACCCGATACCTTCGGGTCAAGTTCGCGCTATATAAAACTCCGTAAAAAAATATAGGTCCTTATCACTCCTTAATGTGGATACCAAAATATATGCCAAAGTCCTAGCGAATAGACTTGCCCCCATGATCCCAATCGTGGTGGGGCCGGAGCAGGCGGGATTTGTTCCAGGTCTTAGCTTATCATATAATTTGAGAACAGTGTTCGGAACTATCCAGCATGTAAGGCCTGAGATTGAGGCAGTTGCTGTCTACTTAGACGCCGAGAAGGTATTCGACTCTGTCGAATGGGCCTTCATGAGGCAGGTGCTGCGACGAGTCGGAGTGGGTGAGATTTTCTTTAAGCTAGTGTCGGTTCTCTATAATAGGCCAGTAGCTAGGGCCCGGGTGGGTGATGTGGTTACTCTTCCAATTACCATATCGAGAGGCACGCGGCAGGGCTGCCCTCTGTCCCCGCTATTGTACGCCATGGTTGTGGAACCATTGGCATGCGCGTTACGAGCATACCACGGGCACAGAGGGATTCGCTTCCCAAACTACAACCTTATAGTATCTGCGTATGCAGGTGACATGTTGTTGTATGTCAGAGAGCCGAGATCTAACCTAACACCGATAATTAATGAAGTGACGAGGTTTGGGGGGTATCTGGCTTAAGAATTAATTGGACTAAATCTATTGTATTCCAGCTGACCTCGACTACAACCCAGGTCGCTCTGGACTTCCCTCTGCGGTGGTCCGCGGCCCCGGTGCGTTATCGTGAGATACAGATTCATACTGATTCAGAACTAGTAATCAGTGAGAATTACGGCAGGGCTATTGGGAAACTGGAAGAAGATATCTACCGCTGGATCTGTCTGCCGTTGTCCCTGATAGGTCGCATCTCACTAATGAAGATGGTGGTCCTGCCTAGATTTCTATTTCTCTTCTTGCACATCCCTATGGTTCTCCCAAAACGCACATTTCAGATCCTACGCTCTCTAATGGTGAAATTAGCATGGGCCGGAAAACAGCCGCGAGTCAAATGGGATACTCTAACACTTTCCTACTCTATGGGTGGCCTAGGAGCCCCGGATCTAGAGTTATATTATAGAATCGCTCAGTGCTCACATGCAT
The DNA here is from genome assembly GCA_963921515.1 of Calotriton arnoldi. Lineage (NCBI taxonomy): Eukaryota > Metazoa > Chordata > Amphibia > Caudata > Salamandridae > Calotriton > Calotriton arnoldi. The sequence goes on along the minus strand of CAWUFW010000565.1, from coordinate 470,335 downwards.
ATTTCTGGGTGCATGGCCCGCGGAACCTCCCACATCTGTATATTGAACAGGTAGCGGTCGAGCCAAACCCTCTTCCTCAGAGACTGTGCCGCAATCCTATTAGACGACATAGCATACTTGACTCGGTCAATTCAACAGTTCATGCTTGGCACGATGTATTAAAGAGGCAAGCTATCGCACTGTTATACTCTCCTCTACTGCCTGTGGAATGGTGCCGCTGGCTCCCAATGAGTGCGGAGAGGGAGGCGGTGCGGGCTTTACGGTCTGTTAACGTTTCCACTATGGGCGATTTATTCTCTGAGGGCAAGGCTCGAACGCGGGATGAGGTAATGACAGAGGGACAGGACTTCACCTCACTCTCGCAGTGCCATTTTTTCAGAGTGCGACACTCTCTGCGGGCTCTCTTGGGAGACGATCTCCAGGAACCGCCTGAATTGCTTACCCTCTCATATTTGCTACGTTCCAAAACTCCCCAAAAATGTATATCTAACTTATACGATATATCACAAGAATTTAGGAGAACTCAGTATAGTAAAGCCAGATTGGACTGGCAAAGCGATCTGGGGGTAACAATAGATGATGATAAATGGAGATACTGCTGTGAGGTCACTCAGAAGGTCTTGTTAAACGGTAGACATAGACTCATACATTTCAGATTTCTTAACAGAGTATACTATACACCGGAGAAACTGTTACGATACGGCCTGAGAGACACAGCCAAGTGTGATCGATGTGGTGAGGACTCGGCGGGCTTTCTTCATGTGGCCTGGCTTTGCCCTCGGATTGCTGAATTCTGGTGTCAACTCTGTTGGGTGTTGAACGAGATCACGGGTCTCTCGCTGGCCCCAGATCCCCTGCTGGCACTGCTGGGTTATACTAAGGCGCTACAGAGAGACGTCCGAAAATTAATGGCGATGGGACTGCTACTTGCTAAACGCAGGATAGCAATGCGTTGGGCTCGGGGCCTGTTCCTACGATTACAGAATGGTCAAAAGATATGTTGTACTGCAACACGCAGTCTGAGCTGTATAACAAATTGTTACCCCCCCCCCCGAGTCGTCCTTAGAGTTTCTGGGGATTGTATAAACAATACCTTACTGAAAAAGAAGCGGGAGTGTCAGATGGGGTACATTAAGATTCCACACATGCAGACGGTTGCTTGGGTCCCTGTCACCAAAAGTAGTGGTTACGCTGAAGGAGGTAGATATATATACTCATATGAATACAACTCTATACAGATTGTGTCCTTTATTTTGTATGCCGCTATTCATTAAGCACCAACATTGTACCTCCCTACTGTTCTGAGATGTATAATTCTGAAAGGTTTTTCTTTTTATTTTTTGTACTGTATATGGGCACTACACTCGCAATTGGTATTGCATTCTGCCAATGTGTAATGTTTTACTGTGGAATGTTTAAATAAAATAATAAAAAAAAATAAAAAAAATGTATGCCTTCGCTGACTCTTCAGTCCCTCGTCAGATGATGAACAAGTCATCGATGTATCTTATCCAGCTTATTATCTTCTCAACCCACTCATCATAGGCATCTGAACAAGCCACCCGCTTCTCCCACGCGCCTATGAACAAGTTTGCATAGCTGGGGGCGAAGTAGGTGCCGATGGCCGTGCATTGTATTTGTTTGTACAATTGTTCTTGGAAGATGAAGATTTTGTTATGCAAGCAAAAATCCAAAAACTCTATCAGCATCTCACTGTGTTCCATAAATTTAAATGGGCGTCCCCAAAGCAAGTATCTTACTGCCTCTAGTCCATCTTTGTGAGCTATGCTGTTATATAAGCTGGAAACATTCAGTACTAGCACGAGTAAGTCTGTTTCCCACATAATCCCCTCAATCTGTTTTATAAAATCCTTAGTATCTCTGATGTACAACGTCAATTGTGATACAAAGGGAAACAAGAAGTGATCAACATATGTCGACATGTTCTCAGTCAGACTTCTATGGACGATACTATGGGATGTCCCGGTGGATGGATCCTGTTCTTATGGACCTTAGGTAGGTGATAGAAGTTTGGTAACCTTGGATGCGGAGTTGCAAGAAACTGGTGTTCTTCTGTCAATAGATTCTTAGGTAAAGAGATAATAGCAAGCTTTCAATTAAATCTGGAGTTAAAACAATCTAGGTGTCATGTAAACAGATATAACCACACAATGAACCGACTATAAACTGTAAACAAAATCTTATTTCTGTTTATAAAAATATATTTTATTTAGTTATTTAATCTCTTTTTCTTGGAATTATTTTCCATTCTTGATCAATAGTGTAAATATACATATATACAGAAAAAATGAACACATAATGAATACATGCAATGAAAAAGTCAGTCCAAATCATGCGGTCAATAATTATATCTTTCTTAAAAGTTTTTTCAGATTAGATGAAGGCTAGCGGTAGATGACAACTACGCTGCTTTCGGCACTTCTGCCTTCGTCAGAAACCGTCTATTGCGAACAAAACTGTGAAAAACATAAAACAATTACAAAATATATATACCAAATGCTAATTTTATATACAACTATATACAAACATGCTCAAAACCTGGAATTTGGCAATACCTCTCATTATTATATATAATACAATGCAAAAGATGCGATCAAAGACGGACAATCAACGTATATAAATTTACAATGCAAATACCGATATGTATATACATTTTAAAAAGTGATTAATAAATGATATAATGTAATACATTTTGAAATACTTTTTTAATTATTTTTCTGTAGGACTAGTGGCCACTAAATCATTACAACTAAAACTAGACATTAGAGAAAGAATATAGAAAACTTAGTAGAGCCAAACATGAAAGAACTAGATATAATGAACTCCTAAAAATAATAATAAAACAAAATAGGAGAAAAGTAGATTTAGGGGCTAATCCAGATTTATTAATGTCTGTGCTGTTACTAGTTACATTAGAGAAAAAGGATTTTAAGCGAATTTTACGAAAAAACAACATTAAGTCGCTAAACAACTCAAATTTGTTGAGTCCAGAGTGTGGCACATACGTTAATCCTTTAGATAAAAGGGAATAGATAGATTCATTTACCGGGGCGGTACTAAGGTTGAAAATGGGAATTTCTTTTACTCCCTCCAATACCTGGCATTGCGGGTTTCTAGATATTTATTCTGATTTGTGGGCTGATGTCCCCGGAACTGGGCTTGATACTGTGGACGTGGTTGATATTGCGGTCTCCAGTTCCCTGTTCTCTGATTGCGCCTCCCTAAAAAAGGTTGATATCCTTGATTGTATCGAGATGTATAGCCTCTACCTCTATTTTCATGGGGAGTGGATGGCCCTTCATTGTCAGAATCTGATGTATCTGAAAAAGTGGTCACTTTTCTATTGTATGATCTATATGGTTGTTGGTAAGATTGTTGATAGGATTGTTGTTCATGTACATCTGACTGCGTATAGTAAGTATCAGATAAATATGGATATGTGTTCTCCTTACTGAAGAACCTTATATCTTTTTAAGTTTTTCCGTTTTCTCTTGATTAAATAATCCGTGTATGAGTTCAATTCTGAATCTAGCTCTTCAAGTTTTTTCTTAGCGTCCTCCACAGCTAATGAGTTTTTGATTTTATTTTCCAGTTCTAGAATTTCACTTACTAACTGCTGTAGCATTTCTTTCGCTGTTTCAACTATCAGCATCATCAGATCCCTGGAACATCTGTTCGTTATCATTGACCACTTTTCTAGAAACTCTTTCAATTGTACAAATAACCCGGGAATATTTTTGACTCTTAGCCCTTGTGGAATAATGCCAGCACGTAGGTATTCAAGCATGAATTGCCCGTGTAGTTCGATTCTTTTAGTCTTTTTCTTGAGTGACATCAATTTATTAAGGTCCTCATTTTTGTCAGAATTAGTTGCTGCTCTATTTTCAAAATTCATTGATGCTCCCACCATAGATGCGAAGTCATCATCAGAAAAACCAAACGTTGGGAGGGTGGCCATAATTAGTATTAAAGATAATTCAACCTTTATATATATAGAGGTGAGTTACTTGTTGTGTGCAAATATTGTAAAATTAATGTGGTGATCTGGAATTACCTTATATCACAATGTAAAAAATATAAGAGAAAGTGTATATAAAAAAAGATATATAGCATATAATGAAAGGCCCAAGACACATGGATGAGTAAATTAGAACAAAAAGGAGAAACAACACTGATTATAGAGACCACTAGTGATTTAATTTAAGAAAATAATTTTTATAAAGATACCAATTTCTCTTTAAAACTCTAGATTGCCGTCAAAAATGTAATGCACAAGAATTTACTTCAGAAACAACAATCCCCTCATAGACAGGCTATGAGAACTATATTTTGGGAAGAAGAGGGACCCCTACAGATACAATGTGCTTGCTAATCGCAGGGAAAAAGGCTCTTAGGTAAAGAGATAATAGCAAGCTTTCAATTAAATCTGGAGTTAAAACATTCTAGGTGTCATGTAAACAGATATAACCACACAATGAACCGACTATAAACTGAAAAACAAAATCTTATTTCTGTTTATAAAAATATATTTTATTTAGTTATTTAATCTCTTTTTCTTGGAATTATTTTCCATTCTTGATCAATAGTGTAAATATACATATATACAGAAAAAATGAACACATAATGAATACATGCAATGAAAAAGTCAGTCCAAATCATGCGGTCAATAATTATATCTTTCTTAAAAAGTTTTTTCAGATTAGATGAAGGCTAGCGGTAGATGACAACTACGCGCGTTTCGGCACTTCTGCCTTCGTCAGGAAACCGTCTATTGCGAACAAAACTGTGAAAAACATAAAACAATTACAAAATATATATACCAAATGCTAATTTTATATACAACTATATACAAACATGCTCAAAACCTAGAATTTGGCAATACCTCTCATTATTATATATAATACAATGCAAAAGATGCGATCAAAGACGGACAATCAACGTATATAAATTTACAATGCAAATACCGATATGTATATACATTTTAAAAAGTGATTAATAAATGATATAATGTAATACATTTTGAAATACTTTTTTAATTATTTTTCTGTAGGACTAGTGGCCACTAAATCATTACAACTAAAACTAGACATTAGAGAAAGAATATAGAAAACTTAGTAGAGCCAAAGATGAAAGAACTAGATATAATGAACTCCTAAAAATAATAATAAAACAAAATAGATACCATTTTTCAATCAGACTCTGGAATTGCTTGATACTATTGGTGTATTCTTCATTCGTAGTTGGTGCATAGCTATTTCCATTACTCTCTTGTCTGAGTGCCTCTCTGCAGTAGTTCTCTCTTGTCTGCATCACAACATTGCCTCCTTTATCGGACGGTTTATAGATGATGGTTTGATCTTTGTGTAGATCTTTCAATGCCTGTTTCTGTTTGTAGGTTATGTTCATTTTAATTTTTTCTTTGTTCCCTTCAATGCGTAAGGCAATTAGATCTTCGTAAGGCAATTAGATCTTTATTCACATTCTCTATGAACACATCAATCACGCCCATTGGCATCTGTGGCAAGAATTTAGATGTTGACATGAAGGGGCCCGGCGGCCCAACTTGCGTAATCTCTAAGTTCTCTATTCTGTCCATATTGTCGCGAATATCCTCCACATGTGGGGACTTCTCAAGATGTAGTTCTTCTAGCATAGCTAGGGTTTCCAAATCATTAGCTGTTCAAATGTCTATATCTGTCGATCCATCTCCCTGTGTCGTCTTGGGCTTTCTCGGACCTTTCAGTTGTATAACTTTAATTTTCTTGCAAATTTGAAAAGATCGATCCTAGTTTGTGTGTATTCAAACCTACTGGTCGGAAAGAAAGTGAGTCCCAATTTTAACACTGATGCTTCCACATTTGTTAATTTCTTAGACGTCAGGTTGATGATTGTTAGATTCTCAGTTGTTTTCTGTATTTCGCTCCCCGTTTGCTCTGGGTGGTGCGAGTTGAGGTACTGCTTGTGTTGCTTCCACCCACCCCTTCTCGTTGTTCGTTTCCTCTTTGTTCCGGTGGTTTTCCTTTGCCACTGCGAAGCCAGGTCTGCCTGATCAGGCTGAATTCCTCGTGAAAATGGTTCTGTGCTGGTCTTGCGGGTCCAGCCACAGCTTCTTCTTCTTCTCATTGTTCCGTGTCAATTACTTCCGATTCGGAGGTATCTATGTGCTCCAATACTGTATGTTTCTTGTTATTTCTTCTCGTCGTGGTGCATCATATTTTCTTGCAAATTTAAATACTTTTTCTGGTTCGTAATCTCTTGTGTTCCAGGTCAAATTTCTCTTGTTTGCGCTGTTTGATTTTTTGCTCATAGGTTATCAAACGTTATTTCATTCCTTCTTTTAGTTCCTCTTGTTTTGCCATATCGGTGTCCGTTGCGATGTCTCTTTCTGCTTCCTTGATCTCCTTTAGTGTTTTTTCACGATCACTCCACGCACATTTCACCAAAATACCGAGCATGCCTTTAGAGTTACTTGCTATATGCTCCGCCCATCCTCAAGTAGTTTGGGATCAGGGTTCCCATGCGCCGGGACTGTATAGATCCTCGGTCCTTTTGGTACCCTGTTTTTGTTAATATAGTGCGGTAAAGAGGTGGCCTCCCACCACTTCCTTGTTTCCCTTTTGTACAGTCTCTCTAGTTTCTGGTATTTACTTTTCAGATCTTGGGACCTTGAATTCCAAAAAGAGCAGATGAAAGTATGGAAAGATTTGAAGAGAGAGGCTATCAAAGGGGAGTACTAAATAGAGCAAAGAACAGAGTAGACAATATAGGGAGGGCAGATCTATTGAACGAAGAGCCTGAAATAAAATATACAGCCACACGGAACAATTTCAGAATGATTACCAATTTTTCTAGTGCGGCCGGTAACGTAAGGAAAATCTTACAAGGCAATTAGAGGATTCTTAAATCCGACCAGGTTATAGGTGGAGACCTCCCAAATCACCCACTATTAACATTCAGGAAATCAAGATCCATTAGGAATGAGCTAGTAGAGAGTCACTTACGCCAAGAGAAGTCTCATACATCACTGAAACAACTGAAAGGATTTTTCCATGTGGGAAGTGCAAAGCCGGTGCCCATTGCAACAAGGTATTTACCTATGTAGTTCCTGGTCTCCAAGAGGATCAAAAAATGTATGAATTGCAATACGCCATGTACAGTCTACTGCTTAATATGTCCATGCCAATTGAGATTTGTGGGAAGTACCATTCATCCCACTAAGATGCGTATCCTTGAGCACAAGAGGGAGATAAGCAATAAAGATGCATCTTACCCAGTCACGAGGCACTTTGAATCTCATCACCAGAGTAACATCTGGACCAGGTGCCCCGCGATGTTAGAAGAGGGGACAGAGAGTTGAAACTGCGGAGACTAGAGTCTAGATATATATTAAACATGCAAACAAAGACACCCACCCAAAGTTCAATTGATGGATAGTAGCAGGATGTCTGTTGAGTTAGGTATTAAACTTCGTTCACCGTAGCCGTCTGAGGTTAACATGGGAACTGAGAGTATAGAATATTAAGCCCTTAAAGGATGGGATAAATCACAAAATTAAGCCAACAAGCACGATCATTTACAATATATAAGTAGGTAAGAATTGAGCCCATCTATGGGCAGGAGCAAGATGGTGCATATCTAAAATTGTGTAAAAAATAGTGTGGAATATGTTCTTATCACATAATGAAATAGTGTTGAATCCAGCAAACCTTAGCTTAATCTTGATAGAGTTTAACATCTATGTTGATGAATTGGTCTATTTTATTTCATGTTTAAAGATGGCGCTCAATGTGAGGATAAAAAACATTAAACAAGTCCGTTATTGCTGTCAATGAATATATAATTAACATAAAAAGAAGAATAACAAGGCGGCCGCCAACATTGACAAAGGCGCATTGCCGAAGCGCATCTGTGTGCACAAGAGTCCTAATAAACAGGATTAACCTCTCCTGCGAGTGCTGGTCTTCGTGTGTCAAAGAGCATTTTATATTCTGTGAGCGTGCCCTCGCGTGACCAAGCACCAGATCGTGAGTGCAGAAGCTGTGGTGCAAGATGGAGATTAAATATATATATATATCCAAATGGTTTTTGTCAATGTCAAAAGATGACAAGAACAGAGCCGACTCAATTGCGGTTTTGTTGTTTTATTCCTTCGTCAACCAACAAGACGCGTTTCGGTCGTCCAAGCGACCTTGATCACATGTCATATATATATACACACACACATATTTATATATTTGGGTTTATACTTACCTTGTAAGTTTTTACCACGCATATGCCCTTACCATACATGCCTTAACAACGCAAATTTCGTTGTGAAGGCATGCGTGGCAAAGGCATATGCGTGGTAGAGTCGCGGTCGATGTAATGACCATATTGCAAAGCCATGCGTGGTAATGGCTTGTGGGGCTCCATCATACATCCAGCCGGTTATTCTTTATTTCTTAGAGGATCCTCGAGGTCCAGATTGAAATTACCTTAAGTATTGATAACTCCAAGGTGGCAACAATCAGGCCCATTCACAGGCCACTCATAATGTGAGCCCTGGACTCGGGGGAAACACCTACTTTTATCTCTTTTACCAAAGTAAATGTGATGAACATAAGTACATTATAGATCTTGCTGCTTAAATTCATGGCAGACCCAATGAGAATTGAAAAATTAACTAAATTTTACATACAAATGGCCAATGTAGAGTTTTTACACAACATAAACTAGCCAAAATGTAATGGAATACATTGGCAGCTGCAGTGGAGAAGGTGTAGATTCAACGGCTGTGTCTAACAGGGGAACTGTTTTTCTCTCCATTTGTGAACTCTCTCTTTTAGTCATCTGACTTTTAAATAGACAAAAAGGTGCAGACTATCTTTTCTACTACTGAAAAGATACCATTATTCCACTTTCGTATGGTAATTTGGTGTACTTGCTCTAATGTCCTAAGCACACTGTCCTAAAATTTCGCTAATTGCAAAGCATTTTTACAGGGAAAAATTTAAGAAAATATTAACTCATCAAACATAGAACTTTATTTATGTGAATGAACTCTACAGCCTCCTCGCCAATCAAAAGTTAATTCCATTTTGGCATCTATGGCATCTTTCTCCTCTTTGTGGTCAGAGGACTCCACATTGACGGATGAAGTGGATAAAAAGGTTGAATCTGCCTTTAAGAGGTCTAATGCCGCTTCTCATTTTGGTCTGCAGGCTTGCACTCATGGCACTTATGCCTCTCAAGTATTACTTGAGGATTTCAAGAGACTGCTTGGCTGTCTACAAGAAAAAAGATATCCTATGACAATTCTTGCTCAAATGGAGATTTTATAGCAGTTCCTGTCTGATGTATCAATTGACAACTTATGGGCATCAGCATCTGCGGCATGGGCAGCAGTGGCAGGCTGCAGATCTTAATGGTTGAAATCATGGAAGTTGGAAGTCCATCAAAATTCTCTGGTCCAGAAGCTTCTGTTTACAGGTCTTAAGCTCTTTGGGGAGGAGTTCAATGAGATGATATAGCATTCTGCTGACGAGAAAAAGATACTTAAACCTATCACAGTTTTCCAAGGGAAGAAATATTTTTTTCAAAAACAGACTTTTTCACTGCAACAGGAAGTTAGTTGTCCCTTTCAAGTCCAAGCGCAAGGCCGGGGAGCTGTGGTCAGTGGCAAATCCAGACCTCAGCGACAGTCTATACAAGAGCCCAGTCAGAAATGACTATTCAGAGGTGGGAGCACAGCTACCGTTCTTTCATCATCAATGGACTATGAGAATCACAGACCAATGGGTTCTTGTCCATAATTCATCAGGGTTACCAGATTACATTTCTCAACGTTCCAGCAGCCAGACGGTTCTTGTCATCCAGTATTAGACCTCAAATCCCTGAACAAGTTTGCCAAGGTGGAGCATTTCTGCATGGTTACACTAGCGTCTATAATTCCTTTGATCCAGAAGGGCTACTTCCTTGCAACATTGGATCTGGAAGATGCTTACTCATGTTCCGGTACAAAAGCTAAGCCAACAGCTCTTGAGGTTTGCTGTGGAAGGGAGACATTATCAGTTTCAAGTTCTCCCATTTGATCTGGCAAATTCTCCAAGAACATTCACCAAGGTATTGGCCACAATGGTGGCATGTTTACAACATACAGGAATCTCAACCTTCCTGTACTTGGATGACTGGTTAATGTGCTCTCCTTCTCTTCTACAGGCTCTGACAGCAGTGATTGTACCACCACTCTTGTTCAGCAGATGGGCTTCAAACTGAATCTCCAAAAGTCTCATCTAGCTCCCGTCTGAAGATTCAATTCATAGGGGCTGTATTCGGCATGGTTTCTTCCGCAGGACAGAATCAAGACATTGTAGTCCACCCTTCGCACTCTCTTGTCTCAGGTGGCAGCAAGGGTGCAGCATTTGTTGAGGGTACAGGGCTTGATGGCTGCAACAACAGCAGTTGTCCCATGGGCTTGTTTACATCTACAACCTTTGATGAATCATCCTCTGGGTCATTGGGATCCAGAATAAGCCAATTTCAAGTATGCAGTCCCTTTCTCCCCGGAAATTGTTCAAAGTTGGATTGGTGGCTGTTACACCCAATCTGGAGAAAGGGATTCCATTCCAGAACACAACTCCTGTTCACTTGACAAAAGATGCCAGTTTATGGGGTTGCGGGGCAACTCTGGGAGAGTTGAAGTTCAATGGACAATGGTTAGAGGAGGAAAAAGCCCATTCCTCCATTTGGAAGGAACTGGCAGCTGTGTGGAAGGCAGTTAAATGTTTTCATCCTCATTTAATAGGAAGGAATCTGATGGTTCATACAAACAATCAAGTAATCAGGTGCTACTTGAATCATCAGGGAGATGCAACAAATCTCCAGACTAATTTGTTGGGATTTCTGATTTGTTCTTGGGGAGAGGCGAATCTAGTGTCAATGAAGGCAGTGTACATTCAGGGGGCATTGAATTTCCAAGCAGACTTTCTCAGCTGCAACCTCCCGTCCTCGGTGACATAACATCTATCTCAGTCACTGTTTATACAGATCTGCCAGATGTTCGGATAGACTTGTTTGCCTCTTCCCAGAATGCGTTACTTCCAGTGTTTTGTATGCAGATGAATTGTCCTCAAGTGTGGGCAGTAGATTTGCTGCAGTACCCTTGCCTCGGGGACTAATGTATGCCTTTACTCCGATTCCCCTCCTCCTGACGATGCTTCAAAAGATTTGGGAGGAGAGGGTGTCAGTGATTTTGATAGCTCCCCTTTGGCCAAGGCACCAATGGTATCCCTTTTTGCTGAGTCTGTCCATGGGCAGGTTTCTGAAGATTCCTCTCATTCCATCCCCACTGCAATTTCCACTGTTATGACTGTAGAGGTTATGTCAGCTAAAACTAACGCCCTGGAACTTGAAAGGTTAGCTTTAGAAAAATTGGGATGTTCTTCTAGAGTAGCGGAAAATATATAATATTCAGTTGTCCAGAAAACATTCTACTCTTTCTGCATATCAGAAGAACTGGGGAATCTTTTTCTAGACGGTGTGTCGTAAGGGTTAAGACCTGGTTTCAGTGGATCCTTTCCAGATTCTAGAATTTTTACAGGAGGGCTTCCTCAAATTTATCCCCAGCAGCATTGGTTGCTCAGTGGGCAGCTACAAAAGCTGGTAGAGGTTCTAATGGACAGATGGATAAGGTCTCTTCTTTGGTTTTACGTTCGTTGAGAAGTTTTAAGTTATGGAAACCAGTCCAGCAAGTGATCTAGCTGACATGGGACTTACCTGCAGTTCTTAGGGGTTTTCATCTTCATCCCTTTGAACCATTAGATGAGGCAGAGTTGGTTTAGGTGTTAGCAAAGACTGCATTTTTGGTAGCCATAACTCTGCCAGGCGTTTAGGTGAACTAGGGTCCTTGGTGATTTCCTAGCCATATTTTCAGGATTTTCCAGACAGACTTGTGTTACGTCCTGATCCAAAGTTTGTTCCCAGGGTGAATCCTAGGTTCCATTTGCAGCAAAAGATTATTCTCCCAGTTTTTCAAGAAGGGGATAATCAGCAGGTTCCTTCTTCTATAGATGTTAAGAGGGTCTTGTTACTATACTTGAGGAGAACTAAGGAATTTTGTCTATCAAATTCTCTTTGTGTTGCTTGTTGGGGTGTGAATAAAGTGAAAAATGTGACATCTTCTACTCTCATTAGATGGGTGTGTCAGGTAGTTTGTCAGGCCTATACGTCATTGGGTGTTCCCTTTGTAAATGGTGTCAGGTGACCTTGGGGAGGCAGATTTTCGTAGTGCTGGGGTGGGTTGGTAGGCAGTGGTACTGAGGACTACTGCTTGCCCCCCCCCCCCTAAGATTTTCCTAATGTGAATATTTTGTTTTTTAAAGCAGCACTGGTTGCTATATGGAACATAGGGTGCCTTAAAAGTTTCCCATTTGGGAGTGCAAACACAGGGATGGTGTCTGCTGTTTCTTGTAGACCATAATCCCTGTGTTTGTACCCAATTATAGTGGTCACAAAGGTGACCTGCCTAATTAGTTTTGTTCAGCAGGTCATTTTGCAACCAGAGATTTTGATGCAGCCTATTAGTATAGAGATCACATTGCAAGATAATAGACAGGTTGTATAAAGTTAGCACTCAATTTGAGACCGCTTTTTGAAACTTGTCTCTTACTACATGTGGCCCCAGGTGTGGTAAGCGGAATGTGTGAATCTGGTTCAGTCACACATGCATGTTGTGCTTGGCAACAAAACTATCTCAGTACTATGGCCTATCCGCGTGGTCATCTGAATATTGAGGAACAGGATTTACAACGAGCAGTCAAACACTAGCAACAGTGTGTAACATGTACTGCTTTAGTCTACTTTGTTGTGTTTTCTTTTCCTTACTGTGAGATCCTGCAAGACGAGGCAAATTTTGTTCATAGTCGGATTTTATTTTCTTGGAAATCGCTAGTGCTGGGTGCATTAGTTAAAATACTGAGTCATTAAAATGGAGGTCTTAATTTATTCCTATTCTGTAGCTTTAGGTCCTTGATGCTAAGACAGGATCTAATAATGTAGCGTTGGGGTTCTTCCACTTCAGTTATCCAATACAGTATCCTTCCTTTTTGCATTTCAATTGCATTTCTTTAAGCTCCTTTGACAGAAGAACATGTGAACGAAATGGTTGCTTACCAGTCGGAGTAGTTTTGCAACTTGAAGAGTTTTGTGGATTTACATGCTGTGCATCTATTCTGCTATCAAGTGTTTGGGTGGGAATCATCTTTCTTTTCTCTTTAATTTTTTTTTCTTTCCTCTGCATCGTCGACGTGGTGCTAAGTCCATCCCTTGTGTGATGTCAGACGTGTGCCCCGTAAATTCCTGTGAGTGTATGCTATCTTCAGATTCTTTTTTCCTTTGGCGACTTTAGTATTTGGAACCTTCCTTTCTCTTGATGTGATGTTGACCTTGCATGTTTGCCCCCTCACATTTCCAGGGAGACGGGTGGGTCGCAATGTGACCAGAAAACCCTTCTAGCTGCAAAACTACTCCCACTTGTAAGTAACCATTTTGTTTTTCAGCGCGTAGCCTTTTCTGGATTCACATGCTGTGCATTTATATTGTAGTGGTATTTGCCTCTTTGGGGAGGTCGGGCTGAAAAGTGCTTGAGTTTGCAAACAAGTGTTGTAGTACTCTCTGTCCCACCAGTGCTTCCTTTTTTATCTGCATGTCCACACAGTAATGCTTTGTGAAGGTGTGTGTGGAAGACCTAGTCGCAGCCATGCTGATGTCGCTGATGGACACATTTGCTAGGAATGCCAGGGTTGCCTCCTTTTTTCCTTGTGGAATGCGCCCTGGGCTGTGCAGGCAAAGTTTTCCCTGCCCTTGTGTAGCAGGTTTGGACTGGCTGTACTATTTATCGCACAATGGTTCCCTATGTTACTGGTGTGCCTTTCATTGCCCTTGCAAAGTAAACAAAGAGTTGGTTCCACGTTTTCAGTGTCTTTGTCTCTTGCAGGTAGTACATGAGTACTCTTCATGTGTCCAAGGTACATAGCGACCTTTCGGCCAAAGTCTTAGGTTCCTGGAAGAAGGTTGGTAGTTGGATCTCTGGTGGACTTAGAATTCTGATACTACCTCAGATAAAAACTGAGGGTTTGTTCTTAGTACCACCTTGCAGTTGTGGATCTGTAGGTAGTCCTCAAGGATGGTTGTGGCAGTTAGGAATTTTAGTTCTGCCTTGTGCATAGGCACAAAGGGTTCTGTCATTTGTTGTGTGAGTACAATGTTCAGGTTTCTCATTGTTGTTGGTGCAGCTCTCGTGGTGCTACCTTTGATCCTTCCTGTAAGATTTTCACCACCATCGGGGTGAGGAAGCTGTTCCCCGTTATCCTTCTGGTGTATGCGACTATGGAGACTAGGTGGACTTTTAATGATGCTTAGGTCAGATTGTTGTCCAGTAGGTGGGTGAGGTACATTAGCACTGTGCTGTCCTCTGTCCTTGTCTCTAGTTTCTCCTAGTCCTTGCACCAGTGGATGTATTTGACCCACTTGGCAGCATAGCACTTCCATGTGCTCGCTCTTCTTGCCTCTTTAAGGATTTCCATTGTCCGGGGTGGGGAAGTTAAAGGTGGCCGAATTTTATATATTCAGGCGCTAAGCAGCTAGTTTTAGTGTGGCTGTCTCTGGGTGACATATCCTCCTGTTCTGCATTGCTAGCAAGTCTTGTGATGCCCTAATGGATATGATCTGCCCTCTGGACAGCTATAGTAGGTCTGAGTCCCTTGCCTGTATGGCCCACTGTGGGGTGATGAGTATGAGTGACATCTTTGACTGCTTGAATTTGGCCAACACTCTTGGGATCAGGGGAATTGGTGGAAAGGTGTATGCAAATCTCTCTAACCAGTTTATCAACAGGGAATTCCCTTTGGGCTGGTAGTATGGGCGTGAAGTCTTGGCATTTTGCGTTTTCTGGGCTTGCGGATATGTCTATGCTTGGTGTGCTGCATCTCCTAAAAACGTTGTCAAATACCTCTTGTTTTGGTTCCCATTCGTGAGAGGGTTTTGCTTGAATGCTTGGTCTGTCTGTTTTGGTGTTCTGTTCTTCTAGGAGGTGTATCACCACTAGAGTTGTGTTCTGTTGAAGTGCCCACTTCCATATCTCTTGTGCTAATTTGGAGATTTTGAACCACTTTGTTTCCCCTTGTTTGTTGAGGTAGAACATAATTGTTGTGTTGTGTGTCTGAGTCAGGACTGCCTGTCCCTTTAATGCGCCTGGAAGGCTTTTAATGCTAGGAAGACCATCTTGAGTTCCAGCAGGTTTATGTGTTTCACTGCATCCGCTGGGCTCCAGAGGCCCCTGACCTTTATGCTCTCCATGTGTGCTTCCCACCCCTTGTGGTATCAGTCCGTTGTTATGGTCACTGTGGGAGTTGGTAGCTTGAGGGATCTCCCTATCATTATATTGCTTGGGTTGTACCATTTTACTTTTCTCTGACAACCACTAGATTCTCCCAGCTCTCTGTGGCTTGTGAAGATTTGCTGCAGAGCCATTCCTGTGTGGCTCGCATATGTAGTCTTGCCTGTGGTATGAGGGGCATGCAAGATGCCATCATGCCCATTAGTTTCATAATTGTCCTCACCTCAGACCCTGACCCTTCTGGTAGAGGTGTGCTTACTCTTTTGTTGCCTTCTCCCTCCTGAGCACTGGGTAGGCGTGTGTTGTCTTTGAGTTCAGTGTTGGTCCCATAAGTACTTTCCTCTCTTCTAGGTGCAGAGATTATTTATTTCGTTTTATGGTGAATCCAAGCAGTTGTAGCTTGGAGATAACCATTTGTATGTCTTACTGGCACTTCTGTCTCAAGCTTGCCTTTACTAGCCAATCATCTAGGTATGAGCAGACCTGTATAACTTCGCTCCTCACATGTACGCCACCAGTCATTTTGTGAACACCCTCAGTACCAATTTTATGCCGAAGGGTAGAACCCTGAACTGTTAGTGTACATGGTCTAAGACAAATCCGAGCTGCCGCCTGTGCCTTTTGTTCATTGGTATGTGTAGGTAGCCATCCTTTAGATCTATGGTGGCCATGTAGCTACTCTTACTCAGGAGTGGGGTTATTTCTTGTAGTGTTGTCATCTTGAAGAGTTGCGTTCATATACATTTGTTTAAATATCTAAGATCTAGTATTGGTCTCAGCATTAGCTCCTGTTTTGGTACTAGGAAATATGCTGAGTAAAAGCGTTTGTGTTCATATAAATTTGTTTAAATATCTAAGCTCTAGTATTGGTCTCAGCATTAGCCCCTGATTTGGTACTAGGAAATATGCTGAGTAAAAGCCTTTTTCCGTCTCCTGTTGTGGGACTATTTGTAGGGCTCATTTTTTGATTAGCTCTTTGACTTTCTGCCGCAGTTGAATGAGTTCTTGTATCCTTAATGATCTTTTCTTTGGGGAAAGGGAGGGGGTGTCTTGAGTTCTATGCAGTAGCCGAGCATTATTATGTTTAGTATCCAACTAACTTCCACTCTGTTAGAAACGGGGTAGCTTGGCGCGGAGCGGGTAGGCTAAACTCCGGAGGATTGTGTAAAGCATCTGCGCAGACCGCACTCACAGGCGACACACTAGGCACACTACAAAAGAGACTCCACACCAGGTTGTGTAAAAGTAGCTTTTTGTATTAAGAAAACACATTAGACTCGTAATCACAGTCACATATAACACTGTGCCAACTGGCACCGGATAGCACTTTTACAGGGGAATTATTTACAGGGCAGGGCCAATCGGGCCGCCGCCAGAACTATCATAGAGCACAGGGGGTAAATGTAAGGGCATCCATAAATGTGTAACAGCCAGTACCTACTGGCAAGTCCAGGGACCTAGCACTGTCCCTTTTAGCATAAATCACAGTAGGCATAAACAGATGAACAACGAGGCATCCTCATTAACATGGGTGCATCACTTCATAAATCATCCTTAGGCCTAACCCCCCCTATCAGGTATAAGCACATCATGCAGAGAACCAGCGATGTACCTTAGGGGTAAAACATTAGGCATATAAACACATTATGCATTGTAACAGCAGGGCAAACATGGGAGCACCTAGAACATCATACCCTGACGTTGGGCATCCTTCTGGGCATCAATCACCTCCTGCATTAGGCGTAATCACATTAGCATAAATGCGTTAGGCAGGGAACCAGTAGACATAAGGTATAAGACAAATTCTACATAACCTGCGGCCTAATCATATTAACATTGGCATCGTCATGAGTAAGCCGGTAAACTATGCATAACCAGCAGTGTAGCTACATTGCACATAACATCAGTGGCAATGTACCATATCATTAGGCATGAATCATAATCCTTGGGCATAAACCATCATAACACGACCTTAGGCATGGGACACATTATACCGAACACCAATAATGTGCATAGGGGCCATCCATTATTGCGAACATTTGGGCATCAACCACATTATGCATTCTCATTAGTATCAGTACATTAGGCATAAACGCATGAGATCAGGCATAACCTAAAACATCCTTGCCTGACATTAGTATTAGGCATCAGACACATTATGCACAAAACCATCAGTGTAAGCATTAGGGGAACAGCATTATCAGCCTACATCACATTATGCATGTATAAATACACTTCTCAGAACATTAGCAGAGCACCTCATGTAAATACACCCGGGTGCCAAAGCACCATCATTGCGCATCACCCGTAGACTGCAAAAGTACTTCTGACCCTAGAAGTGGCAGTACCCAGTCACGTTGGTGCCCCCTCCGGGACTCTGAAATCAAAAGTGCCCCAAAACGTTGCAGCTGTATAGAGCCAGACCAGTTCCGGGTAAGTTGGAGCCAGTTCCTCGGGGACTCCGAAATGAAGAAAATGCCCCACACGGTGTGGCGGTCCGCCACTGAGCAGTTTCACAACCACGGGCCCCGCAACACGTGGAAGGCGGCCACGCTACCTCCCGACAGCCAGAGCCCAGCCCCACTCACCACTCCTTGGGGCTGGGCAGATGAAGTCGCAGCTGGACTCGCTTCTACGGCGCCGCTGGGTCCATGAACCAAGCACTGGCACCCTCGGTCCTGTCGGGTCTGAGCCCTTTCTCTGGCTTTGAATTTGCCCCCAACACAACAGGCTCCTCTGAGCAGGCTCTGCAACCCTCCCAACTCGGTAACTCACCACACACTGAGAGTTACCTGGGAAGACGAGGCTGGCAGTGGCGTGAGGCTCCTCCGGTTCTCTCTCCACTGCCGGTCTTGCTTTCTCTGTTGCGGCAGCCCGCGGGGCTCTCCTGGCTTCACCCGGGCCGCAGGCCCGGCAACACGCGGGCGGGGAGGGGGCTCCTTCCAGACCCAGGCTCTCCTTGCCAGCACACGCAGGGCTCTCCACGAGCACGGGAGCCCCGCTCTACCACACGCCAACTTCTGGCTGCACGCGGCAGGCCCCGCCCCCAACCAGGCGGCCTGCTGTGCTTCCTGCTTTCGCCGATCTCGGCGGCGGTGGCTTCACTCGGGGTCGCGGCGGTGATTCTGTCTCCCGGTGAACGCGGGGTGGGCACCCGCTCTTAAAATAACGGCAGATGCGAAGTGGGCACCCGCTGGAGCGTGCACACACGCGGGGTGGGCACCCGCTTTCAATAAGCACTAAACTGCGGCAGACACGCGGGGTGGGCACCCGCTGTGTAAATATGCAAAAATACGGCAATAACGCGGGGTGGGCTCCCGCTCTGCTGCAAAAACGCCCACAATGCGGGGGAATTGAAATATAGCGCTCACCAGGCGCTAGGAAGCACCAAAAGCTTCCGGGATGAAAGGATAGCGCTCCCTTTCTGGCAATCAAGAAAGTAGGGCCCACGAGGCGCTAGAGTGCAGGCAGGGAAACACAGTCCATCCGAATATAGCGCTCCCCGGGCGCTAGACAGCAGGCAGACTCGAATTGCAGCGCTCCCGAGGCGCTAGGGGCCAGGAGAGCCCAGTCCATGCAGGGCGAGATCAGCAGGCAGTAGGGCAGCTCACCAAAAATGAAGCAGCAGTTCCTGGAAACAGTCAACCTCCATTAAGATGGCAATCCTCCCAGCGCAGCAGTCTCCACTCCAGCAGAGTCTCTCCTGGTCTTGTAGAAAAGCAGAGGGGCACAGGTGGGCACAGGGGCCAGCACACAGGGTCCAGTGGCGGTTCCTCCTGGCAGAGTATCCCCTCTACGTCAGCATACACAGCCCAGCACACCCCACATGGAGTCACAGCTCCTCTATATATACGCCCCTCACCCCACCTACCAGAAAGGGCCAGAAACTTCTGGAAGGCTCCCTGGGGAAACCGGTCCCAACTGGTTTGTGGGGGAGGTGTAGAGCACCCTGTCACTTCGAGCACTAGACCGGCAACCCACCTCAGGCAGGCACAAGCACACAGACAGGGTGGCGGTTTAAAAGTGACATTTCTACAATGGTGAAAATACCCCTGCGTACACCATTGCGCAACATTTCTTATTTTCAGTTCAACCACCAACCATAACATATTTATTGTGTTTCATTTAGGGGTTATCCATAGGGGGGAAGTTCTCACTGCTAGCCTATGGAGGGCAGAGAGCACAGGCACTTTACACCAAACTCCCGTGCCAAAGTGCTCAGAGTACATAAACCACCACTACCATAGCAGCAAAAAGGCTAGGCGGAAGGCAAAAAGTTCCGGGATGACCCTGCAAGCAGGGCCAAGTCCAACATGACCCCCTCCCAGCCAATAGCCAGGGTAGACCAATCAATGCCTTGATGGACTTCCCTGCTTGGGGCGAGAAAACATGGACGCGGGCCCGCAACTGCAGGGGCACCCGCAGGTTCTCCGCCTTTCTGGACTGTGGTGGTTCCTTCCGTCAGAACTCCCAGGACCCCCTGAGCTACCCGCTGGTACTCTCTAGTTGGTCGCGGCCAGGACCGGCCCCTAGGCCACCCAGATGTCTCTGGTCCTTGCCATCTCACCGAGTGGGGGGCAGTACCCCTTGGCCACTCCACCTCTACTCCGTGCAGTTCCAAACTGCCACCGGTCCTCCCACCTGGGGACCGCACTCTCATGTTGACCACAAGTCAGGGGCGAGGCTCTCCTCCTCCTATCTCTCCTTCTGGGGTTCCGCCCTCTCCTCCTATGCGAGGCACCCTCAGAACGCCACTCTCCCACCAGTTCCGGACCTGGACCCGGTAATTGACTCACCACCCCAGGGTCTAACCCCTTAGGTAGCACCGGTGCCAGAGGCGAGTCCTCCCTCCCTCTGCACCCCCTCCCATAGTTCCGCACCCTCCCACCGGGAGAAGTACCCCTGGAAGACAAACCAGGGGGGACACTGATGACAGACGTCCCTCCCTCCAGATCAGGCAGTTACTGAACCTGGCCTCCCAACCCAGGATCTCGACCCTGTGGTTGAGCCGGTGCCAGAGGCGAGTCCTCCCTCCCTCTGCACCCTCTCCCAGAGTTCCGCACCCTCCCACCTGTAGAAGTACCCCTGGAAGTCAAGCCGGTGGGGACCCTGATTACAGGTGTCCCACCCTCCAGGTCAGGCAGTCCCTGAACCTGGCATCCCAGCCCAGGGTCTAAACCCTGTGACTGAACAGACCCCAGAACCCCTGGAGCTCCGATTACGGACGCCCCTAATTCTTCTGACACTAGGGGATCCCCTTCAATGGACGGCCTATCAGGACAGCCTAGGCTCCCAACCTGGGGTTCCCTTATGGAACTCTCCAGGCCCTGAGACTGCGGTTGGGGCACCTCGGGACACCTCCCCGTCTCCCTCCTTCTCCTTGGAGACCGAACGTGAGGTCCTACAACCCTCTCACTACCCTGGGACCTAGCTGGGCTACTCTGCACTTCTCCCACCTTCCTGGGTTGGAAGATCCCTGAGCCACTCCCTTCAGGATCACTCCCCAATGCTTCCTCAGACTCTCTGGCACTCACCCAAAGGTCTGCCTCCCGTGCAAGCTCCCTGGGGTCAGAGAACCCACACTGCAATAGGTGTTGGCGCAACCTTGGGAAACAATTCCTGAGCATGTGCTCCCTGGCAAGTAGATGGAACAGCCCTTCCAAATCGTTCACCGCGCCACACACCACCCAATCCTCCAGTGCACTGCAACAGGCTTCCACAAACTCCCCCCAGGACTGGTGGGACAGTTTCTTGCTGCCCCTAAATTTCAACCCGTACCCCTCTTCCTGGGAATCAGGCATCCTATACTGAGATCTGGGAGTGGGACTTCCTGCATTGGATGTACTCTCGCTGCCACCACTGGATCCCACCCTCACTGGTGAATCCAGACCACAGAAGCCACTCTCAGGGGACAACTACCCCCCTGAGCTAGTCTCTCCCTGGCGAAGGCCCTCTCGGCCTCAGCCATCCTTTCCTGCGCTAGGACCTTTTCGGTCTCTAACCTTTTTTCCTCCACACTCAGCTGCGCTAGCTCCACTCTGAGCCTCTGCAACGCCAGCTGATGCTCCCTTTCTTCCCTCCTATCCACCCGCTCCTCCGGGGACAGGGAAAGGGATGGGGCACTGCCCCTGGGACTGGACCCACCACGGGACTCCCTATCTACGGTGTCCTCAGTAGCTACTGGTGTCCCCGTCCTGTCATTTTCTACCTCCTGTCCAGGATCCTTAGGGCCACCCTCTCGGCCTGCGGCCAGGGCCCTCTCTGCCTCATAGTGCTCACGGTCCCATTCATCCTCTTGCCATTTAATCAGGAATCCCTGAAGGTCTGGCTTGGTGTCTGACCCACTTACTACTATGTCTCTCTCCTCACAGAACCCCCTCAACTCCAACACACTGTACTTAAACAGATTGTCAAAATCAAAGGCAGCTTCCATTTTGGCAAGACACAGTGCAAGACAAGGGACCTAGGTGCAAGAGCTGCCACAGGAGTGCACAATTCAAAATGACACTTCCAGGGCGAAACAAACTCAAGAAAAATAATCCACAAATCTGTGATTACTCTAAGTGCAGAGTTTGTAGTGCAACCAGTTGTCGCTGTGGTACTGCGCAAACACAAGTCCCATCCCACCGCTGAACACCAATGTTAGAAACGGGGTAGCTTGGCGCGGAGCAGGTAGGCTAAACTCCGGAGGATTGTGTAAAGCATCTGCGCAGACCGCACTCACAGGCGACACACTAGGCACACTACAAAAGAGACTCCACACCAGGTTGTGTAAAAGTAGCTTTTTGTATTAAGAAAACACATTAGACTCGTAATCACAGTCACATATAACACTGTGCCAACTGGCACCGGATAGCACTTTTACAGGGGAATTATTTACAGGGCAGGGCCAATCGGGCCGCCGCCAGAACTATCATAGAGCACAGGGGGTAAATGTAAGGGCATCCATAAATGTGTAACAGCCAGTACCTACTGGCAAGTCCAGGGACCTAGCACTGTCCCTTTTAGCATAAATCACAGTAGGCATAAACAGATGAACATCGAGGCATCCTCATTAACACGGGTGCATCACTTCATAAATCATCCTTAGGCCTAACCCCCCCTATCAGGTATAAGCACATCATGCAGAGAACCAGCGATGTACCTTAGGGGTAAAACATTAGGCATATAAACACATTATGCATTGTAACAGCAGGGCAAACATGGGAGCACCTAGAACATCATACCCTGACGTTGGGCATCCTCCTGGGCATCAATCACCTCCTGCATTAGGCGTAATCACATTAGCATAAATGCGTTAGGCAGGGAACCAGTAGGCATAAGGTATAAGACATATTCTACATAACCTGCGGCCTAATCATATTAACATTGGCATCGTCATGAGTAAGCCGGTAAAACATGCATAACCAGCAGTGTAGCTACATTGCACATAACATCAGTGGCAATGTACCATATCATTAGGCATGAATCATAATCCTGGGGCATAAACCATCATAACACGACCTTAGGCATGGGACACATTATACCAAACACCAATAATGTGCATAGGGGCCATCCATTATTGCGAACATTTGGGCATCAACCACATTATGCATTCTCATTAGTATCAGTACATTAGGCATCAACGCATGAGATCAGGCATAACCTAAAACATCCTTGCCTGACATTAGTATTAGGCATCAGACACATTATGCACAAAACCATCAGTGTAAGCATTAGGGGAAAAGCATTATCAGCCTACATCACATTATGCATGTATAAATGCACTTCTCAGAACATTAGCAGAGCACCTCATGTAAATACACCCGGGTACCAATGCACCATCACTGCGCATCACCCGTAGACTGCAAAAGTACTTCTGACCCTAGAAGTGGCAGTACCCAGTCACGTTGGTGCCCCCTCCGGGACTCTGAAATCAAAAGTGCCCCAAAACGTTGCAGCTGTGTAGAGCCAGGCCAGTTCCGGGTAAGTTGGAGCCAGTTCCTCGGGGACTCCGAAATGAAGAAAATGCCCCACACGGTGTGGCGGTCCGCCACTGAGCAGTTTCACAACCACGGGCCCCGCAACGCGTGGAAGGCGGCCACGCTACCTCCCGACAGCCAGAGCCCAGCCCCACTCACCACTCCTTGGGGCTGGGCAGATGAAGTCTCAGCCGGACTCGCTTCTGAGGCGCCGCTGGGTCCATGAACCAAGCCCTGGCACCCTTGGTCCCGTCGGGTCTGAGCCCTTTCTCGGGCTTTGAATTTGCCCCCAACACAACAGGCTCCTCTGAGCAGGCTCTGCAACCCTCCCAACTCGGTAACTCACCACGCACTGAGAGTTACCTGGGTAGACGAGGCTGGCAGCGGCGTGAGGCTCCTCCGGTTCTTCTCTGTTGCGGCAGCCCGCGGGGCTCTCCTGACTTCACCCGGGCCGCAGGCCCGGCAACACGCGGGCGGGGAGGGGGTTCCTGCCGGACCCAGGCTCTCCTTGCCAGCACACGCAAGACTCTCCACGAGCACGGGAGCCCCGCTCTACCACACGCCAACTTCTGGCTGCACGCGGCAGGCCCCGCCCCCAACCAGGCGGCCTGCTGTGCTTCCTGCTTTCGCCGATCTCGGCGGCGGTGGCTTCACTCGGGGTCGCGGCGGTGATTTTGTCTCCCGGTGAACGCGGGGTGGGCACCCGCTCTTAAAATAACGGCAGATGCGGGGTGGGCACCCGCTGGAGCGTGCACACACGCGGGGTGAGCACCCGCTTTCAATAAGCACCAAACTGCGGCAGACACGCGGGGTGGGCACCCGCTGTGTAAATATGCAAAAATACGGCAATAACACGGGCTGGGCTCCCGCTCTGCTGCAAAAACGCCCACAATGCGGGGGAATTGAAATATAGCACTCACCAGGCGCTAGGAAGCACCAAAAGCTTCCGGGATGAAAGGATAGCGCTCCCTTTCTGGCAATCAAGAAAGTAGGGCCCACGAGGCGCTAGAGTGCAGGCAGGAAACACAGTCCATCCGAATATAGCGCTCCCGGGCGCTAGGCAGCAGGCAGACTCAAATTGCAGCGCTCCCGAGGCGCTAGGGGCCAGGAGAGCCCAGTCCATGCAGGGCAAGATCAGCAGGCAGTAGGGCAGCGCACCAAAAATCAAGCAGCAGTTCCTGGAAACAGTCAACCTCCATTAAGATGGCACTCCTCCCAGCGCAGCAGTCTCCACTCCAGCAGAGTCTCTCCTGGTCTTGTAGAAAAGCAGAGGGGCACAGGTGGGCACAGGGGCCAGCACACAGGGTCCAGTGGCGGTTCCTCCTGGCAGAGTGTCCCCTCTACGTCAGCATACACAGCCCAGCACACCCCACATGGAGTCACAGCACCTCTATATATACGCCCCTCACCCCACCTACCAGAAAGGGCCAGAAACTTCTGGAAGGCTCCCTGGGGAAACCAGTCCCAACTGGTTTGTGGGGGAGGTGTAGAGCACCCTGTCACTTCGAGCACTAGACCAGCAACCCACCTCAGGCAGGCACAAGCACGCAGACAGGGTGGCGGTTTAAAAGTGACATTTCTACAATGGTGAAAATACCCCTGCGTACACCATTGCGCAACATTTCTTATTTTCAGTTCAACCACCAACCATAACATATTTATTGTGTTTCATTTAGGGGTTATCCATAGGGGGGAAGTTCTCACTGCTAGCCTATGGAGGGCAGAGAGCACAGGCACTTTACACCAAACTCCCGTGCCAAAGTGCTCAGAGTACATAAACCACCACTACCATAGCAGCAAAAAGGCTAGGAGGAAGGCAAAAAGTTCCGGGATGACCCTGCAAGCAGGGCCAAGTCCAACACACTCCTAGAAGAGAAGTCCTGGATTTATTACCCCCCCCCGGTGTTCTGCTTCAGCATTGTGGAGAAAGAGAGTCACTTGTTTGTTTAGTTTCTCCCTCTCAGCTTTCCACAAAAGGGCTGTCTTGCCAGTTGCTGCCACTTCTGGTGGCTGGCTGTTGCGTGGTCTGCTGGCTGAAACCTTGCTGTTGGTGTTGTTGGGAGGCTGGAGGAGATCCTCTCCTGCCCATTGGTCTCCTGGTGGGCATTCCTCAATCTCTCGAAGTATCCCCTGAATTGTAATGCGCCCATTGCTTTTGTGGTTTCATTGTCTTTTTTAATCTGGTGTAGTGCCTCATACACAGCCTTTCCGAAGAGGGCTTCTCCTGTGAAGGGCATGC
The DNA here is from genome assembly GCA_963921515.1 of Calotriton arnoldi. Lineage (NCBI taxonomy): Eukaryota > Metazoa > Chordata > Amphibia > Caudata > Salamandridae > Calotriton > Calotriton arnoldi. Next base: position 444,741 of record CAWUFW010000565.1, on the reverse strand, counting down.
TGATGCCTGTACCTCCGCCTTGAATCCTGAAGGCCCTTAGCCACATGTGCCTCCTGAGGGTTGTGCCCATAAAGATCTGCCTGCTGACAGTGTCCCGTGTCTAGTGCTGACTTGAGGCAGGAATTCACAATATTCCTGCCCTCTTGGATGACTGCCTTGGCCTTTTTCTTAAACTCCTCTGGAATGTGTTGCATGAGACCCTCCATTTCGTCCCTCTGCTGGTGGCCGTAGCGTTGGGGAGTGCAATAAAGTTGGCAATTCTCCATTGCGTAGCCACTTCCCTTTCCATTTTTCCGCCCACCATGTCCATCCTCTTGCTCTCCTTTTGCAGTGGTGGCCAGGTTGTTGTGGGTACATTGTTCCTTTTCCTGACTATTGCCACGATTAAGGAATCAACATGCACTTTTCCCTTGATGTTTTGAGGTTCTTGTGTGGAGTGCTTATATTTGTTCTCCACTTGGGGGTTACTGCCCTTGCTGTGGCTGATTCTTGCCCTGATGATCCTTACCCTGGTCAAAGTTGCTGGGAAGCATAGGTAAGTACAGGATTGTCTTCTGTGATGGCATAAATGTTTTGAGGAGGAAGCATGAATCCTCCTTCTCAAGCTGGACTCTCTCATGTCCTTACTTCATACTGATGGCTTTCCTTGTTCATCTTGTGTTTGTACCTCCCTAGTAGCATAGCCTCTGTACCATGTGCTTGATAAGCTGACTTATGCCCTTCCCTTTCTTGCTTTTGGGAACTTCTTTTTGGTTAAGCATTCCACCAGAATGCATGTGTTTTCCAGCTCTATCCCTCTTTGCTTCTTTCCACCACCATGCGCTCTGTGTTGCTCTCTCCAGTGTGCTTCTGCCGCTTGCCCCTATGCTCTGTGTTGCTATCTCCCACTTGCTGTTCTCTCCTTAAAATGCTTCATTTTTAATTCATCCTCTCTCCCACTACTAGTTTCTCCCCATTTCTTCCTGCTCCATCCCCTATCCTCATTCCCACCCCTGCAGTTGTGTTTTTAAACTTCCATATATATTTTTTTAGAGGACCACATTGGAATGTACTACTGAATATCGACCCCCAGTATATGGTACAAAAATATTGAGGGGCAAAACATCGAAAGGTAATTGCATATTGGTGAGCATAGATTTACTATTCCTAACTCCACATCTTCATACCTTGAGGATATATGTACTGCATAGGTAAATATATGTGGAGTTAGGTATAGATATTCTAGATTTACTGACCTGTCAATATTTTAATCAATATGTTTATCCTCAATATTGTGTCCGATTGATATTCTGAGGTCGATATTCAGGATAAACACCGTGTATTGCTGTTGGCCCGCCACAAAAGTAATGAAAAGCAATGAAAAATAAAACAAAAAGCACCGACGCCATTCTGTAGATGTGTGTATGCATAGTAACATGAGCACATGCCTATAGAAGGACACAACCATGTCATTGTACTTCTACCGATCCTGCTCAAGATCGCCAAAAAGCATTGGCAAAGCCAGTAGCTCCCAAAGGTGAGACCTGCTGCCTTGGCCAGTGCATGTCTATTTTGTTGTCCTAACATGTTTCTCATTCACATGGTCTCTGCTGCATTGATAAACACAGAGGTTTTGCACCATTTTTCTAGGCATAGGGTGCCCCTTTTTGTTGTATGAATTTGTAGTTTCAGTCTTACCATCATGTACTCAATGCTATGTGTATCCAGACCTGTGTGGCAGTCACTCATATCTGCCTAACTCAACATTAAAGATACATAGTCATCCCTAGACATCTAAACATATGCCCCTCACACCCACCACACCCATCTAATCTTTTTTCAGATTCACTACAGGGATAAAATAAATGTGGCAAGCAATCAGATAGTTGATTCATTCTTCTTGCTGGTGATATACGCAACCTCAAAACAATACTCTTGCAGTTTTGAACATAACTTGGATATAAGTGCTGTGGAGTTTACACCACCAGGGGACAAAATAGGAACCAGTGGTTCATGATCTGTTTGGAGGATGAACTTGTTATGTTAAGGGATATTTATAAAAGCGCACGTACACCAAAAGGTCTCTTGGCGCTGAGTTAGCGACCACTGCTAAAGCTGCGTTTAGCTGTAGGCTTGAGTAAAAAGCCATTTTCAATTTTTTCCTAAAACACAAGTAATTTGCTGTCTGCCTGATTGCAATAGGCATGGAGTTCCAAAGTAGGGGTCCTAGCGTGGAGAAATGTGAGCCTCCCATACTTTTGCACCAGAATCTCAGGACCACCATCAGGTTCATTTGCGCAGATCTAAGGTTTCGCTTTGGGGAATATGGGTATATCCTTATGGAAAGGTATTTGGGACCTTTATTGTGCATTGCTTTGAAAATAATGCATCCTGTTTTAAACATGGACCGCTGTGCTACTGGAAGCCAATGAAGCTCCTTCATCAACGGCTTCGTGTGGCAGTGTCTAGGCTGTTGAAAGATAATTCTAGCAGCTTGAGTTTGTATAATCTGAAGTCTATGAATTTGGTTGATAGGGAGACCCAGGTATGTGGCAATGGCAAAATCAATTCTAAACAGGATCTGGGAGATAATAATTAGACTGCTGGGCTCCCTGGTAAAATATCTTCAGATTTATTTGGATTTCCTGAGTAGGTAAAAGCAGGACGATGTAACCATGCTTATCTGGTATTGCATGGATAGGTCTGCGTCAATTTGGACACCAAGACTTTTTACCAAGCTCTTGGGGTTAGGTGGGGGGCCTAGCCCTTTAGGCCACTAGGCAGGAGTCCAGTAATGTAATTTATTATTGGAAATGACATTCTCTGTTTTATCAGAGTTAAGTTTTAACTGGTTGCTATTCATCCAGTCTCTGATGAATAGCATAGTATTCTGAAAGGGTACCTTAGAATCCAGTGTCTCGTCAATTGTAAAAAATCAGCTGCATATCATCCGCATAATTATAGATTTTTACCTTCATTTGTTGTAAGGGGTGCATCAGGGGGGGGATGTAAATATTGAAGAGATGGGGGGACAGGGACGAGCCCTGTGGTACCCCACAATTCGTGCTAACTATAGCAGAGACTAACTGATTGAGTTCGATCTTTTATAGGTGCGAGACTAACTGATTGAGTTCGATCTTTTAAGAAGGATTTCATCCATTTTAAAGCAGTTCCCTAAGACCTGCCGCAGCCATTCGATCCGCTAAGATTTTGTGATCAACGGTATTGAATGCTGCCGACAGGTCCGGTAGGACCAATGCTTGTCTGTATCCCTTGTCAGACCCTTCTTTTAGTTTGCCCACTACACTTAAAATGATTGATTCGATGGAGTGAGCGGGCCGAAAACCTGCTTGATGGTGATCTAAAAAGTTGGTCTCTTCTACAAAGGAGCAGAGTTGTTTAGCTACGTGTGCCTCAAGAATTTTGGCTGGATAAGGTAGAAGCGATATGGGCCTGTAATTATCTAGCTGTATAGGGTTCACAGCAGTTTTTTTTGAGGCGGGCTTATGACTGCTTCTTTGAAGGCGCAGGGAACAACTCCTTGCATAAGAAAGGTGTACAATAAGGAGAGAGTGCTGTTTGGGAAAGAAGTAAAAATTGATTTTTGTATATGAGGGAGGCAGACATCTTTGGGTGAGCCAGATTTTGCTTTATTTCCTAATTCTATGAATTGTTCTGTGTTTATGCAAAAAAAAGGTAGAGAGTGTAGTAGGGTTGCTATCTTCCTGTGTGCATTTCGAATCCGGTGTGCTAGGAACAATGGATTCTTGTATTTTCTTTATTTTATGTACAAAAAAAGAGATTCAGATCATCGCACAGTGTCTGGGAAGGAATGGTAGGGGGTGTTACTCGGTCAGGGTTAGATAAATCCCTTACTATATTGAAGATATCTTTTGTTTTATTATCTGAGTTTATAACTTTGTTAGTGAAGAAAGATTTCTTTGCCTCCGAGATGGCTGTTTTGTAAACTGTCAAGCTTTGAATAAATAGCTCCTTGGTTTCTGGCGAGTATGACTTGCGTCATTTCCGCTCTGCCTGGCGTGTTCTCAATTTGACTAATTTTAACTCTTTGGAAAATCGTTCGGATGCATCATGTCTCCGCGTGCGACGGGGTTGAAACTGCAAAGGGGCGTGTATATTGCTTGCCTTCAATTGCCAATTGGTGACTGCTGTCTCATAGTAGTCAACATTATCTGTCCTGGCAGGGAGATTAAGTGCCAGGGTGTTATGAAGGGAGGGCAGGTTTATGCAATTCCAATTCCTGGTCATAATTTTGGGGCGAGCCAGGGGTTTGGGTAAAGAGATGTCACTTAAAGTAAAGCTGATTAAGTGATGGTCTGACCAGATACACGGGTTGATGACTAAGTTCTGGAGAGAAAGATTGATGGACCATACCTGATCAAGTGTATGTCCATTTCAGTCAATTCCCTGGAAGCATTGCTCCCCTCTTCCTCATTCACCCAGTAGTTCAAATCTCCAATTATCGAGATTTTTGCGTAATCCACAGTCAGAGGGGCGATGCAATTAGCTAGGGTTTTAGGAAACTCCAGCATCGCTATTGGCGGTCTATAGATGAGTACACACACCAATGTAGAGATGGGAGAGTCCAGTTTTATAGTTAACTATCAGCTAATGGGATCCCTAGTGGAGAAATGGCAGTAAACGAGAAGCTCTTTTTGAAGGCTGCTGCCACCCCGCCCCCTCTTTTCCTAGATGGTCTATTTGTCTGTAAGAGATAGTAATTGTCTGGTAATGCAGCTAGTGTGTCAGGGGTAGATTCATCTGTTAACCAAGTTTCTGTCAGTAACAGGATATCAGGAGAAAAAGTGTCAAGTAGGTTGAATAATTCTAATTGCTGTTTGACCATGGAGCGTGTGTTTAAGTATATTATGTTTAAATCCTTTAGTGAAGGATTATATACTGTGGAGGTAGTATTCTTACGATTAGGAAGAGATTTTTCAAGCACAGAACCACTTGATCCATTGCTGAGTCAGAGTTTATGGTTTAAATCGTTTTATTGATTTTTTATGGATATATGCAATTACATTAACCACCACCTACATTCACCGGCCAGTGGAGAAGCATATCCAGGAAGAGTTGATAGAAAACAAAGGTAGGAAATAGAAAAAGAGGAAGAGGGGTAGTTGAGATGTCTGGCGCGTTGTGTGTGTCGATGGGTTGGTAGGACTCCTGTGTTAGAGCTTTGTGTTACCTAGGGCTGAGCCTCGGGTGGTGTGTATGCGTTAGAGAGTCAAAGGACTCGGAGGTATCGTGGGCAGGTGAGTTCCATGAACTCTGTGGAGAGAAAGGCGATGGTGGAGCCCCACATTTTCTGAATCTGGGTAAAGTGCGAGAGAGGCCTGCTGTGATCTTCTCCATGCCTACCAGTTCCCAAATCTTGTGTAGCCAGTCTGTCTTAGTTGGGATTTCAGTTGTACCCCAGCGCTCTAATAGTGTCTGCTTGGCGGCACCTAATGCTAGGGTGATTGCTTTCCCCCGGTCAGTCTAAGAGGGTAGGTAAGGGGGTTAGGGAGGCCTAATAGGGTTAAGCCAAGGAGCCGTGGGATTTCTGTTTGATGTATGTTATCAATATCGTTTAGGATTGTGTCCCAATATGCCTGTATTTTCGGGCATTGCCAAAGGATGTGCGTAAGTGTGCCCCGTTGCCCACAATTGCGCCAGCACTGGTCATTCCCCCTGGGCTTCCAGCATGCAGTTCTGGCTGGAGTATAGTACCAGTAGTGCGCAATTTTTAAAAACATCTCCTTTCCAGCCGTGCAGCCAGACGAGGCCCTCGCCCTGTGGAATATGTCCTGCCATTCCTTGGGGGAAAACTCGTGCTCAATCTCTGATTCCCATCTGCGCTGCGCTGGTGACTTGTTGCTCCCTTTGGGTTTATTCAGGAATGCATATATGTCCGATAGCAAGTGTTTGACCGAAGTGCGGGTTATGAACCATAATTCAAATTTAGTGAGGGGGGCGTCCCGCGTGGGGCCGCATATGTGGTTGGGTAACCCAATGCCGAAGTGTTAGGTATTGCCGGTATGCCTCCTTAGGGAGGCCGAAGCCTAAAACCAGCTGGGGGAAGTCCATAATCCCGTTTTCGTCAAAGAGGTCCCCTATTCTTTTACAGTTGGCTTCTTGCCATTTAAGGTGGCTATTCCCTTCCAAATCTGGGGGAAGTCCGGGTTTCCTATAAAGGGAGTCAAGGGCGACACCTGTGTAGAGAGGCTACAAGCCTCTTGTACCCTGTCCCAAGCTCCCATGGTCGCCCGCAACACTGGCGTGATATATACCCCAGCTGGACGGCATTTCTTAGGGAGCCAGGGCACTTTCCATATATGCATGCCTGCAATCTCTCGGTCTATAAAACATCAGTGCTTTTCGGATTCAAGTTTATACCATTCCGTCATATAGCGCAGTTGTGCTGCCTGAAAATATTTCTCCAAGTTCGGGACCCCCGAGGCCACTGTCTGCTTGGCTGAAGTATGTCAGGCGTTTTGCCATGTGCGCCTTCTTCTCCTCCCAAATAAAAGTTTCCATTAGTCGTTGTATCTGAGCTAGCACGCAAGGTAGGGGGGATCAATGGAAGTGTTTGCAGCCCATATAGAATGCGGGGCAGCAAGGTCATTTTGATAGCAGCTAACCTGCCCAACCATGACATTCTGTGCTTCTTCCAGTTAAGGATCTCCCGCCGAGTCCCCTCCAAGAGGGACGAGTAGTTTACTTGGGACGTTTTCTCAATTGTGGGAAAAATCGGCAGCCCCAGGTAGGATACCCCCTTAAGAGCCCAGGCGAATGGGAAACGAGAGGTCAGTTGCTGTTGATCAGCTGCAGATAAAGTGATGCTGAGGGCAAGGGTCTTCTGGATATTAACTGTAAAGCCCGATACTTTGCCGAACGCCTCAATCTCCTCCAGCAGGGGAGGCAGGGATCGCAATGGTCGCGTAAGGAAAACTACTACGTCATCTGCATAGAGAGAAATTTTATGTTCTTTATCCCCCATTCTAATACCGGTAACTGTGGGGCAGTGTCGGACTCGTTCTGCAAACGGCTCCATATAAAGAGCGAAAAGTAAGGGAGATAGAGGGCACCCTTGGCGCGTTCCTCTCGCGATTGTTACTGGTTGGGACACGATCCCATTCACCCTGATACGGGCTTTCGGGTTGCTATAGATACAGTTTACCCAGCGTAGAAAGCGCTCGCCCACCCCAAATCTCTGTAAGACCTGACATAAGTAGGGCCAGTGTATCCGGTCAAAAGCCTTCTCAGCATCGACCGACAGGAATACTGTAGGATGTTGAAGTCGTTGGGTTTTATCCAATAGGTGGCACAGTCATCTAGAGCCATCGCTACAGTTACGTTCAGGTATAAAGCCGGACCGGTCCAGATCTACCAGGACCTGCATATGAGGGGCAAGGCGGCCAGCCAGTATACTGGTAAAAATCTTTAAGTCCACATTTAGTAAGGAGATGGGGCAGTAGGACGCGCATTCATGGGGATCCTTGCCTGGTTTAAGCAATACCACAACTTCCGTCATAGCCATTGTGGGAGTTAAAGCACCTGTGTCGCTGAAGGAATTGAAGAGGCGCACAAGCATTGGAATGAGATCCGAAGCGAAGACCTTATAAAAATCAGTTGAGAATCCATCCTCGCCCGGGGCTTTCCCTGAAGCAAGACCCTGTAACGCTCGTACGACTTCCTCCGGGCGGATGTTCGCCTCCAGAGCATCCGTACCTAATGTAGAGAGAGGAGTCACTGGTGCTGATTTGACATACGCTTCGGCAGCAGGTGAGCTCAATTGTTCGGCCGAATAAAGTTCTGTATAGAATGCTTCAAATTCTGCGGCAATGTCAGTATCAGCCGAGAGGATCACTCCCTGGGAATTCCGTATCCCGGTGATACGACACGAGTTTGCCTGGGATTTCAAGAGGTGCGCCAAAAGCCTACCGGCCTTGTTTCCCCCTTCATAATAGTGTTGCTTCGTGCGAAGGAGGGCATATTCCGCTCTCTGAGTCAGAGTTTAGAAGGCCAAGTCTGTCAAGCTTATGTTTAACTGTGGGGTCAAGTTGCTGCTTAGCTTGTGAGGCAAGAAGTTTAAGTTCTTCAGATGTATAAACACATTTTTGGGCATAATAACTGGCCCTTGGCCCCGTCCAGCTGCGGACAGGCACAGGTGAGCTTGCCTTTGGCGCGCCCGCTGCATGCATCCGCGCTGCTGCCATTGTTTTAAGGCCCCCACAGTACACCAAACTCCACCCCTCCCCTACCGATTGAGTAATTCCTACCCAATCAGCTTCTTGTTAGTTTCCTGGCTGGAAGCGGCTAAAAAGCTAACGAGACAGCGCAATTCGCCTACTTAAAAGGTAACAGTACAAATTCAGCAGTAACAATGAAAAATTAATCACAAGGTAAAATTTGCATTAAAAGGTAACACGAGTTGCAGATTAGCGTGGTATGGCGTGGTGGCTTCTAACGGCGTGTCCACGCTGCTGCCATTGTTTTAAGGCCCCCGGAGTACACCAAACTTGTCACCATATCCAAAGTGCCTAGTGGTTGTTGGCCTAAACACATGCTATTAGTTATTTTTCTATAATGTCTATAATAACAAAATGTTTTCTGTGTTGTTTAGATTCCTTGGAGCATAAGCCACTACCTATTAGTTGGTACCAGATTTCTATGACATAACTGGCCCAAATTACACTTACATCAACAGAGATAACATATAAATATCCTAATGACGATGTTTTTTTTCAAAGGATGATTTTATTTTCCCAAAGGCGCCTTGTTGTCTGGACCCCTTACAAAGTCTACTTGATGAAACAGTTTTCTGGGGGTTCCATGACAGAGGCAAAGATCTTCACAAAATTAGCTTACTACTCACAAAGCCCAATGAAGGACATAAGTAGTTTTTGTTGCATGGTGAGGTGCATTGCGGATAGCCTTGACAAGTGATTCATTAAGGATCACTCCCTGTGATGAAACTGAGTGCCCCAGGTATTCCACTTGAAAGTCAAAAGGCTTACACTTCTCAGGCGACAGAACCAAGTCATGGTTCAATAATCTAGAGCAAACGTCTTCCAAAACTTCAAAGTGTTTATGTTAATTATGATCACTATTAAACACTCAAATGTCATCCCGGAAGAACTTCACTTAGGGGTATATTCACAAGAACGTGCGCTAAACATCTCCAAAAAATGTTAACGCAACTTTACACATCTATGTCTATCGCGGGAAAATAACCCCGTGTTAATGTGGAATTCACAACACGGCGGTACCATGCGATAGTTTGCCGAAAACGCAGCCAATGTCCGCGATACAACCACCGCGACAGAGATAAAAACACAAACCCCAACGCAAAAAAACGTGCGATGGGCCAAACCGCGATGAGGAAATCAGCGATAAGCAGCGCCAGGCCTGCAATACACACACGGCAGGCGGGAAAATCACTACAAAAGTAGAAACAAACACAAAATAACCAACACCGAAGCACTGATGGAGCAAGGACTCATAAATGAGACTTGCTCGGAGGCAATCTCCTCACAGTATTAATATATTAAACTTTGTATTGTTATACTAACTTTTACATACACGACATAAATAGTTATGAAGCTTGCCTATGTGTTCTAACAAATAACGCTTGTCTGTTCTAAAACTGGCCGCTAAAACGCGGGAAACTCTTCTGCGCATGTCTCAACCATATCACATGGTGTGACGTCTTAGTTTGCTTTGTGGGAAAATTCTGCTTCTGCGCAGTGTGTTCTAAAATGGCTGCTTAATGTTTTCACATGCAACAGCTTGCTCTCGTGTTACAATTAATTTGTCGTTTTCTTAACGCTACTAATGCGGGATAGAATTTATAAATAAATGGGAATAGAGTAGAGAGAGTGGGTATACAGTGAAACATTTTATTTGTGATTTTAATATTTTCTTCTTGTACTTTTATTAGTTCGTAAACTTGGGCCTGGGGTTGGTGAACTGAAAATCGAGAGACAATGATTCTGCGCATGCGTCCTGCATGGCTGCCAAAGAAAAGGATGAAGTCAACATGGACGTCGTCCAAGGCCATGACCTGATGGCCGAAACTGCTGTACCCATGTCTTTCCTGTTAAAAATGAAACATTGTACATGGAGAAGGTATACATTTTGTCGTGAGATGGGTGGGAAATAAAGCCAATGTATTAAATTTGATGGGCGGTATTTTAAAACAATGGTCTTCAGAAATCGAACTAAATTCATATGGTGTGAGGATCAACCCCCTTTCCCTGTCCAATCAGAAGTAGTGGTCCCATATTTTTGCAAAATTAATGGGAGGTACATGGGTGTAGAAGGGTATAATAGATATAGAATTAGCTAATTAGTCAGAACGGGCGTCCACAGACCAGGCTTCTAGCTCCAGACTGCCAAGCTGATCGATTTCAGACTGAATCGCTGTCCAGAGAGGTCCTGAGGAGGGGGCGGCGGAGTCCATTAGAAGGAAGGCACGGGAGAATCGAGGAGAAGCGGAGTATCAGAGAGGGGAACGACGCAGGCGTCGTAGGTAGAGAGGTCACCGGTCCTGTCCTGAACCTGGAGGAGGTCTTGCTCTTCATCCTTCCTGGGTCCCATCTTTTCCAACTCCTTGGCCAAGGGGTTTGGTTCTCGCACTTTAGGTAATTATATGCAACCTTTAGTTGCGCTGCTGTTTCTATCTTCTCCTTTCTGAGGGACCGTCATTAATCAATAATTGATTTCTTGTGCTTCATCCTTGATATGCGATTAAATATCATGCAGCTCTGTAATTTACTCTGCTAAATTTTAGATAAACATTTTAAAACTTCCTGACTCAGTGATTATTTCAGGATTTATGAACTGTATTGAATGTTACTCATTTTAAACTTCCTAATTAACAGAGGATCCATTGGTAAGTCATTACTCTTCAATCAGAAGGTAATTGGTAGCAGAGAATTTTGATAAAGAGTAACAACTGACACCACCAGCGTGAAACACTAGCGTAGTATGAATGTATGGGCCCAAGTGAGTATCTGTTGTATGAATGCTCATTGCTAGTATCGCGCTGGATCAGTTTTCTGGCTAGCAGAGGATGGTTAGGATTCTACTTTGTTAATCGGGTAATGAGAATTGTGGGGCATATTAGCAAGACCGGCGATAAAATTATCGCCGTTTTAGCGGCAGGAAACTGCCGCTAAAGCGGCGATAAGGGGCTTGCTAATATGCGTTATGGAATTCAATAGAAGCCCAGGTTAGATGTGCAGGACATCTAACCTGGGCTTCTATTGGAATTCCATAACGCATATTAGCAAGCCCATTATCGCCGTTTTAGCGGCAGTTCCTGCCGCTAAAGCGGCGATAATTTTAACGTGGGTCTTGCTAATATGCCCCTGTATTTTTATGAATTAACACCTGTTATTGTTTAAAAGTTTTGTTTTATGTTGTCCAGAATTCCCCGGGGAGGAAAATTGAATAGCAGGTTGTAAGTGAAAGCCATACTGCAGTGAGGTTATCTGTCAGGCAGAAATAGTACTGAAAAGTTAAGTAGGGCTATCAGTACTTGTTAGGGACTCTATACGTAAGTAATAGCAAAAGGAATATGCTAGTGAAAATTTGATGTTATATCACCTAGAAAGGGTAACATTGAAGGAGTAACAGGTATTTTTGATGCTCGAGTGAAGAGTAAACGGAAGGGTTTTACTCGTAGTGTATGTTTAGTAAACAGAAAGGGTTTACTAGTGTGGACGAAAACTATCTTTTCAATTTAGTGAAACTGGCACGATAGCGAATGTTTTATGTTGTTACTGAATTTTAATTAAAGTCGTAGAGAAAATAAAGTTTTGCGTACGATTTTGTAAAGGGAGGGTCAGCTGCCGGAGAGGGAGTTGACGTCACAAAGCGCCGCGCTGGGATTGGTTGAAACCACGGACGTAGAAGACTTTGTAAAGGAGGGGTCAGTAGTCAGGAGTAATACTGACGTCACAGGTGCCGCGCTGGGATTGGTCGAAACAGCGAGGTACAGAAAAGCGCAGATTGTAAAGGAGGGGTTGTCAGACCAACGCCACAGAAAGGCCGCGCTAGGATTGGATCAGAGACAAAAGTAAACTGGAATTTGATTGGTTGCTAATATAGAAACAGAAATCCTAGTGGATAGTGGAGATTGCATGTTAAAACGCGATCCAACTTTAATAGGAACTCGTCCGGATAGGAGACTCCTAGGTTTTGCAGAATATAACTTTATACACCGAGGTTTACCCAAAATGTACGGGGAGAAGAGGAAAATGTCATTCTTACAAAAGATTAAGAATTATTTTAAAAAGGACAAACCAATCAAAACTAGAGAAGGAATTATCATTCCACCAGCTAAAACGCCTGCATCATTCATGATGATGGAGAGAGGTTATCATACTTGCGTATGGTTAGAGAATTGGATAGAATATACCAAAAATGATGGAATACTAAAATTTCCCGAGAATGGTACTTTTAATGGAAGGATTCTTCAAAATTTGAGATTGAGGATGAATGATTTAGAACCAAGACCTAGACTAACCCAATACGAGGCCTTAGAAGAGTGGGAAACTGAGGCATTTGAACATGACTGATCCAGAAGTAATAGGGGTTATCGGGGATTTTTCCCTAGGTACCAAAATGAGTCAAGGGACGGTCAGATGAAACAGTGGAGAAGAGCGATGCTTACAGAGGGACTGTATCCAATATTGACAGAAGAAGAACTGTTAGGGAGCAAATGCACAGAAAAGACAAAACACTTGATGAGAAATGGAGATTCTGAAGATGAATTTATGGAAGAGATATTAAAGAACCCCCCACCATATCAAGAAGGGACAAGTGGATGTACCCCAAGTGCACCACCATTGATACCACAAGTAATGCATGATTCCACACCTAGTAGGGTACTTCATGATAAAGAAAAGGAAGCCCTAGAAAAAACCAGAGCAGAATTAATACAGAAAATAACACAGATAAAAGTGCATCCTGATTCTTTGACCATACCTGTAACAATTGGTCCAGTAGTTCCATTATATAGTGACAAGGTAAACTATCCCCAGCCGCTAGTTGCGCCTACTCCAGTGAACATTCCGAAAACTGAAGCAATAGTAATGGTTGAGGATCATTTTAGTGATTGTGAATCTATAATTTCATTAATGGACTTGCCCATTCGAGAATCAGTAAATAGTACTCCCAGAAGAGCTACACCTGGTTGCTCAAAAGATGTAAACATAATAACCTCATCAGGAACAAAAAGTGGCACAGTAGTTACTCCTGAAGACTTAGAAAGGTGGGCACAGGGATCAGACAAACAGTGTACACCCCCAAAGATCACGGACATTTATAAACTAAAGATCGAATTAGAAGAAATAATAGCAGGAAATGTAGGGATAGACCGTCTAAATACTTACGATGAAGAAGAATTGTTGTTCGTGTGTAGAAGCATCACAAGAAATGTAAAAATATTCCATGAAAAATTATCAGACTTAGCTCTGCAGATGGGAATTGAAATAGGGAAGTCAAAGGTATTACAGAAACCCTATAGAGCAGATTTTTCAGACAAATATTTAGAAAACATGAATGCCTCTGGTAGAAAATTACAAATAAAAGAGTTAATGACCGTCTTACAAAAATGGGGAGACCTAGATAAATGGAAAGTTAGATGGACAAAGAAAAAGGAAGAAGCACGATACAGTAGAGCAGCTTCTGAATATTTGATGAAAGAAACAGGGAAAGCAGATCAAATGTACCCGATGCGAGAAGTTCCAGGAGGGGATATGTACATGTCCCATGGAGCAGACAGGATATTTTATCTTTTACGAATGATTTCCCAAAGTTAAGGGAGAAACCAATTGAATGGTACAAGCAGGTTGAGAGGTTTGTGAAGGTGTCAAAGGTATTGTTGAAGGACTTGGATGGTCTGTTTGACATAGTGGTACCTGCCGATTTATGGACAGATTGTAAAATCACAGTTGATTGGCCAAGTGATGAGTATCCCAGAGATCCAAAGACAGGTGCCCCGTCAAGTGATGTGATGAAAAAGTATCAGCAGGTAATAACTTATCTGAAAGGGAAAATACCACAGAAAGAAACAGATTGGGTAAAAATAGATCGAACTACACAAGAAGCAAATGAATCGGTACATGCCTATTATGAGCGTTTATTGCAGGTATTCAAGCAGTATAGTGGCTTTGAGGATATTGGAGACAAGAACATGAGTCAGTTTGTTTACCGATTTGTTTATGGTCTAAAGCCAGAAATTTGTCAGATGATTAAGCAGCATATGTTGTGTTGGCAAGGGAAACCGATCGACGAGATTTTGAAATATGCAAAATATTGTGGAGATGACATTGAGGATAGGCACAAGAAATTGCAAGAGAAAGTGATGTGGGCTCAGGTAAAAAATGGCCGAGAAACAGGGGATTAATTTGGATAATCAGGGAAAAGATTCTGGATCGAATGCTGATACTGGGAATGGTGGAAAATTGAGAGGACGAATGAGTAGAGAAGAGGCTAAAAAGAAATTTCCTTGTCATGGATGCGGAAAATTGGGGCATTGGAAGGATGAATGTAAAAAGATACGGAATAATAATGGCCCAAATCAAAATTTAAATCCACAGACGCAGAATGACTCACAGCAGGGTGTAAATCCTCAGAGTCAGTTGCCACCTGCACCTATACAGGGTAATGTAAGCAGAGCAAAGCACGGTACAGACGTCGGATATCAAGGAGGAAGTGGTAAGAATGATTATGTAACTTCACAGTTTCTTTTACAGGACGATTTCTGTCAGTACAGTTCATGACGGTGCCTAAGAGAGGGGAGAAGGAGTGCGTTCTTGGCGCATCCTTACCGGTAGATCAGTCAGGTCCATATGTTGAAGGGAATGTGAAGGGTAATGATATTACTTTTCTTTTGGACACTGGTGCTACCCGGTCTACTGTAAGAACAGCAGACATCCCAGACCTTCCTCTCTCTGGAGAAGCTATCCAAGTAGTGGGGGTAGCTAATCGAAAGATTAGAACACCTCTTACCGAACCAATGGAAGTTAAAATTGGAAATTTTAGAGAAATGCATCAATTTGTAGTGTGTGATTCCAGTCCAGTGAATTTATTGGGACGAGATTTATTGTGTAAAATGAACTGCACAATTTTCTGCACACCGGATGGTGTGGCAATTCCGACCCCTGATGAAGACCATGTATATAAATTTATGATTGCAAAACAAGGTACAGAAGTGGATGAGATGTTCTCCTTGATAACAAAAGACGAGCTGCCAGAAGAATTAAAAACCACAGTAAAACCCATAGTATGGGATTTCACGGGAAAAGAAGTAGGACTTGTGGCCAAAATAGATCCAGTTAAAATTACTATAAAAGAAGGTGCCATTTTCCCGAATACCAGGCAGTACAAATGAGTGCAGAAGTAAAAGCAGGAGTCATTGAAAAAAATCGATCGAATGGTAAAACAAAACATACTAAAAGAAGTAATGAGTAGCTCATGTAATTCACCGATAATGGGTTTGAAGAAACCTAGTGGGAAATATAGGATTGTTCAAGACCTGAGAAAAATAAATAAGATTGTGGAACCTTGTTGTCCTATAGTGCCAAATCCTGCAGTAATTCTATACCAGATCCCTTGGAGTGCAGGATGGTTCACTGTGATTGATTTATGTCAAGCGTTCTTTTCAATACCATTGCACCCAGATAGCCAGTATCTTTTCTCATTTAAATTTGAGAATAAAGTCTATGTATGGAATCGTGTTCCTCAGGGGTACACGGAAAGTCCTTCAATTTTCAATCAGATATTGAAAAAGTGTTTAGAGAAACTAGTGATGCCAGGAAGCTCAGTCCTAGTGCAGTATATAGACGACTTATTAGTGGCATCAAACACCAGAGAAGACTGTGTTGTTGATTCTATTGCATTACTGAATCTTTTGGCCGAAGAAGGGCATAAGGTCTCACCTGAAAAACTGCAGTTTTGTACAACAACAGTTAAGTATCTAGGACACCAAATTGAGAGGGGAAAAAGAAGAATAACCTGTGAAAGAGTAAAATTGATTAAGAAAATGCAAATGCCTAACACTCAACGGGAAGTGAGAATGTTCCTTGGGGTAGTGGGCTATTGTCGACAGTGGATACTAGGGTTTTCCTTGTTAGCAAAGCCCCTAATACAAATGACAAAAAAGAAGGCAAAGGACCAAGTTGAGTGGGATGATGACAGTGTAGGAGCTTTTGTAAAATTGAGAAACGCCTTGTGTGCAGCGCCTGCCTTAGGCATGCCCGATTATAAGAAAGAATTTGCATTATTCTGTCACGAGAGGGAAAATTGTGCACTATCAGTCCTAACTCAGAGACATGGTCTAGACAGACGTCCTATAGCATATTTTTCTGCTACATTGGACCCAGTGGCGGCTGCATTGCCAGGCTGCTTGAAGGCAGTGGCGGCTACCTGTTTGAGTATTGAACAAAGTGAGTCAATTGTAATGGGACACCCAGTAAAGGTGTTTGTTCCACATGCGGTTGTGATTCTGTTGACAAGAACCCGAATTCAGCATCTTACTCCTAGTCGGCTGACTAAATATGAAAGAATAATACTAGGTGCTGAAAATGTGACCATGGTAAGGTGCACAATAGTAAATCCAGCTACCTTACTACCAGACCCATATCATGAGGAAATTAAAAATGACGAAGAAGAAGAACATGATTGCTTACAAGTCACAGAGTTGTGCACAAAACCACGTCCGGATATTGAGGAACAGCCCCTCAGAAACCGAGACAGGGAGCTATTTGTTGATGGATCATGCCAAAGGCATGAAGATGGTAAACTGACTGCAGCATATGCAGTATGTGAATTAACTGGAATAGTCGAAGCATCCTATTTACCAGGAGTAAAATCTGCACAAGTAGCTGAATTGATTGCTTTGATAAAAGCTTGCAAAATTGGGAGGAATTAAAAAGTAACTATATTTACAGATAGCCAATATGGTTACGGGGTTGTGCATGATTTTGGCCAACTATGGATGCAGAGGGATTTCATGACTTCTTCAGGATCCCCCATTAAAAATGGACAGTTTGTAAGAGAATTGCTGGAAGCAATACAATCACCAAAAGAATTGGCTGTGGTGAAATGTGCCGCACACCAGTCAGGAGATGACTGGGTGGTAGTCGGCAACCGATATGCAGACCTTGTGGCTCAACATTGTGCCAAAAACAGAATGGCGGTGAATAAAAGGATGGAAAGAATGGGAATCAGCTGCCAACTTTTGCTGTGTGCACCACCTGAAACATGGAATGATGTGAAACGATTGCAAGATGATGCTGATGAGAGTGAGAAGAATATATGGATTAAGGTGGGATGTTCTCAAAAGGAAGGATGACGAAGTATGGATCTGTGCCGATGGCAGACCAGTCATGCCCGACTGTCTGCTCTCACAAATGGCCAGAATGTATCATGGAGACACACACATAGGGAGAGATGCAATGATTAGGCTCTTCAGACAGAATTGGTACAATCCCCAATTCAGGGCTGTATCAGAGAGTCTTTGCCAGAGATGTTTAACTTGCCAAATGCATAATCCAGGAAGAAAGACGATCATCGGGTTTGGAAAGATTGGAAAGGCAGAGGGTCCCTTCATAAGACTCCAATTTGATTTTATTCAGTTACCACCATGCAGAGGGCTGAAATATGTACTTGTCATGGTGTGTCTGTTTTCAAAGTGGGTAGAGGCTTACCCTACCAGGAGAAATGACAGTATTACAGTCGCAAAGTTATTGTTACGAGAACTCATTCCTAGATTTGGTTTTCCAGTAACTTTGGAATCGGATAGAGGAAAACACTTTAACAGTGAAGTGATTAAGATAATCTGTGAAGCATTCCAAATTGAACAAACATTGCACTGTGCATATCGTCCAGAGGCTTCTGGAGTGGTTGAACAATTGAATGGCACAATAAAATCAAGACTGGGAAAAATGTGTGCATCAACATCATTAAGTTGGCCGGATGCATTGCCACTTGTCCTAATGGGACTCAGAAGCATTCCTGATAGAAATACTGGATTGAGTCCCCACGAGATAATGATGGGAAGAGCAATGAGACAAGCATATGTTCCCATAAACAAACTGCTGAATATATCTGATGATATGGTTCTGGATTATTGCAAAGGATTGGCTGACCTAGTGCGTTCTGTCTCTCACCAGGTTGGAGAAGACGCAGTTTCCAGGCAGCCTGAACAAGAACATGATCTGAATACTGGTGACTCGGTGGTAGTGAAGAATCACACCAGAGAAACGTGTCTATCACCTAGGTGGAGCGAACCTTGTCAGATCATACTGGTCACAAACACCGCTGTGAAGTGTGCAGGATTTCCTAATTGGATTCATGTAAGCCACACTAAAAGAGTACCAGACCCTGAAGAAGAAAATCGTCAGACAGTAACAATCACTGAGGAAGCTGAAGGTTGCCCAGCTGAAGAATCTCAAGAGCAAGATTCGAGGGAAGCTGACGAAGAACAACCGAGCAGAAGTCAGGACTGGGTACCAGTGGTGGAAATTCCTGAAATTTACTACAGGACAAGAAGTCAAGCTAATCTAGAAGAAGTTACAGAAGATCAGATAGGTGAAGAAGAAGCAGCTCAGGAAAGAGAAGAAGAAGAAGAAACAATAAAATAACCTGAGCAGGACCAGATAGGGAAAAAAAACTGGGCTCAAAATAGTGAAGAACGAAGAAATTTTGAGCAGGGACAGACAGGTCTAGAAGAATGCGGTCAGGCTGCAGAAGTACAAAGTGCAATAAGCCCTGATCAGGACCAGTTAGATCGAGGAAAACACATTCAATCAGAAGATCTCGAAATTCTTGAACCTGAAGACGAAAATCTTGAACAAAGTCAGCCATTAGAAATTCACAGTGGAGCTGCTGAAGAGAAACCAATCAGACCTGAAAAAGAACAAATAAAAGAAAGTGTAATTGTCAAAAATAAAATTGTGACACGATCTGAAAATAAAAGTATTTCTGAAGAAGAAAACAAAGAGGCAGTGAAAACACAGAAAACAAGAAAAGGTGATCATTGGCCTAGTGTCATCAAAAGAGTGAAATACCACGAAAGAACCAGAAGTGAAGATACAGAACAAGTAAATGAAGTAACAAGCCAAACAGGACAGGAAAACGAAACTGAGAAACGGAGAAGCAAAAGAATGAAACTTATTAAAAACAAGTTTAAAGGCCCTGACTGGACTTACATAATTCTTGAAGATTACGAGAGCTCAGAATCAAGTGAAAGTGGTGACGAAGGAACTAGTGCAGAATTGGTCTATGAAACAGAAACCAGACCACCTTGATAACGAAAAAAGGCTGTGAAAAGAAAATTGAAGAAAATAGATAAGAAGAACAATCTTCCTTATCAAAATGTCCGATGATAGAGTTTCTGGGAGACCAAAACGAAGATGTTGTAGGAGATGCTGTGCCATATGCATATGCAGTTTAGTAGTGGTACTTGTAGCATGGTTAGTACTGATCATAGCAATTCCCTACCTTATGATAGTGGATAAAAAGATTAACAATGAAACAAAGGGAAGGTTAGATAATTTGAAAGGAAGTAGAGTAGAACTAATGGCAGAAGATGATTGAGAATTTCATCATGAAGTAACAGATAACGACACTAGTTTAAATGTTTTCACAAAATTGCTGTTTCAATACGTAGATACCATGGAAGTTAGTAATTGTTATGTTTGCATGAAGTTACCAGAATCAGTAGCAGAAGGGTTAACATATCATCACTTGCCCTTAACATATGGCATATCATGTAGTGTATTAACAAGTCTGTTTTATAAAACAGGAAGAATTCAGTATTATTATTCTAACTTAGACGTGATATTTTCTGAGGTTCCGATTCACAAGAGTATAAACCCAGTGCTTAGTAGTCAAGATGCACAGTTTATGGGAGAGTTTTTCTTAACAATGAAATCAATAGACATAGCACATGCACATAGAAACAATCTAACATGTTCTTTACATGAAGAAGAAAAGATATTTTTGAATTTAGTAGAAAATAGAAGACAAGATTTTCAAAAGAAAGCTTCTGAGCAGAAGGCTCATTTGCCACCTTGGGATGAGAAAGAAGGTAGTTACACACCTGGTAAGGCTCAAGCTGCTATGGCTCTGGATTTTGTAAAAACAGGGAAAATTTGTCTACATAGGTTAAGGACTGACTATAACAATGTTTTCATCGGTACCAGTGAATGTGAACACAATTTCTTAATTCTCGGAGGTTGGGGACTCAAAGGAGGAACAGATTCAGTTTTTCCTGGAATCTATTATGTGTGTGGGAATAAGGCTTACTTTAGGCTTCCTGCACGGTGGTATGGAAGTTGTTATTTTGGAACAGTATTTCCAAAGATATACCACGTAAAAAGAAACACTGGGAGCAATGAAAATAATAGTGAATTAACTTGTAGCAAAAGAGCTAGTTTTTCTGAAATTGTAGGTGATATATTTGGTGCATTGATACCTTCAGTGGGAGTAATTCTGAACTCAAGAAGAATATGTAAATTATCTACAGTGGTTGATCGTTTATCAACAGATACTGCTGGAGGCTTTCTAATGATTAATGCAGAAATGGTTGCGATTAGATCTAGGGTTATGCAAAATCGACTTGCTCTTGACATTATTTTGGCAAAAGAGGGCGGAGTCTGTAAATTATTGAAGACGAAACACTGTTGCACTTACATACCTGATAAAAGTGCAGAAATTGAAACATATATACAGAATATTACGAAACTTGAGAAGGAACTGAAACCACTGGAAGTTGATAGTGTATGGGAAAGATTGACAAATAGTATAGTGTCAATTGGTACCTGGTTTTCTAATATAGGGAAAGGACTTATAGGCAAAGTATTAATACCCTTAGCGGGGATAGCAATAATAGCATTGACAATAATAATATGGTGTAAATGTTGTAGAAAGGATGATTCGTATAATGTGACAGGAAAGGGAAAGAAAAGAAAATTCGATGAAATAGAACTTGAAGATTTGAGAAGTGAATTATACAAAAAGCTGAAAAGAGATGTGAAAAATAAAAAAGTAAAAATGAAAATGAAATTATAGTATGTTAAAAGTTGGCATCTGGTTGTGGGTAGTATTTGATGGCTCAGAAACGCCATCAGAGAGGGGATTGATGGAGCAAGGACTCATAAATGAGACTTGCTCGGAGGCAATCTCCTCACAGTATTAATATATTAAACTTTGTATTGTTATACTAACTTTTACATACACGACATAAATAGTTATGAAGCTTGCCTATGTGTTCTAACTAACAAATAACGCTTGTCTGTTCTAAAAATGGCCGCTAAAACGCGGGAAACTCTTCTGCGCATGTCTTAACCATATCACATGGTGTGACGTCTTACTTTGCTTGGTGGGAAAATTCTGCTTCTGCGCAGTGTGTTCTAAAATGGCTGCTTAATGTTTTCACATGCAACAGCTTGCTCTCGTGTTATAATTAATTTGTCGTTTTCTTAACGCTACTAATGCGTGATAGAATTTATAAATAAATGGGAATAGAGTAGAGAGAGTGGGTATACAGTGAAACATTTTATTTGTGATTTTAATATTTTCTTCTTGTACTTTTATTAGTTCGTAAACTTGGGCCTGGGGTTGGTGAACTGAAAATCGAGAGACAATGATTCTGCGCATGCGTCCTGCATGGCTGCCAAAGAAAAGGATGAAGTCAACCTGGACGTCGTCCAAGGCCATGACCTGATGGCCGAAACTGCTGTACCCATGTCTTTCCTGTTAAAAATGAAACATTGTACATGGAGAATGTATACATTTTGTCGTGAGATGGGTGGGAAATAAAGCCAATGTATTAAATTTGATGGGCGGTATTTTAAAACAATGGTCTTCAGAAATCGAACTAAATTCATATGGTGTGAGGATCAACCCCCTGTCCCTGTCCAATCAGAAGTAGTGGTCCCATATTTTTGCAACATTAATGGGAGGTACATGGGTGTAGAAGGGTATAATAGATATAGAATTAGCTAATTAGTCAGAACGGGCGTCCACAGACCAGGCTTCTAGCTCCAGACTGCCAAGCTGATCGATTTCAGACTGAATCGCTGTCCAGAGAGGTCCTGAGGAGGGGGCGGCGGAGTCCATTAGAAGGAAGGCACGGGAGAATCGAGGAGAAGCGGAGTATCAGAGAGGGGAACGACGCAGGCGTCGTAGGTAGAGAGGTCACCGGTCCTGTCCTGAACCTGGAGGAGGTCTTGCTCTTCAGCCTTCCTGGGTCCCATCTTTTCCAACTCCTTGGCCAAGGGGTTTGGTTCTCGCACTTTAGGTAATTATATGCAACCTTTAGTTGCGCTGCTGTTTCTATCTTCTCCTTTCTGAGGGACCGTCATTAATCAATAATTGATTTCTTGTGCTTCATCCTTGATATGCGATTAAATATCATGCAGCTCTGTAATTTACTCTGCTAAATTTTAGATAAACATTTTAAAACTTCCTGACTCCGTGATTATTTCAGGATTTATGAACTGTATTGAATGTCACTCATTTTAAACTTCCTAATTAACAGAGGATCCATTGGTAAGTCATTACTCTTCAATCAGAAGGTAATTGGTAGCAGAGAATTTTGATAAAGAGTAACAACTGACACCACCAGCGTGAAACACTAGCGTAGTATGAATGTATGGGCCCAAGTGAGTATCTGTTGTATGAATGCTCGTTGCTAGTATCGCGCTGGATCAGTTTCATGGAGGCAGCAGGCGCAGAGGAAGAGCGGAACCCCATAAGCACCTCGGACGACCAGCCTGGGACCTCGGAGACAGGGAAGGGCAAGGACAAGAAGAAGAGGAAGAGGCGGTTCGGTCCACAGGAGAATAGGATCCTGGTCACGGAGGTGATGGAACACCATCAAGAACGGTTAGTCACCTCCAACGTGTCATTGGGCACCAAAAATGGAATATGGCGGTCCATCGTGGACAAGGTGAATGCCGTCGGAGAGCACAAGAGGTCAATGGACGAGGTCAAGAGGCGATGGATTGACATCAAGCGCAAAACCAAGGAGAAACTCTCAGGCAACCAGAAGGCAGCAATGCAGACTGGAGGTGGGAGCCCAGCGCCACAGCTGGAGCTGAATGACATGGAGGAGCTGGTGTCGACAGTCATCAGTGTGGAGACCGTGGCAGGAGTCGGGGGAGCGGACACTGCTCGACATGACACAACACAACAGCAACAGGGTGAGTAACCACCAGGTACTGGGGGGACGGGGGGGAGATGGCCACAGTGGCACACATGCACAATCAAGCAGAGCACAGTGCACACCCACAATGACTCTGGATCATGGCCCTGATCTACAGACTGTCACAATGTACATTGACATGCTGTCTGAATGTGAACATGTACCATGCGGCTACATACATGTGGACACATTGTAATACAACATCTCCCCTTCACATTGCAGAGGCACCGTCAAGACCTCCTGCAGAGAAGTCCCAGCCACTCTTCACTGATGACGAGGAGGACACCCCCAGCATCGACACCGAAGCCCTCCAAGACATCATTGAACTCATCCGCCAATCACCTCCAGGATCAGGGCAGCCCAGCTGCATCGAGGAGACCCCACCCACTCCACAAACCACCCAGCAGGAGGCACCCACAACCCCGGCTGTCTCCCAGGACCCCCACGAACAACACATGGCCTTCCAACGCCATGTGTTGGAGGGCCAGAGGGAGATGGCGGAGCGGGTGGGGTTCGACCTCATGGCTACCAAACTTGACGCCATCCATGGGTGTCTAAGTCCCATCAGGGACCACCTCCAGTCCCTAACGGACACCCACAGGCCGTTCCATGGTCTCCAACGAACCCTGGCTGACATCGCTGGAGTCATGACTCGGAGACAAGAACACCTGTCCGCTCAGAGTGGCTCCAGCGATCTCAGCCTTGAGCTGGCACACATGCGGAGACTCATGGAGGACATGGTGCGGATGGAGGCGGAAAGGATGGCAGCCACCTCTGCACATCAGCAAAATGTAGCTGGGATCTACCATGCCCTGCAGATCCTCATCATGGCATTGCTGCCACAAGGAGTGGCGCAGATGAATGCTGCTGCTCCTAGACCATCCACATCTCCGCCCCCTGGTGTGTCAGTGCCACACAGTGCAGCAGACATTTACACTACGGCACCTGATATGTCACTGCCACACAGTGCGGCCGACAATCCACCTCCGGCCCCTGATGTGTCAGTGGCACACAGTGCTGCAGCCGGAACTGCACCACCCACAGGTGAGGCAGAGCACACATCCGAGGACGTGGATGGGATTGAGATCAGAAGGAGGCACTAGCATTCATTTCCGCCACCTGGCCTGTTGCTGCCGCACATGGCCCCATGACCTTCCATTGACCCCTGATACACTCTGCTGCACTCACCTTGGACTGCCATATCCTGTTTGGTGACCAATGACACGGCGACCAGACTGCGGACTGTACTCTTCCTCTTCCGCTGTACTTGTCATTCCCCGATGGACTCTGGCTGGCCCTCCACGGGCCCATATTGTGAAGTGGGGTTGGCATGGCCCTGTACTGCTCCAGCTGCAAAACTCCACTAGATGTGCATTAAACATTCAGAAACGCACTGCTGTGTCATGTCTTTCATCATTCAAGTATGAATGTGTGGATGAATGTAGGGTCAGTGACTCCCCCTAACGTCAATGATGCTCATCTAGTGGGATTCCAGTCACAGTGTGCTACATTGCCGATTGCGTTCCGGGTGCCGTAGACACTACAATAGGGACACACGCATTAGTCACTTCCTTGTCCGGACATGGACTGAACCACGCCCAGAGGCCCCCCGGCCCCCCCCCCCCCCCGAGTCATTGTTGCACGCCCTGCGATGGTCCGGCATACGCCAGGCCAGTCCACTCCGCTTACGCTCCGAGGGGGGGGGACATAGCTACATGTCGCAGGTTTACACGCTAGTGGTCTGCAGGTCACTGGTCTAGTTGTCAGCATGTCACGGCCACTCCCCGAAGGCAGGTTTGCACACACACCACACCCATCCGGCACAGGCCATGTGACCCCGCCAACATAAGGGGCCGACAACGACACATTCCCCACTGCCGGAGGTGACTGGATGACGGACGTTCCACGCTTCTCAATCATAAAGGGCCCATGAGTTGTTGCGCACAGGGTTAGTCGCACCCAAAGCTATGCGGCCGTCACGGGCTTACCACCACGTGGCGCTGACTGGGGTTGCACAGGGTTAGTGGCACCCGAAGCTTTGCGGCCATCACGGGCCTACCACCACGTGGCGCTGACTGGGGTTGCACAGGGTTAGTGGCACCGAAATTGCTGAGCGGGTGTGCAGCCTGCGATGATGACGTGTGCACTGATGTGGTCTCTGCCATTGATGCCTCAGGACTCAGCATCATGTGTGGGACCTGCTGGGCCGCGGTGTGGGTCCGCATGATGTGGAGCATGCCATGGTGGCGGGACCGGGGCCTGGAGCTTGCACGGGCACGTGGTGTGCCCACTGGTGGACACACCGTTGGCGGCAGGTGAGCAGTGGGGCCTGGGTGCGCAAGGGCGGACAGCCAGCGCTGGCCAGCGGGAGGGGGTAGGGTGCTGCTGCATGTGTGCGCAGGGACGGACAGGCGTTGTTGCCGTGTGCAGTGAGATGGACTCTGCCATGATTGACTCTGGCCTCGATTACAGACCTGGTGGCTTGCAGTGTATACCGGCTCGTGGTTGGAGACACACCGGTGGCAGCAGTGGTGCCTGGGTGCGCGGGGGCAGCAGTGTCAGTGTCTGTCTGTGTCTGTGTCTCTCTCTCTCTCTCTCCCTCTCTCTCTCTCTCTCTCTCTCTCTCTCTCTCTCTCTCTCCCTTCCTTTCTTCTCTCTCCCTTCTCTCTCTCCCCCTTTCCTGCTCTCGCTCTCTCTCTCTCTCTCCCTTTCTCTCTCTCTCTCTCTCTTTCTCTGCCTTTCTTTCATTCTCTGTTTCTCCGTGTCTCGCTCCTTTGATATGCGCATGACACACGTTCTGATTTTGTGCTTTATTTTCCAGGCTGTGACATCAAGATTGTCCCGGACGGACCCAACAGGAGTCTTCCGCATTGGTGTTTTGTGTTGTATTTCAATAAAGTTTTTGGTTGTTACTTCAATGATGAGTGACTGTTTTTTGTTCTTCTAGCCACACGTGTGTTTCTTTTTGTCATTGTGCGACATCATGCGCTTTTTGTGGCTCTTGTGTCGTGCACGGTATGTTTGTCTGGGGGGAGGGAGGGGCCTGGGAGGAATATGTGATGTTACAACGCGATCAAAATGATCGCGGTATGTAACATTGCAGTTTTTACAACGCAAGTCGTTACAACGACTTGCGCTGGAGGGCGCTGGACTTAGGAGTAGTAAGATTTACTATTCCAACACCAGTCTACGTACAGTAGGGAAGGGGTTGGAATAGTAAATCTTACTATTCCTTAGGTTATAGCGCCCTCCAGTGCAAGTCGATGTAACGCTTGCGTTGTAATGGCAGCGTTCTAAATGCATCGCGGTGTAATCACCGCGATGTAAAGGATGTTTCCTGCCTGGGAGTGGTGGCGGTGGGTGTTCTGGCCCTCTTGGGTCTCCGAGCTGCATGATCATTGGCTCCATCTGTGGGTCTTCCGATGTGGCTCTGGGCTGGGCTCCCTTTCGTACTGCAGGTAGTCGTCCTGCTTAACACCAGCAGAAGGCAGGTGTTAATTCCCTGCTGCTACCGCGGCTTATCACCTGTTTTTGGTTCGCATCGCAGATCTGGCAGTTCGTTGTGAAAGTGGTGTTTTCGTGAGTTTTTGCACGGGAACGCCTACTCTGCATCTCAGTAGAGTTAGTTGGTGGTGTCACCCGTGGAGATAAATTTTGCAGCAGTTATCGCGGGAATACTGGCGATGTCTGCAGTTTGCACCCGCTTGTGAATGGGGCGTTAAATCTATCTCCACTTTTGATGCGTTAAGGTGGCAATAACTCAGCGATAAGTCCTTGTGAATATGCCCCTTAGTCCTCCAGGCCCCTAAATGGGGAACATTGCTCTTTGGAAGACAGATGCTGCTGGCGCTAGACTGAACAGCATCAACTTGTATTGTAAAAGCCCAAAAGGAGTAATAAAGACCGAGTGGCTTCGACTGTTCAGTTAACTTAATCTGGTGGTAGGCATGACTGAGATCGATAGTGGAAAACATGGTGGCAGCATCAAGTACGAACAGTAATTCGTTTACCTTTGGAAATTGATTTTTGTCAACAGTTGTATTAGAATTTAGGCACTCAGGTCTACAAAAAGGCATTGTTTACCTTTCTCTTGTTTGCCAAGACAATGGTAGAAATCCGCTCAGAAAACTGCCTCCTCAATGGTACTCTTATCTAATCATTCCTGCCATAAAACCCAGTAAGTCTTTAAGTACAGATACTGGCGCTCTCCTTAGCTTCAACTTCCCGGATCTGGCATCATTTCTCAAATTTATATGATGACTGAAGCCTCTGCATTTCCTCTAAATGTAATTCAAAACATTGGGGAGAAGATGCAGAGCTTGAAGAGCTGTAAGATGGCTGCTACCTGAGTTTGCTCCATGCCCTGCCGGCCATTCTGCCTTGTGGGCATGGTGCCGGGGCTTTACTGCTAGAAAACAACGGCAGGTGGAGGTTGGGGAACCTGCCCTGGCTGGACTGTGCTAGTCCTGGTGTCACACAGAGCTGCACAAGAAGAGAGGGTGACTGTTGCCTTGGCGCTCGGTGGCACAACAGGGCCGGACTGGGAACGGAAACTGGCCCTGGCAATTGAGTAGGAGCGGCCGCGCGAGGTGGTGGGGGGGTAGTAGCAAAACCGGCCCCCACCCTGGCGGCCCACCGAGGAAACACCCGGTGCCCACTACAGCCAGTCCGGCCTTGGGCACGGCTGCTTAATTCATCCACCTTTCCAGCCAACCGCCCCTCTCCAGAGAAGCATCCCTACTCCGCCACGGACTGTGGCGTTCATGCTGGAGGCTCTGCAGCAGCTGCTCTAGACCACTACCTAAGCATTGACAAGGGGGTATTGATAGGCCGTGGACAGAGCAGCTTGGCAACTCTGAGCTGAGGTGGTGCTGTCCTAGCATAACCTAACCAATGAATTAGCACCTCTAGGAGCCTGGCCCTCCCACGGTCCTTGGTAATCTGTGGGGCAGCAGGCTATGCTGCAGACCAGCTCTAGGACCTTCTTGCCACCATCCTGCATGACTCCAGTCTACAAGTACGTTGCCAATGCCCTGACCCACTGGGGGGTTTGAGGGGACTGCCCCCTATTGACTGTCCCCATCCCGCTTCATCTGACTATCTGCAATGGAACAGCAACTTCGCTAAGGAGGCCCGCCCTTCCCTCTGGTGGCAGCAGTGGGTGCCCCACTTCGATTTTCACTATCCAGCTATTCGGACCACAGCGAGCCAAAGGGGGACCCTAGAAATTGTGACATTGCATAGGGGGCTGACAGAGGTCCTCTTGCTGACCGTGACTTTGCACTCCCACCTGGACCTATGTTGTTGCTCTGTGGTAACCTGCGCCATGCACTCTTGCGGCACATACTATTCTTAGAAGACCAGCCCCGGCTTTCTGCCTCCTTCTGGGAGCCGCCTAATCACCTGGGAGAATCCCCTTACATAGACTCTCACCATTGCTAGTGCCAGAGAATGAAGTATCAAGGCCTGAGGGGGCTACTGCTCCATGGACACTAAGGTCCCCTCCTTGGAGAGATACACCGATAGGCCCTGAAAGGGCCCCCCACCCCCAATGCTCACTCGGCTCCCCCTGGGTGCACCCCTTCGAGATTCTATGAAGCTTCCACAGGAGAGACTTGCTCCTCCCTTTCTCTAGTCCACCTAACTAGTGGTCCGTGCAGTGGGGGACTCAGCCTCAATACCCTTGTACCCGAGCCATAGCCACACATGTCCCTTCCCGAGCACCTGCACAACTGCTCTTCTCTGAAGCAGTGAGACCCTCTCAGCTGCCTCTGAGAGCGGCCTCCCTTATGACCTCGGAACTTTCAGGAACAGACATTGAGGCACTACTCAAGGAAATCTCTATTGGATCCACTCTCACCGCGATGGATACTAAAATGTCTGATCTCACATTGGGGGGTTAAATCCATTAGGCATGATATGCAGACGATCAGCACATGACTGGACAGGGTGGACAACTGATGCTGTGGAAGCCCAGTTTGACTGTCTTCCTGACTGGGGCCACAGCATCGAGTTCTTGCATCAGAAAGTGACTGACTTGGAAGACAGAGCGAGGAGAAATCACTTTCGAATCCATGGAGTCCAATCGGGCGAGGAACAATTGGACAGGATTTCTTATCTCATTTGCATGCTCCTAGATGCTCATCTGCGCCTCTCAGAGGCTTTAGAGTTCCAACAGGCACACCAAATCCACTCCTGCCATGTCCTTAACATGGCCACCCCTTGCCCAAGTATCGCCTGCGCACTGCATCAACAACACACAAGGGCAATCCTGCAGGTGGCCAGAATGGCATCGGTCCCCCTCCTCATTGGCGACAATAGAATCTCATTCGCAACGGACTACTCAGCAACGAAGAACGCACAGTGGCAGAGGTTCTTGGCGTTCCAAACCAAGTTGCGCCACAGGACCTCAAATATGGACTCTTGGACCCGGAAAGGATGAATGTGACATTTGTGGGTCACACCCGGGAATTCTCAGAACCCGTCGCCCTGGAAGCATTCCTGGACACACTTGAAGACTCCTCAATAGACACGGTCTCCCCGGTCCCTGGCAACAGCAATACCCAGGATGTCCCGCCCACTGCCTGGAACCACACGCAAACTCAGCTCAGGCACCCGCGAGGAGGTGGGGCATCCAGAATAGAATATGATGGAGCTGGGCTTAATCAAGTGGTAGAAGCGCTCCTAAAGGACAGAAACAAATAAGATTTTCCACTAAAACAACCAGTCGAAGCAGATGGTGGAACCTTGGAGACCTGAGAATATCCATTCACTTGTTTGTTCTGTCACTTTTTCTTTTTTTTCGTCAATGTTAGTTCCATATTTGTCACAGTTTAATGGCACCCAATATTAAGGTTGTGGAGTCACCCTCTCCTTTCCCCACCCTAGCTACTACGACCCTTCAGGCGAGCTTCTCCGGCCATAACCCTTTTCTACACACCTGGATATTGGCTCCACCCTCTCCTCACAACCTCTTCTCCCACAACCACGGGTGACAAAAGTCTTCCTGTCCCTCCTCCCCGCCAACCAGGGTTGGGTGTCACGGAAAGTGCCTCCATAGTCCCTGCTAGCCTCTTCCCTCCTTGTGGGAATCCCCTCCGACCACACTAGCGACATCTTACACAATCCTCAGAGGGGTTGTACACTGTATACCCCGCCTCCAAGTGTCTCTTCCTCTCCTCCACCCACACACACCTAAGAAAGATACCTCCCCCATTGCCCCGTCTCGCATCAGGCAGCTGGGGCAGGTGCCGGCCTGGCTCGAGAGGCCCAGGTTCCAGTCCGAGACTGAAAGTAGCTAGTTTTCTCTTCCTCACCACTTGGTCACAGCCACCTCCCCAGCCCACCTGTCTCTGCGCCCTATTTACTCTAGCACCGGGGGCCTCATAGGCTGGCACCTCTAATAGATATGACCATCTGCAGCACCCTTTGATCTCCCCTCCCTCCCCCCCCCCCCCCACATGGCCCTGGACATGTCTGTACCTCAGATAGTATCCTTAAACATTAATGGCCTCAGCCATTACGTTAAATGTAGGAAAATTCTACACTACCGACACACCAAATGAACTGACAATGAACTGACAAAGCCCTGTTGCAGGAGGCTCACCTATCCCCTGGGGAATCCATCAGGCTGGGACATGACTGAGTGAACAGAAATGTTAGTAGTAGCAGGACAGTTGATGATACAGGACAACTCTCCACTGCAAATGGCTGCTCCAAGAAGTGTGAAGTGGTGATACTGATTCTGTGGACATTGGCTTGCCAGGTCCTCCGGACATGGACAGACATGGAGGGCAGGTGGGCATTTTCTAAGCTGGGAATATTACAACACTCCGTGATTGTGGGGGTAGATCTATGCTCCTGTTGCCAATAAAACCCACTTTCTGTCCGGCTTTCATGGCTCCTCCAGGACAACACGTTTTTATGGGTGAAGATGCCCCAGACCAGACTTGAGACCAGTCTGGGCAAACAGACACTCAACATGGCCGGAATAGAGCACAGCTTGGTGACCTACTCAGTGACCATGCCCTTTGTGATGTGTGGCGCTTACTTTTTCCTTTGGAGAAGGACTTCACCTTCCTTTCCTCCATCCATGGGACCCAGTCCTGCACGGACTAATTGTTTTTACTGCAGGGTGGTAGGCCTCATATTCCTTTGTGGATACTAGCACACCACCTGTGGTGCACAAAAGATGACCCTGAGGAGATGCTATCCCTCTCCTTGGATGTCAAAAATGTATTTGATCTGGTCAAATGACAGTACCGCTTCCAAATCATATCTCGCCTGGGAGAGGACTTCATCCAGAAAGTTTGCCTGCTCTATAACTTCCCTGAAGATGAAGTGTTTTGCTGTGGATTTCTGTACAATGTGGGTTGTGGCACCCGCCAGGGGTGGCAATTTCCCTGCTCCTGTTCCTCCTTCTGATCAAACCATTATCATCCGCAGTCCACCAGTCCCGAGAGGTGCATGGGATTCCCACAGAAACAGGAGCGATCAAAATTCGACTCTACGCAGAGGACATCCTGCTCTTGCTGTCCAGCACACGATCCTAGATAGTGGCGGTTATGTCTGAAGTTGAAGTCTTCTCGCAGTGGTTATAGGATCAATCGGTCAAAGAGTGAGGCCCTCCTGATGACCAGAACCACCAACCCATGCGTTCAAGGCTACACCATGACTTGGGCTCCAAGTGGGCTTCGCTATTTCATCTGAGTCAACGGGGGCCTCACACACATGGTGGAGGACAACCTCCTTCCCCTCTTAGAGCGTACCCAACACAATTTCCTGAAGTGGTCCCATCTCCATTTGTCATTTTAGGGGAGAGTACAAACTGTAAAAATGACTACAGCCCCTCGTTTCCACTACATTTTCAGCAAGCTGCCCCTCCACGTACCTAAAACCCTGCTAGCACCAATTGAAGCAGACATACGGTCCTATATCTGAAGCAGGCGTAAGCCATGTATTCGAGCCTCATGACTTTGGGCCAACACAGTGGTTGGTGGCCTCTGGCTTCCTCATCTTACCTCCTAGTCTGGCCTTCCAACTCTCCCAGATTGCAGCCCATCTTCTTTTCATCGGAGACGCCGTTTTGGGCTCACCTGGAATGCTGCCTCCCTCATCGGGGACAGCGCCCCCTTCTTATCTATCTGTCAGAGACCCAAGAGTAGCTTCTAATCCGGTTTTTGGCAGCGACCCCATGGGCCTGGCGAGATCCACAGCAGCTCCTGGGAGCACCCACCTCCACCAAAATGCCTACCTCTGGCACAACTCTGCCCTCTGTGTGGGTGGGCACCTACTCCACTAGGTGACCTAGAAAAATCATGTCCTCACAGCTGGTGAACCCAAATCCTTTGCCCAGCTACAACAGGAATTCAGGCTTCGCCCAGAAGACCTTGGGCATTACCATCAACTATTTCACTGTCTTTGCGTGAAGCGCAACCCCCAACCGCAGGACCTGCCTCAATCTCCTATTCTCCAATACCTTCAGGCCTTTGACTGTTACAAAAGCTTAGTATTGGTCTCTATGCAGTTCTCAATAAAGTGCAACATTCCCTCCCATCTCTCTCAGCTACCAGACTCCGCTGGCAACCTCTCTTGGGCAAAGCATATACCTCGGAGGACTGGGCACTGCTCCTTTCAGATCATGATATGGCCCCGAGGGAATCTCAGTTGAAGTTTTGTTACTTTAAAATCCTACAGGACTGGTATTGGATACCTTGGAAGCTCCACAGTACTCACCTCCTACCTCATAATAGTGCTGGCTGTGCGATGTACCCCACTGCTACCTATACCACGTCCTGTGGGCTTGCCCAGCCATTGCCTGCTATTGGAAGCTCATTTGGGATCACTTATTGCTGCAGAGCATCCTCCAGATCTCCCCCTGGCCCTACCTAGGCATCCTACATGATTTACGAAACCTTTCTGATACAACCCACCACAGCCGCAGATGGCTTGCCACCTCGCTGGCCACAGCTAAACTTTGCATACTCTGCCACTGGCGACAGCTCACTCTTCCCTCTCAGCCACAGATTGGCTCCTTGAATTGTATCGCATAGCAGGACACAAGAAACTCACAGGATGAATGATCAATCCCGTTTTTATGAAGCCATTTGGGGCCCCTTCATGCAAAAATGGCGACCACCTGAATCCCCCATTTAGCATGCAATACACCGTACCAGGCATGGGCCACATAGCTATGCAGTGTTGGAGATACCCTGCTGATTCCCATCAGTGCATGCTTCATTATTAGTACCCCCTCTGTGTTGTAAGACTGTGATGGAGTGCTTTTGTATTGAAGTGGCATGTTATCACTAAAGCTTTAATAAATAAATGTTGCAAAAAAAAAAAAATATTGGGCAGTGCTTAAAGGATTCGACATGCTAAAGCGTTGTCAGTCACTCAAGGCTAGACTAGTTCAGACGCACAAGGATTCAGAACTTTTTCCAACAGTCTTCAGTCCCTCCAATTCAGTACACACAAAGCTCTGCATGCCACATGCATTTTTATTTTAGCAGACCGCTCCTTGAATTTAAAAACCGTGGTAAAATAGTCAATGAAATCTATGTTATGTTCATCAAATGAGAACTTTCATATTTGCTTCTATGAGCCTTTCAACCTTTGCTTTGAACAGATAATCCAACCAGGCTTCGGTGATGACGCAAAGTGGGGATTGGAATCAGCCAGGACCTGCAAGATTTCCCCCAGAACCTGCAGCTCACATACTGGAGGTGAATCTACATCTGGTCTCTAATAACAGCAATTTGAGGAACCATGAGAACAATATTACAAGGCAATCCTGTTTTAGGATTAAACCTAAAACTGATAAAACCCCACCTAAATGGAACGTTTTCACTAGTACAAACATTAATACGATAATAAATACCTACACAACCACAAACTAAAATGCCATTTAAAGGAAAGAGAGAGAATGAGACATTTTTATTTCTTTCTGAAGGGGCCAACACAATGTAACTTTGTTTTACAAGGAATCAGCAAGAAAGATTGGTCTAAGATTATTCAGCTTGAGTTTTGATGTTTAGGAATGTAACTAAAATATTGTTTCTTCGCCTTTTGTTTCCTCCAGTTTGTATGCCTGGATTAAAAGAAGCAGGCTTTAGAAGCATGTCTCAGGTCCAATCTAATTATTTGATACAATGTAGAGATTTAGAGAATATTAAAATTATATTTGATCTTTTGATGGTGTTTAATTCTTTCACTGATTGGTGAAATGGTTGGCACAGAAGAATCTTGACAGATTTACCTACATCCACCTCCGTTTCTAACAAGTCAGAAATGATAGCAGGCCACCTCCCAAACACCCAAGCTTTAAGAATTTAATACAAGGTTTAGTGACTGGCCTGTGAAGAGAGTGCTGCTATCGTGTACATAGGATAGTGATATTAACATGACACAGTACCTTTCACTAGGCATGTGCAAACCTTGCGTAATTTGCTATAGCATAATTTAGCGAAATTACCACAAGATTACACAAAATTACATGAAATGCATCTCTCACTCAAAAAGACACTGCTGCTCGCTTTTGGATTTGTAGTTTTAAGCTAAAAAAAAAATTACCTGAACCACCCGCACAGGTAAAAATAAAAATCTACATGAAATGTTTGTTGACCGCCCACTTTAAAAGGTAGCACGAAACGTGTTCCAAACATTGCTGTTCGTGTTCAGATGTGTAGTTTCACGCTCTGCTCAGGTACAAAAAAACTACCCAAGATGCCACTCACATTCAAAATTTACCCAAATGGTACATCTCACGTTAAAATTTCTACCAGAAATTACACGATATGGGGTAATCTCTGTATTCTCGTGTAAATTTTGTTACGCTAAATTACCCAAATAAATCCTCCCAGGCCTACTTTCGACATACCAACAAACTTCATAGCTGCAATGTGTCCCATGGTTATGTATGACCCCTTCAGCTAATCGTAGCTTTTTACCCAACTGCACTTAACTGCTGGAGGTTTCGACCCCACAGTTACAGAGTTAACAGCAACATTTTGAGTCCCAGAATACAATGTGATGTCTGTTAAAAGGTCTTACTTACAATGAGACATTTCCCATGGGGACACTTTGCCTGACTATATTAAGGTGGTCCATACAAATGCTAGTGTGTGAGAGAAATACACAGACTTTCTATGCTTAAAACAGTCCAACATGAGTCCATTGGACACACTGCCAATGGGGAGACACTACATACCCTATATTACGTCTCTTTAAATTAAATATGTGCTTTATACCAATCACTGCAAAAAAAAAAAAAAAACAACATGTTATGTAAACACTGGCAAAACACAGTTGTTGTCTATTTTGGAATTTAGACAGCTGAATAAACACTGATAAGCATTGATTTCTAAAGGTTTGGAAAACACTGAGAAAACACCACTGAATCCACAGAAACAAAACACTGAAAACAGGGCAGCCTACATATTACCAACTTGCTGGTGGAATGCTGAAAAATCATATCTTGAGTTCTGTTAACTCAGATTGTGGAGCACACAGAGGAAAAACATAGGGCAGCCAGAGAAAGTCAAAAATGGGCAAAGGCACAGCTCCCTTTGCCTATTAAACTTTTATCCCTATATGGACACACCAGCACACTTTTTAGGGTGCTCTATCTACAATAAAGATAATCTCTGTACGGTACTGTATTTCACTGCTCCAAGGAGTTTATCAATGCATCTGAAGGTCATCCACATCCTTAGTTAGTCTGCTTCTCTTTTATATTGTAAGAATGTGCCTTTTAATTAAACTTATAAGAAAGATGTACAAACATGGATACATCTCTCACTCCATTAATGTAAGCACTGCACAACGTCTCCCATTCGAGTTAGCAAGAAGTATTAAACAGTGTCTTGATGTGGTAAAGTATGGCAAAATATTTGTCACAAAAAGCCAATTTTTCAAGTGTAAATAGAAGATACATTTCGTATGTTTGAACATAGTAATTTTTTCTACCATGCTACTAACAATAAGAGAAAGGGAATATGTAAGCCACAGCTTTTATTGTACATATAGAGTATCATAAATTTATTGTAACACATTTGGGAGGAGAGCATTGGGGGCAAAGTAGACAGATGTTAAAACTGAAAGGTAATGTCTAAATATCCTGAGTAGGAAAGGCACGCATACCTTGCGAACTCTTCAGTAGAGCATAACAGGGCAGCGAAAGAAACTACAAAGAAGGTAATACATCCTACACACACAGTTCTAAGGTAGTGCAGTTGTACTAAGGTATACATCTTTTTGATCAAGTAGCACCAATATAATACATATGCAATTTACATCACATCATATGAATAACCACAGAAAAAGAAAGTTAAAAGAGCTCTGCTTTTTGATGTGTGTGGCACAGTTGAATTCCCTTCTCCCATCTCCTTCCAGTCCTATGAACTGATATAAAAGTTCCTGTTTGGAAATAATATACACAAGGACATCCCATGCTTTCCCCCAGACATGCTTGTCCTCAAAGTCACACTACCACATGCTTTAAGAACAGCAATGATCTGGCGGTAAGGAAGACAGATAGCATTAGATGACAAAACAAATTGTATCCATCCAAAATGCAGCTCACTATCTCTTGGCACTTCTCTCTTGGAGCTGGATCATGAGGTTAGTGTTCATGTTGGGATGGTTTCTAGTTAGGCAAGGCTTTCGGAACCAGTTCTATTGCTATACTTAAAAAAATACTATGGTGGGTTGCTTTCTAGAAGTTTGCTTCGCAATTTAGTGGCAGTAAAATTTATCAATGCTCAGTTGTTTTAGACTAATTCTAGATTTAAGTGTGTGAAAGCCTGCATGCTGATAGATTTCAAATCTTCACACCGTGTCCTGTCTGTCCCCCAGTTTACAGTGCGCACACGGAGTATAGTGTTTGTCCTCCAATTTACAAAAGTTTGCAGGGTAATTTGATCTGTATTTCCATGCAGTTATAACATCAGAAATCCTGTCAAGTATAGCTTGTGTCAAATAATCGCCAACTCTGGTTAGCTGGTTAGGTTAGCTAACACTACTACATTCTCAACAGAATAGCCCTGTAGGCGTGGAACCTCACGTTACATTTTTATTCAATCTTTTATTGGTTATGTTGGGATTATGATTAAAGTTGAGATGCAAATCCATTATTGCCTTCTCCCAAAAATCACACCTTTGAATGGATCTTATACTGCGGTATAAGAAAAAGGTATGTTTGCATGGTTTTGTAATTTGATTTTCACTGAATTTCCTTTGAGTGTAGAAATCCTAAGTTGACTTTGCAAAGACATGATATGGAGAACTTGTAAGGGTTTCTGCCCACTTAGGAGCTGTAGCCCATGTGCTATGGACAGCCACTGGTGAATGTAGTCCCAACTGTTGTTGCTAAACATCATTTTTAGAGAAAGTTTCCTTCATTGGAGGAATGGAGTCAACTACAACCACTTAAGAACCGCTGCCACAGAACAATTTCCAACATGAACCACTATTGGGTCACCAAATTCAGAGATTTGGGCAGAAATGGATAATATACATCATTAATCGAACATGATCACATTGGGCTTAATGGAAAAAATACAAGGCCTCCATCACAGAATACTATGAAGATACAAAGTTTAGTTTTCCAATTACTAGCTAGATTCAAACCTTTAAACAGGACAGATTAAAAGTAAGCAACACTACATAAATGTGGGGGACATGCAAAACGTAAACTTAATTCATGTGGCAACTATCAGTACTTGTCACTGCCACATGGTAGAAATCCCATCGCTTCTCCAGGCTCCCATATATTGTAGTTGGGGGCAGGGTAAGAAGATGTCAGCAATTAATTAGGGTACTGTGACAGAAGGATGAAAGACTTATTTGTTGGATAAAAACGTGTAAACTATTATTAAATGCACAAGCTTCCCTTAAAGTTTATCATTTGAAGAGGTGCTACTTCTCACTAAGAATCTTTTATTCCCACTGACCTACTTAGCAAAAGAAAAGGGGATCTCGACCTAAATGCACTTTTCTTGTGAATCATCAATAAATGTATTTTTCCAAAAAAGAGTGAAAATGTACAATGCATGCCGTTTCACATACAGATGCACAGTAAGCATGTAAAAGCATGCCCACTTGTTTATCACTTTATAATCAATGCACTTCATTGGTGTTAAATTGCTTTTCCTTCAATTAACACCTGGTAAACTACATTGTGTGGACATGCATTTAGCCCTTAATTTACTTCTGCTGGACAAATCATGTCTGACATATCGGTGTGCCTTCATATTGCTAAAGCACTTTTTTTTGGCTTGTGTGCACCTATTTGTTATGCTTATGCAGAACTCTCACCTTTTTGATTGACTTGAAAATATGGAACTGGAAGGTGATTATGTCTGGGTAGGGATCTTACAAGTAATTTGCAGGCAATAAGAAAATATTTTCGATTCTACCTCCTATCTTTGTCTTGGATTTGTTACCTCCAAAGGGGGACTGCCATGCAAATATTTGCTTGAACAATTGAGCCATCTATGTATGCCAGTATGTGATTACTATGGGCTTTACGGAAATCTTTTGCAAAGCTAATAGGGTCAATGGGTAATCTAGTGCATTGTAAATTGGGTTAACTGATCTATAATCTTTTGTTCTTGGCTATCCCTCCTTTTCTCCCACAGCACAGAGGGCTGTTGCTCTTGCTTGGGGAGTCTAGACTGCAGGGGCACTAGGGACATAGCAGAGTCCTGCTTTAATACTAGCGACTAGTGCAGCAGAGGTATTGCGCACACATTGAACATTACAAGTTTAGGGAACCGTCGTTGGTCAAAAATATCAGCAGTTGTGAAGGACTTGGTGGGAGTAAACAAATACATATGAGAGCCTAAATCATTAGGTGGAAAAATTAGAACGAGGGAAACCTTGAGGAAATCTAAACAATGCTCCAGCTTTTACAGAAAAATATTGTGAAGGTTCAAACTTTAGCCTTGAAGAAATACTTAAAGGCTCAATCACTGAACTTTGTTGAGAAGGTCGAGAATCAATCTCCGATACTGGATAAGTAGCAAATTCCAACAGTACTGGAATCTGTTTCAAACTGTGGTGCTATTTTTGTACTTTCACTCTCCCAGTTTGCCTCTCCCTTAGTCTTTCTCTTTTCATCCTTGTGTGGGGTTTTTGGAGTCTAATACAAAAATCCGTATTGCAGATTTAGAAGACCTTTCCTCTTGTGGAAAGATTTTCGAACACCTAGTGAGTCTTAGAATTTTGGAACACAGCAAAGCTGCAGTGAGCCCAGTTAAAACAAGGGACCTTAGAGATAGAACTTTCTCACACTCGATGAAAGTGATCAGGCACTGTGC
The DNA here is from genome assembly GCA_963921515.1 of Calotriton arnoldi. Classification (NCBI taxonomy): domain Eukaryota; kingdom Metazoa; phylum Chordata; class Amphibia; order Caudata; family Salamandridae; genus Calotriton; species Calotriton arnoldi. The sequence continues at coordinate 405,210 of CAWUFW010000565.1, read as the reverse complement.
AAATCTCTCTGCCTGAGGATGCAACTGCAGGAGACTGATAATCTCCAGCGTGTTCTGAGATAGTTTTGTCAATTTAAGAGACAGGAGCACTCCTTCATTGCAAAAAAATATTCTGACCTGGCTTCAATAGCTAAACCAATAATGGAGGACCTTATGTCTAGTAATGGAGGATCCTAAATCTAGGCTTTTCAACCAATAAGTACTCACAAGTGCATGTGAATAAGGGGTACACCTCCTAAATAATTGGTTGAGAGCATCAGGAGGAAGGCGGCAACCCTCATATTGGTACCGAAATGCAATGCTTAATCACTTTTACCTAAATGTGACAGCCAGTGTACTTCTTTGAAGTCAACAGTCTCTTGTGGAGGTGGACTTACTTTCAATATCAAACTTTTTGTCCCCATCTACTTTGGTGGATTCCAGCACAGAAGGGACAGGAACTCACCAGTCAAGGTACTCCAAACAGAACAAGCTGCATCTATTTTTCAATATAAAGATTGTTGGCATGACATTTAGGATTCTGCTACCATAGATATCCAATGTTCACTGATAGCAGGTGATCAAGCAATTTATCTTAACACTTTGGGAATATCCTCTTTATTAACATCCATGTTATAATGTTTTCAATAAAATCACAGATGATACCAAGGAAATAGGAAGCAGTACCTAACAGCAGGGGTGCTCTTTATGAGTAGGTGAAGGAAGAAATTGCTCCTCTTATGTTGTATATTGAAACCCAGGTGGACCATTTGCAACCCTTTTATCCAATTGGCTTATTGCTCTCTAAACAGTATTTTTTGATTTAACTTTCCCTAGTTTTATTAGCTGGTTGTTTGTGGCATTATTGATCAGTTATCAATACTCTATTGCCTTGAGGTTTGGAAAATGAATCATCAAATGAATGTTGTATGGTGTATTAGAGGTCTAGCAACCCATTCAGAGGTTATGCGAAATCACTTCTTGTTATTAGATTGGGATTAGGGAGCACATTATGTGACGTCACTTCATCTTCTCCAAATGATGAAGGTGAAACGAAACCATAGCTGTTTAACAAAACAGTTAGGATTCTTCAGAACCTCTATCTATGCCATTTCAAGTAACATCATCTACACATTATTATGCAAATTGTTTTTAATTTAAATGAAACATGTTGAGAGCATAGAATGTTCTTCAAAGTTGACAAAGATCAACGTCTCTTGATAAAAAAAGCTCAGGATTACACTAAATTCAACTTGGACAGTAAAATGTTTACTGCAGCCAATGCACTAAGACTAAGTGGATGGGTAGGAATTGTACTGCTAGGTAACAATAGGTCACTAGGCTGGTACCAGAAACAAGCGAGAATGCAAGTGAGAGTAGATGACTTGCGTCCATCACGTCTAAAATTGTTTAAATAACCAAATGTGGGGCTGAAGCCCTTTGCTAGGGAAGTTTGACCTGGTACCCCATAAATCATCTACAGAATGCCATAGTTTTCCCATCTGGGTTAAGATGATTTGGGGAGCATTGCTGTACTTTTGATCCACCCATTTCTCTTGGACAATGCACAGGTTTTTCAAGAAAATTCATCCAGATGGTCAGGAATCAAAGGAGCAATCTAAAAAGGGGAGATTTTATATAATGTAGACAACTGGAGACAAAAAAAAAATCCAGTGACTCTAAAAAGGGAATACTGCACTTTACCATTCATGATGGTACAATGATGTACAGTTTTAATATTATTTTTTAATGTAATGTTCTTGAAGGAACTGGATTGAAAAGAAAAAAAAACAAAATCAGGAATGGTGGCTATGAAAGCTTTGTCTACAGTACTCTGCCAACAAGCCTCAGAATATCAAAAAGTTTGGGAGGTGGGTGACTGGCTCTACAGATCATGTTTTCGTTTTTTGTTACATTGTATGGGAAAACAATGACAATCCAACCAAATCTTTCAACAAACAAAACAAAATATCAAAACATTCACCAGTTTCACGTATGGGTAGCATTGTACTTACCTTTTCTGTTTAAAAAGGTTTAGCCTTTGAAATAAGACAACGGAGAGGTCATACTCCGTTTGATGTTTACGGTATCTAGAAACTGAATACAGTCCACAAACTCATGTCATCGAGGCCAAAGAACAGAAAACAATCATAAAAGGCAAACCATTTGTGACATGGGTCTGGTTTCAATTTAACAAAATCACAGGCAAAGAGCTCTCAACTAGTACCTGTACCTGTGAGCTGTCACCAAAATGTGCAACAATGTCTCCGGCGAGTTAACTAAGTTCCCACGTACCAAGTACTGGGCAATTACAGGGGTCTTGGTTTCTTGAATACAGTGTATGTTCATCTTAATAAATCAAATTTAGGTATTATTGAATTACTGTTCATAAAAATAAAAAAAAACTAGTTATGACATTTTCTTTCTTAAAGTTGTTTCATAGGAACAATGTAACATCATTTGCTCTTTTCCTTTACTGATCCCTGAGAAGCAACAATAATTAATCAATAACACTTGAAAGTGGCTGTCCAGACAAAGAACTTTAGCCCACAAAGGTACAACGTTAAAAGTACACCAAGGAGAAAGGAAAGATATAAAAGGTATGCTTAGATTAAATCAAACCAACCCAGGAGAATCTCATGTACAACATGAAGATCCAGTGAAAAAAGGGCTAAAGTCAACATACAGAGTTATATGCATTGTGAGACTGGAAGCATACTGCTAACCAGAGGTTCTGCTTTGCGCCCCCGTCATGATTTTGGCATGTCTCACTGTTCCAGCCTCTTGGGTTGCTTTATCGTTGAGGAAAGCTTTACGGGAAAAGTTACTCATCCTCTGTGACTCCACCTCCCCCCCCCCTCCACTCGGACAGGTTTAGCTCCTGCAGTTGGTCAGATCCAGAGTTCACATATAACTGTTTTGATTTCTGGTTCTGTCCCTCTGCTACAGACCATCTTCAGGGTTACATTACTGAACTCCAGGTCCAAGCATCAGCAACCATCACAGCTGTGTTACATTGAAAACATGCCCTTTATGCCATACAGTGCTGCAAGCGCTCTAAGCATTCAGTAGCAAACTCTGTACAAAGGAACCAGCTGCAAGCAGAGCTGCCTCACAAAAAGACACTCTCAGCAGACCCGTAGTGGCTCTGCTCACACGGGGAGAACCGGTGGAGACACAGACCAGCATCGGGTGACTGCCTAACATGGACAACCACAGCAGGCACAAACTAGCAATTGGTGGTTCTACCTCATATGGGCACATTCTACTGACAAAGACCACCTCTAGGAGGCTCTGCATACATGAGACAGTCCCTGCAAACACAGAACAGCCCTATGTGGTTTCACCTCACATGAACACTCCGTGCATGCCAAGACCTAAGCTGGGCACTTCTGTTTAAAGAAGAAAACCCCTGCACAAGAAAACAGTGCTACAGACATTTCATGTGGGGACAGCTCAGGCATATAGACTTTGCACAGGAAACCTCTACAGTCACAAGCAATAGAGAGCTAACAAATTCCGTAGGCATGCACCAGCTCCCAGCAGGTTGTTGGATTGTGAAATTGTCAAGAGAAAAAAAGTGAAATAGCACACACGATACTCACAGACACATGACTTCCCTCCCCTAACCAGGTCGGTGTGAATGGTCCTTTTTTGCAGGCAGGGCTTGTATCACCACATACAAACAGAATGCAAGGGGATACAGACTGCACACAAAATAGGTTAGTGCGTTAAATGGCATTAAAGATAAATATTCCTGACACACCAGAGGCACTGGATAAACATGACCCAGTCAATCCATACATTTCAAAACATCAATTGCCCCTTTTGCTAGTCTTTACAGAAGTAAATACAGTCTCAAGTAAAGTTGTTCTGCTTTGAAGTACAGGCCGGAGAACTTACTCATTCTGCATGGGAATATCCATGAATGAACCTTTGCACAAAGCCTTTTAGTTTGCGTACCAATAGTGGTAAATCTTAGAAAGTTGCTCTCTTTGACATACTAAAGAGGGCTCATAGTCTGCCATTCTTCGCAAGGTCTTAATTTGAAGAAACAACTTTTTGGTAACCACCTTCATACAGGCACAAGAAGTATAAAATTTAAAGCGAAGTTGCTTTTTTGAGCTGTGCTACTTTCAGTATTCTGTGGTACTTGGCAACGCTATTCAACTTCCCCCTTGTCCCCAAACTTAATCATCATATTTAATTTGCCGGGTAAAAGAACGCTCAGTTCCAACCAAATCTCCGCATGGTTCCTCCCAAAAAGGAAACAATAGCTAGTAGAAAAAAACAGTATGAACAGAGACCTCCAAACACAACCCTAATATAGAGCAAATTCATTGTCAAGGTCTTTGAAAAGATGGCTACATCCGTGTAACAGCTAACCCCCCCCCCCCACCAAAAAAAAAAAGTGTCTTTTTTTGGGTGGCAATCCATTTTCTTTTTTACTCTCTTCCACAACCACCTCTTGAGTTTTACATCTTGGATACTGGACAGCTTGCAAGTCATTTGAAGAGAAACGTTGTCAGTATCATGTGCTGAGATCACATCCAATACGGAGTGAAACAATTATCATCATGAGATGTTCTTCAAGAACCGATATAGCCATTGAGAATTCCTAACAGACAGCAATCACATTGAAAACGATGGGTGGTCCAAGCATGGAAGTCTTTCGGAAAGGGTAATAATCCATAGTATAACGTGTTAGACGTGGCAAATGGAAGCTGAAGTATCCGACCAAGAACAACCTCTATCCGTGCCCATGTGGCAATTACAGATCACGTGTCATAGCAAGAACCAGGTGGATTAGAGAGGGTGAGGACAGTGCAAAAAAAACAAAAATAACAAAAGAACAGCCAAACACAGTTCATGAACCGTCCAGATACTGTTTATCCCTTGGAGGTCTCTGATAAGACATAAAGTACATACCCCCAGGCTCACACACATATGTACGTACATTTAAAATAAAAAAAATAGTAGCTTCAAATGTCTTTTGTTTCCCTCTGGAGACCACGTCCTTTTTTGGTACCATAAGAAGGGGCACCTCTTGCTGGTATTGTGATATTTGGCTCAGAAGGGTCTGAGTATCAAGGTTGTAAACGTTCCAGATACTGTGGCAGAGGGTTCTCTTTTACAAACTTTTGAATGTACCAACAGGTGAGGTGGGCCTTCAAGTCTTCTTCAACCACAAAATCCATGGCTGCCTGTGGAGCAAAGAGATGCTGTTTAAATGAAAGCACAGAATATATAACTCAAACAAACCTTTCCAACTGTTTTAATGCACTTTACACCAGACATTATGTAGGAATACAGTGAAAAAATAAAGAAAACTACCAAAATGTAGATCTGCTGGTCAGAATGCCATGATTTTTAACATCTTACACACTAATTAAATTTTAAGTTTGCAAATATATCATCATCGTTCATTCAAGGGAGCTTAAAAATGCACCACAATACTAACAATGCATCAACACATAAAATGTGTTTAGGTGAACATAACGGTCAACAAAACACAAATCAAGAAAGTGAAATAATAACGTGCCTTCCAAACACATACCCTTACTGCATGCACAGCATCAAGTGAGCCGGAATCCCATAAACAGAGTGTAAAATTATGTACCCAGCCATGCAGAGAAGACAACTCAATGAGGAATGAAGGTATAACAGCCACTTTTTCTGCAAGTCAATAGTACTCAAATACTGGAAAGCATTAAAAGTTCAATATGCAGATCTTCTTGGCTGTCAGTGCAGCTATGGGATATAGGAGTGATATGCGCAAAGAAAGCGCACACATTCGCAACTCAGTTTCCTGAGCTAGAGATCTACACAAGACTGAGTTTCTACTGCTTAAAGATCATTGATCAAGAGACACTAAGTTGAAGACAGAGGAATCACGAACTTCTGCTGGTAAGATGGGACACCAGCCCACGGAGATCTTTAGGACATTAATACTAACATTTGGCAACAGCTGCAATTTTCACAAGGACATTTAAGTAACTGCTCAAAGAGGACTCAGACCGTCAATTCCCACTCCATTGGGCATTTGGACAATTAGAAGAGATGCTCAAATCGAGGTAATAGCTCATACATCTCAAGCTAGTGGCACATTCAGCAGCAATTATGCTTCCATGGAGTCAGTGGAGGAGGGGGGGGGCATTCTTCAAAGTACCACCTCTTGGGTGCATCACACAAACCAGCACACCAGAGGAATAGTTCAGGCTGAATAAGTGAGAATCTCCTAGGTGTTAGAGCAAACTCTGGCACAGAATGGGACTGTTAGAAAAGGTCAGAGGAATGATCGCAGTGAAAAGTTGAGCAAAATAGGGGGGAGGTTACTGTTACTCTAAACATTAGAATGAAAACACCACAAACATATTTTTTATATGTTCTAAAGTCCATGACCCAATTCAGATCCAGGTGGTCCAAAGGTGTCTGCTCTTCTTCTGAGTTCTGAGGAAGCTCAGGTGGCTTGCTCAACTCGTTGTGGTTGAGGGACACAGCAAGAGGTAATGAAGTAATGCCTCGGACAGGCACTATGAGCCTAGACATGTGAAGCTTAAGAACGCCTACACGTAGCCGTGCCTACTGTACAAGCATTTGAGATGTTGTAATTACTGCTAATGGAATGATGGAACAAGGCTGATACCACTGAATGCTAAAGTATAATGTGCTACTAGTTGATGTTACAAATGGAAAAATTAATAAAAATATATTTAAAAAAAAAAAAAAAAAAAAAAAAGGAGGTGGTAATGAAGTAATTGGAGACACAGTGTAGGCAGTGAGCTGGGGAGATGTAAAGACAGAGTGGTGAGTAGCAAAGTGAAGCTTCCCATCCTGTCAGTAAAATGATAGCTGAGCAGGGGACCAGTGGCTGAGCTCAACTGGCACATTCCAGCAATCATTTTTTCATATTCCCCAGTGCAATGCACCAAGTGCGATTTGTATGCCCAGACGTGGGTCCTATGCTCACTATGACACTGGAACCAAGCTACACACCACTGTAGAGCTCCAAAAAGGGTGAAATTGGCCTTGGTGTGCTTATGATTTGAGAGAACCTTGCCTGGCAGTTCGGGCTGGACTGTTTGTACTGGAGCAGGACCAAGGCTGATTTTCATAAGGCTGATTCTTGTGCAGAGATGACATGGTGGGTAAATGATGGAATGCGACGCGGCACAGAGTGATTACCAGTGGGTGAGATTAATTCAAGCATTCCACCCACCATTTTTTCATATTCCTCTGTGCAAATGCCATCTAGTCAGAGTTAACAGAAAATTCTCACTGGTACAACTGAGCCCCAGTAGGAGCTCCCTGTGCCAAATGAAGAGAAACACCGAGGAGGGTTCCAGCAGGGCACAAGAAGGCATGGATAAGAAGAAATGTCAGCCCTCAAGTACATAAAGATTTCTTTGCACTATGCTGCAGTATTGCAGCTGACAGAAAACCCGACATGCTGACCCAGGAAAAAATGGGTAAAGGAGCTGGGTGATCTTAATAAGCGGGAAAGGTTGGGTGTGGCCTCATTAGCAGTACAGCATTAAAAGAAATAATAATAAATAGACGCTATGGAGATAAAGACTAGGCATAGATGCAAAGATATAAGCTATAGTTCAAGGGTGATAAAAAGCACAGGAGAGGTCAGAGCAGGGTGTTATGGGACATGAAGACCAGAAACTTCAGCTAGTAAAGACATAAGAGGCAGGAGAAATTTAAGGTATACGAAATTCTATCTATTATTCAAGCCAGAATAAGACTGGAAAGACCAGAAAATGTGAGTAGAGTGGCCAGCCTGAAAGTGGTGGGAGTTTCCAAACCATAGCAAGTGAAGATCTGAGGGGCCAGATCTTGTGCATTTTGAACCAAGGAGGACACTCACATAGAACTGAAATGAAGAGAGATAAAGGCTGCCAAATAAAGGGGAGAATGGGGCAAAGAAGAAGGAACTGTGCTGACCATGGCCCCAGATTTGATTGTTAGAGATGGTATATTAAAAGTGGAATTATCCCGAAAAGAGGAGCTGAGAGTCCTCAGGCAGAAGATCTTGAGGGTTTGAGGATTCCCAGATCTCATCACTGAAATAACATAGTTCCAGGTCCCCTTTTGAGAACTGGGTGGCATAGATATGCAGGTCTCTGCCTGGCCATTGACACAAGTTAGTAAAGACTGACGTCTATATGCTTCTAGGACCACAGCAACTCTCTTCCTTTTTCCATTCCTGGCATGCCGGTACGCTGTGCATATTATTATGTAACTTTTTGACGTTATTCAGTCCAGGACCTCCTAACCCCTTCTAATATAATTGACTAGGACTACAATTAAATTATTAGGGACTCCAGCAATACCCGAGCTGTACTTTACTCACATGTGTATCACATTAGTACGAAGCTTGAACACAGAAATCTTTAGCCTTTAAAAAAAGCCCTAGGCCTGCACACCATAGAGGAGGCAAAACCTCTCTTGGCTGTCGTAATCTCCTACTTGTATATCCTATTGGAAAAAGTTTTTACGGTTACAATATAGCCTACAACTTAAGTACATTTCTTACATTTAATGAAATGATTAAACTGATTTTGCATGAAAAATTACCTACTGCTTTTCCTATGTCTTTTTAAACATGTCTGGAACCCAACCAGAGAGATATCTTACAAAGGCAAGGTGAGCTGTTACAGGTATCTATCCCATTTGTCAGCATCCCAATGTGTCTAGTTATTCCCACTAATGGCTGACCTTGTTGCAGCTACTGGAGATTATCTGGTCATTGAATACAGGACACCTTCTATAGATAAGATTGCGTGTCATTTTAGGGCGTTTTTTTCTGCCATTTTTCTTTGTTTTTAAAGTGCTCCATTTGCTACATATCCATGAACTGACTGCTCTTGCTTTTAATAATTTGTACCTGTCCTGGTGGTGACCCTCAATTCACTACGGGTCGAAATGCCATTGATGACTATAGCAATATGAACTGATTAGTTCTGAATTGTTGTGCCACCTTATCTTTAGGGACCTAAACCAAACAAACAGTTGCTATTGTTCCATTGTCCTATGTGTTATATACACTGCTGCACTATACTCCAGTTTTCACTCACTGTGTGATTACAGGTGTTAGGTCTGAGGCAAATCTGCTTAACGATCTTTCATGCTTTTGGGTAAGTAGCAGGGCAGGTCCCAAAGTCCTAGTAGTATAATTACTTTACTACTATTCAACTTCCAGTCTGATGTATTTCGTGCTTAGGAGTGTGCTCAGATGGCATGGATGTGGTGTAATAATTTTGTAGATGTCAACTAAAAGCTTGGTGCTGTGTGGTCTACAAGTGCTGTTGTATGTGGTTCTTGTTATCAGAGGGGTTGTAGCATAGGCTGTTTAGACTAGGGTTCTGATTGGCTACTAGGTCTAGGGTTTCCTATTGGACTTGGGGATTAGAGCTTTGAATTTGATTGGCTGCTAGGGCTGTGATTGGTTAATAGGGCCAGGTCTCCCACTGACTATGGTTTAAGGCTAGGGTTCCATTGGCCAATAGGGCAATGTTTAGCATAGGGCTCAGGGCGTCTCAGCCCAGGCATCGAGGCTAAGGTGGAGAGGACAAGGGCAGTTGCCTGTTTGGGCTAGGCAGAGAGGACAAGGGCAGTTGCCTGTTTGGGCCTGTTCAGGTCAGGCCTAAGGCCAGAGATGCTGCCCAATTTTCACTTACGAGCTACCACCTTGAGCCCTCCACATCCACCAACATCCAAACACAATATCAGCAAAGGAAACATACTCATGCACCTCAAACAAAACTCATGCAGATGTCAATGTATATTGAACCATTACACAACCCCACAAACCACACCTACATACAATTGTACCCCAACTATGGCACCTGCATTCTCACACAAAACACAACTCTGTCCTATACCACTAACACATCCACACATCACCAACACAATGCCACACTATACATAACTTTAATGCACACTCCCTGTTCAAACAAAATACCAGCTCTATCCTCTACATGTTCCAAACAGATCCCTTTTATCATGACAAAACCTATACTCAACCTTCCATCACACCATCCACCAACACCCGCCTCCTCTTTTTACCAATACCATACAATCCTTACATGCAACCCCACCACACATATTACCTATTCCAGTGATCAAATCTAACACAAACACTCATAACTCTTGTCCATCCCCTCTTACACACCACATACTCTTCCCCACAACACATCACCACCCCTGTACTATTCAAATACTACTCACCAGCAGTACTGCACATACAAATATTTCGCAGAAAACCACAACATCAATATCTCCTCTCACTACTCCACAAAACACACAAATCTCAATATATTATATTCCTTACACATATTCCCTTACAATGTAATCATGTATCTATATATTTATTATTTTAGTCCTATTGTATATGAGAAAAAAATACTCTCGAAAGCTTTACCCTGTCCTACTAGCACCCTACACCTCTATCAATTTATCCTCCATCTTCACACTCTCTCTCATCCCAAACCCTTTCTACTACTACGATCTCCCAAACAACCCTACTAAATTCCTCCTCATGTTATCTGTCCTTTGACTTATCCCAAACCTCATTTTCTATTCAGATTCTCTTTCTCCCTAATCCCTTTCTACAGGTTCTTCCCTCCTCCATCTCTCATTTACTTATTCCAGACCTCAACTTACTTCTATGATCTCCCAATTAACACTTCTGGTTTTCTTCCCTCTTCTATCGTTCCATTAGTCTATTCAATCCAACTTACATACTCACATGTCTTCAGCTCAAATTCACTTGTACCTCCTATACTAATACTATTCTCATATTTACCTATACTAATCCACCACTAATCCTTTTGGGTTCCAGTGTAGCGTGCTACTCACCAAAACTCGCTTTGACACCTCGTCAGGGGTAGTAAGCACTATATAAGTACAATTAATCTGGAAAGAATATGTATGAAAGACCACAAGTGGCACTAATTGACTTTCATTGAGGGTTTTGATATTTTACATTATTTGTGGATTAAATAACTGCATATGTATTAACTTTGATACTCTAATTGAGCACACCACAAGAAACGTTTGTTTTTAATGCGTTCATAGCCCCTGGTTCCATGTGGTTTTTGGGCTGCCCCAGTTTTATGTAACAACCAAGTTATCAGCAGCCGCATAACAAATAGTTCAATCATTCAACTATGAGAAAAGGCTGAAGTACACCTATTTGAAAACATCTATAGCAAACACTAGCAAAGCAAAAAGTACCTCCGGTCAGGTGGGAAAGAAGGGGATGCAAAGGGAATGGTTGTTCTGATGTACCATTTACCAATCTGAGATCGTTGAAAGCTTGGTTGATCTTTATTCGAACTTGTGACCCACAGTTAAGATCAGATACAATCAGTTAGTGCTAACTCACTCTGCCATCTCGATGGCACTGTGTATGCTGCTGGTCTCTGCTTATTTTCCAGTATGTGCTGCCACACCTCCATCATCTTCGCCCCACATGTAGCGTTCTCCCTTGTACATTATTCTTCCACTGCACTTTGTCCATCATTCCTTCGCATGTGTGCTACTGCGGGACTGTGTGCATCGTCCTCATTCTACTATGTTATTCTCCTACGTTTCATCATTCACTTATCCGGCTACCCCTCTCTCCCTCCCCACCCAATCTTTTGTTTACATGTGGGATGTTACGTTCTATCATTGGAGTAGTAGAAAATACCATTCAATGCTCAGTTGGTCATTTCCAAGACAGACATTCTTAAGTTGGAAGGACATTAAAGAAGCTCCTGCTTGCACATTGTGGGTTAGGCTGAGGGTTAAACATCATTGATAAAGTGTGCAGAGGAAATGGTGTGTATAAATCGTTACATTTTCCCATTGCTGGTGTGTTACAGAACACCTGATGGAGTATTGTTACAATCAACTACTTAAACAATATTAAAGTTTGCACACAAACACGTTTTCAAATGTTTGGTTTTTTCCTTAATGTAGGGTGTCGTTTGGGGCATGTGACCAACATTAAGTTGAGCTGTTCAGGAGACACGCAGATCACAGTAAAATGCACATGCATAAGCTTCAGTCTTTGAGTGCTGCTTTCAGAGTGAGGCTTTCAAAGTGAGAGAGTGAAGTATTTCCTGCTCCACCCTACACAGATGGTCACTGGATCGATGCAGGTGCTTAATTTGTAAAATATTAAGTGTCAGGGCTCTGACCAGGAGGCCACTGCAGCTTGCACCACCCATCGCCCTTGTCATTGCTGCCAAAACAACTACTAACCATCTCTCTTGCATGTAAATGCGACAGTCAGATTATTCCAGGTCCCCAAAGCTAAAGGAATAGCTGGGAAGGAAGGTATTAGCACTATTTTAATGTATATTGTATTCCTATACAACCGTTGTTCTGCTCATCTATAAATTAGATGAGCAGCGCCACCATGTGGTAGACTGTTTTAAGTGTGGTGTTGACAATTAGGTGCCGGTGCCGAGCACCGGAAACCAATTAAGTGCTAGTGCTGAGCACCGGAAAGCACCGGCTCAAATTAAGCACTGGCTCGATGTAACCGACCCTGGCAGATGATTATTTACAGCAACTGTATGTCTCAAGCTCAGGCGGAGTCCTACCTTCAAGCCCCGTCAGTTTATAGTTTAGTTGGCCCATGTGGACACAAGTGCTGCACTCTCTTTTCCCTCAACAGCAGTAGGGAAACACTCATGAATACATAAGTGGCAAGGCTGCCATAAAAGCAGTATCCTATTACTTTAATGGGTAGGGTTAGCAAGCATCAGAAATAATTAACTTAAAATATTGTTTTTACCACAGCAGCCACGAAAAGGCTCAGCTTGCTCCCCCATATTTTCATAAGAGCATTATTACTGCCCCATGCACAATCTCCATACCATAACTACCACACTTTCAGTTTGCTTATATGTGGCATCTGAATGTATGCCTTGTGAATGTGTGTGACATTTCAATGCGGTGCATGTGAAAATCAGACGCGGACTGTGGCAGAAAGGCCCTTGTAAGTAGGTCATTTTCAGAAGGATCATAGGCTACCCTTAAAACAGCTGTTATGCTCCTGAAGTGCTTGTGCTTCCAGGGAAGAGGGCCTCCTCGTTTGATCCACTTTCAACCTCAATTCTGAAAGGCAGAAAGACCCAGAGGCAGAAAACAGGACAAATCTGGCATGAAGAATGCAAAGTGAGAGGAGAACCAGCTTGTTGCATCATTCAAAAACACACTTCTCATATGATCCAAACACACAACGACCCCAAACAGCCATCATTTACCAAGTCAACTTAGCCATTGCTAGAATATATGGGTAAAATGAAGAAGCTAAGGCAGAACAGTTATCCTGACCTTACCCACACCCATTTTCTGTTAGCTAGTAGGTGGGCAAGAGGTTCAAACTAGTGCCCGTAAACCAACAGCATTCTCACATTTTGCAGTAAAAAAACTCTTTACAGCCACTCCTATAAACCTAGGATAGCACACCTTTCCTTCATGCACACACCGTTTCACAATTAATCTTCTGCACCATGATTCACAGCGAAGGAAAACTTTACTTCGGCCAAGCATTAGACAACTGACCACCTGAATCAGAAAAATGTGAGAGCCCTTTGGCACACCCACCCATACAAGCCTACAAAGGTCTTCCAAGACTGAATAAAAATTACCTTCACACTAATCTACAAAAAGTCTAAACACTGAGCACACTGTTTATCACAATCGCAATGAAGCATCAAACATCAGACAACTGATTCATGGTCTTCCCAGTTCCTAATGAAATGAGTCTCTTTGAAAGATTAAACATCAGGGATTTCCAACACCCCCTCTAAAAGAATTCAAGGCTACCCAGTTTTGACCAAAGTTACTTTGTCAGTCTACTTTTAAATGCCCCACTGCAGCCAATAATGTTACCCAAATATCCTTGGAGAGTCCCCACATTCCTGTTAAATGCTTTTCAACCCAATCCAATTTTAAGTAAGAGTACCACTTCCCAATGTGCTTATAAGTGCATTATACGACTCAACATGTTTTAGGATTTCTTTGTCGGGGAACCTTCAAACTGCACTGTAAAATTACCTTGGAGTCCTATTCATTTTTCCCATTACCGAAGGCTTGTCACCTGGGGAGGCTGCATCTTCATTTGTTCGGGCACACTGGCCTGTTAATATTTTATTGACCCTGGATCTAGGAGGGCCCAATTCTTGCATTTGTACTCTACAGACTTCTTTACGATGGATTTAGCAATTTTAGCCTGAAAAATCCGATCAGGCCTTTTCCATCGGTTCAACTTCCAGAACCTTCGTTATTTGTGCTTGACCCTGTTCGGGTGGGGTCCTACTGTATTTCTGACCCTTTTATATTTTCTGAACATACGGCCAAGTCTTCTTCTCATTCAAGCCCTGATGAAGTCCATATCTATGGACGAAACGCGTTGGCTGTTTTTCTGTGGGAAACACTAAAGAATAAAGAAACAACGTTTTTTGATACCTACATTGAATGGACAGCAATTTCTTAAATGGAACATTGGTGGTGCTCTTCACATTGGTAAAAAGTTATATTGGTCTTGGTGACTGCCACTTGGAAACAGCGGTGGCAGTGGAGGTGCACACCGCTTCTGGGCATACCGGCTCAGTCTTTTTGATTTGGACTTCCAGTCGGGGATTGGTTTTGTGTGGGGAGGTGCGTTACCAGCGCATCTTGGTGTGCTGGTTTGGCTTGCTGTTTCATTTCTGGGGGGTTTCATTTTTATTCTGTGTAACAAGCTCAGTGTGAGTTACAAAGTATCATTTGCTTCAACTTAATACTGAAATTCTCTTGGGGGAGAACCTCCAATCCCCTCTATAAAATAACCTTTAATGTGTATCCAATTTTTACTTGTTATGACCTAACATACTTTGCACTTCACCATTAACCTCAACATTCCTTAAAATTTCCTTGGGGAAAAATCTCCAAATCATCCAAAGCAAGAATCTTTATGACCAGTTATGACCCGTGTTTTTGATTGAATAATTTTCCCAGTGCACCTTTCCAACTGTTTTGAACTATGCTGCTAGTCCAATCGGATTTGATCATTTCCCAAAACATCCTTTTGGTATAATGTATAAGTTCCCTCCATCTTTGTTTTTTATCACATCTAGTTTTATCCGAGTAGTACTCGACTTCCGTTTTCGAAAATGATCCAGAGTTACCACAAAAATCCCGCAAGCGAACCCCCAACGACTTTCAATCAGAGCCCAAACAGTTGACAATTCTGGTTATGCCTCATAGAACGCATTAAGATCTGTGATGTATGGGCAACCACACATACCACATCATGCGGAGTTGCTTGGCTGTGGTTCAATTGAAAGTGCTGCATGTTGAATTTAAGGGTGCTTATGAAAAGCGAAAGTGCTCCTTCTTGATTAGGTCAGCTTCTGAGACTGATCTGGGTAAAGGCCTTGGATTTTATCTGGGGGTATAGGTACACCCACATACTTTTGCAAACCCACTGTGCTTGCATAATTGGAGAAGGTACAGGACTATCAGAACTAACTCAATAGATGAAAGGAGATCGGTGGTTCAAGGGATATTTAAGAGGGTTGTCTTGCAATCAGTTGGAGCACCAGCAGGAGATGCCTGGCTCATGAGTATGCACAGGCATTACTTCAAAGTGCGGGGACCGTTCCAGAGCACACACTTTGCATGGAACAGAGGTCACTTGCTGGCCGTGGGGTGCCTGCATTTGGAGCCTTCTGTCCTGGAGACATGTCTTGGCTGCCTGCTTCACAGAAAGTGAGCAATGTGCATCCGAGGTCACAGGCCGATTTCAAACAAACTTACTCTTCCCGTGAACAGACGTGTTATTTATTGCCTGTACCTGTACGATGTGCCCTTGCCAAGCAAATGAATAATCATGAGTTGAATGGCCTATGGGAGAAAGTGTCACTTTAGCAAGATTTTAATAATGAATGGTGGTGAGCCATGCCTATGCAGGTAACGCAATGATGGCTCTGTAGGAGTTGACTGAAATTAGCGAATACTTCAAAGTAGAGAGGCAAAGGAAGTGCCACTTCTAGGTTGTCGGTCAGCCTGAGCAACAGGAAAGCTCTACTTCCTGAGACCCTGTCAGATGACAAGTACAGCTTGCTACTTCATCATTGCCAGTCTTATGAGATCAAAATATCTGCCAATGCATTGTTGGCATTTATTACCAGCACTAGATTCAGAGTTGAAATTAAATGTGCTGCATGTACAACACCAGCTAGTTGGCAGCCCTGGAGCTGGTAATGCTGCAGCTGGGAGCAGCACATCATCGGGTCTTTGGTGGTCTCCAGGAGGTGCCAGAATCTCTGACTCTCCCTCCTCTGCTGGGCTCAGTCAGCATGTTGGTGTTAAAACAGACCAGCACTCCTCACCTGAGAGTGCCATTCTACTTTTGGGAGACCTGTTGATAGTGCCAGAGTGGTATTCTCATATGGCAAGCCCCACATCCTGGCTGGTGACTCCGGTACTGCTCGAGGTCCCCTGCACTTCTTTGTTGTGTAGGTTTAAGAAGCTTAGCGTCCTACTTGTAATGGGCAATGATTTATTTTTTAAGTGCAGCACCATCACGTCAAGGGTAATTAAAACCATTTGAAAAGGGAATGTTTTGAAACATAGAAGTTGAGCATGAAGACATGCCTTTTTCATTTTGTCATGCATGGATAGTGTGACAGGTAAAATCTGCAACCATGATAGTTATTGTTGAAAACGATTTTCTTCAGTTGTCTACAATAATCTCCCCATTGACCTCTATTCGGCTACTTCTGCTGTGTTTATAGATTTTTGATAGACAATGTTATCATCCATGTGTTGGAATGTACTCCTGTTTCAAGCCGCCCTACCGTTTAGAGGTCCTTGGAAGTGCATTTACAATGTGATGGGGGCTGCTCATGGCAGACTTCTTAGCCTCTAGGCGCTTGTCCATGAAATCTTAGAATAGCAAAATACAAATGCTGAAAACCAGACTCCAAACACCATATTGCTGGCTTGGGACGGATCTAAAAGGTGATCACTGGCAACAAAACCAGTGGGTTAAAGGGACAGATTGATTCCCAACTCCATGTACTCTGAACAAAAATCAGATTCTATGTCAGAACCGGAGGCAAGGAATAAGCATAAATTTCTACTTTATTTTTTTCCAACAGCTTCATCAACAAAGTCAAAACCATAAACTTCATTTTCAATGAACCTTTGGAATTAGAACAAAACAGTACACCAATCATCAGCCAGCATTCCCTACAACAAGCAGGACTCCTTCTGTCCCCCCCCCTCCTCTTTGTTTGCTGCTTAAGCAGATAAGTGCTCCATTTAATCTTCTAGACGGGAACCACATCTGGACATACCATTCCCACTTAGGGCTACTATAGCAACACAAAAAGACAATGGACGGAATACTGAACATTGTCAAACATTCACCCCCATTCACAGATCTGGGTTGAATCCATCATTTTTTGGGAGGATTAAACCCAGATCTGTGACTGGGGGTGAATGTTTGATTTGTTCAGCATTCCGTCCATCATTTATTCTTTTTGCTTTTGTCGCCCTAAGTGGGAAGGGTATGCCCAGACGTGGGTCCTGTGCCACTGGATTTAAGCTAGCCTGGCTGATGAGGGGTGATACCCAGAAACTGGTCCCAAGATGCCTGTGTCGGGTCCAGGGAGGACCTGGCCTGGCAGTTCAGGCTGGACTGTTCCCATGGGGAGCAGGGTCAAGACTGATTAGCATATGGCTGGGTCTAAACTGAGGTGGTGCTGTGAGCAAAAAAATAATGGATTAAACCCGGGGATGAATGTTTGACTGGGGATGAATGTTTGATTTGTTCAGCATTCCGTCCATCATTTGTTCTTTTTAGTATAAACAAATGTGAACTGTGTTTGGTAGTAATTTTACAGAAATGCTAAAATGATGGCTAAGATTTAGCTTATTGAAGTATTAACATGAATTAGGTTTGTGCTGTAATGAATTTCCTGAAAATGGTGGAAGGTTTGGGACCTTGATACTCGCCCGCAACATTCTAGTTGTTCATGAATATGGTAAATGGACTTATGAACAGTGTCACTTTAAAAAGAGTGTTTGTAAGAAGGAATTCTATGGTCCAGTTGCAGGCAAAGCAAATTGCCAAAACGCATCAACTATTCTTTCTTGCCTACTTCACACTTTTGATGTGGGATTTAATGAAGAATATAATTTGTGGCCTACACAAGATTGCAGTGCCGCCTCTCTTGCGTTTACTTTCAAATCGACGAAAGAAGGGGACAGACACACAGACACACACACACTTACTTTCTGGCAAGACTATACCTCAAAAGCTTGGAGCCTGACACCCCCAAGTGTGCTCATTATGTCCTGAACAAGAAATGGGGTGCCCAGGCTCAGCCCGCAAAAGTATTAGGGGGTTACCTACATTGGGACCCTGGCCTATACATAAGAAAGACTCATAATTCCCACCTGCATGACCATGAGGCTCAAACCGTACATTACCTTGCCTACCTGTGTCCCTCCAAGGCCCTATTCAAGGCTTACCATGTGCCAAGAGGGAGACTCCTACCTCTAGGAGGACAAGGGAGTAGAGTTCAAAAGAACGTAAACTTTCCTTTACAAATGCTAGGAAAAACTTAATTGACACTTTCGAAGACTAATGGCAAAAGGATTTGGAAGAAAAGACCCTCTGTGTTTTTGCTATTGTTAAGATAGATTATTTTACAACATTACAAGAGGCTGGTGCCCAGTTAAAGCAGTCTATAGTTCAGACCTATAAATTCAGAGCAGAATGAGTAGGCAGATATACCGATTTAACACAGTCAGAACATTCCCAAAACTGCATGCATTCTTACCCATCATAGAGCAATTGCTACATATCTTGGCCTTTCTCCCTGTCCTCAAAGAACATCTGGACATCAACCACTGGGGCAAGTTTACTAACATTCCCCACTTTATAGACACTACGCTTAGGATACTACATGGGCCAGCATTTTTAAATTTCCTTTTTAGTCAATGGACTACACCATAAGTGCCTAATCAATGTTAATGCAAACTCCTCTCACCCACTGTAGCCAGAAAAAAATTCAATAAGCCTGGACACCTCTGAATGTTTTTTGCATTGCAGCCCTTCTAAAAGTACCCAACTGAGTATGATCTTTTACTGTGACAAGATAAACCTCAATCTGGTATGAATTTTAAAAAGAAACAAGGGAGACTTTTAATGTACCCATCTAATCATCAATCTGTTCTTGACGGTAAGCATGATTTATGGCTCCTCAGCCTTCTTGTTGCTCTTGCTTCAAAAATCAGTATTTTCCAATTTAAAAAAAAATGAAAATTGTTTAGCGCACTTTTATGATGAGCCTGGATATGTTTTGTGCAAAGATGTGAAGCCAGTAGCGTAAAGTTATCACACTTCAATTTGTAACAGAGCTTCTAATCTGGATTCCTACCTGCAAAAGAAGGTGTCCCTTCGAATCAAGTCGTTCAACTGACTCGCTCAAATCCCAAGAAGTGTTGTGTACTCTTTTATTATTGACGACTATGTGCCACTCTTTCCCCCTCTTCTCCTCTTGTAAACTTTACTAATTTCATCTTTTCTGTCTTTTCTATATCTTTGCTTTTATACTTTCTTTTTTCTCATATCTTAGGAGTTAAGCCTAATGGCCAGGGATTAGGAGATAGCTGGCCACTTCCACTTTTAGTCACATTTTTAATGTTAAGAATAATAACAGCAGTGCTTATGAATATTGTGCTGTGTTCGATTAGATGCCTTTAATTTGGGCATTCGACCACTGTACTTCTATCTTTGCTACTTATTGTAAAAATGCTTGAAATCAAAAAACATCTGTAGGTTAACGTACAGGAGTACAATCTGAATTTTGTGTCACTCTTATCTAGTGCTATAGCGTGGTACATTTTGACTAACCCGCAAGGTTTCACATGTTTATACGAGAATGAATCGGTCAACTGAGTTTTCACTTTGGAGTGTAAATGGAAGCAATGATAGGATACATAGCAAAAACTGATATTTTACCATGTTCTAGGTTTCCAGCTCAAACTGTGTGCAAATTATGCATCGACATAGCCATTTTCAGGGTGGGTCAATAATTTGGTAGTAGAACCGTAGAACATGGGGTAACGAGGCAACATGGACGATCTCAACCAGCACCTGTTCGTTGTCCATCTGTGATGTCCTGGAACAGTAATTCCAAATCACACCGGGCAGTTGTTTTTCACTTCGTTAAAGTAGTGACCACCGTAATAGTAGACTCATTACAAAGGAGAAGAAGTGAAGTGGCATGAAATGTAGTGGAATCTACGTAAACTGGCTGGGACCTCCTTGCCTGGCTGCATATCGATACCTTTTTTATCTTTCCAAGCCTACCCACGATGTCATTGCAACAGCTGCAGCTTCACCTCTGAAGTATTTTTTCACCCCACTGACCTATCATATCCACAATGTTGTTTATCCTACCTGGCTGAGCCGGCAATGAGACAGTCTGAAGTGGATTCTCCATAGTGAACACACATATATACTGCAGTGAATTAACCGATCACCTATCTAGATTAATAAACTGTCATATAAACTTCAGAGTGGATTTGAGGGGCCTTCCATGAGCCACACTCCAAGTACGTGCTTCCTGAAGTCTACTTTCATTAAGAAGTACATCTTAGGATGAAGATTTTTTGGGGAACATCACGTTGTGAATGCACTGAGTATTGCCCCAACGGCGACACTATGATGAATCCAGCAATTTACCATTTAAGAGCTATCAGATTCAAACTCTACTGTAAACTCCAATCTATGTGTACATCTACTTTGTAACGAGAAATCACTGTACCTTTAGTTTTATAAAAGGACATTCCAATTATGAACAACTTCAAATGGTGGTGTGAAGCAAAGGTAGAACAGGAGAGATTGCAAATAAAATTATTGGTTTATTAAAACATACATCATTCACACAAGGACTTCATTACACTAGAAGTTGGCAATAAGAGCAAAAAACATAGCTCACTATCAGAATTCTCCGTAAGGCACATCACTTAACCCACCTCTTTACAGGCAGTCACTGACAACTTCCATATCACAGAGAAAGAGACCTCCTTCATACTGGTCCCCCTAAACTATCAATTGCACCGGAACAGTAGATTGCCAAGACCTCCACTCTAGAAAGGAAATTAGCAACACTATCCTCAAATTAGTTGCTTTATTTTTATCTAGAAGACAGCAGTTTGCCCAAAATGAACCTCTATGTACCCACTCCCAATTACTTGTGTGGGTCTCCCAGATGTCTATTCTGATTGCATGTTATTCAACCTGTATCTGCAACCTTTAGTGGTTCTACTGGCCAAACAAGAGATTGCAAACAATACACTGACAACATTTCAATACCCAGTAAATGACACTCACCAACTATGGTAATGCCAGAGCTGGATTCTAACCGTTAGAACTGAATCCAGTTAAAAAACACAGACTGTAACCAGGCTATCAGACATGATCTTTAACGTGTTACACACCCAGTCACCAACAGCACAGCATCTTTTAGATCCTATAATGCCTACGGACCAAATTAACAAAAACACATACATTATGGCATCAGTTTATTCTCCTGTGCAAAAGATCAAAATCTTTTTCCATCTTCTAACTTTTCACCATGGTTCAAGCACCCGTCCTTTCACTAAACAGGGGGAACAAAGCCTAGTAAATTTACTCTACCGCCATGGAAGGCTATATTACATGTAGCTGCACACCAAATGATACCGGAGAGTTTGCAAATCTTGAGAAAACCAAATAAGTTTCCCGTCCTAGCACACAATAATATCAAGATTTATTGCACTATACAAGGCAGCGCCACCCTAAAAACAGGGCTTTCAGCATAATAAGATTTCAACCTTAAGGCAACAAAGCATGATCAAGAGCAATGTTCTTGCATAACTAGAGATCCATTGAGCACACAAAGAAAAACCCAAGACGTCTACCACTTCGAAGTAAACATGATGCACATCCATCTTTGCCCCGAACTCAACATAACCCTCGACTTCTACATTCTTGGTGACTGAAAATTGACACTCAATTAATTGGATACATTCTATTTTCACAACTTGTCTCATCACTTGGTAATCAATACAAACCCTACACCAACACATTGCAAGGAGAACAGCTAGATCTCATACTTTCATCTAACTATATTCCTTACCAAAGCCATTATGAACCCATCAACATTTGATCATGACTAAATACACTTACAAGTTAACATTACCCTTGCACTCCGCCCCACAACATCATTATGTCATTCGATCAGTGCTCTGAAACAAACTGTTAATACATATTATACACTGCACATTCTCTCCTCGCAACCTTGGTTAGCGAAAAGCATTTGAATTCTCAAAAAGAAATTATAGAACTTCTACTGGAGTGGGAACAAGGCCACCTCAAACCAAAGAGGAATAAACAAACCATTCTTCACACAATCTGATGCTGTGACAACTCAACAACTTCATATTTTTAAATATTATCTCTTCAGATTCACCCTTAAAGACTTGCATGCACTGTCAACAACCTCTTTTCTCCTCTATGCTCACTCATCAATGACCCATCCTTATCTGCTAACGACTTTGCCACATATCTCTTGAAAATCACAACTCAAAGAGAGGCTCATACCCATGTTACATATATGTCTCCTCCACCCTCTAATACCTTCAACTCAATTTTATACACCCTCCCCATTCTAACACCCTAAACCACAAATCCATCCTGTGCACTATCCAACTCATTATCCTCGGACCATCAAACTTCTTCGACTCACCTCCAGTGTTTTTTACCTGATCTTTTTTCAGTTAGTCCCTCACATTAAGAACAAATTCAACATATTTCAAACGTACGGTGGTCCTACTTATAAAAAATAAAAAAAAATCTACTGCGGTTTCCTCATCTCTTAAGACCCAGTATCTCAACTCCCTGTTCCTTCAAGATACTGGAAAGAATGGTTTTCAATTGACTCATTTTTCATACCTATAACAATGTACTTTGCCCCTCCAATCAGGTTTTCATATTACCCACTTCAAAGAAATAACTTGTGTATCCAAATCTAAGATCACAGGCCATCCAAAGCTTTCTTCCATCTTTACCACCTTTGAAGCTTCTGAACATCCTACTCTACCCTTTGTTCCATACTCCCTTGGGATCGCACCCCCTGCACTCATCTGGTTCACCTTATACCTCTCCAGTCACTTAGGGCTCAATAACATCAACACTCCCCCTTTCAGTAGGCATTCCACAACCCTTTGTCCTTGATTTCTCCTTTCTTCACTCTACAAAACCTAGATATTTTCTCATTTGGATTCTCATCTCGAGGTTGTGCTAACCATACTCAAACATTTCCCTCTTTTCCCACATTTACAACCAATCTCCAGTCACCCTTCTCAGACTACTCCCTGCCATCAGATACTGGATGGCACTATGGTCATTCATGTTGAAATCCTGAAACTGTGGTCATATCCCCTTTACCTTCTCATCAGTGCACATCTCACTCACCAAAACTCTTTCCACCGTCCATTAGACTACCTAATTTCACCTTATTGGCCAGAAGTCTTGAGGAACTTTTTAGCTCATTCATAAAAACAGAAGCTTTCATGAGTAACACAGCTACTGCAGCACATTTGTAATTATTTAACATTTGCAAGATACACTCAAACACATCAGTTAATACATCCTAAACATTAGGCAACTCATTTGTATTCAGAGTGGACTACTGTGATAGTCACTTAGAAGGGGATCCCTATTACCCCTTCATGCCACAATTAAAGCGCTCAACTATGCTACAAGTCACACCCAAGAATAAGGCTGGGTTTATGCTAAAAACTCTTATATACAAAGAAGTAAATGGTCTAATCATAGGTACCTATATGACAGATCATGAACCACACATTTGAAACCGAAGATCCATTTATCAAACTTTGTCATGCCCAAGCCATCCTGCGCCACCTCCAATTCCCAGTCCTACTTCTAGGACCCCTATACTTCAACTCCCTACCACCAGACATCTGTGCAAAGCGCTCTCTTTAAGCATTTGGAACATCATTGAAAGGACATGTAACAACTCAAAAGGAAAGAGAGGTTTATGCCCAGTCAGCTATACACCGTGTTGCATGCATTTATGTTCTATTAAATAATGAAATTATATTGCATTAGATATGCGTTTGCCTTAGCCAAACATATTTGCACAACTGACACACAATCTATGCCTCATGTTATTGCTCTAAACTACGCTATTCTCCACTCTCAATTTGGATTTCATCATTGCTGCTACATAAAACATTGCTCATTGAAAAGAAATGTTACCCCTGCTAAATAAACAAAATACATTCTCTATCTGTTCTCCCAGAGTCTGAAATCACCTCACTAACATTAAATCTCTGCCACCTCCCACCATCGTCTACGTTATAAAAGAACCAGAGGTTGAGGAGTTTCTACAACACCTCCCAACTCTTAGTTCTCAGAGTTCACAATACCTTAGCAGGCACCGTCTTTCATATGCTCTGGTGCAATTTTGCCTACCTGCGAAAACCAAATGGCAGGCTTTCCCCTTTGCCTCGTTCTCAACATCAGACAGCTTTGCTTTAGCTCAAAGTCCTAATTTTTAGAATTATTTTAATGAACCCTCTGTTATTTCTATGTAATCTACAAAAACTGGGATCACTCATCTGTTGTAGTTCCCACCTAGTTCACCGTTTACTCTGATGGGATAACTCAGTGTTTTTAATATTACTACCAACTGAGATTAAAAATAAAATGCAGATTACTGAAGCAAAGCTATACTGGTAAACTGAGATTAAGAAATGCATTTGTTAACTCAATGAATTAGCACTTGCGCTGAAGACTGGAAGCATTGATACAAGGACTCGTAGCTCTGTGTTTGGTGCTGGTGGCCACACCCATGGGGGAGCCATCAATTTACACTAATTTTCATGGGAGTCTTCAAAGCCCCACTCATTTGCTATGAGTTCAGGGTGCCACCAGAGACCTTAGTTGTCAGTCTTAATGGCCCTCAAGTGGAAATCATTGGCCCATGTCTTGAGCCAACTTACATCTTATCTAATGTGGAGACTCCAACTAAAGTGTATGCAGCTGTTCTGTTCCAGAGATGAGGCTCTACTTTCATCTCATTACCCTTATCTTACATAATCTATAATGTTCACTTATAACCATGTACATTAATTCTTAATCGATTTCTAGGGACTTTAAAGCTTTTCAAAATACAGGGCCTTTTAGCTGTTGACTTTATTCAGCAGAGGTACTTTGTTTGTAGTCTCCGATCCAGAGAGGAGTCTTAGCCAGACCAGGTTTATTCCACGTTGCACTTGGAGGAAACACATTCTTCACCATGGCAGAGAAAATGGGGAACTGACTCCCATTGGAGCCGCGATGTCCTCGTGTCTGGATCTGCTAAAATGCATATTTTTTTAGTTTGTTCTTTTATGTTCTGCACACTCACTTTTCAAGTCACTTGTTGGCAAACATGCATAGGTCTCCTCTAGTGTGTGCTTATGATCCTTCCCCGACCCCTCAAAAGACAAGCTACTTGGTCCATCCAGGTCGTCTTCAAATTTCTACCTGAATGGCTTACCTGGGCTCCGACCTCACCATTTCTGTAGAAGAGCATGTCTTTACCTGCAGTATGCAGATGTGGGGATGGAATTTCTTGAGAATTCTCTTCAAGTTCAGGGAGTCAACCAAGAGGATGAGTACCTGAGAAGCACTGTGCACTTACACTGATCACTACAACAATGATTAGTGGACTCTGCTGCTTTGCAGAGCGAGTAGGTTACCTGCTGTCTTGATACCCATATTAAACATAGAACTACTGCCAGCATTTGGGGTAGGGCACATAGCCAATGCAAACCTTAAAACAGAAAGGCATTATTTATTTAAATCATGGAATCAGTCAGTCATTATTGGCTCTACCGCAAGACAAATTTTTAAGGAGCAGAAGTGATTATTTCTATTGCAGCAGCACCCAACCATGACAAAAGAGCTTGTGCCAGAACATTATTGGAAGTGAGCTTTAATTAAGAGAGCTTAGTATATTATTTAATGAGTAACTACAAGCCTGCACACTTTAAATGTGCCTGGGAAAGAAATTATACAGGTTTGGTCCTTTACACGTTAACAGTTTGTAACATTAAAGCACCAGTTCAAGAATTTCCTTTAGGAACAGTCACTAACAAAGAGGTATATGCCAGACAATGCACACCTCCATGGGGTGTTCAGAGATAGTCGAAAAGGCTTTCCTTATTATATGGATCATCATAGAACTTACTCATTCTCTGCTGTTTTAATAAGTAGGTTCACGAGGAATGACAATATGCATCCTCCCAAGGCTGTTACTGATAAGCAACGAAGACCATTACCCAGCTCTCTACATGGTGTAGTCATTGGTCACCTGCGGGGCTCAGCTAATGCTAATCAGTTTTGCTAACCACCATCTTCAAGCATGTCCATTAATTATACCTGCACCCATCTGCATGTTCGGTTTAAGCGCAATTTCAAGATTGTGCTGAAGAAAGTCCAAGTATCACAATGGTCAGTTTATCGTCTGACAGAGTGAATAGGTTTACACAATACGAAAAAGAAAGATGGAGTAAGATTTCCTTTGATATATTATAGTCCTATCATTTCAAGAAAACTTTAGATTAGTTAATAATCTTAGAAAATTAACACTTCAGCGGGTAAACTCCTTAAATTGAAGACATGACCCTGAAACAGTAGCAACCTTGATGATCTCATGCAGTAAAGTAATGGGATATTCTGTATACATATATGGGTGTGAAAACCACAGAGAAAAGTTTGAGCCTGTAGAAAAAGAATTGGGATTCGTGCTGGTCGATCTAAGGGATTTTCTTTCTATTTTCAGCCCGAGGGTAGAAAAGGAAGCTAAACCAGGATGCAGGAAACTCTTCCCCTTGCTCTTACCTTAGCCAGGTGCTTGGCGATGCCTCGGCCTCTGAAGGCATCAGGAACTTCAGTGTGCTGCAAGTCCACTGTCCGTTTTCCAACATATTCATACAGCAAAACCGCCCGGTCATGGCATCCTGGCAATATATATAAACCAAGGCACACAGTTAAAAGGAGCAAGATGCTCATAAAAAGGAAGAGAGGAGTCATACTACTCAGTATATTTTTGTCCTCCTCAGAGCTCCTAATCTAAACATTTAGGACAAAGCGAATGGACAGAAGAGGCTATTGTATTGGGGTTAATTAGACACTTCTGGTACTCATGTAGTGCTACAGATAATAATATCAGCCTATGTGCTTCTCCACAAAGTGTTGAGAACAAAATGATAGTTGGGAGACAATGGGTATAAGAGTATCTGATAAGTTTGAGAAGGTGGGAATGTGGATATAGCAAGAGAGTGCCATATAC
Source organism: Calotriton arnoldi (assembly GCA_963921515.1). Lineage (NCBI taxonomy): Eukaryota > Metazoa > Chordata > Amphibia > Caudata > Salamandridae > Calotriton > Calotriton arnoldi. Next base: position 377,815 of record CAWUFW010000565.1, on the reverse strand, counting down.
ACACTTTTAATCAATATAACTAAATTGAAAGTGCAGTTTACACTCCTCGGCTGTATAGTCATCTCTTACCTTCATCCAAAACTGCAAAAAGGTATTAACCAAAAAGTAACATACCATAATTTAACTCGTACCCACACGGATTAATAGTATTGGCTCATAAAAAGGCACAGAAAATTTGCCTTCCATGGTTTCAAAGTAAAAAACAAAAATAACTCGCACAACTTTTTCAATCCACCGACACACAAAACGTTTACTTGTACTCGTAGTTTCTGTTATGGTCCTCCTTGACTTGCAGACATGGGTTCAAGGTCATGTTTGGAATGCCCAGGCAAGGTCTGGGGTCACTATGTTCTCTAGCAATTGGATTAGCGCTTGTATCCTTTCCCGGTGGTGTGCATTAACAACCACCATTTTTATGCTCATATTGTTATGCAAAAGAATACTTCTTATATGACTGAAATCAGTTCTTTGGGTACACATGTAAAAAAAGTTGCCATCTTGGCTATGCTGGTGTGACTTTTCTGCACAAATGTATTGAAATGTTCTGCTTGCATACAGTTCCAATGTACAGGTGCATGCAATTACAATTTGCCTTTTCAGGAGGATGGTCGACCCTGGAGGCTTCGGTGGCTGTCGATGTATTTGGTTCACATGTTCCATGCCAGGACATTGTTCAAAGCAACTGGAGGTTACTCACACAAACATGGTTATTCAGAGGCAACAGATGGGAATATTGTACATGAAGTCTGGTTATATTGTTTAAGTTGTAAGTTTGCCAAAGAGTTTTAATTATGACATTCCATTATATCAGCATTGTATGCAAGCAAACATTATGTGTGGGCTATGTCAAATAATCTGGTTAACGCACTCTATTACTATGACGGTATCTTAAACATAATGATAAACATGTAGTGAAAAGTGTAATATGCCATCTATTGCCATTGTGAAGTGTGGGGAAGGGATAAACGTCACATGAAGTGAAGCCTCAAGTGGTTTATATAGTGCCATTCCTCAGTCAAAAAATGGTAATAAACAGCATATTATCCGCATATATGGTTAATGACATTGTCTTTTTAGGTGGCGTCTGTTGTGAGGCATACTGTGGCTTACCAAGACCATAGAGGGGCTTGGAGCCTTTCCAAAGCTTACCATTGTTTGGTTTTCCGGTCACTCATTTGCATGCTTATTTGTGTCCCGGTTTGTCAATTTTGTGTTTGTCCCACCCATGGAACATTGCCTCGTTACCATCTCTTTGCCTGGCATCTCTGCTTCCATGTCTTGCTTTTCAAGCACTAGTTATTTCTTTTGTGTCGAGCACTCCATGAGAGTGCACGTGTTTTTGAGCCACCACCTCATGTACCTCTTGCCCCTTGACTCGTGTTTCTCTCTATAGTAAAAGAGCTTCTCTCTGCTCTCTCTCTGTTGTGGTTGCCTGCGTACTTCTCTCCACTATCTCCCTGCCCCATCTGTGTTGCTTTCCCCACCTGCACTCTCCTTCTCTCCCTGTTGTTTCGTTCCCCCCACCCGTGCCCTCGGTGTTGCTTTCCTCCAACCTGTGTTGCATCCCCATTCCTCTTGCCCTCCAGTGTTGCTTTTGCCGCCCTTCTGCCCTCCGCGGGTTGCTTGCACCTCCCTCTCACCCACCTCAGTGTTGTTTACATCTCCTTCCCACCCTCCCCTTGTTGATTCTACATTCCAATGTCCTCTCCTGCATGTCTGGTGCACCTAACCAGCGGGCTAAAAACCATTATCAAAGCCAATAGGTCAAAAAGGTGAGACCTATTGGCTTTGCCAATGCTTGTTTAAAGTGTGGCAGTTATTGTGCCATTTTATTTTTTAAAAATATATTTTTATTAGATTTTTCATCAGACAATGCCAGGTGCTCAAACAGGCACCGACAACCATAACTGCATTCGAGTGGAAATACAATCGTACAGAGTTTGCATGAGTACAGTGCATTTTCAAGTTATTGTAGGTGATCATTCCATCTTCAAATAATAGGTTGTGGTACACAGGTTGCTACCCTAAGTTAGTGAGACAGTGTTTAAAGGAGAACTCAATAGCTATCCCCCTAGGTCTATGCCGTAATGTTCATCCAGGGACCCCATATTATTCTGAACTTCTTCAGGCACCCTCTGGCCTTGAATGTGACTTTTTCAGCCGCCATGTAGAGGTCCATCCCTGTTTTCCATTCCCGGAGGGTTGGCTGCTCTGGGGCTGCCCAGTATTTGGCCACGAACTATTGTGTTATTTAACCACATTTATTTTCACTGGCATGGAATAAATATATAACATAGTGCACTAATGGATGTGCTGATCTCGAGTGTGGATTCAAGTTTTGCGACAAAAGAATGCAGGACAGATATGTGGCACCCTGTATAGTCTTCAGTATAAAAGGATGTAGACTCCTCACCCACACCAGCTGGCATGTTTCACCACAGCGGTTGCTATTTACCAGGAAACAAGTTGCTTCAGCAGATTCACTATGTACACTTTCTTTGAGCATTTATGGATGTTTAAGTTTTGTATTGGCCTCCTTCTCTGTTAAGATTGTATTGAGTAAGAAAATCCTCCTAATTTTCTAACATCTATGATCATAATAATCAAAGGCACATGAGCAGACAAAAAACATTGCAGATACAGTACATTTGCATGAAAAAATTCAGTATGCAGTTCTTTTTGACCAGCTATAAGCCCCACATTCGATCTAGGTTGTCCACAAATTATTTCGAGTGTACCTCAGCACCAATTCAATGGAGTCTGCTATCAGGCAAGTCCGTGACTAACAGGCATTTTGCCCTAGGTTATTAGGTCTCGCGCCTAGTGTTGCAGTGCGAAGCACTGCTCGCGCAGCGCGAGACTTATTGTTAGGGGGTTTCAAAAGCTGACCAGACGCTCGTGCGTCATGGCCTTTTTCGGGCGGTTACCCGCGCGGCCGACATCTGTTTCCCATTATCGTGCTCAGACGCGTGCGCGATAATTGGAAACACATGCCTGCCGTGCGTGTAATCGCAGGCAAAAGGCCATGACGCACGAGCGTCTGGTCAGCTCTGCAGGCTGCCGCGCTCGCTCCTCTTGTTGTGACCGCTACAGGATGCCAGGTTTGAACAGCTGAAATGCTCCGTTTACTTTGCGTGTTTCCGTGCCCGGTTGCTTTAGTTGTCCGGTCACTTGGAGTGAAGTAAATCACGTGCAGCGCGTATTGATTCAGTAAAAGATTGAATACTACAAATATGAAATAGATACAAATATAATTTATAAAAAAAACCTCAATGTATACAATATGACGCAGCCCCGTAGTGTTGCCAGCATGTGTCGGCTGCGATAGTTTGTTTTGTGGGTGGGGCGTGAAGCGATTGTATTTCTCAACTCCTGCCAATCTGTAATTGTATGTGTAAATAGAGTAACAATACTAGTGTTGACACGGATTGTAACTTCAACATAAACATCCCGGAATAGGGATGTCGCTGTCAAAATAAAAGATGCATGCTTCAAATCATATTTTTTTTTTAATTTGGCTTCTTAAGTTGTTTCTTGGAGCGTATTTTTCAGTTGGAGCACGAAACAACATGCTCCTGGGTGTATAGGTCAATGGCGCAATTTTCTTCGTGCGACACATTGAATGGTAAATATTGCTTTTTTTTCCAGTCCCACTATGATTCTTTTTTCATTGTAAATAAGTCTGCCATAAGGAGAGGTTCTTCCACAGTCTGGGCCGCATCCTTAGATTGTATGACCTCCTCGTTGGCCCCATTGCGGGAGCTCTACCTTGTGGCCCAGTGAAGAGCAGTGCGCGCCCTCATACTGAAAGCGTGTGACGGAGGCAAAAGTGTGAAAGCGTGTGACGGAGGCAGGAGTGTGAAAGCGTGTGACGGAGGCAGGAGTGTGAAAGCGTGTGACGGAGTCAGGAGTGTGAAAGCGTGTGACGGAGTCAGGAGTGTGAAAGCGTGTGACAGAGGCAGGAGTGTGAAAGCGTGTGACAGAGGCAGGAGTTTGAAAGTGTGTGACGGAAGCAGGAGCGTGTGACGGAGGCAGGAGCGTGTGACGGAGGCAGGAGCGTGTGACGGAGGCAGGAGTGTGAAAGCGTGTGACGGCGGCAGGAGTGTGAAAGCGTGTGACGGAGGCAGGAGTGTGAAAGCGTGTGACGGAAGCAGGAGCGTGTGACGGAGGCAGGAGTGTGTGACGGAGGCAGGAGCGTGTGACGGAGGCAGGAGCGTGAAAGCGTGTGACGGAGGCAGGAGTGTGAAAGCGTGTGACGGAGGCAGGAGTGTGAAAGCGTGTGACGGAGGCAGGAGTGTGAAAGCGTGTGACGGAGGCAGGAGTGTGAAAGCGTGTGACGGAGGCAGGAGTGTGAAAGCGTGTGACGGAGGCAGGAGTGTGAAAGCGTGTGACGGAAGCCGGAGTGTGAAAGCGTGTGACGGAAGCCGGAGTGTGAAGCGTGTGACGGAAGCCGGAGTGTGAAAGCGTGTGACGGAAGCCGGAGTGTGAAAGCGTGTGACGGAAGCCGGAGTGTGAAAGCGTGTGACGGAAGCCGGAGTGTGAAAGCGTGTGACGGAAGCCGGAGTGTGAAAGCGTGTGACGGAAGCCGGAGTGTGAAAGCGTGTGACCGAAGCAGGAGTGTGAAAGCGTGTGACGGAAGCCGGAGTGTGAAAGCGTGTGACGGAAGCCGGAGTGTGAAAGCGTGTGACGGAAGCCGGAGTGTGAAAGCGTGTGACGGAAGCCGGAGTGTGAAAGCGTGTGACCGAAGCAGGAGTGTGAAAGCGTGTGACGGAGGCAGGAGTGCGAAAATGTGTGACGGAAGCCGGAGTGTGAAAGTGTGTGACGGAAGCAGGAGTACGTTTCTTGGCTGGTACGCACAATGAGGGTGCTGGTGAACGCAACTTTCTAATAATCTTTTGAACGAGCAGGGTCTTAAAGATGATAAAAATGAAGTGTTTGGAGATACTGATTATTTCAGTATTTTTGTAAATAATCTGAATTTAGCACTAGTCACGTGAAAATTCCCCTTCATGATCTAAAAACGTGGAAATATAGCAGCTCGAAGATTGCACTAAAAATGAATTCCCACTATTAGTTTTAAATTGTATAAATTACATTGCACCACTCTGAAAATTTGCAATAATGTACTGTTTACAGCCATAATAGGAAAGATGCAACTTTACCTACTGCTGGATTCCGCACATCACATTCAAAGAACACTGTTTTTGTTGAGAGTACAAAGATTAACAACTTTGGCAGTAGTAGGGGCATGGAGTGGGATTCCCTATGATCAACTCATGTGTCCTCTTTGTAACAAAGGCAGTCAGGACTTGAGCATGCTTCAATTCTTGAATATTCTTTTCACATGTACCCATCTCAAACAGTATCGCACAAAATATGTAGCATCTTATTTTTGGCAATGTAGTGTTTTTAAGCTAGTGACATTAGATCATTGGTTCTTTCTCCCACATATGAAAGATTGTGTTATCTAATCTCCAATTTTTTAAAATGTTTTTAAAGATTTAAAAAAAATAAAAAAATAAAAATTGTAATTTTATTGCACAGTTTCACTTTTTTATATCTGCACAAAAATCCATTTCATTGGATGTATGTTGTATTACATATATGTTTGCCTCCAGACGGGGTCTAAATCAATAAAGTTGAACTGAACATTTTGAACACGAGTGAGGCGTGCCTCAGGGGATGGTGAGAGAAGGTTTTTCAATGGAACCCATGAGAAGCAGGGCTGGGGAGCAGAGTATGATCCTGCCATCGTGGAGAGTAAATGTCTTCTTCCCTCGATCACACCATATTAAATAAGTTCTTTGATGTTTACGTGGGGTAAAGGCAACAATGTCTTAAACGAAAAAATAGAGCACTTGTCACCTTTTAATACCAGTTCTAAGCACTGAGTAGTTATAAATTGGAGGAACATCCCACAGTGGCGTCTCTAGAAATGATTTTGGGGGAAGGGGTGCAGAAGGGGTCACAGATAAGTGATGGGGCCAAGTGGTCTTGAGAGTGCCTCAGTCACTCCTCGACACCCCACCTCCCAGATTTGCTAATATTTTGATGCAAGGCAGTGTAAAAACCAAAGCTTGTTCTGCTGCCCTGTATCAAAAGAAGAGAGAAAAAAGTGTACCATTTCAAACAAAAAGAGGGTGGGAGCACACTACCTCAAATTCCAGCTCTCAGTTCAGGCCAATAAATCACCGTAAATGCAGTGCATGAAAACACTTACTTCAGTGGCAGTCTTTAGCTTTTCACCGTTTTTGATGCAGACGGTACTGTGCATCTCTAGACACGTGTTTCAGGATAGTTGTCCTTCTGTAGATAGCAGCACATTGTTTTGGGGGTGCTGGAAAGGCTGACCAAAGTCTGTTCAGGTCTCTGTATCACTCACTGGGTGCATCAGCCAGAGCTTGTCAGCTCATTAGCTCAAGGGAGACTTTGCAAACAAAAAGTGGGTGGGAGCACACTGCCTCACTTCCCAGCATTCGGTACATCCCAATGCATCATGGTAATTGCAGTGCATGAGAACACTTACTTCAGCTAGTGTTGTACCAACAAGGGTGAACAAGCATTGGCATAGCCAATAGGTCTCGCCTTTGGGACCTTATAAGTGTTTAGCCATGCAACAGTGGATGTTGTTGCACCAAGGATATTGTGCTACATAACTAAACACTTATAAGGTCCCAAAGGCGAGACCTATTGGCTATGCCAATGCTTGTCTATCAGGTCTTCTGTATCTTTTTCATCTAATCTGCTATTTTGCCATTCTGTTAAGCCGGTCTTCCAGGCTTCTACTTCTACTGCCATAGACGTCACTCAATGTATTGCAATCTGCCTCCTTGTGGACACCATACCAAGCGGGATTTCATTTTTAAGTGTTTCCAACATGGTATTGCACCCAGCAGGCACATTTTGATCAACATCACACTCATCACCTCCACTCAGACCTTCGCCAACCTTGGGCAAGCCCACATTTAATCCTTCATTCAAGTCCTACTTGGACAAGTCTACACACAAGAGTTCATAGAAAACCTCCATCATCCTACAGTGGTCAATATGTTTTAGCCCTGAATTAAATGGTCTTAAGTTGGGTGGCTTTCTTCAGAATCTAGAAGGACTTTGCTCCCTGGCTAACCTTCCTTTCCCTGCTGTGTCTCATGTGTCAAAATGATGATAGTGAAGGATGAAAGTACAAACTCGATCTGTGGTGGAATAAAGTCCACTGTCAATTTTTAAAAGTTTAAGAAGGCTCAGGATGGTCAACTTCGTCTTTACTACGGCTGTCGGTGCATACTCATCCAACAGACGTCCTTAGTTTGCTTTTCGCGCCATCGCTGTCAGCTTCCAATGAAGACCTTTAAATCCTGACAAAAGCATTCCCCACTCCCGAGGAAGTTAACAGGAGCCTGCACCTAGCTTGCTCACACCCTTATAATGATGCATATACCAGTGACCCAAAGACTGGAGGTACACACCCCATTAAAGAGGGACCCTTATAGGTACAGTACATGGGAGTAGCAGTGCAGGTTCTACACTTCCTATGGAACAAGACTGCATGTTTCTCCCGCTTGTTGGAGGTACCCAAGTCTGTTTGATCACTGCTCGCCAATTGAATGGATGGCCTACTAAAGTGAACAAGCATTGAAAATGCAATAGGTCTCGCCTTTAATTAAGTTAAAGCTATTTGCTTTGCTAATGGCATTGTATAGTAAAGCAAATGGCTTTACCTTAATCAAAGGCGAGACCTATTGTTACTGACTGGCATTGCCCAGATGTACGTGGATGAGCAACTTGCACAGTAATTCAGTCCCATTTAGGACCCAGCTGCGGATGCTAACAGGAGAAACAGAGGTGGAGGGTGAGGAGAGATGAAGGGTGAGGAGAGATGAAGGGTGAGGAGAGATGAAGGGTGAGGAGAGATGAAGGGTGAGGAGAGATGAAGGGTGAGGAGAGATGAAGGGTGAGGAGAGATGGAGGGTGAGGAGAGATGGAGGGTGAGGAGAGATGGAGGGTGAGGAGAGATGGAGGGTGAGGAGAGATGGAGGGTGAGGAGAGATGGAGGGTGAGGAGAGATGGAGGGTGAGGAGAGATGGAGGGTGAGGAGAGATGGAGGGTGAGGAGAGATGGAGGGTGAGGAGAGTGAGGAGAGACAGAGGTGGAGAGTGAGAGTGAGGAGAGACAGAGGTGGAGAGTGAGGGTGAGGCGAGACAGAGGTGAGCAGAGACAGAGGTGAACGTGAGGTGAGGAGAGACAGAGGTGGAGGGTGAGGAGAGACAGAGGTGGAGGGTGAGGAGAGACAGAGGTGGAGGGTGAGGAGAGACAGAGGTGGAGGGTGAGGAGAGAGAGGTGGAGGGTGAGGGTGAGGAGAGACAGAGGTGGAGGGTGAGGGTGAGGAGAGACAGAGGTGGAGGGTGAGGGTGAGGAGAGACAGAGGTGGAGGGTGAGGGTGAGGAGAGACAGAGGTGGAGAGTGAGGGTGAGGCGAGAGAGGTGAGCAGAGACAGAGGTGGAGGGTGAGGAGAGACGGAGGTGGAGGGTGAGGAGAGACGGAGGTGGAGGGTGAGGAGAGACGGAGGTGGAGGGTGAGGAGAGACGGAGGTGGAGGGTGAGGAGAGACGGAGGTGGAGGGTGAGGAGAGATGGAGGTGGAGGGTGAGGAGAGACGGAGGTGGAGGGTGAGGAGAGACGGAGGTGGAGGGTGAGGAGAGGTAGAGGTGAGGCGAGGTAGAGATCAAGGTGGAGGTGAGACCAGACAGATGTGGAGGTGAGGAGAGACAGAGGTAGAGGATGGGGGGACACACTGGTGGAGGGGGGGAGAGACAGTGGTGGAGGGGGCAGACAGGTGGAGGTGAGATAGGGGTGGAGGGTGAGGAGAGAGAGGTGGAAGGGAGTCAGAAGTGGAGGTAAGGAGAGACAGAGGTGGGGGGAGAGACGGGGAGAGGAGGAGGGTGGTGGTATCACTTTCACCTCCTCTCCTAGTGTAAGGTAATGCCCCCTCTCCACAGGCCCTGCCGGGGCCAAGAGCAGATCCCTGCCCACATCAGTCGTCACCCGAGACCGCTCGTGCTTGTTGGTAAAGAGAGGTTTATTATCTGCTGATGATGTGATCCACTTGGAGGGGGGGGGGGGGCTCCCCTCACCCACCCCCAGGGCCAACACTGAGAAGGCACCAGAGACCTGAAGCGGTCTATGCTGCAATACTGGGGGGCTGAGGGGCCGGAGGAAGAGGAGTGGGGTTAGAGTAGGAATCGAGAAGGGACAGATGGGGAGAGAAGGGACAGATGGACAGAAATGGAGCGATAAAAAAAATTGGAGAGAGCGAAAATAGCAGAGTTGGGGAAAAGGAAAAAATGATGAGAGAACTTGTAGAAAAGAGGTGGAAAGAAGATGGCGAGATGGGAAGGAGAGGGTAATGACGCAGGAGAGAGAGGGGGATGGTAGAGACAAAAAGCCAGGATGTGGTCCGAAAAACATCCTCCCCGACAATCTTAAAACACACAGAACTCACATGAACAGACGAGTCCCTCAGACAACCCACGCACAGCACAAACAGGACACAGGCATACACAACACACACAAAACAGCACTTACAGACCCACACGAGTCACAAACACCACACAGAGACAGTGCAACACTCATAGCGGCGGTGAAGGCAAACAAAGTGCTCTCGCGGCTCCCGGGCCGACGGCGGTGATCGGGGGCACACAGCGCCTTGAAGCTTCCGGGCCGGCGGGGGATCAGCTCACCACGATCCCCTCTGGTCACGGGTCGGCGGACCCAGCGCCTCTGTTCACAATGTGCAGGCGCTTTGGCTGGCAGCGTGATCCAGCGCTGTGGAAGCGCAGACACACAGTTCTTTAGATTTGTATTGCGGAATGTTGACACGTGTTTATTTTTTGCATCGCGCTTTTACGCGATGCAAACAATAAACATGCGCTGCCATTGCGAAAGCCCCTGTCCCGGCTGCGCACATCGTCCTGTAAGGAAGCCTACACCAAATAACAAGCGAAGAGAGCTTGGGAAGGGGCAGGAGCCGCACTAAGACCCGAAGGCTGAACATCGCTGCCGTGCGCGATGCAAAAAATAAACATGCGCTGCCATTGCGAAAGCCCCTGTCCCGGCTGTGCACATCGTCCTGTAAGGAAGCCTACACCAAATAACAAGCGAAGAGAGCTTGTGAAGGGGCGGGAGCCGCACTAAGACCCGAAGGCTGAACATCGCTGCCGTGCGCTCCTGCAGCATGCACCAGTAGGCTCTCTGATTGGTTGACAAGGTCCACCAATTACAGTGCTTATTTGCTAGTTGCCAACCAATAACAGAGCTGACTGGCGCGTGCAAGGCAGCGTGACGAAGCTTCTGCTAAGAAACTTCGTCACGACAGCCGTAATGCAGGCGACCGAGTCCATGGGGGCCTTCCAAAAAAGCCAAAGGGCGGCAACCTAAAACCCTCCTTTTCAATGGGAAGCCAGCGTTTAACAAACACTGACGCTACCCAATGAAAATGAGGGGCGGGGCTCGAGTCCCCTTCTTGAAACTTGACTATAGCTCTCGCAGGCGAGGAGCGCATGTGCGCTCCAACGCCAGGCGAGACCTAAAAACAACAAAGGAACAGACAAGGTCCAAATCTGCAAACCAGAACGGTGCCATATTAAGCTATCTTCATAACTCAGTATGGGAAAGATGCTTGCTCTCACCACAATCCAGCACCGCTATTCCCATCAAATCCAGGCAGGTGGCAAACTCATCAGCAATGGAAACAAACCAGTAACAAGTGCATCAGTACTTTTAATCCCTCCCAGAGCAGATGGGTGAGCACTAACCAGCTCCTTATTTCTTATTTCTAAATCTATTAGTAATAACTCATTCTCACGCCGCTGACTTTGCACTTTGATTAGGTTGTTTTTTTAACTCATCTTTCTACAGAATGCCAAAACTTAGGTCATCAAGTGACATAGTGGTGCAACCTAAACAGCGCTAAGAAACTTTTAGAGTACGTGATAAAATGTCTGCCATTTAAAGAAAAAAATTAAGAAACTGCCTTTCTTCACACGCAGTTAGTATTTCACTGACTTTGCAGGTGTTAATATATTAAGGTCTTTACAAAATATGGAGAAATAAAATATGCAAAAAGTAGATATTGTTTTACACTATAAAATATCAAACAGAAAAATGTAAGGCGCAAAGACGAGTGACGAACTCTGGTTCTCCTTATATTGAAGCAAACCGAGCCAGAATCCCCAGGCTACACAAGAATAAAAGGATCATTGTAAGCCAATTGTATATTAGGACCAGCACCTGGCCCTTCTAGATTGTCAGAAAATTAACAAATGGCTGCTAATTTCAGAGGGTAAATCTATTTTTTTTATCATGAGAATTTCCTTGAACTCGAGTTGCTTTGGAGAGAGTAAGGGAAAGACTGTAAATGAGAGTGAAAGAAAGAATAGCAAGGCCATACCCTCGTCAATAACCATTTATCAGTGATAATCTAACAGAGGTTTTGCTGAACATGATAATCACTTTGTGATATATTATTCTACTAACCATGTCCACCGGTGTGCTACTCATTGCGATGCAGAATACATTCAGGAGTATCAGAGGATATACAAACCTGCACTAAGGTATAAGCCCATCGGTGCCAAAGACAAAAACACAACTGTTTTCAAACAAATTCACCTGTGCCACTAAACTATCACCCCTGCCCTGAAGACCAAAACCCATCTTCTACATAGGAGAAAGAGAACTGAGCAAGAGAACAGTTTCCATTGTGACAAAAAACTAACCCAGTGGGGTGAGAGTATAAAGCCAATTGTAACTGTGAATAAACGCAACCATGTCGGAGAATAAACCAAACTGCAGTAAAGAAGAAACCTAATCATGGCTAAGATTAGCCCTATAGTGCCAGAAAATGCCCAACTTTGCGACAGAATAAACACTACAGCCCATAAGAATAAGCTCGGCCAGGCAACTGGCCCAGCTCGGACAGAAAATCATCACCCTTCTGCCAGAAAATGAACACAGCTCCAGCACAGTCCCAGAGAAGGAGTCCAATCAAGCCAGAGAAGAAGCCCAACCGAGCCAAAGTTTAATCCCATTTTTGTGCCATTGAATAAGACTTGTGTAAATGAGAAGGTCAATCACTGTGATGCTGAATATGAGCAACAGTATCAGAGATTACTTCAAGTGCAGAATCTATTCTGAGGAGTGGGCATGTATAGACGCTACTAGGAGAACACCTGAATTTCTTTATTTGGGATGCGTTTGGAACAGGTGTAATTTCATTTGTGTAGCAGCAGCTCCAGTTGTTTATTATTTTTTTTTACTAAAGCAAGAGACAAACCTGATTACAAGGGGGACTAGGGAAGGCTGAGAGTCACACCAGGGTGGACTGCAGGCAGATACTACGGAGAGCCATGAGGAAAGACTGGGAAACGGAGTCTGATGATAGAGGGCTATAATGAAGATCTTAGGCTCAGAGGACATCATACCAAAGCTAATATGATCAACAGCTCGCAGCCAAATCAGAATGGTCCTTACATTGGGCCAAATTCTAACTTGACTAGTTGAAATACTGGCCAATCTTATTGCTCAGTAAAAATTGTCCCTATATCAGGAGCCGTAGCATTTTTCCGTTTTTTTTTTTTTTTTTTACATTTTTCATAGACATGTTCAATAACTGGATCCATTTCAAGAAGGCTTTGTGCGAAAACCTGTTAACTAATTGGGGAGGTTCCCTCCATTTTCTTTGTAGAAGAAAAACTAAGATGTTTCCAACATGAAAGCAACTTTAAGCGCAATTTATTACCTAATTATCACTTTTGAACATGACAAATTTGTAGTTTTTTCACCTTGCTTTGCATCAAGTTTCACACTATTTTTGTTTCAAATACTGAAAGCTACAGAATCAAAATGCTATTTGTTGTTTGTCTTATGTGGGTCAAGACGGCTGCTCAAAGTTGTTTCAAAACGAATGCATACCCCCACCCAATGCGGACTGATCACGTTGCCACTCTGGCATTTTTCCGGTGGGCTTCAGGCAATGGGGGCTGCTTTAAGAGCTGTATAGGTAACCATGATCCAATAATGCCACCATTCTTGTCGAAGCCTCGAGCCTTGTGCAGTGCAACTATGGTTTGAACATTTTTGTCGGGACTTGTTTTATTCTCCTTTTTAGCCCTGCTATCTTCTCCAGTATATGTTTATACTCTTCAGAAGCTCTCCTCTAACGTGAAAATCAAAACAAGTCCTTTGAGATTATTTTACTAAAAATGTGGTGGTGTGGTTCTGGAGTGCACCTTGCAAATATTCATACTGCTGGTGCACTTGAAGTATTTTACTAAGTATCTGCAAGCTTCTAGGGTTCGAATCTTGACACGTGAGCTTTGTCCACTGCCCACCAGCTGCTATGTGCAAGCTTTACAACACCCATTGGGTTGAAAGGTTGGAACATGGAGAAACGGATTTGAATCCTGGCCTCAGCTCAACATCATGCGGTTCAGGGGGGGGGGAAGGAATCATTTTATCTTCGACAGATTGAGAAATTTGCGAAAATGTATGCATCTGCTGCCTGAGAATTGCCGTCGGGTCGAAGTCCATGCACAATGACTTTGCGGCTGGACTACGCGAATGGCCTTTACCTGGGCCTTCCGGCTTACCTTGTTAAGAAGCTTCAAATGGTTCAAAATGCGGCTGCGAGATTGCTTAGAGGTGTTCCATTCCGGCACCATATCTCTCCGCATATCAAGGAACTACATTGGTTGCCGGTAGCCAAAAGAATCAAATTTAAGGCCTTAACCCTAGCTTTTCGGTCTATCCATGGAACTTGCCCCAGTTACTTGAAACAACGGCTAGGCGCTTACAAGCAGACGCGCTCACTGAGGTCTAATTCTCAGAATCTGCTCTGCACCCCACGAGTTAGGAAAGCTCGGTTGGGTGGCAGATCTTTTATGCTCGGGGAGTCCATGCTATGGAACTCTCTGCCTAATGCTCTGCGCCAGATCATCTCCGAACCACAATTTAGGAAAGCAGCTAAAACATGGCTTTTTACCCTAGACTAACTCTCTTGGAGCCTCGGTTGCATGCCACCTGTTGCTATAGCACCGGGACACCTCCACTGGAGGTAGCTGTTCGCGCTCTACAAATGGCTGTATTATTATTATCTTTCTATGATTAAAAAAAAAATGTGTAAAATAGTCTGGTTATGTTGCAAGCATGTTGATGCCATTGCGTTAGGTTTGGGCTATAAAAACAAAACAAAAAAAACTGTTTTTAGACAAAATATCGAGTTTAAAATATCAGGCGACATAAATACCGGAAGTTAAATATCATGACACACAAATATCGTGATGCACTAATACTGTTTACATGAATACCGATATTTGAGGCAAATAAATATAGTTTTAAAGAGTGTTGATGTTTTTAATATCGTTTTCACTAACTGTTAAAAATATTGTTTTTTAATCATTTAGTGGCTATATTAATTGTGTTAAAATGGTTTATTTAAAATTTTATTTTGAAATATAGCTTGCAATTTTAAGTGATTTAGAATATTTTATTTAATTATGAATAGTAATTTATAGTGTTGTAGCGGGTTGTTGGGTTTGTAGGGGTAGAGGGTGGGAAGTTAAGTAGTAATGAATTCATTAGTAATTGTAAATCAATCATTTAATTGATTTTTAATTATGTATATTATGGAATATTGATTTTTTTCACTTATATTTTAGATGCAGGCTTTTAGGTTTGTAGGGGTATAGGATGGGAAGGTTACTGAATATCAATTACTTATTAATTGATAATTATTTTATTCAATAGTAATTATGTAAACCGATTCATTGTTTTTATTATATATATATATATATATATATATATATAGTAGGAAAGTAATCAGGACCCCAGTCCATCTGCTTTCTCCCTAAACTGTTGTCTTATGTACTTAGGTACACTCCAGATTGAATACTGGGGTACCCTTGTCAGTACCTAGTATATGGTACACATGTACCCAGAGCATAGGTACCCCAGAGGCCTCCCATGGGCTGAAGCATGTATTATGCCACACATGAGATGCCATGCAAAATGGAACTACAGGCCTGCCATTGCAGCCAGTGTAAGTTGGTGCATGCACCACTTACTTAAGATATAGGTTTACTATATCTAAGGGTCACTGCACTTAAAACCTATAAGTCACCCCTATAGCAGGCCTTTACAATACTGAGGGCAGGGTGCTTGGTTCTAAGTGAGAGGGTGCCCCTGCATGAGCCAGACACCCCTGCAACCTACAGAGTCCATTCTCCCAGGTTGTCAGTGAAGCAGCCATATACTACTATAGAGGGGCATTATGCGACCGCGTGATGACCAACTCTAAAACGGCTGAAACAAACCCTATCGTGTTTGGTATCAAACATGTTGGAATAATACCCCCACACTGGTAACTGGTGTGGGAGGTATGATTCCACCCCTCAGAAGCATCCTTCGTGGGGCTCCTGGGGTTCCCGGTACCAGCCTTCTAGTCCCGGGCAGCACAAAAAGGTTGCTGCCGACCAGAGACACATTTCTGCCCTCCTGCTGCTGAACCAAGCTCGAGCAGGGGAAGGCAGGACAATAGGCATCCTGTCACAGGGAGGTGCAAACACCTCCCAGACAGGATTTAGTGTATTAAGGCTGGGTGGGTGCGCTTGCCAGCGAATGAAAGTCTGCATGAGGGGCACATTTGGTGTCCCTGTGCATTGTCCAGTTCAAACCAGTCCTGGGAGCTGTTGGCTTCCGCTCTGGCGCGAAACTGGACAAAGGACATAGGAGTAACGTCCCCCCTGTCCAGACCCTCCCCAGGGAGAGTCCCTTGAATCTTTCCAACCCTCTCCCGTGGGCACTTATGGGCTTACCTGGCTGTGGGACCTTAGTTTCGTCGTGGACAAGATTCAGAACTGAAACCACTGCACTTCGACCATCTGGTCACTCTAGACTTCGCTGGACTTCGTTTGGGCCTGACTTAGTCTCCCTCTCAGTCTGCTGCATCGTCTGTGCCTGTGCACCATACAGGATCCGTGTAGGACCTGTGGAGCATCCAAGAAACCCGAAGACAATCTCCCTTGGAGTGAAAGACTCGCTCCCCTGCATTGGCAGGCACCGCAACACTGCTGACCGGTCTGCTGACCCCGAGCTCCTACGGACTCCGAAGGGTTCAACAACACAGGAGGTGGGTTCCTACGTCCCTCGGGGCCCGAGCTGCCCTCTCACTAAGTTTGAGGTCAGTATCCCTCGTGGGGGGGCTGCATTACCCGAACCCCTGCGCACAGCATACTTTTGCAAGTGCATGTGCTTGTTGGCAATTCTGTGACAAGTGCATCGGGCTCCAAGTAGCCCCAACCTCTGGCAACTTCTCCTACAAAGATCTTCAACCACCTCGCACCGTGTGCTCCGTGGCCTGTTTTGTGAAGCTGCTTGAGGTCCTCTCACGACTCCTGTGCCTCCGGCCTGTGGGTCCAATTGAGGGTCATCTCTGTTTTCCTTGGGCTCCCCTGATTGCTCTGGGCTTGCCCTGACTCCCCTGGTTGTGGCGAGTCTCCTGGACCTTGCTGGTCCGAACCATACCCTTTCTTGACCTTCTGCGTGGGCTACTTTTGCCAAGGCTTGTTGGTGCTCCCACCAGACACCGACCCCTCAGCACTCGACATCCTTCGTGGGACAGCTCATATCCGGCTCCTGGTCGTCCTCAGCTTTGCCAGATCCCCGCAGCGGCAGAGTCAAGCCCACCGTCAACTATCCTGAAGCACCCGACATCGGTGGGCATTCGTCCACCGAGCCCCGGGTCACTCTCAAGTGACCCAGACTCTGTCCCCTCTGCTTTTAGGTACTTTGACAAGAATCCACATTTGGATTCCAACTGACACTTTCTCCTCTTCCAACAGCGGCACTTTCTCGAAGTTCTCCGTCGGGTTCGGCAGCAGTTTCCGACGTCACTTCACACCTATGCACCCAGCTCCCCTGGGATAGGTAACTTGGGTATTTCGGTATCCACGGGTGGGGTGGCTCTCCAACCTTCTGTCTTCCACGGGGTTTCCTCGAAGTCCACTGGGAAGGGTCCTTAATCTTCAAAATTCCAACCGCGACTTACACATAGACTTGTACGGAGCACGCGGTCATGTTCACACACTGCACACACACTCCGTGGGGTCCCCATCTACTCACCTTGGGTGGTTCTTAGGTGTTCCAGCAATTCTACGTCCTCTCGACATTGTCCTGACTTGAGTTGTGGTTCTTATACCACTTTCTTAGTATATGGTTTGGTCGCCCCCTGGGGGCCACTGTGTATTAGTGCTACTTACTGTAATTTCTTTGCTGGAGTATTGTGTGCTTTGTGTCTATATCCGCGTAGGAGATACTGTAACGTACTAGGTAGTGTTATATAATAAATACAAATTTTTATAACTACTGTGGGGTTCTCTTTTCATTTAATCTATACTATAAGATTGTATTCCGGTAAAACAAGCTGCTTTACACTCCTTTAAGACTAAGCCTGAAGGCTGCTTTCTACAGCTACCACTTGGATAGCTTTCTAAGGTTGTCTGAGACCTCTTAAATCATCATAAGTGTTGTCTGGACTGGTGCAAAGTGCCCACTTAAGTAGTGGACATCATATACCAGGCCAGCTTCTCATTTTTTTCATGCTAATTAATATTTTTTATATTAAGAATTTAATATTTTTTCTACATTCATGGGGTTACTCATATGCAATGTTTCTGAAGTGAAGTACTTTCCCTACTCTTGCTCAGATTCCAGTAGGAATAGTTAGAATTATGTTCTTCGCAGTGCAACACTTTCCCTACTGTTGCCCTGTTTGGAGTGGGAATAGTAAATTTCTCTCCTCCGAAGTCCAACGCTTTCCCTACTCTGTTGCTCTGACTGGAATGAGAATAGTAAATTTAACCCCACCGAAGTCCAATGGTTTCCCCACAGTTGTACTGATTGGAGTAGGAATAGTAAATCTAATCCCCCCCGAAGTCCAACACTTTCCCTACTGTTGCATAAATTTGAGTGGGAATAGTACATTTAATATTCTTAGACTCTTAAGAGTTTTCATAACATTGGTTGAATATATTTTAATGCATTAATTGGTTTAAATATTTATACTATTTGTTTTTAAATTTATTTCAATGCTTATATTAATTTTTAGTAAATGTGTTTTTGGGGGTTTAAAATTTTTTATATCCTATTTATTGCATAAACAAGTGATTATATTTTTGTTATTGAATTGGTTATATTTTTGTATGGCAATATATATATTGCTGTCCTGCAATTCAACCAATTACTTCCACCCGTTAGGGTTGGTGCTCGGCAGTGGGCACAGGACCCACTTAATATCACACCAAGACCTGTGCTGAATCCAACACAAGAGCCCGCACTCCACAATGTTTAATCCGCAAAGAGTTTTAATCAGCTGACTGACGCGTTTCTACCATGCCTTTACATAAATTCTGTTCATAATGTTTGTAAAACGGGCATGAATGCAAGTGTAAAATTGAGAATGACTTCATGCTAGTCTTTGCACCATGTCTATAGGTGATGTTTTTTTTTAAGGGAGCTTGGGCACTCTTCACTATGTGGTTTTGACACAGACTGGCAGGTCAAAACGTGTTTTTACATTAATTATCTTACAGTATATGTATATATATATATATATATATATATATATATATATACACACACACACACACTAATATACATGGCACAGTATGCTGGTGCGTTGCCTCTTCTGTGGCTACAGGGATTTCAGAGTATTCAGGCAATCATGGACATCTCAAAGTGGTACGAGAGAGGATGTGAACTGGCAGGAGATCTGTACCAGAATGGAGCCTTTCTGACCTATGAGGAGGCACAAGATTGGTTCCAGGTGCCAGCGGGGCACTTCCTGCAATATGCGAAGATCTCGCGTACGGTTCGTGAGATATGGGCCACATTTCTGGAGGAGCCGCGCACACTGACACTGCTGGACCCAGGCTCAAGTAGGGGCCTGATTTCGCGCATATACAAAGCGCTAAAGGAAGACCGTATGACAGACTTAATCGGCAGTCAGGGGGAAATGGGACGAAGACTTACCTATCCCATTGACCGATGGGGAGTGGAAAAGAGCTCTAGCACAGGTGGCTGAAGCAACAAGTAATGCTAGGTTTAAGTTCATCCAATTCCATTACTTGCATCGCACATATTTGACCCCACAGCATCGAGCGCGGTTACTCCAGGGTAAACTCCATCCTGTCCATGATGCGGCGCAGACCCCGTCACATTTTTACATACGACCTGAAATTGCATACGTCTACAAATGTACTGGAATCAGACTGTACAGACTCTTTGTGCTGCAACAGCAGTGAGTATAGAGGTCTCTATGAAACAGTGCTTATTAGGCACACTCCCAACTCTGAAGAGGGGGACACGGATAGGGTACAGGTTTGCAATGTTTGGCCTGGTTCTGGCAAGGAGGCGGATCGCGATAAATTGGATCCGCCACGCACCCCCCACGTTGGATAAAAGGGAGGATGATACAAATGCTAACAGAAGTGTCTGTGACAATAACCCAGAGCAACGATGGAATTGCACCTACACACTCACTCACCCACACCTTGCCGGTACTCGCCACAGAAATATGCGAACGGCCCTCTCACACACACCTTAAATTAGTTATGCCAGCTGGCCTGAATGGCCATAAAACAAGTAATAGTGCTGCAGATTGCTGCCGGGAGGGGGTTTCATGTTTCCTGTTATATGATTATTATAAAAAATGTAAGTGCGTTGCAGTATATAGTAATTCACTATGTGAGTGGAGGATGCAGTACGTCGTCATGCGGAAAAAACGAATACATAAAAAGGAAAAAAAAAAGGGGTGGGGGGATTGTCGCAATGTAATATGTACACGATTAATGTACATGATGTGATATGATGCAATGTTGCCAATAAAAACAAGTTTTTTTAAACACTAATATATGTGTGTTTGTATGTTTATATAAATATATATAGTATTAGAGGAATGTATTTAATTTGCATTATATTTAATTTATAAATTTAAATATTTAACATTTACTACTTTACATCATCTCTCTCTCTTTATATATATATACATAAACAAAGAAATGTATGTAACGATATTAGTGTCAACGATATTTTTTCCCCAGCATTTTTGTACTTACCATTATAAGTATAGGTGCACAATATTGTGGTAAACAATATTTTTGACACAAAATTGTTGTTGATGATATTGTTTACCATGATATTGTGTCAATGATCCTAAAAAAATGCTGACTGACGTTTCCATTCACAGGATGGAGTTAGCTTCTCGTGGGTTTTATTCGTATTCCTGTACAAGCAGGCTGTTCGTTGTGAATATCTTTGTTGAAAGCACAGTAGAAAGAAGAGAATGAGCTATAAATAGGACAACGGCCAGAGATGGCTTTATCAAGTTAATGCATTACTAGTGGCCCAGTGCCTGCATACTAGTCTGAGGTTCAATACATACTTTGTTTTTCAATTCATAGTACAATATCCAAAACAGAACTGAAGGGTCCATACACTTAAACAATGATTCTGGTGAAGGGACATTTATCTTCTATATACCACAGTATGGTAAGGAGAAGTACTGCCTCGATTTATCAGCAGGAAATCTTCAGCCTATATTGTTTCAAAATAGCCTCCAATAATAAACTGTTAAGCACTTGTAGGCGTTTTCTGAAACGTGAGGGCACTCGAGCTCTATATTTTTTAGAGTAATTTAACTTGTGCGTTGATCAGTCAGGGTAGAACACCTGCAGTTTTCCAGGGACTTCCATGGATGGCTGTTGCAGTAAAAGATTGAATTCCAGTCCCCTAATCCAACACCACGTACTATACTACACAAAGAACTATACCTGGTACACAATTGTCATCAGCACTACACCACACACAGTTTCAAAAGTCACTCAGTGTAACGCACTTCACGACAAATCCCTAACTCGACCGACACACACACACACACACACCGACACACACACCGACACACACACACACACACACACACACACACACACACACCTATTTTAATAATCCATAGGTCTCATACCACACCCCATCACAATCCCTATTTAGGCGCCAATGGGATTTTGCACCAGAATCAAGATTCCATAATGTGCAAACATTACCGCATCTGTGAGGTTTTCCCCGCATACGATCTACCTGGCAGAATTCGGTTGGGAAAACAAATGCAGCATTTTGAGTTTGTTCACTTTCAAACAGTAGCGGCCAGCATGGCTCGCCGGGTGGTGAGGCATGCGGGTCGTTTGGGGGAGGGGGGGATGGGGGGGGTGGGAGGGAGCTGGAAAAGGTCACGCACATTAAAATAAATAAACTTACCTTGCCGCCGGGTCCTGCGTCTGCTCCTGCTCTCCTTGTGGAACTCAAGGAACAGGAAGCAGGCCCCACTGACCAATCACAAATCTGCAATGCAGCGTTGGGATTGGTAAGCACCCAGGCTCCCCTGACAAATCACAACGCTGCAGGTTTTGAGCGTCGAGGGTTTTGAGCATCATAGTTCGACGCTCAACCAGGGAATGGGGGTGATGGAGCAAGGTTTCATAAATGAAACTTGCTTGTATTCAATCCTCCTCACAGTATTAATTTATTAAACTTGTATTGTTAATACTAACCTTTGCATTCACGACACAAAAGAAAAAGATGCTTGCCTATGTGTTTTACTAATGAAGAACGCTTGTCTGTAATCCAAAATGGCCGCTATGCGCGGGAAAACTCAATGCGCATGTCGCAACCATATCACATGGTGTGACGTCTTTCTTTGCTTGGTGGGAAATTTCTGCTTCTGCGCAGTGTGCATTAAAATGGCTGCTTGATGTTTTCACATGCTTCAGCTTGCTCTCACGTCATTACTAAATTGTCGTTTCCTAACGCTACTAACGCGGGTTAGAATATATAATTAAATGGGAATAGAATAGAAAAAGTGGGTATACAGTGAAACATTTTATTTGTGATTCTAATATTTTCTTCTTGCATTTTTATTAGTTCGTAAACTTGGGCCTGGGTTGGTGACCTGAAACTCGAGAGGCAAATGGTTCTGCGCATGTGTCTTGTGTGCCTGCCAAATGAAGTCAACCTGGACGAAGTCCAAGGCCGTAACCTGATGGCCGAAGATGTTGTACTAGTGCTTTCCTGTCACACATTGATACATTGTCTATGAAAATTGGTTTACATTTGTCATAAGACGGGTGGGAAATAAAGCGAATGTATTAATTTGAAGGGGTGGGAACGTAAAGACAATAGGCTTTACAATTTAGGCCAAATCAACATGGTGCGAGAATCCACCCCCTGTCCCTGTCCAATCAGAAGTAGTGGTCCCATATTTTAGCAACATTAAGGGGAGGTACATGGGCGTAGAAGGGTATAATAGATATAGAATTAGTTAATTAAGAGTAGAGAGTCAGAAGTCTTGAAGCACAGGAGAGCGGAGATGCTGACAGGAAGAGCTCCAGACCGCTAAGCTGATCGATTGCAGACTGAATCCCTGTCCAGAAGAGGTCTTGAGGAGGGGGCGGCGGAGTCCATTAGAAGGAAGGCACGGGAGAATCGAGGAGAAGCAGAGTATCAGAGAGGGGAACGACGCAGGCGTCGTTGTAGAGAGGTCACCGGTCCTGTCCTGATCCTGGAGGAAGTCTTTGCTCTTCATCCTTCCTGGGTCTTATTCTTTCAACTCCTTGGCTAAGGGGTTTTGGTTCTCGCACTTAGGTAAATATAATGCAACCTTTAGTTGCGCTGCTGTCTATCTTCTTCTCTTCTTTAAACACCGTCATTGATTAGCAATAATCATTTCTATGCTTAATTTTGGGTATTGCAATTAAGTACCATGTGGTTCTGTATTTTACTCTGCTAAATCTTTAGATAAATATTTTAAAACTTCCTGACTCAGTGGTTATTTCAGGATTATGTACTATAATGAATGTCACTCATTTTAAATTTCCCAATTAGCAAAGGATTCATTGGTAAGTCATTACTCTTCAATCGGAAGGTAATTGGTAGCAGGGATTTTGATAGAGAGTAACAACTGATAAAACCCAGAGTAAGTATTAGCGTAGTATGAATGAATGGGCCCAAGTGAGTATCTAGTGTATGAATGCTGTTTGCTAATATCGCGCTGGATCAGTTTTCTGGTTATCAGAGGATGGTTACTTTTTGTTAATTGGGTAATGAGAATTTTATTTGTATTTTTATGAACTAACATCCGCTTAAATTTTGAGTTTTGTTTTATGTTGTCCAGAATACTACGGGGTAAAAGGAATAGCGGATGGTAAGTGGAAGCCATACTGCAGTGAGGTTATCTGTCAGGCAGAATTAGTACTGAAAAGTTAAGCAGGACTTTCAGTACTCGTTAGGGATTCTATGCGTGTGAGTAATAGCAAAAGAGTACGCTGGTGAAAATTTGATGTTATATCACCTAGAAAGGGTAACATTGGAGAAGTAACAGGTACTTCTGGAGCTTGTGTGAAGAGTAGACGGAAGTGTTTTACTCGTAGTGTATGTTTAGTAAACGGAAAGGTTTTACTAAGTGTGAGAGAAAACTATCTTTTCTATTTTAGAGAAACTGGCACGATAGCGAATGTTTTATGTTGTTACTGAAATTTAATTAAGATTTATAGAGAAAATAAGTTTGCGTACATTTTTGTAAAGGGAGGGTCAGTTGCCGGAGAGGGAGCTGACGTCACAAAACGCCGCGCTGGGATTGGTTGAAACAGCGGGTGTGGAAAACCCTTGTAAAGGAGGGGTCAGTAGTCAGGAGTAGTACTGACGTCACAGGTGCCGCGCTGGGATTGGTTGAACCAGCAAGGACATAAAGAGCAGATTGTAAAGGAGGGGTTGACAGATAAACGTCACCAAAAGGCCGCACAAGGATTGGTTCAGAAATAAAAGTTAGCAGAGACTTGATTGGTTGATATTTTAGAAGCTAAAATCTTAGTGGATAAAGATTGCATGTTAAAACGCGTTCCGACTTTAACAGGAACTCGTCCGGATAGGAGATTCCTAGGTTTTGCAGAATATAATTTTGTACACCGAAGATTAGATAGAATGTACGGAGAGAAGAGAAAAATGTCCTTTCTGCAAAAGATTAAGAACCAATTTAAAAAGGATAAACCACTCAAAACTAGAGAAGGAATTATTATTCCACCAGCTAAAACGCCCGCTTCATTCATGATGATGGAGAGAGGTTATCATACTTGTGTATGGATGGAGAATTGGACAGAATATACCAAAAATGATGGAATACCAGCATTTCCCGAGAATGGCACGTTCAATGGGCGAATTCTTCAGAATTTGAGATTGAGGATGAATGACTTAGAACCCAGACCTAGATTAACTCAGTACGAAGCTCTAGAAGAATGGGAAACCGAGGCATTTGAGCGGGACCGATCTAGAAGTAATAGGAGTTATCCAGGATTTTTTCCCAGATATCTACGTGAGTCTAGGGATGGTCAGATGAAACAATGGAGAAGGGCAATGATTACAGAAGGATTATATCCATTGTTCTCAGCAGAGGAGAAATTAGGAAGTAAGTGCACAGAAAAGACAAAACATTTAATGAGAAATGAGGAGTCTGAAGACGAATTTATGGAGGAAATGTTAAGAAATCCCCCACCATATCAGGAAGGGACAAGTGGATGCACCCCAAGTGCACCACCAAAAACTCCATTAGTGCCACAGGTAATGCATGAATTCACCACTAGTAGAATACTTCATGACAAAGAAAAAGAAGCCCTAGAAAAGACCAGAACAGAATTAATACAGAAAATAACTCAGATAAAAGTACATCCTGATTCATTGACCATACCTGTAACAATTGGTCCAGTAGTTCCATTATATGGTACTAAGGGAAGCTGTCCTCCACCGATACTTACACCTACTGCTGTGAATAATCCCAAACCTGAAGCTCCAGTTATAATTGAGGATCAATTTAGTGACTGTGAATCCACAATATCACTTATGGACTTGCCTATTTGAAGTTCTGTAAATAGCACTCCCAGAAAAGATGTACCTGGATGTTCAAAAGATGTAAGTTTAGTAACTTCATCGGGAGCAAAAAGTGCCACCATAGTAACACCTGAAGATCTAGAAAGATGGGTGCACGGGTCAGTTAAACAGTGCACACCTCCGAAAATAATGGACATTCATAAATTGAAAGTCGAATTAGAAGAAATAATAGCAGGAAATGTAGGACTAGACCGCTTAAATACCTATGATGAAGAAGAATTATTGTTCCTGTGCAGGAGTATCACCAGAAATGTAAGGTTATTTCATGAAAAATTATCCAATTTAGCACTACAGATGGGAATAGAAATAGGGAGATCAAAGGTACTACAGAAACCCTATAGAGCAGAATTTTCAGACAAAGATTTAGAAAATATGAATGCCTCTGGAAGAAGATTACAAATAAGAGAATTAATGTTAGTTTTGCAAAAATGGGGAGACCTAGATAAATGGAAAACTAGGTGGGCCAAGAAAAAGGAAGAAGCCCAAACAAGTAGAACAGCATCAGAATATGTGATGAAGGAAACAGGGAAAGCAGACCAGATGTATCCAATGCGAGAAGTTGCGGGAGGAGGATATGTACATGTCCCATGGAGCAGACAGGATATTTTGTCATTTACGAATGATTTTCCAAAATTGAGAGAAAAACCAATTGAATGGTACAAGCAGGTTGACAGGTTTGTGAAGGTGTCAAAGGTATTGTTGAAGGATTTAGATGGTTTGTTTGACATAGTGGTACCTGCCGATTTGTGGACAGATTGTAAAATTACAGTCGATTGGCCTAGTGATGAATATCCTAGAGATCCGAAGACAGGTGCCCCGTCAAATGATGTGATGAAAAAGTATCAGCAAGTGATAACTTACCTGAAAGGGAAAATACCACCGAAAGAAACAGATTGGGTGAAAATAGATCGAACTACCCAAGAAGCTAATGAATCAGTACATTCTTACTATGAGCGTCTATTGCAGGTATTTAAACAGTATAGTGGATTTGAGGACATTGGAGACAAGAACATGAGTCAGTTTGTGTATCGATATGTTTATGGTCTAAAGCCAGAAATTTGTCAGATGATTAAGCAGCACGTGTTGTGTTGGCAAGGGAAACCTATCGATGAAATTTTGAAATATGCGAAATATTGTGGAGACGATATTGAGGATAGACATAAGAAATTGCAGGAAAAAGTGATGTGGGCACAGGTGAAAATGGCTGAGAAACAGGGAATTAATTTGGAAAATCAGAGTGAAAATCAAGGAAAAGATTCTGGAACGAATGGTGATACTGGGAATGGTGGAAAGTTTAGAGGACGAATGAGTAGAGAAGAAGCTAAAAAGAAATTTCCTTGTCATGGATGCGGAAAATTGGGGCATTGGAAGGATGAATGTAAAAAGATTCGGAATAATAATGGCCCAAATCAAAATTTAAATCCACAGACGCAGAATGACTCACAGCAGGGTGCAAATCCTCAGAGTCAGTTGCCACCTGCACCTATTCAGGGTAATGTAAGCAGAGCAAAGCATGGTACAGACATCAGATATCCAGGAGGAAGTGGTAAGAATGATTATATGACATCACAATTTCTTTTGCAGGACGATTTCTGTCAATACAGTCCATGACGGTGCCTAGGAGAGGGGAAGAAGGAGTGCATACTTGGCGCATCCTTACAGGTAGATCAGTCAGGTCCATATGTTGAAGGGAATGTGAAAGGTAATAATATTACTTTCCTTTTGGACACTGGTGCTACCCGGTCTACTGTGAGAACAGCAGACATTCCAGACCTTCCTCTCTCTGGTGAAAATATCCAAGTAGTGGGGGTATCTAATCAGCGGATTAGAACACCTCTTACCGAACCAATGGAAGTTAAAATTGGAAACTTCAGAGAAATGCATCAATTTGTAGTATGTGATTCCAGTCCAGTAAACTTATTAGGTAGGGATTTGTTGTGCAAGATGAATTGTACCATTTTCTGCACACCGGATGGTGTGGCAGTTCAGACACCAGATGAAGATCATGTATATAAAATTATGATTGCAAAACAAGGTACAGAAGTAGACGAGATGTTTTCGTTAATAACAGAAGATGAGTTGCCAGAAGAATTAAAAGGTACAGTAAACCCCATAGTATGGGATTTCACCGGAAAGGAAGTAGGACTTATGGCTAAAATAGATCCAGTTAAAATTACTGTAAAAGAAGGTGCAATTTTCCCAAATACCAGACAGTACAAAATGAGTGCAGAAGTAAAAGCAGGAGTCATTGAAGAAATAAATCGAATGGTAGAACAAAACATACTAAAAGAAGTAATGAGTAGCCCATGTAATTCACCAATAATGGGATTAAAGAAACCTAGTGGAAAATATAGGATTGTTCAGGACCTGAGGAAAATAAATAAGATTGTAGAACCATGTTGTCCCATAGTACCAAATCCTGCAGTAATTCTATACCAGATTCCGTGGAGTGCAGGATGGTTCACAGTAATTGATTTGTGTCAAGCGTTCTTTTCAATACCATTACATCCAGACAGCCAGTATCTTTTCTCATTTAAATTTGAGAACAAAGTTTATGTGTGGAATCGTGTTCCTCAGGGGTACACAGAAAGTCCTATTTTCAACCAGATACTGAAAAAGTGCCTTGAAAAATTAGTGATGCCAGAAAGCTCTGTTTTAGTCCAATATATCGACGACTTATTGGTGGCATCGAACACCAGAGAGGACTGTGTGGTTGATTCCATAGCATTATTAAATCTTTTGGCAGAAGAAGGGCATAAGGTCTCACCTGAAAAATTGCAATTCTATACAAAAGCTGTTAAATATCTGGGACACCAAATTGAGAGAGGAAAAATAAGAGTAACAGCTGAAAGAGTAGTTTTAATAAAGAAAATGCAAATGCCTGTAACACAAAGACAAGTGAGAATGTTCCTAGGAATAGTAGGTTACTGTCGACAATGGATACCAAGATTTTCCATGTTGGCTAAGCCCTTAATTACAAAGGAATTCCTCAGCACACGTCTGTTATGTCACAATATACATAAACATGCTAGATGTGAGCATAAGTATTAGTGGTGTTAATTCCAACCCACACTGGGATTCAATATCTCACACGGACGTCGCTCCTCGTGTTGCCGAGTACGGCAACACGAGGAGCGACGTCCGTGTGTGGGATCAAACTACTAAGAAATAAGATTCTGGACTTCTGGGACATACAGGGATCCCTTGGATTTAACATTGAGAAGTGAGACGTCGCGAGATATTGAATCCCAGTGTGGGTTGGAATTAACACCACTAATAAAGGTTATACACAGGAAGACAATAGCCTTGATAAAGTCGCGGGATTAATTCCCATGTAAGCTGACGAAACACGTGTCGGCTGTCTGAACATCGGAAAATAAAAAGGAAAAAAGAAATAAGAACTTACCTACTTGTATTTTACTTATGCTCACATCTAGCATGTTTATGTATATTGTGACATAACAGACGTGTGCTGAGGAATTCCTTTGTATATCTGTCAATTGGCCAAGGCCATTTTGTATTTTGAGGAGGTCAGTGGTTCTCTTCACCTTGCAGCACCGTGATCAATACAGCAAGTAAATATCAAATATTTGTGTTCTCTCCCGAGTGGCGCCTTCATTTACCCAACTAAATACCACTGCTCATTAGGTGCTCTAAGCCCTTAATTAACATGACAAAAAAGAAAGCAAAGGACCCTGTTGAGTGGGAGGACGAAAGTGTAGAAGCCTTTGTAAAATTAAAAAATGCCCTATGTTCAGCACCTGCCTTAGGCATGCCTGATTATAAGAGAGAATTTGCATTGTTCTGTCATGAGAGAGAAAATTGTGCACTTTCTGTCCTAACTCAAAGACATGGACTAGAAAGACGTCCTATAGCATATTTTTCTGCTACATTGGACCCAGTAGCAGCCGCATTGCCAGGATGCTTAAAAGCAGTGGCGGCTACTTGTTTGAGCATTGAACAAAGTGAGTCAATTGTGATGGGACACCCTGTAAAAGTGTATGTTCCACATGCAGTTGTCATTCTGTTGACAAGAACCCGAACTCAGCATCTTACTCCTAGTCGGCTGACTAAATACGAAAGAATCATAATGGGTGCTGAAAATGTGAACATGGTAAGGTGTACTATAATAAATCCAGCAACCTTACTACCAGACCCACGTCATGAGAGAATTAAAGATGACGAAGACGATGAACATGATTGTATACAAATTACAGAATTATGCACAAAACCACGCCCAGATATAGAGGAACAGCCTCTTAAAAAGCCAGACAGGGAGCTATTGGTTGATGGTTCATGTCAAAGACATGAAGATGGTAAACTAACTGCTGCCTATGCGGTATGTGAATTAACTGGAATAGTTGAAGCATCCTATTTACCAGGAGTCAAATCTGCACAAGTAGCTGAATTGATTGCGTTGATAAAAGCATGCAAAATTGGGAGGAATCAGAGAGTGACCATATTTACAGATAGCCAATATGGTTACGGGGTTGTGCACGATTTTGGCCAACTATGGATGCAGAGGGATTTCATGACTTCTTCAGGATCCCCCATTAAAAATGGACAATTTGTAAGGGAACTGCTAGAAGCAATACAATCACCAAAAGAATTGGCTGTGGTGAAATGTGCCGCACACCAATCAGGAGATGACTGGGTGTTAGTCGGCAACAGATATGCAGTTCTGGTGGCTCAACATTGTGCCAAAACCAGAATGTCAGTCAATAAAAGGGTGGAAAGAATGGGAATCAGCTGCCAACGTATGCTGTATATGCCACCTGAAACTTGGAATGAGGTGAAGAAATTGCAAGATGAGGTTGATGAAAGTGAGAAGAATTTGTGGATTAAGGTGGGCTGTTCCCAAAGAGGAGATGATGAAGTATGGATCAGTGCTGATGGCAGACCAGTCATGCCAGACTGTTTACTCTCACAAATGGCTAGAATGCATCATGGAGACACACACATAGGGAGAGATGCAATGATTAGGCTGTTCAGACAAAATTGGTACAATCCCAAATTCAGGGCTGTTGCAGAGAGTCTTTGCCAGAGATGTCTAACTTGCCAGATGCATAATCCAGGGAGGAAGACAGTAATTGGATTTGGGAAAATTGGAAAGGCAGAGGGTCCATTTATGAGACTTCAGTTTGATTTCATACAGTTACCACCATGTAGAGGGCTGAAATATGTACTAGTCATAGTGTGCCTGTTTTCAAAGTGGGTGGAGGCTTACCCTACTAGGAGGAATGACAGCATTACAGTTGCAAAACTGTTGCTACGAGAGCTCATTCCTAGGTTTGGTTTTCCAGTAACTTTGGAATCAGACAGAGGAAAACATTTTAACAGCGAAGTGATTCAAATAATCTGTGAAGCATTTCAAATAAAACAGAAACTGCACTGTGCATATCGTCCAGAAGCTTCTGGAGTGGTTGAACAATTGAATGGCACTATAAAGTCAAGACTGGGAAAAATGTGTGCATCAACATCATTAGAGTGGCCAGATGCATTACCACTCGTTTTAATGGGACTCAGAAGTATACCCGACAGAAACTCAGGATTGAGCCCCCACGAAATAATGATGGGAAGAGCAATGAGACAAACACATGTTCCCACAAACAAACTGGTGAATATATCTGATGATATGGTTCTGGACTATTGCAAAGGATTGGCTGACCTAGTGCGTTCTGTCTCTCATCAGGTTGGAGAAGACGCAGTTTCCAGGCAGCCTGAACAAGAACATGATCTGAATCCTGGTGACTGGGTGGTAGTGAAGAATCACACCAGAGAAACGTGTCTATCACCTAGATGGGGCAGACCGTGTCAAGTCATACTGACAACGAATACAGCAGTGAAGTGTGCCGGATTTCCTAATTGGATTCATGTAAGTCACACCAAGAGAGTACCGGATCCCGAGGAAGAGAATCCTCAGACAACTCCAATCACTGAAGAGGCTGAAGGTTGCCCAGCTGTAGGATCTCAAGTTCGAGATTCTGGGGAAGCTGAAGAAGAACAACCGAGCACAAGTCAGGATTGGATACCAGTGGTAGAAGTTCCTGAAGTATACCACAGAACAAGAAGTCAAGCGAAATTGGAGGAAATTGAAGAAGATCAGATAGGTGAAGAAGAAGCAGTTCAGGAACAAGAAGAAAAGACATTAAGAAATCCTGAACAAGGTCAGATAGGGAAAGAAAACTGGACTCAAAACAGTGAAGACCTAATAGACTTTGATCAGGGACAGACAGGTCTAGAAGAATCCGGTCAGGCTGCAGAAGTTCACAGTGCAATAAGCCCTGATCAGAACAAGTTAGATCAAGAAGAGTACACAGAAGAAGAAAACCTTGAAAAACATCAACTTGAAGAAATAAATAAAGAACAAGGTCAGTTATTGAAAACTCACAGCAGAGCTGTTACAGAGAAACCAATTAGACCTGAAAAGGACAAAGCAGAAGAAAAGGTAATCAAAGAAGACGAAGCAGTATTAAGCAGTGAAATTAACGAGATCTTTAAAGACGAAAACAAAGAAACAGGGCCAAGAAAGAAAACAAGAAAAGGAGATCATTGGCCAAGTGTCATTAAAAGAGTAAAGTACCACATAACAACCAGAAGTGAAGATCCAGATCAAGTACCTGAAGTATCAAGTCAAACCAAACATGAAAATACAACTGTGAAAAGAAGCAAAAGACTGAAACTTGTGAATAACAAATTCAAGGGTCCTGACTGGACTTATATCATCCTTGAAGATTTTGAAAGCTCAGAATCAAGTGACAGTGGTGGCGAAGGAACAAGTGCAGAATTGACGTACGAAGAAGAAACAAGACCACCCTGACTAAGCAAAAGAATAAGCTAAAGAAAAGATAAGAAGAGCAATCTTCCTTGTCGAAAAATGCCTGACGATAGAGTTGCTGGGAGACCAAAACAGAAATGTTGTAGAAGATGCTGTGCAATATGCATATGTAGTCTAGTAATGGTGCTTATAGTATGGTTAGTCCTGATTGTAGCAATTCCTTACCTGATGATAATAGATAAAAAGATTAATAATGAAACTAAGGAGAGGACAGCAAACATAAAGGGCAATAGAGTAGAACTAATGGTAGAAAGTGAACCAGAAATTCATCATGAAGTAGCTGACAACGACACTAGTTTAAACGTTTTCACAAAGTTATTGTTTCAATATGTAGACACAATGGAAGTTAGTAATTGTTACGTCTGTATGAAGTTACCCGAATCAGTAGCAGAAGGATTAACATACCATCACTTACCACTGACATATGGCATATCATGTAGTGTTTTGTCTAGTTTATTTTATAGAACAGGGAAACTTCTGTATTATTATTCAAACTTAGATGTGATATTTTCTGAGGTTCCGATTCGCAAGAGTATGAACCCAGTGCTTAGTAGTCAAGACGCACGGTTTATGGGAGAATTTTTCTTAACCATGAAATCAATAGACATAACACATGCACATAGACACAATCTAACATGTTCTTTACTTGAAGAAGAAAAGATATTTTTGAATTTAGGAGAAGATAGAAGACACGATTTTCAAAAGAAAGCTTCTGAGCATAAGGCTCATTTGCCCCCTTGGGCTGAGAAAGAAGGTAGTTACACACCTGGCAAGGCTCAAGCTGCTATGGCTCTGGATTTCGTAAAGACAGGAAAAATTTGTCTTCATAGGTTAAAGACTGATTATAACAATGTTTTCATCGGTACCAGTGAATGTGAACACACTTTTTTAATTCTTGGAGGTTGGGGACTCAAAGGAGGAACAGATTCAGTTTTTCCTGGAATCTATTATGTGTGTGGGAATAAGGCTTACTTTAGGCTTCCTGCACGGTGGTATGGAAGTTGTTATTTTGGAATAGTATTATCAAAGATATACCACGTAAAAAGAAACAGAGCAATGAAAACAATAGCGAATTAATACGTAGTAAAAGAGCTAGTTTTTCAGAAATTGTAGGTGATATATTTGGTGCATTAATACCTTCAGTGGGAATAATTCTGAACGCAAGGAAAATATGTAAATTGTCTACAGTAGTTGATCGTTTATCAACAGATACTGCAGGAGGTTTTCTAACGATTAATACGGAAATGGTTGCAATTAGATCTATGGTGATGCAAAATCGACTTGCTCTTGATATTATATTGGCAAAAGAGGGCGGAGTCTGTAAATTATTGAAGACGAAACATTGTTGCACTTATATTCCTGATAAGAGTGCAGAAATTGGAACGTATATACAGAATATAACTAAACTTGAGAAAGAACTTAAACCACTGGAAGTTGATAGTGTAGGGGAAAGATTGACAAATAGTATCTCGTCAATTGGAACCTGGTTTGCTAATATAGGGAAAGGACTTATAGGTCAAATATTAGTACCCTTAGCAGGGATAGCAATAATAATTTTGGCAATAACAATATGGTGCAAATGCTGTAAAAAGAATGGAACGTATAAGGTGACAGGAAGAGGAAAGAAACGAAAGGTAGATGAAATCGAACTTGAAGAATGGAGAAGTGAATTATACAAGAAATGAAAAGGAGATTGTAAAAAATAGAAAGAGTAAAGATGAGAATGAAGTAATTTGCTAGAAGTTGGCATCTGATCGAGGGTAATGTTTTTGATGGCTCAGAAACGCCATCAGAGAGGGGATTGATGGAGCAAGGTTTCATAAATGAAACTTGCTTGTATTCAATCCTCCTCACAGTATTAATTTATTAAACTTGTATTGTTAATACTAACCTTTGCATTCACGACACAAAAGAAAAAGATGCTTGCATATGTGTTTTACTAATGAATAACGCTGGTCTGTAATCCAAAATGGCCGCTATGCGCGGGAAAACTCAATGCGCATGTCGCAACCATATCACATGGTGTGACGTCTTTCTTTGCTTGGTGGGAAATTTCTGCTTCTGCGCAGTGTGCATTAAAATGGCTGCTTGATGTTTTCACATGCTTCAGCTTGCTCTCATGTCATTACTAAATTGTCGTTTCCTAACGCTACTAACCCGGGTTAGAATATATAATTAAATGGGAATAGAATAGAAAAAGTGGGTATACAGTGAAACATTTTATTTGTGATTCTAATATTTTCTTCTTGCACTTTTATTAGTTCGTAAACTTGGGCCTGGGTTGGTGACCTGAAACTCGAGAGGCAAATGGTTCTGCGCATGTGTCTTGTGTGCCTGCCAAATGAAGTCAACCTGGACGAAGTCCAAGGCCGTAACCTGATGGCCGAAGATGTTGTACTAGTGCTTTCCTGTCACACATTGATACATTGTCTATGAAAATAGGTTTACATTTGTCATAAGACGGGTGGGAAATAAGGCGAATGTATTAATTTGAAGGGGTGGGAACGTAAAGACAATAGGCTTTACAATTTAGGCCAAATCAACATGGTGCGAGAATCCACCCCCTGTCCAATCAGAAGTAGTGGTCCCATATTTTAGCAACATTAAGGGGAGGTACATGGGCGTAGAAGGGTATAATAGATATAGAATTAGTTAATTAAGAGTAGAGAGTCAGAAGTCTTGAAGCACAGGAGAGTGGAGATGCTGACAGGAAGAGCTCCAGACCGCTAAGCTGATCGATTGCAGACTGAATCCCTGTCCAGAAGAGGTCTTGAGGAGGGGGCGGCGGAGTCCATTAGAAGGAAGGCACGGGAGAATCGAGGAGAAGCAGAGTATC
The DNA here is from genome assembly GCA_963921515.1 of Calotriton arnoldi. NCBI lineage: Eukaryota > Metazoa > Chordata > Amphibia > Caudata > Salamandridae > Calotriton > Calotriton arnoldi. Next base: position 343,105 of record CAWUFW010000565.1, on the reverse strand, counting down.
AGAGAGGGGAACAACGCAGGCGTCGTTGTAGAGAGGTCACCGGTCCTGTCCTGGAGGAAGTCTTTGCTCTTCATCCTTCCTGGGTCTTATTCTTTCAACTCCTTGGCTAAGGGGTTTTGGTTCTCGCACTTAGGTAAATATAATGCAACCTTTATTTGCGCTGCTGTCTCTATCTTCTTCTCTTCTTTAAACACCGTCATTGATTAGCAATAATCATTTCTATGCTTAATCTTGGGTATTGCAATTAAGTACCATGTGGTTCTGTATTTTACTCTGCTAAATCTTTAGATAAACATTTTAAAACTTCCTGACTCAGTGGTTATTTCAGGATTATGTACTATAATGAATGTCACTCATTTTAAATTTCCCAATTAGCAAAGGATTCATTGGTAAGTCATTACTCTTCAATCAGAAGGTAATTGGTAGCAGGGATTTTGATAGAGAGTAACAACTGATAAAACCCAGCGTAAGTATTAGCGTAGTATGAATGAATGGGCCCAAGTGAGTATCTAGCGTATGAATGCTGTTTGCTAATATCGTGCTGGATCAGGGGCCTGGGCTTGTTCTCCACGCAGGCTGTAATGCAGCCTGCGTGGAGGACGGGGAAAGTGCGCATGACTGGTTTGGGTGGCCCGAGAGGGCCCACCAAACAGTCATTTCTCACTTAGGAGTGGGCAAACCACTCCTCCCCTGCCCTGCTCAGAGAGCAAAGCAGCCCCGCCCACCTGCCCGCCGCAAAGCAGCACAAAGCATTAAATGATAACTCAAAGTTATTATCATTTTATGTTTCTTCTTCGCACTGCTTAAAAGCAGTGGGGCGACGCTCCTCTGCCATTGCGGAGGAGCCGCCACTGCTATCAAATGGGGAGACAAAGAACTATATTTGCGTGTTATCCCCCATTCCGCAGTGTTGAACTCAGAATCTTGTGGTAATAACAACTCTCGGTAAATACTGCATCTCCTGGTATCTTTATTTACTGGGTGTAATATTGCTCTAACATAAGTCCGCAGGACTCCTAATAAGCCAGTAAATAGAGAAATAGAAATTCAGATACATGGATTGAAAAATTGAACTCACAGGATCAGAAGTAAGCACCATATATACACACACAAGACCAGCAACCCCATGTAACTTTTTACCCAGAAATATTCCATCACAACAGCACACAAATTCATACGACATTAAGCTGAAATACGAACCTGTAAATAGACCGACTCTATACATTCAACAAAACCCGCAAAATACCAGTGTCCAAGACACAATATTTCATTATTACAAGTTATCATAAAAACTCTGACATCCGCACAAAACTCCAGAACGCTTAATGAGAACACTTTCAAGGCTAATATTTGCCAACTTCTTTTTATTACCCCGCGAGTCATCTTGACTGTCTGCTCAGTTATTGTTTTATGTTTTTTTAATAATTGGGATTCGATCTATTTGAGGTTGGCAGTTTTTAAGGAATATTGAATTTTAGCTTGGTTTTAAACTTTATTTTTTTAAAGTAATACTTTTTTAATTGTATGTGTGAAAGGCAGCTATGTTTTGTACTGTGGACCGAAAGCACTCGAATAAATTGAAAATTCAATTCCGACATTCAAAACAATACAAGAATGCAGACCATTTAATAAATATTACTAGAAGGCTCCCAACCCGTCATCACAAAAAGCTCCACAAAGTTATCCCTCCCAAAAACAAACGGCAGCTTTGATTCACATTCTTTTTTTACATCTGCTTTGACAAAATGCTTATTGTTACCAATTCATTAAAATACACAGTGAGCTTTGGCACCGACGAGAGGAATATTTCCGTCTCACTTCATGCTTCTGGCTGCTTGGTATACCATTGCACCTTCTAATAAGTGTTACATAAAGTTACATTTGGAGAGAAAAGGTCTGCATATGCTTTCTAGTTTAGCCGGATTTGATTTCAGTGAATATTATCCCTCAATGTGGTGAAAATTATATAGCAAAGCACAAAACATTGCATGGGAGTAGGTTGAAATAAACTGGGTAAGCGACATGAAAGAACTAAGCAGCAAACACGTTTGCACATCCGTTCTTATCTATGAAACACTTCTTTTTATAGCACAACTGGTGACTTTCAGTGGTGTTTTGTGATTGAGCCAGAATTTTTAACTGTGTTTTTTTTCTCCAGTGAATTTCGATTTTTTCATAATACACTTTATTCACATAAACCATCAATGCACCAGCTTTGCTGTGTGCAGTGGGAGTTGGTTTAAGGGCTTTGCATGGGTTAGGCCCCACACCCAAACGCTACAGGTGGCCAATGCCTGCGCCCAACCTGCTGGGCACAGCCAGCCCCAGAGGGGTTGCCCACAAGGCCGCAGGTGCCCAATGCTTGCTACTCACAATCCCCGCTGCAGAAGGCCTTTGACTTCCCTCCTCTGTGTCATATTTTTTCTTTACCTTTCTCCATCTGTCTGTTTTCCAACCCCCCCCCCCTTTTTCTAACCCTTTGAGAGTCGAGAATCAAACCCAATTCACAGGTTTTTTTTTTTAATAAAATGACAGATGAATCCACTTCTTAAAATGGTGGCGGGTGAGAATGCGATGCATTTTTGAATTATGAATCACATGCGTTATCTAAGTTTTTACCTGGTTTATTACTTGAGTTTCCCATGCCTATGGGTCCACCCTACCACTGCCACTTGCTTCTGTGCCTCACCTTCCCTGTGATTTTTTTTCCACAGCATAAATACTCACAAATTAGGCTTGAGTCTCAATTTTCCAGACGGTGGAAAAAACAAAATTTACAGAGACCTTCACTGGTCAAACAAATTTGTCAAAAAAATTAAATATCATTGACGGAGTCACTGAATCTCAACTTTGAATAGCAGAGATTTAGTGTTCACTCTTTCAAGTGCACAGTATCTTTTTCAAACACTTATTTTGCAAAAACAGCTAAACAGATTTTCACCAAACAGACATAAAGCATGCTCTCTGTATTAAGTTGTACTTTCATGCCAAGATAGTGTAAATGTATTCAGCAGTTTGTGCTGAAAGAGTGAGCAAAATTTTCTATGGTGGGTAAAATGGGAAGACGCCACCTTTGTTCAGTTCACTACCACTTTAACTTCTTCCCACCCATGGAAGTGCACAACATTTGGCATGCTGGACCTTACCTAACTATACTATCTGTGTTGGGAAAAAACATTACTCCCCAAGTCTTCTGACAAAGCATTATAGTTTTCTACTACCATGTTATGATCTTTAATCCCAGCTGCTTGCTATTCAGTAGCTATTCCCCTATGGTCATCAGTATATCCTGGTCAGCCGCATTCAATTTTACTACTGTTCTCTGGAATGATAGTAGTAATCTAATAAGGGGGACGCTCAGGCACTGTCAATATTCCTAACTTAAAACAGAGGAACGTGATCACTCCAGGGCTGCTGGATTACTTGCCTGTCCATCACCAATTCCAACTGGTTATTTGGGAGCAGAATGTAGCTGATTATACTGCACTTTTTTTATTGATTTGAAATGTAGGAGCCACAGGGCTATCAGAAATGGTTCGACCATTTAAAAAGCCTAAATTTAAATAGGAGAGAAAGTTAGTGAAAGATCTCCCCTTACTGTGTCTGCTGAGTGGAACACAGCACGCAATATCAGGCAAAGGGATTCCCCAGCCCTCCTCTTATTCCCTCCATATTTCGTCCCATGTGTCTTCACGTGGGTGGATATTAAAATCTCCATAAACAACAAGATGATACTTTTCTCCGGGATTAACTTTTGCCTTTGTTCCCTGAATGGCTACCTGCAGTATTGCTAGTTGATCCTTGGGTTTGCCGTATCGGCTAAGTTTCAGGTAAACATTAATGTCTATTATGGCATGTGATTTTCTGTGGCCTTGGTAAGTCTTACATGTAACATACATAGCAGGGTCATAGATGAAATAACTTTTGAAACTACATAGTCCAATTTTGTAGATATCCAGGTGGAGAGCCTGCACTTTGCAATTCCCAAACATCCCTGAGGATTTAGTTCCCTCTGCCATGCCAGTTGGTTCAGGCAGGAAAGACTCCTCCTGTGGGTTTAATGGCGCAGAACTCCTACCATTTGCACTGCTATGCTCTTCACCACCAACACCAGTGACATTTTCTACAAGTGCACTCAAGAGACCCCACCTGAATGACAGTGTATCCGGGATTGTTTCCTACATCGGACATTAAGACCCCCTCACCCCCCTTTGCTTTTTTTGTGTGCTTACAAGTCAATCTGATTTTCTTGGCTGCCTTCTTCCTTTTGTCTTTTACTATAAGTTGTGAGGTGGACTCAGCAAGTGGCTTTTTTACGAGGAGGTGTATTTGGAGTGCTGGTGGGTTTTTTTTCCCCAAAAATTTGAAAAGATACATATGGTCTTTGTTGCTTTCCACTTGCTCTCTAAATAGCTCTCTTAGACTAAAAATGTCTCCTGCTTTCTAGTGTAGGGCATTTTGTTAAATGATTTTCCTTCTCTTCTCGCTGATTTCCCCCCCCCCCATTTCATTGGCTGATGCTATGGTATCTAGTACTACCTCATCACTTACACCAGGGCTCTTGTCAATTCCATGATGCTTCGTTTCGTGTATTGTAGGTTCTTCCTTTGTGTTCTCCTCACTGGATAGAATGGGCCCCACAGCGGCCCCCAAGGTATGACATTCTACTGCTACACCGTTGATCTCATTTAATGCCAATAGGTGTGCAGGCGAGATTATTTCTGACATGTTTCGCCACAAATGTGTTTTTGGAAAGGGATATCCACATTATGCACATGCTAGCTTTGAATCTTCTGTCCGAACAAACTGTGGAGAAATCCACAATACTAATGATATACAAGTAAGGAATAAATGTCTATAGATTGGACACCAAAAATATTTTCATCCGAGGACCTCACTATGCAAGGACTTAGGAATGTGTGATTACCTTATTTGGAATCCAGTGAAAGTCAGAATGATGGTCCTAGTGTTGCCTGGTAGGAGCCATCATTCGTTGTGCTGAGTAGTTAAGAGGCATCCGATTGATGATCTCACAATAGATCTCAAAACCCTAGCTGACATCAAAACAAACATTCTAGAATGCTTATTGTAGGTACTGTTGTATATGCAGACCTGGCCAAAAAGAAAAACTGTTTCTTTTCTTTACACTGGGTGACAACTTTAAGGCCATGGATTATTATGAGATTTTCTTTATGGTCTGGGATGCTGAGGCAACAGCCAGTCTTAGTATTCGGATTGGAAGAACAACATTGTGGGTGTTCACATGTTATATATGTACAAGGTTATTTTGGGCATTGTCCACACAGACATTTAATGATACTTCAGCTTCCAGAAGCACAGCGAGAGTTTTGGGTAAATGTCATAGTGGTTAGTACAAAGTGCTGGACAAAGAACACCTTGTGCAAGAAAGGTAAAGCTAAAACTAACATATTTTGATTAATAAGCAGGGATGAAAAGAGAGCAAAAAATTACCCTCTCTTTAGGATGCAAAAGAGAATATCCAGACGTAGAAGTAGTAAAGATATACAGGAATTGCTGAGTTTTTAAAAAAATTTCTGTGCTTTGTAAAAATTTTTGTAAATACGATGTCTGTGCTGTGTATAGTTGAGAAGTACTTTATGATGAGATTACGCTCTATAAGAGAACGTACATATTTCTGTTAATAGAGCGGTATTCCAAGTCAAAGCCACAGGATCTAAAAGTGCTGCTGGCTAAAGCGGCAGGGACGACAGAGTGATAAACATGACACGGGGCCACTTGCCAGCACGGTGGTGCTTGAGGAAAGGAGGATGACGTCACTGAGACTCCACAGAGTCAACACTGAGGGCGATTATCACTGAAAGGCGACGGCCTGAGCGATGAGCGAGCGGCTACATTTATTTGGCATACTTTGTGCTCTAGAATCCTCCGAAGTGCTGAGTCCAAACCTCAGCCTATTAATAGCTGTTCCAAGGACACGGCTCCTTAACGTAACAGTACATACAGCAGCACCTACCCGCTAACCCTTCCCATTGACACCGAGGAGTCACCAAAGCGAGGCGACCAGCTGAGCCGCCAGCTGTTTCCAGCAGAGGAGTCTTTCTACTCTGCACATATTTGCATTCGCTGACATTCTCGCTCTTGGGTGCAAGCAGGAAATCTCACATTGTACCATGAAAGCGAATGATGAAAGAATGAAGTAAAGGAGACCACGCAGTAAACGCGTCCTACGAGTTCAAACGAGGAGCTGTAAGAGGCTGCAGGGCATGCCATTATTCAGAATACAAAAAGACGGTGGCTCGAACAAGTGGTGTACGGAAACAGGGGGGCTCTTGCCAAAGACAGAAGCGGGGAAGCCGATTAGAGCATGGAATGGTGGGTGGTCAAGAGGCATGCAGAGCGAAGGAGTTTGAGAAGAGATAATAGGTCAGAGAGAAAGACTGAAGTCGGGAAAAAGAAAGTAGAAAATATTTCTGGAAAAGTGCAGGATGTTGGGGAAGGTCCAGAGACAAGAAAGAAGTCAGGAGATATGATAGGTAAGATCAGAAAACAGACTACGTCAAAGAATGAGACAGAGTGATCAAAAGGGAGCTAGGGGGAGAAGCAATAAAGGGGGCTACGAACAGAGATGTGTAAGTGGAATCAAAAGGCAAAGGGCGCTAGAGGAAGTGGTAGTGATGAGGGCAGGTGAAGAGACGCAGTGGAACGTATGCCAAGACAAGTAAAGGTCAGGCTCGAGAGAAGAAAAGGAGAAGCTTAAATGTTTTTTTTTTTTTTAAAAACACAACGAAGATCAGAGTAACGGGCAAGAGGTCGCTCAGAGGAAAAAACGAACATTAGTGCGGTGGAGAGAAAAGGGTGGGCCAGGAGAAAATTGCATTTGAAAAAAAATACTGATGCAAAAAACGAGACAAGGCTGAAAAACAGGCAAAAGAGACAAGGACGGAATCAATAGAAGATGTAACAAGAGGCGAAGAAATGTATGAGAGAAAACAGAATTTGGGGGAAGCATAAAGGGATGGAATCAGACGAATAAACAACAGGGCTGAAAAGCAGGGGTTAGTAGAATAGACAAGGGGGTTTAAAAGAGGGGCTCATTTATAGACATGCGGGTCAAAGACAAGCAAGCGGGAGCAAAAGAGACGACTGTAATCGAGAGAAACGTCAAGGGGATCTTACTTTAGAAGACACAAAATATCACTTTAAGATACAACGGTAGCATGGAGGCAGGAAAAGTAACAAGAATGGACAGGCTAAGGACAAGTGTAGGCGAGCAGGAAAGGGAATAGGTGATGTAGCGACCTGGGGAAGAAAGACTAAATAAAACCATATGTTCTCACCGTTGAGTCGGACACAAAACTGCCTCCTTCGGCGGTCGTGCTGGACCTCTATTGGAAAGGACTGTTCCAGGCTCTGAGGGGTCGCCATAGCTGAGGAATCTTCTGGGGTCCCTGCTCGTGCTCCTTCACCCGGGAAAAGTCTGCTACTGAGCAGAGCCAGGAGCCGGGATCAGCTGTGAACGCACGTGACGCCTCGCAGCGAATCCCCATGCCCGCGCTCTGTTTTCATTCCTATCCTTCCACTCTTTCAGCTCTGATGAGCAAGTGACAGCTTCTAGCCAATCAGAGCGGCTATTTTAGGTATCTCCGCCCCCTTCCGCCTGGACAGTGACAGCGACGCTTGCATGGCTAATCGGTGCCGCTTAGTGTTGGCCACGTGATCACCAGGAGCCAATCTAGACGGCAGTCCCTGTTGACTTCCATGTTCAAGTGTTCAGCGCCGCTCGATCTTCCACAGCTGAGTGATAAACGAGAGAGGATTGAACCTTTCGTTGATCTCCATTTCTCTGTTTACATACAATGCTTTCCTCAATGAAAACATTGAAACCAGAGCCTGCTAAGATTTTTGAGTGAGCTCGGTCTTGGAACAGAAGGACCCAGATGAAGCCACCATTAATTAAGGGCAGGTATTATAGTGCCTATATAGGCAACACTCCCCACCCAATGGCAAAAGCATGCATGATGGAATAAATAAATACACAACACAATTTTTTGGTTGGGAAAATATTGCTGCAGGTTTATTCCATACAAAAGTATGCAACATGGTGTGTTATCCTACGGGCGATCCAAGGGCAGGCAGTGGTGACTAACCTACGCTCCCCTGCCCGCCTGATGAGCCAAATTGCACTGTGGCCAACCCAATCAGTGCTACGAATTATGGTGTGATCCCCTTCCCTAGGATCACGTGAACCACTGGACCATCTTACTCACGCCCCTTTCAGGGCGGAGCGTTGCAAGGCAAGCCCCCGGTTGTTCAGGCTTACAACTGGCCTAAGGACTAGCGGGGCGCCAACGAATTTCTTCCAGGGACCTGCCATGCGGACTCTTGGGATTTGGCACTGGCACCCCTATTGTGCTCCTGCAGAGGTACCCTTCTGCCTCCGGATCGCCCTGTAACTCCGCCTGCAACACAAAAGAAAACATTACAAGGTTCTACCTACCCATGCCCACCAGCCACACACCGGGTAAGCGGTAGGGCGGGAGATGTCGTGTTCGGCGCAAAGAGGGCGCCAGAAAGGCAGGGGGATGTATAAGTACCTTCCCCCCAACCCTCTGTGCGCCGGAAATGACGCGGCCCGCGCGCCGGGCTGAGGGACTCCTCCCTGGGTCGCCAGACTAGAGGGGTGATGGTGTGCCTAAGTGGCACTAAGGGGGCCGCCCTTTTAGGTGGCCCACTGCATGAGCCGCGGGCAGCCGCATAGTGCCTTTATAGGCAACACTCCCCACCCAATGGCAAAAGCATGCATGATGGAATAAATAAATACACAACACAATTTTTTGGTTGGGAAAACATTGCTGCAGGTTTATTCCATACAAAAGTATGCAACATGGTGGGTTATCTTATGGGCGATCCAAGGGCAGGCATCGGTGACTAACCTACGCTGCCCTGCCCGCCTGATGAGCCAAATTGCACTGTGGCCAACCCAATCAGTGCTACGAATTATGGTGTGATCCCCTTCCCTAGGATCACGTGAACCACTGGACCATCTTACTCACTCCCCTTTCAGGGCGGAGCGTTGCAAGGCAAGCCCCCGGTTGTTCAGGCTTACAACCGCCCTAAGGACTAGCGGGGCGCCGACGAATTGGCGCCAGAAAGGCAGGGGGAGGTATAAGTACCTTCCCCCCTCGCACCGAGCTGCGGGACTCCTCCCCGGGTCCCCAGCCTAGAGGGGTGATGGTGTGCCTAAGTGGCACTAAGGGGGCCGCCCATTTAGGTGCGTGAGCCGCGGGCAGCCACATTGAGGGTTCGGAACGAGGTACACTGGATAGAACAACGTGTATGCTTAATCTGGACATTTTAGTACACGTCATCACAGTTGAAACGCTCTTCAACGCGCTGAACCACATCATGATTTTGCCTTTCTCAGCTCGCTGCCATTGAATTGGGAGTGGTGTATTCCCTATGGTCTTTGGTGCTCCCCACTGGACCAGTCTCTCTCATTTATAAACTCATGAAAGTATATAAAGCGAGATTAAAGCATTTCTGATAAGAAGAACAGATCAGCATCTTAGTTTAAAGGTTTACTTACTCAAATACGTAAAAATACAGATATGCATACGTTGGGCCATCAAATAAGATAGTTCATAAACATACAAATCATGAAGAATACAGCAAAGAACTCAGTAAAGTTCTAATAGAAATCCACCACAGAATCACCTTCTAAGAGTGTAGAAAGTATCTCCCTACAGTGCTTAATTTGAGCTGGCGATTTCCTGTGCTTGGCAGCACCACTCTTAACAGTGGCACTTGTGACAGTCTTCCACATGGTAGCGCTATTAGTCATAGTAGAGATGAATACAACCAGAGTTGTTTATTAATTCAATATGCATTAAAAATGGCTAGTAACTGGCACCCAAACCTTTCTAATAGCTACGAGGCCTGAAATAGTCTGAATTGTCACACTTGTAGGATGAGCAGACGTTGAGGTCAGAAATATAAGGAGGGCTAAAGTCTTTTGTGTTACATTTATGTCTGGCATGTCTCGGTTTTTGCATAGCCATGTTAATATCTATAACCTACTGGCAGTTGCCAGTAGGTAGTTATAGTTAGGACCATGTTTCCATAGGAAAAGCATTTTTAGACTTGCCTAGAACTTTGGTGCCAGTTGATGAATCTTCACGAAAGTTTCCCCAAAAAGTGTCAAGTTAGGTCTTTCTGTGCATGGAAAGTTTTGGGGTGATCCATCAAGCGGGGGCAGAGAATAAGGGGTGTAAAAAAAAAGTGCGTTTCCCATGGTAATTCTCATGGGACCTTTGAACACCTCTACAGCACGAACTGCTGGATGGAATTACACCAAATTTGGCAGAAAGGTGGATTTTGTCACACAGATTGTGCTTTTTGTTATTTGGTGTAAATCTGTTCAGTAGTTGAGAAATTGAGGAGAATAAAGTTAGTGATATCTGTGGCCGCGACGACTTCGCGAATAATATTGAGCTCGTGCAGTGAAATGCAGCGCTCTGATTGGCTGCCAATACTTTAACCAGAAAGTGTTGGCAGCCATCTTGGGACTCTGCTTCAGTGGAGTCCCACAAAAAAATTTAAACAAAAGAAAAGGGGGCAGGGTAGGAAGACCCTGACCACCAAGTCTTGGTCTTGGGGTCCCCCTGGGACCCTGCCAGGCCAAAAAAGCATTAAAAAAAAATTTGCAGCAAAATCCCGATATTTGCGAATATGCTGGGAAAAAACAAGCGCAGGCTCTGCGCTTGCTTTTCAATGACCTCTGCGAGGGTCAGGTCCCGGGGGCATAACATAAAAATAGGGGGGGGACATGGGGCTCACTCCTCAGGCTTATAAAAGCACCGGGGACCGCCACCTCCCCAGGGCAATGCTTTTAATTTATGCAGAGGTGCCTGCGCAGCAACCCCCACACCCTAGGGGTCACCACCTCCCCAGAGCAAATCATCTCAAATAAATGCAGGGGGGGGGCCGTGCAGCCCCTTTCAGCCCTCGGGGACCACCACCTCCCCATGGCATTTGAAAATATGTATGCTGGCGGGCCCACTGGGCTGCCCCGGAGACTGCCACCTCCCGTGGCTAAACATATAAAATTAATGCGGGGGGGGCCATGAGACGTCCTCGGAAGCCTTGCCCCCTTTCTTAGCCACTCTGCAAAGGGGCCTCCTGGCGCACTACTGGTTGGTGTTGCACCACGGACCGTCATTTGGCCCACGGTGCTACCCGCTTCTTCCTCGCAAGCCGTGATACAGCCCGCGGCGCCTCCCTCTTTTCTTCGGGCGCAGCGCGGTGCTGCTCGGCGGCCCATTATCTGACAATTTGCATGACAGGAATGCTGCCGCTCCGGTTTTGGAGCTGCCGCTTCTTATTTTCACATGTTGGGGCACTATATTCTTACCTTCCTTTCATTGGATATATATTTCTTTCTTCATGTCTTTTTGGGGCCATCTTGCCTTCCCATGATTCCATAGTCTTCTTCCCAGAAGGCCTTGGGAAGTATCTGCTTTACCAATTCAAGATGGCGACATTCCTATTCATCCACTATCCTTTTCCTTATCCCAGATGGTGGTTACTTACTTCCTGTTTGATCACTTCCTGTTCATGGGTATTTAAAGGGCTGGATCCTTCATTCCCTTGCGTTGCAACACTCTTCGCTCCTGCTGGTGTGTCCTCGCTCCTGGTGGTATCCTGTGCTCCAGCCTGGTGTATCTGTGATTCCTGTTGGCCTACATTGTTCCTGATTTAGCCTTCTATTCCGGTTCGGATTCCTGGCCTTCTTTTTCTCCTTCTGGAGGTTTCTTTCCTTCCTCTTAATTCCTGGAGTTCCCACTTCCACCAGAGGTTTTCCCTACTGATTTTTTAGGTCTCGGCCTGCACCAGCGCTTGCGCTGGTCTGGCCGAGAGTTTTAGTAAGCGGGTTTTGGAAATGCAAACCCACTGGCTTTCGGCTGGCGACCAGCTTGCGTTCACGATAGCGTGCACGCGCGCAGCTGCCATCTGGGTTTCCTATCTCTTCCTCATTTCCTCGTCATGGCTCATTAACTCTCTGGACTCTGATGTTTCAATCGCAGCAGCAGCTCACATTACCAACTGACGGCCCTGGACTACAGTCACATGAAAAACAACAGCGATTAGCATTGAAATGCAAGCTTTTTTTTGTCTAGTTAGAAATATTGCTTCGGTGGGTTGATTTCACCTTATATCGCTATTTGTTTTATATTGGGAGTCACAGCCTAATTACCAGTATTTTTGTCTCACTCTGTTTTTTTTTATATTTATTCGCGCAAAGCACAAAGCTATATTTAAGGTTACTTTTTCCGCGTCACTTCTTCACTCTATTTAAACTCCACACCCCCACTCTTATTGTCTCTCTCCTTCTCTCTCTCTCCCTCTCTAATTCTCTCTCTACTTAATTAACTCTCCCCTCTCTATCTTTTTTAGCCTTTCATTCTCTCTCACCCCTTTATCTGTTTCTCTTTCAAACTCCTTCATTCACTCTCTCTCCCCTTCTTTCTCTCTCTCTATCCCGCTCCACTCTTTATTCTATGTACACTCTTTCTCTCTCACCACCCTCTCTAATTGGGCATTATATCTTCACTCTATCTCTCACTCGGCAACACCACAGCATCACTCAGCGCAACCACAGCATCAATCAGAGCCAGCACAGCATCAATCAGAGCCAGCACAGCATCACTCAGCACCAACACAACATCTCTCAACGCCATCACAGCATCACTCAACGCCATCACAGCATCACTCAGTGCAACCACAGCATCACTCAGTGCAACCACAGCATTACTCAGCACAACCACAGCATCACTTAGCGCCACAACAGCATCACTCAGCGTCACCACAGCATTACTCAGCAGCACCACAACATCACTCCGCGCCACCACAGCATCACTCAGCACCACCATAGCTTCACTCAGCGACACCACATCATCACTCAGGGCCAACACTGCATCACTCAGCACCACCACAGGATCACTCAGCACCACCACAGGATGACTCAGCACCACCACAGGATGACAGCACCACCACAGCATCGCTCAGCACCACCACAGCATCGTTCAGCACCACCACAGCATCACTCAGCGCCACCACAGCATCACTCAGCGCCACCACAGCATCACTCAGCGCCACCACAGCATCACTCAGCACCGCCACAGCATCGCTCAGTGCCGCCACAGCATCGCTCAGCGCCGCCACAGCATCGCTCAGCACCGCCACAGCATCGCTCACCACCACCACAGCATCACTCAGGGCCACCACAGCATCACTCAGGGCCACCACAGCATCACTCAGGGCCACCACAGCATCACTCAGCGCCACCACAGCATCACTCAGCGCCACCACAGCATCACTCAGCGCCGCCACAGCATCACTCAGCGCCGCCACAGCATCACTCAGCACCGCCACAGCATCACTCAGCACCGCCACAGCATCACTCAGCACTGGCACAGCATCACTCAGCACCGCCACAGCATCATTCAGGGCCACCACAGCATCGCTCAGCGCCACCACAGCATCGCTCAGCACCACCACAGCATCGCTCAGCACCACCACAGCATCGCTCAGCACCACCACAGCATCATTCAGCACCACCACAGCATCACACAGCATCACTCAGCACCACCACAGCATCACTCAGCGCCAAGACAATATCACTCAGCACCACCACAGCATCACTCAGCGCCAAGACAATATCACTCAGCACCACAACAGCATCACTCAGCACCACAGCAGTATCACTCAGCAAGACCCGAGTATCATTCAGCATCACCTCAGCATCGTCTCCGCAGCAGTCACCACCACCACCACTACCACCTCAGCATCACTCAGCACCACCTCAGCCTGCTCTCGGAATCTGGCTTCTGTTGATTCTCCCCTAGCGTCTGGCCGCTGCTAGTGTTATAATACAGGTACTAGTTCCCAACCTTCACCCTCCGATTGTTTATGCCCCCTCAAAAAAAAGCTTTAACAAACAACCATTGCAATAGGCAGAAACAAGTTGCCAGCATTGCAAGAACAAAAGAAAACTGAGGAAATTTTTTATTGTAAATACTTTTTTAATATGGTCGTTCAGTTTTACATAATGCCTTCTTGGTCATATATAAAGTAACAAAAATGCTTCTGACACTTTTTTATTATAACTTTTCAGCATGCTGCACAGCAGCCACACTTCTCTACAGCACAGCTTGAAGACATTGGCAAAGTCAATAGCTCTGGCTAAACACTTATAAGGCCCCAAAGGCGAGACCTATTGGCTATGCCAATGCTTGTTTCCTCTTGGGACTCCTTTTGGAGGGCACGGTTTGCTTTGGCTATTTCATTGTCAGCGGCACCGTGGCTACCAGAAGGGGTCGCCCTTACCTTGGACAGACCAGAATCCTCAAGAACCGAAGTAGAGAATCTCTCCAACACGCCATAGCCGGTAAGAACATCACAAGTCTTGACAGTTGGTGGGATGAAGTCCCCTTAGCTGCTGAGGATCGTTGGGGGCCAAGAACCCCTATAGTTGTCGCAAGTAAGTCCCCCACAGCCGGATTACTGAGATGTCATCGGAGGCTCGCCACCTTTCTCAACCGCTCTGCAAAGGGACCTCGTGGTGCACTACTGGTTGGGGGATGAACATCCCTTGGCTGCTGAGGTTGGTTGGTGGCCAAGAACCCCTGTTGTTGTTACAAGTAAGTCCCCCACAGCCGGATTGCTGAGACATCGTCGGGGGCTGGCCCCCTTTCTCAACTACTCTGCAAAAGGGCTTCCTGGTGCACTACTGGTTGAGGGATAACGCCCCTTTGGCTGCTGAGGATCATTGGGGCCAAGAACCCCTATTGTTGCCACAAGTAAGTCCCCCACAGCAGGATTGCTGAGACGTCGTCAGAGGCCCACCCCCTTTCGTAACCACTCTGCAAAGGGGCCTACTAGTGTACTACAGGTTTCAGCCGTGGTCGCTCGATCGCGCTCGCCTACAGCCCAAAAAAATTCTGCTCCATTTCAGAGTTTATCTGTAACTCTGCATTCTCCACAGAGTTGCCGAATTCTGCAAACTCCGCGAGCGGAGCAGAATTTTACACTCAGACCTATTAAAAAAACAAAGGTCACAAGGACGTTATAGTTGGGAAATAGAATTTAAAAAACCTTAGAAGTTCACTTAAAAAAACAAAGGTTACAAGGACATTATAGTTAGAAAATAGAATTTAAAAAAACCTTAGAAATTCATTGAAAAAACCAAAGGTTACAGCCGGATTGATGAGTTGTTGGAAGCCCACGCCCCATTTCCTAACCACTCTGCAAAGGGGCCTCCTGGCGCACTATTGGTTGGGGGATGAAGTCCCCTTGGCTGCTGAGGGTCGTTGGGCGCCAATAACCCATATTGTTGCCACAATTAAGTCCCCTACAGCCAGATTGCTGAGAGTCGGAGGCCCGCCCCCTTTCTCAACCACTCTGCATAGGGGCCTCCTGGTCCACTACTGGTTGGGGGATGAAGTCCCCTTGGCTGGTGAGGGTCGTTGGGGGCCAATAACCCCTATTGTTGCAACAAATAAGTCCCCCTCAGCGGGATTGCTGAGTTGTCGGAGGCCCCGCCCCTTTCTCATCCACTCTGCTAAGGGACCTCCTGGCGCACTACAAGTTGCAGCAGTGGTCACTGGCGCTCAATCGTGCTCAACAACGGCACAAAAAAAGTCCGCTCTGTTCCGGAATGTGGAGTTTATTGGTAACTCTCCGTTCTCCGCAGAACGCAGAGTTGCCGAATTCGGCAAACTCCGCAAGCCGAGCAGAATTTTACGCTCAGGCCTATTAAAAAAACAAAAGTTACAGGGATGTTATAGTTAGGAAATAGAATTTAAAAAACCTTAGAAATTCACTTAAAAAACCAAAGGTTACAGAGACTTTATAGTTAGGAAAAAGAATTAAAAAAACCTTAGAAATTCAGTGAAAAAAACAAAAGTTACAGGGACGTTATAGTTAGGCTCAGATTTCACTCGTGCAAAACCATAGCAATTCAGCAGTTATAGTTACCTGAGCTAACTATAACTTATGCCCTTGCAATGCACTGCTGATGACTTCATATATTACATCACTCATTACATGGTTAGTGACATCACTGATGATATCTCAAATGACATCACTGATGACATCACTGATTACATCCACAGAACCACTCAGACACCCACTCACACCCCAATAGAACTTCTCATATACCCACTTCCACTGCCACACAACCCCTCACATACCCATTCACAGACCCATACCAGTACTCACACAACCAATCACTTATCCATAGAGCCACTCACACATCACTCACTCATACAGCCACTCACACACCTACTAACTCACCCATACAGCCACTCATGCACCCACTCACCAATACAGCCACTCACACATCCAGTCCTACAGACAATTACAACCCCACTCATATACCCTCTCACCCACTCAATCACAGTACAGAAACACATTCAGCCATTTACTCACCCATACAGATACTCACACACCCACACACTTACCCATACAGCCACTCACACTGCTACTCACACACCCACTCACTTACCCATAGACAGTGCTTTAAATGGAAAAAAATAAGTGCAGGTACTCACCAAATTGAGATGTGGGCTAGGGGGCGGGGTTAGGGGGGGCAGGGCTATGGGGGTGGAGCTATGGGGGCGGGGCTACAGATACTGCTAAGGGACCGGGCCAGAGGCACACGTTTAATTTGATTGAGATTTAATTGGTGTGCAGATATGCACACTGCAGACAACACTCATTCATTCAAGAACACACATTGGGACATAGAAGCACTCGTGCATGCAGGTAGGGTATTTAGTTCATGTTAGGCGCGCAACGCCCATTGGGCTCAAAGGGCTTCAGCCCCCCCCCTCCGTCATGTGTGTCAGCCCGGGCTGAGACAGTTACCCGAGCACACACACAGCCACACCCGAGTACTTCACAGGTCTTTAAAAGACCATTTGCTTGTTAATAAGGCATTGTTGTGTTTTCAACCCTTCTTAGAGCTCCTGCATCTCCACTCTGCCTATTGCTGGAAAAATTAGCCCCCCCCCAAAAAAATGTTCTTAGCCCCCCTCCCTGAAATTTGACTCTAGTTGCGCCTCTGGTTCATGTGCACCCACAATAAACTGGAACAAGCGGATGAACGTGGAGGGCTGGCCATTAATTAAAATAATTGATAAAATCTCATGACCGAATGCAACTCTTCATTTAAGATTTTGTTTAATTGGCGCTTTATGTTAGAAATTTTTCAAAGGCACTAAGAAAAAAGTTCACTAACATTTATTTTCTAATGTCATAAATATTTTACTTTTAATTGAATGTAAACCCCTTCTTAAATTGTTTCCAGTGTAATAGCGCCTTGGGCCTCACAAGCATTGGGAAAGTGCTATAGAAATCAAACATACATAACACAATATCACTAACTTTCTTGTTCAATTACATTTTAAAGGAAAGGTATGTATATTATTTCTCCTTTTTATAAGTTAAGCTCTGACAAGGTACGGCTGCAGTGTGTTTATCAGTAGGGAGAGGGGCGAGATGCAAATTGGGCCTTTCATCTGTTCCCCACCAAGTCTTTTACGCCTTGCAAATGGGTTGAAGAGAGCTCGACTGCAGGGGGCACAAGAAGAAATGTAAAAATAAAAACAGAGCTTCCTCCACTTTTCAAAGGTGTTTGGATGGCCAACAAAGGACAATAGCCCAGCGTGCAGGTCTGCTGAATGAATCCCATGTGTCCAGGAGGCTGCAGCAGCCCGGGCTAGAGAGCACGACGGGGGGATGGGCGTTGCTCAATTAGCAGATGGTAAGGGGAGATTAGCACTCAAGTGCTTCACAAAAACGGACCGACTCGTCAGCTGTGTGTCACGTTTCTTTTTTTAAATGCCAAATTGCACTGAGTTGGTTTGCATGAGTACCGGTACTCTCTTTGGACAAGAAGAAGTTCCGGTACTCAAGCGCAGAAAATTTAGAAGTGCCGGTACTCAGTACCGGTGAGTACCGGTCCATTTAAAGCACTGCCCATAGAGCCACTGACACTCACTTACCCATACAACCACTCACACACCCACAGAACCACTTACGTACCCATTCACACATCCGTACAACCACTCACACACCCACTCACATATACACACACTGAAACAGCTACTCATTCACCCATACAGCCACTCACCCACTCCCTCACCCATACACACACTCACATAGCCACTCAGTCACCCATACAGCTCTTCACACACCCACTCACACACCTATGCAGCCACACACACAGCTACTAACACACCCATACAGCCACTCACACACCCACTCACTCTCCAATACAGTCACTCACACATCCGCTCACTCACTCATGTAGCTACTCACATACCCACTAACACCTCCATACAGCCACTCACACAGCTACTCACACACCAATACAGCCACTCAGATGTCCACTCACACACTGATACAGTCACACAGCCACTCAAATGAGATATGTTAGAAATAGTATGACTAATTACTAGTAGAGAAAGAATAGTAATTTAAATTATGATGTAGCTCAGTATATATCTTTAAGTCTCAGAAACATTTACAAAACACTTACCCTCACGGGATGATGTCATCAGTGATGTCATCAGTGATCTCATTTGAGATGTCATCAGTGATGTCACTGACCATGTCAAGAGTGATGTAATATGTGAGGTCATAAGCAGTGCATTGCGGGGGCATACGTTATAGATAGCTCAAGTAACTGTAACTGCTGAATTTCTATGGTTTTGTATAAGTGAAATTTGAGCCTAACTATAATGTCCCTGTAACCTTTGTTTTTTTCCGATTGACTGGGAATAAACAGCAGCTAGAGTCACGTGTTAGACTGCAGCGTCACTGTAAAAATGGACGACAAGGCCTAAATTATCCTTAGTTTAGCTAAAGTCTACATTCTTACATTCTGAGCATTAAATTTCAACAAGTCTGCTCCCGCAACCCCATGATGATTTTTGAAATAATCACACGTCATCAATTATCTTCATCACAGGACACTCGTCATCAGTTTCGGATTCTTAAGTTTAGATCCTTCTAATTCTTTCATGTCGTCATAAAAGTCACTCTACAAGGCCCCCAAATTCGACATCAATCCTGTTTTATTTCCTCCCATTCGTTGCTGTCAGTTTCCCTTTCTTACATTGTAACTCGTTGTTTGATTAAACTCTCTTGTACAATTTTAAGAAAAGATGCACGCATGCAACACTTTTTAGTACTTAGGAGAGGGGTTAGAAGCAATTTTAAGATACCTCCACCTACACCTACTAACCATTCACTTGGTTTGGCGCTTCTTTCCTAAAATTGAACTAAAGACTACATCTACTCAATAAAAAAATCTAAATTTGGCGATGCAGCGCGCGCAATGAAATTCGTTTTATTTATTTATATGTTTACTTACCTCTATTCGGCCGTATTCCGTACTTTACTACCCCCCACCCTGCCCCTCCCCCGCCCCACGTCACCGCCCGGCAGCAATCCCACCACGGGCCACTACTGGACTGAACAAAGTCCGAAACATACCTCTCTTAAGTATCTGTGAAGTGATAAGCTGCATGCCTTGTTTCTCCTTCATTGCATTTAGGTATGAGGCTCCACATAGCTCCCAGCCAGGATACTGCAACAAAAAGAGGCCTCATGGCCCCTTAACTTCGGGCTTTGCTTTGGGCCAGCTGGAATTTTAAATAAGAAAGCCCTCTCCTTGCCTGCATGTTGTAGCTCGGAACGAAAGCAGACAACGTGCAGGTGCTGCTGAAAGTGTCCCAGTGTCTGAAACCTGTACTAGGACAAATTTAAGCATATTTTAGTGTTGCCCAACTTCTTGGCAGGGTGGAGAAAATAGTGGGTTGATGCCGTCTACCTGCTTGTACCCCCTACTTGTGCCCTGGTGCTCCAGCTGTATTTGTGGCTAGCTTTTATACTAAGGTTGATAGCTTTTTATCTACACATTGTTTAATGCTACTCCTACTGAGGGTATTAGTGCAACGAACATATCGCTCATTATTTGTCCAACACTTTATTTGCTCTTTCTCAGGTGTTTGTCATGTCCTTTATTTAGGTAATTTGTGTGATACATTTTCAGGAAAACTAAGGCGACATAATAATTCCTCTACCCAATTGTGTGGCAACTGAAAGCAAGCTGACTCACTGCGCATGTAATATATTTCCCTAATGTTCATTTCCAGTTTTGCAAAAACCCTATCTCTGACTAAATAGCTATGTTCACATTCGCTCCATCCTACGTCTTCCACTATCTCGTTTTCTTCTTGTCTGCACACCATGCATAACATCCCTCTTTTCTCTAGCTCTAAGCTCAATTTCGGATGTCGATCTTTCTTCTTTTTCGGGTTCTCCATTCTCCCTTATTCTACCTTCCCTATTTACCTTTTCATCCTCTTTCCTCATCCTCTCATTCAGTTCATCTATACAGATTCTCTCATCTCGATTAATTTTTCAGGTTAACTCATGCGTAACACTGTTAGTAAGGTTCGCGTTAGTGTAGTTAAGAATTTAATCGTGAACTCACGCTTGAATGCATTAGAGATATGGTATGCATGCTTAGTTGCTTACAGATACAGAATAGCATCTCTAATGAAAGATACATATTCTAAAGGACATTCATATTCTGAATATTTTTTTTTATTGAACTCAGGTCGTAAAACAAATTCAATAATGTGCTGCAAGAAAAAGCATAGAAAAGTGGTAGGTGGAAGTAAGCCGATCCATCTGCTGCGGAAGCTGGAAGATAGAAACAAATAAAACAATTCTGAATATTTATTACTTTTGTATATTCAGTCAACAATTGATAGTACACATTATAAGCAAGTGTATTCTGAGGATGGGAAACATAAGAAATTCTACTCACATAAGATTTGTGATTAACAGCCACAGTAATATTTGTTTAGCTTGCTTAGATAATGCATCTCTGTGGGAAAATGCCTATTTTGCATAATTAGCCCCCCACTTTTTGCCTGGTTTTGATGTGGTTTCAAATGTAGTGCACTGGGTCCCTGCCAACCAGGTCCCCTGTGCCAGTGCTTCTTCCCTAAAACCCTGTGCCAGTGCTTCTTCCCTAAAACAACCCCCAATTGGTACTTCTGCCCTGTGTAAGTCCCTAGTAAATGGTACCCTGGGTACTTAGGGCCTGGGAGCTGAAGAGGGTCCCTTGGGACCCCCCCTCACTGGGACCATGCCACTTCTCTTGCAACCTGCATGCCCCTGTGGGGGAGAAAACAACAAAGTCGACATGTCACCCTGCCTGGGTGCCATGCCAGTTAGCCCTGCCTGGCAGCATAGGTAAGCCCCCCCGAGCAGGCCTCACAGCCCTAAGGCAGGGCGCACTATACTATAGGCAAGGGCTTATCTGCATCAGCAGATATGACCCTACAATATTGGGCACCATTTCCTAATATTGTAAGTGCCAGTGAAACCATAGAGAGTACATGGGCTGGGAACTCGACAACTCGAGTTCAACAGCATCATGATAGCTTCACTGAATACAAGGGTGTTTGGTACCAAACTACTCCTTTCAATAAATCCACACTGATGCCAGTGTGGGATGTATTGTACCATGTGCCTGGAGGGCACCTCAGAGGTGCCCCCTGAATCCCTACCAACCCTGGTGTGTTCTCTGACCGGCTGTAGGTAGCCAGCCAACACCAGACATGTTTCTAGACCCCTGGGTAGAGAACCCCTGCTCTCTGGGACCAGAAACAATGCACATCCTGGGCAGAGGTGTCATGCCTTCTTCCCCAGGATGGGCCAGTACTTGAAGATGGGAAGCTTCAAAGGCCTGCCGCCTATGTAAGGCGACCCCCAGCCTCTGCTGCTAGCAGCAGATGGCAGCCCCTGGTTTCCACCCCCACTTTGGGCGGGAAAATCGGAGGAAAAATTAAAAAAGATAGGAGGTGTGCCAAACCCTACCCCTAAGGTGGGGGAAGCGAGGTAAAGCACAACTTTCAGTCCCCGCCATCTTGATGAGGGGACCCCTTCAATCAGGGCTAGGTCTATGCCCCCTCCCACAGGAGGGTGGCATACTAGGGGGTATAGTCATATCAGGTAAGGGGCCCATTGGCCCTACCTGCTACTCCCCTAAAACACCTCCTAAATTTAGTATTTAAGTGGCTCCCCAGACCTTACCCTCAGATCTGCGATGACCTAAAAAGAAAGAAGACACCCTGCAGCAGAAGCCAGAAGACGACAACTGCCTTGGCCCCAGCCCTACCGGCCTGTCTCCTGCTTTGACGACCTTGCGGCTTGTCTTGCAACAGCGACCTCTGAAACCCCTAGGAGCACTGTTGCCTTCAATAAAGACTCCAATCTCCCGTGGACAGCGGACCTTTACAGAAGAAACCCATTCCAAAGAGTCCGGATCCAGGCGGATCTGTGGCTCCAGCCCACTCTGCATCCGACACCCACGGCCCGAGTCTGAGTAGCTCACCTGTGCAGTGAAGTCACCCCAGAAATCCTGACCTCATGCCCAGCATTGGCTGACCTCTCCTGCCCTCCACGACGGCGACTGCAGTGTGAATCCAAAGGCTCCGCCCGACCGGCTCCGGTAAGAAGACTTCGACATCGAAAGGCACCCCTGCACCCGAAGTCCCTGGGCCTTGGTGAGCTGAACCGACGGTGCCCCTACGTCCCCTCCATCATAATTACCTCAGCTGTCGCTGGTCTCCCTCCGTCAACACCTGGTGCCATGCCTGCAGCCTCTTTGCCAAAAGAAGAATCCCCATTGAAATGCATTGGGTGCCCAACATCGAAATTGCACCCTGCACCCGCCCGCCCCTGTGCCGCTGGTGGTGTATATTTTGTGCAGGTTTGTGGCCCCCCCTTGTGCTAATCCCCCAAAGTTTGGCCCCTGCAACCGATTTACTTACCTGCAAGCAGTCTGGCTCCAGGCACCCCTGGTCTCCATTGGAAAGCATTGGGTCGAACTCTGATTTTGACCTCTGCACCCAGCCTCCCCTGTGCCACTGAAGGTGCAGTTTTGGTACTTACCTAACCCCTGGCCCTTTCTGACTTTTGGCTCCGAAGACTGAGAGTTTAAGTTGAACCCTTACCTGTATAACCACAATATTGTTTTCCCCATAGGATAACATTGGACTGTGTGAAAAAGTTTTTAAGTGTTGATTTTTCAAAGTGAAAAGTATTTTTTATTAAAAACGTACTTACCTGATTACAAAGACCTGGGTCTTAAAATAAAGTACAAACAAAGTATAATTTTATAAAATTGGTTTGGATCTCCTTCTTTTTTGAAATAATTTCTGTTTATTAACATCAAAAGGTCAATAACCACATTACAGGTATCACCTTGTAGTACAGTTGGTGAGTATCATCCAGGGATTCAACAATCAGTTTCACATTTCTTCCATGAACAAATGGGTAAGGTAGCACCTTCATTACCAAAAGTTTAAATCACATCATGCTCTCTAGCGATATAGAATCTCGAACATTAGCTCTCGGGCGGTACATGGGCTCCCCCTATATTGGTTCCATTTTCTCCAGATCTTCTCCCACTTTCGAGGGGAGCTCCAACTTTCATATACAGTCTTTTTGGCTACCATGCATCGATCCAAATCCCTCTTTCAACCTCCAAGGGATGGGGTTGATACTGCCCCCCACAGTTGTGCTATATTATGTTTGGCTACCATCATGCCTAATGTGACCCAGGTTTGTTCAGCCTGTGACAGATCAGTGGCCTCCCAAACATTGAGAAGGCACAATTTAGCCAATAGAGAAATGGTTACTCCCATGACCTTGCTCATGCACAATACCACTGCTTCCTAATAGGTTTGGACCTTTGGGCATCCCCAGAGGATACGGAAAAACGTTCCTACTTGCCCACATTTCCTGAGACACCCTGCATCTGATTGCTTACCCATTTTTACCAGTGTAGTACGAGAGATATAGACCCTATGCAGTATCTTAGTTGCACTAACCAGAAGCGCAACCGCACGGCAACCTCTCGTGGCAATGCCAAGGCTTCAGGATAGTCTTCCTCCTGCAAGTCGCCCAGATCTGTCTCCCAACGTTCTCGTAGTTGGGTTAGAGTATCGGGCAAGTTGTTTATAAGTTTTCGGTACACTAGGGAGATTGCCTTGGTGGTGATGTGTTCCTCCAGTAATCTATTCTCGAGAGGAGACGACTCTAGTAGGTTTTCCCCGGTAGGCAGCGCCGCTCTGAGAGCATATTGATTTGTAGGTATCAGAAGGTCTCCGTGGGGGATAGTTTGTGGGTTCTTTGCAAGTCTGCAAATGGAAGTGTCCCCTCAGTGGTGCATAGGTCCCCCACAATAGAGATCCCTTTCAAGTTCCATTTATCCAACCCCTGCCTTTTTGCCATTGTGCCCAAGAGTTTGGAGTCCCAAAAGGGTGTTGCGCGTGTAACCTTCTTTTCCCATCCAAGTTTTCGCAGGGTTGCATGCCAAAGATTGACCATCAGCACTGTTGGTCCCTCTAGATGGAGGCGGCGCGGGTCAGTATAGAGTGCACAGCAGTAGCCCCCCGGTCATAAAACAAGGCGGTTCATGCAATAGGCTGGCTCCTCCTCGGGCTGGTGGACCCATTGATTAATTGTAGTCAGTTGTGCCGCTCTATAGTTTGACTGCAGATCTGGTAGCGATATCCCTCCGTCATACCATCCCCACGTCAGTTTCACCAAGGCAATAAGTGGGGAGCCCCCATCCCACAGCAGGGTCCATACCTCACTATCTATTGCTTTGAAGTACGTGTTGGGTACCGGAAAAGGAGTGTTCTGTAGTACATATAGAAAACGGGGCAGTGCCATCATTTTAAAAAGTGCAGCTCTCCCTAGTAAAGATAGTGGGAGAGATCTCCAATGATGAATGTCACTTTTGAGATGTGTCAATAGGCCTAGTAAATATTTGGCTGTAAATACGTTCGGATTGGTTGTAATGTGAATGCCCAGGTATCGGAAACTCTCCTCTACAACACAGGCCTCGCACCTTGGAGGGAGGCGTGGTGCCGGTCCATGCAAAACAATTATCACTGATTTGGACCAGTTGATCCTATATCCAGAATATTCCCCAAAAATCAAAAAGATACTCATTAATCTGGAGATGGAAGATCTGGGGGAAGCCACGTACAGGAGAATGTCGTCGGCATATAACGATATTCTGTCCTCCCAGTCCTCTGTCCAACGTAGGCCTTGGATCAGTAGGTCCCCTTTAATCCATGCCGCCAGGGGTTCAAAAATCAATGCAAATATTAGGGGAGATAGGGGACAGCCCTGCCGAGTTCCCTGGTGAAGAGGGAAAGTTGTAGACACTTTACCGTTCACCACCACACCTGCTACTGGCTGTGAGTATAGCAGTCGCAACCAGGATAAAAAAACTCGGGCCAAAGCCCATGTGTTGGAGTACAGCAAAAAGGTATGGCCATTCCACAGTATCAAAGGCCGTACGGGCATCATGAGACAGGATCGCCTCATCCTCACTGATTTTGTGGGTGCGCGTCCCAAGACTCTGTGGAGTCAGCGCAGGTTAAGCACTGTGTTGCGACCAATAGTGAACCCTGATTGGTCTGGATGAACCAGTTTGGACATTAATGGGGTCAGGTGAAGAGCCATGAGTTTGGCAAGAATCTTTGCCTCTGCGTTGAGTAAGGAAATAGGTCGGTAAGAGGCACATTGTTCCGGTGGTCTGCCATCTTTATGTAGTACAGCCACTGAGGTGAGTCTCTGTTCCTCAGGGAGTATGCCCACCCTTCTGCTCTCTTCAAACATTTTTAATAGATATGGCCCTACGGTGGATGGGGTAAGTTTATATAATTCTTGGGCATGCCCTTGGGCCCCGTCGCCTTGCCCGGTTGCAGTGCTCAAATGGTCTGCTTCACTTCCTCCTCTGTGAGCTCGCTGTCTAATAGTGCTACTTCATCAAAAGAAAGGGTCGGAAGAGGTCCGACCATTAAAAAGGGCAGGGTTCCTGCTCTGAACCTGATGCGTCAGAGGAGTAAAGCTTGATATAGTAAGTTGCAAATGTATCTGCAATAGCTTGTTGGTCACACAGGCATTCTCCATCTGCGAATTCTAGCACCGCCACCCAACGTCTCGCTCGGTCCCGCCTTTCCAGCCAGGCCAGTAACTTTCCTGTCCTATCTCCCAGTTCATACACCGGGCGCTGTGTAGCCCTATATCTGGTCCTAGCCGCTTCCGTCACTACATCCTTGTATTCCTGCAGTTTCAAATGTAGGCGATGTTATGTGTCTTGTGCCTCATTCCTCAGTTGGGACTCCAGCTCCAGGATCTCCCTCTCCAGTGCCTCTATCGCGGCGTACCTCTCCTGCCTGTGTTCCACCATCAATGAAAGAGCTTGGCCCCTGACTACGGCCAAGTAGGCCTCCCAAAGCGTCAATTAGGAGGTGACTAAGGGGCCGATTCCGATCCGGGCCGGAAAACGTACCGACCGACTCGGAGCCGGAATTTATTCCGACCGACACGTACCGGTGCAGCCCGAGCCGCAAAGTACGATGAAAAGCGTGCAAAATCCGACCGACTCGTACGGAACACTATACGAACGACCGAACCGCGCGAAAAACAGCTATCCGGCCGGAAAAGCACGCGAATCGAACCGACCGACACGCACCAGGAAGAATCCCGAACGAAACGTACCCGCGAACTCTGACCCGCCAAGTACGATGCAACGCGTGGAAAACACGACCAAGTCGCACGGAGCTCAAGCCGTACGACCGACACGCATACAAAACAGCGAGCCGAAGCAACCCAATACACCGCGACCGACGCGTACGCAGCACATAAAACAGCACAAACACAGCGTGAACGACTCGGAGAAGCTCGCACGAGACAACTGCAGGGTCCGACTCGGTCAGAAGAACGTCTCCTACATGCACAAAAAGTACAAAGGGAAAAACACAAAAAAAAAGGCCAAACAAGCAATTACAAAGCCAATAAATACTGGGGGGGGGGGGGAAACAGGGAACAAAGACACACCCACAACTCCACCCATATAAAGAACACAAATCTCTACCATGATCCTTTGCAAATTCAAATTACCTGCCAGCACACAACACCAACAGACAGCAACCACACACACACTCACAGCTCATCCATCACACAAGCCACACACCATCAGCACCTCAACAAATAGCACCCTCACATACACCCAGCAAAACACACACTCACACACCCTCACTTGCACACCAACACACATCACTCACCACCACCACCCATCACCATGCCCACCAAGAAGAATCCAAAGTTCCTAGATAGTGAATTGGAAGTCATGGTAGATGAGATCCTCAGGGTAGAGCCACAGCTGTTTGGTACACTGGTCCAACAGACCCCCATGTCGCAGAAAACCAAGATGTGGGCGAGGATCGTCGACAGGGTGAACGCACAATCACCATGTTTGCGCACAAAGGAAGACATCCAGAACAGGTGGCATGATGTGCGCAGGAGGGTCAGGGACCTACTGAAGAAGGATTACATCTTGAGCCAACACACCAGCAGTGGCCCTCCTGCCAAACCACTATACCTCAGGCCCTGGGAGGAGAAGGTGCGGGCCATCCTACCACCAGTGAGCGTATATGGACTAGAAAACATCCCAGAGCCTGGTGAGTACACAACCAATATACCCAATATTGTGTGACAATACACACACATCACTGTCAAGGGGATAGTCAAACCATGCACCCTTAGCAAATACACAGCAACAAAAACAGAATCATCCCAAGATGTGTATGTCAGTCAGATAAACACAACACATGCCATCTCATAGTGATATGTAACTGTGTCATGACTTGTACAAACCCTACAACAAATAAAGCTAGGCAGTGGCACAAATATAACCAACAAACACTGTCAGATATGTAGCCACCACTACAAAACCACCACACAGGGAATCCCACAGAAAGGAAGGAATTCTGTGTATGCTGGTCAAGTCAGTGTAGCCAATAGCATCATGGGAGTTGTAGTCACAGATATTGCCCACCCTCACAATACGCCCATCAACACCACTCTGAACCATGCTCCCATCACAGGGAGTGGAAAACAACTGACAAGATGGCTGACACTGGCTACTGCTGTGGGGAGCACAAGGCCCTGCTGGGAACTGGGCACCAACCAACAGCAGGACACCACTGACTGACATCCTGAAAGACAACTTGCACTCCCTGCAATGGAAGCATGTTCCATGGTGGGATATCTGGCTGGGTGGGAAGGAGGACTGACAGCTATGACCACAGTTACCAGCAGCTCTCCCCACACACACCCCTAAC
Organism: Calotriton arnoldi; assembly: GCA_963921515.1. Taxonomy (NCBI): domain Eukaryota; kingdom Metazoa; phylum Chordata; class Amphibia; order Caudata; family Salamandridae; genus Calotriton; species Calotriton arnoldi. Next base: position 314,831 of record CAWUFW010000565.1, on the reverse strand, counting down.
ACAAACTACACACAACACACCTGGGAAAATGCATTGCCTCACACTAAAATTAATTATCCCACAAAGAACCACCACCCTGGGTCATGCTGTGGGAAGCACAGTGACACACATGGGACTTGTAGCCAAACAAACACCAGGACAACACTGTCAGCCATCCATTCAGCACAGGCACACTACCCCACAGGGAAGCAGAGTCAGAAGGAAGGAAGTATGGTCAAGCTGGGAAGGGGGGTGGAGGCAATAGCATGATGGGAGTGGTAGTCACAGATATTGCTCACCTTCACAATTGGCCCATCAACACCACTCTGAACCATGCTCATATCACAGGCAGTGGAAAACAACTGACAAGATGGCTGACACTGGGTACTGCTGTGGGGAGAACAAGCCCCTGCTGGGAACTGGGCACCAACAAACAGCAGGACACCACTGTCAGCCACCTTGCCATTGCTGTCACACCCACACACAGTGAAGTACACTCAAAAGGAAGGAAGTATGGGCATGCTGGGAAGGGGGTGGAGGCAATAGCATGATGGGAGTGGGAGTCACAGCTCAACATCCCCAAACCACATGGCCCAGCAAGCTCACACTGAAGCATGCACACCTCACAGAGAGTGGAAAGCCCCATCAAAGATGTCTGACACCGGTGCTCTGTTGTGGGGCGCACAAGGCCCTGCTGGGAACTGGCCACCAACCAACAGCAGGACACCACTGTCAGCCATCTTGCCATTGCTGTCACACCCACACACAGTGAAGTACACTCAAAAGGAAGGAAGTATGGGCATGCTGGGAAGGGGGGTGGAGGCAAAAGCATGATGGGAGTGGGAGTCACAGCTCAACATCCCCAAACCACATGGCCCAGCAAGCTCACACTGAAGCAGGCACACCTCACAGAGAGTGAAAGCCCCATCAAAGATGTCTGACACCGGTGCTCAGTTGTGGGGAGCACAAGGCCATGCTGGGAACTGGCCACCAAACAACAGCAGGACACCACTGTCAGCCATCTTGCCATTGCTGTCACACCCACACACAGTGAAGTACACTCAAAAGGAAGGAAGTATGGGCATGCTGGGAAGGGGGGTGGAGGCAATAGCATGATGGGAGTGGTAGTCACAGCTCAACATCCCCAAACCACATGGCCCAGCAAGCTCACACTGAAGCATGCACACCTCACAGAGAGTGGAAAGCCCCATCAAAGATGTCTGACACCGGTGCTCAGCTGTGGGGAGCACAAGGCCCTGCTGGGAACTGGCCACCAACCAACAGCAGGACACCACTGTCAGCCATCTTGCCATTGCTGTCACACCCACACACAGTGAAGTACACTCAAAAGGAAGGAAGTATGGGCATGCTGGGAAGGGGGAGGAGGCAATAGCATGATGGGAGTGGTAGTCACAGCTCAACATCCCCAAACCACATGGCCCAGCAAGCTCACACTGAAGCATGCACACCTCACAGAGAGTGGAAAGCCCCATCAAAGATGTCTGACACCGGTGCTCAGTTGTGGGGAGCACAAGGCCATGCTGGGAACTGGCCACCAACCAACAGCAGGACACCAGTGTTAGCCATCTTGCCATTGCTGTCACACCCACACACAGTGAAGTACACTCAAAAGGAAGGAAGTATGGGCATGCTGGGAAGGGGGGAGGAGGCAATAGCATGATGGGAGTGGTAGTCACAGCTCAACATCCCCAAACCACATGGCCCAGCAAGCTCACACTGAAGCATGCACACCTCACAGAGAGTGGAAAGCCCCATCAAAGATGTCTGACACCGGTGCTCAGTTGTGGGGAGCACAAGGCCATGCTGGGAACTGGCCACCAACCAACAGCAGGACACCAGTGTCAGCCATCTTGCCATTGCTGTCACACCCACACACAGTGAAGTACACTCAAAAGGAAGGAAGTATGGGCATGCTGGGAAGGGGGAGGAGGCAATAGCATGATGGGAGTGGTAGTCACAGCTCAACATCCCCAAACCACATGGCCCAGCAAGCTCACACTGAAGCATGCACACCTCACAGAGAGTGGAAAGCCCCATCAAAGATGTCTGACACCGGTGCTCAGTACAAGGCCATGCTGGGAACTGGCCACCAACCAACAGCAGGACACCACTGTCAGCCATCTTGCCATTGCTGTCACACCCACACACAGTGAAGTACACTCAAAAGGAAGGAAGTATGGGCATGCTGGGAAGGGGGAGGAGGCAATAGCATGATGGGAGTGGTAGTCACAGCTCAACATCCCCAAACCACATGGCCCAGCAAGCTCACACTGAAGCATGCACACCTCACAGAGAGTGGAAAGCCCCATCAAAGATGTCTGACACCGGTGCTCAGTTGTGGGGAGCACAAGGCCATGCTGGGAACTGGCCACCAACCAACAGCAGGACACCAGTGTCAGCCATCTTGCCATTGCTGTCACACCCACACACAGTGAAGTACACTCAAAAGGAAGGAAGTATGGGCATGCTGGGAAGGGGGAGGAGGCAATAGCATGATGGGAGTGGTAGTCACAGCTCAACATCCCCAAACCACATGGCCCAGCAAGCTCACACTGAAGCATGCACACCTCACAGAGAGTGGAAAGCCCCATCAAAGATGTCTGACACCGGTGCTCAGTTGTGGGGAGCACAAGGCCATGCTGGGAACTGGCCACCAACCAACAGCAGGACACCACTGTCAGCCATCTTGCCATTGCTGTCACACCCACACACAGTGAAGTACACTCAAAAGGAAGGAAGTATGGGCATGCTGGGAAGGGGGAGGAGGCAATAGCATGATGGGAGTGGTAGTCACAGCTCAACATCCCCAAACCACATGGCCCAGCAAGCTCACACTGAAGCATGCACACCTCACAGAGAGTGGAAAGCCCCATCAAAGATGTCTGACACCGGTGCTCAGTTGTGGGGAGCACAAGGCCATGCTGGGAACTGGCCACCAACCAACAGCAGGACACCACTGTCAGCCATCTTGCCATTGCTGTCACACCCACACACAGTGAAGTACACTCAAAAGGAAGGAAGTATGGGCATGCTGGGAAGGGGGGTGGAGGCAATAGCATGATGGGAGTGGTAGTCACAGATATTGCTCACCCTCACAATTGGCCCATCAACATCACTCTGAACCATGCTCACATCACAGGGAGTGGAAAACAACAGACAAGATGGCTGACACTGGGTACTGCTGTGGGGAGCACAAGGCCCTGCTGGGAACTGGGCACCAACAAACAGCAGGACACCACTGACTGACATCCTGAGAGTCAACCTGCACCCACTGCAAGGGTGGCATGCTTCATGGTGGGATAACTGGGCTGGAGGGAGAAGGATGTCCGGATGTCAACCAAATACCACCAATGCTGGCCATGCACACACCTCAACATTCACATTGAAATGCTTCATGTTGTCAGGACAATGCGCTACACCAATATCAACAGCTGACTGTGACAACTTAGGACAATGCAATGTACAGGCCCGCATCCAGAGGTACAGTCACAACTGTCAGGTGTTTGAACCATTGATGCCTGTAGAAACATTACATACATTGTGTGTCTATTCCAAATACAGGTGATGATGGGGACACAGCAGCAGATGCTGAGGAGTCCCTGTCCCAGGCTCCGGGGGACACTGAGCTCACTGGTGTGGAACAGCCTCTGCCCACCTCAGATGACGAAGACCTACCTGGCACCTCCGCAGTGAGTCATCATGCAGCACCAGCAGGACCACCAGCTGCACCCCCTGCACCCACCCCTCCAACAACTGCCAACAAACAGACCACCCCTGCCGACACGGAGAGACCAAGGACCACCACCACCAACAGCACACGGACCCCGGCCCAACGTGGAGCTACGGACAACAACACCAGCAACAACCCCCAAGGGGGCCCAGGGTCACCTGTGCGTGCCACCGCAGGTCCTTCACGTGTCGCCAGGGGTGGTGGGAGGGGTGGTAGTCATAGGTCGCTACTTGCAGAGGGGTCTGGACTGCATGATGACCCACAACTGGTACGCATAGCTGGTGCGTACCAGACTAGCACCGGAGAGTTCAGCCAGGTAGTGGGGATCCTCAGGGACATTCAACAGCAGCAGGCTGCCCATCATGCCCGCTTGGACTTACACATGTCCCGCATGGAGTCCAAGTGGGACACAGTGCAAGAACAGACGGCGGTGCATAGGGACATATTGCAATGCCTCTGCCAGATTTGCACCAACATGTCAACACCTCCCTGTGTGCCCACAACATCTGGTGCTGCAACAACTGCAACTGCCACAGGGAGGGAGGATGACTCTGGCGGAGAGTCCCCAGCACCGCAGCAGCCTGCACTTGAGGGTCCCCCCCCAAAGAAGAGGGGTCGTCCGAGGAAGGACAACTGAGAGGCTGATGGCCATGCACAACCCCCAGGAAGCCAACACCTGTTCTGGAAAATCACCTTTGTGCCCAAACTCTTCACCCTGTCGAATGCAACACAACTCTCCCACATGACATGGGGAGCTCAAGTTGTACCAATGTATCAGATGACTGTGGACTTTACTCTGGACATTTCTGCTACCAGGACTTCCAAATCATCTTGGAACTTTGGATTACAATCACAATGTACAGCACCCACCATCCTGTGCACTATACTCACACATGTATGTCAATAAACTCACTAATACACCATACTTGCCTCTGTTGTGATTCCAACGTTGTTTCTGAAGTGGAGATGATGATCTGTGAAATGACACTGTGCATGCTAACTGCTACAGCAAGTACAACACCGGCATGTGAGTCATGGCGACGTGACACATATGAGGGAAACACACCACCAGGGCTACACAACACATACACACCAGGGCCATCTGACTCATCGCCTACACTGATGTTGCCAGGAAATACGGTGCAATGCACAGACCCAACACCTATTCCCAGTCTGTGTCAACTAGCCCACTGGTGCAGTAAGCAAATGTCAGTCAGATGTGTGACCACAGACAACGCACATCACAAAGTGAAGCACAGGTTTATTACACATTTGCAACATGTTGTAACCACTACAGATGCAAGGTAATCCCACCTGGCAGTGGGCACACAGTCAACAAGTGTGGAAGAAAGGAAGTCCATGGGTGTGGCGCACATCACCTGTAGGGAAACGACAGCTACCACCCTGGAAGTTGATTCACGGTGTCGGGGGATCACAGTTGACCAAACAACTCTGAAAGTACCCTGTGAAGGACAGAAATGACACACAGTCAAAAGCACTGAAGAACAGGACAGAACTGCAATACTCATGCCCAATACATGTCACAAGATACCCACACCGGAACCAAGTTAGCATGCCAACACTGTTGGGGAGTACAGACTACCTGTAAGGACACATCGCTGCACGCATCCAGTAAAGTAGCACATGGACACACTCAAACAGCACCAGAGCACCACCAACACATATCATGCAAACTCACATCATTGACATGACATCCCTGGATACTCACATTCAGCTGAAGAAGTTGGTGATGAGCTGTGTGCGGACATCACCCTCATCATCATCATCATCACTGGCATCGTGGTCCAGCCCAGGATCCTCCACAGGTGGCGGATGTTGGTCATCGTCATCCAGGATGAGAGGCAACTCCTTCCGCACTGCCAGGTTGTGTAGCATGCAGCAGACGATGACAATCTTGCACACCTTTGCTGGGGCATATGGGAGGGCCCCTCCTGTCTTATCTAGGCAGCGGAAGCGGCTCTTCAGGAGACCAAATGTCCGCTCAATCACTCTCCTGGTCCGACCATGTGCCTCATTGTAGCGCATCTGGGCTGGTGTCACAGGGTTCCTGAGGGGCGTCAGCAACCACGGCATGTTGGGGTATCCGGAGTCACCTACATACAGACAATTGCACATTAGCTGAGTTGGAAAAGAGGGTGGAACACTACATTGCAGAACACACACAATGGTATAAAGTCAGTACACACCAACAAGCCAGGCACGCTGGTTCCGCATCTGTGACATCATCCTCGGGATGCGACTACTCCTCATCACGTAGGCATCGTGTGCAGAACCGGGGAAACGGGCACACACGTGTGAGATGCTCATATCTGCAAGACATACCACCAGTGCATTGACCGAATGGTAGTGTTTGCGGTTCCTGTATGCCTGCTCTTGGGCCTGTGGTGGTACCAAAGCCACATGTGTCCCATCAATGGATCCAATGACATGCGGCATCCTCCCCAGGGCATAGAAGTCACTCTTCACGTCAGTGAGTTGTTGAAGTCTAGGGAAATAGGGTGGGCAGTCAAAATATCGAAAAATAAATATCGACCTACACTAATATCGAGGTGACAATATCGAAGGGACAGAATATCGATGTTAAGAATATCGATGGACAGAATATCGACCCTAAGGTAAGTAATATCGAATTTTTTTATATCGATGTAAGTAATATCGAAGTTAGTAATATAGATATCAAATATATCGATGTTACTAATATCAATGTTACTAATATCGATATTTATATTATTGTTATGTATTTTGTTATGTATTTAATATGTATGTGTTATATGTGTTTTTGTTGTGTTCTACTTGTCTAAAAATATATGTATACAATTTTTATATGTTAATAATGTTTTTATAAGATATTTTTGTTTTTTAGTACTGTAGCGGGTAGTGGGTTTATAGGGGAATAGGGTGGGAAGTAATTTAATTATACTAAATTAATTATTAATTTTTAGGAATTATAGATTAATTTTAATTATTTTTTGAGTTTAAGTTCTGTAGCGGGTTGTGGGTTTATAGGGGAATAGGGTGGGAAGTAATTTAATTGTAATTAAGTCATAATTTATTTTAATTAATTGGTATTGATAATTATATTATTGTTAATTAATTAATAATTGGTAATTAATTTTTATTAATTGGTTATTAATTTTTATTAATTGATTAATTGATCATTATGTTAAGTGTATTATTTTATTATTGGAGTGTGTTGTGCGTTTATAGGGGAATAGTGTTGGAAGTAATTGAAATCTAATTAAGTAATTATTAAATTTATTGTTGGGTATTGATAATTAATTTATTGGACATTAATTATTAATTAGTAATTTTTGCAAATTATAATTTTTTTGTTATGAAAATTAATTTATTGTTGTTTTATCATTCATTGGTAATTAAATATTATTACATATTATTTATTGATAAATGTAATTAATATATTAATAAGTAATTATTAATTGGTAATTAATGTTTAGTAATTATTATTATTGGTATAAAGAAGCATTTAATTGTTCATTATTTGTTAATTGGTAATTAAGTTTTAATAATTAATATGTTTTTTGTTATTAGAAATATTTTATTGTTCAATAATTATTATTTGGTAATTAATATTAATTAATTATTATTTATTGGTATTTATTATTAATTTGTTAATAAATTTTTCATTGGTAATTATGTTTTTAATAATTATTTATTGGTATTTGTAAATAGTTTAGAGTTATTTAATAATTAATTCATTAATTATTTAAAAAAATTATTTTATTTATAAGTATGTTATTTTTAACTTCTACGCTATCCAACACTTTCCCTACTGTTGCACTCTCTGGAGTTGGAATAGTAATTTTTACCCCTACGCTATCCAACACTTTCCCTACTGTTGCACTCTCTGGAGTTGGAATAGTAATTTTTACCCCCCGCTATCCAAGACTTTCCCTACTGTTGCACTCACTGGAGTGGGAATAGTAATTTTACCCCTACGCTATCCAACACTTTCCCTACTGTTGCACTCTCTGGAGTTGGAATAGTAATTTTTACCCCTACGCTATCCAACACTTTCCCTACTGTTGCACTCTCTGGAGTTGGAATAGTAATTTTTACCCCTACGCTATCCAACACTTTCCCTACTGTTGCACTCTCTGGAGTGGGAATAGTCATTTTTACCCTCCCGCTATCCAACGCTTCCCTACTATTGCACTCCCTGGAGTGGGAATAGTAATTTTTACCCCTACGCTATCCAACACTTTCTCTACTGTTGCACTCTCTGGAGTGGGAATAGTAATTTTAAGTTCTACGCTATCCAATATTTTTTTACTGTTGTTTTTTTTGGTGTTGTAATAGTAGTTTTATTTCCTCCGCTATTTAATATTTTTTGTATTATTTTAGTTAATGTAGTATTTAATTAATTTTAAAAATATTAAAAGTAAATTTAATTTTTTTAATTTGTTATACATAATTATTTAATTTTTATTTATGTAATTGTTTTATGTGTATAGATGTATTTGTAATTTATAATATTTTTTAATAATTTATAATTTATTAAAATAATTATTAAAACTGATTATTAAGTAAGTATATATATTATATATTAGATGTATATGTTTAATTAATGTTTTATTAAATTATATATATTACTTATTAATTTTAAACATTATAAAATATTTTTAACTATGTTTATTTTATTTATAAGTATTATTTAGTTTATTTTACATATTTTTTTTTAACAAAAAAAACAATATTTTTAATAACGATATTTTTGACATCGATATTTTTTTCCTCGATATTTTTGTACTTACCATGTTGTAGATAGCATATCGATATTCTTGACATCGATTTTCTTGCTCCGATATTTTTGTAGGTCGATTTTTTGACCTTCGATATTTTGTCAGTGATCCGGGAAATAGATGTACTGGTTCAGGTATCTCAACATAGCCTCCAAAACATCGCGGAGCACACGGCTGAACATGGTCTGTGACATCCCACCAGCAGACGCCACAGTGTGTTGAAAGGTACCGGTGGCAAAGAAGTGTAGGGCTGCCATCACCTTCACCTTGGGGGTCAGCGCTGTAGGGTATGTCCGGCCAGGTTGCAAATGTGGGGCCAACCGCACCGTCAATTCCTCAATCAGTGGCCTGGTGAAGCGGTACCGTCGGATGCAGTCCCGTTCAACCACTGTTGCAAGGTCAGGGAATGGCCGATGGACAGCTGGTGCCCTGCAGTGCATAGGTGAAGAAAGAAAGATTGTCAGTCACCCCACATATGTGGCATAGACCAGACTCAATATCACATGATACATCATTACGAGACACAAGTACATGATGCGTGTGCCGTTCCGTAAGGACATGTATGGCACCTACATGGCTAACATCTAACATCACAGTTCAACATGTTCCCTCAACAAGTCCCAGGTTGTGCTATGGGATATCATTAGGCTGTGTCACAGTACCCACGTACTGCTGTCACGTTCCAAACACACACCACAGTGACATGTGAGGACAGATGTGCCCCAGGCATCACAGCTCATCGACAGGTAGATTCCCAGGGACCCTGTATTGCCACATGGACACTGGCATGACATGGTGCATCATGAATACACCACAGCTAAACAACCATGACCCCCACAGGTAGTGGTCCCTGTTGCCTCGGCAGGACAGACATGGACGTCTGTGACACACACACGCACAACATCAAAGTCCATGCACAAACAACGTGGATGTGGAGACTGTCTCCCATTGTGCACATGGAATCAGAGACATTGTAAACACAACATGCACATAGACTGTGGAGGGCCATCACAATTGTGGCAATGGGTCACCCTGGGACGTACATACCATCCCACATGGGACTCAGGGGGTATGTGACATGACATACACATACACAACCGTGAAATGTGACCATGCCACATGCCCTGAAATGAACAGTTGCACACCACAGTGTTCATGTGCACAACACACCAAGGATTCTGTCCCCATGAACACGTGCACAGCCTGGGAGTGGCTGCCCCAAGTGCCACCCAAAAAACAACATGTTGACCCCCATACACGGAACAGGTAATGCAGCCTTACATGCCTTAGGATAGAGTGTGGACAGGCTGTGGTGTTGTAGGTGTGCCCCTCACTCCCTGGGAAGTATATGTGGCTGGCATATGTTCACCTGTGACAGGCATGGTGACATATGCCAGTGACTTGTACAGGGACGCATTGTACAGCAATGGACCGATCGGTGCGCACGCATTGGCCATTGCATTCAATGTGAGCGGGTACGCGTTGAACAGCAATGGACCGATCGGTGTGCCCGACCGGCCCATTGCATTCAATGTGAGCGGGTACGCGTTGAACAGAAATGGACCGATCGGTGTGCCCGGCCGGCCCATTGCATTCAATGTGAGCGGGTACGCGTTGTAGAGCAATGGACCGATCGGTGTGCCCGGCCGGCCCATTGCATTCAATGTGAGCGGGTACGCTGTTGTAGAGCAATGGACCGATCGGTGTGCCCGGCCGGCCCATTGCATTCAATGTGAACGGGTACGCGTTGTATCCCGGTACAGCGTTGTAGAGCAATGGACCGATCGGTGTGCCCGGCCGGCCCATTGCATTCAATGTGAGCGGGTACGCGTTGTATCCCGGTATGCAGCAGTGCAGCAATGGACCGATCGGTGTGCCCGGCCGGCCCATTGCATTCAATGTGAGCGGGCACGCGTTGAACAGCAATGGACCGATCGGTGTGCCCGGCCGGCCCATTGCATTCAATGTGAGCGGGTACGCGTTGAACAGCAATGGACCGATCGGTGTGCCCGGCCGGCCCATTGCATTCAATGTGAGCGGGTACGCGTAGTAGAGCAATGGACCGATCGGTGTGCCCGGCCGGCCCATTGCATTCAATGTGAGCGGGTACGCGTTGTATCCCGGTACGCGTTGTAGAGCAATGGACCGATCGGTGTGCCCGGCCGGCCCATTGCATTCAATGTGAGCGGGTACGCATTGTACAGCAATGGACCGATCGGTGTGCCCGGCCGGCCCATTGCATTCAATGTGAGCGGGTACGCGTTGAACAGCAATGGACCGATCGTGTGCCCGGCCGGCCCATTGCATTCAATGTGAGCGGGTACGCGTTGAACAGCAGTGGACCGATCGGTGTGCCCGGCCGGCCCATTGCATTCAATGTGAGCGGGTACGCGTTGTATCCCGGGTACGCGTTGTACAGCAATGGACCGATCGGTGTGCCCGGCCGGCCCATTGCATTCAATGTGAGCGGGTACGCGTTGAACAGCAATGGACCGATCGGTGTGCCCGGCCGGCCCATTGCATACAATATGAGCGGGTACGCGTTGTATCCCGGGTTCGCGTTGTACAGCAATGGACCGAACGGTGCGCACACATTGGCTGGGGCTGGCATGGCAACGGACGCTTGTCAAGCTCCAACGAGTCTGATGCAGTGAATTCAGTTGGCCAGCCACAACAATGTTGCAAAATCATGGGTGTCATGAAGTTGAAGATTTGAAGGATGCTGTGGGCGTGTATTAGTGCTGCTATTCCATGGATTGGTCAGATTCAGAAGATGCAAACGACTTGGACCTATCACTTTGGACACATGGGACAGTATCTGCCTCTGCAGCACACATATAATGCTGGCTGTTCCCCTGAGAGCTCACTTGCCTGCACTACATGCTCCAGGACGACATCTGCCACCAACACTGCTGCTGTTTATGCATCCTCTGGCTCCTGCAATGGCACGTACTGTGGAGAGAGCCCCAGCCTTCAGCCTTGAGGAGAACCAGGCCCTGCTGGACAGCCTCCTTCCACAGTACAGCAAGCTGTATGGGAAACCAGGAGAGCAGGTGAGTGTGCTGTCCACTGCATCACTAATTGTGCATGTTGTCTGACTAGCAGGACTTTCAGTGTGCACACCACTGGCTAGCATGCCCACTGAGTAGTTGTCACACCCCAAAGTGTGTAGTTACATGCACTGAACTGGTACAGTGCAGTAACAGTGCATTCCAACTAGGTTTACTTCCCATGCAATGATACCATGTAGTGACTGCTGGCAAACTGTTCATAGCCATTGTTGCACTGCCTGTGTACATCATATGCCCCTGTGATTGAGACATGTATATCCAACTGTGTGATGCACGTATATGTTGCATGTGTAGTAATGGCCTTTTCACTTTGTCATCCTCACAGGTTGATGCCCACCAGAAGCAGGACATCTGGCTGACCATCGCCCGGAAAGTAAGATCCATGGGGGTCTACAGGCGCAGGATCCGCATCTGCCAAAAGAGGTGGCAGGACCTTCGTGGCTGGACCCGGAGGATCGCAAGGGTCCAGCTGAAGCTGTCGCCTCCTCGCAGGAGGGGCGGACACCGGACCCTAACCCCCCACATGCTCCGGATCCTGGCGGTGGTCTTCCCTGACCTGGATGGGCAGCTGAAGGACAGACAGCAGCAAGGAGGGGGTGAGTCCATGACTGCACTGTGCACTTTGTCTGACATGCTATGTGCCCTCCTCTGGCCTGGTTAAACTTCCACAGTACATCAGTCATGTGGTCCAGGACCCATGTCCCTCATTTGTGACATGCCCACTTCTCCTCTGATACGCATATGTGTGGCCCTTATAGTCAGGAAATTGTGTCATTTGGGGACTGTGTCATTGCATTTTGCTTTGCTCAAGGTGGGGGACAGCATTTGTTCCCGTGACTATGTTGTGCGATTCATGGGTGGGTCAATTGCTTACACAATGCCTAAGTTCTGACATGTGATCTGGGTGTAACTTTGATATGTGGTCCGCTTGCTGCTCTGACTCACCACATGTCCCTGGGGAATTTGGCACACACCCATGCTGCTGGTGGGAACAATGTTTGGGCCTCAGGAGTATGTGTATCCAGTGTGTCACACATGCTTAGCCACCTGCCTACTGTCCAGGACTCATCCTTCTTACAGGTGGAGCTGGACAGTCATGCCTACTCCAGGGCATACAATACACTCTGTACTCCCACTCCCGTGTATCATCTGGCATGTTGTGATCAGTGAAATGTACCCTAAGGTGTCTGCCTCTGTCTCATTGTGCTGTGTCTTCGTTGTCAGGACTTCTGGTATGTTTATCGGTTAGGGCTCAGCATGCCATCTGAGTTGTGACCATGATAGACGATACTTCTGTGACTTATAGGTGTCTGATCACTTGACTGTGCACACAGGTGTTTGCGACTGTGACTTTCAGGCAGCTGTATTTTCATTCACAGCACACTGTGAGGTGCTCATGTTCAGAGAGTTGTGTTTCATGTCCCCCATATGTCCAGTTGGTATGACGTAGACAAATAGTACAGATGATGTGATTTTTGGGGGATGGACATGTGCACTTGTCAGTCACATAACTTGCATTCCCCATGCCCTCGGATTGTGACACAGTGCAGACTGTTGTTGCCTGGCTGCCATGGCCATGTGACTTGAGACAGTAATGTATGACTTTGCACGCATTCCTGTGTCATGGCATTAAACGTCCTGGGACTGATCCTGCAGGGGAGTGACATGTGCAACATGCACCCCATTGTGGCATTGACTATCCGGACATGGGTGCATCATGGTGTCTGGTGCTGGTATGCATCAAATGCATTTCTAATTAGACTCTGGCCATCCCTTTATCCGGACACCTGCACAGACTCAGTGGCAAGAGATGTGATGTGTGCATGTTCACATACTTCACCGTGTTCCCTGCAATGTCCAACAACTGTGTAGGTGGTGCATGTGTCCACACTGGGGTCTTACCATCAGACAGGCACCAGACAGATGGGTGCAAGGGCAGGAGGGGTGTGAGTCCCATGGTTGACCATCAGACTGACAATTGGCTTCCCGAATCTGTGTGAGGACTTTAGGCAATGTTCAACTAAGGATGCCAGGGCTTGCGCTGTAATGTGCTGTACTTACTGTGGTGTGTACTGTCAGTGCAGGTGACTGATGTTTGTCTGTTTCCCTAATTGTTTGCAGATACATCCACGGCCACAGGAGGGGACAGCTCCACGGACCAGGAGGAGCAGCGGAACCAGACTGGGTCAGCATCGGACGAGTGGTCAGAGGGACCCAGTGGCACGGAGGGCGAGGGGAGCCACACCGAGGAGTCCTCAGCACCATCCACCTCAGCTGGGGACCACAGCAGCTCGGAGGATGACTCCCTTGTGGAGGCGGGTCTCAGCAGCCACCAAAGGCCAGCTAGTCTGTCTGGCCCCGCCACCACCACCACCACCACCACCACCGCCCTCCCATTGGCTCCCATTCCTGAGGTCCGTGGAGGCTCCCGTGCTCCGGAGCGTGTCTCCTTCATGCCAGGCACCGCAGCCCCTGCCCCTGTGTCCCCTGCTGCCCTGAGTGAGGAGTCTGTGTACCTCCTTCGGCAGCTCCATGTAGGGCAGACAGCAATGCTGAGTGTCCTCCATGCACACACCACTCTGTTGACACAGCTGGTGTTGTTCATGGAGGGTATCTCGACGGGTATGTCTGCCCTACAGAGGAGCAATAGGTCCATGGACTCCTCCCTGACGGCAGCAGTGTCCCTCCTCCAACAGTCCCTCACCCCTCCCACCTCTGCCCCATCCACACTTCCTGCCCCCTACCTGTCCAAAGAACATGCACACCTGCACAGTCAAACAAACACACAGACACGAGCAGCACAGACACACCCAAGAGTAAGGCAAGACGTGCACACAAGCATCCTCAGGGGACTGATACCACAGACACAGGGGATGGGGAACACACACACACACAGGCATCCACATTCACTCCGCAGTCCTCCAAATCCTCTCCCTCCAAGACCCCTTCCCTTGCCTCGCCTGCTGCCCCACCTACACAGCAGATCTTCCTGTGTGACCTCGGCCTCTTCCCCTCCATTCCTGCTGATCCAGCATACCAGGGGAAGAGGAAGTCCACCCACACAGAGAGGAGTGCCCTCGCCCCCGGACACCCTCCCCCAGGTGCAGGCAGACACAGGAGCCCATTAGGAAGTCCCCCGGAGCAGGAAGAGCAAGACCCCACCACCACCACCACGCAGCTCCAGCGCCCAGTCTCTCTCCTCCATCCCCCAGGCCACCACTGCACAGGTTCCCCCACCACACCCTGCCCCAGGTTCCCCCACACACCGATACCGCATCCCCAGACTGATTAGGCCCTCCCCCTGCCACTTGCTCTTCCACCCCCAACCCAGACGCTCTGCCTGTTAGTGGCACTGTTGTGGGGACCGGGTCCCCCCTCTGTCCTGCCCACCTCATCTGCCCACCCTTCCACTCCCTTGGAGTCATGCACTGCAGTGGAGTCCACAACCACCACATCTGACTCGGGCACTGCAGTGGGTACCCAGTCCACTACATCAGTCCAGCCCACTGCAGTGGTTGCAGCACCCACACCAACTGACTTGTGTACCACAGTGGTGCCGGCCCCCATGAGTCAGACACCTCCACTGCAGTTGCCGGTGACACTCCTGCACCCACCACCCCTTCACTGCCTCACTCTGCTATCCCCTGATCCTGTCCCTGCGGTGCCTGGCCTGCCCCTTGTATGCCCCTCCAAGGGGGATGTCCCCCAACCGTACCAGTGTAGGCAAGCAATGTGTGACCAGTTGTCACTTCTCACCCCGTTGGTACTGTGATTTTGGACTGGCCATTGGCCTTAGTTTCTTTTGGACTTCCGTGTTTACCCTGACATTTGCTGAATAAAGCCCCTTTCTGTTTACTTTTGGGTTTTCTTTTGATGTACATGATGTGGATGAGTAGCATCCTGCATTTGCAGTTGTAATAGTGTTCACATCAGGACGAAGAAGTGATGCAGTGATGGACTCCATGTGGTCCATGGGATATGTGTCCTGTTGTAGTCTGGATCTATGGCATCCTTTGCTACAGTCTGAGGGTGTAATGTTCAGCATTTGACACAGGGATGTCCTTTTTGCATTAGTAAATGAACATCTTTGTCTTACACTGATGCACATCTGGTGGGTTTACCACTGTGCAATGTTCCGATTTCCCTGACTGTGTGCCCAGCTCCACTGGACATGCAGTTTTGCACATCAATGTCGAAGGACTCATCTGTGTATACAGTGCAACTTGCTTGACACGTGTTTGGTGTGTGTGCAAATGACTGACGTGGCACTCCCGTACCCAGGCTGATGTGAGCAGAGCCTTCTGTGTGTTGTGGTTGTTGACTCACTGACGGAGTGTTCTGCTGACATGTTTGGGTCATGCACAGACAAGGTTTGGCACAGCGGACCTTCCACAGGAGTGGAGTGCCCTCATGGCAGTGTGTAATCTGTTGACATTGCGTGGGCCTGTGTTGTGTAAGCATGTCTGTGCGTGTTCCCTTCCCTTTTCCTACACAGGCTGTCTCCCTAGGGATGTTCCTGTTTGTGATGCTTGCTGAGTTGTTCTGTGTTCATCCAGCATCTTGGACCTGGTTTCTCTGTGATGTGGGTGCATGGCAAACTAATGTTCATGAGGTTGTCATCCCAGGTTGTCTTTGTTGTCAGTGCTGGGGATTGGGCAAACGCAGATGGGACACATTCAGGATTCCCCTTGGCACTTGTTGTTTACACGAGTCATGTGATTTACAGTTTGTGTTAGCTTTCAGTGATTGTGACACGTTGTGTGTGTGACTGCTGCCACTGCTCAGGGTCAGAGCTGCAATGTTGGTAGTTGTGTACGTGTGTTCTTCGTGTGTCACCTTGGCTTCTTCATTGGTGTGTGACTATGGCCAGGATCCCATTGATTGTGGTGGATTTCACATCATGCCCATGTACGGCATACTGTGCTGTGTGTCAGACATTGACGAGTCTTGTTGACTGGCCATGTGTGATGGGTTTCTGCACCTTAGTTCCCACCACCACCCCTGGTATTGTCATGGGTGCATGTGCAATGTCACCAGTCCATGTGAGCTTCACTGCTGCACATTGGTGGAGATCAGGGTGTGTGGTGTTGAGTGTGTGCAAAAGTGAATTGTTGCACGGCCAGACCCCTACCTCCATATTGGCCTTGGCTGGCAGGCCGTGCTGATTGATTGGAGCTTGTGTAGGTGTGATGGTAGTTAGTTGCTCAGGACACATGGCTGGGGTTCACAGTGTGAACGACATCTAACATTGTCATCACAGTGGGATTATCATGCAGGCTAGTGTCAGCACAATATGGGGTCCCTGGGGGTAGTGCTGTGGTGGGTCTGTCTCTTGCTGTGTTAGTTGCTGTTCCTACAAGCTTGTGTGACATGTGTAATTTGTGCTCCCTCTCATCTAACAATGCCTGATTGCCCACATAGGGGATTTGGATCCATGAGTTACTTTTGTGTGGCAGTGTATGTGCATCTGTGTAATTGGTATTCAGGCCTCATCATGTGTTGTGTGGTTGCCTGGGGACACTGGCACCCCCTCACCTGTTGTGTTTGATGTGCAGTGTGGGTCTGCCTGTTTGTGTTTGTGCATCTGCACCACTGCATTGGCATATCTTTAGTGTGCCATTGGCTGTATGTTGTTTGGTGGGTTTCACCTGCTGTCCCTGGGACTCCTAGGTCATCAGTCAGCACAATGATCATTGTTTGTGTGTCCCATTGCTGCCATGGTATGTTATTTGTTCACCTCACATCTACAGTCTCCACAGGGTATCTCCATTTGTGTGGCCATTGGTGCAAATATGTGGGTCTGCATTATGATGGTCACTTCTGTCATTGTGTCATTGATGGATGTTGACAGTGTCAGCCCCCATGGGTGATGTTTGTCTGCACATGGCCAAAGGTATGTCTTATTTGCACTGCACTGTTTGCCTCCCCCAATCTATGTTGCTATGGGACACAAGCACTACTTTGCCACTGATGTGTTTGTTGTTCTGTGACCAGGAATCATCCATGCAGTTTGGCAGTTGCAGCTTTTTCAATGTCAACACTTACCTTTTGGTCACTGTGATGATGGGGTTTTAGACCATATTGCTACAATGTTCAAAATGTGCTTCAGCTATGGACCCCACACTTACCTTTTGGTCACTGTGATGATGGGGGTTTAGACCCCATTGCCACAATGTTCAAGATGTGCTTCAGCTATGGGCCCCACACTTACATTTTGGTCACTGTGATGATGGGGGTTTAAACCCCATTGCCACAGTGTTCAAAATGTGCTTCAGCTATGGACCCCACACTTACCTTTTGGTCACTGTGATGATGGGGGTTGGACCCCATTGCCACAATGTTCAAAATGTGCTTCAGCTATGGACCCCACACTTACCTTTTGGTCACTGTGATGATGGGGGTTTAGACCCCATTGCCACAATGTTCAAGATGTGCTTCAGCTATGGGCCGCACACTTTCATTTTGGTCACTGTGATGATGGGGGTTTAAACCCCATTGCCACAATGTTCAAAATGTGCTTCAGCTATGGACCCCACACTTACCTTTTGGTCACTGTGATGATGGGGGTTTAGACCCCATTGCCACAATGTTCAAAATGTGCTTCAGCTATGGACCCCACACTTACCTTTTGGTCACTGTGATGATGGCGGTTTAGACCCCATTGCCACAATGTTCAAGATGTGCTTCAGCTATGGGCCCCACACTTACATTTTGGTCACTGTGATGATGGGGGTTTAAACCCCATTGCCACAATGTTCAAAATGTGCTTCAGCTATGGACCCCACACTTACCTTTTGGTCACTGTGATGATGGGGGTTGGACCCCATTGCCACAGTGGTCATGGTCTGCTTGCATTGTGGGGGCCACACAAATTTATGTGTGACACATGTGATAGGGGGTCACATTGTATGTTCAAAGTCATGTTCAGTGTTGTAGGCATTTGACACAGTCTACACACGCTTGTCATGGTGTTGGGGGGGGTGTCTTTTTGTTGCATTCCTTATGTTGGTGTGTGCTTGTTGTGTCATGCATTACCCATCCTATGAGTGGGGGTGTTGTTGATAGTAGGCATCCAGCCCCCCATGGGTAGAGGTGGTAGTAGGTACAGGCATCCAGCACCCCCTGGGTAGGGGTGGTAGTAGTGACAGGCATCTAGCACCCCCTGAGTAGGGGTGGTGGTAGGGGTAGGCATCTAGCACCCCCTGGGTAGGGGTGGTGGTATTGGTAGGCATCTGGCACCCCCTGAGTAGGGGTGGTGGTAGTGGTAGGCATCTGGCACCACATGGGTAGAGGTGGTAGTAGTGACAGGCATCTGACACCCCCTGGGTAGGGGTGGTGGTAGTGGTAGGCATCTGGCACCCCCTGGGTAGGGGTGGTAGGCATCCAGCCCCCCATGGGTAGAGGTGGTAGTAGTGACAGGCATCCTGCCCCCCATGGGTAGGGGTGTTAGTAGTGGTAGGCATCTGGCACCCCCTGGGTAGGGGTGGTGGTAGTGGTAGGCATCTGGCACCCCCTGAGTAGGGGTGGGAGTGGTGGTAGGCATCCAGCCCCCCATGGGTAGAGGTGGTAGTAGTGACAGGCATCCAGCACCCCATGGGTAGAGGTGGTAGTAGTGACAGGCATCTGGCACCCCCTGTGTAGGGGTGGTGGTAGTGGTAGGCATCTGGCACCCCCTGGGTAGGGTGGTAGTGGTGGTAGGCATCCAGCCCCCCATGGGTAGAGGTGGTAGTAGTGACAGGCATCCTGCCCCCCATGGGTAGGGGTGGTAGTAGTGACAGGCATCCAGCACCCCCTGGGTAGGGGTGGTGGTAGTGGTAGGCATCTGGCACCCCTGGGTAGGGGTGGTAGTGGTGGTAGGCATCCAGCCCCCATGGGTAGAGGTGGTAGTAGTGACAGGCATCTAGCACCCCTGGGTAGGGGTGGTAGTAGTGGTAGGCATCTAGCACCCCCTGGGTAGGGGTGGTGGTAGTGGTAGGCATCTGGCACCCCCTGAGTAGGGGTGGTGGTAGTGGTAGGCATCTGGCACCCCCCTGGGTAGGGGAGGTGGTAGTGGTAGGCATCTGGCACCCCCTGAGTAGGGGTGGGAGTGGTGGTAGGCATCCAGCCCCCCATGTGTAGAGGTGGTAGTAGTGACAGGCATCCTGCCCCCCATGGGTAGGGGTGGTAGTAGTGACAGGCATCCAGCACCCCATGGGTAGAGGTGGTAGTAGTGACAGGCATCTGGCACCCCCTGGGTAGGGGTGGTGGTAGTGGTAGGCATCTGGCACCCCTGGGTAGGGGTGGTAGTGGTGGTAGGCATCCAGCCCCCATGGGTAGAGGTGGTAGTAGTGACAGGCATCCTGCCCCCCATGGGTAGGGGTGGTAGTAGTGACAGGCATCCAGCACCCCCTGGGTAGAGGTGGTGGTAGTGGTAGGCATCTGGCACCCCCTGAGTAGGGGTGGTGGTAGTGGTAGGCATCTGGCACCCCCTGGGTAGGGGTGGTGGTAGTGGTAGGCATCTGGCACCCCCTGAGTAGGGGTGGTGGTAGTGGTAGGCATCTGGCACCCCCTGGGTAGGGGTGGTAGTGGTGGTAGGCATCCAGCCCCCCATGGGTAGAGGTGGTAGTAGTGACAGGCATCCAGCACCCCCTGGGTAGAGGTGGTAGTAGTGACAGGCATCTAGCACCCCCTGGGTGGGGGTGGTGTTAGTGGTTGGCATCCAGGCCCCTATGTGTATATGTGGCATTGGTGATAGCCATCCCGCGCCTATGGTGCTGCTGTTGCTGGTGTAAGTAATTTCTGCATCCCTATGTGTGTGTGTGATATGTCGGGTACGTGTGGTTTGTTTGTGTGGTGGGTGTCTGACTTACCTTCTGCGTCGTACGCGTCCGTGCCAGTTCCGGTAATAGATGTAGAATATTGGTAGGATCGGCACGATGGGATTCATGGTTGGTTCATCTCGTTCGTCTTTCTCTTTGCTTCGCCTCGTCCTCGTCGCTGGCGTGTTCGTCTCGTAGCCGTGGATCGTCTTGTGGCGCGAATCGGAGCTTATGTGCACCTCTCCCGGATGCTTTGACGTGCCGTGCGTAGCGACGGGTTCGGCGCGTACGGAGGGCGCATCATACTTGTCCGGCCGGACGGGGCTGCATTTTGGCTTCCGTGCGACTCGATTCTGCGTTTCCGGATCCGCCTCGGTCGGAGAACAGGACCTGTATTGGGTGAGTACGACTGGGTCGGGATTTGGGCAGTTGTGCGCATCGTACTTGCTCGTTCGGACGTATGTGCGAAGCGGTCGGGAAACAGGCATTCGCCTGGCTTTTTTCACGGCCGAATGGTATTAGGTGCGCCTCCGACCGGGATTGGAATCGACCCCTGAATGCTTGTTTTCTTTGAAATAATGGGTTGCTTGTTTTAGTAGTCCTTCCCGTATAGTTGGGAGGTTGAGGTACCATGGATTTATAAAGATTTTGCCCCTCTCCCGTGGGGTACCCCTGCAGCATCTTGCCCATACTGGGGAGTGATCCGATATGCCCCTTGCCATGTGCCACACCTCTCGGAAATTCGATAGGGAGGAGGCAGACAAAATAAGAAAGTCGATGCAGCACATACTACCGTGGGCCCCGGAGTGAAATGTAAAGTGTTGTGTAGAGGGGTTAAGGGCCCTCCAGGAGTCTATCAATCCCAATGCTGCAAAAAAATCTGCCAATTGGGTTTTTGAAGGGAGTGTCTCCCTGGGTGGGTAGCGGTCCGTGGTGTCACAGAGTGTCAAATTAAAGTCTCCTCCTATCAGGAACTTGCCCTCTGGTAGTTGGAGCATGAGTGTGCCTGGGGAAAAGAAAGGCGGCTGTCAATCAGTCACCACAATTACCGTCTAAGGCTAAGGGTGCGGCCCATTCGACCTTACTGAACTACCTTACAGGGGCTATGGGGGCTATCGAAAAACAATTTCTACGGTCGAAGAGACTCTGAACCTAGACACTTTAGGGGTAATAGCCAAGGAAAAAAAAAGAGACTGAGGATATGTTGGCCGGCACACTCGGGTTCTCGGGGGGGGGGGGCGGTTGACACTCCAAAATGGGTGTATTCAACATATTACTGAACATATATCAGTTAGTGACCAGGAGACGGAAACTCAACCTCCATCCAAACGCCCAAGAAACCCAGAGAAAACAATAAGCCCAGAGATTGTCACCCGGGAATGCCAGTTAACCCCAAATGAACCCAGGTCCCCCCCAACCAAAGCCTCGGAAACAATTGCTAAAACGCGCCAAAACTCTGAACCGGCCTTGTATAGAACAAAAGGCAGTGTCTTGCCCCAATACGAAGCCTTCTGTACCATCTAGTGATCTTGGGTACTTAACTACACTTGTTATAAATTTAGAGACCTATTTGAGAGAGACTTTAAGTAGTCTGACTGATAGGGTGACCAAGATCGAAGACAGACTGAACAAAGTTCAAGTAGTCCAGAGTACTAGTAATCAGGCTGGTAGACTACATAATCAAGAAATTCCAGGAGACACATCTAGGGCCATCAGTGCAGATAACTGTAATCCTCTGGTCTCGTCGATACCATCTGGCGATAGCCTAGGGATTCAGGGGAATGGGCTTCACACAAGAAACCACATTAGGCCTCTAGTAAATTCTCTAAAACCCTTCCAAACTAGAACCGGACCTCCAGGCAAGCTAGTGTACGAAAGGAAAGAAGTCAATGCCTTAGAGGGTAATTTTCCTCAGACATCTTATAGAGCCCCATCTATCCTTTCCCCTCGATCGAAGAGCCTAGACAATTTAAATTGCCTGAACCTACCACCAGCCGCTACCCCATACACAGTGATCCTGGCTAATGTCCCACGGTTGAGCTTGAAGGAAATTGAATCTTGGGTTTCTTTACGAAATAATGCTCTACATTGGCTGGGGGCCAAAACAGGGCTAATTGATGCTCTGTTTTACGAATTTAAAATGGCAAGAAGAATAAGTTGGTTGGGTAGAGACAGGAAAACTCTTCAGGGGGATTGTGTGGTTCTCACGTTTAAAGGTCAACAATAGTGGAAAAAATTCTGTGTAGAGCTGGCGATAAGAGTATATCATACGCTTGCATTAATGTTTTCCCCTTGGGCTACTTTTACCAGCCACCTCTTAATATGGGGCTAAGAGACAATAGTAGGGTTGTGTCTGAATCAGGTCCACACTTATATAATGTAGATGTGTTCAATAGGTTTGAGTCCCTTCACACATTAGAGGAGATAGATTGACTCAATATTCATGATAGTAGAGATAGGCCCAGTGGGTTAAAGACTACGCATCACACCCTAGAAACTTCTGTCATTAAGTTGAATGATGTGCCCGATGGGGTTAAGGGGACAACTATTGACTGTGAAGATATGTGTTTAGGAACTAAAAATACACTGATAAGCTTGCTATCACCAATACGGGGGAACAAATATGCCAGTATGAGGAACTTAACACAAGTCCCCCGGTCCATGATTTCAGTATTCCCAGATAGGTTAGAGAGCTCCATAGAACAGAATGATCATTTGAGTGTATTATTCTGGAATATAGCGGGCTTGCGTACCAAACTGACAAACCCAGTATGGCTCGAGTTTATTGGAAAATTCAAAATTCTTTGTTTCCAAGAAACCTGGGCAACAGAGGGAATCCACATTAACGGTTTTAAGACATATCATACCACCGCAATATCTTCCATACACGGGAGAGCTAAGGGGGGCCTATGCACTTACATCTCCAATCAGATTAATGTATCTAAGATTACTATGTTGATAACAGAAACCTACTATCAAATTATAACCATTCAAGTAGATAAACATCATATCTTGGCCCTGCTAAATTTTTATAACAATGCGCCGGGGGACCAGTTAATGGAAGTACTGAGGAAACTAAATAGTGACCTGACCAAACTTCAGAGTGTATGGGAGCAAGAGGTGATTACTGTTTGAGGCGGAGATTTTAATATTGAGCTTTGCCCCCAAGCGGGGAAGGTAACTGTGGATTACTATTCGACGAAAGTGATCCTTATCCCCATTTCTCTCATTCAATCGCTGGGGATTTTTTAAACGAGATTTTATTTTCACTTGATATGGCCTTCGCCAATAGTTTGTGTTCCCCTCCAGTTCACTTTGAGCACACTTTCAACGGGAGAGGTTTTAATTTAATCATTGATTATATAATTTTATCTAATCGATATGCTTCACGACTTTTAAATTATAAAATTCACAAAAATGCTACAAGTGATCACTTCCCATTGAGCTTAAGTCTAGTGCTCCCCAACACCATGCGAAATTCTCAAAGTAGCCAAGTACCTTGGATCCAGAATCTATTTCTGGGTAGAACAAATGGTTATTCATTGCGCTGGTCTAGGATTGAACCAGTAGAGTTCACAAAGAATATTGTGACCAAGTGTTATAACTCACTTTTAATTTGTTTGGAGGAGACAAGTCCCCATGCCAATATTTTAGAAGCTTATGCTTACCTCACACATGAAATCCAAAACACTCTGAGGGTTGAGATTAGAGGTGAGCGCACACATAGCCAGGGCTGGTTTGATACAAAATGCACAAAAGCGTACACTAAATTAAAGTTTGCCCTTCATAGATCAGAAAGGGATAGAGATGAAATAAGGGAGTGCAGGAGGGAGTACAACCAGACCCTAAAAAAACGCAAAAGGGAATTAAAAGAAAATGCGTGGACTACACTGTATGAAGCACTGGCCAACTTTGCAAAGAAATTGGGCAGAAGGCCACCAGCTTTGCTCCTGAAAATTTACCAAGCAAAATGTGTCAGTATAGCTATCTATGGGGCCGGTGTGTGGGGATTCCGAAATACTCAACCTATTCAGCAGGTTGAAAACGCCTTTTTAAAATTTCTTTTGGCGGTCCCTGGTAGCACCTCCACTTATAACTGCCATACTGAATTGGGTGTTCCGTACATCTCCGACATAATTAAAGCCCAACCTGCTCTCTTATGGCACAGGATCTGGACCTCCCCTAGAACTGGTCTCAACCGCGATATTATCAGCGACAGCATGAAGTTGGATCAGGCCACCGAGATTCCCTGGTTAAAATATATAAAAAAACTTCATGTATGATCTCGGACATCCAGATTATTACAATGTTCCCGGTTCCATAAATTCTGTCTCCAGGAAAGAGTTTAAAAGAATCTGTATGACACACCTGGAGGCAAACAGATTCACTATAGAAGCAAGTAAACCGACAGTACAATCGCACCAACTGATTTTAACCACTTACATCATACAGCCGTATATACAGTACATTTTAAGTGGGTACGATAGATTTGTACTGACTCGTTTCAGATTTGGGATTTTCCATCGCCTGATAAGCTTCCCTGAAACAAACAACTGGTCGAATAATCTATGCAGTTGTCCATGTGATAATCAGTCCCAGCAATCGTCCATTCATGTGGTTTTATTCTGTAAATTTGATAAAACGCAAAGAAGGAGGTGGATCTTACCCATTTTAAGACTAGGGGGATGGACACAATGTAGACCAGCGTTTTTATTTTTGCAATTTTTAGAAAATTAATATTTTACAAAAACAATTGCCTGTTTTTTAAAAAGCGTTGTGAAAGCCAGAAAAACTATTTCAGTCTAAAACCAATATGTGTTTTTGTATTTGAAACTTTGTGATGAATTTAAATCTTTGAGGTATTGGATCAATTGTCATTTTTGACATAAATTCTTTAAAAAAAAAAATATGTGTGAGATGCTGTGTTTTTAACTTTTTGTTTGCTTTTGTGATTTTTCATGCAAAAATCAAATAAAGCTTGTTCTGATTCTGATTCTGACTGTGTCTATATCTGAAAGGGTGGTGCTGTGTAGGGCTTGTGGTACATAAACAGAGATAATATTGATCTTCTCCTCCTCCCACGTGACCGTCAGAGCTGCATATCTACCCGGTTTTTCCATCCAAATCTTGTCTATCGAGAGTGGAAAACACTTCCTAAGGAGAATACCTGTGCCACGGGAGTAAGAGGTGTAGCCTGTTTGGACCACCATTTTGTAGCCCCAGCGGTCTTACAGGCATTAACAAAGAGATGTGTCTCTTGTAATAGGATGACATCTGGGGAGTGTCGTTTGATGTACTGGAGCACTATCCCCTGATTAATTTTATCCCCAGCCCATTGACGTTCCAGGATAGGAGTCAAAGCTCCGGAATACTTGTATCTATTCCTGTGGTCATTTGTCTATGTGAGGTGTGTAGAAAAGTAGGATCTGCTTCTTATGGTTACCCCCACTTTTTGCTTGATGTTACACTGTTTGTCTAGTCTGACTGGGATCCTGCTAATCAGGACCCCAGTCTATCTGCTTTCTCCTTAAAATGTTATGCCATGTACTTTGGTACTCTCCAGATTGGATACTGGGGTACCCTTACAAGTCCCTAGTATATGGTACCCATGTACCCAGGGCATAGGTACCCCAGAGGCCTCCCATGGGCTGAAGCATGTATTATGCCACCCATGAGAGGCCATGCAAAATGGAACTACAGTTCTGTCATTGCAGCCTGTGTAAGCTGGTGCTTGCACCACTTACTTTAGATATAGGTTCACTATATCTATAGGTCACTACACTTAAAACTTATAAGTCACCCCTATAGCAGGCCTTAACAATCCTGAAGGCAGGGTGCTGAGTTTTACGTGAGAGGGTGCCCCTGCTTGAGCAGAGCCCCTCTGCAGCCTTCGGAGACCATTCTCCCGGGTTGTCTGTGACGCAGCCAGACATATAGGTAGAGGTGCATTATAACCTCGCGGTAAATGCTATCTCGAAAACGGCTGAAACAAAACATGTCGTGTTTGGTATCAAACACCTTGGAATCATACCTCCACACTGGTAACGGGTGTCGGAGGTATGATTCCACCCTTCTGAAGCGAGCTTCGTGGGATCACTGGTCTTTCCGGTGCCAGCCTTCTCGACCCGGACAGCACAAAATGGATGCTGCCGACCAGAGATACATTTCTGTCCTCCTGCTGCTGAGCAAAGCTCGAGCAGAGGAAGGCAGCACAATAGGCATCCTGTCACAGGGAGGTGTGACCACCTCCCAGACAAGATTTAATGTATTGGGGCTGGGTGGGTGCACTTCCACAGTGCCTGAAAGTCTGCATCTGGGGCACACTTGGTGTCCCTGTACATAGTCTAACTCAAACCAGTTCTGGGAGCCATTGGCCCCTGCTCTGGCGCGAAACTGGACAAAGGACATGGGAGTAACCTCCCCTTTTGTCCTGACCCTCCCCTAGGATGGTCCCCTGAATCTGTCCAACCCTCTCCTGTGGGTACATAAGGGCTTACCTGGCTGTAAGACTTTAGATTTGACGTGGACAAGATTCTGAACAAGAAACTACTGACCTTTGATCATCTGGACACTCTGGACTTCGCTGGACTTCGACTGGGCCCGACTTCGTCTCCCTCTCCGTCCAAAGCATCGTCTGTGCCCTTGCACCATAGAGGCTCCGTGCAGGACCTGTGGAGCCCTAAGGACAACTGTAGAATCTCCCTTGGGGTGAAGGAGTCACTCCCCTGCATTCGCAGGCACCGCAATGCAACTGACTGGTCTACTGATCCTGAGCTCCTGTAGACTCTGAAGGCTCCAGCAACACAGGAGGTGGGTTCCAAAGTTCCTTGAGGTTGAGCTGTCCTCTCATCAAGTTTGAGGCCAGTATCCCTTGTGGGGACCGCATAACTCAAACCCCTGTGCACGACGTACTTTTGCAAGTGCATATGCTTGTTGGCAATTCCCGAGTTTGTGCATTGGGCTGCGTGTAGTCCTGACCCTGAGCAGTATTTCCACCAAAGAACTCTGGCCTCCTCACACCGAGTGCTCCGTGGGCTTGTACTTTGTGATCTTGCATGAGTTTCCCTTGGGACTCCTGGTCATTCGGCCTGTGGGTCCTCTTGAGGGTCATCTTGAATTCTGTTGGGCTTCCCTGGTTGCTCCAGACGTGCCCTGACTCCCCATTGCTTGGTGAGTCTCCTGGACCTTGCTGGTCCCCACCGTAACCTGCTTGACTTTTCTGCGTGGGTTGCTGTTGCCAAGGCTTGTTGGTGCTCCAGCCAGACACTGACCCCTCAGCACTCAACATCCTTTGTGGGACAGCTCACATCTGGATTCTGGTCATCCTTGACATTTCCTGGACCTCGTGGCTGCAGAGTCAAGCATCCCTTCTTCGCACCTGAAGCACCCGACATCGGTGGGCATTCGTCTACCGAGCACCTGGTCACCCTGATGTGACCCAGCTCTGTCCCCTCTGCTTTCAGGTTCCTTCCATCACGAATCCACCCTTGTATTCCTACGGACACTTTCTTCCTTCCCGGCAGCAGCTCTTCTGTGCAACCCTCCATTGAAAACGACGGCGGTTTCCGACACCACTCCAGACCTATGCACCCGGCTCCTCTGGGATAGATAACTTGGGTACTCAGGTATCCACGGGTGGGGTGGCTCTCCAACCTCCTAAGTTCCAAAGGGTTTCCTCGAAGTCCACCGAGAAGGGTCCTTAGACTTTAAAATTGTAACCGCGACTTCCCCATAGAATTGTACAGAGCCCGCGGTCATGTTAGCACACTGCACACGTCCTCCGTGGGGTCCCTTTCTACTCACCTTGGGTGGTCCCTTGGGGTCCCAGTGATTCTAGTGTTCTATACACTGTCTCGACTCCAGTCATGGTTCTTATACCACTGTTTTAGTATATGGTTTGGTCTCCCCCTGGAGCCCACTGTGAATTGTGCTACTTACAACTGTTTCTTTGCTAAAGTATTGTGTGCTTTGTGTTGTATCCTCATGTAGAGGATACTAGAGAGTGTTATATAAATAAATACATATTTTTATAACTACTGTGTGGTTCTCCTTTCATTTGATTAATACTAAAGGTGATATTCTGGTAAAACAAGCTGCTTTACATTCCTTCAAGATTAAGGGGCCGATTCCGATTCAGGCCGGAAATCACTCCGACCGAGCCGGACCCGGAGAGATTTCCGACCGAATCGGACTCTAGCAGTCCGACTGAACGAGTACGATGCGCACGCATGCAATCGGACTCGAGTCGGTCGGACTCCCATTGAAGTCAATGGGAGCCGGTCGTACAACGCGTACGCGGGCTCCCATTGACGCAATGGGTGCGAGGCGAACAAGGGCGCCCCTACAGCGGATACGCCTCGATGCGACTCGCGGCGTATATGCACAGGTAGGGGGGACCCATGGGTCCCCCCTGTGTGCGACTCGCGCGGCTATGCGTACAGGGGGGTCCGACACGGACCCCCAAAGTCCGGCTCCGACTGCTCTTTCGAGCCAGACGGCGCGAGTCGGTCGGACTGCTCGAGGCGCGCATCGTACTTGCCCGGCCGGGGAACGTCTCCATTGCGCGGTGCGAGTCGTGTCCGTGCGAGTCGGTCGGAGCGCTTCGGACCCGCAAACGAGTCGGTCGGCGATTTCGCGTGCGCTCGCATCGTACTCGCTCGCCCGGACGCACGTACGAATCGGTTGGGAAAGAGGGCTCCGAATCGGATCCGGTTAAGCCGAATCCGATTCGGTGCCCTACCGGCCGAGATCAGAATCGCCCCTAAGCCTGAAGGCTGCTCTCCACAGCTACCACTAGGATAGCTTTCTAAAGGTTATCTTTGACCTCATACATCATAAGGGTCGTTTGGACTGGTACAAGGTGCCCACTTTAATTAGTGGACAGCATATACCAGGCCAACTTCTCACAAGGTGTCTTTTGCGGTCCGCGTCGTCGGATTCCTTCAAGCTGTGTACCCGTAGTTGTGGTGACCCCACCAACAATATCAGGATTTTCAGTATGTCATACCTAAACCTGATTCCCTGTAAGAAAAAGAGTGGATCTAAGAAACCAGAAGAGTCGAGTAGCCCTCCCCCCTCGCCCTCTTGATGCATTCCTACTGTACCCAGCAGTACTTTGTGAAAACAGAACCAAACAAGAAGAATAAAGACCCCCCTCCCCGCATGTCCCTTCATGACGGACCCGAAACTGCCCGCCTCCCAACTCTGCAGAGTGACTGTCGCCCCACCCCAACATACAAAATTTTGGTGGGTGTAGGCTTTCCTCCTCGCCCACCAGCCATCACCATACCTGAAGTAACATATAGTGCCATCAACTTAGTAATATGTAATCCATGTTCCGAATCATGAGGAGAGCAATAGCCTTGGCATAGCACCCTCCACCACCATTCGGAGGTGGGGGGAGAGGAAAGTATTTTGCCCATCGTCTGATCTGGCCCCACAGGAGCCTGCCATCCGATCAGGTAAAACACGGTGATCTCAGTTCTGACTCCAAATTAGTCAAGAGTATCAGGATATGGGCCATATGGCGTCGCTAAGGGTCTCAGCCCCCCAGCCGTTCAGTCCTCAAGTCGCTGCTCTGTCTCACCATCTCTTGCCAGAGGTTGTCCCACTGTCCGGTTATTAGTCGTCACCGGGCCCCGCATTCGTTCTCCACGACGTACTCCTCGTTTGGTGCCTTCAACTGACCTCCATCCCTCTAGCCATTCCCAGGCCTCCTCTGGAGTTGTAAAGAACCAAGCCTTGCCTTCTGATTCTATGCGTAGTCTAGCCGGGAAAAGCATTGAATATTTCACTCCCTTCTCCCTCAGGGCCCTTTTCACCTCAAGATAATTCCGCCTTTGTCTCTGTACTTTCAGCATGAAGTCTGGGTAGAAAGTAATGTGTGAATTGTCATACCTTACTGGTGGAGCAGTTCGGGCAGTCTGGAGAATTGAGTCACAATCTCTGAAGTAAAAAAGTTGTACTAGCAGGGGGCAGGAGGAGGGGCCCGGGCGCCCCCTCTACGGAGAAAAACTTGGAGAGTCCACACGGCTGGAGATGTTTGAGGATAAGGGGCCAGATGTACGACTGTTGAATTTTGCGACTCGCCAATTGCAAGTCGCAAAATTCAATGTACAACAGTGTCTCAGACACTGTTTGTGATTCCCAATGGGGTCACAAATTGCATGCCTCATGAATATTAATGAGGCTGTCGCAATTTGCGACCCCATTGGGAATGGCTAGCACTCCCAGGGATGGTGGCCTGCTGCGGTCATCAGACCACCATGTCTGGGACTGCTTTGCCAATAAAGCTGTTTTTTTTTTTTTTTTTTAAATGCAGCCCGTTTTCCTTAAAGGAAAACGGGGTGCATTTAAAAAAGAAAAATGAAAATTTTCAGTTTCATTGTTTTAAGGGCAGGCAGTGGTCCTTGGGGCCACTGCCTGCTCTTGAAAAATATTTGCGCACCCATTCACAAAGGGGTAGGGGTCCCCTGGGGACCCCTTCCTGTTGTCGAATGGTTTACCACCTACTTGAAGTAGGTGGTAAACTGCTGAGCTTTTACGACCGCAAATGCGGTTGCAAAACACTCATACATGGCATTTGCACTCACTATTAGGAAGGGACGCCTTGGCACGCCCTCCTAATAGCGAGTTGCTAACCCTATTTTACGAGTTGCTAATAGATTAGCGACCCGCAGAAATAGGGTTTGTACATTGTGCATCCGTTTTTGCAGTCGCACACGGGCCAAATGCCACTTTGCGACCGCAAAAAACGGTCGTACATCTGGCCCAAGGTCCTCTACGCATAGGTCAGCAGCTGGCTCCTCTGCACGCTCAGGGAACCCCAAAATTCTGATGTTATTCCGGCGAGATCTGCCTTTGAAATCTTCCAGCCTCTCTTTCAAGAACTTGTTTGAGGCCTCTAGTTCCCCCACCTTCACCGTAAGGCACTTTGCACCTTGTAGTAGAGTCACCATTGAGTCTTCCACTTCCTTGACTCTTGTTCCCAAGTTGCGTAGATCCGCTCGTTTCAGGGAGACTTCTGTTGTAACAGTGTCTATGCGAGATTCTAGTGCGGTGCAGACTCCCTGTATAGCGGCCAAAATATCTTGAAGGGACAGGGGAGTCTCTCCCGGAGTATGCAGGGTTTCGGAGGTGGAGGGGTCCTGGGGGCCCTCCTGAGTCTCAGGACCCTTGGTAAGCGCATATTTGTCTATTTTCGTTTGATGGTACCCCTTTGCGTCCTTTCCGCTTGTCATCTTGTTGGTGAGGCAAGGTGACTTCTATATAGAATGGAGGGGACGGGGGTATTTGCCGCCGCCTGTCCGTTGGTATCCTCAGGGTCCAACGGGAACTCTCGGGCTTCTCCCCGTGTGTTGCCCCTCAGGTTCCTCTAGTCAGTCATTCGTGGCCTTATAATTAGGGGGTCTATCTCCCAAGACGGACTCACAGGCAGTCTCCAATGGGCTAAGGCAGTGACCACCTCTTAGAGGCTTCACCACCTTACGGGGGGTGAGGGGAGAGGCCTGTAGCACACCATGAGGCAGTTCGCACCTTTCCATTTCTCACTTTAATGGTAGCAAAACAATGTCTGTCCGCAAACCCTTACTGTATTGCCACGGCGGATGGTAGTATGTGGCCTTGTGGGTCAGGAGACCAAAATGAGGGCTGTAAAGCGTTGAACGCAGTGTGGGATAGTGTCTTTTCATAAGAGTCCATGGACCCCTTTGGAAATAATCTGCACCTCCCCCGAGCCCTCTGGGGCATCCCGAGGGGGCGAGGCAGTCCACAGACTCCGGATCTCCCCATGATCCCAGGGGTAGCACACGCTCTCCTCGGTCCCCCACCAGGCGCCGTTACGCTGTAGGCAGAATCGTGCCACCACGGAGGCCCCGGTCGGTCCTCACACATTGCCTTCACCAATCAGGGACTCCCGTTGCGGATGATAGAGCAGTCCTTTTCGTCTGTTCAGGGCGCCTCAATGGGAGGCGGAGCAGGGCGCAGACTCACGGTCTCCCCGCAGCCCCAGGCACAACGCCCGTTGTCCCTGGTCCTGCCCGGGGCCTCCCAGGAGGTCAGCAGGACCCAATCACCTTGCAGGCCGCAGCCAGGCTCCTCGACGTGGGCCTGTCTCGCACGGCGGTTCTTCTCCCCTCTCGCGGGCAGCAGAGGGCCCGGCTTCCGAGGTGCCTGCCCTCTCCCAGGCGCCTGTGCTGCCCAGCAGGTGTGGTCCCTCCGGCAGCACGCTGCACTTGGCCAGGAACCCAAAGGGCAGATTCGATCTCAATGGAGCCCACAGGCCCGTGGACCCTCAGCTCACAGGAGGCAATCGGGGTTGTGGATCCAGCTAGGCCGCTAGGCCTTCGCTCAGTGCTGTTCTTCCAGGGCGTTGGAGCAGTGGGTCAGCTACCGGAATCCGTGCTGCAACTTTAGCACAGCCTCGGTCTATAGAGCGAGTCGATGGCGCTCAGTTAAATGGACGGATTTAAGGGGATTACAGCAGTGGGTCTCTGAACCGCTTCAGAAAGCGGCCATCTTCGCCAGCAGTTGGCCACCCGCCCCGGATCGCCTTTTTGAGTCGTGTGTCCACAACTGATTACTGTGGAGCGATAAATGTCTTACACTCCTCTGTGTTAGGCCTAAGGCTGCTTGACCACACTACCACTAATAGAGCACTTTGGGTTTTACATTGAGCCCTGTACACTTTTGGGGAACCCCTTGACTCTGTGCACGGTATTACCACCTAGTAGCAATATCACATACAGAACCAGCCTCCTACAATCTTCCTCAACCAGATAGAGGTCTAGCATCCACCCAACTACAGAAAGCTATCGCAACTGCCCATATTACAAGGAGATTTTGCAGGATTTCTGCACTATTTTCATCTCAGGTCTAATCAAGCAATTATTAGTACTTAAGGTTATTAATCTCCCTATCTCTACTCTATACTGTTCACCCTATCTCAGAACCTGATGTAATAGTAACTACGTCAACTGGATGCCTAAGGGCCTAGAGTCCTCTGACTGTTGCCCTAACTTATCATTCTGTTTCAGTTTGTCAAAAGGTTTCTGTAAATCTCAGCTTTGGTAGCGTCATTCAGTCATGGAGGTTCATCTAGGTCAGTCAAACAATTATCTGTGTCATCGGTTTGCACAAAATAAGATCAATTGAGACCATAATATTTTCAATCGACTTTTCTTTCTCGCTTTGGTCTCTTAAGTTCAGTCAAATCTAATTTGTCATCACTAAATTCTGACTGTATCTGATTCCCTTGTTCTGCTTTACAAATCTCTCTAATAGGCTCTGGTATTTTGATCTTACGTAGCAGTCTCTTTCGTCTCAGTCCTGTCTTTGGCCAGCCATTTTTGTGATGTACTCTTCCTCCTGAAGAACTCGTTATTTATGACTCATGAGGGACAGTTTAGCTTTTTGAAGCATAGTCTTCCCGGATAGCTTCTCCATTCTCGGCCTCTGAAGTACTTGTTTCCGACTGTTTGGTCTCGGTTTTCCAAGTGTTTCCGTTCCTTTTTCCAGATTTAAATCCTCAGTCTAGAGCAGAGGTCTTCAAACTTTTTGATGCCGAGACCCCCCTGTCAACATTTTTTAGGCGTAAAGACCCCCTCCTGACAAAAGTTTCTAGAACCTGGTACTCCTCATCATCAACAACCATATAATCCCCCAATTCCCACAGCAAATCATTAAAAAAGTTTTGGAAATAATATTAAATAGTGTTCGGCAAACCAAAGGTTTGTGGGTGACTGCGGTTCGGTGTCAGAGGCTTACCACAGTTAAAAAAACGCTCCAAAAGAATTACCTAAAAATGCACAATGGTACTTTATTTTTCACAAACAAAACGATTTGACAAAACTTACTCAGATGATAACACCTTCCTAAACTAATGTGATGGGTGTGCCTGTTTTTCTCCAGAGAAACGGTCAATCTGTGGTAGCATCTCCTTAGTACCAGTTTAACACCCAAATATAGCAATAAACAATGAAAAGGTGATCAGTCCAGCTTTACAAAGGGCCTTCTACTACGCAGGCACATGACGTTGCTTTTTAGTAACTTTTGAACCATCTGAGTAATAAAAAAAATGTTTTTGGGTAAAATCAGCAGATTGTGCAGCAGATGATGGATTATGTGGCAAATGCGGCAAATCTATAATTATGCCAAAATCGCAGCAGCCACACAATCGCATATTTCCAGTGGCCCTGGGTATAATGGCTGTAATGCATGGGCTGCAACTTTAGTGCAAGACATCCAAGGAGACCCATACTATATTTCATGGGATGCTGACGGCTTGGCTTTTACAACTGCATGGAACTGGAAGTTGCTGAACATCATTCATCATAATTAAAACATACCATTTACAATCATTAATGATGAACTGTAAGGTCCAAGGAGGATGCTTTCTTTAATTCCAGGGAAGGAAGTGGTCCCTTAATCTTCTTTCGTACTGTTTTTCTAAAAGGTTTATATATTTAGCATTATGAAAACAGACAGTAATATTTTAGCAAAAACGGACTCCTTGTTATATTCGTTTGCTGATGTTGTTGACTAGAGGGCCTTGAGAGTCTGAACATGGGGCGGGGTCAAAGTTGTGGCTAAAACCAAAATATTCTGTACTTTTTTAGGTCTTCCACTGTCAGGTAGCTACATATAAAATAACAGGCTGCTTAAATGAAAAATAAATAAATATAAAAAGTTGTTAGTGGGAAATGCACTATAGTACATTATGAAACCTCTATTAGTTATTGCACTGCAGAGGTCTGTGTGTAACCAGAGAACCACAGAATTGAATCTTGGTTGGTGCAGTGGGGAATAGTGACTTTAGTGCTACAAGGTTGCAGCCTGTGACTGAAAGCACTGTGAATATGTAAGACATTATTTAATACTTGCATTACACACAGTATAAGATAGACTGCTACAAAATGCTCAAAATGTTTCACAATAAAATGGTGCTTCTAAAATATAGATTTTAGTAATACCCAGACCGTATGTAATGCTTTTTTTTTTTTTTACACAACTGTTCCTTTAACACCTCCCCAGGGATAGTAAGCACTATGTAAATACAATGACAATTAAAAGCATGCCCTTCACAGCTCAGTTGTTAACTCTTTGCATTACAACTCAAAAAGAAACTTCAAATGATTCAATCAATTAAAGTTAGTACTTGCTTCCAAGCATCCTTTACATTTGCAGATTCACCTTCACAATTGCAGATTAGGGGGCCGATTCCGATCTCGGCCGGTAGGGCACCGAATCGGATTCGGCTTTACCGGACCCGATTCGGAGGCCTTGTTTCCGACCGATCTGTACAGTCGTCCGCGCGAGCAAGTACGATGCGAGTGTACGCGAAATCGCCGACCGACTCGTTCCCGGGTCCGAACCGCTCCGACCGACTCGTACGGACACGAATCGCACCACGCAATGGAGATGTTTTCCGACCGAGCGAGTACGATGGACGCGTCAGACAGCCGGATCGAGTCGGAGCATCCGGCTCGCAAAAGCACCCGGAGCCGGACTTGGGGGGTCCGTGTCGGACCCCCCTGCACGCGTAGCCACACGAGTCGCACACAGGGGGGACCCAAGTGTCCCCCCTAAACATGCATGTACGGTGCGAGTCGCACCGACGCGTACCCACTGTAGGGGGCCCCCCTGTTCGCGACGTACCCATTGAGTCAATGGGAGCCCATGTACGCGTTGTACGACCGGCTCCCATTGACTTCAATGGGAGTCCGACCGAATCGAGTCGGGCAGCATACGGCCGCATCGTACTCGCTCGGTCGGACTGCGGGAGTCCGGCTCGGTCGGAAATCTCTCCGGATCCGGCTCGGTCGGAGAGTTTTCCAGCCCAGATCGGAATCGGCCCCTAGGTCGTTGTGCACATTTGCATTTCTTTCAGGCAAGCAGCACACTGACAGAAAGGTGTGTTTAGCTGTCTGCCGGGCTTCGGTTTTACAGCACAGGAGAGTCCCTGAATGACACTTTAACTGAAGAGGCTGAGTAATGCGCAACCCCGTTCCCATGACTCCAGAGCCCCCCTGGGGGTTGCGCCCCACAGATTTGAAACTTCAGGTCTAGAGTCGCATGTCTTGGTGACATAAGACTCTGAGTCTTTGCTCTGTTTTTGAGATTGCTGCCTCTCAGCTGGAAGTTGAGGAACTTCAGGTGGCCTTTCCTCCTCCTCCTCGGATGCTTCAGAGACTAGAAATCAGGTTGGGTTCAGAGGATCGGTAAAAGTCATCTCTTCTTCCTCTGTTCTTCTAACCCTCCTTGAAGATGGAAGGCATGTATCAAATTTGGAAATCCAGCGCACTTCAGAGCTGCATTGGTCATCAGGATGATTTGGTGTGGGCCTCTCCACCACTCTTCCAAGAAGGACTTGTGAATGTGCTGCTTCACATGAACCCAGTCTCTAGGGTTCAAATCATGACACGGGGCAGCACTCACAGATGGGGTTGCACCATCAACCTGCTGAGAGATAGAATGCACCACATCAGCCAGTCCTTTCCAATACTCGAGGCCTAGATCATCTGTAATATTTACAGGGGCAGCCGCTGGGGCTAAAGGGATTCTCATAGCTCTTCCCATCAGCACTTCATGTGGGGAGACTCTTGTTCTCTTGCAAGGAGCACTTCGAATGCTTATGAGTTACAAAGGAAGTGCAGCTGGCCATTTGAGAGACGTTGCAGCACAAGCCTTTGCCACTTTTGCTTTAATCGTCCCGTTCACTCTCTCAACTATTCCTGTTGCTTCTGGTCTGTAACATCAATGGAATCTCTTGTCAGTCCCTAAAGTAGCGCATAGTAACTGCATGATCTTGTTTTTGAAGTGACTTCCTTGATGTGATTCGAGATGATCTGGCATCCCAAAATTAGGGAGCAATTCGCTCAGCAAAAGTGTGGCAACTGTCAGACTATCATATCTCCTAGTGGGATACGCCTCGACCCAACAGGAGAACAAGCAAACAACGACTAATATGTACCTCAGCTGGTTACATCAGGGCATCTTCACAAAATCAATCTGGAGACGGTTGAAAGGACCATGAGATCCTCCTATATGACTCATGGTTACCGTAGCCTTTTTGCCAACATTGTTGCTTCTGGCACAGTGTGCATCGCAGACATAGATTCTCTGACATGTTCAGGAATTAGGGATTACACCAATAATGTTTGAAAATTAGTACCACACCATCTCAACCTGCATAATTCAGGCCATGCATGTGTCTTACCATGGTGGGTAACAAAGAGTTAGGCAACACAGGTTTGTCATCACCTGTCACCCGAATATCACTAGCATCTTTCACACATCCTGCCTTTTCCCTATGCTCTTTCTCCATTAGAAGGCCTTCATATTGTATGTCCCTCAACTCATTGAAAATTTGCACCCTGCACTCGGCCGCCTCTCTGCAGCTGGTAGTGTATGTTTAGTGCAGCTTTGTGGCCCCCCTTGTACTTGTGCTAACCTCTCAGAGCTTGGCTCCTGCAACCGATTTACTTACCTGCAAGCAATGTGGCTCCAGGCACCCCCAGTCTCCATTGGAAAGCACTGGGTCGAACTCCGATTTTGACCTCTGTACCCGGCCGCCCCAGTGCCACTGGTGGTGCAGTTTTGGTACTTACCTGACCTCTTGCCCTTTCTGACTTTTGGCTCCGAAGACTGAGATTGAAAGTTGAACCCTTACCTGTATAACCACAATATTGTTTTCCCCATAGGATAACATTGGACTGTGTGAAAAAGTTTCGACTTTTCAAAGTGAAAAGTATTTTTTTATTAAAAACGTACTTACCTGATTACCGAATACCTGGGTCTTAAAATAAAGTACAAGCAAAGTATAATTCTATAAAATTGGTTTGGATCTCCTTCTTGAGTCGTGTATTCATAATTGATCACTGTGGTGCAATAAATGTCCTACACTCCTCTGTGTTAGGCCTAAAGCTGCTAGACCACACTGCCACTAATAGAGCCCTGTACACTTTTGGGGAACCCCTGGACTCTGTGCATGGTATTACCACCTAGTGGAAATATCATTTTTATTTAAAAAAAATATTTTTATCAGCAGTGTAGTATCAGAAGTCACAAATATATTCATTTTAATAAAACATCATGCTGATACTTGTTTTTCTTTTTTTTTATGTCAACAAAACATTTCCCTTTCCTCCCCCCACTCCCCTCCCTTCCTGGTGAAACAAGATCCAGTAGTCGAGCAATGGTGGAAACTTTGTGGGGGGGTGTACAAAGGTGGGTACTTGGGCCATAGTGCATTCGTCCCTATGTGTTTTTAGCAGAACAGTCGCTTGCTGTTTACTTATTTTCGATGCAGGTCTACCCATAGCACTTCTCATGTGCACATTTTCTGCCACTACCATGTCTTCCCGGGCGCTCAGTTCTATTATCAACTGCCTCTATGCTTTTAGAGCATCTTCAAGTTTGTCATCCCGTCTAGCCTCGCTCATTCTGACCTCTTCGGCCGTGGCCCACTCCAACAAGTCCCGCAGCCATTCCCTGTGATCTGGCGGACGCGGGCTCAGCCATCTAATAGCTATATGGCATTTAGCCAGAACCAGCCACAGGTTCAGGAATCTATAGGTACGTTTTTTATTTACTGGGTGTTAGACCTGGCATCTTTTGGCGTGTTTCCCCAGTCTTTTTGCTTTCTGACC
Organism: Calotriton arnoldi; assembly: GCA_963921515.1. Lineage (NCBI taxonomy): Eukaryota > Metazoa > Chordata > Amphibia > Caudata > Salamandridae > Calotriton > Calotriton arnoldi. The sequence continues at coordinate 275,804 of CAWUFW010000565.1, read as the reverse complement.
TCCTGATTTTGACTCTGTGTTTGCTGGTTTAGTGTCTCTGCCCACTTTCTCACTGCTGTTCAGTGTTAAAGTGCAAGTGTTCCTGTTGTAAATGGTGTTATGGATTGGTGTTTCCATGATTGGCAGATTTGATTTACTAGTAAGTGCCTAGTACAGTGCACTGGGAGTGCCAAGGCCTGTAAATCAAATGCTACTAGTGGGCATGCAACACTGATTGTGCCACCCACAGAAGTAGCCCTGTAAAGATATCTCAAACCTGCCACTGCAGAGTCTGCGTGCAGTTTGTAACTGCCATGTCGACCTGGCAAGTGCACCCACTTGCCAGGCCCTAATCTTCCCTTTTCTTACATATAAGTCACCCCTAAGATAGGACCAAGGTACCCCTGTGGGCAAGGTGCTATGTATGTTAAAGGTAGGGCATGTTACTGGTGTGTGTGACATGTCCTGGTAGTGAACTACAGAATGGGGGTTGGGAGCACCCTGCCTCACATCCCAGCACAGTTCACTCCTTTGCACCCTGGTAAATGCAGAACACAGTTCATGCTTACTTCAAACTTAGCAGGAGTTTTTCACCAAAGTTGGTAGTGAATTATAGGGTAAAGAGTCAGAATATCGAGTTGGAAATGTCGACTTGCACTAATATCGACTTTGAAATATCGAGACACAGAAATATCGACAGCAAGAATATCGTGGTCAAGAATATTGAGTTTAAGGTAAGAAATATTGTTTTTTAAAATATCGAAGTCATTAATATCGTTTGCAAAAATATAGGGGGTCATTAGGATGGCGATCCGCCCGCCATCCCAACTAGATTTACCCCCGCCATATTATTATGGCGGGGGGTATCGCGGTGTACGCAAAGTGCGTCCGCCGCTTTTTCGCCGGACGGCAATCGTTACGATTGCCGTATTAGGATGGGTGCGGTAACTGGCCTTTCCATGGCGACGATGTGCTTTGGGGGCCCGTTGCGGGCCCCCAGGGGGGGTGGGGGTGCACTTGGGTACCCCCCTGCATTCCCATGCACAAGGTGGCAGGCACCGCGGGGTGCCTGCCACGTTGTGCATGGGAATGCACAACATGTCAATTTGGCATTGCGGCGGGTGCTGCTGTAAGCAGCACCCGCCGCTATGCCAAATATGCAGAATGCGACCGCCAGGGTGGCGGTCGCATCCTAATCAGCGGTGCGGGACCGTCGCACGTCTGGCGGCTGGTCCTAGCACCGCAGCACTTCAGTCCGCCCGCCATCCTAATGACCCCCATAGTAGATAAAAATATCGTTTTTTTAATTAGTGTTATGTATTTTAGTATGTATTTTAAATGTATGTGCTCTATTTTTTTGTCTAAGTATTGATTTTGTTTTTTAATATATGTGTTAATTTTTTAGTAGTTATTAATTTTATTTTAAATTAATTTTGCGTTTTAGTTCTGTAGCGGGTTGTGGGTTTATAGGGGAATAGGGTGGGAAGTAATTTAGGGGTCTATTACAATGGCGGTCGGATGTCCACCGCCGGGCCGGCGGTGGTGCCCGCCGGACCGGCGGTGGACATCCGCCCGCGATCGCAACCAAGAAATCCGCCGGTCAAATTAGGATGGCGGTGGTGACCACGGCGGTGTGAAATTCCGACCGCCGCTTTTCTGCCGGTTGCCATCTGCACTCCTGCCTGGCGGACGGAGCAGGACCGGGATAATGGTGGCGGCGCAGAGCAGGCTCCGCCGGAAGGATTATGATGACGGCGGTAGCCAGCCTTTCCTCAGCGGTCAAACCGCCATGGAAAGGCATGCGGAGATTGTCTTCCGGGGGCTCGTTGCGGGCCCCCAATGTGTTGGGGGTGTGTGGGTGCACTGGGGGGTACCCATGGTCCCCCCCTACATTTCCCTGTACCAGGTGGCAGGCACTGTGCAGTGCCTGCCACGCAGTGCAGGGAAATGCAGGACATGCTCCTTTCGGCATCGCGGCGGTGCTGCGGGCAGCAGCAACTGCCGCAATGTTAAAGCCCGCGATCGTACCGCCGCGGTCGGATTTAGAGCGCGGGTCATCGTAATTCGACCGGCGGTGATGTCGCGGTCCATGCGGGCGGTCTTTTCCCGCTACCATGGAGGTGGGGAGGTTTTCCAACCGCCATCGTAATAGGCCCCTTAGTTATAATAAATTAAATATTAATTTTTATTTATTAGTATTTACTTAATTTAGATTTTATACTGTTAATTGTGGGAATTCATTTTTTATTATTTAATTAATTATTTTAATTAATTTTAATTAATTAATTCATTGGTAAATATTTTAATTGTGTCTTTTTTAGGAGCGGGTTGTGGGTTTATAGGGGAATAGGGTGGGAAGTAATTTAAATATAATTAAATTATTATTATTTTTTATTAATTAATATTTATTCATTTAATATTTTATAGTGTTAATTGTGGGAATTAATTTATTATTAATTATTTATTAATTGGTTGTTAATTATTATGAATTGATTGTTAATTATGTTAATTGTGTCCTTTTTTAGGAGTGGGATGTCGATTGATAGGGTAGTAGGGTGGGAAATAATTTAAAGGCCCATTACGATACCGGGCGTAAAAAAATCCGCCACCCATGAAAGCGGCAAAAATCCGCCCGCCTACACCGTCTGAATACCGACCCAGCAATCATGATGCCTCGAACCGAAAACCGCCAGCGGCGGTAAAAACACAAAAATACCGCCCGCCTTGCCCGAGTCGGAGTCAAACCGCCCGCCACGGACGGAAAGACGCACGACAACACAAAACCGCCCGCCCTCACGGTCGAGACACCGCACGTGAAATTACGATCGCACCGACATGAGCGCGGAAAACAACAAATACACCGCCCGCCAGCGTAAACAACACTGAAGAAAATGGACACGGTAGAAGCCATGGCGGCCACGTCCCTGCACAGAAACAGCCGCGGACTCAAACAAACACACACAACATGGCAAACAAGTCCACACAGCAACCCACGCACAAATACACAGACAAAGTACACATCCCGAAAACACACCACCCCTGGACAAACAAATAAACTACAAAGCCCAGAACACCAGCCACAACACACCTGAAAACAACAGACCATCAGGACACACCCAAACAGGTAAGTACAAAAGCAGCCCCTCCACAGACCACAACCCCTTGCAACATTGCAAAGCAGAGAGGAGAGGAGAGGACACAGTGACACAGCAAGGACAGCAGCACACCACAGATACGCACACATCACACCAACCACCACCACCACCACCAAACACCGGCACCACAAACCCCCTGCACATCACACATCACACACCGCACCAGCACCACAAACACCATGGCATCACACAGAATGCCCAAGTTCACTTCCACTGAGCTGACGGTCATGGTCGATGAGATCGTCAAGGTGCACACACAAATCTATGGCAACCAGGTCCAGCACACACCACTAGCCACCAGAAACAGAATGTGGAACAGAATTGTAGACCAGGTCAATGCAGTCGGGACCGTACCCAGAAACAGAGGAGAGATAAACAAACGGTGGAACGACATCAAAAGCCTGGTCAAGAAGAAGGAGAGCAAAAATCGAGAGCTGGCTGCCACGACTGGCGGAGGGAATCCCGCGCATTACAAGACCTTCAAAGCGTGGGAGGAGAAGGTGCGAGTCATCATCCATCCGGAGATCCTCACCGGATTACCAGGGGGAGTGGAGGCTGGTAAGTACAAACAAATGTATGCCAGCACACCGCTATGTACTCACATGCACTACCACCATGCCATAGCTCCGAGGGACAAACACCCCCATGTCCAGTACACAATACACAACACATCACTCACACATGCAACAGGCACCACCACACACACAGCCCAAACATATCAACTAACAAAACCATAGGGGCATGTGTACACACAGCCAGCCACGTAACTACCAACAGGTCCCCTAGTACTCCAGAAGCGCCACAACGAGCACCCCCACACCCATGTGGCAGCCGTAGCTGCACCAACCGACAAGTAACAGGTAAGTAGCCGCAACACAAAGGCAGTGGGTGGGAGGGGGGACAGCTGAAGTACAACACCCACCAGGCCCCTAGTCCTACAGCACAGCAAGGCGGAGCACCCCCACACCCATGTGGCAGCCGTAGCTGCACTAACCGACAAGTAACAGGTAAGTTGCAGCAACACAAAGTGCAGTGGGTGGGAGGGGGACAGCTGAAGTACAACACACACCAGGTCCCTAGTCCCACAGCACAGCAAGGAGGAGCACAGCCCACACCCCACACCCACGTAGCAGCCACTGCAGTGCACACCGGCAGCCGACAGGTAGACATCCCGCCCCAGGACAAACGGTGTCAGTGGGCGTCCAGCCATCACCACGACCCATAACACCGCCCCCACCCCCACAGACCTGCAACATGGAGCACCCCCGCCCATAACCATGTTGCATCCAGTCCAGTGCACGCTCAAAAACAACCTGCAGGTGGGAAACTGGACAGGGCGGGGTGACTGGAGGCATGAGGACTGAATTACGACTAACACATGGGACATGTCAAGTAGCAGAGGAACACGCAGCACTGCTCCCTGTCACAACCATGTGAACAATGTGCACACGGACATGAACCACAGAGTCACACCCCACATGACCCATCACAGACACAGCAACACCCAAGGAGCCACGTCTGCATGCACAAGCCACACTGATTACAGAACCACACGGCAGGCACAGTGCAACCCATCACACACAACTGCAACACCATCGAAGTCCTGTCCATGTAGCCCCTACTGCCTGTCAACCACACATCCCACAACTACGCCCATGTAAGACATACCACACTAGACGCAACAGCGTGGAACAACATAAATGCACACGAACACCACTGGACCCATCAAACACACAGACACACAATGCACATACAACATACCATACATCTCATCCATCAGCCCCAGTCACATGAAAGGTATGTCATCCGAACAGCTGGTCCACATACAGTAGTCACGCAAAGAAACATGCCCATGACAAATCATGTGCCAGAATTGAATGAAGCGCACGTCACACTGTGAGCAACAACACACATAACATGGGCCACACCCCCCGAGCACTGCATTGATGCACATGGCACAGGGCAGCACGCACACCAAGGAATTGGACCATCTGCAATACGTCGTGTGGCACACAACCATCACTCACTCATAACAATGCGTCCAATTACATGGCCAGAAATCACAACAGACAGCAAATATGCAGGGTATGTCAGACATACACACACCTCAGACCATGCACTGTCATGTTGCCACAACACATGTCACGTTCTGCACCCATGGCTCACAGTATGTACCCCCAAAGCATAGTTCATCTCAAATGCGTTTCAGGGGTCTGACCCCCATTATGCCATCTGCGTTTCTAAGCGTTCCATATGAACCCCCAAAGCATAGTTCATCTCAAATGCATTTCAGGGGGCTGACCCCCATTATGCCATCTGCGTTTCTAAGCGTTCCATATGAACCCCCAAAGCATAGTTCATCTCAAATGCGTTTCAGGGGCTGACCCCCATTATGCCATCTGCGTTTCTAAGCGTTACATTTGAACCCCAAGAGCATAGTACAAACCAACCTCCACGATGGGTCTGGAGTCCGCATACACCAGAGCCACAAAAAGCAGGAGCACAGCAACACACCCATCGGCATTGCCAATCCGTCCCATGCCACATGTCCACAGCACACAGTCCCATTGGCATGCCCACACAACAACAAATAGCACAGCCACACACACGGCTCCGGGAAACCTGTGCACGACTGTGCACGAACTGTGGATGTCAGACAACCTATACATACTTTGTCATGTGCAACACAATAACATATCTCATTCCCCCCACAGGTGACGAACTGCTGGATGCTGGAGATGGAGACAGCAGCCAGCACAGCCAGCCTGCAAGCCCCCAACAAGGACTCACGGATGTGGAGGATCTGTCCTCCTATTCGGACACGGACCACCCAGCAGGCCCATCTGGTGTGGCAGGGCCCAACCGCACCCTAGGCACCCTCCCACCCACCAACCCATCATCCAGGGCTGATGACCACTCACAGCCCCCTGCTGCCACTGTCGTAGCGGCCACTACCACTGTTGTGGCGGCCACTCCCACGGTCGTTGCGGCCACTCCCACTGCCGCAACCACCACCACCGCCGCGACCACCACCACGTCATCACTGGCCCCAGCCTCAGCGCAAGTGGTGGTCCAGCCAACTGGGTCCACCCTGGGAGCCACAGCGAGGACCGTGGTGAGCAATGTGGCTAGTGGGCAGGTCGGTGGCAGCAGTACTGGTAGGAGGAGCAGGGCCAGGCCAACGCCAACTGTGCCTGGGAGCCAAGCCCTGCCGCCAATCGACAGAGTCCTTGGGGCCTATGAAGAGGCCCAAGGCGAATGGGCCAGGTCGGCAAGCGACACGCGGGAGGTCCTTGCGGTGTTGAGGTCCATGGACGCCCACATGGCCCAAATCGCGGACCTCATGGGCCAGCTGGTGGTGGGGGAGGGCACAAGCAAGGCCAGCAACACCACCTCCGCCACCACCTGCTGTGGCGCAGGTTCGTGCAGCATCGCGTTCCTCTGCGTCCACAGCGAGTGAGCACTCCTCAACCACCACCAGCGGAACATCAACACCCCCTACCAAACGTGGAAGGGGCCGTCCGAAGAGGAAACAGGTGTCCAGAGAGGACTTCGCCCGCACCAAACGCCAGTGAGTCAGCCAGCCACCTTGACCACCTACTGCATTGACTTGTAATACGATCCTACCCCACACTGCCATGTGAATGGCATGTGTCTGTTGGACTGTGGACATAGAACTCCATGGGTACACCTTGACCATCACGCAGCCATGACCGTCAACTCATTGTCACAGCTTGCACCACATTTGTCATCACCTTGCACACAATCACATGTCACCGCTGTTAATAAATACACCTTGATCACAATCGGCTTAATGTGTCCTGGGTTTATTCCACGATGTGCAATCGCCACCATGAGCAGAATAGCATCTGCTGTGTGGCATGTCGATGGGACAGGAGAGGCTGCAGGGACCTAGGGGTGAAAAACAGAACAAGAGTACATTCAATGAGTGTGTCACACACTCATCACACAGTACTTGTCACCAACTACAAGCAATGCACACACATCTCAGAGAGCAACAGGGCACAATGCTACAGCCACTGACAGTGGCATACCAACCTGGACATGGACCATTGACACACAGCACTCAGTGAACAAAAGGCCCCAGTAACAGAGCACACATACACCTGCACAACTACAGCTACATCAGCCGTCGTACATGGTCACTCACCGTCAAGTGAAGTAGCGGGCGATGAGCTGCTGACGCACATTCACAGCTTCATCCTCTCCACTGTCCTCTTCACTGGAGCTGTCCTGGTGTGCAGGCTGGGGCCCTGGTTGATCCCCGTCATCCACAATTAGGGGATCTGCTTTCGAATGGCCAGATTGTGCAGCATGCAGCACGCCACCACTATCTGGCACACCTTCTGTGGGGAGTACGCCAGCGCACCCTCGGTGCGGTCCAGGCATCTGAACCTGGACTTGAGGAGGCCAAAGGTACGCTCGACCACACGTCTGGTCCTCCCATGTGCCTCATTGTAGCGGTCATCTGCTGGGCTCCGAGGATGTCGCAATGGACTGAGCAGCCAGGGCCCATTCGGGTAAGCCGAGTCACCTGGGCGTGAGGGACACAGAGAACCGTTGCAATTCAAACAGGACAGTAGACAGCATCCTTAAGCCAGCACGCTACACAACTCCACATACTCACCGACAATCCAGCCACGGTCCTGTTGCAGATTGGTCATCAGTCGTGGTAATATGCTGTTGCGCATGATGTGCGCGTCATGGGCCGAGCCTGGGAACTTTGCACACACGTGGAAATGACCATGTCCGCAAGGCACACCACTTGCACATTCAGGGAGTGCGTGTGCTTCCGGTTGCGGAAGAGCTGCTCAGTGGCCTGTGGTGGGACAAGGCCAACATGGGTGCAGTCTATGGCACCAACGACGTGTGGGATCCGTCCAAGGGCATAGAATGCACCCTTCACTGCCGCCAACTCACGTGCCCTGGGGAATCTGATGTACCTGTTCCTGTACAGCATCATGGCTGCCAGTACATCCCTCAGCACTATGCTGAACATGGGCTGGGACATCCCACCTCCACTGCCCACTGTGTGCTGGAATGACCCAGTGGCGAAAAATGCAGTGCAGCCATCACCTTAGCCGTGGGGGTGAATGCTGTCGGATACACCCTGCGAGGACGGAGGTGGGGTTCCAACATGGCACACAGTCGGTGCAGGGTTGGTCGGTCCAGGCGAAATTTCCGGGTGACCTCAGAATCCTCCATGTCCGCCAACAATTGGTAAGGGCGGTAAATGTTTGGTCTCCGCCTAGGAAAGATGGAAGTGGACACATGTCAAAGCAACACGCCACATGGCATTTGCACATACACATAACTGATATGACAGAGCAAGAACTAGAGTCACAGAACAGCTGTCATGCAGGGACAGCACAGCCACAATACACTTACACAGGTCTCCCACCAATAGCAATGGGCAGTGACACAAACCATTGCTATGTGCATGCACATGGGGATCCAGGCCTCAATGACCTGTGAGGCGTGCTGATGGGGACTGACTGCATATTCGGCAAGCGGCAACACCACGGCAACATGACTGGCTGCTGTGCATCACACTGCTTCCGAGGCTGGATGAGTATGGCACACACCAACGACGATGTGGGCACAGGCTGAGCGGCCAAGACAAGTGGGACCTGTGGCACGAGGGGATATGAGACAGTCATTGGTGTCACCACTGCACCCTATGTGCAGCACTGTACGGATCACACCTCCAGAAGCATTGTCAGGTGTACACATTGACAGCCCCATGCCAACACGGCTGTGTGCTTGCAAATACACATCACATGTGACACGTAACCTTGCACGTGCCAAGTGGCAGATGTACATAGTGAGAGATGACATGCGTGTGCATATGCGTATACCATGCACCCATGCCAATGTGCAGATGATGACATGCTAACAGACATGTGGGGGCCGGCCACTGGCCGTCCCTGCCTATGCACACAGCATGTTGTGGCCCCGTCCATTGTGCACCTGCACCCACACGCACATCATGGCCACACCTGCAGATGCAGTGCGCACATCATACTGTGTGGTGCACATGGCATCAGCGGACTGTCACCAACATGGGCCAGGCCATTACGGCCAACTCCGATGACCCTCGCGGTTGCACCCTGCGTGTTCCACTATGGAGGTAGGCGTCCCGGGCCAGCTGGGTGCAGGCCAACGTCTGCAATTGCCAATGCAGGTCTCAGTGCACTTGTTGCTCGTGTGAATGTCAGGCTGGGCCATGCTGCCCCTCTCAGTCCCAGCAGGCCTGGCCTGCACATTGACTGCACAATGCCAGTAGGTGACAGCACCGACTGCCTAGTGGGTTGCATGTGTCTCCTGTTCTGGACCCTCCAGATGGGCGCTAACTCAGTACTGACTATTGGACACACCATGTCTCGTGATAGGGATGTGTGTGTGGATGGTGGCACTGAATGTGACCTCCGTTGCGTGGTGGGCCATGCACAGGGCGAGTACGTCGATGATTGCGCAGTGTTGGTCACAGTGGGTGCACCCACACAGATGTGTTGCCCTATGTTCATTTTCTATGTCCGCATGATAATGGACTGTAGATGTGGGCAGACTACACATTGGTCGATGTGCTGTCAATTTGAATGTGCCTTCACACCAGGCACAGCTGCCCCTGCACATGTGACCCCTGCTGCACTCGCTGCTGGGTCTGTGGAGCTGATGCACCATCTGTGCGTGGGGCGGACAGCTCTCCTCACTTCCGTCATTGCGCATGTCATCACTTTGCCGCAGGTGACATGGATCATGGAGGGCCCACATGTACGCGTGGGTGGCCTCAACAAGTGTGTCCAATGGTTGTCACCCCCAGTCAGTGCTTCGAATGTGAATGATGTTGTGCTGGTGCTAATTTCAGTGTGGCGGGTGGGCGGGGCTAGGTGCGGGCTTACATGCAGGACATGGGAGGGTGATCGGATTAGCGACTAGTTGCAATACACACGGGGCACGTCTTTTCCTGTCCACATCAGGGTCATTCCTTGAACTCACTGACAGTACTACAGTCGTCTTTGTCCCTGTCCTCATGGCCTCCCCTCGCTCCCCCAATATGCATTTGCACCTGTGGGGCTAGCGCATGCAGATGCAGCCCCAAGCTCGCCCCGGAGAGGCCAAGGAGTGTATGTGTGGGTCCAGTTGAACGAGTGGTCTGTCTCACGGCATGATGTGTGGCGGGACGCCGTCCACCTGCGTGGTGCCCCGACTCGAGACCCGGGCAACATAGACAATGCATAGCAGTCTCCGCAGTCCGGATACACCACCTGCGACACACAGAGGCTGTAGCTGCCCTAGCGGCCCATGCCGCGTCCATCTGGGGCTGATGGACCCACACATTCACTCTTTTGCCTCACTGGGGCGGGCTCGGAGGTGCTTGCGCACGCGCTGGCTTCTCTGTTGCAACGGCATGTGACGTGTGTGGAGATGTAGGCAATGGGTGGGATGGTGCGAGCCACCTTCCGTGACGTCACTCCTGCTCGTGACGTGTGCGTCCCCCAATACTTCCATATGACTTGAGCCATGCTACACATTGAGGATGTTTTGCCTGCGTGATGTGTCCCGGAGGAGCGCGCCGAGTCCTCTCCCCCACCATGCTCCACTGCCATCCCGTGCCCTGGATTGCCTGTGCAGGTTGACAATGTTGGGGATACACCTGGTCGGCAGGGGCTGTGTGTGCCTTGTCAAGGGCCTGGCGGGCGCACAACAGGATCCAGCTTGTCCACAGAGGGTGGGCTGACGTGTACGCCTGATACCGCATTGTTCGTGTGCCCGGCTGCTGTGCACACACGTGTTCACATCCCCCCGACAGGTGGCCTTTAACATTGCCCAGGGAAGCGGTAATGTGCAGTTCCGGACCCCTCCCGACACAGCGTGTTTCAACTTTGCATGTGCGCATCTACCCGTCACACCCACCCACCTGAGCGAAGCGTCACTCCCGCTTCACACGACACATGTGTGTCTTCCACAGTTGTGCTACTCATTTGCGTTGACATCCAATGACAGTGGACTACATAGTCATGTCACGACTGCCGTGTACATCACACACTCTCATCATCTCACATTCGTACTTGTGAAAGGAATCAGCAGAGACAGTTTCATTCTTCAAACCATGTATTGTGACTTATGTCCTCTGTGATGCAGTATAGTGGACACTACTGGCAGCGGAATGCATGTGGAGGATATACTGAGCATGATTACACATAGCTAAGGGTGTAGGGGTACATGTGATTAGCTGTTGCATGTGGGATGTGGGCTTCAGAGTTACATCTGCTTGGCCGTTGCTGTGCTAATGTTCATTTGCAAATAGCTGCGGTGCTGCGGACTTTGACACAGACGGTATACATTTAGCCTACCAGACCGCTTGGCATCATGGGCACAGTCCATCTCAGTTCCATGTGACAGGTGTGCTGCTGTTGTTACTCATGCACGCGTGCGTGTGAGTTGACATCAGGGCATGGGCTTACGTGCATGCAACGGCGTCCCACTTGTTGTTGCCATATGGTGGCTACTGGACATGTCACAGTCACTGGGGTCGTGTTGTTGTTGTATGCACTTGTCGTCCATGCAAAGGTCCTGTTACGGGATTTCCGGGGAGGGGGAGAAGGGGTGCAGCTCTCACATACTCCAGCCGGGCGATTCCTGTCCACTGTGCGGTGCATATGTCCATGGGCGCAGGATCCATGTCATGGCATAGTTGTACGTGCAGTTCTGTCCATGTGGGTGCGATACACATATCCCATGCCACTGCCTCCCCCGATACATGCAGAGTTCCTGGATGTGATGGGGAACAGAGTGCATGTCCCGGACACATCCGATGTCATGGCAGTGTCGTTGATGGTGTGGTATCAGTTGCAGGTCGTTTGGTATGGCTGTTGTAGTGGTTACTGGCCAGTCCGTGCGGAAGCTAAGCATGGGTACAGTGTCGGACATCATGGCTCACTTGGGGGATTGCGTCGGGGTCCTACGAATTGACAGGTTGACAGGTATGCGATGGCTTCCTGCAGGGCTTCCATTTCATTGGTGGTATACATGTTTGCCAGCCAATGTAGCGGATGGTGGCTGTCACGGTGTTGTTCGTAAGTTGTCCCTTGTAGGAGCATGATGGGGCATGCTGGGTGACATTCGATGTAGCTGTGATCCATGATCCGTCGTGTGGAGGCACAGTGGTCCCATTGCAGTGTGGGTCCGATGGTCGCAACATACGTCATGCCCCCATAGGCTGAACAGACCCTGTCGTGTGCGTCCAGAGGGTGGAATAGTGGTAGCAGGTCCGCCCTTGGACATGCCGGGTTGGAGAGGCACAACTCCACAGGATGGTGGAAGGGACACCTCCGACAGTAGAAGACGGGTATGACGCAGCTGAACAATGCGATGCGGTAAGTCTGTCGGTAACTTACGTTCAGCAGGGATAGGGGTTCGCATCCCAACATCTGTATCAGGTTGTGTTTGTACAGCTTGACCTGTCTGGCGTAGTTGGGTAGGTGTGTTGTAGGTGCCATTTTGCTGCGGGGCGATGTGGTGGCGTGCTCCGGCTGTGTGTGCAGTCTGCAGTGTGCAAGCTCCGAGGTTGCTGTGAGGTCTGTGATGGTCGTAGGGGGCAGGACTTGTGTTCTGTTAGCTTGTGCGGAGGACACGGGCCCTCATCCCACGTGCTTCTCTGAATGTTCAAGGTCAGTGGTGTGTGACTCCTTCCAGATAACTTGCATGGGAACGGCATGGGGAGTTTTATATTTTTTCTTTCCCGTTCGGTATGTTCTTAGGTGATATGCGCTATCTGCCCTGTGGTCGGTTTCCTCTGCATGCCTGTGTTGGTCTTTTTTTGGGACAATGGCTGTATTCTCCGGCTTGTTTAGTCGGGTTGTGGTTTCGGAGTTGGAATGGAAGGTCATTCAGTGCTGTCTGCTCTCCCGTGTGTGGGCGGCAGGCTGTGTTTCCGCTATGCGTTGGGCATTGTGTGTGGGTGTCATTCTTGGGTCCACCTGTTGTCGGTCCCCGGGCTCTTTGGTGTTCCGTTGTGTATATCTGGTTCATGGGTGCAGGGTGGTATGGGTGTTTCTGTGTGGTACTGGCGTACCTCTTCCCGACGGGGCCCATGTTCTGCTGGGTGGTGTTGCCGCCGCTGTGTGCTTCGCCATGTTTGTCACACAGGGGTGTGTCCTGATGTTGCGTGACTTCACTGACATGTGGGCGTCGGTTGTGTGACGTTGGGTGTTGTCCGTGAATTGGGCGTTGGGGACATGACTGTGGCAGGCCTGTCACGTGTCATGTGCGTTCTGGGTGTGGCTGGTGTGTGTGGTGCTTGGTTGTGTCCCTGTGTTGTTTGTGTGCGACGCATACATGGCGTTATGGTTGGGCGCTGAGTTGTGCGCATGTGTGGCTGCGTCATCGCTGCTGTGCTGCGGTGCCGTGACGGGGTCGTTAGTTCCTGGTCCCAGGTGGTGTGCCCATGATAGTTGCGAGATGTTGCAATTTGCCCTGTGTTACATTTGTGGGTGCAGTGGTGGATGTGTCTTGTCCACGCAGGGGTGTTGGGGGTGCCATGTCCTCCTTTTCCGCACTTGCACTGTGTGCGCTGTTTGCGTGCCCTTGTTGTGTGTGTGCCTACCTGCGTCTCCGCGGTACGTAGCATCCTTGGTGGTGCATCAGGTATAGCATGGGGAGGGCCTGCAGTGCTGGATTCATGCTCGGGGGTCGCTCTTCGGTGTCTGTGCTCGGCGTTCGGGTTTCCGCCTCACTTTCACGTGCGGTGTCTCTTAGCCGTGGGAGCTGTTTGTTTGCGGCATCGTAATTTGTACGCCGGGCGGTACGTGATTTCGTCTGGCGGTGTGTCTCCATTGGGCTGCGCCGCTACGTGAGCGGGCGCACTTTGATGGCGGACGGCGTCGCTGGCTTGCCAGCGGTGTTTGGCTGCCTTTTCACATCGTAATTTGGCGGGCGTGTGGGCTGCGGCATGCGGGCGGTAACTGGTGGTTTTTGCATCCGCCAGCACGGCGGTGGTGCTTCCGCCCGCCATCCTAATGGGCCCCTTAATTTTAATATATTTATTAATATTTTTTATTTAATATTTATGTAATTTTACTTTATAAAGTTAATTGTGGGAATTAATTTATTAATAATTATTTATAATTTGCTTGTTAATTGTTATTAATTAATTAATTCTTTGTTAATTAATTATGTTAATTGTGTCATGTTTTTAGAAATGGGTGGTGGGGTTTATAGAGGAATAGGGTGGGAGGTAATTTATTTTTAAATAATTATTTATTTGTTAATTAATGCTAATTAATTAATTAAAATTTAGATATGTCAATTGTGCAATTAATTTGATGTGGGAGTTGTGGGGTTTATAGTAGTAAATGGTGGGAAGTAAATATTTGTAAATTAATTATTGATTTGTGGTTAATTGATATTAATTTATTATTGTAAAATTAGTTATGGAAATTGTGTAATTATTTTTAGGTGTGTGTTGTGGTGTTTATTGGGGTAGAGGGTGGAAAGTAATTTAGTTTAAAATAATTGATCATTACTTGATCATTAATAGTTATTTATTACTTGATAAACATTTTTGGTAATTGTTTATTTTTTATTCTATTTGTGGATTTTGGTTATATAGGCGTAACGTTTGGTTAGTATATTAATTTTTATCTGTTTTAATGCTTTTTTAAATTAATAATATTTGTTTAATTGATAAATAATTGTGTTAATTATGGAGGTACACTTTCTTTAATTTAGATGTGTGTTGTAAATTGTGTGGTGTTATAGGGTAGGTAAAAAATATTATATTTATGTAATAAATAATGTTTTTGATTATAAATAATTATTATTATAAAATATTAATTTGTTTGTAAATTATTTTAAAATTTTTACAAAACAATCTTTGTATGTCATTTTTAGTTTTTTTTAACATTATATTTTGTTTCTATGGGGCCCATTACGATACCCGGCGTAAATAAATCCGCCAGGCATGGAAGCGGCAAAAATCCGCCCGCACACACCGCCTGAACACCGACCACGCCATTACGATTACACAAACCGAAAACCGCCATCGGCGGAAAAAGCACACAAAATACCGCCCGCCAACGTCCGAGTCGGAGTCAAACCGCCCGCCACGGACGGAAACACGCACGACAACACAAAACCGCCCGCCCTCACGGCCGACACACCGCACGTGAAATTACGATCGCACCGACATGAGCGCGGAAAACCACAAATATACCGCCCGCCAGCGCAAACAACGCCGATGAGAATCGACACGGCAGAAGCCATGGCGCCAACGTACCTGCACAGAAACCATCCGCACACAAAACCAATAGCACACAACATGGCCAACAAGTCCACACAGCAAGGCACGCACAAATACACAAGCACAGTACACATCCCGAAAACACCCCCCGGACAAACAAAAAATACAAAGGCCAGAACCCCAGACACAACACACCTGAAAACAACAGACCATGAGGACACACCCACATAGGTGAGTACAAAAGCAGCACTCCCACAGACCACAACCCCTTGCTACATTGCAAACCAGAGAGGAGAGGAGAGGACACAGTGACACAGCAAGGACAGCAGCACACCACAGAAACGCACACATCACAACCACCACCACCACCACCACCACCACCAAACACCACCACCACCACCACCACCACCAAACACCGGCACCACAAACCCCCTGCACATTACACAACACACACCGCACCAGCACCACAAACACCATGGCACCACAAAGAATGCCCAAGTTCACGCCCATGGAGCTGACGGTCATGGTCGACGAGATCATCAAGGTGTACCCACAAATCTATGGGAACATGGTCCAGCACACACCACTAGCCACCAGAAACAGAATGTGGAACCGGATCGTAGACCAGGTCAATGCAGTCGGGACCCTGCCCAGGAACAGAGTAGAAATTAACAAACGTTGGAATGACGTAAAGAGCCTGGTCAAGAAGAAGGAGGGCAAAAACAGAGAGCTGGCTGCCGTCACTGGCGGAGGGAATCCCGCGCTCTTTAAGACCTTCAAAGCGTGGGAGGAGAAGGTGCGAGTCGTAATACATCCGGAGATCCTCGCCGGATTAGCAGGGGGAGTGGAGGCTGGTAAGTACAAACTAATGTATACCAGCACACCGCTATGTACTCACATGCGCAACTACCATGCCACAGCTCCCAGGGACAAACACCCCCATGTCCAGCACACAATACACAACACATCACACACACATGCAACAGACACCACCACACACAGCCCAAACCGAACAACTGTAAGATGCGTGGGGACATGTGTACACTCAGCCAGCCACGTAACCACCAACAGGTCCCCAAATATGCCAGAAGCGCCACAACGAGCACCCACCACACCCATGTGTCCGCCACAGCTGCACTAACCGACAAGTAACAGGTAAGTGGCAGGAACACAAAGTGCAGTGGGTGGGAGGGTGGACAGCCCAAGTACAACACACACCAGGCCCCAGTCCCACAGCACAGCAAGGAGGAGCATCCCCCACACCCCACAGCCACGTGTCAGCCACCGCAGTGCACAACGACAGCCGAAAGGCAGACATCACGGTCCACAGCAATCGGTGTCAGTGGGTGTCCAGCCACCCCCACGACCCACAACACCCCCCCACCCCCACAGACCTGCAACATGGAGCACCCCCGCTTAGAGCCATGTGGCATCCAGTACAGTGCACGCACGAACAACTTGCAGGTGGGAAACTGGACAGGGCTGGATTACTGGAGGCATGAGGACCATAACACGACCAACACATGGGACATGTCACGTAGCAGACGAACACGCAGCACCGCCCACCGTCACGAACAAGTGAACAATGTGCACACGGACATGAACAACAGACTCACACCCCACATGACCCATCACAGACATAGCAACACCCAAGGAGCCACGTCTGCATGCACAAGCCACACTGAATATAGTCCCACACGGCAGCCACTGTGCAACTCATCACACACAACCGAAACACCATTGAAGTCCTGTCCATGTAGCCCCTACTGCCTGTCAACCACACACCCCACAACTACGCCTATGTAAGACAAACAACACTAGACGCAACAGAGCGGAACAACATAAATGCACACGAACACCACTGAACCCATCAAACTCACAGACACACCATGCACATACAACATACCATCCATCCCATCCGTCAGCCCCAGTCTCATGAAAGGCATGTCATCCGCACAGCTGCCACACATACAGCAGTCACGCTAAGATACATGCCCATGACCAACCATGTGCCAGAAGTCAATGAAGCGCACGACACACTGTGAGCAACAACACACAACATGGGCCACACCCCCCGAGCACTGCAGTGATGCACATGGCACAGGGCAGCACGCACACCAAGGAGATGGGACAACTGCAATACGTTGGCTGGCACACAACTATCACTCACTCATAACGATGCGTCCAATGCCATGTCCAGTAATCACAACAGACAGCAAATATGCAGGCCATGTCAAGCATGCACACACCTCAAACCATGCACTGTCATGCTGCCACAACACATGTCACGTTCGGCACCCATGGCTCACAGCATGTACCCCAAAAGCATATTCCCTCCCAAATGCGAATCTGGGGCATGGCCCCCATGTTGCCATATGCGTTCCTAAGCGTTCCATTTGAACCCCAAAAGCATATTCCCTCCCAAATGCGAATCTGGGGCATGGCCCCCATGTTGCCATATGCGTCCTAAGCGTTCCATTTGAACCCCAAAAGCATATCCCCTCCCAAATGCGAATCTGGGGCATGGCCCCCATGTTGCCATATGCGTTCCTAAGCGTTCCATTTGAACCCCAAAAGCATATCCCTCCCAAATGCGAATCTGGGGCATGGCCCCCATGTTGCCATATGCGTTCCTAAGCGTTCCATTTGAACCCCAAAAGCATATCCCCTCCCAAATGCGAATCTGGGGCATGGCCCCCATGTTGCCATATGCGTTCCTAAGCGTCCCATCTGAACACCAAAAGCAAAGTACAAACCAGACCCAGGATGGGCCAGGAGCCCGCATACACCAGAGTCACAATAAGTAGGGGCACAGCAACACACCCATCGGCATGGCCAATCCGTCCCATGCCACATGTGCACAGCACACAGTCCCATTGCCAAGCACACACAACTACAGATGCTACAGCCACACACACGCCTCCGGGAAACCCATGTACGAGATTGCACGAACTGTCAATGTCAGACGACAAATACATACTTCGCCAGGTGCAACACAATAACAAATCTCATTCTCTCCACAGGTGACGAACTGCTGGATGCTGGGGATGGAGCCAGCAGCCAGCACAGCCAGCCTACAAGCCCCCAACGAGGACACACGGATCTGGAGGATCTGTCCTCCTCTTCGGACACGGACCACCAAGCAGGCCCATCTGGTGTGGCAGGGCCCAGCCGCTCCCCAGGACCCCTCCTACCCACCAACCCATCATCCAGGGCTGCTGAACATTCCCAGCCCCCTGCTGCCACTGTCGTTGCGGCCACACCCACGGTCATTGTGGCCACTACCACTGCCGCAACCGCCACCATCGCCGCACCGACCACCACCGCCGCCACCACCGCCACGTCTTCGCTGGCACCAGCCCCAGCGCAGGTGGTGGCCCGGCCGACTGGATCCACCCTGGGAGCCACAGCGAGGACCGTGGTGAGCAATGTGGCTAGTGGGCAGGCCGGTGGCAGCAGGACTGGTAGGAGGAGCAGGGTCAGGGAAACGCCAGCCTCCCCTGGGAGCCATGCCCTGCCTCAAATGGCCAGAGTCCTTGGGGCCTATGAAGAGGCCCAAGGACAATGGGTCCGGTCTGCTTCAGACACGCGTGAGGTGCTGGGGGTGCTGAGGTCCATGGACGCCCGTATGGGCCAAATCGTGGACCTCATGGGACAGCTGGTGGTGGCGGTGAGGTCACAGCCAGGGACAGCAGCTCCCCTCCGCCACCACCTGCCGGGGCGCAGGGTGGAGCAGCAGTGTCCAGTTCCCCTGCGTCCACAGCCAGTGAGCACACCTCAACCACCAGCATGTCGCAAGCAGGCACCCCCTCGCAAACGTGGAAGGGGCCGTCCGAAGTGGAAACAGATCTCCCGGGAGGACTTCGCACGCTCCAAACGCAAGTGAGGCAGCCAGCCAGCCTTCCGCCAGCCTTCCTTGACCAGCCACTGCATTGACTTGGACTACGATCCCACTCCACACAGCCATCTGGATGGCATGTGTGTGTTGGACTATGGACATAGAACCAGTGGGTACACCCTGATCATCACGCAGCCATGACCGACAGCTCATTGTCACTGCACGCACCACTTTTGTCATCACCTTACACACAATCACATGTCACAGTTTGTAATAAATGCACCTTTTTCACTAACTGCTGTTTGTGCCCTGTGTTTTATTTGTACGGAATACAACGGCCACCTTGGGCGGAAAGGCACCTGATGCGTGGCATGGCAATTGAATCCGGAGGACCTGTAGGGACCTAGGGGTGGGAGACAGAACAGGAGCACATTCAATGAGTGTGTCACACACCCATCACACAGTACATGTCAACAACTACAAGCAATGTACACACATCGCACAGAGCAATAGGGCACAATGCCACAGCCACCAACAGTGGCATACTACCCTGGCCATGGAGCGTTGACACACAGCACGCAGTGAACAAACGGCCACCCTGACACAGCACACACACACCTGCACAGATACAGCCACATCAGCCGTCGTACATGGACACTCACCGTCAAGTGAAGTAGCGGGCGATGAGCTGCTGCCGCACATTACCAGCTTCCTCCTCTCCGCTGTCCTCCTCACTCGAGCTGTCCTGGTCTGCGGGCTGGGGCCCTGGTTGATCTCCGTCATCCACGATGAGGGGGATCTGCTTCCGAATGGCCAGATTGTGCAGCATGCAGCACGCCACCACTATCTGGCACACCTTCTGTGGGGAGTACGCCAGCGCACCCTCGGTGCGGTCCAGGCACCTGAACCTGGACTTGAGGAGGCCAAAGGTACGCTCGACCACACGTCTGGTCCTCCCATGTGCCTCATTGTAGCGATCGTCTGCTGGGGTGCGAGGATTCCTCAATGGACTGAGCAGCCATGCCCCATTCGGGTACGCAGAGTCACCTGGGTGTGAGGGACACAGAGAACCGTTGCAATTCCAACTGGACAGGGGACAGCATCGCACAACCAGCACGCTACACCACTCCACATACTCACCGACAATACAGGCACGATCCTGTTGCATATTGGACATCAGTCGTGGCAAGATGCTGTTGCGCATTATGTGTGCGCCATGGGCCGAGCCTGGGAACTTTGCACACACGTGGGTGATCACCATGTCCGCAAGGCACACCACTTGCACATTCAGGGAGTGCGTGTGCTTCCTGTTGCGGTACAGGTGCTCAGTGGCCTGTGGTGGAACAAGGCCGACATGTGTGCAGTCAATGGCTCCAACGACGTGTGGGATTCTGCCAAGGGCATAGAATGCACCCTTCACTGCCGCCAATTCACGAGCCCTGGGGTAGCGGATGTACCTGTTTCGGCACAGCATCATGGCTGCCAGTACATCCCTCAGCACCTTGCTGAACATGGGCTGGGACATCCCTCCTCCAATGCCCACTGTGTGCTGGAATGACCCAGTGGCGAAGAAATGCATGGCGGCCATCACCTTAGCCGTGGGGGTGACAGCAGTCGGATACACCCTGCGGGGACGGAGATGGGGTTCTAACATGGCACACAGTCGATGCAGGGTTGGCCTGTCCAGCCGAAACTTCCTAATAACCTCTGTATCGTCCATGTCCGCCAGCAATTGGTATGGGCGGTCAATGTTCGGTCTCCGCCTAGGGACAATGGCAGAGGACACATGTCAAAGCAACACGACACATAGCAATTTCGCATACACATCACTGACATGACTGAGCAAGCACATGAGCCACAGCCCAGCTGTCAAGCTGGGACGGCACGGCCACAATACACTTACACAGGTCTCCCAACAATGGCAATGGCTAGTGATACAAACCACTGCCATGTGCATGCACATGGGGATCTAGGCCCCAATGACTTGCGGGGCGTGCTGATGGGGACTGACTGCATATCCGTCAAGCGGCAACGCCACGGCAACATGAATGTCTGCTGAGCATGGAACTGCTTCCGCGGCTGGATGAGTATGGCACACGACGACGACGATGTGGGCACAGGCTGAGCGGCCAAAACAAGTGGGACCTGTGGCACGAGGGGATATGAGACAGTAGTAGGTGTCAGCACTGCACCCTATGTACAGCACTGTACGGATCACACCTCCCGAAACATTGACAGGTGTCCACATTGACAGCCCCATGCCAAGACGGCTGTGTGCTTGCAGTCACACGTCACAGGTGAGAGGTTACATTGCACGTGCCAGGTGGCAGACGTACATAGTGGGAGCTGGCATGTGTGTGCATGTGTCTCCTGTTCAGGATCCACCAGATGGGCGCTGACTCTGTACTGACCATTGGACACAGCATGTTCCGTGGAAGGCTTGTGTGTGTGGGATGGTGGCACTGGATGTGCCTCCGTTGGGTGGGGGCCATGCACAGGGCGGGTACGTCGATGATTGCGCATTGTTGGTCACGGTGGGTGCACCAACTGAAGATGTGTTGCCCTGTGTTCAATTCCTATGTCCGCATGATGATGGACTGTAGATGTGGGCAGACTACACATTGGTCGATGTGCTGTCTATATGCATGTGCCTTCACACCAGGCACAGCTGCCCCTGCACATGTGACCCCTGCTGGACTCGCTGCTGGGTCTGTGGAGCTGATGCACCTTCTGCGCGTGGGGCGGACAGCTCTCCTCACTTCCCTCATTGCGCATGTCATGACTTTGCCGCAGGTGACATGGATCATGGAGGGCCCACATGTACGCGTGGGTAGGCTACACATGATTGTACACTGGTCGCCACCCCCAGTCAGTGTTTCGAATGGGAAGGTTGTCGTGCTGGTGGTATGTTCGATGTGGCGGATGGGCGGGCCTAGGTGCGGGCTTACATTCCGGACATGGGGGGTAGTTGGATTGGCGACTAGTTGCAGTACACACGGGACACGTCTCTTCCTTTCCACATCTGGGTCATCCCTTGTACTTACTGACAGTGATACAGTCATCTTCGCCCCAGCCCTCATGTCCTCCCCTCGCTCCCCCAATATGCATGCTCACCTGCGAGGCTAGCGCCTGCACAGGCAGCCCCAAGCTCGCACCAGAGAGGGCAAGGAGTGTATGTGTGGGTCCAGTTGCACGAGTGGGCTGTCTCAGGGTATGATGTGTGGCGGGACGCCGTCCACCTGCGTGGTGCCCCAAATGGAGACCCGGCCTGCATGGACTATGCATCACAGTCTTCGCCTTCCGGATCCGCCACCTGCGACACCCAGTGGCTGTGGCTGCCCTTGCGGCCAGGCCGCGTCCGTCTGCGGCTGATGGCCCACACATTCACTCTTTGGCCTCTCTGGGGAGGGCTCGGGGTGGTGGCGCACGCGCTTGCACTTAGTCGCAATGGCATGTGGCGTGGTTGGTATGATGGGCAATGGATGGGATGGTGCGAGCCACCTCCCGTGACGTCAGTGCTGCTCGTGCTGTGGTGCGTCCCCCTACACTTCCATTTGACTTGTGCCATGCTAGACGTTGAGGTTCTATTGCCTGCGTGATATGACCAGGAGGAGCGCGAGGAGACCTCTCACACACCATGCTCCACTGCCATCCCGTGCCCTGTATCGCCTGTGCGGATTGACTATGTTGGGGTTACACCTGGTCGACTGGGGCTGTGTGTGCCTTGTCAAGGGGCATGGCGGGCGCACAACAGGATCCAGCTTGTCCACAGAGGGTGGGCTGAGGTGCGCCTGGTACCGCTTTGTACGTGTGCCCGGCTGCTGTGCACACACGTGTTCACTCCCCCGACAGGTGTCCTCTCACAATGCCCAGGGAAGCGGTGGTGTACTGTTCATGACCCCTCCCAACACGGCGTGCTCCAACTTGGCATGTGCGCATCTACCCGTCGCACCCACCCACCTGAGCACTGCGTCCATACGACTTCACACGACACATGTGTGTCTTCCACAGTAGTGCTACTCATTTGCGTTGACATCCAATACCAGTGGACTACATGGTCATGTCACGACTGCCGTGTACTTCACATACTCTCATCCTCTCTCATTCGTACTTGTGAAATGAGTCAGCGGAGACAGTTTTGGTTTCAAACATTATATTGAGTCTTCTGTCCTCTGTGATGCAGTATAGTGGACACTACTGGCAGCGGAATACATGTTGAGGATATACTGAGCATGATTGCAAATGGGATAGGGTGTGGGGTTACATGTGATTGGCTGTTGCATGTGGGATGTGGGCTTCAGAGTGACATCTGCTTGGCCAAGGCTGTGCTAATGTACATTTACGTATAGCTGCGGAGCTGCGGACTTTGACACAGACGGTATACATGTAGCCTACCAGACCGCTTGGCATCATGGGCACAGTCCATCTCAGTTCCATGTGACAGGTTTGCTGCGGTTGTTCCTCATGCACGCGTGCATGTGAGATGACATCAGGGCATGTGCTTGCGTGCATGCAGCGGCGTGCCACTTGTTGTTGCACTGTGGTGGTTACTGGACATGTCACAGTCACTGGGGTCGTGTTGTTGTTGTATGCACTTGTCGTCCATGCAAAGGTCCTGGTATGGGATTCCCGGGGCGGGGGTGGGAGGGGTGCAGCACCCACAGACTCCAGGCGACCTATTCATGTCCACTGAGCGGTGTGTGTGTCCATGGGCGCTGGATCCATGTCGTGTCCTGGTTGTTCGTGCAGTTCCGTCCATGTGGGTGCGATACACAGAGCCCATGCCACTGCCTCCCACGATGCATGCGGTGTTCCTGGATGTGATGGGGAACAGTGTGCATGTCCCGGTCATATCCGATGTCATGGCGATGTCGTTGATGGTGTGGTTACAGTTGCCGGTCGTTTGGTATGGCTGTTGTGGTGGTGACTGGCCAGTCCGTGCGGAAGCTAAGCATGGGTGCGGGGTTGGACATCATAGGTCACTCGGGGAACCTGCGTTGTGGTCCGACGAATTGACAGGTTGTCAGGTATGCGATGCCGTCCAGCAGGGCTTCCATGTCATTGGTGGTGTACATGTTTGCCAGCCAATGTAGCGGATGGTGGCTGTCAAGGTGTTGTTCGTAAGTTGTCCCTTGGAGGACCATGATGGGGCATGCTGGGTGACATTCGATGTAGCTGTTCTCGATGATCCGTCGTGTGGAGGCACAGTGGTCCCATTTCAGTGCGGGTGCGATGTTGGCCACATACGCCATGCCCCCATAGGCAGAGCAGGCCCTGTCGTGTGCGTCCAGAGGGAGGAGTAGTGGTAGCAGGTCCGCCTTCAGACATGCCGGGTTGGAGAGGCATATCTCGACGGGATGCTGGTATGGACACCTCCGACAGTAGAAGACGGGCATGACGCAGCTGAACAATGTGATGCGGTAAGTCAGTCGGTAACTTACGTTCAGCAGGGACAGGAGATCGCATCCCAATGTATGGAACAGGTTGGTTTTGTACAGCTTGAGCTGTTCGGCGTAGTTGGGTAGGTGTGTTGCGGTTGCCATTTCGCAGCGGTTCGTTGAGGTGGCGTGCTCCGGCTGTGTGTGCAGTCTGCAATGTGCACGCTCCGAGGTTGCTGTGAGCTCTGTGTAGTCGTAGGGAGACAGGACTTGTGTTCTGTTGGCTTGTTTGGAGGACACGGGCCCTCTTCCCACATGCTTCTCAGACAGTTCAAGGTCAGTGATGTGTGACTCCTTCCAATTAACTTGCATGTGGCCGACATGGGGGAGTGTTTTCTTCTTTCTTCCCCGTCCGTTGTGTGCTTCTGTGATATGCGCTATCTGCCCTGTGGTCGGTCTCCTCGGCATGCCTGTGTTGGTCTATTCTTGGACAATGGCTGTATTCACCGGCTTCTGTCGTAGGGCTGTGGTTTCGGAGTTGGAATGGAAGGTCATTCAGTGCTGTCTGCTCTCCCTTGTGTGGGCGGCAGGCTGCCTTTCCGCTCTGCGTTGGGCCTTGTGTGTGAATGTTATTCTTGGGCCACCTGTTGTCGGTCCCCGGGCTCTTTGGTGTTCCGTTTTATATGTCTTGTTCATATGTGCAGGGTGGTATGGGTGTTTCTGTGTGGTACTGGCGTTCCTCTTCCCGAAGGGGCCCTGCTTCTCCTAGTTGGTGTTGCCGCCGCTGTGTGCTACGCCATGTTTGTTACACTGGGGTGTGTCCTGCTGTTGCGTGTCTTCACTGACATGTGTGCGTCGGTTGTGTGGCGTTGGGTGTTGTCCGTGAATTGGGCGTTGGGGACATGTCTGTGGCAGGCCTGTCACGTGTCATGTGCGTTCGGGGTGGGGCTGATGTGTGTGCTGCTTGGTTGTGTCCCTGTGTCTGTGTGCGACGCATGCATGGCGCTGCGGTTGGCCTCTGCGTTGTGCGCATGTGTGGCGGCGTCATCGGCGCTTTGGGGCCGTGACGGGGTGGTTGGTTCCTAGTCCCAGGTGGTGTGTACACATGTGTTCCGCGATGTTACGATTTGGCCTGTGTGTCATATGTGGATGCAATGGTGGATGTGTAGTGTACACGCGCTGGTGGGGGGTTGTCCGCTTTTTCCGCCCTTGCACTGTGTGCGCTGTTTGCGTGCACTTGTTGTGTGTGTGCCTACCTGCGTCTCCGCGGTACGTTGCGTCCTTGGTGGTGCATCAGCAGAAGCATGGGGAGGGCCTGCAGTGCTGGATTCATGCTCGGGAGCCGCTTCTTCGTTGTCCGTGCTCGGCATCCGTGTTACCGCTTCGGTTTGTCGTACGGTATCTCTTGGCCATGGGAGCCGTTTGTTTGCGGCATCGTAATTTATGCGCCGGGCGGGACGTGTTTCGCCGGACGGTGTGTGTCAGTTAGCTGCGCCGCTACGTGTACGGGCGCACTTTGATGGCGGACGGTGTTGCTGGCTTGCCGGCGGTGTTTGGCCTACTTTTCGCATCGTAATTGGACGGGCGTGTGGACTGCTGCGTGCCGGCGGTAACTGGTGCTTTTTGCATCCGCCAGCACGGCGGTGGTGCATCCGCCCGCCATCGTAATGTGCCCCTATGTTTTGTAATTTTTAAATTTTTTATAAATGTTTTGTTTTTGGAATTGTTATTATCTTTTATATTGTAGTTGATATTTTGTTTGTTTTTAAATTTAAATTTTCTTCTGTGGAAATGGTAATTTTTACCCCTCCGCTATCCAACACTTTCCCTACTGTTGTACTCGCTGGAATGGGAATAATAATTTTATTCCCTCCGCTATCCAACACTTTCCCTACTGTTGCACTAGCTGGAGTGGGAATAGTAAATTTTACTCCGCCGCTATCCAACATATTCCCTACTGTTGCACTTGTTGGAGTGGGAATAGTAATTTTTTCCCCTCCACTATCCAACACTTTCTCTACTGTCGCTCTTGCAGAAGTGGGAATAGTAATTTTTCCTCTCCGTTATCCAACACTTTCCCTACTGTTGCACTCGCTGGAGTGGGAATAGTAATTTTATCCCCTATGCTATCCAACACTTTCCCTACTGTTGCACTCACTGGAGTGGGAATAGTAATTGTAGCCCCTCCGCTAAACAAAACTTTCCCTACTGTTGCACTAGCTGGAGTGGGAATAGTAATTTTTACTCCTTCGCTATCCAACACATTCCCAACTGTTGCACTCGTTGAAGTGAGAATAGTAATTTTTACCCCTCTGCTATCCAACACTTTCCCTACTGTTGCACTTGCTGGAGTGGGAATAGTAATTTTTACCCCTCCGCTATCCAACTCTTTCCCTACTGTTGCACTCATTGGAGTGGGAATAGTAAATTATTCCCCTCCGTTATACAACACTTTCCCTACTGTTGCACTTGCTGGAGTTGGAATAGTAAATTTTTTTCCTTCGCTATCCAACACTTTCCCTACTGTTGCACTCGCTGGAGTGGGAATAGTAATTTTTACCTATCCGCTATCCAACACTTTACCTACTGTTGCATTTCCTGGAGTGGGAATAGTATTTTTTACCTATTCGCTATCCAACACTTTCCCTACTGTTGCACTCGCTGGAGTGGGAATAGTAATTTTTACCCCTCCGCTATCTGACACTTTCTCTACTGTTGCCCTCAATGTAGTGCAAAATGTAGCTGTAAAAAATATTAAATATTTTAATATTTTAGTTCATAATATAATTTTTAATTAATTTTTATGTTATAGATGTATGTATATATATTTATTTATTATTTTTATTATGTTTATAACATTTTAAAATTAATTAAAATGATTATTTATTAATTGTTTTTAAGTAAATATATATATTACATTTTATATATGTATGTTTTACATTAAATTTATTACTTATAATTATTAACATTTACAAATAAATCTAAATAATGTATTTAAAGTTTAATTTATTATTTAATTTGTTTTACATTATTTTTTATACATATAAAAACCTATATTTTATACATCGATATTTTTACAACAATATTTTTTTCTGGATATTTTTGTACTTACCATTATAAAGATAGGAGGTCAATATTTTTACAATGATATTTTTGTCACAATATTTCTGTAGGTCGATATTGTTGTTGTCGATATTTTGTCAATAATCCGAATGACTGTGCATTTTGTTTTTCACTATGGAAAGGCTATCTGTCCCATAGGATAGAATGGGAGTTTTATTTATAACATCTTATAAGCATAACTACCCATTGGGACAAGATAGGGAAATGGAATTTAGTATGCCTGGACTCAGAATGTAAAAATGCATCTTTTAGTAAAGATGATTTTTTATGTTCTGTGTTTGAAAATACCACTTTTAGAAAGTAGGTATTTTCTTGCTTAGCCATCCTTTGTGCCTCTGCTAGGTTTGTGGATTGACTCTCTGGCTTTGGAGTGACAGGGGCTGGGGATGTGCATTCTCTTCAGACAGCCACTGGGGGGGTCAAGGTGTGTCCTGCCTTCCTGGATGAGTCAGGGCTGGGCTGAAAAAACCTGGGTTGCATTTAGAGTAGTGGCAGGAGATTTCCTTGTACCTGAATGGGCCTGGTCTGCTTTAGACAATGCTGTCTCCACCTCCTGCTGGGAAGCTGGGCCAGAGAGGGACAAACTGGCTTGGACTAAGCACAGACACTCTCTGCCTGAGAGAACAAAGGAATTTTGAGTATAAATATTGGGGCCAGACCCCAGAACTTTAGAACTCTTTTGGGATCAAGAAGACTGCCAAGAAGAAGAGCTGGAGAATCTGTGAGGAGGAAGTACCACTTTGCTGTGCGATTTGCTGTGTTGGCCTGCAGTGGCTGCTTCTGTCTTAGGCAGTGAAAGGACTGGACTGAACTTTCTACAACTTCTTTGTGTGAGTTTCTCCAAGGATTAGAGGTAGAGCTTGCCCCCTGTTCAAGAAGTCTCAGGAACAGCAAAGACTTCAAGTGCATCTGTTACCAGCACTGGGGACTGTGTGTTTTGTGCTGCAACAGAAGAAAAAGCAACCCGTCGCCGTCAACGACACCGCTGCCGACTCCATGTCCTGAATGCACCGCAGAGGGCAGCACCACACCTTGCACCGCAACCCTGGTTTCACCGATGCCACCACCGATGGCCGCCACCGAGCCGCTGCTTGCACCGCGACCTGTGGGCACCGCACTACGCACTGCCTCGCTTCATGCCGCCACCCTGGTATCACTGACGACGACGCTCCACGCCGACACCGAGGCCGCTGCTTGCACTGTGGTTCGAGGGCACCGCTTGTAAGTTACACAATGTACCACCCTCATCACGGCCCACGGACACTGGCGCCATTTACTCCAGTTCGTCAGCCGGCGACAGCGCTTCAGCAACAACGAC
Source organism: Calotriton arnoldi (assembly GCA_963921515.1). NCBI lineage: Eukaryota > Metazoa > Chordata > Amphibia > Caudata > Salamandridae > Calotriton > Calotriton arnoldi. Next base: position 246,748 of record CAWUFW010000565.1, on the reverse strand, counting down.
GCCGCTGCTTGCACGTGACCTGCCAGCACCACAACGAGCACCGCATGACTTTGCACCACAGCCCTAGTTTCACGGACGCCGCTGGACGACCGTCACCGAGCCGCTGCCTGCACCGTGACTTGAGGGCACCACATGCTGCACCGCCGCACTTTGCACCGCAGCCCTGCCACTCCCGACTTCAACCAAGAGGAGTTCGATCTGCAATGCATGTGACTTCAAGGGCCCGACGACTCCTGCACTGACCTCTGGAACCGACGCCTGCGGACGCCGGCTCTTCGGGGCTCATTGAGAGGTCGCAGATGCCCTGCATTTCTAAAAGGTACTGTTTTGCGGGTCTACCCGACACCATAGCTGGCCCGTGATACCACAGTCAGCCAGAACTGTTTGTATTTGTTGTTCACGACACCGTGATAGCCCCCGACGGGGCTATCAACTTCAAGGAACTGTATTTTAAGCCTATTTTTGTTTATTGGGATTTCTGAGAACTGCATGGTGGATTTTTTAAATTGTTTTTGGTCTTATTTGCACAGATAAAATATTGGTTATTTTTCTGAGACTGGTGTGGTGTCCCTTTGTAGTGTTTTCACTGTATTACTGTTGGTTATGTGCAAATGCTTTACACACAGTCTCTGAGATAAGCCTGACTGCTCGTGCAAAGGTACCAAGGGGGGTGAGCAGGGGATATTTTAGGAGTGTAACTTCCTTATCCTCACTAGAATGAAGGGTCCGTACTTGGACAAAGGTGCAAACCATTGACAACTTGTGACCCCCCATTTCTAGCACTGGGCAGGTATAAGACCCAATAATATTTCACGTGGGGTACCTTCGAGTTCCCATACTGTTACCCGTTCAAGGGTAGTAAGTATCTCCTCCCAGTATGGCCTTATATCCCTGCACCCCCAGACCACATATGGAAAGTCTGCTTCAGGTTCCCAGCAGCGTGTACACTCATCAGATCCGGTGGGGTAAATAGTGTGCAGGGTCTTAGAGGTAAGCTATAACTGATGCACAAAATTAAATTGGATCAGTTTAAACCTAGCATTCGAGCTAATCGTGCGCGTCCCCTCATGAATTTTTTGCCAGTCTCGTTGAGTTATGTCTTCCTTAAGGTTCTCCTTCCATCTAACGTCTGCTTTTGGGGTGATTCTAGGGGCGTTCTCCCTTATGGCCGTGTATAAATGTGAAATGAGCTTTTGACCCCCTGTCATGTCAAGTAATCTACTCAATGTCTGAGAAGGGACAGGCTCGTCGGAGAAGCTTGGCCATATCTCTCGCGCCGTGGCTAGCATTTTTTGATATTGCAGAAACTGCCCCGCATTTAGTGCAAACAAGTCGTAGGCATCCTCTATGGTTATGAATTGTCCACCCAGGTAGAGGTCTCCCAGGACTTCACAGCCGCCAGCTTGCCATTTTCTCATGGACATGATATTTTCAATGTCTCTAAAAGGCTTGAGTATCCAAATTGGCATGTCTTTTGTATACGGGGCTCTACGGAGTACCGATGTGACCAGTCTTTCCCATAATCAGCCCACCAATCTTACCAAATATGGGTACTTATCTGGGATACGTGCTCCCAACATAAAGAGCTCAGGCAGGCTGATCTGATTGTCCAGCTCGCCTATTAGACTCTTCTCCCAGTTATCCCCCTCGTCAAACCAATGGACCACGTTTTGCAGTATCGCAGCCATATAATACAACTTTAGGTTAGGGAGTTCTACTCCCCCTCTATCCCATGTTTGTTGAAACATTCGTATGCTGTTGTGTTTTCGCTTTGTAGACAATAATAGATCTACTATTAGTCTATCAAGTTCAAGGAAATAGTGCCTGGGGATTTCATAGAGCGAGTTCTGCTTAACATACAGGCAGCGAGGGAGGATCACCATTTTCACCAGGGCAACGCCACCCATTAGTGTCAATGGAAGACCTCTCCAGAACAGGACCGAGGAGCGCAGCCCTGCCAGGACTCTGCTTATGTTTAAATCTAGGAACCTCTGTTTATCTAGGGCCAGCCTAATGCCCTCTCAACACCAGGGGATAGAGAAGTGTGGGAGCAGATCGGGTTCAAGAGTTGCAAGTGTCCCCAACGGCATAATTTGTGATTTCTGTATATTTACTGAGAGACACGAGACAGTTGCGAATTCGGATAAAGCCGTCTGTAGTACTGGCACTGCCTCATTGGTGTTCCGCAGGTAAAGTAGGGCATCGTCTGCATAGAAAGACACCACGTGGATGGATCCTCCAGTTGGTATGCCCCAGTTTCCCAGCCTGTTACGAAGCAACACCGCCAGCGGATCCATCGCCATCGCGAAAAAGCAATGGGGACAGAGACCCCTACACAAAGGAAAGGGCTCTGAGATGTAGTCACCTGTTTGAACACGGGCTGTTGGGGCAGCGTATAGTATCTGCACCCATCTGATATACTTGGGTCCAAACCCCATCTTTTTCATTACCTGCCAGAGGTAGTCCTACCTCACCGAGTCGAAAGCCTGCTCTATGTCGAGGAAGGTGAGCGCACATGGACCCGTCTGGGTGTCAGGGGCCTGCAGGATATCAAAGAGTCTTCGGAGATTCAATGCAGTACTCCTTTTAGGTATAAATCCACACTGGTCTTCGTGGACCAGTGTAGGCAAGTGATGGAGTAATCGGGTTGCCAGCAGTCTGCTGAGTATTTTAGTATTGACATTAAGCATCAAGAGGGGTCTATAAGACCTCACCTCATCCACTTGTTTGCCCAGCTTGGGCACAATAACTACAAGCGCCTCGTGCATTGTGTCAGGGAGACGCCTCCCCGTAAAGGCCTCATTATACACCTCTAGTAGTCTACCTATGAGTGCAGCAGCGGACTTATGGTAAAACTCAGCAGGTAATCCATCCCCCCCGGAGTTTTTGCATTTTGCAGGCTTCTGGTTTTTCAGTGAAGCAAGGATCTCCTCCCCATTCAGATCCGTCTCTAATGCATTCCTGTGTTCCTCTGACAACGATGGTACTTCTAGGCCAGCTAAGTAGGCTTGTGTTGCGGGGTCAAAGATCGGTAGGCGTAGCGCATATACCTGTTTAAGATGTTCCTTCATTAGTGTGTTTATGGATGCCTGAGAAGTGCGCAGAGTGCCCCCTGCGTCTCGCAATGCCAGGATCAGGTCTGTTAGTTGTGTCTGTCTCAGGAGTCTAGCTAACAGAGCCCTGGTTTTGTCCCTCTCCGCATGCAAGCACTGTCTGTATTCCTTAGGAGTATATTTTTTAATCAACGCCAGTCTTCTAATTTTTTTTTTTTTTTTTTAAATATCTTTATTGTTTTTTTTTTTTTCTGTAAATTCACTCCTGTTCTTTACATCAGGTCTGATAATATACAATTATCAAAAAGTAGTGTGTAGGTCTGCACAGTACAAACATGCTAGTTCACCTTATAAATCGACATTGCACATTACAAAGGCATGGTCAGTATGTGTCACAGTTCTCATGTGCGGCAGCTGTAAATAATAAACCATGCAGCGCTGCGATTGCCCGCTTACGCCTCTGCGTCTCTGTTGCTAGTTGACAATTCAAAGCATCAGCCTTGTACATTCGTGTGGTCCATGTTTAAAAATGCGATAATACACAATATATTTGCCGCCAGTAGACATGCTGAAGATCGATGTACAGTCCTTACAATACCCAGCAGGGGTGTCATGCAGAGGAAAGGAGGATGTAGGAATGGAGATGTACCAATAAGATATATATTATTCTCTAAACATCTACTAACAACATATTAAAAAATGTGAAATAAAAAGGCTGTCATTGATTAATGAAATGATGAATGGTGCTGGATTGTGTATGGGGTGGTGCGTCTGTCTTTGTATTGAAGAAGTTCGTCAGGGTGAGGCTCGGGTTCATAGGGGTGTCAGTGGGTAATGCTGCGTCAGTGAACATTCTAGTAGGAAGGGATGTGGGGTTCTCCACATCTGGTTATGGCTATGCTGTGATGTCTGTCGGTATGCGACTCTCTGCCCTTGACAATGTATCCCCTGCAATCTGAGGCCGCTGGTGCACGTACTACGTATCTACCGAGTGGGTGTCGCTCGTGTCCTCATGTCCCGTGCCATTGAAGGCTGAGAGTATAGTATCCCAATATTGCGCAATGGGGAACTTGCGTAGCCCTGCTGTCTCCTCCCTGTGTAGCGCTGTGCTTTCCGCCTGAGCCCAGATCGCTAGCGATCTCCTCCAGCTGATCGGTTCAGGGGGGTCTGAATGCTTCCATCGTTTTGTGATTAAGCGTTTTGCAACTATCAGCCCTAAGTCTCTGAACCGTGATGTTACTTTGTTTTTCTTGGTCCTCGCATAAATTCCCAATATACAAATCTCCCATGATGGCAGCAGTGTTGTGTCAGTGCAGAGCGCTAGGGATGCAGTGACGTCGCGCCAGTAGCTTTGGAGAGAGCCACAAGACCATAGCATGTGCAATAGATCTAAGCGTCAGGCTGCCGACAACGCGGGCACTCAGAAGTAGTAATTTTGAAGTATCTGTTAATTTTATCGGAGAGAGATACGCCCTGTGTAAAATATAAGTTTGTATTAATTTAAATTTAGAGCTTCTTGGTATATAAACAGGGCCGGCCAAGATAGTGTTCCATTCCACATCGGTCCAGGGTTGACCGCGGTCCACCTCCCAGCGGGCACGGAGGGATACCATGGGTTTGAGCATGTGTGTAAGCAAGGCCGTGACCAGCCAGTGTATTATATGTGACCCCGCCCCCATGACGTGTAGATACTGTATTAATAAATGCATTGGGGGCTCAGTCGTTAGATCTCCCCACAAGGTCGACAAGGCTCTCACTAGAGAGGCATGTAGTAGGAATTGTCCTGCTGGCAAGTCAGTGTCGGCCGCCAGAGCTTCGAACGGTAATAGCGTACCGTCTTTATAGAGGTCACCTAGAGTGTCCACACCTGCCATGTGCCAGTGCGTGAGGGCCTCCTCAGAAGTGCTCGTCCTTCCCCTTGGTGTCCCCAGAAGTGGTACAATCGGGGCATACGGAAGAGTCGCGCGGGTGAGATGCAGGACCCTCCTGTAGCATCTGTGCGCTATTCCTAAATGCAGCTGGGTCGGACGCGGAGACTTGGCCGCAGGATGAAACAGATGGTAAATCTGAGTATGTGTCCACGGCTGCTGCGAAGTCGCCGTGTCATCCAATGAGCTTCCGCTCAGCCATTTTGCTACCCACTGCAGCTGAGCCGCTATATAGTACAATTCCATGTCAGGGACTGCTAACCCCCTCTGACTGGTAGGTGCATGTAGTTTCCATAGTGCAACACGCGGCCTGCCCTTATTCCATATAAGGTCTCGGAACATGCTCTCTAAGTCACGAAAATTTTAGGCTGGGACATAGACCGGGAGATTCGAGAAATAATATAGCAGTTTAGGAAAGACTATCATCTTCAGCAGGGTGATTCGGCTCATAACAGTCAGCGGGAGTGTTTTCCAAAACTGCACCTGGGCTCGCACTGCTGAGATCGCCCTCAGCAAGTTGCCTTCCAGCAAATCATCGGGCGCTCGGTAAATGAATAATCCTAAATAGCGGAAGGTGGTAGGGTACCACGGGAGTTGTGAGCCATTGATGCGCACATCCGTCTCCTCCATGTGCGCATCAAAGGGGTACACCCCAGACTTGGCCCAATTAACCCGAAGGCCCGACATCACCTCAAAGTCCCTCAACACGTCTGCAATGGATGCGGGGATGGCAGCAATATCACGGATGTACAACAATAAATCATCAGCGTACAGGGACACCCACATGAGTCCCATCCCCCAGTGGTATGCCCCAGTCCTCACCGCAGCCACGGAGCAGCATTGCCAGTGGTTCCACTGCCAGGGCAAAGAGTAGCGGGGACAGTGGGCAACCCTGGCGTGTTCCCCGCCCTACTCTAATGGAGTCTGATAGAAGCCTGCCCGTGCGAACCCGGACTGTAGGATTTTGGTATAATAGCTGGACCATACTGAGATAATGATCCCCGAGTCCATATTTGTTGAGCACTGCCGCCAGGTAGGACCACTCCAGAGAATCAAAGGCCTTTTCCAGGTCCAACACCAGGCAACCAGAGCGAGGCCATCCAGGGAGTGCGTATTTCTGTATCCGAAAAAAGCGGCGGAGGTTCAGGGAGGTATTCCTGGTGGGAACGAAACTGTTCTGATCGGGATGCACCAATGTTTGCACTAAAGGAGAGAGCCGCCTAGCCAGCAATGAGGCAAAGATTTTGTAATCAGTGTTAAGTAGCGCTAGCGGCCGGTAGGACCCCAGGGATTCAGGATTTTTATCGGGTTTCAGGAGTGAGACTAACAGTGCCTCGTTTTGCGTAGTAGCGAGAGCGGACCGATCGAGAGCAGTCTCATATACCTTCAGTAGCTGCGGTGCTAAGATATACGCATAAGCTTTATAAAATTCAGCTGGTAAGCCGTCCGGCCCCGGCGACTTCCCATTGGACAAAGAAAAGATGCCTTCTCGTATTTCCTCCTCAGAGAGAGGGGCATTCAAGTCCTCTTTCTGTGTACGTGTGGGATGCGGTAGTTCCGTCTGCCCTAGGTAACACTGTAACTCCAAGGGCGTGGCCTGCGCTCGAGATTTGTAGAGGCTCTGATAATGGGTCACAAACGCGGCATGAATGTCGCGTTGTGTGTACACTGTATTTCCTGATAGCGTTCGCATTGACGTGATGGGGGGCGACGACTCTTCTCGGCGGATGAGCCACGTTAACAGCTTTCCAGCTTTATCCCCCATATGGTGCGTCCGCGCGGAATGTGCAGCATAATTGAGGCATCGCAGCCTTTCCAGCAGCTGTGCATGTTCCTCCCTACAATGATCTAGTTGCCTCTGGGATCCCTCAAGCGCCTCAGTTTCTCGATCCGCCAGTTGGCTTTCTAGTACAGTAAGGTCTTTATCCAGCTGCACTCTGGTGCCTGCCTGTGTACCCAGGCAATGTCCCCGAACTACTACCTTAAGGGCGTCCCACTCCACCAGCGGTGATGAAGCCGTTCCCGCGTTCTCGTCGAAGTATTGAGCCACGCTGGTAGCCAGGGAGGCCCGGAACGGCGCATCCAGCAAGACATCTGGCTGGAGGCGCCACACGGGGATTGGCGGTGTCTCGTCCTCCCATCCCAACTCTATTATATGCGGATTATGATCTGAGTGTGTCCGCCCCATGTAGGAGGATCTTAGAATGCTCGGAAGAAGAGCATTGGACACCATAAAACGGTCGAGGCGTACATGTAGTCCGTGCGCCCCCGAATAATAAGAGTATACTCTATCTAGTGGATTGTGGTGTCGCCACGCATCTGACAAGTGCCATTGCGCAGCCCAGTGATGTAGCGCCTTTGCAGCCGTATATGTGATTGTACCAGTTAGGGGAAAGACCTATCTAATGATACGTCTAATACACTATTGTAGTCACCACCCATTATCAAGGGAATATCATGCCACCCAGCCAGTTTAAGGGAGATCAGCTCCAGGAAGGCCGCCTGCTCTGTGTTTGGCGCGTAGAGCGAGGCCAGTAACATTTGCCTCCCATCCAAAATACCCTGAATTATGACGTATCTGCCTTCTGGATCTATACGGGAGTCTATCACTCGGAAAGGGGTCCCCGGCCTTACCCACACCAGCACTCCTCGCGCATATGCCGAGTAGCCTGTCGCATAAAGCTGACCCCTCCAGCGCCTATGCAGTCTCTGTACTTCTGACTTTTGCAGGTGAGTTTCTTGTAACAATGCTATTTGGACGTTATGGCGTTTTAAGTATGAGTAAATCAGGTATCGGCGTGACGGGCTATGGATGCCCCGCACATTCCAGGTCATGAGCTTGATAGGCGCCATGTCTCGTGTAGGTTAAGCAGCCACGCTAATGTGCCATGTCCGTCAGTGGGAGGGAGAAGTACTGTTTGTATGTGCTGGGCTCCAGGGTACACCTCCCCGCTCGCAGTATCGTCCCAACCACCCCAGCCCAGGCCATGGGTCATGTCTTGACAAGCCAAAAAATAATAATCATGATAATCAATAACAGTAAAGATGAATATAAGCGTGTCACACAAATCTATATGCAACAAACAAATACACAATCGGAAGAAAAATACCAAAAGGGCGAATGTGCAACTGGCAATCGTCCAAACCATATGCGGAAGCATCTAATAACTTATGTCAATGGGGGCGTGCTATGCCCTTTAATCTAAATGCGTCAAGGGGAGAGGAGAATTTCCCCGGGGCTCCCCCGGCCACTGGCCAATCATGGATTTAGCAACGTCGAGCTCACCAGAAAAGGTTCCCAGCCGCTCATAGGAGAACTACAAAGAGAGACTTTCGTTAAGGTAGGTGTAGGAGTCTCAGGGGTACCGTAAGTCATATGAGGGGCGTCACTGCCATAATAGTATCAAAATCGTAATCGCAATTAACAACAGCCATGCAGGACGATCTACAAAATGCGCCTTCCACAGCTGACAGTACAAGTCAATATACAGCGTTTAACTATATACTTGCGTGTCTGAGCATGAGACATGGGTTAGTTCAAATAACTGCAGACAACGGTGATCATCAAACAATGATGTCAGCTGTTTGAGGGGTGACATCCGGCCGGTCATATGAGTCTTGTGTGGTGAGTGGATCGTCTGATAAGTCCCCGGCATCCGCATCGCTAGCATGGTCTTGCTGGCTGGAGACGGACGCGCTGTCCTCTAGTTGTGGGCCGCTGATACTTGCCACCGCCTGGAGAGCCCCCTGCTGCCCCCGCAGCACCTGGTCGAGATCTGGACTTATCCTCAGAGGAGGCGATGAGTGCTTCGGCCCCTTTCCCCTGGGGGGGCGGCGGCGCGGCATCCCACCCGTTGATTTATTGCTTGATTGACTAGACGAAGCCGTGGTGCCTGGCAAGGAGTACCTGTCGAGCCAGTCCCCGGCCTCTTCGGAAGTGTTAAAGAAGTGTGTTTTCCATTCGCCACTACTCTCAGGCACGCCGGGAAAAGTCGCGAGTATTTCAATTCGTGTTGCCTGAGGCGCCTCTTCACTGCCATGTACGAGTATCTTTGCTTTTGCACTCGAATGGTGTAGTCAGGAAAGAGCATCACTTTATGATTATCCACTTGAATGTCATGGAGTTTCCTGGTTTCCTGCAATATCGTGTCCCTATCTCTATAATTCAACATCCGAATCAGTAGAGGCCTGGGATTGGATCCTGCTGGCAAGGGTCTAGCTGGCACCCTGTGTGCTCTCTCCACCACGAAATGCTGGGAAAGGGTTCCCTCCGGCAGGAGGTCGCGTAGCCAGGATTCTGCATACGCAACAGGGTCTCTCCTCTCTATTCCCTCCGGCAGACCCACCACACGAACGTTGTTGCGGCGGGCCCTTCCTTCCGCATCCTCTGCCCTGTCTTCTAGGAAGTCCACTCTGTTGAGGAGCTGTTGGATGTTCCTGTCCGTCTCCGCCACCCGAGGGGAAACCTCCGCCACCGCGACCTCGAGCGCCCCAGTACGATCCACTAGCTTGCGATGATCTGCGTGTAGTAGTGTTAGATCTGTTACTGCTTTATCTATTTTACTTTCCAAGGCAGTTCGAGTGTGATTCAGAGTTTCCCCCAATTTCTCCACAGCGGCCAGGACCGCGTCCAGTTTGCCGGACATATTGGCTTGTGACTCCGCTCCTGCCATCTTTCCCGTGTTGGCTCTCGTCTGCGGAGGCGGGGCCGATGTGTCGGGCACATTTATTTTGAGTCGCCTGCCCCGCGACATCGATCTGGGGGTGGCGTTGCACTTGAGCTGGTGCTTCGCTATCTGCCGTTCTGTGTGGTTAAAGTTATGGAGAGCGACCCTTGCGCCTTATCCCAGCGGCCACTCCCCCCTGGAACTTCCTCCAAGGCGACCCCTGTGTCCCCTTATCCTCTCCCCTTCGCAGTAGTCAAAGCGCAGCCTGTTAATGAAGCCGGGCCTGGGAGACGTCGCTCGTCTAAGCAGCAGGTGCAGCCCCAGGACTGTTCATCTGGGTTGGGATCGTCGGTATTCCTCCAATGCCCGGGCGATTCAGGATCTCCTGCCTAGGCAGGCACGGGACAACCCTGCTCTGCCAAGTCCGCTGCAGAGGCCAAGGGCACCCCCAGGTGCACGATCACTGTGAGGCCCACGCACGGGTATATACAGCCACACTGTCCTCTCGGGTCATCCCCAGTTGCGGACACATCACCCGGCCACGGGAGGGACCCCGCAAGCTCCGAGTTCATCAGGGTTCTAGTGCTATACAGGTTGCAGCACTCCTACTGGCCTGTGATGTGGGAGTCCGTCTGCAGGGGTCCAGGTAGCCCTCGGTGTCCGCTTCAGGTGCAACCAAAATCGCGCTCAGGCTCCCGTTCTCTCCTTACGTTAGTGGGCCGGGTCGCCCTCAGCAGCAGGGCAGCGATCGGTGGGCTGCGTTCTCCGGTTAGCAGGGCCGCGACGGAGCAGGGAATAGCTGCCACTGTCCAAGCAGCAGTGGTGTGAATCCTGCACAATGCTTTGGTGTCCGTGTCGGATGGGGCCGCCAGACGATCGCCAGGGTGAAAAGAGAAGCCCCGGTACCCTCAGCGGGGGCTCAATACGACTGCAGCAGCCCGTGGGGCAAGTCGGAGCTCCAGCGGTTCGATGTAGGCAGTTGAAGCAGTTCAACGGCGCCTGCGGGCGTGCAACGCCGAATCTCAGGGCAAAACGGATGGATCGGTCGGGCCGTGCGGCACCCAGGCACACAGGCACACTGTGGCTCCGGTGCGCGTCGGCCGCCTAGGAATGTAGCTTCATGGCGCCGGACCCTTACTTCTGTGCAGGGCGGCTCCAGCTCCGTGGAACGGCGTCTCCGGAGATCCACTGCGCAATTTAGGTGGGCCTTGTGGGCGGAGCTCGACCTCGGGCTGGCGTGATCTTCCTTCCAGGCCCGCTGCAAGCTCACCCGGCTTGTCACATAGCCGGGGATGCGTCGGTGCAATTTATCATCGGCAAATTTAATTGAAGGGCGCCGATGGACGCAGAGGTGTCTCGTTGCCAAGTTTCATCCGCCACGGATCGTTGTAGTCGGATAATTGTGGCCAGAACGGGGAGCCCTCAGCGGAGCTCTACCCAGGCACGTCTGTCACCATTGCTGGCTTAACCACGCCCCCTACGCCAGTCTTCTAATGTTGAGGTTTTCAGTTGGCGCCATTCCTCTAGTCTATGAGTTTGCATAGGGAGGGTCTGCTCTATTTCTAGTAGTTTTGTTTCGTCACGATCTAGGTTACGTTCTAACTGCTTCTTGACCCCATAAGTAGTATTGATGCACACCCCCCGGAGGACCACCTTCATCGCCTCCCAGTCATAAGCCCTTGACGTGGAGGAACCCCAGTTCTCACTAAAGTAATTGTCGAGTGTCGTATATACTGTGGCTAGAAATGGGGGCGGTCCGTCAATGCCTCCGCTCATAGTTGCCACTATGGTATCGCGGGGAGTGGTCGACCCCACGCTTTGTCCATTAGGAGGGGGGAGTGATCGGAAAGGTATCTAGCTAGATATAATGTTTCTGTGACTACAGTGTTAATGTTGGGGGTTGTGAAAATTTAATCAAGCCTACTATGCGTGCCAGCTGCCGGTGTATAACAAGAGAAGGCCCTAGTCTTTGGGTGGCTTTCACACCAGACATCTTTGAGATTAAATTCGTGCAGCAGTGCTCGTAAGCAAGCAGTCATATGTGGCTTCATGTTTGCCTTAGGGGGTTCATGGTCCAGGACCGGATCCAAGACGCGATTACAGTCACCCGCCAGTATAATGTCAGCGTTTAAAATTGAGGTTGCATCCATAATTAGGTCAGTAAAAAACTGTGAATGGTCCGAGTTCGGGGCATAGACTAAGATCAAACTAAGATTGCGGCTATCTAGTGAGCCCGAAATTATCACATATCGGCCATCAGGATCCACCACATGACTAGCATGTTGGAACATAACTCCTGGGGCAATCCAGATCAGGGTACCTCTGTTAAACCCCGAGTAGGACGTTGAGTATAACTGTCCCCTCCAACGTTCCCAAAGAGCCAGGAGACAGTCTCCCCAAACATGAGTCTCCTGAAGGAAGGCTATTGCTATATGATATCTTTTAAGGTATGTGTATATTCTCTGGCACTTTTCTGGTTGCGCTAGGCCTCTAGCGTTTCAAGTTATTATCTTACGTGTGTTATCCATGAGAGTTCTAAGCTGTAGCGGAACTGTACCATTTCTGCATTATGTATGACATGTCTCCACCTCACAGTCAAAGTCTGTACCCGTTCACCTGTGTGTCCCCGTCTCAAAATGTGTAACAAACTGGTAACCATTGTTACCCCGAATGCCCCCCATCCTCTAGGCAGTACCACCAACCCCTCCCATTTTTTGACTTGCAACAGAAAGAGTTGTTGGTCCCACCCCATATCCCGCTCTTGTAATCCCTACAACAACACTATACCAAAAAGCATGTGTTAGTTATTCTGCCGTGCTAGGGGTTAGCTTACCACTACCGGTACAGGAGGCAATTGGGAGCAAACAATAAAGCGCACTCCCACCGCTGTCTAAGTATGGTCATACTACCCCTATAGAAGAATTTGAAAAGCTGTGAGTTTTGCAACGTTCATTTGTCAAAGAAAGCTATGCAATTATTGGCATACGATCCCCATCAATACGAGTCTTACAACTCTCTCCAAAGCCAATGTCAATATTAATAAAGGGCTCCAGTGCCGGTCATCACGTTATTCAGAGGTGTCCCCCTCCCACCTACCCCGCCCGCTGGATTTTTAAATGTTGCGCATCTCAGAGTTTGTATACAATAATGGCATTAACATGTAGCAATCCTCAGTTAAGCCTCAGGAATTGTATAAGCCCATCGTAATGTACAGTAAAGGATTACGTTTTGCCGTCATCCGTGCTGTCTGAGGAGTATTCAGGGCCACTACGTCTGTCTAGGTGGGAGGCCAGCGTTGTCGAATGTGCAGCTGCCTCACGGAGTGTCCCATCTGAACAAACCTCTATGCGCCCTTGCGCCGATTGGGACTTCAGACGTGCAGGCCTTAGGGCTTGGCGTTTTTGCCTTGATGAACGCCGTCTATGCACTGAGTCAGCTGCTGACTTCGATGTTCCTGTCGCCTGAGTGGGAGGGCTCAGTAGAGCGTCAGTCTAATCCGAAGCCTCCACCGCCGAGGTAAAGACCTGTGTTTTTCCCTGATATTACACCCTGAGTTTAGCGGGGAACATCAGGCTAAAGCACAGAATGGGCTCGTGTAGCCTTGCCTTCACCGCCAGGAAGGTTCGCCGCTGCTCCTGGACCCTCAAGGTATAATCTGGAAATATTATGATGGGATGCCCCTCGAAGCTAGGTGTGCCTCTCGCATGTACATGTTGTAGGATTGCGTCCCTGTCTCTGTGGTTGAACATCCTGGCAATGTTGGGACTTGGGGGCGCCCTAGTGTGGGCGGGGGGGCGGTGCTAAGGCTCTATGTACACGTTCTACTGTGAAGAACATCGACAGCGGCTTTGGATGCATGATCTTGCCTATCCACTCCTCAAGAAATAATTCAGTCGACTGTCCCTCCGATTTTTCAGGAAATCCAATGAAGCAGAGGTTGTTCCTCCTGGAATGCCGCTCCGCGTCCTCCACTCTATCTTCCAAATGAGTGGTCAGCTTTTGTAGTGAGGTTATTGTTTCACAGAGGGACACTACTTCGGATCTTAAGTCCGCCACTACTGTCTTAGTAGTAGTCACTCGGTCTGCAAGCCACGTAGGTCTGCCCGCAGGAGTGTTAAATCTATGGCGACTGAGTCTATTTTTTAGACGAGGTCGGAACGTGTGGTTTGTATTGCCGCTAGAAGATCTGCTAGTGTGGGCATTTGGGTGGGCTGTCGTGTTGTGACTGATCGGCTGTGTCCATACGCGTTTCCGTGGTTTGCCCCGTGGGTACGAGCACCTGGGTTTAATGGTTGATTTTATTGGACTGGGATGGCTTGGTGTTCTTGTCTTTAACCATGCTGACACTGTTGCTTACTACAATACCGCAGAAGAAACCAGGCGTCTTCAGTTCGGGCAATTAACCTTGTGTCACCGGGGCTGATGAGTAGTTTGGTGATATTATCCACTTGGCTGCGATGTTGTCCACATATTGCAGCAACAGACCATATGGGGTCCCTTCAGGCCCTTCCTATCTCCTAATTGTGGTCAATCGTGCCAACTCTTTTCCCCAATGGGTCCCAGCGCAGCGGCCGACCAGGCACCACTCTCGTCCAATGGGAAGCCTTCTTTATAGCCAGCACCTTGTTTGTCTCCCAGGTATTTGTTTCAGACCCGAGGGTTCTTGTGTGTTGTGGTATTAGTATTGGGGAGTTCACACTCGCTAGTCTTAAAATCTCCTCTGGCCCTTTTTGTGTGTACATGAACACACACCACTCTCGTCCACCCCTGTACTAGGCAGTTGGTGGCTCAATGCACAAGGGGGGGGGCAGGGCCCGAGCTCCTGTGGCCTCAGAAGCCCACCATGCGCAGTTTAAGGAGCCCCCCATACCCGCTGACCCAGTGGCACACAATCCAGGTAAGCTCAGCGCAGTGGCGGTGCCCACGACTCCACCGCTCACCTTGGGTCCTTCTGATCCGCGAACCCCACCGCACACCATTAGCAAGCCGATCCCGCTCTCCCGTGCAGCTGCAGCGGGGACCCATAACAGTCCAATGCCCCAGTCCAATTTCACTCTGTTTTTTGTTTCTTTCTTGGAGATCCACCACAGGTCAGGGGCGCTCCTTGCTGTAGTTGTGAGTCCCCGGGAGCCCCGACGGCCGGCTCCACCAACGCCACCTCCACTCTCTTCTCCAGCCAAGATGGCGCACTACGCTCTTCTCCGCTACTACTTCCTGGCTGGGCCAAACCTCACAGCCTCACCAGGATCCGGCCACAGCTCTCCGGGATGCTAGCAGGTCGCCTTCGCCGCAGAGGGGGGCTGCATCAGGCAGGACAGCCGCCCAGGCCGAGGACGCAGGTAGGCCCAGTCCACGTCACAGCCGGCGCTCTCAACTGATCTTGAACCAAATTCGCTCCCCGAGCTCAGGGGGCCGCCACTGCATTGTTTCTCACCCAGCACAGGGAGACAGGGCAATTACTGCCTTCTTTCACAGCAGGATACTGTTGGATGCCTGGGGCACGGTCGGAGCTAACCTAGTTTGCATCCACCATCATGATCATCCAGGCTACGCCCCTTACCTAGTGGCAATATCATATACAGAACCAGCCTCCTACAATCTCCCTCGACCAGATAGAGGTCTAGCATCTACCCAACTACAGAAACAGCTATCGCAACTGCCCATATTACCAGGGCAATTTTGCAGGATTTCTGCACCATTTTCATCTCAGGTCTAATCAAGCAAGTATTAGTACTTAAGGTTATTAATCTCCCTGTCTCTACTCGATAGTCTTCACCCTATCTCGGAACCTAATGTTATAGTCACTACGTCAACTGGATGCCTAAAGGCCCAGAGTCCTCTGACTGTTGCCCTAACTTATCATTCTGTTTCAGTTTGTCAAAAGGTTTCTGTAAATCTCAGGTTTGGTAGCATCATTCAGTCATGGAGGTTTATCAAGGTCAGTCAAGCAAGCATCTGTATCATCAGTTTGCACAAAATAAGACCAATTGAGACCATAATATTTTCAATTGATTTTTCTTTCTCGCTTTGGTCTCTTAAGTTCAGTCAAATCAAATTTGTCATCACTAAATTCTGACTGTACCTGATTCCCTTGTTCTGCTTTACAAATCTCTCTAATAGGCTCTGGTATTTTGATCTTACGTAGCAGTCTCTTTCGTCTCAGTCCTGTCTTTGGCCAGCCATCTTCGTGATGTACTCTTCCTTCGGAAGTACTCGTTATTTCTGACTCATGAGGGACAGTTTAGCTTTCTTGAGCACAGTCTTCCCTGATTGCTTCTCCGTTCTCGGACTCTGAAGTACTTCTTTCAGGCTGTTTGGTCTCTGTTTTCCAGGTGTTTCCGTTCCTTCTCGGATTGGAATCCTCAGTCTAGAGCAGAGGTCTTCAAACTTTTTGATGCCAAGACCCCTTGTCAACATTTTTTAGGAGTAAATACCCCTCCTGACAAAAGTTTCTAGAACCTGGTACTCCTCATCATCGATAACCATAAAAGCCACCAATTCCCACAGCAAATCATTAAATAATTTGGGAAATAATATTAAATAGTGTTTAGCAAACCAAAGGTTTGTGGGTGGAACTGTGGTTCAGTTTTAGAGGCTTACCACAGTTAAAAAAAAGTCTCCAAAAGTATTACCTAAAAATGCACAATGGTACTCTATTTTTCACAAACAAAACAATTTGACAAAATTACTCAGATGATAACACCTTTCTGAACTAATGTGATGCGTGCTTGGTTTTCTCCAAAGAGCCTGTAAATCTGTTGTTGCAATTTCTTAGTACCAGTTTAAGACCCAAATATAGCAAAAAGCAATGAAAAGGTGACCAGTCCAGCTATGTAAAGGGCCTTCTACTGCACAGCAACACATGTCGCTGCTTTTTAGTAACTTTTGAACCGTTTGAGTAATAAAAAAAAAAAGGTTTGGGGGTAAAATCAGCCGATTGTGGAGCAGATGATGGATTATGTGGCAAATCGGCAAATCTATAATTATGCTAAAATCGTCGCAGCCACACAATCGCATATTTCCAGTGGCCCTGGGTATAATGGCTATAATTCATGGGCTGCAACTTTAGTGCAAGACATCCAAGGAGACCCATACTATATTTCATGGGATGCTGACGGCTTGGCTTTTACAACTGCATGGAACTGGAAGTTGCTGAACATCATTCATCATAATTAAAACATACCATTTACAATCATTAATGATGAACTGTAAGGTCAAAGTAGCATGCTTTCTTTAATTCCAGGGAAGAAAGTGGCCCCTTAATCTTCTTTCATACTGTTTTTCTAAAAAGGTTTAACATTATAAAAACAGACGCTTATATTTTAGCAAAAACTGACTCCTGGTTATATTAGTTTGCTGCTGTTGTTGACTTCAGTCATGTTTGAGGGGGGCTAGAGGTCCTTGAGAGTCTGAACATGGGGCGGGGTCAAAGTTGTAGCTAAAAACTAAATATTCAGTACTTTTTTTTTAGGTCTTTCACCGTCAGGTAGTACATATATAATAACAGGCTGCTTAAATTAAAAATAAATAAATATAAAAAGTTGTTAGTGGGAAATGCACTATAGTACATTATGAAACCTCTATTAGTTAATGCACTGCAGAGGTCTGTGTGTAACCAGTGAGTCACAGAATTAAATCTTGGTTGGTGCAGTGGGGAATAGTGACTTTAGTGCTACAAGGTTACAGCCTGTGACAGAAAGTACTGTGAATATGTAAGACATTATTTTATACTTGCATTACACACAGTATAAGATAGACTGCTTCAAAATGCTCAAAATGTTTCATAATAAAATGGTCCTTCTAAAATATAGATTTTAGTCATACCCAGACCATACGTAATGCTTTTTTTTTTACATAACTGTTCCTTCAACACTTCCTCAGGGATAGTAAGCGGTATGTAAATACAATGACAATTAAAAGCACGCACTTCACAGCTCAGTTGTTAACTCTTTGAAAAGAAGCTTCAAGTGATTCGATCAATTAAAGCCAGTACTGGCTTCCAAGCATCCTTTACATTTGCAGATTCACCTTCACAATTGCAGATTAGGTCGTTGTGCACATTTGCATTTCTTTCAGGCAAGTAGCACACTGACAGAAAGGCGTGTTTAACTGTCTGCCGGGCTTCGGTTTTACAGCACAGGAGAGTCCCTGAATGACACTTCAGCTGAAGAGGCTGAGGAATGCTCGATCCCCTTCTTATGACTCCAGAGCCCCCTTGGGGATTGCGCATGTCTCGGTGACTTTAGACTCTGAGGGGTCGATTCCGATTCGGGCCGGAAAACGTACCGACCGACTCGGTGCGGGAATTTATTCCGACCGACACGAACCGGCGCCGTCCGACCCGGGTAGTACGATGAAATGCATGTGAAACCCGACCGACTCGGACGGAATACAAAACGAACGACCGAGCCGGACGGAAACAAGCCATCCGGCCGGAAAAACACTCGAAACTAACCGACCAACACGCACCCGGATAGCGACCGAACGAAACGTACCCGCGAACTCCGACCCGCGTAGTATGATGCTATGCGTGCGAAACACGACCGACTCGCACGGAGCACAAGCCGTACGACCACACGCACACAAAATCCAGCCGAATCAACCCAATACTCCGTGACCGACTCGTACGCCGCACATGAAACCAACCTGAAACACAGCGGGAACGAGTCGGACAACATCGCACCAGACAACAGCAGCGGCCGACTCGGACCCAAGAACGACTCCTACATGCACCCAAAGCACCAAGGGAAAAAAGTCAAAAAAATGGCCAAACAAGCTACCACAAAGCCAATAAATACTGGAGGTGGGGGAAAAAATGGAACAAGGACACACCCCCAACCCCACCTACATAAAGGCCACAAATCCCTACCATGAGCCTTTGCAAATTCCACAGACCTGCCAGCAAACAACACCATCACACAGCAACCACAGACACACTCACAGCTCATACATCACACAAGCCACACACCATTACCACACTTACAAATAGCACCCTCACACACACCCAGCTAAACCTACACTCACACACCCCCACTTGCACACACACACACACACATCAATCACCACCACCACCCATCACCATGCCCCCAAAGAAGAACCACAAGTTCCTAGATTGTGAATTGGAAGTCCTGGTAGACGAGATACTCAGGGTAGAGCCACAGTTGTTTGGTACATTGGTACAACAGACCCCCATGTCGCAGAAAACCAAGATGTGGGAGAGGATTATCGACAGGGTGAATGCACAATCACCATGTTTGCGCACAAAGGAAGACATCCAGAACAGGTGGTATGATGTGCGCAGGAGGGTCCGGGACCTACTAAAAAAGGACTACATCATCAGCCAGCGCACCGGCAGTGGCCTTCCTGCAAAACCAATATACCTCAGGCCCTGGGAGGAAAAGGTGCGGGCCATCCTACCACCAGTGAGCGTATATGGACTAACAGACATCCAAGAGCCTGGTGAGTACACAACTTATATACACAATATGGTGTGACAATACACACACAGCACCCTCAAAGGGATAGGCAAACCATGCACCCTTACCAAATACACAGCAAACAAAACATACTCATCCCAAGATGTGAATGCCAGTCAGACAATACCTGCCATCTCATAGTGACATCTAACTGTGTCATGACATCTACAAACCTAACAACAAATACAGCAAGGCAGTGGCACAAATAGAACCAACAAACACTCCCAGATTTATTGACATCACTAGAACACCACCTCACAGGGAAGATCACTGAAAGGAAGGAATTCTGTGTATGCTGGTAAAGTCAGTGTAGCCAATAGCATCATGGGAGTTGGAGTCATAGATATTGCTCAGCCTCACAATTGGCCCATCAATACCACCCTGAACCATGCTTACATCACAGGGAGTGGAAAAGGACTCACAAGATGGCTGACGCTGGGTACTGCTGGGGGGAGCACAAGGCCCTGCAGGCAACTGTGCAACAACCAACAGCAGGACACCACTGACTGACATCCTGAAAGACAACTTGCACTCCCTGCAATGGAAGCATGTTCCATGGTGGGATATCTGACTGGGTGGGAAGGAGGACTCACAGCACTGACCATAGTTACAAGCACCTCCCCTCACACACACCCCAACACTAACTCCACAGAACCCACCTGGGAGAATGCAATGCCTCACATTCTAACTCAAGATCCGACAAAGACCAACCAGCCGGGCTCATACTGTGTGAAGCACAGGGACACTCTTGGGACTGGTAGCCAAACAACCGCAAGGAGAACACTCTCAGCCAACATGTCAGCACAGGCACGCCACCCCACAGGGAAGCAGAGTCAAAAGGAAGGAAGGATGGGCATGCTGGGAAGGGGGGTGGAGGCAATAGCATGATGGGAGTGGTAGTCACACATATTGCTCAGCCTCACAATTGGCCCATCAACACCACCCTGAACCATGCTCACATCACAGGGAGTGGAAAAGGACTCACAAGATGGCTGACACAGGGCACTGCTGGGGGGAACACAAGGCCCTGCAGGCAACTGTGCACCAACAAACAACACAACCACATTGTCAGCCATCTCTCTCACACTCACACACACTGAAGTCCACTCAAAAGGAAGGAAGGATGGGCATGCTGGGAAGGGGGGTGGAGGCAATAGCATGATGGGAGTGACAGTCACAGATGTTGCTCAGCCTCACAATTGGCCCATCAACACCACCCTGAACCATGCCCACATCACAGGGAGTGGAAAAGGACTCACAAGATGGCTGACACTGGGTACTGCTGGGGGGGGGCACAAGGCCCTGCAGGCATCTGTGCAACAACCAACAGCAGGACACCACTGACTGACATCCTGAAAGACAACTTGCACTCCCCCCATGTTCCATGGTGGGATATTTGGGCTGGGGGGAGAAGTCGGCCCGAATGGCAACCAAATACCACCAATGCTGGTCAGGCACACACCTCAACATTCACATTGACATGCCACAGGTTGGCAGGACAATGTGCTACACCAATATCACTCTCTGACTGTCATAACTGAGTAGAATGCAATGTCCAGGGCCGCATCCAGAGGTACAGTCACAACTGTCCAGTGTTTTAACAATTGATGCCTGTAGAAACATACCATACAATCTGTGTCTCTCCCCAAAACAGGTGAAGATGGGGACTCAGCAGCAGATGAGGAGGAGTCCCTGTCCCAGGCTCCGGGGGACACAGAGCTCACTGGTGTGGATCAGCCTCTGCACTCCTCGGATGGCGAACAACAAGCTGGACCCTCCGGTGCCAGTCATCATGCAGCACCAGCAGGACCAACATCTGCACCCCCTGCACCCACCCCTCCAAAAACTGCCAACACACAGGCCACCCCTGCCAACACGGACACACCAAGGACCACAGGTGACAACAGCGCAGGGACCCAGGACCAAACTGGAGCCGCTTCCATCGAGCCCACTAACAACACCCAAGTGGGCACACGGTCACCTGTGCGTGGCACCGCAGGCCCTGCACGTGTTGCCAGGGGTGGTGGGAGGGGTGGTAGACACAGGTCGCTATTTGCAGAGGGGTCAGGACTGCGTGATGACCCACAACTGGCACGCATTGCAGATGCGTACCAGACCAGCACCGGAGAGGTCACCCAGGTAGTGGGGATCCTCAAGGACATACAACAGCAGCAGGCTGCCCATCATGCCCGCTTGGACTCCCACATGTCCTGTGTCGAGACACACATGTCTCGCATGGAGTCCAAGTGGGACACATTGCAAGAACTCACAGCGGTGCATAGGGACATACTGACATGCCTCCGCCAGATCAGCACCAACATGGCCTCACCTCCCTGTGCGCCCACAACATCTGTTGCCACTACATCCGCAACAGCCACAGGGAGGGAGGAGGACTCTGGCGGAGAGTACCCTGCACCGTGGCAGCCTGCACCTGAGGGTCCCCCCCCCAAGAAGAGGGGCCGTCCGAGGAGGCCAAACTGAGAGGCCGATGGCCAGCTACATCCCCCAGGAAGCCAACACCTGTTCTGAAACTTTTCCTCTGTGTGCAAACTGCACACCCTGTCGATGGCAACCCAACTCGCCCACATGACATGGGGAGCTCTAGTTGTACAAATTCATCAGATGACTGTGGACTATACCCTGGACATTTCATCTACCAGGACTTCCAATTCACATGGGAACTTTGGATTCCAATTTCTATGTACAGCACCCACCATCCTGTGCACCATGCCCACACCTTTTGTAAATAAACTCACCAAAAAACCATATCTGCCTCTGTTGTGATTCCAACGTGGTCTCTGTCATGGAGATGGTGATCAGAAATATGACACTGTGCATGCTGACTGCTACAGCAAGTCCAACACCATCATGGCAGTCATGGCGACGTGACACATATGAGGGAGACACACCACTAGGGCCACACAACACATACACACCAGGGCCATATGACTCATCCCCTACACTGATGTTGCCTGGAAATACAGTGCAATGCACAGACACCACACATATTCACAGTCTGTGTCAACTACAACACAGGTGCAGTAAGCAAATGTCACTCAGATGTGTGACTACGGACAACGCACACCCCAAAATGTAGAACAGGTTTATTACACATTTGCTACATGTTGTTTCCACTACAATTGCAAGCTAATCCCACCTGGCTGTGGCCACAAAGTCAAACAATGCAGAAGATAGAAAGTCCAGGGGTGTGTGGCACATCACCTGTAGGGGAACAACTGCTGCCACCTTGGAAGTTGAATCATTGATTCGGGGGATCCAAGTTGTTCTAACAACTCCAGCAGCACCCTGTGAAGGACAGACATGACACACACTCAAAAGCACAGAAGAACAGCACAGAATGGCAATACTCATGTCTAATACCTGTCACAAGTTAAATACACAAAAGCAAGTTAGCATGTCTACACTGTTGGCAAGTACAGACCACCTGCAAGGACACATCTCCGCATGCATCCAGTCAAGTTGCACATGGCCACACTCAAACAGCACCAGAGCACCACACACACATATCATGCAAATCAAATTCATTGATAGTACAACACTCTGGATACTCACATTCAGCTGAAGAAGTTGGTGATGAGCTGTGTGCGGACATCACCATCACCATCATCATCATCATCACTGGCATCGTGGCCCAGGCCTGGATCCTCCACAGGTGGCGGATGTTGGTCATCGTCATCCAGGATGAGAGGCAACTCCTTCCGCACTGCCAGGTTGTGGAGCATGCAGCAGACGATGATAATCTTGCACACCTGGGGAATATGGGAGGGCGCCTCCTGTCTTGTCCAGGCAGCGGAAGCAGCTCTTCAGGAGACCAAAGGTCCGCTCAATCACCCTCCTGGTCCGACCATGTGCCTCATTGTAGCGCATCTGGGCTGGTGTCACAGGGTTCCTGAGGGGTGTCAGCAACCACGGCATATTGGGGTATCCCGAGTCACCTACAGACAGACAATTGCACATTAGCCAACATTGAAAAGTGTGCGGAAAGCAACATAGCACAACACACACAATGGTACAAAGTCAGTACACACCGACAAGCCAAGCACGCTGGTTCGGCATCTGTGACATCATCCTCGGGATGCGACTACTCCTCATCACGTAGGCATCGTGTGCAGAACCGGGGAAACGGGCACAAACATGTGTGATGGTCATGTTTGCAAGACATACCACCAGAGCATTGACAGAATGGTAATGTTTCCTGTTCCTGTATGCCTGCTCATGTGCCTGTGGTGGTACCAAAGCCACATGTGTCCCATCAATGGAGCCAATGACATGTGGCATCCTCCCCAGGGCATAGAAGTCACTCTTGACGTCAGTGAGTCGGTGACGTTGTGGGAAATAGATGTACTGGTTAAGGCATCTCAACATCGCCACCAAAACATCGCGTAGCACACGGCTGAACATAGTCTGTGACATACCACCAGTAGATGCCACAGTGTGTTGAAAGGTACCGGTGGCAAAGAAGTGTAGGACTGCCATCACCTTCACCTTGGGGGTCAGCGCTGTCGGATACGGCCGGCCAGGCTGCAAATGTGGGTCCAACCGCACTGCCAAATCCTCAATCAGCTGCCTGGTGAAGCGGTACCGTCGGATGCTGTCACGTTCCACCATCGTTGCCAGGTCTGGGAATGGTCGATGGACAGCAGGAGCCCTGCAGTGCAGAGGTGAAGAAGTCAAGATTGTCAGTCACCCCACACATGTGCCATTCACCATACTGTAGTTCACATGCTACATCATCAGCAAACACTAGTACTTGATGTGTGTCACGTTCTGTTTGGACACATATGGCACCCACATGGACATCATGTAACATCTCTGTTCGACATGTGTGGACAACAGGTCCCAGGGTGTGCTATGTGAAACCATTTGGCTGTGTCACAGTACCCATTTACTGCACTCACATTCCACACACATACCACAGTGACGTCTGGACAGATGCGCCACAGGCATCTCAACTCATTGACAGGTAGATTCCCAGGGAGCCTGTCTTGCCACATGGACACTGGCATAACATGGCGTATCATGTACACGTCAGAAAAATCAAGCATGACTCCCACAGGTAGTGCCCCCTGTAGCCTCTGCAGGACAGACATGGACGTCAGTGACACACACACACAACATCTAAGTCCATGCACAAACAACGTGGATGTGGAGACTGTCTCCCATTGTGCACATGGAGTCAGACATGTGAAACACAACATGCACACAGACTGCGGAGGGACATGACTATTGTGGCAATGGGCCACCCTGTGATGTACATGCTTTCCCACATGAGCCTTGGGGTATGTGACATGTCATACATATACACAACCTGGAAATGTGACCATGCAACATGCTCCAAAAATGAACAGTTGCACATCCCAGTGGTCATGTGCACGACACACAAAGGACCCTGTCCCCATTAACATGTGCACAGCCTGGGTGTGTCTGCCCCCAAGTGCCAGCCCAAAAACAACATGTACACACCCATACACAGATAAGGTCATGCTGCCACACATGCCTTAGATACAGTGTGGACTGGGTGTGGTGTAGTAAGTGTGCCCCAGAGTCCCTGGAAAGTATATGTGGCTGGCATAGGTTCACCATTGACCATCATGGTGACACATGCGTGTGACCTGTACAGGGACGCGTTGTACAGCAATGGTCCGATTGGTGTGCCCGCTCGGACCATTGCATTGCATGTGAGCGGGTACGCGTTGTATCGCGGGTACGCGTTGTACAGCAATGGTCCGATCGGTGTGCCCGCTCGGACCATTGCATTGAATGTGAGCGGGTACGCGTTGTACAGCAATGGTCCGATCGGTGTGCCCGCTCGGACCATTGCATTGCATGTGAGCGGGTACACGTTGTATCGCGGGTACGCGTTGTACAGCAATGGTCCGATCGGTGTGCACGCATTGGCTGGGGCCTGGCATGGCAACGGATGTGGTTTTTGAATTTACAACGAGTCTGATGCAGTGAATTCAGTTGGCCAGCCACAACAATGTTGCAAATTCATGGGTGTCATGAAGTTGAATTTTTGAAGGATGCTGTGGGTGTGTATTGGAGCTGCTATTCCATGGATTGGCCAGATTCAGAAGATGCTACCGACTTGGACCTATCACTTTGGACACATGGGACAGTATCTGCCTCTGCAGCACACATATAATGCTGGCTGTTCCCCTGAGAGCTCACTTGCCTGCACTACATGCTCCAGGACGACATCTGCCACTACACTGCTGCTGTCTCTGCATCCTCTGGCTGCTGCAATGGCACGTACTGTGGAGAGAGCCCCAGCCTTCACCCATGAGGAGAACCAGGCCCTACTGGACAGCCTCCTTCCACAGTACAGCAAGCTGTATGGGACACCAGGGGAGCAGGTGAGTGTGCGGTTCACTGCCTCACTAATTGTGCTTGTTGCCTGACTAGCAGGATTTACAGTGTGCACACCACTGGCTAGCATGCCCACTGAGTAGTTCGCACCCCCCAAAGTGTGTAGTCACTTGCACTGAATAGGTACAGTGGAGTAACAGTGCATTCAAACAAGGTTCACTACCCATGCAATGATACCATGTAGTAACTGCTGGCAAACTGTCCATAGCCCTCGTTGCACTGCCTGTGTACATCATATGCCCTGTGATTGAGACATGTATTTCCAACTGTGTGATGCACGGATATGTTGCATGTGTAGTAATGGCCTTTTCACTTTCTCAACCTCACAGGTTGATGCCCATCGGAAGCAGGACATCTGGCTGGACATCGTCCGGGCAGTCCGATCCGTGGGGGTCTACAAGCGCCGGATCCGCAACTGCCAGAAGAGGTGGCAGGACCTTCGTGGCTGGACCCGGAGGATCGCAAGGGTCCAGCTGAAGCTGTCGCCTCCTCGCAGGAGGGGCGGACACCGGACCCTGACCCCCACATGCTCCAGATCCTGCCGGTGGTGTTCCCGGAGCTGGATGGGCAGCTGAAGGGCAGACAGCAGCAAGGAGGGGGTGAGTCTAAGACTGCACTGTGAACTCTGTCTAACATGCTATGTGCCCTCCTCTGGCCTGGTTAAACTTCCCCAGTACATCAGTCTTGTTGTCCAGTACCCATGTCCCTCTATTGTAACCTGGCCACTACCCATCTGATGCGCCAGTGTGCTCCTTACGCTCAGGATAATTGTGTCACTTGGGTACAGGGTCCTAGCATTTTGCTTTGCTCAAGGTGGTGACAGATTTTGTTCCCGTGACATTGTGTTTGCCTTCATGGGTGGGTCAGTTGCTCACACAATGCCTGAGTCGTGCTATGTAGTCTGGGTGTAACTTTGATATGTGATCCACTTGCACATCTAATTCACCACATGTCCCTGGGGTATTTGCCACACCCCCATTCTGCGGGTGGGTAAATTGTCTGGGCCTCAGGAGTATGTATGTCAAGTGTGTCACACATGCTTAGCCACCTGCCCACTGACCAGGGCTCATCCCTCTTGCAGGTGGAGCCGGACAGTCATGCCTACTACAGGGCATACAATACACTCTGTACTCCCACTCCCGTGTATCATCTGACATGCTGTGCTCAGTGAAATGTTGCCTCAGGTGTCTGCCTCTGTGTCGTTGTGCTGTGACTACGTTGTCGTGACTCCTGTGATGTCCTTCGGTTAGGGGTCAGCATGCCATCTGCTATTGGACCATGTGAGACAAGACTTCTGTGACTCATAGGTGTTTGATCACTTGACTGTGCAGACAGGTGTATGAGACTGTGACTTTCAGGCAGCTGTTCATCATTCACAGCACACTGTGAGGTGCTCTGGTTCAGGGAGTAGTGTTTCATGTCTCCCATTTGTCCAAATGGTGTGCAGTGTACAAATACTGGTTCAGAGGATGTGGTTAGTGGGGGATGAACATGTGCACTTGTCAGTTACATTACTTACCTTCCCCATGTCCTAGGATAGTGACACAGTGCAGACTGTTGTTTGCTGGCTAACATGGCCATGTGACTTGAGACAGTGATGTATGACTTTGCAGGCATGCCTGTGTCATGGCATTACACTTCCTAAGGGTGATCCTGCAGGGTGGTGACATGTGCAACAGGCACCCCATTGTGGCATTGACTATCCGGACATGGGTGCTTCATGGGGTCTGGTGCTGGTATGCATCACATGCATTTCTTTTTAGGCTCAGGCCGTCCATTTATCCAGACACCTGCACTGACTCAGTGGCAAGTGATGTGAGGTGGGCATGTTCACATACTTCACCGTGTTCTCAGCAATGTCCAACTACTGTGTAGGTGGTGCATGTGTCCACACTGGGGTCTTACCATCAGACGGGCACCAGACAGATGGGTGCAAGGGCAGGAGGGGTGTCTGTTCCATGGCTGACCCTCAGACTGACAATTGGCTTCTCCTAATCTGTGTGATGACTTTTGGCAATGTTCTACTAGTGATGCCAGGGCTTGCTCTGTGATGTGCTGTACTTACTGTGGTGTGTGCGGTCAGTGCAGGTGACTGATGTTTGTCTGTTTCCCTAATTGTTTGCAGATACATCCACAGCCACAGGAGGGGACAGCTCCACGGACCAGGAGGAGCAGCGGAGCCAGACTGGGTCAGCGTCCGACGAGTGGTCAGAGGGACCCAGTGGCACGGAGGGCGAGGGGAGCCACACCGAGGAGTCCTCAGCACCATCCACCTCAGCTGAGGGCCACAGCAGCTCCGAGGATGACTCCCTTGTGGAGGCGGGTGTCAGCAGCCACCACACCCCAGCTACTCTGTCTGATCCCGCCACCCCCACCACCACCACCGCCCTCCCATTGGCTCCCATTCCTGAGGTCCGTGGAGGCTCCTGTGCTCGGGAGCGTGTCTCCTTCAAGCCAGGCACCGCACCCCCTGCCCCTGTGTCCCCTGCTGCCCTGAGTGAGGAGTCTGTGTACCTCCTTCGGCAGCTCCATGTAGGGCAGACAGCAATGCTGACTGTCCTCCATGCACACACCACACTGTTGACACAGCTGGTGTCGTTCATGGAGGGCATCTCAACGGGTATGTCTGCCCTACAGAGGAGCAATAGGTCCATGGACTCCTCCCTGATGGCAGCAGTGTCCCTCCTCCAACAGTCCCTCACCCCTCCCACCTCTGCCCCATCCACACTTCCTACCACCCTACCTGTCCAAAGCACATGCACACCTGCACAATCACACCAACACACAGACACGAGCAGCACACACCCACCCAAAACCAAGGCAAGACGTGCACACAAGCATCCTCAGGGGACTGATTTCACACACACAGGGGATGGGGAACTGACACACACACAGGCAACCACAGTCACTCCGCAATCCTCAAGATCCTCTCCCTCCAAGACCCCTTCCCTTGCCTCACCTGCAACCCCACATACACAGCAGCTCTTCCTCTCTGACCTCGGCCTCTTCCCCTCCAATCCCGCTGATCCAGCATACCGGGGGAAGAGGAAGTCCACACACAGAGAGGAGAGTGCCCTCGCCCCGGACACCCTCCCCAGGCGCAGGCAGAGTGAGCCCCCACCCGCAGTCCCCCGGACCCGGAAGAGCAAGACCCCGCCACCGCCCTGCAAGTCACCCACCCAGTCTCTCACCTCCATCCCCCAGGCCACCACTCCACAGGTTCCACCGCCACACCCTGCCCCAGGTTCCCCACACACCGATACCGCATCCCCAAAGTGCTCAGGCCCTCCCCTGCCACTTTCTCTTCCACCCCCAAACTAGACGCTCTGCCTGTATGTGCCACTGGTGTGGAGACCGTGTCCCCCCTCTGACCTGCCCAGCTCTTCTGCCCCCCTTCCACTCCCTTGGAGTCATGCACTGCGGTGGAGTCCACAACAACCCCATCTGACTCGGGCACTGCATTGGGGACCCAGCCCACTCCATCTGCCCAGCCCACTGCAGTGGTTGCAGCACCAACACCATCGGACTTGAGCCCTGCGGTGGTGCCGGCCCCCCCTGAGTCAGACACCTCCACTGCAGTTGCCGGTGACACTCCTGCACCCACCTCACCTTCCCTGCCTCCTTCTGGCATCCCCTGATCCTGTCCCTGCGGTGCCTGGCCTGCCCCTCGTATGCCCCTCCAAGGTGGATGTCCCCTGTTGGTACCTGTGCAGGCAAGCAAGTTGTGACAAGTAGTCACACATCACCCTGTTGGGACTGTGTATTTGGACTGGACATTGGCCGTTGTTAATTTTGGACTTTTGATTTGAGTTGCACACTTGCTGAATAAAGCCTCTTTTTGTTTACTTGTGGTTAATCTTTGGTGGTACATGATGTAGATGTGTAGTATCATGCATTTGCTGTTGTAATTGTGTTCAGATCAGGTAAATGAAGTTTTGCTGTGATGGGCTCCATGTGGCCCATGGAATATGTGTCCTAATCTAGTCTGGATCTATAGCATCCCTTGCTGCAGTCTGAGGGTGTAATGTTCAGCATTTGACACAGGGATGTACGTTTAGCATTTGTATATTACCATCTTTGTCCTACACTGTTGCACATCTGTTGGGCTTACCACTGTCCAATGTTCCTAGTACCCTGACTGTGTGCCCGTCTCCACTGGACATGCAGTTTTGCACATCAATTTTGGAGGACTCATCTGTGTATACAGTACAACTGGATTGCCACGTGTTTTGGGTGTATGCAGATGACTGACGTGACACTCCCGTACCCAGGCTGATGTGAGCAGAGGCTTCTGTGTGTTGTAGTTGTTGACTCACTGACGGAGTGTCCTGCTGATATGTTTGAGTCGTGCACAGACAAGGTTTGGCACAGCGGAGCTTCCACAGGAGTGGAGTGCCCTCATGGCTGTGTGTAATCTGGTGACATTGCGTGTGCCCGTGTTGTGTGTTGTGTGAGCATGTCTGTGCATGTTCCCTTCCCTTTTCCTACACAGGCTGTGTCCCTAGGGATGTTCCTGTTTCTGATGGTTGCAGAGTTGGTATGTGTTCATCCAGCATCTTGGACCTGGTTTCTCCGTGATGTGGTTGCATGGCAAACTGATGTTCATGAGGTTGTCATCCCAGGTTGTCTTTGTTGTCAGGGCTGGGGATGTGGGCAAACGCAGATGGGACACATTCAGGATTCCCCTTGGCACTTGTTGTTTACACAAGTAATGTGATTTTGAGTTTGTGTTAGCTTTCAGTGATTGTGACGCGTTGTGTGTGTGACTGCTGCCACTCCTCAGGGTCAGAGCTGCAATGTCGGAAGTTGTCTACGTGTGTTCTTTGTGTCTCACCTTGGCTTCTTCGTTGGTGTGTGACTATGGCCAGGATCCCATTGTTTGTGGTGGATTTCACATCATGCGCATGTACGGCGTACTGTGCAGTGTGTCATACATAGACGAGTCATGTTGAGTGGGCATGTGTGATGGGTTTCTGCACCTTAGTTCCCCCACCACCCCTGGGATTGTCATGGGTGCATGTGCAATGTCACCAGTCCATGTGAGCTTCACTGCTGCACATTGTTGCAGATGAGGGTGTGTGGTGTTGAGTGTGCAAATGTGAGTTGTTGCACGGCTAGACCACTACCTCCATATTGGCCTTGGCTGGCAGGCCCTGCTGATTGATTGGAGCTTGTGTAGGTGTGATGGTAGTTTGTAGCTGAGGACACATGGCTGTGGTTCACAGTGTGATCAACATCTACCTTTGTCATCACAGTGGAATTGTCATGCAGGCTAGTGTCTGCACAATGTGGGGTCCCTGGGGGTAGTGCTGTGGTGGGTGTGTCTCTTGCTGTGTCAGTTGCTGTTCCTACAAGCTTGTGTGACATGTGTAATTTGGGCTCCCTCTCATCTGACAATGCCAGATTTCCCACATAGGGGAATCCAATCCATGAGTTACTTGTGTGTGGCACTGTATACACATCTGTGTAATTGGGATTCAGGCCTCCTCATGTGTTGTGTGGTTGCCTGGGGACCCTGGCACACACCCCCATCACCTGTTGTCTTTGATAGGAAGTGTGAGTCTGCCTGTTTGTGTCAGTGCATTTGCATCACTGCATTGGCATTTCTGTAGTGTGCCATTGGCTGTATGTGGTTTGGTGATTTTCCCCTGCTCTCCCTGGTACTCCTGGGTCATCAGTCAGCACAATGATCATGGTTTGTATGTCCCATTGCTGCCATGGTATGGTATTTGTTCACCTGACATCCACAGTCTCCACAGATTATATACATTTGTGTGTCCATAGGTGCAGATATGTGGGTCAGCATCATGATGGTCACTTCTGTCATTGTGGAATCGGCTGATTGTTGGCAATGTGGTCCCCCATGTGTGATGTTTGTATGCACATGGACAAAAGCGATGTTTCTGTGACACTGCACTGTTAGCCTCCCCCAATATATGTTGCAATGGGACACAAGCAGTACTATGCCACAGATGTTTTAGTTGTTGTGTGACCAGGATTCATCCATTCAGTTTGTCTTTGGCAGCTTTTACCATGCCTACACTTACCTTATGATCACCGTGGTGATGGGGCTTTAGGCACCATTGCCACACTGATCAAAAGGTCCATCAGCCTTGGACCCCACACTTACCTTTTGGTGACTGTGGTGATGGGGCTTTAGGCACCATTGCCACACTGATCAAAAGGTCCATCAGCCTTGGACCCCACACTTACCTTTTGGTGACTGTGGTGATGGGGCTTTAGGCACCATTGCCACACTGATCAAAAGGTCCATCAGCCTTGGACCCCACACTTACCTTTTGGTGACTGTGGTGATGGAGCTTTAGGCCCCATTGCAAAAACAACAATTGATGGACAGAATGCAGAACAATGTCATACATTCACCCCAGTACAGAGATCTGGGCCTAAATCCATCGTTTTTTTGCTCACCATGCCATTCCAGTTTGAACCCAGCCATATGCAAGTCAGTCTTGACCCTGTGCCTCATGGGAACAGTCCAGCCCAAACTGCCAAGCCAGGTCCTCCCTGGATTGGAAACAAGCATCCTAGGACCGGTTTCGGGGTTTCACCCCTCTTCAGCCAGGATAGCTTGATTCCAGTGGCATGGAGAGCACGGGACCCACGTCTGGGCATACCCGTCCCACTCGGGGTGACAAATGCAAAAACAACAATTGATGGACAGAATGCAGAACAATGTCATACATTCACCCCAGTACAGAGATCTGGGCCTAAATCCATCGTTTTTGCTCACCATGCCATTCCAGTTTGAACCCAGCCATATGCAAGTCAGTCTTGACCCTGTGCCTCATGGGAACAGTCCAGCCCAAACTGCCAAGCCAGGTCCTCCCTGGATTGGAAACAAGCATCCTAGGACCGGTTTCGGGGTTTCACCCCTCTTCAGCCAGGATAGCTTGATTCCAGTGGCATGGAGAGCACGGGACCCACGCCTGGGCATACCTGTCCCACTCGGGGTGACAAATGCAAAAACAACAATTGATGGACAGAATGCAGAACAATGTCATACATTCACCCCAGTACAGAGATCTGGGCCTAAATCCATCGTTTTTTTGCTCACCATGCCATTCCAGTTTGAACCCAGCCATATGCAAGTCAGTCTTGACCCTGTGCCTCATGGGAACAGTCCAGCCCAAACTGCCAAGCCAGGTCCCATTGCCACACTGACCAAAAGGTCCATCAGCCTTGGACCCCACACTTACCTTTTGGTGACTGTGGTGATGGGGCTTTAGGCCCCATTGCAACAGTGGCCATGGTCGGCTTGTATTGTGGAGGCCACACACTTTTATGTGTGACACATGTGTTAGTGGGTCACATTGTATGTTCATTGTCATGTTTAGTGTTGTAGGCATTTGACATGGACTACACACGCTTGTCATGTTGTTTGGGTGGATGTAATTTTCTGTGATTCCTTATGTGGGAGTATGCTGGTTGTGTCATGCATTACCCGTCCTATGAGTAGGGGTGGTGGTAGTGGTGATAGGCATCCAGCACCCCCTGAGTAGGGGTGGTGGTAGTGATAGGCATCCAGCCCCCCATGAGTAGGGGTGGTGGTAGTGATAGGCATCCAGCCCCCATGAGTAGGGGGTGGTAGTGATAGGCATCCAGCCCCCTGAGTAGGGGTGGTAGTAGTGATAGGCATCCAGCACCCCTGAGTAGGGGTGGTGGTAGTGATAGGCATCCAGCCCCCATGAGTAGGGGTGGTGGTAGTGATAGGCATCCAGCCCCCCATGAGTAGGGGGTGGTAGTGATAGGCATCCAGCCCCCCTGAGTAGGGGTGGTAGTAGTGATAGGCATCCAGCACCCCTGAGTAGGGGTGGTGGTAGTGATAGGCATCCAGCCCCCCATGAGTAGGGGTGGTGGTAGTGATAGGCATCCAGCCCCCATGAGTAGGGGGTGGTAGTGATAGGCATCCAGCCCCCCCTGAGAAGGGGTGGTAGTAGTGATAGGCATCCAGCACCCCTGAGTAGGGGTGGTGGTAGTGATAGGCATCCAGCCCCCCATTAGTAGGGGGTGGTAGTGATAGGCATCCAGCCCCCTGAGTAGGGGTGGTAGTAGTGATAGGCATCCAGCCCCCATGAGTGGGGATGGTAGTGGTGATAGGCATCCAGCCCCCTGAGTAGGGGTGGTGGTAGTGCTAGGCATCCAGCCCCCATGAGTAGGGGTGGTGGTAGTGATGAGCATCCAGCCCCCATGAGTAGGGGGTGGTAGTGATAGGCATCCAGCCCCCCTGAGTAGGGGTGGTAGTAGTGATAGGCATCCAGCCCCCCATGAGTGGGGATGGTAGTAGTGATAGACATCCAGCCCCCTGAGTAGGGGTGGTGGTAGTGATAGGCATCCAGCCCCCCATGAGTAGGGGGTGGTAGTGATAGGCATCCAGCCCCCTGAGTAGGGGTGGTAGTAGTGATAGGCATCCAGCTTCCCATGAGTGGGGATGGTAGTGGTGATAGGCATCCAGCCCCCCCTGAGTAGGGGTGGTGGTAGTGATAGGCATCCAGCCCCCCATGAGTAGGGGTGATGGTAGTGATAGGCATCCAGCCCCCCATGAGTAGGGGTGGTGGTAGTGATAGGCATGCAGCCCCCCCCTGAGTAGGGGTGGTAGTAGTGATAGGCATCCAGCCCCCCATGAGTGGGGATGGTAGTAGTGATAGACATCCAGCCCCCCCTGAGTAGGGGTGGTGGTAGTGATAGCAGTGGCGGCTGGTGACATTTGAAAGTGGTAGGGCGTAAAAGTCGTGTTATGTTGCAAGCTAAGCGAGGTAGCCTGACTATCATAAGGGAGGTTCTGGGGAGTTTTTTTTTTTTTTTAAAGAGTGGGCAAATCATTGCTTTATAAAATTATCAGTAGAAGTGCATGATTGTTAAAATGTAATGCCCATTTCAGTGAAAATGTGCATTATGTGAATGGCAGTGCGCTACTGCACCATCATTTAGTAATATATTTGCACACAATCCTTTAGTAATATATTTGTGACAGCATGCCCAAAACGGCATGACCACCTATACATCCCCCGTAAACAAGACTAATTTCACAGAATATTCTTTGCAGTTCTCTACAGGCCTTGCACTGCTCCGGCTGCAACAGGGAAATCAACGCCAGGTACAGGTGGGCTTGTGGGGTGTTGCCAGTTATATGATACCAACACTATCCCTGTATGCCAGGACAAATTTCAGACCACTTCCATAACACAGGGTGAGAGGGCCTCACCCTGTGCTGTGCTGAACATGCCAGGAAGCCAGAAGGCTGATAAATTGATTTCTTTCCTGGTGTTCTGACATAAACCCCAATCAGCTTCATATGACACAATCTTAACACTGCCCCAGCCCTTCCGGCTCCTCACTAGCAACTTCCTATTGAAAATCTCATTTCACAAAAGTCTGGTCCAGCTCTGCTAGCAGGTGGGAATGTGTTCTTTGGCAGTGACGGTGAAATGTCAATCAAAGCCCAGACACCCTCACCCACCTCCTATCGGTGCTTCGACGCTACAGGGATAAGTGCTGAAGCGGGGTCACCACTACCCCCTGGGAATGGTTTTCAGAACGCCTTCCCTTTTCTCTGTAAGTGTCTTACCGTCACCACTTAAAGGGACTGCGAAGTGCCGATTAAAAGCAGCTGCCCACATAAGATGACAGGGAAAGCTGAAGCAATAAAACTGACAATTATTAATCAAAACAGAGAACGAAACACCACATTTTAGCAGCGTGATGAGTCAAGTCAGAAGAAAGACTGAGAACAAGTCACTAATAAAAACAAATTAAAGAGAGAACATTCAAACCCACGAAAAATCTGTGCAGACCAATACAAGGAGACATTTTACATGCGCAGTCTGAGGCATTCCGTAATACTAAGAGGAATGATCTCGTCACACACGCATGTAACACAACTTGCGAGTCATTGCAGCTCATTGTACTTACCTGTTGTCACACCCCAGCCTGTCAATAATCTGCAGTGCTATGCTGTGACTGCAGCCGGTGCCAGTGTCCGTCCCGAGCAATAAACACAGACAACAACAGATGGAATACAGCACACCTGCTCAGCCGCGGCTCGCAGTACTCGCGGGGGGTCGCGCGGGGTGGGGGCCGAGGGAGAATACAAATTTAAGAAAACTTACCTGACCGCCTCTGCTCCTGGTCCGCGTTGCAGCAATGGCGCCTCTTCGATCAGGAGTGGAGTGGCAACCCCTCAGCCAATGCTGGCGCTGCTGCAGCGCCAGGATTGGCTGAGGGCACGGTTACTCTTCGCTCGCTGCCTGCCCATTAGGAGACCGAGGGGCTCCTAATGGGCATGCGCAAGCCAGTGGAAACACAAGTGCGCATGAATGGGCACGGGCGAAAAATTCGCTCACCTTCCCCACTCATGCGCACTTGTGCTGCTGCCTGTCCCTGGCTGGTCTGCAATGCACGTCAGTCAACATGACGCCGGACCGCCCACCCCTTCAGACTCTGAAGGGGGTGGGCGGTCCGACGTCATGCTGACTGACATCATTGTCAGACTCAGTTCTCCCTCGGTGACGGCATCTCTGAACTTAAGTAAACTAAGTTCAGAGATGCCGAGGAGCTGCGGGCACGGGCGGGGGGCAACGCCCAACGCCCCCAATGGACGCACCGCCCCTGAGTGATAGGCATCCAGCCCCCCCCTGAGTAGGGGTGGTAGTAGTGATAGGCATCCAGCCCCCCATGAGTGGGGATGGTAGTAGTGATAGACATCCAGCCCCCCCTGAGTAGGTGTGGTGGTAGTGATAGGCATCCAGCCCCCCATGAGTGGGGATGGTAGCAGTGATAGACATCCAGCCCCCCATGAGTAGGGGGGGTGGTAGTGATAGGCATCCAGCCCCCCCCTGAGTAGGGGTGGTAGTAGTGATAGGCATCCAGCACCCCTGATTAGGGGTGGTGGTAGTGATAGGCATCCAGCCCCCCATGAGTAGGGGGTGGTGGTAGTGATAGGCATCCAGCCCCCCCTGAGTAGGGGTGGTAGTAGTGATAGGCATCCAGCCCCCATGAGTGGGGATGGTAGTGGTGATAGGCATCCAGCCCCCTGAGTAGGGGTGGTGGTAGTGATAGGCATCCAGACCCCCATGAGTAGGGGTGGTGGTAGTGATAGGCATCCAGCCCCCTGAGTAGGGGTGGTAGTAGTGATAGGCATCCAGCCCCCTGAGTAGGGGTGGTAGTAGTGATAGGCATCCAGCCCCCCATGAGTGGGGATGGTAGTAGTGATAGACATCCAGCCCCCTGAGTAGGGGTGGTGGTAGTGATAGGCATCCAGCCCCCCATGAGTGGGGATAGTAGTAGTGATAGACATCCAGCCCCCATGAGTAGGGGTGGTGGTAGTGATAGGCATCCAGCCCCCCTGAGTAGGGGTGGTGGTAGTGATAGGCATCCAGCCCCCTGAGTAGGGGTGGTGGTAGTGATAGGCATCCAGCCCCCCATGAGTAGGGGGTGGTAGTGATAGGCATCCAGCCCCCTGAGTAGGGGTGGTAGTAGTGATAGGCATCCAGCCCCCATGAGTGGGGATGGTAGTAGTGATATACATCCAGCCCCCCTGAGTAGGGGTGGTGGTAGTGATAGACATCCAGCCCCCTGAGTAGGGGTGGTGGTAGTGATAGGCATCCAGCCCCCCATGAGTAGGGGGGGTGGTAGTGATAGGCATCCAGCCCCCCCCTGAGTAGGGGTGGTAGTAGTGATAGGCATCCAGCCCCCCATGAGTAGGGGGGGTGGTAGTGATAGGCATCCAGCCCCCATGAGTAGGGGTGGTGGTAGTGATAGGCATACAGCCCCCATGAGTAGGGGGTGGTAGTGATAGGCATCCAGCCCCCTGAGTAGGGGTGGTAGTAGTGATAGGCATCCAGCACCCCTGAGTAGGGGTGGTGGTAGTGATAGGCATCCAGCCCCCATGAGTAGGGGTGGTGGTAGTGATAGGCATCCAGCCCCCATGAGTAGGGGGTGGTAGTGATAGGCATCCAGCCCCCTGAGTAGGGGTGGTAGTAGTGATAGGCATCCAGCACCCCTGAGTAGGGGTGGTGGTAGTGATAGGCATCCAGCCCCCATGAGTAGGGGGTGGTAGTGATAGGCATCCAGCCCCCTGTGTAGGGGTGGTAGTAGTGATAGGCATCCAGCCCCCCATGAGTGGGGATGGTAGTGGTGATAGGCATCCAGCCCCCTGAGTAGTGGTGGTGGTAGTGATAGACATCCAGCCCCCATGAGTAGGGGTGGTGGTAGTGATAGGCATCCAGCCCCCATGAGTAGGGGGTGGTAGTGATAGGCATCCAGCCCCACCCTGAGTAGGGGTGGTAGTAGTGATAGGCATCCAGCCCCCATGAGTGGGGATGGTAGTAGTGATAGACATCCAGCCCCCTGAGTAGGGGTGGTGGTAGTGATAGGCATCCAGCCCCCCATGAGTAGGGGGTGGTAGTGATAGGCATCCAGCCCCCTGAGTAGGGGTGGTAGTAGTGATAGGCATCCAGCCCCCATGAGTGGGGATGGTAGTGGTGATAGGCATCCAGCCCCCCTGAGTAGGGGTGGTGGTAGTGATAGGCATCCAGCCCCCCATGAGTAGGGGTGGTGGTAGTGATAGAGCATCCAGCCCCCATGAGTAGGGGTGGTGGTAGTGATAGGCATCCAGCCCCCTGAGTAGGGGTGGTAGTAGTGATAGGCATCCAGCCCCCATGAGTGGGGATGGTAGTAGTGATAGACATCCAGCCCCCTGAGTAGGGGTGGTGGTAGTGATAGGCATCCAGCCCCCTGAGTAGGGGTGGTAGTAGTGATAGGCATCCAGCCCCCATGAGTGGGGATGGTAGTAGTGATAGACATCCAGCCCCCCTGAGTAGGGGTGGTGGTAGTGATAGGCATCCAGCCCCCCTGAGTGGGGTGGTAGTAGTGATAGGCATCCAGCCCCCATGAGTGGGGATGGTAGTAGTGATAGACATCCAGCCCCCTGAGTAGGGGTGGTGGTAGTGATAGACATCCAGCCCCCTGAGTAGGGGTGGTGGTAGTGATAGGCATCCAGCCCCCATGAGTGGGGATGGTCGTAGTGATGGGCATCCAGGCCCCCTGAGTAGGGGTGGTGGTGGTGGCAGGAATCCAGGCCCTATGGGTGTGTATGGCATTGGTGATGCCCATCCCACCCCTTTGATTGTGCAGTTGCTAGTGTACGTCATTTGTGCATCCCTATGTGTGTGTGTGACATATTTTAGGTACGTGTAGTTAGTTTGTATTGTTGGTGTTTGACTTACCGTCTGCGCCGTACGCGTCCGAATCGGTCCCGGTAATAGATGTAGAGTATTGGTAGGACCTGCGCGATGGGATTCATGGTTGGTTCGTCTCGTTCGGGTTTCGCGTGCCTTCGACTCGTACTCGTCGCTGGCTTGTTCGTCTCGTAGCCGTGGATCGTTTAGTGACGCGAAACGGAGCTTATGTGCGGCTCCCCCGGATGCTGAAACGTGCCGGACGTAGCGACGGGTTCGGCGCGTATGGAAGAAGCATCGTACTAGTCCGGCCGGAAGGTGCTGTGTATTTGGTTCCGTGCGACTCGATTCGGCGTTTACGGATCCGGCTCGGGCGGAGAAAAGGAGCTGGTTTGGGTAAGTACGGCTGGGTCGGAATCTGGGCTGTTATGCGCATCGTACTTGTTCGTTCGGTAGAGTGTTCGAGTCGGTCGGGAAACACGCGTTCGGCTGGTATTTCTTCCGGACGAATACTGTTAGGTGCGCTTCCGGCCCGAATCGGAATCGGCCCCTGAGTCTTTGCTCTGTTCTTGAGATTGCTGCCTCTCAGCTGGAAGTTGAGGAACTTCAGGTGGCCTTCCCTCCTCCTCGGATGCTTCAGAGACTAGAAATCGGTTTGGGTTCAGAGGATCAGTAGAAGTCGGCTCTTCTTTCTAACCCTCCTTGAGATGGCAGGCATGTATCAAATTTGGAAATCCATTGCACTTCACAGCTGCATTGGTTATCAGGATGATTTGGTGTGGGCCTCTCCACCTCTCTTCCAAGCAGGACTTGTGAATGTGCTGCTTCACATGAACCCAGTCTCCAGGGTTCAAATCATGACACGGGGCAGCACTCACAGATGGGGTTGCACCATCAACATGGTGAGAGATAGAATGCACCACATCAGCCAGTCCTTTCCAATACTCGAAGCCTAGATCATCTGTAATATTTACAGGGGCAGCCGCTGGGGCTAAAGGGATTCTCATAGCTCTTCCCAACAGCACTTCATGTGGGGAGAATCTTGTTCTCTTGCAAGGAGCACTTCGAATGCTTATGAGTTACAAAGGAAGTGCATCTGGCCATTTGAGAGACGTTGCGGCAAAAGCCTTTGCCACTTTTGCTTAAACATCCCGTTCACTCTCTCAACTATTTCTGTTGCTTCTGGTCTGTAACTGCAATGGAATGTCTTGTCAGTCCCTAAAGTATCACATAGTAACTGCATGATCTTTTTTTAAGTGACTTCCTTGATGTGATTCGAGATGATCTGGCATCCCAAAATTAGGGAGTAATTCGCTCAGCAAAAGTGTGGCAACTGTCAGACTATCATATCTCCTAGTGGGATACGCCTCGACCCAACAGGAGAACAAGCCAACACTGACTAATATGTACCTCAGCTGGTTACATCAGGGCATCTCCACAAAATCAATCTGGAGACGGTTGAAAGGACCATCAGATCCTCCTATATGACTCATGGTTACCGTAGCCCTTTTGCCAACATTGTTGCTTCTGGCACAGTGTGCATCGCAGACATAGATTCTCTGACATGTTCGGGAATTAGGGATTACACCAATAATGTTTGAAAATTAGTACCACACCATCTCGACCTGCATAATTCAGGCCATGCATGTGTCTTACCATGGTGGGTAACAAAGAGTTAGGCAACACAGGTTTGTCATCACCTGACACCCGAATATCACTAGCATCTTTCATACATCCTGCCTTTTCCCTATGCTCTTTCTCCATTAGAAGGCCTTCATATTGTATCTCCCTCAACTCATTGAAAATTTGCACCCTGCACTCGGCCGCCTCTGTGCAGCTGGTAGTGTATGTTTAGTGCAGCTTTGTGGCCCCCCCTTGTACTTGTGCTAACCTCTCAAAGCTTGGCTCCTGCAACCGATTTACTTACCTGCAAGCAATGTGGCTCCAGGCACCCCCTGTCTCCATTGGAAAGCATTGGGTCGAACTCCGATTTTGACCTCTGCACCCGGCCGCCCCAGTGCCACTGGTGGTGCAGTTTTGGTACTTACCTGACCTCTGGCCCTTTCTGACTTTTGGCTCCGAAGACTGAGATTGTAAGTTGAACCCTTACCTGTATAACCACAATATTGTTTTCCCCATAGGATAACATTGGACTGTGTGAAAAAGTTTCGACTTTTCAAAGTGAAAAGTATTTTTTTATTAAAAACGTACTTACCTGATTACGAAGACCTGGGTCTTAAAATAAAGTACAAGCAAAGTATAATTTTATAAAATTGGTTTGGATCTCCTTCTTGAGTCGTGTATTCATAATTGATCACTGTGGTGCAATAAATGTCCTACACTCCTCTGTGTTAGGCCTAAAGCTGCTAGACCACACTACCACTATTAGAGCCCTGTACACTTTTGGGGAACCCCTGGACTCTGTGCATGGTATTACCACCTAGTGGCAATATCATTTTTATTTTTTTTAAATATTTTCATCAGCAGTGTAGTATCAGAAGTCACAAATATATTCATTTTAATAAAACATCATGCTGATACTTGTTTTTCTTTTTTTTTATGTCAACAAAACATTTCCCTTTCCTCCCCCCACTCCCCTCCCTTCCTGGTGAAACAAGATCCAGTAGTCGAGCAATGGTGGAAACTTTGTGGGGGAGTGTACAAAGGTGGGTACTTGGGCCATAGTGCATTCGTCCCTATGTGTTTTTAGCAGAACAGTCGCTTGCTGTTTACTTATTTTCGATGCAGGTCTACCCATAGCACTTCTCATGTGCACATTCTCTGCCACTACCATGTCTTCCTGGGCGCTCAGTTCTATTATCAACTGCCTCTATGCTTTTAGAGCATCTTCAAGTTTGTCATCCCGTCTAGCCTGGCTCATTCTGACCTCTTCGGCCGTGGCCCACTCCAACAAGTCCCGCAGCCATTCCCTGAGATCTGGCGGACGCGGGCTCAGCCATCTAATAGCTATATGGCATTTAGCCAGAACCAGCCACAGGTTCAGGAACCTATAGGTACGTTTTTTATTTACTGGGGGTTAGACCTGGCATCTTTTGGCGTGTTTCCCCAGTCTTTTTGCTTTCTGACCTCCTGATTTTGACTCTGTTTTTGCTGGTTTAGTGTCTCTGCCCACTTTCTCACTGCTGTTCAGTGTTAAAGTGCAAGTGTTCCTGTTGTAAATGGTGTTATGGATTGGTGTTTCCATGATTGGCAGATTTGATTTACTAGTAAGTTCCTAGTACAGTGCACTGGGAGTGCCAAGGCCTGTAAATCAAATGCTACTAGTGGGCCTGCAACACTGATTGTGCCACCTACAGAAGTAGCCCTGTAAAGATATCTCAAACCTGCCACTGCAGAGTCTGCGTGCAGTTTGTAACTGCCATGTCGACCTGGCAAGCGCACCCACTTGCCAGGCCCTAATCTTCCCTTTTCTTACATATAAGTCACCCCTAAGATAGGACCAAGGTACCCCTGTGGGCAAGGTGCTGTGTATGTTAAAGGTAGGGCATGTACTGGTGTGTGTGGCATGTCCTGGTAGTGAACTACAGAATGGGGGTTGGGAGCACCCTGCCTCACATCCCAGCACAGTTCACTCCTTTGCACCCTGGTAAATGCAGAACACAGTTCATGCTTACTTCAAAATTAGCAGGAGTTTTTCACCAAAGTTGGTAGTGAATTATAGGGTAAAGAGTCAGAATATCGAGTTGGAAATGTCGACTTGCACTAATATCGACTTTGAAATATCGAGACAGAAATATCGACAGCAAGAATATCGTGGTCAAGAATATTGAGTTTAAGGTAAGAAATATTGTTTTTTTAAATATCTAAGTCATTAATAT
Source organism: Calotriton arnoldi (assembly GCA_963921515.1). Taxonomy (NCBI): domain Eukaryota; kingdom Metazoa; phylum Chordata; class Amphibia; order Caudata; family Salamandridae; genus Calotriton; species Calotriton arnoldi. Next base: position 204,199 of record CAWUFW010000565.1, on the reverse strand, counting down.
CGTTTGCAAAAATATAGGGGGTCATTAGGATGGCGGGCGGATCGCCACCTCCGGCTCGGCGGTGGCGAACCGCCCGCCGTCCCAACTAGATTTACCCCCGCCATATTATTATGGCGGGGGGTATTGCGGTGGACGCAAAGTGCGTCCGCCGCTTTTTCGCCGGACGACAATCGTTACGATTGCCATATTAGGATGGGTGCGGTAACTGGCCTTTCCATGGCGGCGATGTGCTTTGGGGGCCCGTTGCGGGCCCCCAGGGGGGGTGGGGGTGCACTTGGGTACCCCCGGCATTCCCATGCACAAGGTGGCAGGCACCGCGCGGTGCCTGCCATGTTGTGCATGGGAATGCACAACATGTCAATTTGGCATTGCGGCGGGTGCTGCTGTAAGCAGCACCACGCCTGCAATGCAAATATGCGTGAATGCGACCGCCAGGGTGGCGGTCGCATCCTAATCAGCGGTGCAGGACCGTCGCACGTCTGGCGGCCGGTCCTAGCACCGCAGCCCTTCAGTCCGCCCGCCATCCTAATGACCCCCATAGTTGTTAAAAATATCGTTTTTTAAATTAGTGTTATGTATTTTAGTATGTATTTTAAATGTATGTGCTCTATTTTTTTGTCTAAGTATTGATTTTGTTTTTTAATATATGTGTTAATTTTTTAGTAGTTATTAATTTTATTTTAAATTAATTTTGCGTTTTAGTACTGTAGCGGGTTGTGGGTTTATAGGGGAATAGGGTGGGAAGTAATTTAGGGGTCTATTACGATGGCGGTCGGATGTCCACCGCCAGGCTGGCGGTGGCGCCCGCCAGACCGGCGGTGGACATCCGCCCGCGATCGCAACCAAGAAAACCGCCGGTCAAATTAGGATGGCGGTGGTGACCACGGCGGTGTGAAGTTTCGACCGCCGCTTTTCCGCCGGTTGCCATCCGCACTCCTGCCTGGCGGACGGAGCAGGACCGGGATAATGGTGGCGGCGCAGAGGAGGCTCCGCTGGCAGGATTATGATGACGGCGGCATCCAGCCTTTCCTCAGCGGTCAAACCGCCATGGAAAGGCATGCGGAGATTGTCTTCCGGGGGCTCGTTGCGGGCCCCCAATGTGTTGGGGGGTGGGTGCACTGGGAGGTACCCATGGTCCCCCCCTACATTTCCCTGTACCGGGTGGCAGGCACTGTGCAGTGCCTGCCACGCAGTGCAGGGAAATGCAGGACATGCTCCTTTCGGCATCGCGGCGGTGCTGCGGGCAGCAGCAACTGCCGCAATGTTAAAGCCCGTGATCGTACCGCCGCGGTCGGATTTAGAGCGCGGGTCATCGTAATTCGACCGGCGGTGATGTCGCGGTCCATGCGGGCGGTCTTTTCCCGCTACCATTGCGGTCGGGGAGGTTTTCCAACCACCATCGTAATAGGCCCCTTAGTTATAATAAATTAAATATTAATTTTTATTTATTAGTATTTACTTAATTTAGATTTTATAGTGTTAATTGTGGGAATTCATTTTTTATTATTTAATTAATTATTTTAATTAATTTTAATTAATTCATTCATTGGTAAATATGTTAATTGTGTCTTTTTTAGGAGCGGGTTGTGGGTTTATAGGGAATAGGGTGGGAAGTAATTTAAATATAATTAAATTATTACCATTTTTTATTAATTAATATTTATTTATTTAATATTTTATAGTGTTAATTGTGGGAATTAATTTATTATTAATTATTTATTAATTGGTTGTTAATTATTATGAATTGATTGTTAATTATGTTAATTGTGTCCTTTTTAGGAGTGGGTTGTGGGTTGATAGGGTAGTAGGGTGGGAAATAATTTAATTTTAATATATTTATTAATATTTTTTATTTAATATTTATGTAATTTTACTTTATAGTGTTAATTGTGGGAATTAATTTATTAATAATTATTTATAATTTGCTTGTTAATTGTTATTAATTAATTCATTCTTTGTTAATTAATTATGTTAATTGTGTCATGTTTTTAGAAATGGGTGGTGGGGTTTATAGAGGAATAGGGTGGGAGGTAATTTATTTTTAAATAATTATTTATTTGTTAATTAATGCTAATTAATTAATTAAAATTTAGATATGTCAATTGTGCAATTAATTTGATGTGGGAGTTGTGGGGTTTATAGTAGTAAATGGTGGGAAGTAAATATTTGTAAATTAAATATTGATTTGTGGTTAATTGATATTAATTTATTATTGTAAAATTAGTTATGGAAATTGTGTAAATATTTTTAGGTGTGTGTTGTGGTGTTTATTGGGGTAGAGGGTGGAAAGTAATTTAGTTTAAAATAATTGATCATTACTTGATCATTAATAGTTATTTATTACTTGATAAACATTTTTGGTAATTGTTTATTTTTATTTTGTTTGTGGATTTTGGTTATATAGGCATAACGTTTGGTTAGTATATTAATTTTTATCTGTTTTAATGCTTTTTTAATTAATAATATTTGTTTAATTGATAAATAATTGTGTTAATTATGGAGGTACACTTTTTTAATTTAGATGTGTGTTGTAAATTGTGTGGTGTTATAGGGTAGGTAAAAAATATTATATTTATGTAATAAATAATGTTTTTGATTATAAATAATTATTATTATAAAATATTCATTTGTTTGTAAATTATTTTAAATTTTTTAGAAAACAATCTTTGTATGTAATTTTTAGTTTTTTTAACATTATATTTTGTTTCTATGTTTTGTAATTTTTTTATATATCTTTTGTTTTTGGAATTGTTATTATCTTTTATATTGTAGTTGATATTTTGTTTGTTTTTAAATTTAAATTTTCTTCAGTGGAAATAGTAATTTTTACCCCTCCGCTATCCAACACTTTCCCTACTGTTGCACTCGCTGGAGTGGGAATAGTAATTTTTTCCCCTCCGCTATCCAAAACTTTCCCTACTGTTGTACTCGCTGGAATGGGAATAGTAATTTTATTCCCTCCGCTATCCAACACTTTCCCTACTGTTGCACTAGCTGGAGTGGGAATAGTAAATTTTACTCCGCTGCTATCCAACATATTCCCTACTGTTGCACTTGTTGGAGTGAGAATAGTAATTTTTTCCCCTCCACTATCCAACACTTTCTCTACTGTCGCTCTTGCAGGAGTGGAAATAGTAATTTTTTCCTCTCCGTTATCCAACACTTTCCCTACTGTTGCACTCGCTGGAGTGGGAATAGTCATTTTGTCCCCTATGCTATCCAACACTTTCCCTATTGTTGCACTCACTGGAGTGGGAATAGTAATTGTATCCCCTCCGCTAAACAAAACTTTCCCTACTGTTGCACTACCTGGAGTGGGAATAGTAATTTTTACTCCTTCGCTATCCAACACATTCCCAACAGTTGCACTCGTTGGAGTGAGAATAGTAATTTTTACCCCTCTGCTATCCAACACTTTCCCTACTGTTGCACTTGCTGGAGTGGGAATAGTAATTTTTACCCCTCCGCTATCCAACACTTTCCCTACTGTTGCACTCATTGGAGTGGGAATAGTAAATTATTCCCCTCCGTTATACAACACTTTCCCTACTGTTGCACTTGCTGGAGTTGGAATAGTAAATTTTTTTCCTTTGCTATCCAACACTTTCCCTACTGTTGCACTCGCTGGAGTGGGAATAGTAATTTTTACCTAACCGCTATCCAACACTTTACCTACTGTTGCACTCATTGGAGTGGGAATAGTAAATTATTCCCCTCCGTTATACAACACTTTCCCTACTGTTGCACTTGCTGGAGTTGGAATAGTAAATTTTTTTCCTTTGCTATCCAACACTTTCCCTACTGTTGCACTCGCTGGAGTGGGAATAGTATTTTTTACCTATTCGCTATCCAACACTTTCCCTACTGTTGCACTTGCTGGAGTGGGAATAGTAATTTTTACCCCTCCGCCAACTGACACTTTCTCTACTGTTGCCCTCAATGTAGTGCAAAATGTAGCTGTAAAAAATATTAAATATTTTAATATTTTAGTTCATAATATAATTTTTTTATTAATTTTTATGTTATAGATGTATGTATATGTATTTATTTATTATTTTTATTATATTTATAACATTTTAAAATTAATTAAAATTATTATGTATTAATTGTTTTTAAGTAAATATATATATTACATTTTATATATGTATATTTTACATTAAATTTATTACTTATAATTGTTAACATTTACAAATAAATCTAAATAATTTATTTAAAGTTTAATTTATTATTTAATTTGTTTTACATTATTTTTTATACATATAAAAAAACCTATATTTTATACATTGATATTTTTTACAACAATATTTTTTTCTGGATATTTTTGTACTTACCATTATAAAGATAGGAGGTCGATATTTTTTACAATGATATTTTTGTCACGATATTTCTGTAGGTCGATATTGTTGTTGTCGATATTTTGTCAATAATCCGAATGACAGTGCATTTCGTTTTTCACTATGGAAAGGCTATCTGTCCCATAGGATAGAATGGGAGTTTTATTTATAACATCAGCGCCTCCGTATTTATGTGAGATCCTGAAAAGATTGCATGTGAACAACTACGCTCAAATCAGATATGGGAAGAATGGAGACCTTACCGATCGCATACCCATACCCATAGAGAGAGGTGTGAGACAGGGGTGTGTTTTGGCCCCAACCCTCTTTTGTATTTTTATTAATGGCCTTGTGGAAACCTTGACAGCGGGAGGGGACATAGACGCTCCAAAGTTAGCGGGCCGCAAGGTACCCGCCTTGATGTTCGCAGACGAAACCCTCCTGCTGTCAAGATCACCGATGGGTATCCAAAGGGTATTGGATATTTTCCAGTTATTTTGCAAGAGATGGGGTTTGGAAATTAACAAACAGAAAACAAAATATATGGTGTTCAACGCAGGGCACTCCAAACGACCCAATCCACAATTAGCAGGGGAATTCTTAGAGAAAGTCCCTGTATGTAAATATCTGGGATTAGCCCTAAACGAGAAAATGGAGTGGGGTGATCAAATTAAGAAGGCTTGTCTTAAGCTGACGCAAACGTCAGGGGGCCTTGCCAAACAGCAGAGGAAGTGTGTACATAAGACGTTGGGGCCGGTGCTGGAAATATACAAGGCGCAAGCCAGAGGGGCTACCCTGTATGGAGCTGAGTTATGGGGTCACAGGCCATCCGAACAACTTGCCAGGATTGAAAATTCATTTCTTAGACAGCTGTTGGGATTTCCCAAAAGTACCCCATTAACTCCGCTCCGAATGGATTTGGGTGTCAACCCAATGGCACTGGAGGTTGCGCTTAGACCTCTACTTTACTGGCGCCGCCTATGGAGTACTCCACAACTATCTATGTATAGAGAGGAATTGAGGGAGGTGGCCGACCTCAGGGGAGCAAGTAAAATATCCTGGCTTACCTACATAAAGAACTCCTTCTTAACCATCGGAATGGGAGATCTATGGGATAGTCCGGAAGAAAGTTCTCTGGCAACACCAAGAAAAGTTTTGATAAAGAACTTTAAGGACCACCATCTCAATCTATTACAAAGGGACCCCAGGATAGGCACACTCACATCATCCTTTTTAGAAGTCAAACTGCAATATACTTTAGAATCTAGCATAGATGATATACAGCCCTCCCTTGCTAAAAACTTTACATGCAGTTTAGATATGGTGTGCTCCCTTATGTGCTGTTACCTATAAGTGGGGGGTAGTTCTACGAAAGATTGCCCGTCATGTAAAAACTGTACAGAGACTGATTTGCATGTGTTGTTTTTCTGCCCCACCTATAAGGCACTGAGGGTTCATTGGTTACGACAGCTCTGTAGGAACCTTGGAACCTCTCATTACATACAGGCTTATAGGATCCTTAAATATGACACCGGCATGCCAATTGTATACTCAGGGGCCGATTCTGATGCGGGTTGGAAAAGCATCCCGACCGAATCGGTTGGGAAATGGTGTCCGACTCACTCGGATCGGGAAAGTCCGACCGGCAAAGTAGGATGCATCCGGATTCTTCCAGATACGATTTGGTTGAACTCCCATTGACTTCAATGGGAACATTTGTTCCTAACCGCATCAGAATTGGGCCCTCGGTCGGGAAGACACGTTCCCGATCCGATTTGGAAGGAGCAAATGCCGTTAGGAGGCCTTCCTAACCGCATCAGAATCAGGCCCTCGGTCGGGAAGCTTTTCCAACCCGCATCAGAATCGGGCCCTATGTCTCCCGTTATTTGTTTTTAATGTGGTGTGCTCGCCGTGCATTTTTAAAGTAAGATTAAGCCTAAATCACCCACTCCATGCACTTAGTATGATTTGGGTCTTTGTATTCTAATCCATTTTTTAACATATATAATTTTGTATTATATGCTGAGATACCTAGCGCCTATTAGCTTATTTAATACTTTTAAAAATATTTTTAATGCTTGTATATTTTTATGTGTATACAAAACTTTTTTTAGACTGATAAATTGTATTGAACTTTTAAATGTCTTAATTGCGCTTTTAAGGTCTTGTGAGGCCGAAATAAAGAATCTTTTGACTTGACTTATAACATCTTATAACTACCCATTGGGACAAGATGGGAAATGGAATTTAGTATGCCTGGACTCAGAATGTAAAAATGCATCTTTTAGTAAAGATGATTTTTTATGTTCTGTGTTTGAAAATACCACTTTTAGAAAGTAGGTATTTTCTTGCTTAGCCATCCTTTGTGCCTCTGCTGGGTTTGTGGATTGACTCTCTGGCTTTGGAGTGACAGGGGCTGGGGATGTGCATTCTCTTCAAACAGCCACTGGGGGGGTCGAGGTGTGTCCTGCCTTCCTGGATGAGTCAGGGCTGGACTGAACAAACCTGGGTTGCATTTAGAGTAGTGGGAGGAGATTTCCTTGTACCTGAATGGGCCTGGTCTGCTTTAGACAATGCTGTCTCCACCTCCTGCTGGGAATCTGGGCCAGAGAGGGACAAACTGGTTTGGACTAAGCACAGACACTCTCTGCCTGAGAGAACAAAGGAATTTTGAGTATAAATATTGGGGCCAGACCCCAGAACTTTAGAACTCTTTTGGGATCAAGAAGACTGCCAAGAAGAAGAGCTGGAGAATCTGTGAGGAGGAAGTACCACTTTGCTGTGCGATTTGCTGTGTTGGCCTGCAGTGGCTGCTTCTGTCTTAGGCAGTGAAAGGACTGGACTGAACTTTCTACAACTTCTTTGTGTGAGTTTCTCCAAGGAAGAGGTAGAGCTTGCCCCCTGTTCAAGAAGTCTCAGGAACAGCAAAGACTTCAAGTGCATCTGTTACCAGCACTGGGGACTGTGTGTTTTGTGCTGCAACAGAAGAAAAAGCAACCCGTCGCCGTCAACGACACCGCTGCCGACTACATGTCCTGAATGCACCGCAGAGGGCACCACCACACCTTGCACCGCAACCCTGGTCTCACCGATGCCACCACCCATGCCCGCCACCGAGCCGCTGCTTGCACCGCGACCTGTGGGCACCGCACTGCGCACTGCCTCGCTTCATGCCGCCACCCTGGTATCACTGACTACGCCGCTCCACGCCGACACCGAGGCCGCTGCTTGCAGTGTGGTTCGAGGGCACCGCTTGTAAGTTACACAACGTACCACCTTCATCCCGGCCCACGGACACTGGCGCCATTGACTCCAGTTCGTCAGCCGACGACAGCGCTTCAGCAACAACGACGCCGCTGCTTGCACGTGACCTGCCAGCACCACAACGAGCACCGCATGACTTTGCACCGCAGCCCTAGTCTCACGGACGCCGCTGGACAACCGTCACCGAGCCGCTGCCTGCACCGCGACTTGAGGGCACCACATGCTGCACCGCCGCACTTTGCACCGCAGCCCTGCCACTCCCGACTTCAACCAAGAGGAGTTCGATCTGCAATGCATGTGACTTCAAGGGCCCGACGACTCCTGCACTGACCTCTGGAACCGACGCCTGCGGACGCCGGTACTTCGGGGCTCATTGAGAGGTCGCAGATGCCATGCATTTCTAAAAGGTACTGTTTTGCGGGTCTACCCGACACCATAGCTGGCCCGTGATACCACGGTCAGCCAGAACTGTTTGTATTTGTTGTTCACGACACCGTGATAGCCCCGACGGGGCTATCAACTTCAAGGAACTGTATTTTAAGCCTATTTTTGTTTATTGGGATTTCTGAGAGCTGCATGGTGGATTTTTAAATTGTTTTTGGTCTTATTTGCACAGATAAAATATTGGTTATTTTTCTGAGACTGGTGTGGTGTCCCTTTGTAGTGTTTTCACTGTATTACTGTTGGTTATGTGCAAATGCTTTACACACAGCCTCTGAGATAAGCCTGACTGCTCGTGCAAAGGTACCAAGGGGGGTGAGCAGGGGATATTTTAGGAGTGTAACTTCCTTATCCTCACTAGAATGAAGGGTCCGTACTTGGACAAAGGTGCAAACCATTGACAACTTGTGACCCCCCATTTCTAGCACTGGGCAGGTATAAGACCCAATAATATTTCACGTGGGGTACCTTCGAGTTCCCATACTGTTACCCGTTCAAGGGTAGTAAGTATCTCCTCCCAGTATGGCCTTATATCCCTGCACCCCCTGACCACATATGGAAAGTCTGCTTCAGGTTCCCGGCAGCGTGTACACTCATCAGATCCGGTGGGGTAAATAGTGTGCAGGGTCTTAGAGGTAAGCTATAACTGATGCACAAAATTAAATTGGATCAGTTTAAACCTAGCATTCGAGCTAATCGTGTGCGTCCCCTCATGAATTTTTTGCCAAACTCGTTGAGTTATGTCTTCCTTAAGGTTCTCCTTCCATCTAACGTGTGCTTTTGGGGTGATTCTAGGGGCGTTCTCCCTTATGGCCCTGTATAAATGTGTAATGAGCTTTTGACCCCCTGTCATGTCAAGTAATCTACTCAATGTCTGAGAAGGGACAGGCTCGTCGGAGAAGCTTGGCCATATCTCTCGCGCCGTGGCTGACATTTTTTGATATTGCAGAAACTGCCCCGCATTTAGTGCAAACAAGTCGTAGGCATCCTCTATGGTTATGAATTGTCCACCCAGGTAGAGGTCTCCCAGGACTTCACAGCCGCCAGCTTTCCATTTTCTCATGGACATGATATTTTCAATGTCTCTAAAAGGCTTTAGTATCCAAATTGGCATGTCTTTTGTATACGGGGCTCTACGGAGTACCAATGTGACCAGTCTTACCAAATATGCGTACTTATCTGGGATACGTGCTCCCAACATAAAGAGCTCAGGCAGGCTGATCTGATTGTCCAGCTCGCCTATTAGCCTCTTCTCCCAGTTATCCCCCTCGTCAAACCAATGGACCACGTTTTGCAGTATCGGAGCCATTTAATACAACTTTAGGTTAGGGAGTTCTACTCCCCCTCTATCCCATGTTTGTTGTAACATTCGTATGCTGTTGTGTTTTCGCTTTGTAGACAATAATAGATCTACTATTAGTCTATCAAGTTCAAGGAAATAGTGCCTGGGGATTTCATAGAGCGAGTTCTGCATAACATACAGGCAGCGAGGGAGGATCACCATTTTCACCAGGGCAACGCCACCCATTAGTGTCAATGGAAGACCTCTCCAGAACAGGACCGAGGAGCGCACCCCTTCCAGGACTCTGCTTATGTTTAAATCTAGGAACCTCTGTTTATCTAGGGCCAGCCTAATGCCCAGATAACTTGCCCCCCTCTTAACACCAGGGGATAGAGAAGTGTGGGAGCAGATCGGGTTCAAGAGTTGCAAGTGTCCCCAATGGCATAATTTGTGATTTCTGTATATTTACTGAGAGACACGAGACAGTTGCGAATTCGGATAAAGCCGTCTGTAGTACTGGCACTGCCTCATTGGTGTTCCGCAGGTAAAGTAGGGCATCGTCTGCATAGAAAGACACCACGTGGATGGATCCTCCAGTTGGTATGCCTCAGTTTCCCAGCCTGTTATGAAGCAGCACCGCCAGCGGTTCCATCGCCATCGCGAAAAGCAATGGGGACAGAGACCCCTACACAAAGGAAAGGGCTCTGAGATGTAGTCACCTGTTTGAACACGGGCTGTTGGGGCAGCGTATAGTATCTGCACCCATCTGATATACTTGGGTCCAAACCCCATCCTTTTCATTACCTGCCAGAGGTAGTCCTACCTCACCGAGTCGAAAGCCTGCTCTATGTCGAGGAAGGTGAGCGCACATGGACCCGTCTGGGTGTCAGGGGCCTGCAGGATATCAAAGAGTCTTCTGAGATTCAATGCAGTACTCCTTTTAGGTATAAATCCACACTGGTCTTCGTGGACCAGTGTAGGCAAGTGATGGAGTAATCGGGTTGCCAGCAGTCTGCTGAGTATTTTAGTATTGACATTAAGCATCAAGAGGGGTCTATAAGACCTCACTTCATCCACTTGTTTGCCCAGCTTGGGCACCATAACTACAAGCGCCTCGTGCATTGTGTCAGGGAGACGCCCCACCGTAAAGGCCTCATTATATACCTCTAGTAGTCTACCTATGAGTGCAGCAGCGGACTTATGGTAAAACTCAGCAGGTAATCCATCCCCCCCCGAGTTTTTGCATTTTGCAGGCTTCTGTTTTTTCAGTGAAGCAAGGATCTCCTCCCCATTCAGATCCGTCTCTAATGCATTCCTGTGTTCCTCTGACAACGTTGGTACTTCTAGGCCAGCTAAGTAGGCTTGTGTTGCGGGGTCAAAGATCGGTAGGCGTAGCGCATATACCTGTTTAAGATGTTCCTTCATTAGTGTGTTTATGGATGCCTGAGAAGTGCGCAGAGTGCCCCCTGCGTCTCGCAATGCCAGGATCAGGTCTGTTAGTTGTGTCTGTCTCAGGAGTCTAGCTAACAGAGCCCCGGTTTTGTCCCTCTCCGCATGCAAGCACTGTCTGTATTCCTTATGAGTATATTTTTTTAATCAACGCCAGTCTTCTAATGTCGAGGTTTTCAGTTGGCGCCATTCCTCTAGTCTATGAGTTTGCGTAGGGAGGGTCTGCTCTATTTCTAGTAGTTTTGTTTCGTCACGATCTAGGTTACGTTCTAACTGCTTCTTGACCCCATAAGTAGTATTGATGCACCCCCCCCCCGGAGGACCACCTTCATCGCCTCCCAGTCATAAGCCCTTGACGTGGAGGAACCCCAGTTCTCACTAAAGTAATTGTCGAGTGTCGTATATACTGTGGCTAGAAATGGGGGCGGTCCGTCAATGCCTCTGCTCATAGTCGCCACTATGGTATCGCGGGGAGTGGTCGACCCCACGATTTGTCCATTAGGAGGGGGGAATGATCGGAAAGGTATCTAGCTAGATATAATGTTTCTGTGACTACGGTGTTAATGTTGGGGGTTGTGAAAATTTAATCAAGCCTACTATGCATGCCAGCTGCCGGTGTATAACAAGAGAAGGCCCTAGTCTTTGGGTGGCTTTCACACCAGACATCTTTGAGATTAAATTCGTGCAGCAGTGCTCGTAAGCAAGCAGTCATATGTGGCTTCATGTTTGCCTTAGGGGGTTCACGGTCCAGGACCGGATCCAAGACGCAATTACAGTCACCCGCCAGTATAATGTCAGCGTTTAAAATTGAGGTTGCATCCATAATTAGGTCAGTAAAAAACTGTGAATGGTCCGAGTTCGGGGCATAGCCTAAGATCAAACTAAGATTGCGGCCATCTAGTGAGCCCGAAATTATCACATATCGGCCATCAGGATCCACCACATGACTAGTATGTTGGAACATAACTCCCGGGGCAATCCAGATCAGGGTACCTCTGTTAAACCCCGAGTAGGACGTTGCGTATAACTGTCCCCTCCAACGTTCCCAAGGAGCCAGGAGACAGTCTCCCCAAACATGAGTCTCCTGAAGGAAGGCTATTACTATATGATATCTTTTAAGGTATGTGTATATTCTCTGGCACTTTTCTGGTTGCGCTAGGCCTCTAGCGTTTCAAGTTATTATCTTACGTGTGTTATCCATGAGAGTTCTAAGCTGTAGCGGAACTGTACCATTTCTGCATTATGTATGACATGTCTCCACCTCACAGTCAAAGTCTGTACCCGTTCACCTGTGTGTCCCCGTCTCAAAATGTGTAACAAACTGGTTACCATTGTAACCCTGAATTCCCCCCATCCTCTGGGCAGTACCACCAACCCCTCCCATTTTTTGACTTGCAACAGAAAGAGTTGTTGGTCCCGCCCCATATCCCGCTCTTGTAATCCCTACAACAACACTATACCAAAAAGCATGTGTTAGTTATTCTGCCGTGCTAGGGGTTAGCTTACCACTACCGGTACAGGAGGCAATTGGGAGCAAAAAATAAAGCGCATGCCCACCCGCTGTCTAAGTATGGTCATACTACCCCTATAGAAGAATTTGAAAAGCTGTGAGTTTTGCAACGTTCATTTGTCAAAGAAAGCTATGCAATTATTGGCATATGATCCCCATCAAAACGAGTCTTACAACTCTCTCCAAAGCCAATGTCAATATTAATAAAGGGCTCCAGTGCCGGTCATCACGTTATTCAGAGGTGTCCCCCTCCCAGCTCCCCCGCCCGCTGGATTTTTAAATGTTGCGCATCTCAGAGTTTGTATACAATAATGGCATTAACATGTAGCAATCCTCAGTTAAGCCTCAGGAATTGTATAAGCCCATCGTAATGTACAGTAAAGGATTACGTTTTGCCGTCATCCGTGCTGTCTGAGGAGTATTCAGGGCCACTACGTCTGTCTAGGTGGGAGGCCAGCGTTGTCGAATGTGCAGCTGCCTCACGCAGTGTCCAATCTGAACAAACCTCTATGCGCCCTTGTGCCGATTGGGACTTCAGACGTGCAGGCCTTAGGGCTTGGCGTTTTTGCCTTGATGAACGCCGTCTATGCACTGAGTGAGCTGCTGACTTCGATGTTCCTGTCGCCTGAGTGGGAGGGCTCAGTAGAGCGTTAGTCTAATCCGAAGCCTCCACCGCCGAGGTAAAGATCTGTGTTTTTCCCTGATATTACACCCTGAGTTTAGCGGGGAACATCAGGCTAAAGCGCAGAATGCGCTTGTGTAGCCTTGCCTTCACCGTCAGGAAGGTTCGCCGCTGCTCCTGGACCCTCAAGGTATAATCTGGAAATATTGAGATGGGATGCCCCTCGAAGTTAGGTGTGCCTCTCGCATGTACATGTTGTAGGATTGCGTCCCTGTCTCTGTGGTTGAACATCCTGGCAATGATGGGTCTTGGGGGCGCCCTAGGGTGGGCGGTGCTAAGGCTCTATGTACACGTTCTACTGTGAAGAACATCGACAGCTGCTTTGGATGCATAATCTTGCCTATCCACTCCTCAAGAAATAATTCCGTCGACTGTCCCTCCGATTTTTCAGGAAATCCAATGAAGCAGAGGTTGTTCCTCCTGGAATGCCGCTCCGCGTCCTCCACTCTATCTTCCAAATGAGTGGTCAGCTTTTGTAGTGAGGTGATTGTTTCACAGAGGGACACTACTTCGGATCTTAAGTCCGCCACTACTGTCTTAGTAGTCACTCGGTCTGCAAGCCACGTAGGTCTGCCCGCAGGAGTGTTAAATCTATGGCGACTGAGTCTATTTTTTAGACGAGGTCGGAACGTGTGGTTTGTATTGCCGCTAGAAGATCTGCTAGTGTGGGCATTTGGGTGGGCTGTTGTGTTGTGACTGATCGGCTGTGTCCATACGCGTTTCCGTGGTTTGCCCCGTGGGTACGAGCACCTGGGTTTAATGGTTGATTTTATTGGACTGGGATGGCTTGGTGTTCTTGTCTTTAACCATGCTGACACTGTTGCTTACTACAATACCGCAGAAGAAACCAGGCGTCTTCAGTTCGGGCAATTAACCTTGTGTCACCGGGGCTGATGAGTAGTTTGGTGATATTATCCACTTGGCTGCGATGTTGTCCATATATTGCAGCAACAGACCATATGGGGTCCCTTCAGGCCCTTCCTATCTCCTAATTGTGGTCAATCGTGCCAACTCTTTTCCCCAATGGGTCCCAGCGCAGCGGCCGACCAGGCACCACTCTCGTCCAATGGGAAGCCTTCTTTATAGCCAGCACCTTATTTGTCTTCCAGGTATTTGTTTCAGACCCGAGGTTCTTGTGTGTTGTGGTATTAGTATTGGGGAGTTCACACTCGCCAGTCTTAAAATCTCCTCGGGCCCTTTTTGTGTGTACATGAATACACACCACTCTCGTCCACCCCTGTACTAGGCAGTTGGTGGCTCAATGCACAAGGGGGGGGGAGGGCCCGAGCTCCTGTGGCCTCAGAAGCCCACCATGCGCCGTTTAGGGAGCCCCCCCCTACCCGCCGACTCAGTGGCACACAATCCAGGTAAGCTCAGCGCAGTGGCGGTGCCCACGACTCCACCGCTCACCTTGGGTCCATCTCATCCGCAAGCTCCACCGCACACCGTCAGCAAGCCGATCCCGCTCTCACGTGCAGCTGCAGCGCCGGACCCACAACAGTCCAATGCCCCAGTCCAATTTCACTGTGTTTTGGTTTTTTTCTTACTTGGAGATCCACCACAGGTCAGGGGCCCTGCCCGGGGTGCTCCTTGGTGTAGTTGTAAGTCCCCGGGAGTCCCAACTGCCGGCTCCACCAACGCTACCTCCACTCTCTTCTCCATCCAAGATGGCGCACTCCGCCCGTCGGACAAAGTGTCAGCCGAGCGCCGCTCTTCTCCGCCACTACTTCCCGGCCGGGCCAAACCTCGCAGCCTCACCAGGATCTGGCCACAGCTCTCCGGGAAGCCAGCAGGTTGCCTTCGCCGCAGAGGGGGGCTGCATCAGGCAGGACAGCCGCCCAGGCCAAGGACGCAGGTAGGCCCAGTCCACGTCACGGCCGGCGCTCTCAGCCGATCTCGAAGCAAATTCGCTCCCCGAGCTCAGGGGACCGCCACTGCGTTGTTTCTCACCCAGCACAGGAAGACAGGGCAATTGCTGCCTTATTTCACAGCAGGATACTGTCGGATGCCTGGGGCATGGTCGGAGCTAACCTAGTTTGCGTCCGCCATCGTGATCATCCAGGCTACGCCCCTCACCTAGTGGCAATATCATATACAGAACCAGCCTCCTACAATCTCCCTCGACCAGATAGAGGTCTAGCATCCACCCAACTACAGAAACAGCTATGGCAACTGCCCACATTACCAGGGCAATTTTGCAGGATTTCTGCACCATTTTCATCTCAGGTCTAATCAAGCAAGTATTAGTACTTACGGTTATTAATCTCCCTATCTCTACTCTATAGTCTTCACCCTATCTCGGAACCTAATGTAATAGTCACTACGTCAACAGGATGCCTAAAGGCCCAGAGTCCTCTGACTGTTGCCCTAACTTATCATTCTGTTTCAGTTTGTCAAAAGGTTTCTGTAAATCTCAGATTTGGTAGCATCATTCAGTCATGGAGGTTTATCAAGGTCAGTCAAGCAAGCATCTGTATCATCAGTTTGCAGAAAATAAGACCAATTGAGACCATAATATTTTCAATTGACTTTTCTTTCTCGCTTTGGTCTCTTAAGTTCAGTCAAATCAAATTTGTCATCACTAAATTCTGACTGTACCTGATTCCCTTGTTCTGCTTTACAAATCTCTCTAATAGGCTCTGGTATTTTGATCTTACGTAGCAGTCTCTTTCGTCTCAGTCCTGTCTTTGAACAGCCATCTTCGTGATCTACTCTTCCTTCGGAAGTACTCGTTATTTCTGACTCATGAGGGTCAGTTTAGCTTTCTTGAGCACAGTCTTCCCTGATTGCTTCTCCGTTCTCGGACTCTGAAGTACTTCTTTCAGGCTGTTTGGTCTCTGTTTTCCAGGTGTTTCCGTTCCTTCTCGGACTGGAATCCTCAGTCTAGAGCAGAGGTCTTCAAACGTTTTGATGCCGAGACCCCTTGTCAACATTTTTTAGGCGTAAGGACCCCTCCTGACAAAAGTTTCTAGAACCTGGTACTCCTCATCATCGATAACCATAAAAGCCACCAATTCCCACAGCAAATCATAAAAAAATGTGGGAAATAATATTAAGTAGTGTTTAGCAAACCAAAGGTTTGTGGGTGGAACTGTGGTTCAGTTTCAGAGGCTTACCACAGTTAAAAAAAAGTCTCCAAAGAGAATTACCCCAAAATGCACAATGGTACTCTATTTTTCACAAACAAAACAATTTGACAAAATTACTCAGATGATAACACCTTTCTGAACTAATGTGATGCGTGTACTTCTTTTTCTCCAAAGAAACGGTCAATCTGTTGTTGCAATTTCTTAGTACCAGTTTAAGACCCAAATATAGCAAAAAGCAAAGAAAAGGTGACCAGTCCAGCTTTGCAAAGGGCCTTCTACTGCGCAGCAACACATGTCGCTGCTTTTTAGTAACTTTTGACCCGTTTGAGTAATAAAAAAAAAGTTTGGGGGTAAAATCAGCAGATTGTGGAGCAGATGATGGATTATGTGGCAAATTGGCAAATCTATAATATTGCTAAAATCGTCGCAGCCACACAATCGCATATTTCCAGTGGCCCTGGGTATTATGGCTGTAATTCATGGGCTGCAACTTTAGTGTAACCATTACAAAATAATGGGGTGACCCATACTATTCCATGGACCTGGGTAATGCTCGGTATGGGAAACAATGGTCCTAGACTAATTTCCTTAGGAAGGTATTCATTAAGTCAAAATCTATGAACATGGTACACATAGAACTCAAGTTACATCATAAGTGTACCCCAGTAGTTTCTCAATTCAATTAAGTATATCCTCAAAAAGACACACAAGCACCATAAATAGCTTCAATAGTGACTGTTTAATCTCACACTTATTATAACAGATCACTGTAGGGAACGTTTCAAAACAGAAAAGAGGGTTGCTCCAGGGGGAGTGTGGAAAAAGGATGGTGCTCGTGAGAATAGAACAGATGTATAGGGAGTCTTGACTCGAGGAGTACAGCGCTGATCACCGGGACTGCGCTACGGAGGATTACTAAAATGCCTTAATCCACTAGTGTTAGGATTCAATCGACACTGCTGTCCTGAATGCTGCACATTGTATTTCAATACCTATTCTAATTCATCGCTACAATTATGCGGACCGCCACCTGAGGGGCTGTAACCCTGACTTCGCCTTGATACAGGTTGTTCCCCCCATCCCCGTCCTGACGAAGACCCCCCTGCAGAGGATACAAACCACCCTCTATGCGCCAGGGTCGAAACGTCGACACTTCCCCTAGCGGGCCTGTACCCTACTTCACCCCATCCCTACCTCTTTACAGAAGATTATACTCTGTACAACATCAAGAACCAGAAAAGTACTTTCGAATCCATGAGAGACAGGCCCCATTGTAAAACTGGTGCTACTGTAAACCACGACCAGTTTACTAAGGACATTACTATGTGTAATTGATTGTTTTAACTACTCTCTGATTTCCCTCCCTATACATCTGTTCTATTCTCACGAGCACAATCCTTTTTCCACACTCCCCCTGGAGCAACCCTCTTTTCTGTTTTGAAACGTTCCCTACAGTGATCTGTTATAATAACTGTGAGATTAAACAGTCACTATTGAAGCTATTTATGGTGCTTGTCTGTCTTTTTGAGGATATACTTAATTGAATTGAGAAACTACTGGGGTACACTTATGACGCAACTTTAGTGCAAGACATCCAAGGAGACCCATACTATATTTCATGGGATGCTGACGGCTTGGCTTTTACAACTGCATGGAACTGGAGGTTGCTGAACATCATTCATCATAATTAAAACATACCATTTACAATCATTAATGATGAACTGTAAGGTCAAAGTAGCATGCTTTCTTTAATTCCAGGGAAGGAAGTGGTCCCTTAATCTTCTTTCATACTGTTTTTCTAAAATGGTTTTTATTTTTAACATTACAAAAACAGACGCTTATATTTTAGCAAAAACTGACTCCTGGTTATATTAGTTTGCTGCTGTTGTTGACTTCAGTCATGTTTGAGGGGGCTAGAGGTCCTTGAGAGTCTGAACATGGGGCGGGGTCAAAGTTGTAGCTAAAAACTAAATATTCTGTACTTTTTTAGGTCTTTCACCATCAGGTAGTACATATAAAATAACGGCCTGCTTAAATTAAAAATAAATAAATATAAAAAGTTGTTAGTGGGAAATGCACTATAGTACATTATGAAACCTCTATTAGTTATTGCACTGCAGAGGTCTGTGTGTAACCAGAGAACCACAGAATTGAATCTTGGTTGGTGCAGTGGGGAATAGTGACTTTAGTGCTACAAGGTTGCAGCCTGTGACTGAAAGCACTGTGAATATGTAAGACATTATTTAATACTTGCATTACACACAGTATAAGATAGACTGCTTCAAAATGCTCAAAATGTTTCACAATAAAATGGTGCTTCTAAAATATAGATTTTAGTAATACCCACACCGTATGTAATGGGTTTTTGTTTTTTTACACAACTGTTCCTTGAACACCTCCCCAGGGATAGTAAGCACTATGTAAATACAATGACAATTAAAAGCATGCCCTTCACAGCTCAGTTGTTAACTCTTTGCATTACAACTCAAAAAGAAACTTCAAATGATTCGATCAATTAAAGTTAGTACTGGCTTCCAAGCATCCTTTACATTTGCAGATTCACCTTCACAATTGCAGATTAGGTCGTTGTGCACATTTGCATTTCTTTCAGGCAAGCAGCACACTGACAGAAAGGCGTGTTTAGCTGTCTGCCGGGTTTCGGTTTTACAGCACAGGAGAGTCCCTGAATGACACTTTAACTGAAGAGTCTGAGTAATGCGCAACCCCCTTCCCATGACTCCAGAGCCCCCCTGGCGGTTGCGCCCCACAGATTTGAAACTTCAGGTCTAGAGTCGCATGTCTTGGTGACTTTAGACTCTGAGTCTTTGCTCTGTTTTTGAGATTGCTGCCTCTCAGCTGGAAGTTGAGGAACTTCAGGTGGCCTTTCCTCCTCCTCCTCGGATGCTTCAGAGACTAGAAATCAGGTTGGGTTCAGAGGATCGGTAAAAGTCGTCTCTTCTTCCTCTGTTCTTCTAACCCTCCTTGAAGATGGAAGGCATGTATCAAATTTGGAAATCCAGCGCACTTCAGAGCTGCATTGGTCATCAGGATGATTTGGTGTGGGCCTCTCCACCACTCTTCCAAGCAGGACTTGTGAATGTGCTGCTTCACATGAACCCAGTCTCTAGGGTTCAAATCATGACACGGGGCAGCACTCACAGATGGGGTTGCACCATCAACCTGGTGAGAGATAGAATGCACCACATCAGCCAGTCCTTTCCAATACTCGAGGCCTAGATCATCTGTAATATTTACAGGGGCAGCCGCTAGGACTAAAGGGATTCTCATAGCTCTTCCCATCAGCACTTCATGTGGGGAGAATCTTGTTCTCTTGCAAGGAGGGCTTTGAATGCTTATGAGTTCCAAAGGAAGTGCATCTGGCCATTTGAGAGACGTTGCGGCAAAAGCCTTTTCCACTTTTGCTTTAATCGTCCGTTCACTCTCTCAACTATTCTTGTTGCTTCTGGTCTGTAACATCAATGGAATCTCTTGTCAGTCCCTAAAGTAGCGCATAGTAACTGCATGATCTTGTTTTTGAAGTGACTTCCTTGATGTGATTCGAGATGATCTGGCATCCCAAAATTAGGGAGCAATTTACTCAGCAAAAGCGTGGCAACTGTCAGACTATCATATCTCCTAGTGGGATATGCCTCGATCCAACGAGAGAACAAGCAAACAATGACTAATATGTACCTCAGCTGGTTACATCAGGGCATCTTCACAAAATCAATCTGGAGACGGTTGAAAGGACCATCAGATCCTCCTATATGACTCATGGTTACCGTAGCCCTTCTGCCAACATTGTTGCTTCTGGCACAGTGTGCATTGCAAAAGAAACAATTGATGGACGGAATGCTGGACAATGCAAATATTCACCCCCAGCCACAAGGATCTGGGTTAAATCCATCATTCTTTTGCTCACCACACCACCCCAGTTTGGACCCAGCCATATGCAAATCAGTCTTGACCCTGTTCCTTGTGGGAACAGTCCAGCCCGAACTGCCAAGCCAGGTCCTCCCTGGACTGGAAACAAGCATCCTGGGACCGGTTTCAGGGCATCACCCTTCATCAGTCAGGCTAGCTTGAATCCAGTGGTGTAGTGAGCATGGGACCCAGGTCTTGGCATTCCCTTCCCACTTAGGGCAACATATGCAAAAGAAACAATTGATGGACGGAATGCTGGAAAATGCAAACATTCACCCCCAGTCACCAGGATCTGGGTTAAATCCATCATTCTTTTGCTCACCACACCACCCCAGTTTGGACCCAGCCATATGCAAATCAGTCTTGACCCTGTTCCTTATGGGAACAGTCCAGCCCGAACTGCCAAGCCAGGTCCTCCCTGGACCGGAAACAAGCATCCTGGGACCGGTTTCAGGACATCACCCTTCATCAGCCAG
Organism: Calotriton arnoldi; assembly: GCA_963921515.1. Lineage (NCBI taxonomy): Eukaryota > Metazoa > Chordata > Amphibia > Caudata > Salamandridae > Calotriton > Calotriton arnoldi. The sequence goes on along the minus strand of CAWUFW010000565.1, from coordinate 183,748 downwards.
GCTAGCTTGAATCCAGTGGTGTAGTGAGCACGGGACCCACGTCTGGGCATACCCTTCCCACTTAGGGCGACATATGCAAAAGAAACAATTGATGGACGGAATGCTGGACAAAGCAAACATTCACCCCCAGTCACAAGGATCTGGGTTAAATCCATCATTCTTTTGCTCACCGCACCACCCCAGTTTGGACCCAGCCATATGCAAATCAGTCTTGACCCTGTTCCTTGTGGGAACAGTCCAGCCCGAACTGCCAAGCCAGGTCCTCCCTGGACCGAAGACAAGCATCCTGGGACCGGTTTCAGGGCATCACCCTTCATCAGCCAGGCTAGCTTGAATCCAGTGGTGTAGTGAGCACGTGACCCACGTCTGGGCAGTGTGCTTCGCAGACATAGATTCTCTGACATGTTCGGGAATTAGGGATTACACCAATAACGTTTGAAAATTAGTACCACACCATCTCGACCTGCATAATTCAGGCCATGCATGTGTCTTACCATGGTGGGTAACAAAGAATTAGGCAACACAGGTTTGTCATCACCTGACACCCGAATATCACTAGCATCTTTCACACATCCTGCCTTTTCCCATTGCTCTTTCTCAATTAGAAGGCCTTCATATTGTATCTCCCTCAACTCATTGAAAGTTTGCACCCTGCACTCGGCCGCCTCTGTGCCACTGGTAGTGTATGTTTGGTGCAGCTTTGTGGCCCCCTTGTGCTTATGCTAACCACTCAAAGCTTGGCTCCTGCAACCGATTTACTTACCTGCAAGCAATGTGGCTCCAGGCACCCCCTGTCTCCATTGGAAAGCATTGGGTCGAACTCCGATTTTGACCTCTGCACCCGGCCGCCCCAGTGCCACTGGTGGTGCAGTTTTGGTACTTACTTGACCTCTGGCCCTTTCTGACTTTTGGCTCCGAAGACTGAGATTGTAAGTTGAACCCTTACCTGTATAACCGCAATATTGTTTCCCCCATAGGATAACATTGGACTGTGTGAAAAAGTTTCGATTTTTCAAAGTGAAAAGTATTTTTTATTAAAAACGTACTTACCTGATTACGAAGACCTGGGACTTAAAATAAAGTACAAGCAAAGTATAATTTTATAAAATTGGTTTGGATCTCCTTCTTGAGTCGTGTATTCATAATTGATCACTGTGGTGCAATGAATGTCTTACACTCCTCTGTGTTAGGCCTAAAGCTGCTCGACCACAATACCACTAATAGAGCCCTGTACACTTTTGGGGAACCCCTGGACTCTGTGTGTGGTATTACCACCTAGTGGCAATATCATTTTTTTTTTTTTTAAATATTTTTATTAGCAGTGTAGTATCAGAAGTCACAAATATATTCATTTTAATAAAACATCATGCTGATACTTGTTTTTCTTTTTTTTTATGTCAACAAAACATTTCCCTTTCCTCCCCCCACTCCCTTCCCTTCCTGGTGAAACAAGTCCCAGTAGTCGAGCAACGGTGGAAACTTTGTGGGGGAGTGTACAAAGGTGGGTACTTGGGCCATAGTGCATTCGTCCCTATGTGTTTTTAGCAGAACAGTTGCTTGCTGTTTACTTATTGTCGATGCAGGTCTACCCATAGCACTTCTCATGTGCACATTCTCTGCCACTACCATGTCTTCCCGGGCGCTCAGTTCTATTATCATCTGCCTCTATGCTTATAGAGCATCTTCAAGTTTGTCATCCCGTCTAGCCTGGCTCATTCTGACCTCTTCGGCCGTGGCCCACTCCACCAAATCTTGCAGCCACACCCTGTGATATGGCGGACGTGGGCTCAGCCATCTAATAGCTATACGGCATTTAGCCAGAACCAGCCCCAGGAATCTATGGGTACGTTTTTTATTTACTGGGTGTTAGACCTGGCATCTTTTGGCGTGTTTGCCCAGTCTTTTTGCTTTCTGACCTCCCGGTTTTGACTCTGTTTTTGCTGGTTTAGTGTCTCTGCGCACTTTCTCACTGCTGTTCAGTGTTAAAGTGCAAGTGCTCCTGTTGCAAATGGTGTTATGGGTTGGTGTTTCCATGATTGGCAGATTTGATTTACTGGTAAGTGCCTAGTACAGTGCACTGGGAGTGCCAGGGCCTGTAAATCAAATTCTACTAGTGAGCCTGCAATACTGATTGTGCCACCCACAGAAGTAGCCCTGTAAAGATATCTCAAACCTGCCACTGCAGAGTCTGCGTTCAGTTTGTAACTGCCATGTTGACCTGGCAAGCGCTCCCACTTGCCAGGCCCTACTCTTCCCTTTTCTTACAAATAAGTCACCCCTAAGGTAGGCCCAAGGTACCCCTGTGGGCAGGGTGCTGTGTATGTTAAAGGTAGGGCATGTACTGGTGTGTGTGGCATGTCCTGGTAGTGAATTACAGAATGGGGGTTGGGAGCACACTGTCTCACATCCCAGCACAGTTCGCCTCTTTGCATCCTGGTAAATGCAGAACACATTTCATGCTTACTTCAAAATTAGCTGGAGTTTTTCACCAAAGTTGGAAGTGAATTACAGTGCATTTTGTTTTTCACTATGGAAAGGCTATCTGTCCCATAGGATAGAATGGGAGTTTTACTTACAACATCTTATAAGCATAACTTCCCATTGGGACAAGATAGGGAAATGGAGCTTAGTATGCCTGGACTCAGAATGTAAAAATGCATCTTTTAGTAAAGATGATTTTTTTATGTTCTGTGTTTGAAAATACCACTTTTAGAAAGTAGGTATTTTCTTGTTTAGCCATCCTTTGTGCCTCTGCTTGGTTTGTGGATTGACTGTTTGGCTTTGGAGCGACAGGGGCTGGGGATGTGCATTCTCTTCAGACAGCCACTGGGGGGGGGGGGGGGGTTGAGGTGTGTCCTGCCTTCCTGGATGAGTCAGGGTTGGGCTGAATAAACCTGGGCTGCATTTAGAGTAGTCGGACCTTGCACCTGAATGGGCCTGGTCTGCTTTAGACAATGCTGTCTCCACCTCCTGCTGGGAAGCTGGGCCAGAGAGGGCCAAACTAGTTTGGACTAAGCACAGACACTCTCTGCCTGAGAGAACAAAGGAGTTTTGAGTATAAATATTGGGGCCAGACCCCAGAACTTTAGAACTCTTTTGGGACAAAGAAGACTGCCAAGAAGAAGAGCTGGAGAATCTGTGAGGAGGAACTACCACTTTGCTGTGCGATTTGCTGTGTTGGCCTGCAGTGGCTGCTTCTGTCTTAGGCAGTGAAAGGACTGGAATGAACTTTCTACAAATTCTTTGTGTGAGTTTCTCCAAAGGTTAGAGGTAGAGCTTGCCCCCTGTTCAAGAAGTCTCAGGAACAGCAAAGACTTGAAGTGCATCTGTTACCAGCACTGGGGACTGTGTGCCTTGTGCTGCAACAGAAGAAAAAGCAACCCGACGCCATCATCGACGCCGCTGCCGACTCCGTGTCCTGAATGCACGGCACAGGGCACCGCCACACTGTGCACCGCAACCCTGGTCTCACCGATGCCGCCACCCGCAGCTTGCACGGCGACCTGTGGGCACCGCACTCCGCACCGCCTCGCATCACGCCACCGCCCTGGTATCACTGACGACGCCACTCCATGCCGACACCGAGGCCGTTGCTTGCACCGTGGTTAGAGGGCACCGCTTGGAAGTTACACAATGTACCACCCTCATCCCGGCCCACGGACACTGGCGCCATCGATTCCAGTTCGTCAGCCGACGACAGCGCTTCAGCAACGACGACAACGCTGCTTGCACGTGACCTGCCAGCACCACGACGAGCACCGCATCACTTCGCACCGCAGCCCTAGTCTCACAGACGCCGCTGGACGACCGTCACCGAGCCGCTGCCTGCACCGCGACTTGAGGGCACCACATGCTGCACCGCCCCACTTTGCACCGCAGCCCTGCCACTCCCGACTTCAACCAAGAGGAGTTCGATCTGCAACGCGTGTGACTTCAAGGGCCAGACGACTCCTGCACTGACCTCTGGAACCGACGCCTGCGTTCGCCGGCTCTTCGGGGCTCATCGAGAGGTCGCCGATGCCCTGCATTTCTAAAAGGTACTGTTTTGTGGGTCTACCCGACACCTTAGCTGGCCCGTGATGCCACGGTCAGCCAGCACTGTTTGTATTTGTTGTTCACGATGCCGTGATAGCCCCTGATGGAGATATCAACTTCAAGGAACTGTATTTTAAGCCTATTTTTGTTTATTGAGATTTCTGAGAACTGCATGGTGGATTTTTCTGATTGTTTTTGGTCTTGTTTGCACAGATAAAATATTGGTTATTTTTCTGAGACTGGTGTCCCTTTGTAGTGTTTTCACTGTATTGATGTTGGTTATGTGCAAATGCTTTACACACAGCCTCTGAGATAAGCCTGACTGCTCGTGCCAAGGTACCAAGGGGGGTGAGCAGGGGATATTTTAGGAGTGTAACTCCCTTATCCTCACTAGAAGGAAGGGTCTGTACTTGGCTTGGACAAAGGTACAAACCATTGCCAACTAGTGACCCCACCATTTCTAACACTGGGCAGGTATAAGACCCAATACTATTTCACGTGGGGTACCTTCGAGTTCCCATACTGTTACCTGTTCAAGGGTAGTAAGTATCTCCTCCCAGTATGGCCTTATGTCCCTGCATCCCCAGACCACATATAGAAAGTCTGCTTCAGGTTCCCGGCAGCGAGTACACTCATCAGATCTGGTGTGGTAAATAGTGTGCAGGGTCTTAGAGGTAAGATATAACTGATGCACAAAATTAAATTGGATCAGTTTAAACCTAGCATTCGAGGTAATTGTGCGCGTCCCCTCATGAATTTTTTGCCAGCCTCGTTGAGTTATGTCTTCCTTAAGGTTCTCCTTCCATCTAACGTGTGCTTTTGGGGTGATTCTAGGGGCGTTCTCCCTTATGGCCCTGTATAAATGTGTAATGAGCTTTTGACCCCCTGTCATGTCAAGTAATCTACTCAATGTCTGAGAAGGGACAGACTCGTCGGAGAAGCTTGGCCATATCTCTCGTGCCATGGCTGACATTTTTTGATATTGCAGAAACTGCCCCGCATTTAGTGCAAACAAGTTGTAGGCATCCTCTATGATTATGTATTGTCCACCCAGGTAGAGGTCTCCCAGGACTTCACAGCCGCCAGCTTTCCATTTTCTCATGGACATGATATTTTCAATGTCTCTTAAAGGCTTGATTATCCAAATTGGCATGTCTTTTGTATACGGGGCTCTACATAGTACCGATATGACCAGTCTTTCCCATACTCGCCCTACCAATCTGACCAAATATGGATACTTATCTGGGATACGTGCTCCCAACATAAAGAGCTCAGGCAGGCTGATCTGATTGTCCAGCTCGCCTATTAGCCTCTTCTTCCAATTATCCCCCTTGTCAAACCAATGGACCACGTTTTGCAGTACTGCAGCCATATAATAAAACTTTAGGTTAGGGAGTTCTGCTCCCCCTCTATCCCATGTTTGTTGTAACCTTCGTATGCTGTTGTGTTTTCGCTTTGTAGACAATAATAGATCTACTATTAGTCTATCAAGTTCACGGAAATAGTGCCTGGGGATTTCATAGAGCGAGTTCTGCATAACATACAGCCTGTGAGGGAGGATCACCATTTTCACCAGGGCAACGCGACCCATTAGTGTCAATGGAAGATCCCTCCAGAACAGGACCGAGGAGCGCAGCCCTGCCAGGACCCTGCTTATGTTTAAATCTAGGAACCTCTATTTATCTAGGGCCAGCCTAATGCCCAGATAACTTGCCCCCCTCTCGACACCAGGGGATAGAAAAGTGTGGGAGCAGATCGGGTTCAAGAGTCGCAAATGTCCCCAACGGCATAATTTGTGATTTCTGTATTTTTACTGAGAGACACGAGACAGTTGCGAATTCGGATAAAGCCGTCTGTAGTACTGGCACTGCCTCATTGGGGTTCCGCAGAAAAAGTAGGACATCGTCTGCAAAGAAAGACACCACGTGGGCGGATCCTCCAGTTGGTATGCCCCAGTTTCCCAGCCTGTTATGAAGCAGCACCGCCAGTGGTTCCATCGCCATCGCGAAAAGCAATGGGGACAGAGGCCCCTACACAAAGGAAAGGGCTCTGAGATGTAGTCACCTGTTTGAACACGGGCTGTCGGAGCAGCATATAGTATCTGCACCCATCTGATATACTTGGGCCCAAACCCCATCTTTTTCATGACCTGCCAGAGGTAGTCCTACCTCACAGAGTCAAAAAGCCTGCTCTATGTCGAGGAAGGTGAGCGCACAAGGACCCGTCTGGATGTCAGGGGCATGCAGGATATCAAAGAGTCTTCGGAGATTCAATGCAGTACTCCTTTTAGGTATAAATCCACACTGGTCTTCGTGGACCAGTGTAGGCAAGTGATGGAGTAATGGGGCTGCCAGCAGTCTGCTGAGTATTTTTGTATTGACATTAAGCATCAAGAGGGGTCTATAATACCTCACCTCATCCACTTGTTTGCCCGGCTTGGGCACCATAACTACAAGCGCCTCGTGCATTGTGTCAGGGAGACGCCCCACCGTAAAGGCCTCATTATATACATCTAGCAGTCTACCTATGAGTGCAGCAGCGGACTTATGGTAAAACTCAGCGGGTAATCCATCCCCCCGGAGGTTTTGCAGGCTTCTCGTTTTTCATTGAAGCAAGGATCTCCTTCCCATTCAGATCCGTCTCTAATACATTCCTGTGTTCCTCTGACAACGTTGGTACTTCTAGGTCAGCTAAGTAGGCTTGTGTTGCGGAGTCAAAGATCGGTAGGTGTAGCGCATATAGCTGTTTAAGATGTTCCTTCATTAGTGTGTCTATGGATTCCTGAGAAGTGCGCAGAGTTCCCCCTGCGTCTCGCAATGCCAGGATCAGGTCTGTTAGTTGTGTCTGTCTCAGGAGTCTAGCTAACAGAGCCCCGGTTTTGTCCCTCTCCGCATGCAAGCATTGTCTGTATTCCTTATGAGTATATTTTTCTAATCAACGCCAGTCTTCTAATGTCGAGGTTTTCAGATGGCGCCATTCCTCTAGTCTATGAGTTTGCGTAGGGAGGTCTGCTCTATTTCTAGTAGTTTCGTTTTGTCACGATCTAGGTTACGTTCTAACTGCTTCTTGACCTTATAAGTAGTATTGATGCACACCCCCCGGAGGACCACCTTCATCGCCTCCCAGTCATAAGTCCTTGACGTGGAGGAACCCCAGTTCTCACTAAAGTAATTGTCAAGTGTCGTATGTACCGTGGCTAGAAATGGGGGGGGTCTGTCAATGCCTCCGCTCGTAGTCGCCACTGTGGTATTGCGGGGCGTGGTCAACCCCGCGCTTTGTCCATTAGGAGGGGGGAGTGATCGGAAAGGTATCTAGCTAGATATAATGTTTCTGTGACTACGGTGGTAATGTTGGGGGTTGTGAAAATGTAATCAAGCCTACTATGCATGCCAGCTGGCAGTGTATAACAAGAGAAGGCCCTAGTCTTTGGGTGCCTTTCACGCCAGACATCTTTGAGATTAAATTTGTGCAGCAGTGCTCGCAAACAAGCAGTCATATGTGGCTTCATGTTTGCCTTAGGGGGTTCACGGTCCAGGACCGGATCCAAGACGCAATTACAGTCACCTGCCAGTATAATGTCAGCGTTTAAAATTGAGGTTGCATCCGTAAATAGGTCAGTAAAAAACTGTGAATGGTCCGAGTTCGGGGCATAGACTAAGATCAAACAAAGGGGTCTATTAGGATGGCGGGCGGAGGCACCACCGTGGTGCTGGCGGGGGTGGAAAATGCAATTTTCCGCCCGCGAACAGCGGTCTACACGTCCGCCATATTAGCATGGGCAAACCTAGGCCATTTCCCGTCCGCCGCGGTGCGACGTGAACGGCCATCTAAAAGCACCCGCCACTGCGGCAGTGGGAGCCAATGGAGACCCACCGCCGTGCGGAATGTCGTCCCATCTGCCATACAAATCAGGATGCCCCAAATAGCCAGCCGCACCGCAGCGGAGAAACCTGCTAACCAGAGACGGCGGAAACACCACAGCGGAGCGAGTGCAACCAGATTCACGGCCCCCACCACCCGGTCACGACCGCAATGGACCCAGCCTTACATGTTTTCCCGGCGCTGTACGTGATACACCACCAGCAAGTCATGAACCGTCGCGGACGCCGCCGCAGGTACGCAATAACACAACTCCGCCCACAAACAGAACACACAACTCCCAGGATGACACAGGGTTCCTGTCCACACCAGACACCCTGGTGGGGACAGGAACAAAACCACAAGTGCACCCACACATGTCCTACCTGTCAGTAAATCACCCCTCCGCATCCAGGCCACCCATCCACCGCAATCTTGCTGTAATGTCCCGGTCACGTCACCGCAGCGGTGAAGTCGCGGGAAAACATGCGCACAATGCAGGAAGGCAGGGCCTGCGCTAGGCATGGGCTGTGTACAAAGATCACAGGGCCACACCTCCACCCTCCACACACTAGCCCCCCCCTCAAGGGACATGCCATGTGCCCCACCTGTGCCACCCCATGTACAACAACAACCCAGGTGACCCCACAGCCTGCACCACACACTCCAAACAACTAGGGAGGAAGCCTCAGCAGGTAGGGCTGCAGAGGAACACACAGCACAGAAACACATGGCCAGGGAAACCCTCACACCACACAGACACTACACTCATGGCAGCAAAACTGAGTCCAAGCACAAAATGAACACTCATACAGAATAGGAACAAACACTGAACTGGACACACAGCCTGTCAAGTTACACAGACATACCCCACACTGACACACAGCCACATACACAGACCACATGTCAGCAGCAATGTAGGACCACAAATAGGAAAGCAAAAGTAAGGTGCACACCAATGGAAGGCCAAGGAGACAACCACTAAGCATGTGTACATCACATGCAAGATAAGGAACATTTGATGACACCCTTACCCCATCAAACCACACATGGCTGCCACAGTGAGTGAAATTAAACCACAGCCACCAAATCTGCAACAACTCAGGGAGACAGCAAGGCAAAACATGTATAGGTGCAGGAATGAAAGGAACTCTCAGAAGTCAAACAGTCAACAGCCACACATCTGCCTCCAACTACTTGATAGTTGTTGGTCAGCAGCACCACACACAGGGCCCATTGACAAACTCCACAACTGTCAAACACAAGTAGGATCCTCCACACATACCCCCACCCAAACCACACCCACATCACACAACACCAGTGTCAAACACACATAAGGGGGCCAATAATGTCCAGTCAATACATTGACAAACAATCACACTCCCTGGGGGGCAGACACAAACATCACACACACTCAGGGATGCCTGAACCAATGCTGACACCAAAACAACAGCCATGCACCAACATCAATAACAACACACACAGGAGTACAACAAGACCAGACCAGACCTGACCTGTGCAGCAAAACTGTAGAGAGGCAATGGGAGCACAGACAGAACAGGAGAACCCAACATCATCACCCAGCAGCACTGCACAGACTACATACCCCAACACAGACAAGAAGTGCAGGGGCACACACACACACCAACACCACTGACAAAGTCACCCCTTCACACTGCACACTTCATGAACACCCACGTGCACACATTGAAACCAACACATGTGACTAGGACGCCTGGATATCACTAGATGAGCATACACCAACACTGCTCTGCACACATCAAGAAAGCACACACAGACATGATTACCCTTGCCTGCCAGCCTGCAATACTGTGTATAGAATCCCACTTTGTGCTGGCACTGCATACACATATGACATGTGTCCAATATAGCTAAGATGACCAAAGAGTGACCATTACAACAGTAGTCCATCACAAGCCAACTGCATTGCACCCCCAAGCCTCAGAGTCCTGAAGAACTGAAGTGCATGTCACCCCTGTCAAACCCAGAATGAAGTGACCCAAACCATTGGCAATGTTGAAGTGGCATTTAGAGCATGTGTCACAGTAAACCATACCCACGCAGATTAACTCTTTATTCATGAAGGACACTGACAATGCAGACAACATGAGTAACTTGGTTTATTCACATATCACAGTGATAGGCACCAGAAGTGGACAAGAGCAAGGCCAGTGGCCACGACAAAGTACTGACTGTGTCCATGAAATCCTGCACAGGGAAGGGGTGAACAGCAAGGCCAGTGGCCAGTCCAAGGTGCAGACTGTGTCCATGAGATCCTGCACAGGGAAGGGGTAAACAGCAAGGCCAGTGGCCAGTCCAAGGTGCAGACTGTGTCCATGAGACCCTGCACAGGGAAGGGGTAAACAGCAAGGCCAGTGGCCAGTCCAAGGTGCAGACTGTGTCCATGAGACCCTGCACAGGGAAGGGGTAAACAGCAAGGCCAGTGGCCAGTCCAAGGTGCAGACTGTGTCCATGAGATCCTGCACAGGGAAGGGGTAAACAGCAAGGCCAGTGGCCAGTCCAAGGTGCAGACTGTGTCCATGAGATCCTGCACAGGGAAGGGGTAAACAGCAAGGCCAGTGGCCAGTCCAAGGTGCAGACTGTGTCCATGAGACCCTGCACAGGGAAGGGGTAAACAGCAAGGCCAGTGTCCAGTCCAAGGTGCAGACTGTGTCCATGAGATCCTGCACAGGGAAGGGGTAAACAGCAAGGCCAGTGGCCAGTCCAAGGTGCAGACTGTGTCCATGAGATCCTGCACAGGGAAGGGGTAAACAGCAAGGCCAGTGGCCAGGAGAAAGTGCAGGTGAGGTACATGAGAAGCTGCACAGGCAAGGCTCAAACACCAGTGAACAACAAGGCCAGTGGCCAGGAGAAAGTGCAGGTGAGGTACATGAGAAGCTGCACAGGCAAGGCTCAAACACCAGTGAACAACAAGGCCAGTGGCCAGGAGAAAGTGCAGGTGAGGTACATGAGAAGCTGCACAGGGAAGGCTCAAACACCAGTGAACAACAAGGCCAGTGGCTAGGAGAAAGTGCAGGTGAGGTACATGAGAAGCTGCACAGGCAAGGCACAAATATCAGTGAACAACAAGGCCAGTGGCCAGGAGAAAGTGCAGGTGAGGTACATGAGAAGCTGCACAGGCAAGGCTCAAACACCAGTGAACAACAAAGCAAGTGGCCAGGAGAAAGTGCAGAGTAAGTACATGAGATCCAGCACTGGGAATGGGTGGTACTGTACCCTGCCATGGTCAGCAACACACTCAGGGCGTCAACAATGGGAAGTCCATGGCACCACTGTGGGAGAGACACATGTGTGTGAGGGGGACTAACACTCAGACTTGGCTGACAGTCTGACTGGGTGGTGGCTGTGTGTCAGGGACAGTTGGGGGACTGGACCGGGGAGAGAGAGGCCCAGCTGGGGTTGACAATCATGTCAACAAAAAGTGTTTCCTTTGGGAAGAATGCTATAATAGTGCTATTAACTGTATAGCCTATGGTATTATGACTAGATTCCTTACTATGAAGCTCACTCGCACACATTCAGTCAATTCACACACTAAGAGAGAACAGTATAATTTCACACCCTAAGCCCTTTATCCCCTACAAGTCAAAAGAAATATGTATAAAAAGGAATTTGTATAAAAAAGACAATTTTATTTCTCTGCTGTCTTTTCTCCAAACAATTTCAAACAGCTTGACAAAATGACAGTATATAATATATATATCACAGTATCATCAAAAAACAAGAAGCATGAATACAAATTATCATTAAAAACAATTCATATAAAAACCAAGGAGAGTACATATAAAAGACAAAAGACTATGTCATAGAATGGCAACATCCGTGATTGTTTCGTTTAAAGGAAGGGACCCGATACTCTACAGGAAATAAGCATTCAATGGTCCCAATTCCCTGACAGATTATGTCCTGTAGTGAAGCGTCGACGCGTTTCGATGGTTTCTTTATATAGCCATCTTTTTCAAGACCGAGTCATAGTACTCTCACACCCAATAGATAAAAACCTGGAACAATTCGAACCGCCTAGACAATAAAACACATACGTGAAAATAAAAACTTAACAGATTAAAAAGTCATGTAGAGAATACAACCTCATTTCAGAGCACCGACCCATGGGTCCATCTAGTTTTGTACTTAAAACATGCAATGTTTTTCTCTAAACCTTTTACACAACAATAGATCTAACAATTCCCATCATATTTCTCACAAAATAATTATGTAAAACTTACAATTACACTGGACCTATGTTTTAAATGACTAAATAGAACCCTTGACAATTATACTGGTCTCCCATTGTTCATACCATTCATACACTTGTACAGAGCATATATCTTATCTATGCCTTACTCGCAATCCCATTTTTTGCCCTCAAAGTTGTTCTTATTATATATAGTTGAATATTTCACCTTTTATTGTGGTCAAGACACACACACGGCGTATCTAAGATAAAAAGAAGAAGTCTGATAGAATCCTAAGGGCATCCGCCTCTGTCTGTCCTGTTGCGATATAATAGGAAGTATGTAGAAAATTCTGGATCTAAAATAATAGAACACATATAATCTTAACTCAATGATAACTTTAGTATAAGATATATTAATAATCCTAAATTCCTGTCACTATATAAGAATCTCACCATAAAGATAAAAAGTTGCCCTTTAATTGTGGCACGTGTCACTAAAATATCATTCGTCAATGTCGATATCCTTGATCAGGAGATAAAATTAGAGGATCTATAAAAGTGAAGAGATACACGAGAGTTCTCTTAATTATAATTCCAAATCAAACTCATTGAGTTAGAAAAAGGTAAGGTTAAACAGCCTACCTTAGAGATTATTGTTATTTTTTCGGCGGAGGACAGATAGTTATGAATACACCTTATTGGTCGCTGGTAGCCCCGACATAGATCCTTTTTATAATTAGGGTCTGTAAGGCAAAGGGTAAATGTATAAATATACATATGTGATTCTATATTATTATCTAGGCTCTCAAAGCGAATGAGAAATATGTACTAGGATAGAATTAAACAGTATCTTTAAAAGTTTTCATTAACAAGTTCTGCTTATCCGGGTAAATCTAGTAAACAACCTGAATTGTCTTTAAATTTAAAATTAAAAAGCCCATAATTTCATCAAAGGCAGTATGATATGTTGTTAAACTGCCATTACTCGCAGTTGAAGCCCTAAAGTTAAACTAAAAGTGACACTCCATTACGCCCAATATCAAGTACGTGTCACTGGTGGTCTCCCTGCAGAGGTCGAGACTCCCGTTGTTGTAATATAAGATTACGAGAACCTATCAGGTATTAAGTTTGTCCTGTCTATACGGTTGAGTTCCACTTACTATTGTGAAAAACGGCTGTCCTTCCGTCTTGCTCCGCTTACGTTCGAGTGAGAATAAGTCAGGAGGCTCATAAACGGGCTATTTATATATGGTGAGCTGCCTTTACACCTATAAACAATCAGCCCGTAATTAGGTCCAGACTTCCGTGACTCGCGGAGGCCATTACTTCCGGGTTATTCATGAAGATAGAAAGCGGCTGGTAACTGTATAAAAATTCTATTTCACAGTATCCGCCATTACTAAGTGGGTATAATGCTCGCGAGCTAAATAACGTGATTGGTGTTCTTGCTTTATGAAGAAGTTCTACATTCAGCATTTTATAGCCGATTGTCATAAAAAGAAGTAAGATTAATAAAAGACCTATAAAGTTGAGACTATTTATTAGGTAAAAATCCGAAATTGTAGTAGAATCTCCTCATTGATTTATTTAAAACAAGATGCCAGTAAAGATGCTGGACCATCCTGTACTCTAACCACGAATTGACTTATCTAGTACTTACAAGCACCATCAGATGATAAAGGACATCCAGTCCTCTCGTGAGTTCAGTCCCTTTTTGATCGTATTCAATTTCATCATGTACCACTGTTCTCTTTTCTTCCTAATCCTGTCTATATTACCTCCTCTTCTGTTTATTTTCATTCTTTCAAGGATGAACCACTTGAATTCATCGCATTTATGTTTAGACTGGGTATAATGCGCCGTCAGTGGTGCGTTTTCTTTATTGGTACGAAAGGCAGATTTGTGTTCAACCAATCTGAAACGTAGTTCCCGTCCTGTTTCTCTCACGTAGCCAAGGCCACATGGGCAAATCAGGAGGTACACCACGTTTTTACTCCTGCAGTTGTTTAATGTTTTAGGATTAGAATTAAAGCCATTAAATTCCATGCCTTTGGTGACTATACACTGGTCACAGATTGAACAGGATCCACATTTGTAGTTTCCAACTACTGCTTTGGAGTATACGTTAGTCTGGATGCTATCTTCCTTGTTTATATAGGTCTGGACAAGGGAATTGCGCAAATTGGCATTGCGTCTGAAGGCAAACAAGGGCTTATCGATCAACTGATCTCTTTCATCGTTTATGATTTTCCGAATCCTATTTATTACGTTCTTTATTTGATTGCTTATTTGTGAAAATTTACTAACAAAAACTATTTTATTGGTTGCTTTCTTATTGCTTCTTTCTCTGTTCATGTTTAGCATATGTTCCCTGTCGTAGAACCTGGCTCTTTTAAACAAATTTTTAATGAGTTTCTTTGGATAGCCTCTATCTCTCAATTTAATCTTCATGACTTCCGAACGAACATAAAAGTCCTGTAAAGTTGTACAATTTCTACGAAGACGTAGAAATTCCCCAAAAGGGATATTATCTCTTTGTGTTTGGGGGTGATTACTATCATAATGGAGAAGGGTATTTTTATCCGTTGGTTTAGTGTATAATTCTACAGATAATTTATTGTCACTGTTCTTAATGCAGATATCAAGAAAGTTGATTTGACTCTGACTGTATTGAGATGTAAATCTGAGATTTGAATCACCCAGATTGAGCCATGTAATAAAATCTGCCAAATCCTCACTGGTACCGTCCCAAATAAAGATAATGTTGTCTATGAAACGATACCAGTGGCTCACGTTTTCAAAGAAAGGCGCCAACTCATTAAAAACATGTTTCAATTCAAAACTACTAACATAGAGGCATGCCAGACTCGGGGCGCAAGTTGCGCCCATGCTGGTCCCCTTGATCTGTTGGAAAAGGTCTTTTTTTTAAAGGAATACGTTATTTTTTAATACCATGCTAATGCAGCTTGTAATGAATTCAATGTTGCCTCCCCCGAGGTCTTCTGTTTCTAGAATGGATCTCACGGTTCTTATAGTATCTTCTTGGGGGATGTTGGTATATAGGGCTTCAATATCAAGGGTGACCAAAAACTGGGTCACCCCAGACCCAACCCCTCGAATATAGATATGGCATGTGCTGAATCTCTAAGGTATGCTTTCTGTTTAGCCACAATCGGTTTGAGAAAAATATCAGCAAACTTACTCAAGGGTTCAAGGATTGAACCAATGCTGCTGACTATAGGGCGCATAGGTGGATCAACCACATTCTTGTGGATTTTGGGTAGCCGGTATATAGCAGGTATAATGGGCTCCATGTTGTTAAGAAATTTAAATTCGTCCTCACAAATCCATTCCTCATCTCTAGCTATATGGATGAGTTCACAAACTTCTTAAGCCTGTCATAGACTGAATGAGAGACTTGTTTGTAATGTTCTTTCACATTAAGGAGCCTAAGCATTCTGTCATGATAATCAGCACTGTCGAAGACTACTACCCCGCCGCCTTTGTCGGCGGGTTTAATAATAATCGTTGAATCTTCTTTAAGTCCTTTTAATGCCAATCTATGTTTCTTAGAGAAGTTGTTTTTACTTTTATATGGGCTGAAGCTAGAAGATTTTTGATTTCAATTTCAACAGTTTTCTCAAAGATCTCTACATTTTTATTGACTTGGCCTAAGGTGGGAGTAAAAGTTGACTTCCCCTTCAAACCCGAAACATTAGTACCGGGAGAGTATTTTCGTCCCTCGAAAAAGTCTTTTAGTCTAATCTTACGAAAGAATGATTTTAAATCTTGCTCCAATTCAAATTGATTGGGGACTTCTGTCGGGGCAAAGCTAAAACCTTTTTCCAGGACTTCTACTTCAATTATGGTGAGATTCTTGGAGGAAAGGTTGATAATTGGGATTTTCTCTACCGCCAATATCTGCGGTTGCAGTTTTGAGAAAATCTTGTGGAGGGTACTTTCTCATAGGTTCGTCTCTGTTGGGGTACCTGAGATTTCCTTGATCCCTTTTCTGACGTGGTCCTAAAAAAAACTCCTGATCTGAAAAAGGCCCCATTCTACCTCGGGCTTCATGATGTTGATCATCCTCTTTGCTGCTAGAGCATGAGGTATCTGAAAACGTGATTCTCTTATTCCCTCCCCTAGAATACATGGGTTTCTGATAATTGGGTTTTTCCCACCTCTGTTCTCTTATAGGATTGTAATAGTCTTTGCCCAGGAAAGGATACACTGTTTCGGTACTGAATTTATCTATATCTTTTCTCAGTTTGGCCGTTTTTTTGTTAATCAAATAGTCTCTATAACCATCGGTTTCTTGTTTTATTTCGTCTAATCTTTTTTTCATTTCTTCCACTGCTGAGGTGTCTTTTATTCTGCTCTTGAGTTCTTCGATCGCTTTCCTCTCTAAGATTATAACTTCCTGGGCTGTTTCAATAATTAAAATAAGCCAATCACGGCTACAGCGATTGGCAATATGTGACCAAGTTTCTAAATTTTTTTTGTGTTCTACAAAAAGACCAGGCTTGTTTTTAATTTGGAGCCCGATCGGAATCACACCCGCTTTCAAATATTCAATGAGGAATTCCGCGTGTAGTTCCGTGCGGATAAGTTTTTTCTTTAAATTAAACAATTTGGATAGTTGTTCTTGATCGGATTGATTGGACATAGTCACGTTACTATTACGGGGATTTTGATTAATAAGTTTATTAAACTGTTCTTCCGTAAAGCTGAACGTTTTAAAATTGTCCATGCTTATATAAAAACGTATTTGTAAAGGGTCTTACTATTTAAAGATAAGAACCTACGACAAATAGAAAAGTTGCCTCTCCAACCCGTAGGGTTGTGCCAAGAATTGTAGAAAATAGAGAGGGACCCCTTATACCAAAGGAATAGGGTACTAAACAATCATGTCAACAAAAAGTTTTTCCTTTGGGAAGAATGCTATAATAGTGCTATTAACTGTATAGCCTATGGTATTATGACTAGATTCCTTACTATGAAGCTCACTCGCACACATTCAGTCAATTCACACACTAAGAGAGAACAGTATAATTTCACACCCTAAGCCCTTTTTCCCCTACAAGTCAAAAGAAATATGTATAAAAAGGAATTTGTATAAGGTGTATTCATAACTATCTGTCCTCCGCCGAAAAAATAACAATAATCTCTAAGGTAGGCTGTTTATCGTTACCTTTTTCTAACTCAATGAGTTTGATTTGGAATTATAATTAAGAGAACTCTCGTGTATCTCTTCACTTTTATAGATCCTCTAATTTTATCTCCTGATCAAGGATATCGACATTGACAAATGATGTTTTAGTGACACGTGACACAATTAAAGGGCAACTTTTTATCTTTATGGTGAGATTCTTATATAGTGACAGGAATTTAGGATTATTAATATATCTTATACTAAAGTTATCATTGAGTTAAGATTATATGTGTTCTATCATTTTAGATCCAGAATTTTCTACATACTTCCTATTATATCGCAACAGGACAGACAGAGGCGGATGCCCTTAGGATTCTATCAGACTTCTTCTTTTTATCTTAGATACACCGTGTGTGTGTCTTGACCACAATAAAAGGTGAAATATTCAACTATATATAATAAGAACAACTTTGAGGGCAAAAAATGGGATTGCGAGTAAGGCATAGATAAGATATATGCTCTGTACAAGTGTATGAATGGTATGAACAATGGGAGACCAGTATAATTGTCAAGGGTTCTATTTAGTCATTTAAAACATAGGTCCAGTGTAATTGTAAGTTTTACATAATTATTTTGTGAGAAATATGATGGGAAATGTTAGATCTATTGTTGTGTAAAAGGTTTAGAGAAAAACATTGCATGTTTTAAGTACAAAAATAGATGGACCCATGGGTCGGTGCTCTGAAATGAGGTTGTATTCTCTACATGACTTTTTAATCTGTTAAGTTTTTTATTTTCACGTATGTGTTTTATTGTCTAGGTGGTTCGAATTGTTCCAGGTTTTTATCTATTGGGTGTGAGAGTACTATGACTCGGTCTTGAAAAAGATGGCTATATAAAGAAACCATCGAAACGCGTCGACGCTTCACTACAGGACATAATCTGTGAGGGAATTGGGACCATTGAATGCTTATTTCCTGTAGAGTATCGGGTCCCTTCCTTTAAACGAAACAATCACGGATGTGGCCATTCTATGACATAGTCTTTTGTCTTTTATGTGTACTCTCCTTGGTTTTTATATGAATTGTTTTTAATGATAATTTGTATTCATGCTTCTTGTTTTTTGATGATACTGTGATATATATATTATATACTGTCATTTTGTCAAGCTGTTTGAAATTGTTTGGAGAAAAGACAGCAGAGAAATAAAATTGTCTTTTTTATACAAATTCCTTTTTATACATATTTCTTTTGACTTGTAGGGAAAAAGGGCTTAGGGTGTGAAATTATACTGTTCTCTCTTAGGTGTGAATTGACTGAATGTGTGCGAGTGAGCTTCATAGTAAGGAATCTAGTCATAATACCATAGGCTATACAGTTAATAGCACTATTATAGCATTCTTCCCAAAGGAAACACTTTTTGTTGACATGATTGTTTAGTACCCTATTCCTTTGGTATAAGGGTCCCTCTCTATTTTCTACAATTCTTGGCACAACCCTACGGGTTGGAGAGGCAACTTTTCTATTTGCCGTAGGTTCTTATCTTTAAATAGTAAGACCCTTTACTAATACGTTTTTATATAAGCATGGACAATTTTAAAACGTTCAGCTTTACGGAAGAACAGTTTAATAAACTTATTAATCAAAATCCCCGTAATAGTAACATGACTATCTCCAATCAATCCGATCAAGAACAACTATCCAAATTGTTTAATTTAAAGAAAAAACTTATCCGCAAGGAACTACACGCGGAATTCCTCATTGAATATTTGAAAGCGGGTGTGATTCCGATCGGGCTCCAAATTAAAAACGAGCCTGGTCTTTTTGTAGAACACAAAAAAAAAATTTAAACTTGGTCACATATTGCCAATCACTGTAGCCGTGATTGGCTTATTTTAATTATTGAAACAGCCCAGGAAGTTATAATCTTAGAGAGGAAAGCGATCGAAGAACTCGAGAGCAGAGTAAAAGACACCTCAGCAGTGGAAGAAATGAAAAAAAGATTAGACGAAATAAAACAAGAAACCGATGGTTATAGAGACTATTTGATTAACAAAAAAAACGGCCAAACTGAGAAAAGATATAGATAAATTCAGTACCGAAACAGTGTATCCTTTCCTGGGCAAAGACTATTACAATCCTATAAGAGAACAGAGGTGGGAAAAACCCAATTATCAGAAACCCATGTATTCTAGGGGAGGGAATAAGAGAATCACGTTTTCAGATACCTCATGCTCTAGCAGCGAAGAGGATGATCAACATCATGAAGCCCGAGGTAGAATGGGGCCTTTTTCAGATCAGGAGTCTTTTTTAGGACCACGTCAGAAAAGGGATCAAGGAAATCTCAGGTACCCCAACAGAGACGAACCTATGAGAAAGTACCCTCCACAAGATTTTCTCAAAACTCGCAACCGCAGATATTGGCGGTAGAGAAAATCCCAATTATCAACCTTTCCTCCAAGAATCTCACCATAATTGAAGTAGAAGTCCTGGAAAAAGGTTTTAGCTTTGCCCCGACAGAAGTCCCCAATCAATTTGAATTGGAGCAAGATTTAAAATCATTCTTTCGTAAGATTAGACTAAAAGACTTTTTCGAGGGACGAAAATACTCTCCCGGTACTAATCTTTCGGGTTTGAAGGGGAAGTCAACTTTTACTCCCACCTTAGGCCAAGTCAATAAAAATGTAGAGATCTTTGAGAAAACTGTTGAAATTGAAATCAAAAATCTTCTAGCTCGCCCATGTAAAAGTAAAAACACCTTCTCTAAGAAACATAGATTGGCATTAAAAGGACTTAAAGAAGATTCAACGATTATTATTAAACCCGCCGACAAAGGCGGCGGGGTAGTAGCCTGCGACAGTGCTGATTATCATGACAGAATGCTTAGGCTCCTTAATGTGAAAGAACATTACAAACAAGTCTCTCATTCAGTCTATGACAGGCTTAAGAAAGAAGTTTGTGAACTCATCCATATAGCTAGAGATGAGGAATGGATTTGTGAGGACGAATTTAAATTTCTTAACAACATGGAGCCCATTATACCTGCTATATACGGGCTACCCAAAATCCACAAGAATGTGGTTGATCCACCTATGCGCCCTATAGTCAGCAGCATTGGTTCAATCCTTGAACCCTTGAGTAAGTATGCTGATATTTTTCTCAAACCGATTGTGGCTAAACAGAAAGCATACCTTAGAGATTCAGCACATGCCATATCTATATTCGAGGGGTTGGGCTTCAACGGGGTGACCCAGTTTTTGGTCACCCTTGATATTGAAGCCCTATATACCAACATCCCCCAAGAAGATACTATAAGAACCGTGAGATCCATTCTAGAAACAGAAGACCTCGGGGGAGGCAACATTGAATTCATTACAAGCTGCATTAGCATGGTATTGAAAAATAACTTATTCCTTTATAAAAAAGATCTTTTCCAACAGATCAAGGGGACCAGCATGGGCGCAACTTGCGCCCCGAGTCTGGCATGCCTCTATGTTAGTAGTTTTGAATTAAAACATGTTTTTAATGAGTTGGCGCCTTTCTTTGAAAACGTGAGCCACTGGTATCGTTTCATAGACGACATTATCTTTATTTGGGACGGTACCAGTGAGGATTTGGCAGATTTTATTACATGGCTCAATCTGGGTGATTCAAATCTCAGATTTACATCTCAATACAGTCAGAGTCAAATCAACTTTCTTGATATCTGCATTAAGAACAGTGACAATAAATTATCTGTAGAATTATACACTAAAACCAACGGATAAAAATACCCTTCTCCATTATGATAGTAATCACCCCCAAACACTAAGAGATAATATCCCTTTTGGGGAATTTCTACGTCTTCGTAGAAATTGTACAACTTTACAGGACTTTTATGTTCATTCGGAAGTCATGAAGATTAAATTGAGAGATAGAGGCTATCCAAAGAAACTCATTAAAAATTCGTTTAAAAGAGCCAGGTTCTACAACAGGGAACATATGCTAAACATGAACAGAGAAAGAAGCAATAAGAAAGCAACCAATAAAATAGTTTTTGTTAGTAAATTGTCACAAATAAGCAATCAAATAAAGAAAGTAATAAATAGGAATTGGAAAATCATAAACGATGAAAGAGATCAGTTGATCGATAAGCCCTTGTTTGCCTTCAGACGCAATGCCAATTTGCACAATTCCTTTGTCCAGACCTATATAAACAAGGAAGATAGCATCCAGACTAACGTATACTCCAAAGCAGTAGTTGGAAACTACAAATGTGGATCCTGTTCAATC
This sequence comes from Calotriton arnoldi, assembly GCA_963921515.1. Taxonomy (NCBI): domain Eukaryota; kingdom Metazoa; phylum Chordata; class Amphibia; order Caudata; family Salamandridae; genus Calotriton; species Calotriton arnoldi. The sequence continues at coordinate 162,212 of CAWUFW010000565.1, read as the reverse complement.
TGTGACCAGTGTATAGTCACCAAAGGCATGGAATTTAATGGCTTTAATTCTAATCCTAAAACATTAAACAACTGCAGGAGTAAAAATGTGGTGTACCTCCTGATTTGCCTATGTGGCCTTGGCTACGTGGGAGAAACAGGACGGGAACTACGTTTCAGATTGGTTGAACACTGCCTTACGTACCAATAAAGAAAACGCACCACTGACGGCGCATTATACCCAGTCTAAACATAAATGCGATGAATTCAAGTGGTTCATCCTTGAAAGAATGAAAATAAACAGAAGAGGAGGTAATATAGACAGGATTAGGAAGAAAAGAGAACAGTGGTACATGATGAAATTGAATACGATCAAAAAGGGACTTAACTCACGAGAGGACTGGATGTCCTTTATCATCTGATGGTGCTTGTAAGTACTAGATAAGTCAATTCGTGGTTAGAGTACAGGATGGTCCAGCATCTTTACTGGCATCTTGTTTTAAATAAATCAATGAGGAGATTCTACTACAATTTCGGATTTTTACCTAATAAATAGTCTCAACTTTATAGGTCTTTTATTAATCTTACTTCTTTTTATGACAATCGGCTATAAAATGCTGAATGTAGAACTTCTTCATAAAGCAAGAACAGCAATCACGTTATTTAGCTCGCGAGCATTATACCCACTTAGTAATGGCGGATACTGTGAAATAGAATTTTTATACAGTTACCAGCCGCTTTCTATCTTCATGAATAACCCGGAAGTAATGGCCTCCGACGAGTCACGGAAGTCTGGACCTAATTACGGGCTGATTGTTTATAGGTGTAAAGGCAGCTCACCATATATAAATAGCCCGTTTATGAGCCTCCTGACTTATTCTCACTCGAACGTAAGCGGAGCAAGACGGAAGGACAGCCGTTTTTCACAATAGTAAGTAGAACTCAACCATATAGACAGGACAAACTTAATACCTGATAGGTTCTCGTAATCTTATATTACAACAACGGGAGTCTCGACCTCTGCAGGGAGACCACCAGTGACACGTACTTGATATTGGGCGTAATGGAGTGTCACTTTTAGTTTAACTTTAGGGCTTCAACTGCGAGTAATGGCAGTTTAACAACATATCATACTGCCTTTGATGAAATGATGGGCTTTTTAATTTTAAATTTAAAGACAATTCGGGTTGTTTACTAGATTTACCCGGATAAGCAGAACTTGTTAATGAAAACTTTTAAAGATACTGTTTAATGCTATCCTAGTACATATTTCTCATTCGCTTTGAGAGCCTAGATAATAATATAGAATCACATATGTATATTTATACATTTACCCTTTGCCTTACAGACCCTAATTATAAAAGGGATCTATGTCGGGGCTACCAGCGACCAATAAGGTGTATTCATAACTATCTGTCCTCCGCCGAAAAAATAACAATAATCTCTAAGGTAGGCTGTTTATCGTTACCTTTTTCTAACTCAATGAGTTTGATTTGGAATTATAATTAAGAGAACTCTCGTGTATCTCTTCACTTTTATAGATCCTCTAATTTTATCTCCTGATCAAGGATATCGACATTGACGAATGATATTTTATTGACACGTGCCACAATTAAAGGGCAACTTTTTATCTTTATGGTGAGATTCTTATATAGTGACAGGAATTTAGGATTATTAATATATCTTATACTAAAGTTATCATTGAGTTAAGATTATATGTGTTCTATCATTTTAGATCCAGAATTTTCTACATACTTCCTATTATATCGCAACAGGACAGACAGAGGCGGATGCCCTTAGGATTCTATCAGACTTCTTCTTTTTATCTTAGATACGCCGTGTGTGTGTCTTGACCACAATAAAAGGTGAAATATTCAACTATATATAATAAGAACAACTTTGAGGGCAAAAAATGGGATTGCGTAGTAAGGCATAGATAAGATATATGCTCTGTACAAGTGTATGAATGGTATGAACAATGGGAGACCAGTATAATTGTCAAGGGTTCTATTTAGTCATTTAAAACATAGGTCCAGTGTAATCGTAAGTTTTACATAATTATTTTGTGAGAAATATGATGGGAAATGTTAGATCTATTGTTGTGTAAAAGGTTTAGAGAAAAAATTGCATGTTTTAAGTACAAAAATAGATGGACCCATGGGTCGGTGCTCTGAAATGAGGTTGTATTCTCTACATGACTTTTTAATCTGTTAAGTTTTTTATTTTCACGTATGTGTTTTATTGTCTAGGTGGTTCGAATTGTTCCAGGTTTTTATCTATTGGGTGTGAGAGTACTATGACTCGGTCTTGAAAAAGATGGCTATATAAAGAAACCATCGAAACGCGTCGACGCTTCACTACAGGACATAATCTGTGAGGGAATTGGGACCATTGAATGCTTATTTCCTGTAGAGTATCGGGTCCCTTCCTTTAAACGAAACAATCACGGATGTGGCCATTCTATGACATAGTCTTTTGTCTTTTATGTGTACTCTCCTTGGTTTTTATATGAATTGTTTTTAATGATAATTTATATTCATGCTTCTTGTTTTTTGATGATACTGTGATATATATATTATATACTGTCATTTTGTCAAGCTATTTGAAATTGTTTGGAGAAAAGACAGCAGAGAAATAAAATTGTCTTTTTTATACAAATTCCTTTTTATACATATTTCTTTTGACTTGTAAGGGAAAAAGGGCTTAGGGTGTGAAATTATACTGTTCTCTCTTAGTGTGTGAATTGACTGAATGTGTGCGAGTGAGCTTCATAGTAAGGAATCTAGTCATAATACCATAGGCTATACAGTTAGTAGCACTATTATAGCATTCTTCCCAAAGGAAACCCTTTTTGTTGACATGATTGTTTAGTACCCTATTCCTTTGGTATAAGGGGTCCCTCTCTATTTTCTACAAAACCAGCTGGGGTTGAGCCATCAGTGGTTTTGGAAGCCTGAGGGCTGCTAGGACCAGGTGGGGTGGTGGCACGTGGAGGTGGACTCATGCTGCCCTGAGACACAGTGTGTGTGGGAGATGCTGGAGGGGTGCACTTCCACTTCTTTGGGATTCGAAATGGCCCCCCTGTCTTGGGATTCATGCCAAGTGGCATGTACACAACAGGAACACTCCCCACAAAAACAGGATCATGTGCAGATGGTAGCCCTCCCTCTGGGGATGTGCTGGATTCAGCGGTGCGCTTGGCCCGGAATTGCCTCTGCCCCTGCATCCCCTGTTCACCATGTGTACCCCCTACAGTGGGCTCCTTTCCCTGCTTCACAGGGCTATGGATGGGAGTGGATGTTGTGGGTGAACCTGCCTTGGAGCTCTTTTTATGTGTACTCTTTACAGGCACATGTTTCTCACTGGGCACGGAAACTGTCTGTTTGTCTGCGCGAGACACTTTTGGGACAGGTGAGTCCTTGGCTGGGGATGCCTTTGAGGCATGTGATCCTGAGGCATGCTTCTTGGCTTCCTTGCCCAGGGTGTCGCCTGAAGGGCTTTTGCCTCTGCGGTCTGGGGTGGCTTTAGCTTTCTGTGGGGATGGTGTCTGCGCCCTGGACTGCTTGGGCTGCTGCTGTCGTGTGCTGCATATGCCGTATCTCTCCCTTGATGTGTGGGGTCTGTGGTCACTATCATCAGACATGGCCACTGGTAGGGTGGTTGACCTAGGGACTGGAGGTGGACCATGAGATTGGGCCAGTTGAATGGCTGCTGTCACCGCAGAGGACAGAGACTGTACAGTACGGTGTAGCCCACCCACGTCTGAATGAACGCCCTCCACGTAAGCAACAAGCTGTGCCAATTTCTTGTCGTGGTCAATGAAGGCATTGAGGAGAGCTGTCTGCCCCACACACAGCTGGTGCAAAAGCTCCACAGACTCAGCACCGATGGCAGCAGGGGGGACAGGGGCAAGGGCAGCGGTGCCTGGGGTGAAGGACACCCTTCCCTTTTTGGTGGTGCGGACACGGGCAGCAACAGTGGGAGTAGCTGGGAGGGTGGGTACTGGACGCTGTGTGGTCGACGATGAGGCAGAGTCCCCGTTCCCTGTGCCCGACAACATAGATGCGTCTCCACCGTCGTCAGATGACGTTGAGATCTGCGTCTCTGGCTGTGACTCCTCCAGAAGACTCCTGTCCCCCTCAGATGCGCTGGTGACATCCGTGTCACTATGCTCATGTGCAGCAGTTGTGCTGGATCCCCCACCACCGGTGTCTGTCCCCTGTCCTTCCGTGCCCACGGGAGATGCTGCATGATAGAGAGAGAGATGTAGGATCAGTACATTGGCATCAACATCAAAAATATATGCAAGCAAAGCATCACAAAAGATGATGAATTCTCCATGTTGCACAACACCATGGGCAGTAACATTGTGCAACCTCAATCCAAAAGTTGAATCTTTCTTGGCATCATGCATACTTGGCATAAGTCACCCATGTGATAAACACACAGACAAATACCCTGTTGGTGGCTCCGTGTAACCAGACACACAGATCCCTCTGTGCACACCTAGGGCCCTGAGGGGGGAAAAAATGTTCCTCCCAACATGTTGCCACTGTCACATCTTGAGCCAGCAGAAGTGGTCAACACAGGGACAGCCTCCAAAATATCAGTCCACAATGGCCATGAGCACATGCCATCCGCCATGTCGTACCTTGCGGCACAACTACAGTTGCACATTGGTGCCAGATGTGTAGTCCTCACAAATCTGGTGTCAGGAAATGCACACATTGATGATGGCACACTCAGATGAAGCACTCTGCCGGTCACTGCCATGGGATGTCCCTGACTACCCCAATGAAGATGGTACCAGAAGGCCATAACTACAAATGTGAATCCAAGGGCCATTACTCCAATGACATGGGAAAGTACATGTAGGGAGAATTCATGACAGCTGCACCCAACACCGAGGCCACTTACATGCCATTGCATCACACTAGCAACATCAGAGCCCTGCACTGACCCAGGCTTGGAACACATGCAGCCACTCACCACCCAAAGTCACACTCCCAGAATACTCACCCCCAGCTTGCTGCTGATGCTCCTTCAGACGTGCATCCAGTCGTGGCTGCGTCACAGCTAAGATGCGTGCCATGAGTGGTGTCATGCTGCGCCGCGCCAACCTTCCGGCCCGAGGGACCAGCCCCAGTGTCATCTCGGCCACGTTCTTGCTCAGCCGACAGATGTCATCCCACCTCTTGTGACAGTGGGTGCGCCGGCGGTTGCAGACACCCAGAGCCCGCACCTTGCATGCAATGGCCCTCCACACGGCCTTACGCTGGTGTCCTTTGAGCTGCAGGCATGGGAGACAAGAGGGGAACACATCAGTGACACAGTGTTATGTACCAATATCTCTCAGTACAGGAGCATGATACTAACTCATCCCAAATCCACAGATATGTCTAACAGAGACAAGAATGCATCTCACATGGAACATCAGCATGGGAGAACCACACGTAAATGCATGCAGGTGTGATGGTGGACACAGTACCTGCCCATCTCATACACATGCAGGATGCCATCACATTAAGCCATGTGTAGTCTGTCCACATCTACTATCCATTTGCATGCAGAGCAAGACATACATCACATATCAACATATGTATGGGGGTAGACTCACTGGGTCCAACACTGCACAGCCCTCAATGCACTTGCCCTTTAACTGGCTCACTGTGTCATGGAGGTCACATTGAGGGACATGATCTCACAAACGCAACCCCTCATCACAAGGCCTGTCGTGCTTGAACTACATGGCTGAAATGGATCATTGATGGAGAGTCAAGATTAAAAACACAACTTTGACACTCTGTACATTCAGTGATGTGTCCCTGTCAGTTTGTGCGGTGAATGTGCAGGCCAGGTGGGGTCACACAGAGGTCCAACGTGGGGCATCTGAACTGTCACATGAAGGGACAATTTGGAAGCACAAACAGTGCAAACACATGCGAGTATGTGCACATGCTGGTGGTGATGGAAGGGTCTGTGCACAATAATGTGGAAATCTACAGTGTCATAGGTGAATGACCAACAAGAGTGTCCCCCTCGGGTATTGAGGTCCTGAGCATAGTGCAGAACTAGAGATGAGGCACATATTGAGTCATATACAATTCCATCACTACGCTCTGGACAACAACCCTAGATAATGCCACAGATGGGCCTGTGAAGGACATCAGGGACCCACACAGACCTTCACACTAGCAATCACTGTCCTGACTCCTGCATTCCAAACTTACTGCGTCACTGTATGACTGACAAGACAAAACATGTCTCTCAAATCTGGATGTGCAGGCAGGGAAACGTGTGGAATAAGCTAAACACCCCTTCCCCCTGGGGACAGCATGCTAGTCAGTGCATGACACAATGCCACACTCTCACGCACATAATGCAGCAGATCAACTGCATGTGTGCCCCCCCTGCACTCTCACTCCCACTCTGAGTGACTTACCATGACATTTGGCGCACCATATAGCCTCGGATAGTGGGTGAGAACCTCGTCCACCAGGACCTCCAGCTCCTCGGTGGTGAAGGGAGTGGCACGGATCTTCTCTGTCCTCGCCATCACTGTGTGCACAGGAGTCAGCAGCAGCAGAAGCAGTTGCTGGTGAGGGGTGGCAGGCAGCAGGCCCTGGAGACAGCAGCAGCAGAAGCAGTTGCTGGTGAAGGGTGGCAGGCAGCCGGCCCTGGAGACATCAGCAGCAGAAGCAGTTGCTGGTGAAGGGTGGCAGGCAGCAGGCAGCAGGCCCTGGAGACAGCAGCAGCAGAAGCAGTTGCTGGTGAAGGGTGGCAGGCAGCAGGCCCTGGAGACAGCAGCAGCAGAAGCAGTTTCTGGTGAGGGGTGGCAGGCAGCAGGCTCTGTGAGTTGTGTAAATGTGTGGCTCTCACATACATATATAGCCCCCTGGGCTCATTTCAGTGGTTCTAAGCTGCTGCAATTGGTGTCCCAGGTCTGCCTTATTCAAATACATCCAATGACCGGCTCCGCGTTGGCGGAGCACGCCTACCGCGATTTTCAAAATAGCATCAGGCTACCGCGATTGCGGTTCCCATTGGCTGTAAGGGTATGGTTCATGGCGGTGACACACCGCAGGGGACAGGCGGGCACTACCGTGGCTGTGCAACTCTCAAGTGCATCCAATGAACGGCTCCGCGTTGGCGGAGCACGCCTACCGCGATTTTCAAAATTGCATCAGGCTACCGCGATTGCGGTTCCCATTGGCTGTAAGGGCATGGTTCATGGCGGTGACACACCGCAGGGGACAGGCAAGCGCTACCGCAATTCCGGGGCCATACATTGCAATGAGTGACCGGGATCTGGGTGGCGGAGCATGCCAACCGCCATTTGTCAGTACATATGTTTCTCTCACTACCGCGATTGTGTCCCAGGGATTGGTGGTGACACACCGCTGGTGGCAGGCGGTAGCTTCCGCGATTTGGGTGCCATACATTGGTGCCTGTGACCGTGATTTGGGTGGCGGAGCATGCCAACCGCCATTTGTCAGTACATATGTTTCTCTCACTACCAGGGCCGGACTGGCTACCGGGCGTTTTGGCATGCTGCCGAGCTGGGGGCTGATTTCATTGATGGGGACCTGCGTGTGCTGAACGAAATTCGTTTTGCTTTGTTTATTTCGAAGCACACGCAGGTCTCCATCAACGAAATTAGCCCCCACCGCAGTGACATCAGCCCCCAGGTCGGCAGCATGCCAAAACGCCCGGTAGCCAGTCCGGCCCTGCTCACTACCGCGATTGTTTCCCAGGGATTGGTGGTGACACACCGCTGGTGGCAGGCGGTAGCTCCCGCGATTTGGGTGCCATACATTGGTGCCTGTGACCGTGATTTGGGTGTCGGCACACTTTGTCAGCACCTATGGACACATGATGCTGGGTCAATGGCCAATGGGCAGTCATCTACAGTGCACGGTGGCCACATGATTAATGGCACCTCATTGTGCACACAATGCCAATGTGACATTTAACACACTGCTGACTACACATGCCATGTTTGTGTATGTGATTTAGTGCATTGGCATGTACTCCCTCACATGTCACTTGTGATATTGATGGGCATGTACACAGAACAGTGTTGTCATGGACTCTCCAGTGTGTACACATGTCAATGTGTGCAAGTGCTGTGAACATCACAGTGATGTATGTCTTAATGAAGAATGTGCAGATTTGACTGTCTTGTTTTCTTGGTTCATGCACCCAATTGTTGTTTACGCTCGGCCTGTGGTCATTGTGTTGTTGATGTGTGCCATGTTCAACTTACGCCTGAATGTGGGTCAGGTACAGCAGCTAGGTATGGGACAGTAGTGTTGCAGTTTTACACATATGCTGTATGAAATACTCTCAGGCCTGCTCATGCTAGATGTGGCCATATCCCTATGTGCATTCGCATAGTCAGATGTTCTTTCAGAGGTACTTGTTGTGTGAGAGGGGACAAGTGTACGAGTAGTGTAGCTGAAGGTGTCCCTACATGTAGGCTGCTCTGTAACTCAATTGTGATGACAGTCATTGTTGGCATTGTGTCAGTCAAAACATAAGATGTCGTACACATCTCATGGTGTATTGCATTGACATGTGTCCACTTTCATCTCAACTAGGAGGAGACCAAATCTGCATCGTCCCTACACCGTGCTGGCAGACATGGAGGATGAGGAGGTCATCCAGAAGTTCCGTCTGGACAGAGCCACCCTACAAAACCTCTGTGCTATGTTGGAGCCCCACCTGCAGCCTCGCAGGACATATCCAACAGCTTTCACCCCAACATCCAAGGTGATGGCGGCTCTGCATTTTTTTGCATCTGGGTCATTCCAGCATACGGTGTCCAGCGCAGGTGGGATGTCGCAACCCATGTTCAGCATGGTGCTGCGTGAGGTCCTGGCCGCCATGATGATTTACAAGGACAGGTACATCTATTTCCCCAGGGTGCTGGAATTGGCGGCCGTAAAGGGAGACTTTTATGCCCTTGGACACATCCCCCATGTTGTTGGGGCCATTGATTGCACCCATGTTGGGCTTGTTCCACCACAGGCACGGGAGCACATTTATAGGAATCACAAACATTTCCACTCCGTAAATGTGCAAGTGGTGTGCCAGGCGGACATGATCATCACGCACGTGTGTGCCAGATATCCAGGCTCAGCCCATGACTCCTACATCATGCGGAACAGCATTGTACCCCAGCTCATGGCTAATCTGCTTCCTGAGCGTGCATGGATTGTGGGTGAGTACGAAGAGTCCAGTAGCGTGGTGTGTGTGTGACATGCTGTCCTCTGCCACAGAATAATTACAAGGTTTATCTGTGTCTCTCACACCTAGGTCACTCTGCATATCCCAACCGTCCGTGGTTGCTGAGCCCACTGTGTAATCCCAGGACACCAGCTGATGTACGCTACAATGATGCCCATGGGAGGACACTTCGTGTGGTGGAGCGGACTTTTGGTCTCCTCAAGTCACGATTTCGCTGCCTTGACAAGACGGGAGGTGCACTCATGTACTCGCCCAGGAAGGTGTGTCAGATTGCTGTGGCATGCTGCATGCTCCACAACCTAGCCATTCGCAAGGAGATCCCCCTGATCCTGGATGATGATGAGCAGCCAAGGCCCCCACCTGCAAACCAACCCGTGCCAGTGATGAGGACAGTGGAGAGGAGGAAGGTGTTGATCTGCGTCAACAGCTCATCACCCGCTACTTCACTTGAAGGTGAGTGACAATGTACAACGGACCCATTGTCTGATGATGTTGCTGTTGTTGTGAAGGTGTATGTGAGCTTTGTGACTGCAGCCGGTTGTTGACTCTGTGGTGGCTGACAATGATTATGGGACAGGGTGGTTTGGAACATCTACAGGATGTGTATGTTGGCACTTGTTGCTCATTGTGATGTGTGCATGTTGTATTTGCTTGATGGTAAGTGTTGTATGATGTCTGTGATGGCACACCCAGACTAGTGAATCTTGTTCTGTTGTGTTTTCCTAGGTCCCTTCAGCCTCTCCTTGCCTACATACATTCCATGCTCCTGGTACATTGTAATCATGGTGAAGACTGCACATCCTGGAATAAAGACGGAGCAGTGACAACGACATGTGTGTAAGGAGTATTTATTTACAATGGTGACATGTGAGTGGGGTGAACATTTACATTGAGGTGATTAGTGAAGCAGTGAGTTGACAGTCATGGTAAATGAGAGTATCGAGTAGTCACCACATTGGTGTGGTGACCCAGTCCAACAGACAGATGCCATTCACAAGGCAGTGTGGGGAAGGACAGTCCAGAAAGTCAATGCAGTGGTGAGGAGTGTTGCCATCATGGCTGGCTCCGTGACGGACGTTTGGCAGGTGCTTTGCCACGGGATACTCCCAGGGATTTCTTGGGCCGGCCCCTTCGTCGCTTGGCAGGGGGGGACTCTGCTGTAGGGCCAGTGGGGTCTGAGGACTCACCCCTCTCTGTGGCCGCAGGGGAAGATGTTGAACTGTCATCCTGCGGCACAGCAGGGGGAGGTGGAGGTGTTGTTTGTGGCGCAGGCCTGTCCCTCAGTGTCGCCACTATCTGGCCCAAGAGGCCCACAATTTGTCCCATGCGGGTGTCCATGGACCTCCTCAGCCGGAGGAGCTCGCGGGAATCTTCTTCTGCCCGGGCCGTTCGTCCCTGGGCCCGTTCATATGCCCCAAGGACTCTGTTGATGCTGTCCAGGGCTTCGGTCCCAGGCTCCGGTTGTCTCTGGGTGACCCTGCCCCTCCCACCTGCCCTGCTGCCATGGACCTGTTGCCTCACCACTGTAGGCACCCGCATCCTCTCCCTGCCCTCCTCAGTTGTTGGTGTGGGGTGGTCATCCTCTGGGACAGGAAGAGTGTTGCAGGCAGCACTGGTGGTGGTGGTGGTGGTGTAGGACGCACAGGCCATAACAGCAGGGGTCTGCATAGCTGTTGGTGCAGATGTGGTGGGGGGGACAATGGGTTCCTGGGACCGGCTGCGCCCTGGCACACCAGATGGTCCAGCTACGAGCTCCTCGTCCTCTGAATCCCGGGAGTCAACATCCGAGAGTCCATGTTCCGGGGGGGGGGGGGAGGGGGTGACTGGCTCTGCAGGTTGCTGGTGTTGTCCTCTGCAGTCAGTTCTTGGTCACCTGTGGGACAGATGGGAAATGGTCATTGTAGTGCACCACGCAAGCTTTGTGTTAGCTGTGTATTATTCACTGTTTGTACACCACACAGTTGACTGATCATCACATTGTTTGTATGTGCACTACTGTGCCTCCTGAGATGATGTTGAGGTACATGCATTACTTGTCCATGGTGTGAGGTGTCAAGACATACCATGCGCCACGTGCATGTTTTGTGATTACAGGGACATGTTGCCACCTAGGGACAAGCGCAACAAAGTTTTTCTGTGATGCCTCTTTGTTGATTACTCTGCCCTGGCAGACGTTACATCTGAGCATGAACTGGCCATTGACATCTCATGCATACCTTTGTCATGTCATGTGCAAATCTGAATTTGTACCACCAACCATGCTTTCTTTGTTTACATATGGTCCTTGCAACTCTGGCCACATGGCACTTACACATGTCAGTCAGTGCTGTGCATGATTGTGCACAGACTTTCTTCTACATGTGAATTGGTGTGTCACACTTTTGTTGCTGTGGCCGTTACATTTGCTTGGCTGTCTGGACACTGTGAGTGGCAATTGGATCTGTGGGTATTTTAGTGTGATGAGAGGGCTGGTGTTGTCATATGGCACCATGCTTTTTGGGAGGAATGGCTGGGTGCATGTACTGGCTACTTACCTGTTCTGTTTACACATTTGGGTTGGATTTGTGTCACGTCTTTGTGTGTGTGTGGTGGAGGCTTCCATCCTGCTCAGGGTTGGGACAAGAAGGCATGAGATGTCTACCTACCTGTTAGTTTGAAGTGGGCAGTGCAATGACTGACACATGCATCTGGGTGAGAGGGAGTGCTCCATCTTGATGCGCTGGGGGACAGGGGGTTATGGTGGGAGTAGTACTGCAGGCCTCCCACCCCCAAACAGCCCTCCCTTTTAAGATGGCTACCTACCTGTTAGTTTTGTTGTTGTGATACAATGGCTGCCCAATGCTTCTGGGTGTGGAGTGCTCCATCTTGCTCAGGGGTGGGACAGGGGGCATGGTGGGAGTAGTACTGCAGGCCTCCCACCCCCAAACAGCCCTCCCTTTTAAGATGGCTACCTACCTGTTAGTTTTGTTGTTGTGATACAATGGCTTCCCAATGCTTCTGGGTGTGGAGTGCTCCATACTGCTCAGGGGTGGGACAGGGGGCATGGTGGGAGTTGTTGTGCAGGCCTCCCACCCCCAAACAGCCCTCCCTTTTAAGATGGCTACCTAGCTGTTAGTTTTGTTGTTGTGGTACAATGGCTGCCCAATGCTTCTGGGTGTGGAGTGCTCCATCCTACTAAGGGGTGGGACAGGGGGCATGGTGGGAGTAGTACTGCAGGCCTCCCACCCCCAAACAGCCCTCCCTTTTAAGATGGCTACCTACCTGTTAGTTTTGTTGTTGTGATACAATGGCTGCCACATGCTTCTGGGGGGGGGGTGCTCCATCCTGCTCAGGGGTGGGACAGGGGGCATGGTGGGAGTAGTACTGTAGGCCTCCCACCCCCAAACAGCCCTCCCTTTTAAGATGGCTACCTACCTGTTAGTTTTGTTGTTGTGATACAATGGCTTCCCAATGCTTCTGGGTGTGGAGTGCTCCATCCTGCTCAGGGGTGGGACAGGGGGCATGGTGGGAGTTGTTGTGCAGGCCTCCCACCCCCAAACAGCCCTCCCTTTTAAGATGGCTACCTAGCTGTTAGTTTTGTTGTTGTGATACAATGGCTGCCTAATGCTTCTGGGTGTGGAGTGCTCCATCCTGCTCAGGGGTGGGACAGGGGTCATGGTGGGAGTAGTACTGCAGGCCTCCCACCCCCAAACAGCCCTCCCTTTTAAGATGGCTACCTACCTGTTAGTTTTGTTGTTGTGATACAATGGCTGCCACATGCTTCTTGGTGTGGGGTGCTCCATCCTGCTCAGGGGTGGGACAGGGGGCATGGTGGGAGTAGTACTGCAGGCCTCCCACCCCCAAACAGCCCTCCCTTTTAAGATGGCTACCTAGCTGTTAGTTTTGTTTTTATGATACAATGGCTGCCCAATGCTTCTGGGTGTGGAGTGCTCCATCCTGCTCAGGGGTGGGACAGGGGCATGGTGGGAGTAGTACTGCAGGCCTCCCACCCCCAAACAGCCCTCCCAGGGAAGATGGCTACCTAGCTGTTAGTTTTGTTGTTGTGATACAATGGCTTCCCAATGCTTCTGGGTGTGGAGTGCTCCATCCTGCTCAGGGGTGAGACAGGGGGCCTGGTGGGAGTTGTAGTGCTATTTGCCTGGGCACATACAACCCTGTAAATGTTGGCTACCTTTTGGGGTGAATCAGATGTAGTGGATATTACATCTGTGGGACATGTGTTGGATATTGTGGTGCATATGGATCTACTTGTGCCTCTGAGATGTAGCTTTGTAGTTGTGCTTGACAGTACATTGCTCTATAATGCTCTACATTTGTTTGTACTTACCAGCCTCCACTTCACCGGGTATTCCTGTGAGACTCTCTGGATGCAGTATGGCAAGCACCTTCTCCTCCCATGCAGTGAATGTTCTTAGTAGAATGGGAGGGCCACCGCCAGTCCTCTGAGCCAGCTCATGGTTCCTGCTCCTCTTCTTTTTGACAACACTCTTCAGGTCATGCCACCGCCTCATGATTTCCTGTCTGTTGCATGGGATGGTCCCTACTGCATTGACCTTATTGACTATCCTTGCCCACATTTGATTTCTTCTGGCTAATGGTGTCTGTTGGACCAGGTTACCAAACAGTTGTGGTTCGACTCTGACTATCTCAACTACCATGACTGTCAACTCACTGTCTGTGAATTTTGGCATTTTCTGTGGTGCCATGGTGTGTGATGTGCTATGGGGTTTGAGGTGCAGGTGTGTGAGTGGTGGGGGTGGGGGTGATGTGTATGGTGTGTGATGTGCACAGGGATTAGAGGTGCAGGTGTGGATGTGGTGGTGGTGCTGTGTGTGGTGTGAGTAGTGATGGTGTGCAGATTTGCCTCTCCTTTGTGTTCTGGTGTTGGACCCTTCAGTTGTGGAGTTTTGCAAAGGATTGTGGTCAGGGAAGGGGCTGGTTTTATGCTCAGCTATGTGGGTGTGTCCAAATGGGGTATTGCTGTCAGGTGTGTTGTGTGGGTTGTCCTGGGATTTGTATTTTTGTAGTTGCCATGTGGTTGTGTCATTAGGGTGTGTTATGTATTTTTGGGTGCATGGCTAGTTTGCTGTGTGCACTTTGTTGCCTTGTTGTGTGTTTTTTCTGTCGACCGCCATATTTGTCACGGAGCGTCCGCAGCGGTGGTTCTGCTGCAGTTCTTCCGGCGGCTCTCCCATTCATCACTGTTGGTGTTTTCGGCGGTCGGATTCAGCGGAACGTACCGCGGTCACATCGGGGATATCCTAATGTTCCGTGCGGAGTCTCCGCTGTCGTGGCGGCTGTTTAATTTGTTTCCACCGGGAATCCGACCTCCGCGGATGGGTTTTCGCCTTCTCCGCCCGCTACGGGCAGTTTTTCGGTGGCTCTCACCGCCGCGGTCGGTTTTTTTTGGCGGGACATCCTAATCTGGCCGCCGGCTTTGCCGCGGTACCTGCGGGCGGTTGTTTTCCGCTACCATGGCGGTCGGGGAGGTTTTCCGACCGCCATTGTAATAGGCCCCTAAGATTGCGGCCATCTAGTGAGCCCAAAATTATCACATATCGGCCATCAGGATCCACCAGATGACTAGTATGTTGGAACATAACTCCCGGGGCTATCCAGATCAGGGTACCTCTGTTAAACCCTGAGTAGGAAGTTGCGTATAACTGTCCCCTCCAACGGTCCCGTAGTGCCGGGAGACAGTCTCCCCAAACATGGGTCTCCTGAAGGAAGGCTATTGCTATATGATATCTTTTAAGATATGTGTATATTCTCTGGCGCTTTTCTGGTTGCGCTAGGCCTCTAACGTTCCAAGTTATTATCTTAAGTGTGTTATCCATGAGAGTTCTAAGCTGTAGCGGAACTATACCATTTCTACATTATGAATGACATGTCTCCACCTCACAGTCAAAATCTGTACCCGTTCTCCTGTGTGTCCTCATCTCAAAATGTGTAACAAACTGGTAACCATTGTAACCCCGAACTCCCCCCACCCTCTGGGCAGTACCACCAACCCCTCCCATTTTTTGACTTCCAACAGCAAGAGTCGTTGGTCCCGCCCCATATCCCGCTCTTGTAATCCCTACAACAACACTATACCAAAAAGCATGTGTTAGTTATTCTGCCGTGCTAGGGGTTAGCTTACCACTACCGGTACAGGAGGCAATTGGGAGCAAACAATAAAGCGCACTCCAACCCCGCTGTCTAAATATGGTCATACTACCCCTATAGAAGAATTTGAAAAGCTGTGAGTTTCGCAACGTTCATTTGTCAAAGAAAGCAATGCAATTATTGGCATACGATCCCCATCAATACGAGTCTTACAACTCTTTCCAAAGCCAATGTCAATATTAATAAAGGACTCCAGTGCCAGCCATCACGTTACTCAGAGGTGTCCCCCTCCCAGCTCCCCCGTCCGCTGGATTTTTAAATGTTGCGCATCTCAGAGTTTGTGTACAATAATGACATTAACATGTAGCAATCCTCAGTTAAGCCTCAGGAATTGTATAAGCCCATCGTAATGTACAGTAAAGGATTACGTTTTGCCGTCATCCGTGCTGCCTGAAGAGTATTCAGGGCCACTATGTCTGTCTAGGTGGGAGGCCAGCGTTGTCGAATGTGCAGCTGCCTCACAGATTGTCCCATCTGAGCAAACCTCCATGCGCCCTTGAGCCGATTGGGACCTCAGACGTGCGGGCCTCAGGGCTCGGCGTTTTTGCCTTGATGAATGTCGTCTATGCACTGAGTCAGCTGCTAACTTCGATGTTCCTGTCGCCTGAGTGGGAGGGCTCGGTAGAGCGTCAATCTAGTCCGAAGCCTCCACCGCCGAGGTAAAGACCTGTGTTTTTCCCTGATATTGCACCCTGAGTTTGGCGGGGAACATCAGGCTATAGCGCAGATTGCGCTCGTGTAATCTTGCCTTCACCGCAAGGAAGGTTCGCCGCTGCTCCTGGACTCTCAAGGTATAATCTGGAAATATTGAGATGGGATGCCCCTCGAAGTTAGGTGTGCCTCTCGCATGCACATGTTGTAGGATTGCGTCCCTGTCTCTGTGGTTGAACATCCTGGCAATGATGGGTCTTGGGGGCGCCCTAGGGTGGGCGGGGGGGCGGTGCTAAGGCTCTATGTGCACGTTCTACTGTGAAGAACTTCGACAGCGGCTTTGGATGCATGATCTTGCCTATCCACTCCTCAAGAAATAATTCCGTCGACTGTCCCTCCGATTTTTCAGGAAATCCAATGAAGCAGAGGTTGTTCCTCCTGGAATGCCGCTCCGCGTCCTCCACTCTATCTTCCAAATGAGTGGTCAGCTTTTGTAGTGAGGTTATTGTTTCACGGAGGGACACTACTTCGGATCTTAAGTCCGCCACTACTGTCTTAGAAGTAGTCACTCGGTCTGCAAGCCACGTAGGTCTGCCCTCAGGAGCGTTACATCTATGGCGACTGAGTCTATTTTTTGGACGATGTCGGAACGTGTGGTTTGTATTGCCGCTAGAAGATCTGCTAGTGTGGGCACCCATTTCGTGGGCTGTCGTGTTGTGACTGATCGGCTGTGTCCATACGCGTTTCCGTGGTTTGCCCCGTGGGTACGAGCACCTGGGTTTAATGGTTGATTTTATTGGACTGGGATGGCTTGGTGTTCTTGTCTTTAACCATGCTGACACTGTTGCTTACTACAATACCGCAGAAGAAACCAGGCATCTTCAGTTCGGGCAATTAACATTGTGTCGCCGGGGCTGATGAGTAGTTTGGTGATATTATCCACTTGGCTGCGATGTTATCCACATATTGCAGCAACAGTCCATATGGGGGCCCTTCAGGCCCTTCCTTTCTCCTAATTGTGGTCAATTGTGCCAATTCTTTTCCCCAATGGGTCCCAGCGCATTGGCCGACCAGGCACCACTCTCGTCCAATGGGACGCCTTCTTTATAGCCAGCACCTTATTTGTCTCCCAGGTATTTGTTTCAGACCCGAGGGTTCTTGTGTGTTGTGGTATTAGTATTGGGTAGTTCACCCTTGCCAGTCTTAAAATCTCCTCTGGCCCTTTTTGTGTGTACACGAACACACACCACTCTCGTCCACCCCTGCACTAGGGAGTTGGTGGCTCAATGCACAGGGGGGGGCAGGGCCCGAGCTCCTGTGGCCTCAGAAGCCCACCATGCACCGTTTAGGGATCCCCCCTACCCGCCGACCGAGTGGCACTCAATCCAGGGAAGCTCAGCATGGTGGCGGTGCCCACGACCCCACCGCTCACCTTGGGTCCATCTGATCCGCGAGCCCCACCGCACACCGTTAGCAAGCCGATCCCGCTCTCCCGTGCAGCTGCAGCGCCGGACCCACAACAGTCCAATGCCCCAGTCCAATTTCACTCTGTTTTTTCTTACTTGGAGATCCACCACAGGTCAGGGGCAGCGCCCGGGGCGCTCCTTGCTGTAGTTGTAAGTCCCCGGGAGCCCCGAAGGCCGGCTCCACCAACGCCACCTCCAATCTCTTCTCCAGCCAAGATGGCGCACTACGCCCGTCGGACAAAGTGTCAGGCGAGCGCCGCTCTTCTCCGCTACTACTTCCCGGCCGGGCCAAACCTCGCAGCCTCACCAGGATCCGGCCACAGCTCTCCGGGATGCCAGCAGGTCACCTTCGCCGCAGAGGGGGGCTGCCTCAGGCAGGACAGTGGCCCAGGCCGAGGACGCAGGTAGGCCCAGTCCACGTCACAGCCGGCGCTCTCAACTGATCTTGAACCAAATTCTCTCCCCTAGCTCAGGGGGCCGGCACTGCATTGTTTCTCACCCAGCAGAGGGAGACAGGGCAATTTCTGCCTTCTTTCACAGCAGGATACTGTTGGATGCCTGGGGCATGGTCAGAGCTAACCTAGTTTGCGTCCACCATCATGATCATCCAGTCTACGCCCCTTACCTAGTGGCAATATCATATACAGAAACAGCCTCCTACAATCTCCCTCGACCAGATAGAGGTCTAGCATCTACCCAACTACAGAAACAGGTATCGCAACTGCTCATATTACCAGGGCAATTTTGCAGGATTTCTGCACCATTTTCATCTCAGGTCTAATCAAGCAAGTATTAGTACTTAAGGTTATTAATCTCCCTGTCTCTACTCTATAGTCTTCACCCTATCTCGGAACCTAATGTAATAGTCACTACGTCAACTGGATGCCTAAAGGCCCAGAGTCCTCCGACTGTTGCCCTAACTTATCATTCTGTTTCAGTTTGTCAAAAGGTTTCTGTAAATCTCAGGTTTGGTAGCATCATTCAGTCATGGAGGTTTATCAAGGTCAGTCAAGCAAGCATCTGTATCATCAGTTTGCACAAAATAAGACCAATTGAGACCATAATATTTTCAATTGATTTTTCTTTCTCGCTTTGGTCTCATAAGTTCAGTCAAATCAAATTTGTCATCACTAAATTCTGACTGTACCTGATTCCCTTGTTCTGCTTTACAAATCTCTCTAATAGGCTCTGGTATTTTGATCTTACGTAGCAGTCTCTTTCGTCTCAGTCCTGTCTTTGGCCAGCCATCTTCGTGATGTACTCTTCCTTCGGAAGTACTCGTTATTTCTGACTCATGAGGGACAGTTTAGCTTTCTTGAGCACAGTCTTCCCTGATTGCTTCTCCGTTCTCGGACTCTGAAGTACTTCTTTCAGGCTGTTTGGTCTCTGTTTTCCAGGTGTTTCCGTTCCTTCTCGGATTGGAATCCTCAGTCTAGAGCAGAGGTCTTCAAACTTTTTGATGCCGAGACCCCTTGTCAACATTTTTTAGGCGTAAGGACCCCTCCTGACAAAAGTTTCTAGAACCTGGTACTCCTCATCATCGATAACCATAAAAGCCACCAATTCCCACAGCAAATCATTAAAGAATTTGGGAAATAATATTAAATAGTGTTTAGCAAACCAAAGGTTTGTGGGTGGAACTGTGGTTCAGTTTTAGAGGCTTACCACAGTTAAAAAAAAAGTCTCCAAAACGTATTACCCAAAAATGCACAATGGTACTCTATTTTTCACAAACAAAACAATTTGACAAAATTACTCAGATGATAACACCTTTCTGAACTAATGTGATGCGTGTGCTTGGTTTTCTCCAAAGAAACGGTAAATCTGTTGTTGCAATTTCTTAGTACCAGTTTAAGACCCAAATATAGAAATAAGCAATGAAAAGGTGACCAGTCCAGCTATGCAAAGGGCCTTCTACTGCACAGCAACACATGTCGCTGCTTTTTAGTAACTTTTGAACTGTTTGAGTAATAAAAAAAAAAGGTTTGGGGGTAAAATCAGCTGATTGTGGAGCAGATGATGGATTATGTGGCAAATCGGCAAATCTATAATTATGCTAAAATCGTTGCAGCCACACAATCGCATATTTCCAGTGGCCCTGGGTATAATGGCTGTAATGCATGGGCTGCAACTTTAGTGCAAGACATCCAAGGAGACCCATACTATATTTCATGGGATGCTGACGGCTTGGCTTTTACAACTGCATGGAACTGGAAGTTGCTGAACATCATTCATCATAATTAAAACATACCATTTACAATCATTAATGATGAACTGTAAGGTCAAAGTAGCATGCTTTCTTTAATTCCAGGGAAGGAAGTGGCCCCTTAATCTTCTTTCATACTGTTTTTCTAAAAAGGTTTTTATTTTTAACATTATAAAAACAGGCGCTTATATTTTAGCAAAAACTGACTCCTGGTTATATTAGTTTGCTGCTGTTGTTGACTTCAGTCATGTTTGAGGGGGGCTAGAGGTACTTGAGAGTCTGAACATGGGGCGGGGTCAAAGTTGTAGCTAAAAACTAAATATTCTGTACTTTTTTAGGTCTTTCACCATCAGGTAGTACATATATAATAACAGGCTGCTTAAATTAAAAATAAATAAATATAAAAAGTTGTTAGTGGGAAATGCACTATAGTACATTATGAAACCTCTATTAGTTATTGCACTGCAGAGGTCTGTGTGTAACCAGAGAACCACAGAATTGAATCTTGGTTGGTGCAGTGGGGAATAGTGACTTTAGTGCTACAAGGTTGCAGCCTGTGACTGAAAGCACTGTGAATATGTAAGACATTATTTAATACTTGCATTACACACAGTATAAGATAGACTGCTACAAAATGCTCAAAATCTTTTACAATAAAATGGTGCTTCTAAAATATAGATTTTAGTCATACCCAGACCATACGTAATGCTTTTTTTTTTACATAACTGTTCCTTCAACACTTCCTCAGGGATAGTAAGCGGTATGTAAATACAATGACAATTAAAAGCACGCACTTCACAGCTCAGTTGTTAACTCTTTGCATTACAACTCAAAAAGAAACTTCAAATGATTTAATCAATTAAAGTCAGTACTGGCTTCCAAGCATCCTTTACATTTGTAGATTCACCTTCACAATTGCAGATTAGGTCGTTGTGCACATTTGCATTTCTTTCAGGCAGGTAGCACACTGACAGAAAGGCGTGTTTAGCTGTCTGCCGGGCTTCGGCTTTACAGCACAGGAGAGTCCCTGAATGACACTTCAGCTGAAGAGGCTGAGGAATGCGCGACCCCCTTCCTATTACTCCAGAGCTCCCCACAGATTAAAAACTTCAGGCTTAGAGTTGCATGTCTTGGTGACTTTAAAATCTGAGTTCTCGCTCTGTTCTTGAGATTGCTGCCTCTCAGCTGGAAGTTGAGGAACTTCAGGTGGCCTTTCCTCCTCCTCCTCGGATGCTTCAGAGACTAGAAATCCGGTTGGGTTCAGAGGATCAGTAGAAGTCGGCTCTTCTTTCTCTCTTCGTCTAACCCTCCTTGAGATGGGAGGCATGTATCAAATTTGGAAATCCATCGCACTTCACAGCTGCATTGGTCATCAGGATGATTTGGTGTGGGCCTCTCCACCTCTCTTCCAAGCAGGACTTGTGAATGTGCTGCTTCACATGAACCCAGTCTCTAGGGTTCAAATCATGACACGGGGCAGCACTCACAGATGGGGTTGCACCATCAACATGGTGAGAGATAGAATGCACCACATCAGCCAGTCCTTTCCAATACTCGAGGCCTAGATCATCTGTAATATTTACAGGGGCAGCCGCTGCGGCTAAAGGGATTCTCATAGCTCTTCCCATCAGCACTTCATGTGGAAAGAATCTTGTTCTCTTGCAAGGAGGGCTTCCAATGCTTATGAGTTCCAAAGGAAGTGCATCTGGCCATTTGAGAGACGTTACGGCACAAGCCTTTGCCACTTTTGCTTTAATCATCCCGTTCACTCTCTCAACTATTTCTGTTGCTTCTGGTCTGTAACTGCAATGGAATGTCTTGTCAGTCCCTAAAGTATCACATAGTAACTGCATGATCTTTTTTTTGAAGTGACTTCCTTGAAGTGATTCGAGATGATCTGGCATCCCAAAATTAGGGAGCAATTCCCTCAGCAATAGCGTGGCAACTGTCAGACTATCATATCTCCTAGTGGGATACGCCTCGGCCTAACGGGAGAACAAGCCAACACTGACTAATATGTACCTCAGTTGGTTACATCGGGGCACCTCCACAAAATCAATCTGGAGACGGTTGAAAGGAATATCAGATCTTCCTATATGACTCATGGTTACCGTAGCCCTTTTGCCCACATGTTGCTTCTGGCACAGTGTGCATTGCAGACATAGATTCTCTGACATGTTTGGGAATTAGGGATTATACCAACAACGTTTGAAAATGAGTACCATACCATCTCGACCTGCATAATTCAGGCCATGCATGTGTCTTACCATGGTGGGTAACAAAGAGTCAGACAACACAGGTTTGCCATCACTTGACACCCGAATATCACTAGCATCTTTCACACATCCTGCCTTTTCCCATTGCTGTTTCTCTATTGGAAGGCCTTCATATTGCATCTCCCTCAACTCATTGAAAGTTTGCAGTGTTCAGTAACATATTTGGAGCTATCTCTCCTTCTGCACTGCATGATTCATTCAGGTGAAATGTGCTGGACTCGAGCGCAATAGCAGGCGACTTCATCTGCATAGTCATTCCCTCGGGTGACAAAATCATTGCCGCTCCTATGTGTAGGACACTTCACAAATGCAATCTCCTTTAGCAATTTGAGTGCATTAAACAAGTTCAAAATATACAGGCCACTCTTCATAGGACAGCCAGAGGAGGTCAAAAAGCCTGTCTGGGACCACAACTGGCCAGAATTATGCAGAACTCTTGCATCCCTCTCACACACAGAGTTCTCTGTTTGTTCTCCAATCACAGTGCAACCAAGCCAAAGGTCAGCCAATTGCAGTGTGGCTCTTGGCATCTGGCAGCCTATTCCTGCGCAACACCCTATGTATGTTGTAAACAGCCCTTGTGCTGTCAAACTCTCTTTCACTCTCTCATACTTTTCAGTTTTTTGGGCTTCTTCCATAAAAATGAAATGTCTAAATGAACTAGTCGATCAGAATGACATTCACACAGCAGACTCTCGACCTGTGGTAGTTTGCCCTGACCAACGTGCTCACTTCTGTGCACTTAGGAATGAACGACAATCAGCCTTAATTAGAACACCGTCACAATAGTAAAGTTACGTCCCTATCAGGGTGTGACTGATAGTGCTTTACTGCACCCCTCACATTAGCAGACAATACAACTATCTGTTAAATCCTCAAATTACTCCAAAGATACCTTTAACCGAAATAAACCATAACAAAGCAGTTTTATACAGCACGGTTCTCAAAAATCAAAGAAACACACCAAAGAAACAATAACTGCTGTTCCTATAAATCCAAGAATCAAAGACACATAGTAATTAAATTCAAAGTCCTTCCACTGCATCTCAACACTCCATCTTTCATTACAGATCCCAAAAGGCACCTCCTCTAGTCTAGTCTAGTCTTTATGCACACACAGTGATCCCTATTGATACTTATGTTGTGTGTTCGGGTTACCACATCAGTCCTCGACACCTCACAATCATCACTGGTCAGCATCAGGATACAAGTTGGGTCAATTTGAATTTCTGGGCACAACTGCCTATACTATCTGAGCATAAAAAGGCACCTCTTCTAGTCCACCCTCCTCCATGCACACCCAGTGGTCCCTATTGATACTTATGTTGTGTGTTCGAGTTGCCACGTCAGCCCCTCGTCTCCTCACAATCATCATTGGTCAGTATCAGGATATGGGTTGGGTCAATTTGAATCTCTGGGCACAACTGCCCAAACCATGTGAGCATAGCTCTCAGTTCTGAAGCCAATTTACCTATGCGGTCCCCATCAGTACTCGACGGATCCAGACAGAACCATCAGCTCCACTACCAGATCTGCCAACGCACTGAACCACCCCACGATTTTGCCCTACTCAGCACGGTAGCATGTTATGTTATGTTATGTTAGTGGGTTTTATAAAGCGCGACAGCTGCCTCAGCAAAGGGGCGTCCCGGCGCTGACAGCAATGAGGTGGACAAGATCAAGGAGGGCCCCGGAAAGGCCTACGGAGTGGGAAAGAGAAAGGTTTTTATGGCTTTCCTGAATTCTAGGTAATTGTTAAGCCCACAAATGTGGGCAGGCAGCGTGTTCCAGAGGATGGCCGACTGTTCCGGAAAGAACGACCTCCGGCGCGAACCCTCCTAACCCGGGGAACCACCACCAGGTGTTGGCCCATGGAACGGAGCTGGCGGAAGGGAACATAGGGTAGAAGCAGGTCGGTCAGAATACCTGGAGAGGCAGATTTCAGGACTTTAAAGGCTATGCAGAGAGCCTTGAACTCAATCCGCCTGGCCACAGGCAGCCAGTGGAGACGGCGAATAGCGTTAGTCACCGAGCAGGCTCTGCGCAGACCGAGGAGAGATCTTGCGGCATCGGATCAATAGTGGTGTAGTCCCTATTGGACTTTGGTGCTCCCCGTTGGACCCATCTCTCTCATTTATAAACTCATGAAAATACAGAAGGAGAGAGTATTAAACATTTCTGATAAGAAGGACCGACATGGATATTAGTTTAAAGGTTTACTCAAACAAGTAAAATACAGAAATGTATAAGCTGGGCCATGAAATAAGATAGTCCATAAGTATACAAATGATGAAGAATGCAGCAAAGAACTCAGTAAAGTTCTAATCGAAATCCAGCATAGATTCACCTTCTAAGACTGGGGAAAGTGTCTCCTCATAGCATGGAGAAACCACGCTCTTATTTAGTTTTATTTAGACAAAACGTCATACATTTACTACATCAGTGTTGTAATGCCATTGCAATCTTACCTGTGCAAGTCCCCTTTTAGGCACCGTACCACTTGGTCATATGCCATTATGATGTATGAGGATTCCATCTGGAATGTTGGTGGGTGGTGGCAGTTGGTGCGGGCAGTTGGTGAGGCAGTGTACCAGAACGGTCTCCATATGTTCAAGTTCCACCTTTATGTGTCAGGGTAAATCTTCTAATAAAGATTTTACACTTAATCCTGGTACGGATCATCATTACAATCAGTACATGGTTCACATGCTCTTAACGAATAGGAAGCAAGCAAAAGAGTAACAATTGTAATAGAATCCATTCGAGGATTCTCTCACTATTCTACTACATGGAGTTCTAGAATAGACTACATCTGCTGTCAGCACATGAAATGTTACATAGTATGTTATTCAGACTGGAACAGTCGCTCTGTCCTTGAAAAGGTACTCTCTGTTTACTTAGCTACAGAAAATCGTTCAGCTAGTGAAGCCGACAAGTTCTTTATTATGACTGAGAATAAGCAGCAACTACAGTCGTGTTAGACTGCAGCATCACAGTAAAAATGAACGAAAAGGCCTAAGTTATCCTTAGTTTAGCTAAAGCCTACATTCTTATATTCTAAGCATTGTGGGGCAGATTTACAAGAAAGTGACACATCTGTAGAGATGCACCACCCTGAGAAACCCTTGCTCCACCATGGATGCGCCGTATTTACAATACGGCGCACCATGGCGCAAGGAATGACAGATGCATCAGAAATTCTGGCGCATCTGCTGGCGCAAAAGTCACGCATTGCTGGAGTCGTGTCGCAAGCATGACGCAACTCCAGCAATGCATGTTGAGGCCTATCTCATTGTGCTGCGTCACTCCTTATGCCTGCTTCAAGCAGGCATAAGGTTTTGGGGCAGTGGTGCCCTAGAAGTGGCGCAGTGGAATCTTGTAGATTTCACTGCGTCACTTTTACGAGGCTTTCCTGCGTGGAAACGCCCACCCTGTATACATTATACCTGACGCAGGTATAATGTGACGCACGTGACGCATCTCCCTAGATGTGTCACATTGTAAATGGGCCGCATTTTTACGCCACCGCTGCGTCACAAAAAGTGATGCAACGGTGGCGCAAAAATTACGCAAGGGGCTTGTAAATCTGCCCCTATGTTTTAACCACTCTGCTCTCGCACACTGAAGAGGTGATGTGTGTTCTTTCGCAAAGCTAAGATTTACACTGCTTCATTTGTTAAAAAAATAACTTGTGTCCCAAAGTTCTTCATAGCAGCTTGCTGCTGGCACTTCTGAACATTGAGGTTTCAGAACCAAGGCTGCCTAATGCCTAAACAGCTAGACACTTCTTTGGCCAGCATCTTATTCGCAAACTGAAATTAGCCTTCTATTAGCCAGCATCATATTCTCAGGCTGAAGTTAGCCTCTTATTTGGCCAACATTTTATTTACAGGTGATGGAGCAAGGACTCATAAATGAGACTTGCTCGTACGCAACCTCCTCATAGTATTAATTTATTAAACTTGTATTGTCTCTACTAATCCTTGCATACACTACACGAATAGAAAGGATGCTTGCCTATGTGTTTTACTAATGAATAACGCTTGTCTGTAATCCAAAATGGCCGCTAAAGCGCGGGAAACCTAATGCGCATGTCCCAACCACATCACGTGTTGTGACGTCTTTCTTTGCTTGGTGGGAAATTTCTGCTTCTGCGCAGTGTGCATTAAAATGGCTGCTTGATGTTTTCACATGCTTCAGCTTGCTCTCATGTCATTATCAAACTGTCGTTTCTTTAACGCTACTAATGCGGGATAGAATTTATAATTAAATGGGAATAGAGTAGAAAGAGTGGGCATACAGTGAAACATTTTATTTGTGATTTTAATGTTTTCTTCTTTGACTTTTATTAGTTCGCAAACTTGGGCCTGGGTTTTGGTGAACTGAAAGCTCGTGTGACAAAGATTCCACACATGCGCCCTGAGAGGCAGACGAGAAAGAAAGAGATGAAGTCAATTTGGACATCACCCAAGGCCGTGACCTGCTGGCCGACACCACTACATATCAAGATGTTCCCGTTGAAAGCAACATTTTATATGAATAAATTGTCAATTTTGTCGTGAGACAGGTGGGAAATAAAGCAAATGTATTAAATTGAAGGGGCGGTAGTTTAAAAACAATAGGCTTCAGAAATACAAGACAAATCAATATGGTGTGAGAATCCACCCCTGTCCCTGTCCAATCAGAAGTAGTGGTCCCATATTTTAGCAACATTAAGGGGAGGTACATGGGTATAGAAGGGTATAATAGAATATAGCATTAGTTAATTAGTCAGAACAGGCGTCCATGCTGTCAGAGAGCTCTTAGCTCCAGACTGCCAAGCTGATCGATTGCAGACTGAATCACAGTCCAGAGAGGTCCTGAGGAGGGGGCGGCGGAGTCCATTAGACGGAAGACACGGGCGAATCGAGGAGAAGTCGAGTATCAGAGAGGGAAGCGACGCAGGCGTCGTTGTAGAGAGGTCACCGGTCCTGTCCTGATCCTGGAGCAGGTCTTTGCTCTTCATCCTTCCTGGGTCCTATTCTTTCTAACTCCTTGGCCAAGGGGTTTGGTTCTCGCACTTAGGTAAATATAATGCAACCTTTAGTTGCGCTGCTGTCTCTATCCTCTCCTTCTTTGAGGGACCGTCATTGATTAGCAATAGTTTATTCTATGCTTCATCTTGGGTATTGCGATTAAGTACCGTGTGGTTCTGTATTTTACTCTGCTAAATCTTTAGATAAACATTTTAAAACTTCCTGACTCAGTGGTTATTTCAAGATTATGTACTATAATGAATGTCACTCATTTTAAATTTCCCAATTAGCAAAGGATTCATTGGTAAGTCATTACTCTTCATTCGGAAGGTAATTGGTAGCAGGGATTTTGATAAAGAGTAACAACTGATAAAACCCAGCGTAAGTATTAGCGTAGTATGAATGTATGGGCCCAAGTGAGTATTTGGTGTATGAATGCTGTTTGCTAATATCGCGCTGGATCAGTTTTCTGGTAATCAGAGGATGGTTACTCTTTGTTAATTGGGTAATGAGAATTTTAGTTTTATAAACTAACATCCGTGTATTCAAAGTTTGTTTTATGTTGTCCAGAATCCCCGGGGTAAAAAGAATAGCGGATGGTAAGTGGAAGCCATACTGCAGTGAGGTTATCTGTCAGGCAGAAATAGTGCTGAAAAGTTAAGCAGGACTATCAGTACTGGTTAGGGAATCTATGCGTGTGAATAATAGCAAAAGAGTATGCTGGTGAAAATTTGATGTTATATCACCTAGAAAGGGTAACATTGAAGAAGTAACAGGTACTCCTGGAGCTTGGGTGAAGAGTAAACGGAAGGGTTTTACTCGTAGTGTATGTTTAGTAAACGGAAAGGTTTTACTAAGTGTGAAAGAAACTATCTTTTCGAATTTAGAGAAACTGGCACGATAGCGAATGTTTTATGTTGTTACTGAAATTCAATTAAGAATTGTAGAGAAAATAAGTTTGCGTAAGATTTTGTAAAGGGAGAGTCAGTTGCCGGAGAGGGAGCTGACGTCACAAAACGCTGCGCTGGGATTGGTTGAATCAGTGGGTGTGGAACGACTCTTGTAAAGGAGGGGTTGATAGTCAGGAGTAGTACTGACGTCACAGGTGCCGCGCTGGGATTGGTTGAAACGGCGAGGGACAGTAGAGAGCAGATTGTAAAGGAGGGGTTGACAGACAAACGTCACCAAAAGGCCGCGCAAGGATTGGTCTGGGAATAAAAGATAGCAGACACTTGATTGGTTGATATTCTAGAAGCAAAAATCTTAGTGGGTAGAGATTGCATGTTAAAGCGTGATCCGACTTTAACAGGAACTCGTCCGGATAGGAGATTCCTAGGCTTTGCAGAATATAATTTTATACATCGATACTCACCTAAGATGTACAGAGAAAAGAGAAAAATGTCCTTTCTGCAAAAGATTAAGAACTATTTTAAAAAGGATAAACCAATCAAAACTAGGGAAGGAATTATCATTCCACCAGCTAAAACGCCCGCTTCATTTATGATGATGGAGAGAGGTTATCATACTTGTGTATGGATAGAGAATTGGATAGAATATACCAAAAATGATGGAATACTAGCATTTCCCGAGAATGGTACTTTCAATGGAAGAATTCTTCAAAATTTGAGATTGAGGATGAATGACTTAGAACCCAGACCTAGATTAACTCAATACGAAGCCTTAGAGGAATGGGAAACCGAGGCATTTGAGCGTGACCGATCTAGGAGTAATAGGGGTTATCGAGGATTTTTTCCCAGGAACCTACATGAATCTAGGGACGGTCAGATGAAACAATGGAGAAGGGCAATGATTACAGAAGGACTATATCCATTGTTAACAGCAGAGGAGAAATTAGGGAGTAAATGTACAGAAAAGACAAAACATTTAATGAGAAGTGATGATTCTGAAGACGAATTTATGGAAGAAATGTTAAGGAACCCCCCACCATATCAGGAAGGGACAAATGGATGCACCCCAAGTGCACCACCGTTAAAAACCCCATTAGTGCCACAGGTAATGCATGAATTCACCCCTAGTAGAATACTGCATGACAAAGAAAGGGAAGCACTAGAGAAGACCAGAGCAGAATTAATACAGAAAATAACACAGATAAAAGTACATCCTGATTCATTGACCATACCTGTAACAATTGGTCCAGTAGTTCCATTATATGGTACTCAGGGAAACTGTCCTCCACCGATACTTGCACCTACTCCTGTAAACGCTACAAACCCTGAAGCAGTAGTAATGGTTGAAGATCACTTTAGTGACAGCGAATCCACAATATCATTGATGGATTTACCCATTCGAGATTCTGTCAATATTACTCCCAAGAGAACTACACCTGGGTGTTCAAAAGATATAAGTCTAGTGACTTCATCAGGAGCGAAAAATGCCACAATAGTCACCCCAGAAGATTTAGAAAGGTGGGCACAAGAATCAGATAAACAGTGCACACCTCCAAAAATAATGGACATTCATAAATTGAAAGTCGAATTAGAAGAAATAATAGCAGGAAATGTAGGACTAGATCGCTTGAATACCTATGATGATGAAGAATTATTATTTATGTGCAGAAGTATCACAAGAAATGTAAGGTTATTCCATGAAAAATTATCCAATCTAGCACTACAGATGGGAATAGAAATAGGGAGATCAAAGGTGTTGCAGAAACCCTATAGAGCAGAATTTTCAGAAAAAGATTTAGAAAACATGAATGCCTCTGGAAGAAAATTACAAGTAAGGGAATTAATGATAGTTTTACAAAAATGGGGAGACCTAGATAAATGGAGAACTAGGTGGGCCAAGAAAAAGGAAGAAGTACGATCAAGTAGATCAGTGTCGGAATATGTGATGAAGGAGACAGGGAAAGCAGACCAAATGTATCCAATGCGAGAAATTGCGGGAGGAGGATATGTACATGTCCCATGGAGCAGACAGGATATTTTATCATTTACGAATGATTTTCCAAAATTGAGAGAAAAACCAATTGAATGGTACAAGCAGGTTGAAAGGTTTGTGAAGGTGTCAAAGGTATTGTTGAAGGACTTAGATGGTTTGTTTGACATAGTGGTACCTGCCGATTTGTGGACAGATTGTAAAATTACAGTTGATTGGCCAAGTGACGAGTATCCTAGAGACCCAAAGACAGGTGCCCCGTCGAATGATGTGATGAAAAAGTATCAACAGGTGATAACTTATTTGAAAGGGAAAATACCACCGAAAGAAACAGATTGGGTGAAAATAGACCGAACTACCCAAGAGGCTAATGAATCGGTACATTCCTACTATGAGCGTTTACTGCAGGTATTTAAACAGTATAGTGGATTTGAGGACATTGGAGATAAGAACATGAGTCAGTTTGTGTATCGATTTGTTTTCGGTTTAAAGCCAGAAATTTGTCAGATGATTAAACAGCATATGCTGTGTTGGCAAGGGAAGCCGATTGATGAAATCTTGAAGTATGCAAAATATTGTGGAGACGATATTGAGGATAGACACAAGAAATTGCAGGAAAAAGTGATGTGGGCTCAGGTGAAAATGGCCGAGAAACAGGGAATTAATTTGGAAAATCCGAGTGAAAATCAGGGAAAGGATTCTGGAACGAGTGGTGATACTGGGAATGGTGGGAAAGTGAGAGGACGAATGAGTAGAGAAGAAGCTAAAAAGAAATTTCCTTGTCATGGATGCGGAAAATTGGGGCATTGGAAGGATGAATGTAAAAAGATCCGGAATAATAATGGCCCAAATCAAAATTTAAATCCACAGACGCAGAATGACTCACAGCAGGGTGTAAATCCTCAGAGTCAGCTGCCACCTGCACCTATTCAGGGTAATGTAAGCAGAGCAAAGCACGGTACAGACATCGGATATCAAGGAGGAAGTGGTAAGAATGATTATATAACCTCACAATTTCTTTTACAGGACGATTTCTGTCAATACAATTCATGACGGTGCCTAAGAGAGGGGGAGAAGGAGTGCGTACTTGGCGCATCCTTATCGGTAGATCAGTCAGGTCCATATGTGGAAGGAAATGTGAAAGGTAATGATATCACTTTTCTGTTGGATACTGGTGCTTCCCAGTCTACTGTAAGAACAGCAGACATTCCAGACCTTCCTCTCTCTGGTGAAAATATCCAAGTAGTGGGAGTAGCTAATCAAAGGATTAGAACACCTCTTACCGAACCAATGGAAGTTAAAATCGGAAACTTCAGAGAAATGCATCAACTTGTAGTATGCGATTCTAGCCCAGTAAACTTATTAGGCAGGGATTTATTGTGCAAAATGAACTGCACAATGTTCTGCACACTGGATGGTGTGGCAGTTCAGACACCAGATGAAGACCATGTATATAAAATTATGATTGCAAAACAGGGTACAGAAGTAGATGAGATGTTTTCGGTTTTAACACAAGACGAGTTGCCAGAAGAATTAAAAGGTACAGTAAACCCCATAGTTTGGGATTTCACAGGAAAAGAAGTAGGACTTATGGCTAAAATAGACCCAGTTAAAATTACTGTAAAGGAAGGTGCGATTTTCCCAAATACCAGACAGTACAAAATGAGTGCAGAAGTAAAGGCAGGAGTCATTGAAGAAATTAATCGAATGGTTGAACAAAACATACTAAAAGAAGTAATGAGTAGCCCATGTAATTCACCAATCATGGGACTAAAGAAACCTAGTGGAAAATATAGGATTGTTCAGGACCTGCGAAAAATAAATAAAATAGTGGAACCATGTTGTCCCATAGTGCCAAATCCTGCAGTAATTCTATACCAAATTCCTTGGAGTGCAGGATGGTTCACAGTAATTGATCTATGTCAAGCGTTCTTCTCAATACCATTGCATCCAGATAGCCAGTATCTTTTCTCATTTAAATTTGAGAATAAAGTCTATGTATGGAATCGTATTCCTCAGGGGTACACGGAAAGTCCTTCCATTTTCAATCAAATACTGAAAAAGTGCCTTGAGAAACTAGTGATGCCAGGAAGTTCAGTCCTAGTGCAATATATCGACGACTTATTGGTGGCATCAAACACCAGAGAGGACTGTGTTGTTGATTCCATAGCACTATTAAATCTTTTGGCTGAAGAAGGGCATAAAGTCTCACCTGAAAAGTTGCAGTTTTGTACAACAGCTGTTAAATATCTGGGACACCAAATTGAGAGGGGAAAAAGAAGAATAACCTCTGAAAGAGTAAAATTAATAAAGAAAATGCAAATGCCTGTAACCCAAAGACAAGTGAGAATGTTCCTAGGAATAGTAGGTTACTGTCGACAATGGATACTAGGATTTTCCTTGTTAGCAAAGCCCCTAATTCAAATGACAAGAAAGAAAGCAAAGGACCCAGTTGATTGGGATGATGAGAGTGCAGGAGCTTTTGTAAAATTGAGAAATGCTCTGTGCTCAGCACCAGCCCTAGGCATGCCGGATTATAAAAGAGAATTCGCATTATTCTGTCATGAAAGAGAAAATTGTGCACTTTCTGTCCTAACCCAGAGACACGGTTTAGACAGACGTCCTATAGCATATTTTTCTGCTACATTGGACCCAGTAGCAGCCGCGTTGCCAGGATGCTTAAAAGCAGTGGCAGCTACTTGTTTGAGCATTGAACAAAGTGAGTCAATTGTGATGGGACATCCTGTAAAAGTGTATGTTCCACATGCGGTTGTGATTCTGTTGACAAGAACACGAACTCAACATCTTACTCCTAGTCGGCTGACTAAATATGAAAGAATAATAATGGGAGCTGAAAATGTGACCATGGTAAGGTGTACTATAATAAATCCAGCGACCTTACTACCAGACCCATATCATGAGAAAATTAAAGATGACGAAGAAAATGAACATGATTGTTTACAGATTACAGAGTTATGTACGAAACCTCGCCCAGATATAGAAGAACAGCCCCTCAGAAAGCCAGATAGGGAGCTATTTGTTGATGGTTCATGTCAACGACATGAAGACGGTAAATTAACTGCTGCCTATGCAGTATGTGAATTAACTGGAATAGTCGAAGCATCCTATTTACCAGGAGTCAAATCTGCACAAGTAGCTGAATTGATTGCATTGATAAAAGCCTGCAAAATTGGGAGGAATCAAAAAGTAACTATATTTACAGATAGCCAATATGGTTACGGGGTTGTGCATGATTTTGGCCAACTATGGATGCAGAGGGATTTCCTGACTTCTTCAGGATCCCCCATTAAAAATGGACAGTTCGTAAAGGAATTGCTGGAAGCAATACAATCACCAAAAGAATTGGCTGTGGTGAAATGTGCCGCACACCAGTCAGGAGATGACTGGGTGGTAGTCGGCAACAGATACGCAGATCTGGTGGCTCAACATTGTGCCAAAAATAGATTGTCAGTCAATAAGAGGGTGGAAAGAATGGGAATCAGCTGCCAACTTATGCTGTATATGCCACCTGAAACTTGGAATGATGTAAAGAGATTACAAGATGATGTTGATGAAAATGAAAAGAATTTGTGGATCAAAGTAGGTTGTTCCCAAAGAGGAGATGATGAAGTGTGGATTAGTGCTGATGGCAGACCAGTCATGCCAGACTGTTTACTCTCACAAATGGCCAGAATGTATCATGGAGACACACACATAGGGAGAGATGCAATGATTAGGCTCTTCAGACAAAACTGGTATAATCCGAAGTTCAGGGCTGTTGCAGAGAGTCTTTGCCAGAGATGTTTAACTTGCCAGATGCATAATCCAGGGCGGAAGACAATAATTGGATTTGGAAAAATTGGAAAGGCAGAGGGTCCTTTTATAAGACTCCAGTTTGATTTCATACAGTTACCACCATGCAGAGGGTTGAAATATGTACTAGTCATAGTGTGTCTGTTTTCAAAGTGGGTGGAGGCTTACCCTACCAGGAGAAATGATAGCATTACAGTAGCAAAACTGTTGCTAAGAGAGCTCATTCCTAGGTTTGGTTTCCCAGTAACTTTGGAATCAGATAGAGGAAAACATTTTAACAGTGAAGTGATCCAAATAATCTGCGAAGCATTCCAAATTAAACAGAAACTGCACTGTGCATATCGTCCAGAGGCTTCTGGAGTGGTTGAACAATTGAATGGCACTATAAAGTCAAGATTGGGAAAAATGTGTGCATCAACATCATTAGAATGGCCAGATGCATTGCCACTTGTTTTAATGGGACTCAGAAGCATACCTGACAGAAATACAGGATTGAGCCCCCACGAGATAATGATGGGAAGAGCAATGAGACAAACACATGTTCCCACAAACAAACTGCTGAATATATCTGATGATATGGTACTGGACTATTGTAAAGGACTGGCTGACCTAGTGCGTTCTGTCTCTCACCAGGTTGGAGAAGACGCAGTTTCCAGGCAGCCTGAACAAGAACATGATCTGAACCCTGGTGACTGGGTGGTAGTGAAGAATCACACCAGAGAAACGTGTCTATCACCCAGATGGAGCAGTCCTTGTCAAGTCATACTGACTACAAATACAGCAGTGAAGTGTGCAGGATTTCCTAATTGGATTCATGTAAGCCACACCAAAAGAGTACCAGATCCTGAAGAAGAAAATCCTCAGACAGCAACAATCACTGAGGGAGCTGAAGGTTGCCCAGCAGAGGAATCTCAGGCTCGAGATTCAAGAGAAGCTGAAGAAGAACAACCGAGCACAAGTCAGGACTGGATACCGGTGGTAGAAATTCCTGAAGTTTACCACAGAACAAGAAGTCAAACAAGATTTGAGGAAATCGAAGAAGATCAGATAGGTGAAGAAGAAGCAGCTCAGGAAAAAGAAGAAGAGACAATAAGAGAACCTGAGCAAGGTCAGATAAGGAAAGGAAATTGGGCTCAAATTAACGAAGAACTAATAAATTTTGAGCAGGGACAGACAGGTTTAGAAGAATCCGGTCAGGCTGCAGAAGTACAAAGTGCAATAAGCCCTGATCAGAATCAGTTAGATCAAGAAAAATACACAGAAGAACAAGATCATGAGAAAAATGAACATGAAGAAATAAATCAAGATCAAGGTCAATTATTGGAAACTCACAGTGGAGCTGCTGAAGAGAAACAAATCAGACCTGAAAAAGAGCAAGAAAGAAAAACAGTAATTGCAGAAAACGAAAGGGTGTCAGAAAGTGAAAATAAAAAGATTTCTGAAGACGAAGATAAAGAAACAGTACAAACAAAGAAAACAAGAAAAGGAGATCATTGGCCAAGTGTCATTAAAAGAGTAAAATACCACATAACAACCAGAAGTGAAGATCCAGACCAAGTAAATGAAGTGACAAGCCAAACTGAACAAGAAAATAAAACTGAGAAAAGAAGAAGTAAAAGACTGAAACTTGTGAATAACAAATTCAAGGGTCCTGATTGGACTTACATCATTCTTGAAGATTACGAAAGTTCAGAGTCAAGTGAAAGTGGTGACGAAGGAACAAGTGCAGAGCTAACGTACGAGAAAGAAACAAGACCACCTTGACTAAGCAAGAGAGTCATATAAAGAAAAGAGGAAATAGATAAGAAGAGCGATCTTCCTTGTCGAAAATGCCTGACGATAGAGTTGCTGGGAGACCAAAACAGAGATGTTGTAGAAGATGCTGTGCAATATGCATATGTAGTCTAGTAATGGTGCTTATAGTATGGTTAGTCCTGATTGTAGCAGTTCCTTACCTTATGATAATGGATAAAAGAAATAATAATGAAACTAAGGAGAGGACAGCAAACATGAAGGGCAATAGAGTAGAACTAATGGCAGAAAATGAACCAGAGTTTCATCATGAAATAGCTGATAACGACACTAGTTTAAACGTTTTTACAAAATTATTGTTTCAGTATGTAGACACAATGGAAGTTAGTAATTGTTATGTCTGTATGAAGTTACCTGAATCAGTAGCAGAAGGATTAACATATCATCACTTACCACTGACATATGGCATATCATGTAGTGTTTTGTCTAGTTTATTTTATAGAACAGGGAGACTTCAGTATTATTATTCAAACCTAGATGTGATATTTTCTGAGGTTCCGATTCGAAAGAGTATGAACCCAGTGCTTAGTAGTCAAGACGCACAGTTTATGGGAGAATTTTTCTTAACAATGAAATCAATAGACATAACACATGCACATAGACACAATTTAACATGTTCTTTACACGAAGAAGAAAAGATATTTTTGAATTTAGTAGAAGATAGAAGACAAGATTTCCAAAAGAAAGCTTCTGAGCATAAGGCTCATTTGCCACCTTGGGCTGAGAAAGAAGGGAGTTACACACCTGGCAAGGCTCAAGCTGCTATGGCTCTGGATTTTGTAAAGACAGGGAAAATTTGTCTTCATAGGTTAAAGACTGATTATAACAATGTTTTCATTGGTACCAGTGAATGTGAACATAATTTCTTAATTCTTGGAGGTTGGGGAATCAAAGGAGGAACAGATTCAGTTTTTCCTGGAATCTATTATGTGTGTGGGAATAAGGCTTACTTTAGGCTTCCTGCACGGTGGTATGGAAGTTGTTATTTTGGAATAGTATTTCCAAAGATATACCACGTAAAAAGAAACACTGGGAGCAATGAAAACAATAGTGAATTAATACGTAGTAAAAGAGCTAGTTTTTCAGAAATTGTAGGTGATATATTTGGTGCATTGATACCTTCAGTGGGAATAATTCTGAACTCAAGGAAAATATGTAAATTGTCTACAGTGGTTGATCGTTTATCAACGGATACTGCTGGAGGTTTTCTAATGATTAATGCGGAGATGGTTGCGATTAGATCTATGGTGATGCAAAATCGACTTGCTCTTGATATTATATTGGCAAAAGAGGGCGGAGTCTGTAAATTATTAAAGACGAAACATTGTTGCACTTATATTCCTGATAAGAGTGCAGAAATTGGAACGTATATACAGAATATAACTAAACTTGAGAAAGAACTTAAACCACTGGAAGTTGATAGTGTATGGGAAAGATTGACAAGTAGTATTGCGTCAATTGGTACCTGGTTTGCTAACGTAGGAAAAGGACTTATAGGTCAAATATTAGTACCCTTAGCAGGGATAGCAATAATAGCACTGACAATAATAATATGGTGCAAATGTTGTAGAAAGAAGGGAACATATAATGTGACAGGAAAAGGAAAGAAGAGAAAATTAGATGAAATAGAACTTGAAGAATGGAGAAGTGAATTATACAAGAAATTGAAAGGAGATGGTAAAAATAGAAAATGTAAAAATAAGAGTGAAACTATTTGCTAGAAGTTGGCATCTGATTGTGGGTAGTATTTTGATGGCTCAGAAACGCCATCAGAGAGGGGATTGATGGAGCAAGGACTCATAAATGAGACTTGCTCGTACGCAACCTCCTCATAGTATTAATTTATTAAACTTGTATTGTCTCTACTAATCCTTGCATACACTACACGAATAGAAAGGATGCTTGCCTATGTGTTTTACTAATGAATAACGCTTGTCTGTAATCCAAAATGGCCGCTAAAGCGCGGGAAACCTAATGCGCATGTCCCAACCACATCACGTGTTGTGACGTCTTTCTTTGCTTGGTGGGAAATTTCTGCTTCTGCGCAGTGTGCATTAAAATGGCTGCTTGATGTTTTCACATGCTTCAGCTTGCTCTCATGTCATTATCAAACTGTCGTTTCTTTAACGCTACTAATGCGGGATAGAATTTATAATTAAATGGGAATAGAGTAGAAAGAGTGGGCATACAGTGAAACATTTTATTTGTGATTTCAATGTTTTCTTCTTTGACTTTTATTAGTTCGCAAACTTGGGTCTGGGTTTTGGTGAACTGAAAGCTCGTGTGACAAAGATTCCACACATGCGCCCTGAGAGGCAGACGAGAAAGAAAGAGATGAAGTCAATTTGGACATCACCCAAGGCCGTGACCTGCTGGCCGACACCACTACATACCAAGATGTTCCCGTTGAAAGCAACATTTTATATGAATAAATTGTCAATTTTGTCGTGAGACGGGTGGGAAATAAAGCAAATGTATTAAATTGAAGGGGCGGTAGTTTAAAAACAATAGGCTTCAGAAATACAAGACAAATCAATATGGTGTGAGAATCCACCCCTGTCCCTGTCCAATCAGAAGTAGTGGTCCCATATTTTAGCAACATTAAGGGGAGGTACATGGGTATAGAAGGGTATAATAGAATATAGCATTAGTTAATTAGTCAGAACAGGCGTCCATGCTGTCAGAGAGCTCTTAGCTCCAGACTGCCAAGCTGATCGATTGCAGACTGAATCGCTGTCCAGAGAGGTCCTGAGGAGGGGGCGGCGGAGTCCATTAGAAGGAAGACACGGGCGAATCGAGGAGAAGTCGAGTATCAGAGAGGGGAGCGACGCAGGCGTCGTTGTAGAGAGGTCACCGGTCCTGTCCTGATCCTGGAGGAGGTCTTTGCTCTTCATCCTTCCTGGGTCCTATTCTTTCTAACTCCTTGGCCAAGGGGTTTGGTTCTCGCACTTAGGTAAATATAATGCAACCTTTAGTTGCGCTGCTGTCTCTATCCTCTCCTTCTTTGAGGGACCGTCATTGATTAGCAATAGTTTATTCTATGCTTCATCTTGGGTATTGCGATTAAGTACCGTGTGGTTCTGTATTTTACTCTG
The DNA here is from genome assembly GCA_963921515.1 of Calotriton arnoldi. Lineage (NCBI taxonomy): Eukaryota > Metazoa > Chordata > Amphibia > Caudata > Salamandridae > Calotriton > Calotriton arnoldi. The sequence continues at coordinate 123,585 of CAWUFW010000565.1, read as the reverse complement.
CTAAATCTTTAGATAAACATTTTAAAACTTCCTGACTCAGTGGTTATTTCAAGATTATGTACTATAATGAATGTCACTCATTTTAAATTTCCCAATTAGCAAAGGATTCATTGGTAAGTCATTACTCTTCATTCGGAAGGTAATTGGTAGCAGGGATTTTGATAAAGAGTAACAACTGATAAAACCCAGCGTAAGTATTAGCGTAGTATGAATGTATGGGCCCAAGTGAGTATTTGGTGTATGAATGCTGTTTGCTAATATCGCGCTGGATCACAGGCAAAATTTTATATAGAATAGATTTCATTAAGTGAACCTTAAATAATTCAACCAACTTGTAATCAATCCGGGACAAGTCTAGTACATCTAATATAGCCGCCGCCTCCTTCCTCACAGGATGTCCTTATCCTGTTCTAGCTGCTCAGGAGACCCCCGAAGATCGTTGTAGGAGTGCCGGAATTTAAGGGGCAGAGTCAAGAGTGGCATCGCGATGGAGGTTTCAAGTAGGAGTGGAGACGCCAAAGAAGAGAGCCGTAATGAGGAGGAGAAAGAGCGCGACGAAAAAAACGACGAGGGTGATCCAGCGCAACCCCTAATTCATGAACCAGGGACCAAAGAAAATCTCGTCACACATAAATTGCTTTACCAAACAACGGGGCCCATCACACATTACCCATAAATGATCCCTGAAGATGGGCGCTGGATTTGGGGGGGGTTAATTTGTCAGTTTTATTAAGCACAATACTACACTTCACATTATAACATTTATATATAATTCTAACTATTCAGTAATCTCAACTGTCTTCTTCCTTTGGTCGATGGACCATTAGTTGAAGAGTTGATGGTGACTATGATTAACTAAACAGTTTAATATTTTAACTAAATAACCACAGAGTCATTTCTTCAGTTAATGATTTTATCTTATTAAATGCTCATAATTCAGATTGTCAGTGCACACACAAGATTACATATAAGAGAACAAATTATCAAGCAATGTAATCAAAATGAATCATTTGCATCGACATCAAAGCGTGCATAGGAATGGGGGAAGAGAAGGTACAGCATAAATACTTGCAGAAATATATTGCAAAATTAAAGCAATTAAGGAGGGTGATACCCACCAAAGAATCAGGAAAACCACTTCCTTGGCCGAGGTTGTGGCAAGAGGTCCCCAGAGATAGGCTCAGAGGACAAAGTTAACAGGACAGATAGAACTAAGTTTGCCATAGACTAACAACCAAAATTAGTCTCGCAATCAATCTACCTTGATCTAGTTCTCCTCGGATGCAGTCTCCTCCCAAGCACTCCCGCAACGTTCTCGTACCTTGGCTTAGTGCTGGTCTGCTCTCTCTGTCTTAGTGCGCGTCTCTCTCTCGATATTCTGTGCGTTCTGATCATCTCTTCTCTCTGATCTGCCACACCGGACTGCACTGCTATCCCGGACTGCACTGCCTCGCCACACCCCAATTGGGATGTCAATTATACCCTCATGACTAACTTACTATCTTACAATGTTGCAGTATCAGTAGAAACTCGGTCTGTGATTGGTTGTCATAAATCATACTAGGGTCGCCTCATCCAGTTCTCCTCACAAATCCATCCTATACCGGTTTTAACAAAGGAAGGATTTAAGACCAATACATTCGTATACAACTAACATTCATAGTTACACATTTTGCAACAATTGTACATTATGATATCCGCTTCACATTCAAATTGCACGTAGTGATGGCTGTTCCCACAGTCGCTGTCGCGTCTTGGCACATAAACAATAGGACACAGGTCAACATGGCCTTCACACGGATTACATCAGCTGGTACACTCTGCAGTCTGCAAGCAGGCAACCCATCTTGGAGCATGCGCTCTCCATACCGACCAAGACAATCACATGCTGGTTCAAACAAGAAGCCATTTTCATGCAGGCCCAATCTCGTACTAAAGTAAAATAAACACAAAAGAATATTAATTCATGAAATAAAACCCATTATGGTTACCTCCCACCATACTAATACCCTGTGTTAATTAATTCCTAGCGAAAGCTATTAATTTAAAGCAACTCTTTCGTTATTTGTGCACAACATGCAGAATGTGCAATGTACAACATAGCATAAACATGCATTAGTACGATTTTTCAAAGCGCAAACAGTTAATACGTACTCATGCCAACATGATTTAGTATATTATGTAAAATGCGTTTGCCCCTTGTGTAAATGTATGCATTCAGGGTTGGTTAGTCCATGCAGTCAATACATTATTATAGGGTTACTTAATTTCATGAGGATGTATTTTTACAAACCTCACTCCATCAATCCCCCCTTTGATGGTTTACCATCATAAAATCCCTACACATACGGTTTACCAAGTTATATAGCTGTTATTTTGTCTTCTGGCCCTTGCTCCTTACATTTTACATACAATTTTTCTTTATAATTTTCCAATTCTATCTCATCTATCTCCCTTTTTCTTTCTTTACATTCCTTACTTAATTTCCTTTCTTTCTTTTCTTTGCGTCTTTTCTTCATACAAACATAAGTCATTCGTATTATGAATATCATGACAGCTACAGAAACTATTGGTACTATTATTTTTCCTACTAAGGAGCTACCTATAGAAGAAAACCAATTGCTTATAGTAGAGAAACTCTTACTTAGTCTCTCCCAGGCACCATCAACCTCTAGTTGGGCTACTTTCTTATGCAAATCAGTGATATTCTGAATATATCCTTCCACATTCTTACTTTTATCTGGAATGTAAGTGCATCAATGTTGAACTTTCAGCATTTCACAGACTCCACCCTCTTTTGCCAATAATATATCAAGGGCAAGTCGATTTTGCATAACCATAGATCTCATGGCAATCATTTCAGTGTCAATCATCAGGAATCCTACAGTAGTATCCGTTGATAAACGATCAACCACTGTGGACAATTGTCGAATTTTGTATGCATTCAGTGTAACCCCAACTCCAGGTATCAATGCTCCAAATATATCGCCTACAATTTCTGAAAAACGTTCTCTTTTTATACGTTTTAGTCCTTGCTTTACTTCATCGATTCCATTTGTACTTTTGTCTACATGGTAGACTTTTGGAAAAACAATCCCAAGATAACAAGTTCCATACCAGTGATCTGGCAGCCGATAATAGGCTTTCCTCCCACAGACATAATATATTCCTGGCAAAACAGGGTCAGTTCCTCCCTTTAATCCCCAACCCCCAATAATTTTATAGGTATCTTCACATTCACTGGAACCGATGAAATAATTGTTGTGGTTAGTCTTTTCCCTACGTAAGCATAATTTTCCCTTCTGCGACCAATCCAGGGCCATTGCAGCATAAGTCTCGTCTTTGTCATAGTTGCCTTCTCTGAAAACCCAAGGTGGTGTTTTCAATTTCTCTTCAACAGCTTTTCTCTGAAACTTAGCCCTTCTTTCTTCCACCATCTCCAAAAAGATTTTCTCGTCCTTTTTCAATTTACATGTTAGATTATTTTTATTAGCGTATTCTATATCTAAAGGCTTGGTTTTCAGGAAAAAATCTCCCATGACATTTGCATGTGCTATCTTATTCAACTCAGGTATTACAGGGACTTTAGAAACGATTGTATCTACATTAGAATAATAATAATCTAGTTTACCTGTTCTATACAATAAACTTGATAAGACACTACAGGTCACACCATAAGTCTAAGGAAGGTGATGGTAGGTCACACCTTCTGAAACAGACAATGGTAACTGTATACACACAACAGTCACTCACATCCATTGTTATCACATATTCGTAGAGTAATTTAGTGAAAACATTCAGGGAAAAATTAGTAACTGATCTATCATGATGCAAACTACTAGCATCTATTTGGTTTAAGTGAGAAATAGGAATTTGCTTAATGTCAGTGGCTACCCTTGGACCTGTCAAATTGTTAGGACGAGGTGTATCTTCTTTAATCAGATGTAAAGGTATTATAATTGTTAATATCATCCAGAATACTATCAATATACAAAATAGACACAAACAAACTTTATAACACCTACGCATAAAACTCCATCTAGGTCTTGTTACTTGTGTATCTGCCATAGTGATATTAATCCTTATAAAGTTCTAAATGTATTTTCTAAATCTAGCTCAAATATATTCTACGAAAAAATAAAAAATAAAATGTAGTGTGATCCCACACTTCAAAAGCTTTCTTCTTTACCCTTTCTTTTATTTTAACTAATCCAAATTTCCAGGACGTCTTCAGAAAATTTTTCTTCAGTTGTTAACGTGACACCTTAATTTGTTTACAGTCTCTTAAGGTGGATTTAGATCACTCTTTTCTTCTTGCTCGTTGTCAGTGCTATTTCTCTCTTTTTTTAAATCTTCTTCTTCAATCTCTTCCAACACTATGTAAATTCAGTCAGGTGACTTGAACTTTTTGTTTGGTTTTCTCACTCTCTTTGGTCGCAGCACTGATTCGTCATCCGACTCTCCTTGTTCTATTTCACCTGGAACTTCATTTATCTGTTCTGGCCTGCTCTCGAGTCTCCCTTTCACCACCCTGTATTTCAGTCTTTTAACTCCACTTGGCCAATGGTCGTCTTTCTTTGCCCTTTTTGGTTGAACTTCTTCTTCTTCTTTGTTCAATTCGTACCTTCGTTTCTTTGCACCTACTTTGAGTTTGCTTTCTTCTTCTTTTTCTTCTTCTGTATTTCTTTCACCTATTTCTTTTCTATCCTTTCCCTCTCCATCTCCATCGAAGAGTTGTCTTTCTTCTTGTTCAACAGCAGTTTCTTCAGTCCCAGTAGCTGGTACCCACTTTACTTGACTTGTGCTAAGCAATTCCTCATCAAGCCGCTCTTCAGAGTCCTTTGGTTTATGTTCACCAGTTTCAGAGTCTATTGCTCTAGCCTCACCAATTTCTTGTACTTTAGCCTCTGATTCAGAGCTCGGACTTGAGATCTCCAGATGCCGCTCTACTCGTGGTTCAAGTGGATTTGGGACTCACTGAGTGTGGCTGGCATGGATCCAATTTGGTAAGCCAGCACACTTTACTGCTGTAGTCGTCACCAATATGACCTGATATGGTCCTTCCCAGCGGGGCTCTAGGCAAGTTTTTCTTCTATGCCTTTTCACGTGAACCCACTCACCAGGGCTCAGGTCATGCGCTTGAGTCTGCTGTGTTGTGGTCGCGTCTGCTCCAACCTGATGAAACACAGAACGTACTACATCAGCCAATCCTTTGCAATAGTCAAGGATGAGATCATCAGATATATTTATTAATTTGTTGGCAGGTATAAATGCTTGTCTCATTGCTCTTCCCATCAAGATCTCATGTGGACTCAATCCTGTCTTTTTGTCAGGAATGCTTCTGAGACTCATCAAAACTAGGGGTAAAGCGTCAGGATTCAGTGCTGTGGATTTACACACTTTCTCTAACCTGTTCTTGATTGTGCCATTTATCTGCTCTACTATTCCAGAAGCCTCTGGATGATAAGCACAATGAAGTTTTGGTTGAATGCTCAATGCCTCACAAATCAATTTGATTGTTTCACTAGTAAAGTGTGTTCCTCTATCTGTTTCCATAGTGACTGGAAAACCATATCTAGGAATGTATTCCCTAAACAAAAGTTTTGCCACCATCAAGCTATCATTCCTCCTTGTGGGATAAGCTTCTACCCAACGGGAAAACAAACACACAATTACTAACACATATTTGAGCTTGTTACATGGAGGCAACTCGATAAAATCGAGTTGTAGTCTGGTAAAAGGACCTCCTGCCCTCCCTATTGTTCCCAGACTAACTATTGTCTTTCTTCCTGGGTTTTGCTGTTGGCACGTCAAGCATCTCTGACAAAGACTCTCTGCAATAGTCCTGAACTTGGTATTAAACCACGTTTTTTTGAATGATCTGACCATGGCATCTCGGCCAATATAGTTCATTCCATGGTACATCCTTGCCATATGAGAAAGTAGACTATCTGGCATGACTGGTCTCCCATCAATGTATACCCATACATCATCATCTTCTCGTCTCCTACATCCTACCTTTTCCCATTCCTGTCTCTCTTCATCACCTGCCTCTTCCTGCAATTGTCTCACTTCATCCCATGTTTCAATGGTGTTAGTAAACATAAGTTGACAAACCGTATGTTCTTTTGTTTTTCCCCGATTTATGGAAGTCTCATTCTTTGCACAATATTGTGCTACTTGGTCAGCAAATCTGTTGCCTTGAGTCACACAATCATCTCCTGACTTATGTGCGGCACATTTGACCGCTGCAATTCGTTTTGGCAATTGTAATGCTTCCAGCAATTCCTTTACAAATTGACTATTCCTGATGGGGGACCCCGAAGAGGTCAGGAATCCCCTCTGCATCCATAGTTCTCCAAAATCATGTACAATGCCAAAGCCATATTGACTATCAGTGATTATAGTCACTTTCTGACTTTTTCCCAATTTACAGGCTCGAATTAGAGCTATCAATTCAGCGACTTGTGCAGATTTGACCCCTTTTAGACAGGAGGCTTCCAGGATTGCTGCTACAGTACAGACAGCATAGTTCAGAACTCAACACACCTGTTTCAGTTCGTAAACAAGAACCATCAACATACATCACACAATTAGATTCCTCAAGAGGAACATCTTTAATTTCAGGACGAGGCTTGGTACAAAATTCAGTCACATCCAAACAATCATGTTCAGCTTCATCCTTTACTTCTTCATCCCAAACATCCGGCAATAGAGTAGAAGGATTCTACGTTTCAAGATGGCCGCCGGGACGGAGCCTTGAACGGGAGCTCCCGGGCCTCGGGATCAACTCTGTTGAATATCCCTTCCTGGCCCGACCCCACCGATACCAACGACACCGGCCTGAATCCTGAGTCCTTGCTCACCTCTTTGGTCCCGTCGATTGCTCCCTGAAGCATCGGCTGACCCCTCCACAGTCGAGTGAGCTCTGGAACCTCGTCTGAGCCTCTTCCGGCTGCTCTGAGGCATGCGACGCACCTGGAGAGGCGAAGTGGAGAGTGAGGATCCTCGCCACCTCCCCCCCGTAGAGTGGAGTGGCCCCCACCGGCGTCCAGCAGCAGGAGAAGGGGGCTGGTGGTCTGCCTGACCTAATCATGTGGGTGCCTGACTCCAATATGGCGCCGCCCGGGTACAGAGGTCCCGAAGTGAAAGAGGCTGATGTGGCACCACGAGGACACCGTGCAGCAGTAGAGGTGCTCCCCCCGGGGGAGAACGCGATCCCGTCGCCCTGGCAGCCTCAAACGCCCACCGCTACATCACCTAACAGGGGCAGAGGTACCAAGCTGCGATCCTGAGCTGATAGTCTGGCACACAATAAGGTCGATGCTGGGGGGCGCGCAGTGAAGTGGTGGGAGGTGAGGGGTGTCGGGCACCCCCCTGTAACGGGGAGTTGCCCCCATGTGTTCTTGGCAGCTACAGGAGGAGTCTGGTGGGCTGCCTGCTCTTATACACCGGGCACCTGACCCTAAGATGGCGCCAGTCAGGGCCTAATTGCCTACATTTCTCAACGGAAGGGAGTGCTGAGGGGAGTGTCCCGCCCAAATCCACCGTGTGCAGTAGTGACAAGGGGCAGGGTTGCACCCCCGTCAGTACAGCGCTGGAACTGAGACCGGCCCAGTCCCCCGAGGAGCCTACAAGTGCAGTCTGGTGACATGTGACATCCCCAGTGATCCCTCCCTACGTCCTCCGACCTGGGGGTCTAGCTGAAGGATTAGGCAGACGACGCCCACCAGTAACACCGGGAATGATACCTTCTTTGGAACTATGACGATGCCCCCACGGGCTGTAACTAAAACTGCTTACACACTTTATTCTAAGCTGAAATATTCCTTACAGAGCCCTCTCAGGACAGTGCCTGACCTCAAGATGGCGTCTGGATTTTGTTTGGACTGCGGTTTCTCATCTCTCCAACTCCCCCGCTTTATTATGACATTCTCTGATTGCACCTGATCATTATCCTGACAGCGGAGTCGGAGCACTATGTCCGATGCCCGGTGGAGCTGCTCGGTTCAGCTATAGAGGAGATCGGCCCTGGTTCATCCCCTAGGCCGTCACCTACCCAGCCGGACATTGGGCACAGTTTCTCCCCGTCTCCCTGTTTTTCTCCCATCCCTCCCCTGACGAATTTCTGTAACTTTGCTTTCTTTATTCCTGTGTTTGATTTTGCTCTTGGAACAAATGTAACGTGTAACCTGTAACTCTGATCCTCATGTAAAGCGCTCTGATACCTCCGGGTCTAGCCAGTGCTATATAAAACTCAAATAAATAAAATTAAAAAAATAAAAAGGATTCACATTTGTACATCTCACTATTGTCACATTTTCTGCACCCAGAATCACTCTCTCATACCTAGTCAGCCGGCTATAAGTGAGGTGCTGAGTCTGTGTTCTTGTTAAAAGGATCTCAACTGAATGTGGCACATACACTCTCACAGGATGACCCATTATGATCCCTTCACTCTGTTCCAGACTCACACAAGTAGCAGCTACTGCTTTCAAACATCCAGGTAATGCGGCAGCCACTGAATCTAAAGTAGCTGAAAAATATGCCACAGGTCGTCTTGCCATTCCATGCCTCTGAGTTAAAACTGCAAGTGCACACCCATCTCTTTCACTGCAATACAATGCAAAATCTTTTGAATAATCAGGCATTCCCAGTGCCGGCGCCTGACACAGACTGTCTTTCAATTTAACAAAAGCTTCCATGCTCTCTTCATCTGATTTAACTGGGTCCTTCACATCATTCCTCCCCAACCTCTGTAGAGGTTTTGCCCTCAGTGAAAATCCACTGGTCCACTGTCTACAATATCCAACCACTCCCAAAAACATTCGCACTTCTCTTTGTGTTGTTGGCGGTCTCATGTCCTTAATCACTCGAATACGCTCTGATGTTACCTTTCTGACTCCCTTCTCAATCTTGTGACCTAAGTATTGGACTTCTCGCTGACAGAATTGTAATTTCGCAGGGGACACTTTATGTCCACCTTCTGCTAAATGGTTCAGTAAAGCAACTGTGTCTGCAACACAGGCTTCTCAAGTCTTTGATGCCACCAGTAGGTCATCAATGTACTGAACCAGAACAGACTCTTCAGACATTCTCAAATCTTCCAGACACTTTTTCAAGATCTGGTTAAAAATTTAAGGACTCTCAGTATAGCCTTGAGGAACTCGGCACCATGCCAAAACACGGTCTCCAAACCGGAAAGCAAATAAATACTGGCTATCCGGATGCAGGGGAATCGAAAAGAATGCATGACACAAATCAATTAAGGTATACCACTCCGCATCATGTGGGATTTGGTAGAGAATCACTGCTGGGTTTGGCACAACTGGACAACAAGGCACAACAATTTTGTTCAACTTTCTCAAATCTTGCACTATTCTATAGGTTCCATTTGGCTTTTTCAATCCCATAATAGGTGAATTACAAGGACTACTCATTATTTCTTTTAAAATTCCTTGTTCAATCATTTGATCAATTACAGGAGTTATTCCTGCTATTACTTCTGGCTTCATTTTATACTGTGGTGTATTTGGATAGTCAACACCATCTTTCACTGTAATTCTAATCGGATCCACTTTCTTCATTAACCCAATCTCCTGTGAAATCCCATACCTCTGAATTCACTACCTTCATCAATTCTTCAGGCACACTTTTGTCTGTAAGAAGCGAAAATAACTCATTCACTTCCGTTCCTTGCTTTGCTAGCACCATTTTAAAAGCGACATCCTCATCAGGTGTCTGGAATGCAATACCATCCGGCGTGCAGTAAATTGTGCAAATCATTTTGCACAACAAATCTCTTCCTAACAAATTCACTGGACTCGAGTCACACACTACGAACCGATGCATGTCTTTAAAGGGACCAATATGCACTTCAATTGGTTTAGTAACTGGATTATTAATCTGTTTATTTGAGACTCCTACTACTTGGATAGTTTCTCCAGAGAGGGGTAGGTTTGGAATTTCTGCTGCTCTCACAGTAGAACAGGTAGCACCAGTGTCCACAAGAAAGGTGATATCATTACCTTCCACTTTTCCATCAACAAATGGACCTGACTGATCTACCTCTAGAGTTGCGCCAAGCACGCACTCTTCCTCCCCCCTCAGGCACCGTCATTGATTCGACTCAACATCACTTCCATCACATTGCATCCAAAATTGGGGAATCACATTCGTGTTAGTATTTTTACCAACCTGGTCTCCTCCGTGGAACCCTGTATCCGCACTGTATCTTTGAGCATTTACATTGTGTGGCAATGGTGGTTGCGGGACCTGATATTGGGTAGTAACTACCTGCTGCTGCGGTGGCTGTTGCACACCTACCTCACTCTGCACCTGTGGGGTTAAGATTTGATTTCCTCCATTAGTCCTCTGCACTAATCTACACTCATTCTTCCAGTGTCCATACTTTCCGCACCCATGACAAGGAAATTTCTTTTTCGCCTCTTCACTGCTCATTTGTCCTCTACCTCTACCTCCACTGGGTCTTTGAGTATTCTGACTAACTCCTCCCATTTGGTTTATAGACTGAGAATTCAACTGAGTTTCTTGCTGCTCTGCTACTTTTACTTGCGCCCACATGATTTTTTCTTTCAATTTGCGATGGCGAGACTCAATGTCGTCGCTGCAGTATTTCGCATACCTCAAAATCTCATCGATCGTTTTGACCTGCCAACACAACATGTGCTGCTGTATCATCTGACTAATCTCAGGTCTTAATCCATACACAAACCTGTACACAAAATGACCCATATCTTTGTCTCCAATATTCTCAAAACCACTATACTCCTTAAAAACATGTAATAACCTCTCATAATATGCATGCACAGACTCTTTCGGCTCTTGGGTTGTTCTATCGATTTTTACCCAATCAGTTTCCTTAGGGGAAATTTTGCTTTTCAAGAAAGTAGTCACCTGATGGTACTTTTTCATCACCTCATCAGAAGGTGTTCCTGTTTTGGAATCCCTAGGAAATTCATCTTTTGGCCAATCAACTGTAATCTTACATTCAGTCCATAAATCTGCAGGGACAACAATTTCAAATAATCCATCTAAACCTTTTAACAATACTTTCGAGACTTTCACGAACCTCTCAACTTGTTTGTACCATTCCACTGGCTTTTCTCTCAACCTGGGAAACTCATTGGTAAAAGACAATATATCCTGTCTAGACCACGGAACATGCACATAACCTCCTCCTGGAACTTCTCTCATGGGACATTCAAGAGCTACATTTTCTACTTCTCTTGCTCGATGTAAATGTATTTCTTTAGCAGCCATTTCTTCTTTCTTCCTCATCCATCTACCCTTCCATCTTTCCACGTCTCCCCATTTTCTCAAAACAACCATTAACTCTTTTATCTGCAATCGTCTACCAGACGTATTCATATTTTCTATATCCTTTTCAGTAAAGTCCACTCTATATGTCTTCTGCAACACCTTTGATCTTCCCATGTGTATTCCCAACTCCTCTGCAGCTTTCACTAACCTTTCATGTAGACTTTTCGCTTTCCGAGTAATACTCTTACACAGATACATCAATTCATCATCCTGATAAGTCTTTAGCCTGTCTGGACTTATGGTCCCAATGATAATTTCTTCCAGATCTACTCTCATCTTACATACATCTATAGGCTGTGGCTGTGTTTTTCTCCCTTGTAACCCTTTCACCCAATCATCTAATTCTTCGGTTGTTGGACCTATTGAAACTTCACTTCCGGGGATTTCTTCCAACTCTATTCTTTTGGGCTGTAACTGCATTATCTCCCTAGGTGTTTCAATTATTGTTAGATTAGTCGGAGGTGTTGATCTAGTAACTGTAGTGGGCTGTTCACTTTGGACACTTACGGCATTAATTCTACTACTAGCTGATGTTATAGCAGAATTTAATGGGACAGTCAAGGAAGGTTCATGGATAAGTTTATTTTCGAATACAGGTATTGCTGGACCTATAGTTACTGGTACAGTTATTGCATCTATTTTCATATTCATCTGATTCAATTTTTCAACTAATTCTTTGGTTTTTATTGCCAATTCTGCTTCTCCTTCCTGCTCTATATCGCTTATGGTTGGAACTGGTGTCGTTTGAGGTGTCATTGGGGTTTCCATTGACGGTGCATTTGGTGTCACCATCGCTGAATTTTCCTGATAAGGGGGTGGTCTTTTAACTAATATATCATCCAGCAACTCGTCATCAGATTCATTCGGGTTATATCCATAACCAAATTGCTCTAAATGTCTCCTTTTCTCCTTACATTTGCTTCCTGCAGTCTCTCCTACCATTAAAACTGGATATAATCCTTCAGTTATCTCTCCATTTCTCCATCTCTTCATTCTGTCTTCATGCTTTTCATCATGAAATCTCCCAAACATAAATCTATTAACTCTACCACCTCTATGTCTTTCCCTTTCATACATTTCATCTTCCCATTCTACTAGTGCTTCAAACTGTGTAGGTCTAGGTCTTGGATCTAATGCCATCATCTTTTCTCTCAAATTACGCAACACTGCCAAATTAAAAAAGACATGCTCTGGAAAAGCTAGCACACCATCATTCTTCGTATATCCTCCCCAATTTTCTAGCCAAATACATGTATGATAACCATATTTTAACATCATATAAGATGCTGGTGTCTTTGGTGGAGGGATAGGAACTCCTTCTCTCGTTATTACTGGTTTGTCCTTTTTAAAGAATCTTTTAATTTTACCAAACAAAGTCAATTTCTCCTGTTTTGGTTGTTCGAAATACATTTTTGTTACTTGTCAACAGCTTTACTCGATCCAAATCTTTGTCAACGCAATCCACTATAATTCACCAATCAAACTCCTTTGCTTCCCTAAACACCTGACCAATGTCAGCGCGACACACTCTAACTCTTCCAATCTGAGCTTTCTACGTCTCCGCTATCCTGTCCAATACCAGCGCGGCTCACACCAACCAGCCAATCTGAGCTTACTCTGTCTTCACAGTCTGACAAATGCCAGCGCAGTTTTTGTGACGTCAGCCTCTCCTCCTGCTGCTGACCCTCCCTTTACAAAAATTATCGGCACTTTTCTAAGTCCTTTTTCTTTACAATAACTTGTTAGTCACAACATAAAACAATACCACACTGTCTGTTTTCTAAATAAAGAGATAGTTTTTCACTATAAATACGTGCAAGTATAACAATTCCGCTATCCTTCCCTTCATCCAAGCTAGGAGAGGACCTGTTACTTCTTTAGGGATAAGGCCAAAATTTCACAAGAGGACCTTTTATTGAAAAGGAGGTCTCGCTACTCTTCTGGGGATAAGGCCAAAGTTTCACAGGTGGACCCTTCGCTATCTCACTCTTTTTCTACATACACGCTAAATATTCCCTAAAATAACACATAAGTGTTACCACTAATTTAAACAGACAATGCACCTATTCCCGTGTGATTTCACTTCTCACACTTTTCTTCTGCCTTATTTCAGGCTAACTTTTACTTTGCCGGCTTCCCAGATACCATTCTGTACCTGTGTTCCAAAGACTACATAGAAATGCGATACTAACTCACTTTACATAGAATGTTAAACATTTAATCAATAATCAATAATCAATAAATCACCAAACTAATCAATAATAACCATCATTCTGCTACCAGAAAAACTGATCCAGCGCAACCCCTAATTCATGAACCAGGGACCAAAGAAAATCTCGTCACACATAAATTGCTTTACCAAACAACGAGGCCCATCACACATTACCCATAAATGATCCCTGAAGACGGGCGCTGGATTTGGGGGGTTTAATTTGTCAGTTTTATTAAGCACAATACTACACTTCACATTATAACATTTATATATAATTCTAACTATTCGTAATCTCAACTGTCTTCTTCCTTTGGTCGATGGACCATTAGTTGAAGATTGGTACCAATGAGTCAAATCGTATGTATTAAACAAATAGTGCACACACAGTAGGTGTGGCACTTCACATTTCACTAATTATTGATTTACCTCACTTTTTAGGTCACTTAGGAGTGGAACGCACAGGGCTGGTCCTTGTGTGGTCCTGAGGAAGAGCCTTGGGGAGGCTCGAAACATGTTGACCAATACTAGAGACGTTTAACTCATTAAGGTTACACTGTTATCTCTAGTACCCCTGCTTTTAAACATACCGACTAGGAGCTAGAATAAAATTACTTCGCCCACTAGCCAGGTATTTTTAACATCCTTTTTCTGCCACTCCACAACACTGCACAACACATTTTTTTCACATAAGTGCTCCTACGTAATTCCGCAAGTCGCAGCACGCCTTAATCCGCAGCGGATTGAGAGGACCCCTATGATGAAGCATGTCACCAAGGGGAAACCCTGGTGAGTGAGGGGACTCAAGAAAGTAATCTTTCTTTCTTGCTTAAGAAGACTGTCTAACTCAACTTGAGTAGAGGTCTCTCGTCACCCATAGCTAGGTTCCTATTCCGGTATTCCTGTTTTTCTGTGTTTGACTATGATTAACTAAACAGTTTAATATTTTAACTAAATAACCAAAGAGTCATTTCTTCAGTTAATGATTTTATCTTATTGAATGCTCATAATTCAGATTGTCAGTGCACACACAAGATTACATATAAGAGAACAAATTATCAAGCAATGTAATCAAAATGAATCATTTGCTTCAACATCAAAGCGTGCATAGGAATGGGGGAAGAGAAGGTACAGCACAAATACTTGCAGAAATATATTGCAAAATTAAAGCAATTAAGGAGGGTGATACCCACCAAAGAATCAGGAAAACCACGTCCTTGGCCGAGGTTGTGGCAAGAGGTCCCCAGAGATAGGCTCAGAGGACAAAGTTAACAGGACAGATATAGCTACGTTTGCCATAGACTAACAACCAAAATTAGTCTCGCAATCAATCTACCTTGATCTAGTTCTCCTCGGACGCAGTCTCCTCCCAAGCACTCCCGCAACGTTCTCGTACCTAAAGCGTTCTTTGGCTTAGTGCTGGTCTGCTCTCTCTGTCTTAGTGCGCTTCTCTCTCTCGATATTCTGTGCGTTCTGATCGTCTCTTCTCTCTGATCTGCCACACCGGACTGCACTGCTATCCCGGACTGCACTGCCTCGCCACACCCCAATTGGGATGTCAATTATACCCTCATGACTAACTTACTATCTTACAATGTTGCAGTATCCAGGGCCGGACTGGCAACCGAAACCGGCCCTGGCAAACTGCTCGGCCTGCCCCCCCTGGGGTGAAGGGGGGTGCAGCCGAGCAGTTTGCGAGCGCCGGTTTCGGCCGATTTTGTTACAGGGGGCCGATATTGCTGACCCCCGGTAACAAAAACGGCCCCCCAGGGGCTCAAAACTGCCCCCCACCCTAGCGGCCCACCGGGGAAACGCCCGGTGCCCGCTACGGCCAGTCCGGCCCTGGCAGTATCAGTAGAAACTCGGTCTCTGATTGGTTGTCATAAATCATACTAGGGTCGCCTCATCCAGTTCTCCTCACAAATACATCCTATACCGGTTTTAACAAAGGAAGGATTTAAGACCAATACATTCGTATACCACCAACATTCATAGTTATACATTTTGCAACAATTGTACATTATGATATCCGCTTCACATTCAAATTGCACGTAGTGATGGCTGTTCCCACAGTCGCTGTCGCGTCTTGGCACATAGACAATAGGACACAGGTCAACATGGCCTTCACACGGATTACATCAGCTGGTACACTCTGCAGTCTGCAAGCAGGCAGTCCATCTTGGCGCATGCGTTCTCCATACCGACCAAGACAATCACATGCTGGTTCAAACAAGGGGCCATTTTCATGCAGGCCCAATCTCGTACTAAAGTAAAATAAACACAAAAGAATATTAATTCATGAAATAAAACCCATTATGGTTACCTCCCACCATACTAATACCCTGTGTTAATTAATTCCTAGCGAAAACTATTAATTTAAAGTAACTCTTTCGTTATTTGTGCACAACATGCAAAATGTGCAATGTACAACATAGCATAAACATGCATTAGTACGATTTTTCAAAGCACAAACAGTTAATACGTACTCATGCCAACATGATTTAGTATATTATGTAAAATGCGTTTGCCCCTTGTGTAAATGTATGCATTTAGGGTTGGTTAGTCCATGCAGTCAATACATTATTATGGGGTTACTTAATTTCATGAGGATGTATTTTTACAAACCACACTCCATCAAAGGGAAAGAATGCAGGTGAAGAAGAAAATCCAGAGGAGAGGTCTGAACTCCTAGCGCCATCCCGAAGTCTGATGAAGCCAGAAGACACTGAGGCTGCAAAACGTGAGGACCGCTCTGGGAGCAACACGATTGAGTTCAGCGGTCCAACAAGGGAACCGAACGCTGGAACTCCCAAGTCTCAGGCAAATGCCTAGCACGCACTTTCTTACTTTTAGAAGGTGGTGGGCGGGAATGCACACTGCACATAGTAAGATGTAAAACGCTGGTCACACAATTCACAGAGGAGTGCTGTGCACGGAAAACACGGGTGTGGTGAAGGGGACAACAAGACTTGATCCTTAGTTAAAAGCCTGACCAGATGTCCTTTTCTGACCTTTCTCTGGGGGTATCCCAGAGCCAGTGTAAACGTCCAGAAATACAGGAAGGACCTTAGAGAAGAAAAAGAAGAAGCTCTGTTTTTTTCCTGAGAAACCTGAACAATACTCTGCAGCAGTTGGACTTACCTAGAGCCCTATTACTTTCATTGTTATTTTTTTGTTATAAACAAAACCAAAACAAGAAAGAAACGAGCAATAACGAACACTATATACCCTTACCTGAGGACTGGGTTGTTTTTTTAAGAGAAGGGGCGGAGAGGTTGAGAAAGGCAAAACCACGACACAACTCTATTTTATCAGACTCTGCATTGCCATAATATGAGTATGTTGTATTTCAATCACAATGCATACCACTGTTACGTCTATTAGGATTTAGTCTAAGCCAAAAAACATTTGCACCAAGACAGAGGCTGAATCTGCCACCCTCACAATTTATATTGATCTCAATAGGTAGAGCAACCGTCTACACTATCATGTAAGCAGAGTAAAATGTCTCACTAAAGGTGGCACCAAACATGTCTCTCTCCCCCCAATTAATTCCTATGCAGTTACGTTCGAATAAGTAATCATACTTGTCACATACGAAAATCACATTGGCTCACAAATATTTATGCTGTTTTTCACACACCACGTCCCCCTACAAGGTCCATGGAGATAAAATGACTGAGCCGAGAAAAATTTGTCACAAGAGGTGGCACCAAATAGGTCACCCGTACCTCATTGCATTCCTATGCAGTTACGTCCAAATCAGTAATTATACTTGTTCTGTAGGATAATCATATTGGCTCAAAAATATTTGAGTTGGTTTTCAAACACACCACATCCCCTACAAGGTCCATGAGGATTTAGCCTGAGTCAAGTAATATTTCCACCAAAATGTGGGCCCACTGTGCCAGCCTCCAGCCAATGCATTCCCATGGAGTTCTAGGTGAATAAGCTACCATCCTTTTACCCATGATTATAGTTTCATAAAAATAAATATATTGAAATTAAATTAAATTTTAATTGCCTTTTACTAAAATCAGTGCTCATATTTAATATTGGGGTTCGTATTTATAATAGATGTTTTTCTAAATCCAAAAGAGTAATAGTTAATATTCAAAACATAATGTTGAACCCTGGTATATTTTTGTAATTAAACTTGTTTTTATGTATGTAGTTAAATTGTAAAACACAATTTTATTTTAAATATAACATTCTTTAATGAAGAAAAAATTTGTCACAAATATAATCCAATATTTATAAAAGTTATTCTTCCTTATAATAATAAACTACTTTCCGAGAGATCCCAAGACACCCATTTGATAAATAAAAAAATAGGAAATACACATAAATGAAGCACAATATTTAATGACATTATTAATTTTTTTAAATTAATTTAGTAATACAATATCAATTAAAAAAATGAACACAAAAATGATAAGTGAATGTATATTTATAATTTAAAAACCTATCCACCTAATACCCCAACAAAACACAAAATCCAAAAGGTAACATATATAAAAATTCTAACATTATAAGCAGCACTTCTCACATTTTGCCTGTTCAAATATTTGTCTGTGCTTCTAATGTTCTAAAGTCTATTATGCTTGTGTCTACTCCATAGGATTATCTATAATAGCAAATGCAAAGCGAGTTTTGCGCATGGTTTTGTTAATATGTATCTCGTCGATTGTTGTATATGATGTATGTGCTAATCAAAGACATTTCTGATAGCAACATATGAACAAAAAGGGGATCTCACAGGCCTGCAGAAAGCCTCCGACTTTGTCTGCATTAGCAAAAGTGGATGAAACAGGTAGACTCATTAGGCTGGAGGGATAGATAATTTCCCTTAGCATCCAATGTGTTGATGTTAATCTTGCCAGGGAAAAATTAAACCCCATAAACTTTAGAGTATTTTTTAAGGCATTATTAGGGTTCAACAACATAATCCATCCTCTGATCCTATAGAAAAAGAACGAAACAAAAAAACAAAGAGCTCCCACTAGAATGTTAGAGCCCATCCTGACACACACTTTGTTGAATGTAGAAACTGCTGGTGAAGCATGCCACAAATTGTGTGGGAGGGCTATTTTTTCAAAGAAATGAATCTCCGTTTTCCAAAGCGTGTCACAAAACACACACACTCTGAAAGTAACTCATAGCTTGCTATACTTTTTTGTGTGATGTGAAACCAGAGAGTAGGCATGGGTATCATCAAAATGTAATCCGGCCATAGGAATGTTTTAGGAATGAAAAATCTGTCTAGTTGGGCTATTAACCTACACAAACTATGCCTCCGATGGTGTTACATCTCTTCCCATCGCTTCTGTGACTGTCTTGGAAGGGGGATTATAGTGGCCCTTTCTCTGGTGTAATCCAGGAAGTCTCCACTGTGGGTGCAATCTTGGTAACCACTGCTACCTACGGGACTTCACTAGTTTGAACTAAGCTGGACAAGGCTTCCATAGGTGGCATTACGAAGCACAAAAGGCCAGATACAGGGTATGCACAATTCTCAGAATTGTTTACAGAAAGAGTATGGGTCTTGTTCTTCAGTAGAAATGGGGAAATAAGATACACCTAAACATTAAAATGATTACTAGATATGAACAGAGGTCCCAAAGAGAGAAAGAGAAAGCAAGGCAGAAGTCTCAACATGTAAAATAATGGGACTTTTTTACTCACGCATCGGCAGGCATCGAGGCTGCGGTGCGAAGTGGAGTGGTGCGGCTTGTGGTGCCCTCAGGTCATGGTACAGGCAGCGGCTCGGTGACGGCATCCAGCGGCGTTGGTGAGACCAGGGCTGCGGTGCGATGTGGAGCAGTGTTCGTCACGGTGTTGGCAGGTCACGGTGCAAGCAGCGGCATCGTTGTTGCTGCAGAGCTGCTGTCGGTAGACAATCTGGAGTCGATGGCGCCGGCGTCGGTGGGCCAAGGCTTTGGTGTGGGATGGGGCGGTGCATCGTGTAACTTATGAGGGGTGCCCCCAAGCCACAGTGTAGGAGAAGGCGTTGATGTCGGTGTAGAGTGGCATCGTTGGGGATACCAGCGCGGCGATGTGAAGCGAGGTGGTGCAGAGTGCGGTGTCCTCAGGTCACGGTGCGAGCAATGGCTCGGTGGCAGCATTGGGCATCATCGTCGGTGAGACCAGGGTGGCGGTGCTCTCTGCAGTGCCAACAGGTCCCGGAGCTGGCAGTGGCATAGCCGGGTTGCTTTTTTCTCTGTGGCAGCTGAAACACGCAGTTCCAGATGCAGGTACCCAGAGGATGGTGAAGTCTTTTGAGTGCCTGAGGCTCCCAACAGGAGGCAATCTCTATTTCAAGCCCTTGGAGAAACTTTAACAGCAGGATTCAACAAAGTTCAGTCCAGTCCTTTCGCTGCCCAAGACAGAAGCAGCAACTGCAGGCCAACCCAACAAAGCAACAACAGCAATGAGGGAGTTCTCTTCCTGGCAGCTCTTCTTCTTGGCAGAGTCCTTAGTCCAAAAGTGTTCTAAAGTTCTGGGATCAGGGCCCCAATATTTATATTGTTATTCCCTTTTAGGCAGCAAGTCCCTCTAGCTCAGTAGAAACCAGTTCTGTCCTCTCTAGTCCAGCTTCACTACAGGAGGTGGAGACAGCAATGTGCAGAGCAGACAGTCTTTTCAGGTGCTAGTGAAAACTTCTCCCACACTCTAAATGCAGAAAGGTCTATTCAGGGGGGGGCGTGGCTAGCAGCCGATGCAAATGGCCACAGCCTAGAGAGGCTCCGTGATCGAGGCGGCCTATAATTAATCCGACAGGAGATCCGGCGGCAGCAAACACCAACAAAACGCAAAACTGGATGTCAGCAACGCCCGGGACCTGAAATTTGACATCGTAAGATCGGGACGCGGCCTGCAGAACTCGGCGGAGCCGGGACGTCGTGTGGAAGAGATCCCTGCCTGGCCCGGAGCGGAGACGGGTGCCGCGATCGCGTGTGCACAGACATCGAGTGGCTTCACAGCGGCGGCCCGGTGGGCAAAACCCGAAAGAGCGCATACAGCACTGGTGAAACGCAAGTAAGGAGGAGCAGGGACAGGCTTGAAGAGGGTGAGAGAGGCGGCCCCCGGCGCAAGATGGCGAGCATGTAACGGCAAATCCGGACGTTACAACGGATCGGGAGGCATCGACCGCCACTGAACTGTGAGGCTGGGCAAGGGCACCACCGGGACTAAAATACCCTCCGACGCACGTGAGGGTGTGAGGAGCGATCGACCCCCACCTAACAGCTTACTGAGGGGACGAATAAATTGGGAAGGCTCGGGGACCCCTGGAGAGCGGTGCAGGTGACGAGTGAGCAAGGGGCACTACACGGTATGGACACGGGCGCGCACGAGTGAGGTAAACAGACCCTACGGGGGTATTCTGCCTCAGATACGGCGAGGTGGTGGGAACAAGAACACTGACCACCCCCCCCCCTCGGGAACAGCACGCGAAACAGAATAAAATGGGGGGCAGAGGCCAGCGTGCGACGCAGCAACCCAAATTAGACAAGTGTGCCTTCACTAAAGAAACGACGGATCACACTACACCGCAGGCAGGACGAGAGGACAAGCGGACGGCAGCTGCGCCGGCCGAGGTCACCCTGCACGACATCATGGCCTCCCTGACTCAACTCCAGACCACGGTGGGGTCGATCTCGACCGACACTACATTGCTGCGGGCGGACTTCCAGAAGATGGCTGGGCGCATCGCAGACGTAGAGACTACAACATCGGCCCCCTCGACAGATACGGCCGAATTGCAGTGCAAAAAACTTGAAGCCGAAAATAAATTGATCATGACCAAGCTGGACGACCAGGAGGGCCGCTCTAGACGGAATAATATCCGCATAATTGGGGTGCCCGAAAAGGCAGGGGGCCCCGCGCTAGACCTATTTGTGGAGGACCTCGTCAAAAATCAACTACAACCAAGAGGACTATCCAGCTTCTTCTCCGTTGAAAGGGCCCATCGGGTCCCGGGAGGAGACCTCGACCTGGAGCCCCCCGCGGCCCATACTTGCTCGACTTTTCAATTTCAGAGATCGAGATGCAATTCTCCAAACGGCGCGCATAACACCCCCGATCCGCGTTGAAAACTCCACCGTGGCTTTCTTTCCGGATTATACGGCAGCAGTGACCAAGCAGCGCCGGAGCTTCTTGGAGGTCAAGAAAGAAATGAGGGCCCGCGAATTAAAGTACTCAATGCTATTCCCTGCAAAGCTACGAGTGGAGGCCGAGGGAAAGATTTGGTTTTTCACGACCCCGGATGAGGCATACGACTGGCTTGAGGGGTGGCGACGGGCTCCTGGAACAGGACGACCGGCCAAGAACCAACAGCAGAGACGACAGGAGCCAACCTACCTGGCAGCGGACAAACCGGACCCGTCAGAGGAGTAGCGACAGGGTGACAGACATACTATGAACCCGGGGACTGAAGTGGGAACGCCCAACCCTGGCGCTGGCCGACAGACCTGAAGCGCAACACACAGGAAACGGGCCCTGCCTGGTGCCGGGGGGGGAGGTAGGGCGCCGCCACCCTGCACGGCCAGGCCTCCCGGGACTAATGCAGCTGCCGCATTCTGACTGTCAGCTGAGATGGCGTGCCGAGGTCATGGGGGACTCTCCCCCCTGCACGCAAGTACAAGTTCTGGGGACTAAGCACTCTGCAGAGTTTAGGGGGCGGGTAGTTTTAAGTCCGCCGAGCAGGAAAGCAGGGAGGGGGGTGGAGGGCGAGGGAATGTTTAACGTTGGGGATTGTTTTCTTTTACAGGTACGGTGGGACATAAACGAATATATAATGGTACTGTGTGGGGGATGTGCACGGCAGTGCTCTTGTTGCTTATCCATTACTGACACTGAATACGCTACAAACAGAGGGTCGAGATAGCTCCCTGGAGACACCTCCTCTGACTGCAAACAAACAAAACCTACCTCTCTCGATCATATCCTGGAACGTCAACGGTCTTGGTGACAAGATAAAACGAGGGCTGGTCCTGCAGTACCTCAAGCGCAGGGCACCAGCGGTGGCCCTGATTCAGGAATCTCATTTGGTGGGCACGACATGTAAGGCCTTAGACCGATGGGGCTTTAAGATGGCGGTGCATTCTGAGTTCTCCTCTGGATCCCGGGGGGTGGGCATCCTTATAAATAAACGTTTTCCGCTAATCATAACGGGGACATGGCCGGATGCCCAGGGATGTTTTGCAGCGGTGGCATGCCAATGGGAGGGAAGACCATACAATATAGTATCAGTGTACATACCACCAGCACTTCATCGGGCTACACTACCTGCCCTGGGCAGCTTCCTGCTTACACTCCCGCAAGGGGAATTGATAGTAGGGGAGACTTCAACTCCACAGCAGATGACACCGTGGATCGACAACCCCCTGGGGGCGTGGTGGGAATAACTCCCGGCTCACTGAATTTCTCAATGCATATGGCCTAGTGGACGCTTGGCGTTCACGATTTCCTCATGAACGACAGTACACATTTCGATCAGGGGTGCATGATAGTCAGTCACGAATAGACTACATCCTCACTCTGGCAACGGGCTTAGAAAGAATAGTGGAGATAACTCACCTGCCCAGGGGCATATCAGATCACTCCCCGGTTTTGCTAAGATACGCATCACACACCCAAGGGCGCCGGCGCATTTTTCCGATATACCCTGGATTCTTGCAAATTCCTAAAATATGGAAAGGGCTACTTCAAACAACAAAACATTATTTCGAGGATAATAAGAGCTCGGTGACGTCCCCCTCAATGCTATGGGAGGCATACAAAACAGTACTGCGGGGACAAGCTATCTCACAGATCACGGGCCACAAATTGGAACAACGGCGCCACATAGAGGCACTGGAGAGGGAGGTGGAACAAACAGAAGCAATACACGTAGCGGGACCCACTGATGACACGACCCACAAGCTCGAACTAGCCAGGGAGGAATATAGGCGTTATCTTTGGGAGGAGGAGAAGGCCAGACAGACCAAAACACAGCACACCATTTATGAGGTTGGAGATAAGGCGGGCAAACTCATAGCATGGTTAGACAAGTGGGAGACTGAGGCTAGGTGGGTGGCGCAGCTGCGACTGGAAAATGGGACTACCACGACGGATCCACAAGAAATAGTAGACGCATTGGCCCGCCATTATGAGTTAGTATACACACCGGAAGCTACAGCCACGATTGATGATAACCTAGCCTTTCTAAAAGATATCCAACTCCCGACACTCACTCCTGATGAACAACAAACACTGGAGGCAGACCTGTCAACAGAGGAATTGGCACAGGCAATAGGGGCGGTGAACTCGGGGAAGGCTATGGGGCCAAATGGGATACCAATAGAAATGTATAAAAAAGCAGTGAGACACCTAACACCACACCTGCTAGCAATGTACACGGACAGCCTAGACAAGGGGGAGCTCCCCAGAGACCAACGACTGGCAACAATAGTGGCAATACACAAACCAGACAAACCACTGCAGGATTGCACATCGTACCGGCCTATCTCATTGTTGAATACAGAGGCCAAAATACTGGCTAAAGCGCTGGCCACCAGACTCTTGCCCCATCTTACGAAACTGGTACACCCGGACCAATCGGGGTTTATGCCGGGCAGGAATACGGCGCTCAATCTGAGGCGCCTGCATGGCGTCCTGGCCCGTACATCGCACATAGCAGAAGACGCAGTTATCCTCTCTTTGGATGCACGTATGGCATTCGACAGGGTCGAATGGCCCTTCTTATTCGCAGTCCTCCGACGCCTGGGAGTTGGCCCTCGGTTCTGTGCCTGGGTCCAGCTGCTCTATACGAATCCCTTGGCACAAGTGGTAGTTAACGGCCGACTGTCGGCGGAGTTCCCCCTGGGCAGAGGGACGAGACAGGGATGTCCTTTGTCGCCGTTACTCTTTGCTCTGGTATTGGAGCCGCTGGCTGCCTGGATACGGCAGTCACCTGTAATCAGGGGACTCAAATGGGAGGAGGGTTGGGAAGATCGCGTCTCCTTGTATGCAGACGACATACTACTCTACATGGCCTCTCCGGCACGATCCATTAATTGTCTGTTGGATATTTGTGCGGCATTTGGTAAAGTGTCAGGATATACCATCAACTGGGGAAAATCGCTGTTATATGTCCTTCATGGGGCTCCCCCGCGGCTGCCCAGAGGCTGCGAGCTACAGGTCACGAAGAGCGGGTTTAAATACTTAGGTCTACACATAACACCACAGCCCGAGCAGTTCCGGGAACAAAATCTCATGGAGCCCCTGAGGAGATTCAGGCGTGATGTGAAACACTGGCGTACCCTGCCGCTCACATTACTGGGCAGAGCAGCCCTTTTTAAAATGAAGGCACTCCCCAGGTTCCTATACGCCCTACAAAATACGCCCTTCATGGTTCCCCCAACTATTTCAAGGCAGTCGATGCCGAGGTTGGTAACCTCCTCTGGGACGGGAAACCCGCGCGAATTGCCAGACACAAACTGGTAAGGAGCTGGTATGATGGAGGAATAGCCCTTCCAGATATAAAAATGTATTACTGGGCAGCGCAGCTCGCAGTGATAAACCAGTGGCTCCATGTCTCGCAGGGGGAGCCGGCTTTTCGCATGGATAGATATGTCCTCGGGAGGGGGGGAATCATGGGAGCACTCTATAACAAACAAGGAGGGCCCCTGCTCACAGGACCGACGGCAATCACAGTACAAATATGGTGGGCAGCACAGAGAGCGCTGGGCTGGGAGGGAGTGCTGACACGGGCCACTCCACTATGGGAGACCCGACGTCTGGGCAAATTGGGAAACACTAAGGGCTTTAAGCAATGGGACCTCATTGGTATATCAACGATAGGCGATCTATGGAAAGGAGATAGAGTGATCCCATTCACCCAGCTCCGTGAAACACATGGGATGGCCCTTACGGAAATGTTCTGCTACATACAGGTTAGTCATGCACTGGCGAAAATACTCCCGCCCGACACTGAGCTCCCGGAGGCCTCACCATTAGAGGACAGACTCCTGACAGAGCACATGACGAAAAAGGCGATCTCGCAGACATACAGCAAGATTGTAAACAACCAACCTGACCCCACAAAAACTCTTAGGGACAGATGGCAGGCCGACATCGGGGACTTAGATGAATCAGACTGGCAGGAGGCGCTGTCCTCTCCGAGAGAGGTGGCAATACCATCAAGATTAAAACTTGTGCAGCTTAAAATTCTACACCGAATATACTGCACACGAACCACGATGCATAAGATAGGGCATGCAGACACACCCCTCTGCTTACGGCGATGTGGGGGATTGGGCACTTTTCATCATATACTGTGGAGCTGTCCGGCGGTCCAATCCTACTGGGGGGAGGTCATGAGCACTATTTCACGGGTGGGTGGAGTGGAGGTGAAGTCGGATCCCAAACTATGCCTTTTAAACATCTGGGAACCTACTGACCTCAACCAAAAGGGTCAAGACTGGGCGACGCTAGGCATGGCAATAGCCAAACGCAACATTGCCCAACAGTGGGGATCGAGACTGCCCCCGACGCACCGCCGTTGGTGCGGCGATATGGATAGTGCAATGGTGGCAGAGAAGGCAGTGTATACACGCAGGGGATGCCCCAAAAAATGGTTGAAGATCTGGGAAAAGTGGAATACCTTTAGGGGAAACATCTGTGCACCGCCTAGACTGGGGTCGATATCGGACGAGAGCGATTGACAAAGTGGGCAGGCCTGAGAACATTTGTATTGTAGGTAATGATGTATCATATACGATGAGGAGGGAGGGGAGAAGGAGACAACATTAAAGAAGAGCATGATGTAACATGATGTAATATAATGGCTTAAATGCAAGTATTATATTTTTGTGCACTATCCACACACTGTGAACTGTTGTAAAAATAAGTACCAAGTTATAAAACAAAAACGAATAAAAAGAGTTTAAAAAAAAAAGAAAGGTCTATTCAGCCTGGCTATGAATCACCTAGGAAAGGCAGGGCACACCTTAACCCCCCTTGTGACTGTCTAGAGTGAATGCACATCTCCAGCTCCTGTCATTCCCAAACCAGATGGTGAATACGCAAACAGGCAGAGGCACACAGGGTGGTTAAACAAGAAAATGCCCACTTTCTAAAAGTGGCATTTTCAAACACACAATTTAAAAACCACCTTTACTAAAAGATGTGTTATTAAATTCTGAGCTCAGGAAGCCTAAACTCCATCTCTCTATCTTTTCCCAATTGAAAGTTACACTTGTAAAATTCTACAAGGCAGCTCCAATGATCACCTATGAAAAAGACAGCCTTTCAATATTGCAAAACGAAATGCACAGTATTTCACTATCAGGACATGTAACACACACTACTACATGTCCTACCTTTCACATACACTTCACCCTACCCATGGGGCTACCTTGGGCCTAACTTAGGGGTGACTTACATGTAGGACAAGGGAAGGTTAGGGCCTGGAAAGTGGGTGCACTTGCCAGGTCGACATGGCAGTAAAAACTGAGCGCAGACACTGCAGTGGCAGGACTGAGACACCTTTGAAAGGCTACTTGTGTGGGTGGCACATCCAGTGATGCAGGCTCACTAGTAGCATTTGATTTACAGGTCCTGGCCACACACAGTGCACTGTACTAGGGGCTTACTAGTAAATCAAATATACCAATCATGGAAAACCAATCATGACACAATTTACAGTAGGAGCGCTTGCACTTTAGCACTGAATAGCAGTGAAAAAGTACACAGGGACACTAAACCAGCAAAAGTGAAGTCCAGCATACCATCAAAACAGGAGGTCAGAAAGCACAAAGACGGGGCAAACACGCCAAAAGATGCCAGGTCTACCAGGGAGCAATTCAAGTGGGGAGACTAAAGGAAAACGCTAATCTATCTAATCTAGGGCAGAGAGTCGAAGAGAAGATGAAATCTAGACTAAAAAATAAAGCCCAACCAAAATCATATACCACTAGTGAATCTCTTTGGGGTGCGTGCAAGTGGGTGGTTCTAGACCCACTGGAGATGAAGATCATGACTGTCCTCTTCTGTGATAAAACATGAGTGCTGCATTAGGAGCCCATCTCACACGGGATCAGATGGAGGAGGGCTGCTTACGCGCCACTCAGTAGAGTGTCCCAATCGTGGGGTGAGAACTAATAGGGATGCCAGTCCTAAGATATGAAGCCCCAAAGTATCACCATTAATACAGTCTGTGAGGCAACTGGGGCTGGACTGCCATTAGTTTACAGGATCACATAAAGTTATAGGTATCGCATATGAACGTGCCCTGGACCAGCCCGCGTCCCGTTCCACATGGCCCACGCTCCCCTAACGTAATCACAAGGAGATGATGGATGGAGCGCTGAAACTTTTCAGACACTCACCCCCAGTCACAGATCTGGGTTGAATCCATCATCGTTCTTTAGCTCACTTCTCCACCCCAGTTCAGACACAGCTATATGCAAATCAGTCTTGACCCTGTGCCTCATGGGAACAGTCCAGCCCGAACTGCCAAGCCATGTCTTCCCTGGACCGGAAACAAGCATCCTGGGACCAGTTTCGGGCTAACAGCCCTCATCAGCCAGGCTGGCTTGAATCCAGTGGCAAAGTGAGCAAAGGACCCACATCTGGGCATACCCTGCCAACTTAGGGCGAACAAAGCAAACACAAGGAGATGATGGATGGAGCGCTGAAACTTTTCAGACACTCACCCCCAGTCACATATCTGGGTTGAATCCATCATCGTTCTTTAGCTCACTTCGCCACCCCAGTTCAGACACAGCTATATGCAAATCAGTCTTGACCCTGTGCCTCATGGGAACAGTCCAGCCCGAACTGCCAAGCCATGTCTTCCCTGGACCAGAAACAAGCATCCTGGGACCGGTTTCGGGCTAACAGCCCTCATCAGCCAGGCTAGCTTGAATCCAGTGGCAAAGTGAGCAAGGGACCCACGTCTGGGCATACCCTGCCAACTTAGGGCGAACAAAGCAAACACAAGGAGATGATGGATGGAGCGCTGAAACTTTTCAGACACTCACCCCCAGTCACAGATCTGGGTTGAATCCACCATCGTTCTTTAGCTCACTTCGCCACCCCAGTTCAGACACAGCTATATGCAAATCAGTCTTGACCCTGTGCCTCATGGGAACAGTCCAGCCTGAACTGCCAAGCCATGTCTTCCCTGGACCGGACCCCAAAACCGGTCCTAGGATGCTTGTTTCCGGTCCAGGGAGGAGCTGGCTTGGCAGTTCGGGCTGGACTGTTCCCATGAGGCACAGGGTCAAGACTGATTTGCATATGGCCAGGTCTAAACTGGGGTGGCATGGTGAGCAAAAGAATGATGGATTTAACCCAGATCTCTGGACTGGGGGTGAATGTCTTTATTTGTTCTGCATTCCGTCCATCAATTGTGTGTCTTTTGCTTTCTCGCCCTAAGTGTGCCGGGTATGCCCAGACGTGGGTCCCGGGCTCAGTGTGCCACTGGAATCAGGCTATCCTGGAATCAGGCCATCCTGGCTGATGAGGGGTGAAACCCCGAAACCGGTCCTAGGATGCTTGTTTCCGGTCCAGGGAGGACCTGGCTTGGCAGTTCGGGCTGGACTGTTCCCATGAGGCACAGGGTCAAGACTGATTTGCATATGGCCAGGCCAAAACTGGGGTGGCATGGTGAGCAAAAGAATGATGGATTTAACCCAGATCTCTGGACTGGGGGTGAATGTTTTGATTTGTTCTGCATTCCGTCCATCAATTGTGTGTCTTTTGCTTTCTCGCCCTAAGTGCGCCTGGTATGCCCAGACGTGAGTCCCGGGCTCACTGTGCCACTGGAATCAGACTATCCTGGCTGATGAGGGGTGAAACACGGAAACCGGTCCTAGGATGCTTGTTTCTGGTCCAGGGAGGACCTGGCTTGGCAGTTCGGGCTGGACTGTTCCCATGAGGCACAGGGTCAAGACTGATTTGCATATGGCCAGGTCTAAACTGGGGTGGCATGGTGAGTAAAAGAATGATGGATTTAACCCAGATCTCTGGACTGGGGGTGAATGTTTTGATTTGTTCTGCATTCCGTCCATCAATTGTGTGTCTTTTGCTTTCTCGCCCTAAGTGCGCTGGGTACGCCCAGACGTGGGTCCCGGGCTCACTGTGCCACTGGAATCAGGCTATCCTGGCTGATGAGGGGTGAAACCCCGAAACCGGTCCTAGGATGCTTGTTTCCGGTCCAGGGAGGACCTGGCTTGGCAGTTCGGGATGGACTGTTCCCATGAGGCACAGGGTCAAGACTGATTTGCATATGGCCAGGTCTAAACTGGGGTGGCATGGTGAGCAAAAGAATGATGGATTTAACCCAGATCTCTGGACTGGGGGTGAATGTTTTGATTTGTTCTACATTCCGTCCATCAATTGTGTGTCTTTTGCTTTCTCCCCCTAAGTAATCAACATGTAAGTACCAAACGGAACAGAAGTTGCCTAAATATCACCAATAGAAGGGATGACATATAGCCTAAGGAACCACAATTATATGGACAGATGGCGGTAACCAAAGTCCAATTACTCGTGGGCTGCTAGATATCGGTAGTGCTTCTCCTTACATGCAAGTAAAAATGTAATATGTGAAAAGTATAGATATTGCAGAAAAAAAATATTTAATAAATATCTCTGTTTTGTATGTTTTGGCTCAAGATTATACATTGTATGTTAATATTAGATGAGTTATACCAAGACTAACCAGTTGAGTGGGCAGATTTGTATGCCATTGCTGATTTGGCTACTAGACATGATTTAGATAAATACCACATTGAAGGAAGAAGTACTTAAAGGTCAAAACTGTGCTTGTCTCTGTAGGAGAGTAGGATCTGCTTCACATGGGTACCCCCACTTTTTGCTGATGCTTCACTGTTTTTCGACATTAGTCTGGCTGGGGCCCTGCTAATCAGAACCCCAGCCTAGCTGCTTCCTCTCTAAAATGGTTTCCATGTGCCTTAGGCACATCACTGATTGGAATCTGGAGTGCCCTTATAAGTCCCTAGTATATGGTATACTATGTACCAAGGGCATAGGTACCTCAGAGGCCTACCAGGGGCTGCAGCATGTATTATGCCACCCCTGGAAGGCCATCCAAACTGACACCACAGGTCTGCTACTGCAGCCTGGGTAAGGTGGTGCATGCACTCCTTACTGTGATATAGGTTACCTATATCACTAAATACATACACACATATAAACCTATAAGTCACTCCTAAGGCAGGCCTTATCAATCCTGAAGGCAGAGTGCATGGTTCCTATGTGAGAGGGTGCCCCTGCATGAGCAGGGCCCCTCTGCAGCGTTCGGAGACCCTTCTCTGATGCTGTTTGTAGTGCAGCCTGACCATATACTCTTAAGCGCATTATAACCTCGCGTTAAATGCTAACTTTGGAATGGCTGCACCTAAACATGTCGTGTTTGGTGTCAAACATCTTGGAATACTACCCCCCGCCAATTCTGGCGGCGGGGGTAGCATTCCACCCTTCTAGAGGGAAAGACATGTTAACTCTGGCTAGCCCGGTAACTTCTTTCTAAAGCCCTGGCATCACAAAATGGATGCTGCTGCCACAGACACGAGTCTGGCCTCCTGCTGCTGGACGAAACTCCGGCAGGGGAGGCCTGGACAATAGGTTTCCTGTCCCAAGGAGGTGTGACCACCTCCCCAGACAGGATAATGTGTATTGGGGCTGGGCGGGAGCACTTTCGGGTGCTTTGAAGTCCTGCACTGGGGGCACATTTGGTGTCCCTGTGCATACCACAGTTCAAACCGGATCAGGGGCTTGCAGCCCCTGCTTTGGCGCGAACTGGACAAAGGGAAAGGGGTGTAGCCACCCCTCTGCCCTGACCCACCCATAGGTGGGGCCACAGAGTAGTCCAACCCCTAAACTTGGTATAAGTATAGGAACCCAGTCCTTAGGACTTTAGATTATCCCTGGACGAAACTCTGACACTGAATCCTGGACCTTCGACGCTCTACTCAAGACTAGAGGACAGAAGAATCTCCCTTGGGGTCAAGGAGTGACTCCCCTGCTTGGCAGGCACCAAAGACGTATCTGTCCGGTCTGCATTTCTGAAGCTCCCGTCGGACGCCGAAGTCTTCGCATCACCAGAGGTAGATTCTCAGACTTCCCCGAGGCTACCCTGAGTCCCCAGCAAAGCTGAGGCCCGTAGCTATCGTGGGTAACGTGAGACCGTGACCCCTGGACACCGAGCACATTTGCAAGTGCATCCTCTTCTGGGTCTCCCACGAAGTCGTGCTTTGGGCTCCGAGTAGCCCTAGCCTCCAGCACTAACTGCACCGAAGATCACTGGCCTCCACTCCACGAGTGTCCTGTGAGCCAGATCCACGTGCGACGTCTCAAGGCTCCTTCGCGGTCGCTAGCCCGTTGGCTAGTAGCCCTTCACGAAGGCCAATCTTTTTCTTCTTGGGCATCCTGGTTGCTCCAGGCCTGCCCTCACTTACCCTTGCGGGGTGAGTTCCTCAGACCTTGCTGGTCTGCACCATCGACGATCTTTATCTTCACCGAGACTTGCCGTTGCCAAGGCTTGTTGGGTCCAATCTGGTCGCCGACACCTCAGCACTCGACAGACATTGTGTACCAGCTCGAATCCTGCTCCTGGTCGCCGACAACGCCTCCTGGACCTCGTGGCTGAAGAGTCAACACGACCACCAACGCACCTGAAGCACTCGACATCGGTGGGCATCCGCTCATCGCCATCCTGGTCACTGGCTAGTGACCCAGACTCTGTCCCCTCTGCTTTCAGGTTCTTCAGATCTCCGATCCACTCTTGGATCCAACCGGACACTTTCCACTTGGTCGCCAGCAGCACTTTGCAGCAGATCGCCATTCAAATCGACGACGAAACCCGACCCCGAAAGGCACCTATGCACCCGGCTTCCCTGGGTGAGGTAACACGAGTACTCCGGTGCTCCCATGGGTAGAGACTCTAGAACGACCTAGTTCTCAAAGGGTTTGCTCCAAGTCCTCCTTTAAGTGTCCCTTTTCTTTAATTTCCTGATCGCGACTTTCTCCATAGAAGTTAACGGCGTATCGCGGTTGTGTATTTACACTGCACGCGTCCCCCGTGGGTCCCCTGTGTCACTACCTTGGGTGGTTCCTTGTGGTCCAAGCACTTCTAGAGGCTCTAGGCCTAGTGTCTAGTTCAGTCGTGGTTCTTATACCACTTTATTGGTATATGGTTTGGTACGCCCCTAGGGCCCAAACGTGTATTTGTGCTATTACTGTGTTTAAATAACTTATAACTTGTGTACTTCGAACTCTAGCCTCATAAAGAGACTAGAGGGGTGTGTTTAGCAATAAATACATATATTTTGAATATATACCTGGTGTGGTGCTCTTTCATTTGGTCACTCAAGAGATTATAGACTGGTAAAACAAGCTGCTTTACATTCCTTCAAGACTTAGCCTGAAGGCTGCTCTCCATAGCTACCACTAGGATAGCTTTCAATAAAGGTTGTCTTTAACCTATCTCCAATAAGGGGTTGTTTGGACTGGTGCAAGGTGCCCACTATAATTAGTGGACAGCATATGCCAGGCCAACTTCTCACATTGGTGTGCAGCGTGTGGGATTCCAGCTTGCTATTGTTTTACCAGATAATCTCAATTGAATTGATCAACTGAAAACCACTAAAGGTACCTAAGGTACATATAATTTAAGCTTAGAATACAGTAAGTTCTACTGAACTTAGAGTTGTGTGTTAAGGGATAGCACACCCTTTCTACAACTCAAGAGAGTTTAGTAGGCCACACTAGAGTAGGTAGTGCATACACCACACCACACTAGTAATGTCTTTAAAGGTAGGATCTAGAGAATCCTTGCCAGAAGCCACTGGGCTTCTCCCTCCAAGTATGATACACTCCCATTCTTGGAATTGAGAGCATTATGTAACTTGAGGAAATTAAGGACAGGCCAAAGTCCCACCACCCAACACCTTAAGGAGTTGTTGGTAGCTTATGACCTTAGTAAGCCCTTGGGGACTGAAGGGGTAGGAGCTGAGGGTGGGGCAGAAGATGAGGGTGGGGCCAGGGGTAGCAATACCCCCAGTCCCCCCTCTGAAACTGGCCAGGAGGGTGACAATGACCCTGACCTGGATAACCCAATCCCTCCTGTGGAAGATGAAGAGGATGATCAGGATGATACCCTCTTTGTCCCCCCAGGAAGGATTATGAGTGTGCCCAGAAAGTCTAGATCTCCTTCTCAGGAGTCTAACCACTCTGGCACCTCAATAGGGAGCTCTGTCTCATCTCATAGGAGGGAATCCTCTCATGAGAGGAGAACGAGGCTGATTCAGTATGAGGAAGCTCAGCTTGAACTCAGAAGGAAGCAAGTAGCCTTAGACAGGGAGTCCCTAGATCTCTTTAGAGAGAAAAGAAAGTTGGGACTAGAGTCCCATGGTGGCAGCCATGTCCCTAGAGATAGGGAAAGGTCCTATGACCATAGGAACCTGAGCAAGATTGTCCCTCCCTACCAGAGTGGGGATGACATCCACAAGTGGATGACTGCTCTAGAGAGGGCCTGTAAAGTACAGAAGGTCCCTCAGGAGCAGTGGGCAGCAATCTTGTGGCTCTCCTTTGCTGACAAAGGTAGAGATAAGCTCCTCACTGTTAGAGAGGAGGATGCTGATAATTACAAGGTCTTGAAGAGTGCTCTTATTGATGGGTTTGGCCTAACCACTGAACAGTACAGGTTGAAGTTCAGAGATACCCAAAAAGCACAGACTCAAGACTGGGTAGACTATGTGGATTGTTCTGCCAAGGCTCTGGAAGGCTGGTTGATGGGCAGTAAGGTGTGTGACTTCTCAGGATTGTACAATCTGATAATGAGGGAGCAGATTCTTAATAACTGTCAAAATCAGCTGTTGCATCAATACCT
Organism: Calotriton arnoldi; assembly: GCA_963921515.1. NCBI lineage: Eukaryota > Metazoa > Chordata > Amphibia > Caudata > Salamandridae > Calotriton > Calotriton arnoldi. Next base: position 89,131 of record CAWUFW010000565.1, on the reverse strand, counting down.
GGTAGACTCTGATCTGACCTCTCCCCAAGAATTGGGAAAGAAGGCAGACAAATGGGTCAGAACCAGGGTGAAGCAGAAAGTACAGAACCAAGGTGGGGACACTAAGAAGCAAGATGCTAAGAACTCTGAAAAGGGTGGGGAGAAGGGTAAAGATCAAAAGTCTTCATCAGGCCCCCAAAAATCTTCTTCAGGTGGGGATTCACAGTCTACAAAAGGGAAAGGCCAAAGAAAACCATGGTGCAAGGTCTGTAAGCAAAAGACCCACTGGACCAGTGATTGCACCAAGTCCAAAGACTCAAGTCCAGCACCCACCAATGCCCCTAAGGCACCTGTTCCCCCTAGTACAGTTACAGTTGGTGGGAGTGCTCCAGCCAAGGGTTTAGTAGGGTTCACCCTGGGTACTGAGTTGGGCTCTGACCTAGTCAGAGAACTAACTCAGGCTGTGTTAGTCTGTGATGGAGGCATGGATGTGCCCTCCTCTATGAGTCCCAGTAATCTGGGCAAGTACAGACAACAGCCTTTAATCAATGGACGAGAGGCTTTGGCATTTAGGGACACAGGGGCAAGTGTCACAATGGTGACACAAGGCCTTGTGAATCCTGGGCAAGTTATACTTGGTGAGATGTACCAAGTGACCAATGCTAGCAACGTCAGAACAGACCATACTCTGGCAGTTGTTAACTTCTCCTGGGGAGGGGTAACTGGCCTTAAGAAGGTTGTGGTGAGTGCAAACCTACCAGTCGAATGCTTGCTTGGCAATGACTTAGAGACTTCTGCTTGGGCAGAAGTGGAGCTCAGGACCCATGCAGAAATGCTGGGGATCCCTGCAGATGTGTTTGCTGTGACCAGGTCACAAGCCAAAATGTCTAGCACTGAACAGGCCTTGGATTCTGGAATAATGGACCAAGTGCCTTCCAAGAGGAGGAGTAGTAGGGTTAAGGCAGTGCCTTCCCCTTGGCTCAGGAAGAAGATCAGTCCCTTGAGGGGGATGATCTCAGTCCTGAAGAAGGAACTGTCCCAGAGGAACTTGAACCTGACCAGGTTGAGTTCTTGGGGACAGGGGGACCTTCCAGGGCAGATCTGAGCCAGGAGCAGCAGAGCTGCCCCTCCCTTGAACCCCTCAGACAGCAAGCTGCTGCTGAGGCTGCTGGGAAAGCTAGTGGTCCCCATACAGTGTATTGGGATGATGGACTCCTGTACTCAGAGTGTAGAGACCCCAAACCTGGTGCCACCAGGAGGTTGGTTATACCTCTAAAGTTCAGGGGCTTCCTATTGACCCTAGCCCATGATATTCCCTTGGCAGGTCACCTGGGCCAGAACAAGACTTGGGACAGAATTGTCCCTCACTTTCACTGGCCCCACATGTCAGAAGACACCAAGGAGTTTTGTCGCTCCTGTGTAACCTGCCAGGCCAGTGGCAAGGCAGGTGGCACTACAAAGGCCCCCCTGATACCACTACCTGTGGTGGGGGTGCCCTTTGAAAGGGTAGGGATTGACATTGTTGGTCCCATGGATCCCCAAACAGCATCTGGGCACAGGTTTATCCTGGTGGTAGTGGATCATGCCACCAGGTACCCAGAAGCTATTCCCCTCAGGACCACTACAGCACCTGTGGTGGCAAGGGCCCTCCTGGGAATTTTCTCAAGAGTGGGCTTTCCTAAGGAGGTAGTATCAGACAGGGGTGCTAACTTCATGTCTGGGTACTTAAAAGCAATGTGGAAGGAGTGTGGAGTGACTTATAAGTTCACCACACCCTATCACCCACAATGCAATGGTTTAGTTGAGAGATTCAACAAAACCTTGAAGGGCATGATTAAAGGGCTCCCAGAAAAGCTTAGGCGAAGATGGGACATACTCTTGCCCTGCCTTTTATTTGCATATAGGGAGGTGCCTCAGAAGGGGTTGGTTACAGCCCTTTTGAACTTCTGTTTGGCCACCCTGTCAGGGGTCCACTGTGCTTGGTGAAGGAAGGATGGGAGTTACCTCTCAAGCCCCCAAAGCAAGACATAGTGGACTATGTACTTGGTCTCCGCTCCCGGATGGCTGAGTATATGAAAAAGGCAACCAAAAACCTTGAGGCTAGCCAGGAACTTCAAAAGGCCTGGCATGACCAAAGAGCTGTTCTGACTGTTTACCAGCCAGGACAGAAGGTGTGGGTGTTGGAGCCAGTGGCCCCAGCAGCTCTCCAAGACAAATGGAGTGGACCCCACACTATTGTTGAGCAGAAGGGTGAGGTTACCTACTTAGTAGACCTAGGAACACCCAGGAGTCCCCACAGGGTTCTCCATGTCAACAGGTTAAAACCATATGTGGACAGGGCGGACATGGGCTTGCTCATGGCTACTGATGAAGGGCAGGAGGAAGAGAGTGACCCACTCCCTGACCTGCTCTCACAGAACCCTGACGATGGGTCAGTAGATGGTGTAGCCTTGGCAGGCAGCCTCACTACCCAGCAACAAACTGATTGTAGACAGGTGCTCAATCAGTTTAGACACATGTTTTCACTGACACCCAGTCAGACCACCTGGTGCACTCATGAAGTGGACACTGGGGACAGTCTGCCTATTAAAAATAAGATTTATAGGCAACCTGACCATGTCAGGGACTGTATCAGGACTGAAGTCCAGAAAATGTTGGAGTTGGGAGTTATTGAACCCTCAGATAGCCCTTGGGCTAGTCCAGTGGTCCTTGTGCCAAAACCTCACACCAGTGGTGGAAAAAGAGAGATGAGGTTTTGTGTGGACTACAGGGGTCTCAATGCAGTCACTAGGACTGATGCCCATCCAATACCAAGGGCAGATGAGCTCATAGATACTTTGGCCTCAGCCAAATATCTCAGCACATTTGACTTGACAGCTGGCTACTGGCAGATCAGACTAGCTGATACTGCAAAGCCCATAACAGCATTCTCAACCCCTAGTGGGCATTATCAATTTGTGGTGATGCCCTTTGGTCTGAAGAATGCACCTGCCACTTTCCAGAGGTTGGTGAATACAGTTCTCACAGGTCTGGAAGCCTATAGTGCAGCATATCTAGATGATATTGCTGTCTTTAGCTCCACCTGGGAGGATCACCTGGTCCACCTCAGGAATGTTTTACAGGCCCTGCAAAAGGCAGGCCTGACTATCAAGGCCACTAAGTGCCAGATAGGGCAGAGTCAGGTTGTGTACCTAGGCCACCTTGTGGGTGGAGGCCAGGTTCATCCTTTGCAGAGCAAGATCCAGACTATCATGGACTGGACTGCTCCCACTACCCAGACTCAGGTGAGAGCCTTCTTAGGCCTGACTGGGTACTATAGGAGATTTGTCAAGGGGTATGGATCAATAGTGACACCCCTGAATGACTTAACTTCTAAGAAAATGCCCAAAAAGGTTCAGTGGACAGTTAGCTGTCAAAAGGCATTTGATGACCTGAAGCAGGCCATGTGCACTGCTCCCATTCTACAGAGTCCTGATTACTCCAAGAAGTTCATTGTTCAAACTGATGCATCTGAATTGGGGGTAGGGGCTGTACTGTCACAATTGAATGAAGAAGGTCAGGATCAGCCAGTAGCTTTCATTAGCAGAAGGCTGACCCCTAGAGAGAAACGTTGGTCAGCCATAGAGAGGGAGGCCTTTGCTGTGGACTGGGCTCTGAAGAAGTTGAGGCCATACTTGTTTGGTACCCACTTCCTGGTTCAGACAGACCATAAGCCCCTCTTATGGCTAAAACAAATGAAGGGTGAAAACCCCAAACTGCTTAGGTGGTCCATTTCCCTACAGGGGATGGACTTTACAGTGGAACATAGACCTGGGAGTAACCATGCCAATGCAGATGGACTCTCTAGGTACTTCCACTTAGAACATGAAGACTTAACTGGGCAAGGTTAGTTTAATGTCCCTACGTTTGGGGGGGTTGTGTAGGAGAGTAGGATCTGCTTCACATGGGTACCCCCACTTTTTGCTGATGCTTCACTGTTTTTCGACATTAGTCTGGCTGGGGCCCTGCTAATCAGAACCCCAGCCTAGCTGCTTCCTCTCTAAAATGGTTTCCATGTGCCTTAGGCACATCACTGATTGGAATCTGGAGTGCCCTTATAAGTCCCTAGTATATGGTATACTATGTACCAAGGGCATAGGTACCTCAGAGGCCTACCAGGGGCTGCAGCATGTATTATGCCACCCCTGGAAGGCCATCCAAACTGACACCACAGGTCTGCTACTGCAGCCTGGGTAAGGTGGTGCATGCACCCCTTACTGTGATATAGGTTACCTATATCACTAAATACATACACACATATAAACCTATAAGTCACTCCTAAGGCAGGCCTTATCAATCCTGAAGGCAGAGTGCATGGTTCCTATGTGAGAGGGTGCCCCTGCATGAGCAGGGCCCCTCTTCAGCGTTCGGAGACCCTTCTCTGATGCTGTTTGTAGTGCAGCCTGACCATATACACTTAAGCGCATTATAACCTCGCGTTAAATGCTAACTTTGGAATGGCTGCACCTAAACATGTCGTGTTTGGTGTCAAACATCTTGGAATACTACCCCCCGCCAATTCTGGCGGCGGGGGTAGCATTCCACCCTTCTAGAGGGAAAGACATGTTAACTCTGGCTAGCCCGGTAACTTCTTTCTAAAGCCCTGGCATCACAAAATGGATGCTGCTGCCACAGACACGAGTCTGGCCTCCTGCTGCTGGACGAAACTCCGGCAGGGGAGGCCTGGACAATAGGTTTCCTGTCCCAGGGAGGTGTGACCACCTCCCCAGACAGGATAATGTGTATTGGGGCTGGGCGGGAGCACTTTCGGGTGCTTTGAAGTCCTGCACTGGGGGCACATTTGGTGTCCCTGTGCATACCCCAGTTCAAACCGGATCAGGGGCTTGCAGCCCCTGCTTTGGCGCGAACTGGACAAAGGGAAAGGGGTGTAGCCACCCCTCTGCCCTGACCCACCCATAGGTGGGGCCACAGAGTAGTCCAACCCCTAAACTTGGTATAAGTATAGGAACCCAGTCCTTAGGACTTTAGATTATCCCTGGACGAAACTCTGACACTGAATCCTGGACCTTCGACGCTCTACTCAAGACTAGAGGACAGAAGAATCTCCCTTGGGGTCAAGGAGTGACTCCCCTGCTTGGCAGGCACCAAAGACGCATCTGTCCGGTCTGCATTTCTGAAGCTCCCGTCGGACGCCGAAGTCTTCGCATCACCAGAGGTAGATTCTCAGACTTCCCCGAGGCTACCCTGAGTCCCCAGCAAAGCTGAGGCCCGTAGCTATCGTGGGTAACGTGAGACCGTGACCCCTGGACACCGAGCACATTTGCAAGTGCATCCTCTTCTGGGTCTCCCACGAAGTCGTGCTTTGGGCTCCGAGTAGCCCTAGCCTCCAGCACCAACTGCACCGAAGATCACTGGCCTCCACTCCACGAGTGTCCTGTGAGCCAGATCCACGTGCGACATCTCGAGGCTCCTTCGCGGTCGCTAGCCCGTTGGCTAGTAGCCCTTCACGAAGGCCAATCTTTTTCTTCTTGGGCATCCTAGTTGCTCCAGGCCTGCCCTCACTTACCCTCGCTGGGTGAGTTCCTCAGACTTTGCTGGTTTGCACCATCGACGATCTTCATCTTCACCAAGACTTGCCGTTGCCAAGGCTTGTTGGGTCCAATCCGGTCGCCGACACCTCAGCACTCGACAGACATCGTGTATCAGCCCGAATCCTGCTCCTGGTTGCCGACAACGCCTCCTGGACCTCGTGGCTGAAGAGTCAACATGACCATCAACGCACCTGAAGCACTCGACATCGGTGGGCATCCGCTCATCGCCATCCTGGTCACTGGCTAGTGACCCAGACTCTGTCCCCTCTGCTTTCAGGTTCTTCAGATCTCCGATCCACTCTTGGATCCAACCGGACACTTTCCACTTGGTCGCCAGCAGCACTTTGCAGCAGATCGCCATTCAAATCGATGACGAAACCCGACCCCGAAAGGCACCTGTGCACCCGGCTTCCCTGGGTGAGGTAACACGAGTACTCCGGTGCTCCCGTGGGTAGAGACTCTAGAACGACCTAGTTCTCAAAGGGTTTGCTCCAAGTCCTCCTTTAAGTGTCCCTTTTCTTTAATTTCCTGATCGCGACTTTCTCCATAGAAGTTAACGGCGTATCGCGGTTGTGTATTTACACTGCACGCGTCCCCCGTGGGTCCCCTGTGTCACTACCTTGGGTGGTTCCTTGTGGTCCAAGCACTTCTAGAGGCTCTAGGCCTAGTGTCTAGTTCAGTCGTGGTTCTTATACCACTTTATTGGTATATGGTTTGGTACGCCCCTAGGGCCCAAACGTGTATTTCTGCTATTACTGTGTTTAAATAACTTATAACTTGTGTACTTCGAACTCTAGCCTCATAAAGAGACTAGAGGGGTGTGTTTAGCAATAAATACATAAATTTTGAATAAATACCTGGTGTGGTGCTCTTTCATTTGGTCACTCAAGAGATTATAGACTGGTAAAACAAGCTGCTTTACATTCCTTCAAGACTTAGCCTGAAGGCTGCTCTCCATAGCTACCACTAGGATAGCTTTCAATAAAGGTTGTCTTTAACCTATCTCCAATAAGGGGTTGTTTGGACTGGTGCAAGGTGCCCACTATAATTAGTGGACAGCATATGCCAGGCCAACTTCTCACAGTCTCCAATAGAGTAGATAACGTACACATTGAGAGCCAAGCTATGTGTATGGTCAGGGCATGGAAAAGAAGCATCAGGAGCTAGCCAACCTTGCGTACTACTCAACTCTTGAAAGTATTTTGAGTATCTCTTGTAAGACATTTGTGCTCAAACTAATTATAGGAGATGGGAAATGAAGCAAAGTATCGACTAATTCAAGAGTATCACCATTTGAATAATATACAAATTGCTATGGACATCTATGTAAACGTCATTGAGGCTCATTTCGGCAGCACATTTCAAGTGTATAGTTCAACCAAGCTGTTGTTCTTAGAATTTGCTGGCTCAGTGATGTAAGTGGTTGTGAGATGACAACAAATCTGACGTACTGTGCACCTTTTAGAGACTTCCATTGCCTGATCAAGGCACATGCTGCGATGCGCACACATTGATCCACAGTAAATATTGCCTGCTTTGTATAAAACTTTGACAATTTAGTGCTCATAGTCAGGTGCAAGGAGGATGACAAACCCAAATATGTGCTTAACATTCTGAATAGGAATGTAGATTGCTTGGTTGACTCAGGTTCACCTATTACAATAACTTATAGAGCCTTGTTCCACAAGCAATGGTTAGATATAAAATTAAGGGAGAGTGACATTAGGCCCGGTGCATATAAAAAAAAAAAAAATCACATCATTTTAGATGTGTTTTTTGTGGCCAAAATAGTTTTCAAAGAAGACACACTTTTGGTAAGATCTATGTAGCAGAAGATGGGGACAATATTGTAGGAAGTCAGCCTATGAAGGCCATGTGTTAAGTGTGACTTTTGCTCAAAACCACAAGTCTCTGTCGTTGAGGTAGTTAACTCAACTGACTTCATAATTGAAAATTTCAAGGATGTTTTTGGTGGCACTATGAGTAAGTTAAAAGATTTGCATCATGAAATTAGACTTAAGCCAGATACGGTTTTTGTGAAGCATAGGTTGTCCTCTAGGCAAAAGGTTAGTAACATTTTGGAAAAAAAAGTGTTCTGAAGAGTGATTGAATTAATTGAGTATTCCTTATGGATTTCCCCAGTTCTTATGTCAGAAAAAAACAAATGAGAGGGAAGACTTTAAGCTGATCTTTAGACTTTGAATAGTAACATTTGTGTAGACTGACACTCTTTGTCTAAAATTAATGAGTTGATGTCCACGTTACATGGCGCTCGGGTTTTCAGCACCCTGGACCTTAAAGCTTGTATCACCAAATTGAACTGTAAAAGAATACTTGTGATCTTACCGCCTTTTGTGATGCCTCAAGCTGCTTCTGTTTTAAACAGATGCTGTTTGAGATAGCCGCTTGATATCTAGTTAGCATTATTTAACAAAAAGTTTAACAATAAACGAGCCAATGTCCTTAATTCATAAGCCCGTGTGATTTATTTCACTTTTCTTTGTCTTATTCAGAAAAAAGATTTATGCATTTTAGTCATGTCATCACGAAGGGCAACAAATAATTTTGCAACATATTTACAACCAGAATACCATATGCATAACAAACAATTAAATAAACAAAAATGACATATCAAAACTTAATGACTTGTTCATTTACAAGACATGTGTGACCAGTCCCTTACTACAATCAGAAACACTAGGCGGAAGATTATGCTTTTTAAAGAAATGTCTATTTATCCTGCCAGTGTATGTGGTTCTGGGAATTTGAATTAAAGGTGTTGTTGATTGGAGAGTGGTCTTAATATAAAATCTCTCCCAACACACACTGCGGGTGCCTTATCCCAAGAGCTGGGCTCAATGCGTTTCAAACCCCAAATCTATTGAGCGGTTCTCATCAGGACCTGGACTTGGTCGTGTCAGCTTGAATGTTTTGAGAGTGTGGAAGGCAGCAATAGTCCTCAGTGAAAATCTCCATAAAAAAATCATCAAAGGCGAAGCCGTGATTGTTCTCCTAATCATTCCTTTTCCTGTATCTTTTAGATTCTATGAGTTGATGGTGACTTCATGCCTTGTTGTATGTGTTCCACCGCTAGGAGTTGGAGCCCCAATTGTTAAATAATGCTAACTAGATATCAAGTGTGTATACTGTAGGAGAGTAGGATCTGCCTATTATGGTTACCCCCACTTTTTGCTGGTGTGTCACTGTTTTTCGACTTTAGTCTGGCTGGGGCCCTGCTATTTAGGACCCCAGCCTAGCTGCTTCCTCTCTAAATTGATTCCCTGTACTTTAGGTACATCACAGATTGGGTTCTGGAGTGCCCTTATAAGTCCCTAGTATATGGTATACTATGTACCCAGGGCATAGGTACCCCAGAGGCCTCCCAGGGGCTGAAGCATGTATTGTGCCACCCCTGGAAGGCCATCCAAAATGACACCACAGGACTGCTACTGCAGCCTGAGTGAGGTGGTGCATGCACCCCTTACAGAGATATAGGTTCACTATATCTCACTTTACACTGCACATAGAAACCTATCAGTCACCCCTATGGCAGGCCTTACCAATCCTGAAGGCAGGGTGCTTGGTTTTATGTGAGAGGGTGCCCATGCATGAGCAGAGCCCCTCTGCAGCCTTCGGAATCTCCTCTCCAGGGTTGTCTGTGGTGCAGCCTGACCATATACTCTTAAGTGCATTATATCTAAACGGTAAATGCTAACTTTGGGATGGCTGCACGGAAACATGTCGTGTTTGGTGTCAAACACCTTGGAATCATACCCCTACACCAGTACCTGGTGTGGGAGTATGATCCCACCCTACTAGAGGGAGAGACATGAAAGCACCGGTATACCCGGTACCAACTAACCAGACCCTGGCATCACAAAATGGATGCTGCAGCCACAGACACGAGTCTGGCCTCCTGCTGCTGACCGAAACTCCGGCAGGGGGGGCCTGGATAATAGGTTTCCTGTCGCAGGGAGGTGTTACTACCTCCCAGACAGGCCTTAGTGGATTGGGGCTGGGTGGGTGCACTCTCTGAGTGCTTTGAAGTCCTGCACTGGGGGCACATTTGGTGTCCTCGTGCATACCCCAGTTCAAACCGGTTGCAGGGGCTGCCAGCCCCTGCTCTGGCGCGAAACTGGACAAAGGAAATGGGTGTAGCCACCCCTCTTTCCAAACCCTCCCATAGGTGGGTCCCCAGAGTTAGTCCAACCCCTTTTCTTAGTATAAGTAGGGGAACCCTGGCAACAGGACTTTAGATATCCCTGGACGAAACTCTGAAGCTGAATCCTGGACCTTCGACGCTCTACATCAAGATTAGAGGACTGAAGAATCTCCCTTGGGGTCAAGGAGTGACTCCCCTGCTTGGCAGGCACCAATGAAGCATCTGTCCGGTCTGCATCACTGAAGCTCCCGCCGGACGCTGAAGTCTTTGCATCACCAGAGGTAGATTTCCAGACTTCCCCGAGGCTGCCCTGAGTGCCCAGCGAAACTGATGCCCGTAGCTGTCGTGGGTAACGTGAAACCGTGACCCCTGGACACGAGCACATTTGCAAGTACACCAACTTCCTGACATCTCTCGAAGCCGTGCTTTGGATTCCAAGTAGCCCTAGCCCTGAGCACCAACTGCAGCGAAGATCATTGGCCTACACTCCACGAGTGTCCCGTGGGCCAGCTCCAAGTGTGACCGCTTCAGGCTCCTTTGCGATCTCTAGTCCGTTGGCTAGTGGGTCCCCACGAAGGCAACTCTTCAATTTCTTGAGCTTTCCTGGTTGCTCCAGAAGTGCCCTGACTTACCTTCGCTGGGTGAGTCCCTCAGACCTTGCTGGTCTGCAACACAGCCTTTTCTTTGTTTCCCCGTGACTTGCCATTGCCAAGGCTTGTTGGGTCCAATCTGGTCACCAACACCGCAGCACTCGACAAACTTCGTGGGATAGCTCGATTCCAGCTCCTGGTTGTCGTCGACTCCTCCTGGACCTTGTGGCTGAAGAGTCAAGGCACCCACCAGCTCACCTGAAGCACCCAACATCTGAGGGCATTCGACTATCGTGCCCCTGGTCACTGGCTAGTGACCCAGACTCTGTCCCCTCTGCTTTCAGGTCTTCCTCTTCCTTGATCCAGGCTTGGATCACAACGGACACTCTTCCTCTTCACGGCAGCAGCACTTTCCCAGAGATCGCCATTGAAAACGACGATTCCCGACACCTTTTAACACGTATGCACCCGGCTTCCCTGGGTGAGGTAACTCGAGTATTTTGGTACTCACGTGGGTGTGGGCCCTAGAAACTCTTAAGTTTAAAGGGGTTAACTGGAAGTCCTCTCCGAAGTGTCCTTTATCTTTAAAATGTCAACCGCGACTTTCCCCATAGAAGTTAACGGCGATTCGCTGCTGTGTTCTCACACTGCACGCGTCCCCCGTGGGTCCCCTGTGTCACTACCTTGGGTGGTTCCTTGAGGTCCAAGCACTTCTACAGGCTCTAGGCCTTGTGTCTAGCTCAGTCGTGGTTCTTATACCACTATTTTAGTATATGGTTTGGTACGCCCCTAGGGCTCAAACGTGTATTGTGCTAATAACTGCTGATATTTGCCTTGTAACTTATGTACTTCGAACTCTAGCCTCATAAAGAGACTAGAGGGGTGTGTTTAAGACTAAATACATATATTTTATATATATACCTGGTGTGGTCCTCTTTCATTTGGTCACTCAAGAGATTATAGACTGGTAAAACAAGCTGCTTTACATTCCTCTAAGACTTAGCCTGAAGGCTGCTCTCCATAGCTACCACTAGGATAGCTTTCAATAAAGGTTGTCTTTAACCTATCATCAATAAGGGGTTGTTTGGACTGGTGCAAGGTGCCCACTATAACTAGTGGACAGCATATACCAGGCCAACTTCTCACATTGGTGTGCAGCGTGTGGGATTCCAGCTTGCTATTGTTTTACCAGATAATCTCAAGTGTGTGACTAACTGAAAACCACTAAAGGTACCTAAGGTACATATAAATTCAAGCTTAGAAATACAGTAAGTTCTACTGAACTTAGAGTTGTGTGTCAAGGGCTTAGCACACCCTTTCTACAACTCAAGAGAGTTTAGTAGGCCACACTAGAGTAGGTAGTGCATACACCACACCTCACTAGTAATGTCTTCAGGGCCAGGAACCAGTAGGTCCCTGCCAGGAACCAGTGGACTCCTACCCTCCAAATATGACAACCTCCCATTCTTGGAATTGAGAGAGTTGTGCAAGATTAGGAAGCTGAAGACAGGCAAAAGTGCCAACACCCAACGTCTCATGGAGATGCTTCTGCTGGATGATCTCAGAAGACCCCTAGGGTCTGCAGGGGTAGGCAGAGAGGGTGGGGCAGAAGATGAGGAAGGGACCAGGGGTGAAAATACCCAGGACCTGACCTCTGAAACTGGCCAGGAAGATGACAATGATCTTGCCCTGGACAATCCAGCTCCTCCTGCAGATGAGGAGGAGGATCAGAATGACCTCCCCTTTGTCCCACCAGGAAGAGTTGTGAGTGTGCCTAGAAGGTCCAGATCTCCTTCTCAGGAGTCTAACCATTCTGACACCTCAGTAGGGACCTCTGTTTCTTCTCATAGGAGGGAAACCTCTAATGAGAGAAAAAGAGACTGCTCCAGTATGAAGAAGCTCAGCTTAGGATCAGAAGAGAGCAGCTGGCTGTAGACAGAGAGTCCCTAGAGCTTCATAGACAAAGAAGAAAGTTGGGACTAGAGTCCCATGGTGGCAGCAACTTCCCTAGTGGTAGGGAAAGGTCTTATGACCATAGAAACCTGAGCAAGATTGTCCCTCCCTACCAGAGTGGGGATGACATCCACAAATGGATAACTGCACTGGAAAGGACCTGTAAAGTTCAGAGGGTCCCCCAGGAGCAGTGGGCAGCAATCTTGTGGCTCTCCTTTGCAGACAAAGGTAGAGACAAGCTCCTCACTGTAAGAGAAGAGGATGCTGATAATTACAAGGTCTTGAAGAGTGCTCTTATTGATGGGTTTGGCCTAACAACTGAACAATACAGGTTGAAGTTCAGAGATACCCAAAAGGCACAGGCACAGGACTGGGTGGACTTTGTAGATTGTACTACCAAGGCTCTGGAAGGCTGGTTACTTGGCAGTAAGGTGTGTGACTTCAAAGGATTGTATAATTTAATCATGAGGGAGCAGATTCTTAATAACTGTCAGAATCAGTTGCTACATCAGTACCTGGTTGACTCTGATCTGACCTCTCCCCAAGAATTGGGAAAGAGGGCAGACAAATGGGCCAGAACCAGGGTGAAGCAGAAAGTACAGAACCAAGGTGGTGACCAGAAGAAGCAAGATTCCAAAAACTCTGACAAGGGTGGGGAAAAGGGTAAAGACCAGAAGTCTTCTCAAGGTCCACAAAAATCTGCATCTGGTGGGGAATCCCAATCTAATAAAGGAAAAGGCCAAAAGAAACCATGGTGCAAAGTCTGTAAGCAAAAGACTCACTGGACAAGTGATTGCACCAAGTCCAAAGACTCCAATCCAGCCACCATTGCCCCTAAGGCAACTGTTCCCCCTAGTCCAGCTACAAGTGGTGGTGGAAACACTCAGAACAAGGGTTTAGTAGGGTTGACCCTGGGTACTGAGATGGGCTCTGACCTAGTCAGAGTGCCAACTCAGGCTGTCCTAGTCTGTGATGGGGGCATGGATTTGTCCCCCTTTGTGAGTCCCAATAATTTGGGCAAATACAGACAGCAGCCTTTAATTAATGGAAGAGAGGCTTTGGCATTCAGGGACACAGGAGCAAGTGTCACCATGGTGACACAAGATCTTGTGGATCCTGGGCAGATTATACTCTGGTGAAATGTACTAAGTGACCAATGCTAGCAATGTCAGAACAGACCATTCTCTGGCAGTTGTTAACTTCTCCTGGGGAGGGGTAACTGGCCTTAAGAAGGTTGTGGTGAGTGCAGACCTACCAGTAGAATGCTTGCTTGGCAATGATCTTGAAACCTCAGCTTGGGCAGAGGTGGAGCTCAGGAAACATGCAGAAATGCTAGGGATCCCTGCACATGTCTTTGCTGTGACTAGGTCACAGGCCAAAATGTCAAAAGCTGAACAGGCCCTGGATTCTGGAACAATGGACCAGGTGCCTCCCAAGAGAAGGAGCAGTAGGGTTAAGGCAGTGCCTTCCCCCTTGGCTCCGGAGGAAGATCAGTCTTTTGAGGAAGATGATCTCAGGCCTGAAGAAGGAACTGTCCCAGAGGAGCTTGAACCTGATCAGGTTGAGTTCTTGGGGACAGGGGGCCCTTCCAGGGCAGATCTGAGCCAGGAGCAGCTGAACTGCCCCTCTCTTGAACCCCTCAGACAGCAAGCTGCTGCTGAGGCTGCTGGGAATGCTAGTGGCACCCATAAGATATATTGGGATGATGGACTCCTGTACTCAGAGAGTAGAGACCCCAAGCCTGGAGCAGCCTGGAGGTTGGTTATACCTCTGAAGTTCAGGGGCTTCCTATTGACACTAGCCCATGACATTCCCTTAGCAGGTCACCTGGGCCAGAACAAGACTTGGGACAGAATTGTCCCTCACTTTCACTGGCCCCACATGTCTGAAGACACCAAGGAGTTTTGTCGCTCCTGTGTAACCTGCCAAGCCAGTGGGAAGGCAGGTGCCACCACAAAGGGCCCCCTGATACCACTACCTGTGGTGGGGGTTCCCTTTGAGAGGGTGGAGATTGACATAGTTGGTCCCATGGATCCCCAAACAGCATCTGGGCACAGGTTTATCAGGGTGGTGGTGGACCATGCCACCAGGTACCCAGAAGCCATTCCCCTTAGGACCACTACAGCCCCTGTGTTGGCAAGGGCCCTCCTGGGAGTTTTCTCAAGAGTGGGCTTTCCTAAGGAGGTAGTATCTGACAGAGATGCAAACTTTATGTCCAGTTACTTGACTGCAATGTGGAAGGAGTGTGGAGTGACTTATAAGTTCACCACACCCTATCACCCACAATGCAATGGTTTAGTTGAGAGATTCAACAAAACCTTGAAGGGCATGATTAAAGAGCTCCCAGAAAAGCTTAGGCGAAGATGGGACATACTTTTGCCCTGCCTTTTATTTGCATACAGGGAGGTGCATCAAAAGGGGGTTGGCTACAGCCCTTTTGAACTTTTGTTTGGCCATCCTGTCAGGGGTCCATTGTGTCTGGTGAAGGAAGGTTGGGAGTTACCTCTCAAACCCCTAAACAGGACATAGTGGACTATGTACTTGGTCTCCGCTCCCGGATGGCTGAGTATATGAAAAGGCAACCAAAAACCTTGAGGCTAGCCAAGAATTACAGAAAGCCTGGCATGACCAAAGGCTGTGCTGACTGTTTACCAGCCAGGACAGAAGGTGTGGGTGCTGGAGCCAGTGGCCCCAGCAGCCCTCCAAGACAAGTGGAGTGGCCCCCATACAATTGTTGAACAGAAGGGAGAGGTTACCTATCTGGTAGACCTGGGAACTCCCAGGAGCCCCCACAGGGTGCTCCAGGTCAACAGGCTGAAGCCATATGTGGACAAGGCTGACATGGGCTTGCTCATGGCAACTGATGAGGGACAGGAGGAGGAGAGTGACCCTCTCCCTGACCTGCTCTCTCAGAACCCTGATGATGGGTCAGTGGATGGTGTAGCCTTAGCAGGCAGCCTCACTGCCCAGCAGCAAACTGATTGTAGACAGGTGCTCAATCAGTTCAGACACATGTTTTCTCTGACTCCAAGTCAGACCACCTGGTGCACTCATGAAGTGGACACTGGGGACAGTCTGCCTGTTAAAAGTAAGATTTACAGGCAACCTGACCAGGTCAGGGACTGTATCAGAACAGAAGTCCAGAAAATGTTGGAACTGAGTGTCATTGAGCCTTCAGATAGCCCCTGGGCTAGTCCAGTGGTCCTGGTGCCAAAACCTCACACCAAAGATGGTAAGAGAGAGATGAGGTTTTGTGTGGACTACAGAGGCCTCAATGCGGTCACTAGGACTGATGCCCATCCAATCCCCCGGGCAGATGAGCTAATAGACACTTTGGCCTCAGCCAAGTATCTAAGCACATTTGACCTAACAGCTGGCTACTGGCAGATCAGACTAGCTGATGATGCAAAGCCCAAAACTGCCTTTTCTACCCCTGGTGGGCTTTACCAATTTGTGGTGATGCCCTTTGGTTTGAAAAATGCACCTGCCACTTTTCAGAGGTTGGTGAACACAGTCCTTACAGGTCTGGAAGCCTATAGTGCAGCATATCTAGATGATATTGCTGTCTTTAGCTCCACCTGGGAGGATCACCTGGTCCACCTCAGAAATGTTTTGGAGGCCCTGGAGAAGGCAGGCCTAACTATCAAGGCCACAAAGTGCCAGATAGGGCAGAGTCAGGTTGTGTACCTGGGCAACCTTGTGGATGGAGGCCAGGTTCAACCATTGCAGAGCAAGATCCAGACCATCATGGACTGGGTTGCTCCAACTACCCAGACTCAGGTGAGAGCCTTTTGAGGCCTGACTGGGTACTACAGAAGATTTGTCAAGGGGTATGGATCAATAGTGACACCCCTGAATGACTTAACCTCTAAGAAAATGCCCAAAAAGGTTCAGTGGACAGCTAGCTGTCAAAAGGCATTTGATGACCTGAAGCAGGCCATGTGCACTGCTCCCATTCTGCAGAGTCCTGATTACTCCAAAAAGTTCATTGTGCAAACAGATGCATCTGAGTTGGGGGTAGGGGCTGTATTATCACAGTTGAATGATGAAGGTCAGGATCAGCCAGTAGCTTTTATTAGCAGAAGGCTGACCCCCAGAGAGAAACGTTGGTCCGCCATTGAGAGGGAGGCCTTTGCTGTGGTTTGGGCTCTGAAGAAGCTGAGGCCATACTTGTTTGGTACTCACTTCATTGTACAGACAGACCATAAGCCCCTCTTATGGCTAAAACAGATGAAGGGTGAAAACCCCAAACTCTTGAGGTGGTCCATTTCCCTACAGGGGATGGATTATACAGTGGAACATAGACCTGGGAGTAACCATGCCAATGCAGATGGACTCTCCAAATATTTCCACTTAGAACATGAAGACTCAACTGGTCAAGGTTAGCTTAATGTCCCTGCGTTTGGGGGGGGGGTTGTGTAGGAGAGTAGGATCTGCCTCTTATGGTTACCCCCACTTTTTGCTGGTGTATCACTGTTTTTCGACTTTAGTCTGGCTGGGGCCCTGCTATTCAGGACCCCAGCCTAGCTGATTCCTCTCTAAATTGATTCCCTGTACTGTAGGTACATCACATATTGGGTTCTGGAGTGCCCTTATAAGTCCCTAGTATATGGTATACTATGTACCCAGGGCATAGGTACCCCAGAGGCCTACCAGGGGCTGAAGCATGTATTGTGCCACCCCTGGAAGGCCATCCAAAATGACACCACAGGACTGCTACTGCAGCCTGAGTGAGGTGGTGCATGCACCCCTTACAGAGATATAGGTTCACTATATCTCACTTTACACTGCACATAGAAACCTATCAGTCACCCCTATGGCAGGCCTTACCAATCCTGAAGGCAGGGTGCTTGGTTTTATGTGAGAGGGTGCCCATGCATGAGCAGAGCCCCTCTGCAGCCTTCGGAATCTCCTCTCCGGGGTTGTCTGTGGTGCAGCCTGACCATATACTCTTAAGTGCATTATATCTAAACGGTAAATGCTAACTTTGGGATGGCTGCACGGAAACATGTCGTGTTTGGTGTCAAACACCTTGGAATCATACCCCCACACCAGTACCTGGTGTGGGAGTATGATCCCACCCTACTAGAGGGAGAGACATGAAAGCACCGGTATACCCGGTACCAACTAACCAGAGCCTGGCATCACAAAATGGATGCTTCAGCCACAGACACGAGTCTGGCCTCCTGCTGCTGACCGAAACTCCGGCAGGGGAGGCCTGGACAATAGGTTTCCTGTCGCAGGGAGGTGTTACCACCTCCCAGACAGACCTTAGTGGATTGGGGCTTGGTGGGTGCACTCTCTGAGTGCTTTGAAGTCCTGCACTGGGGGCACATTTGGTGTCCTCGTGCATACCCCAGTTCAAACCGGTTGCAGGGGCTGCCAGCCCCTGCTCTGGCACGAAACTGGACAAAGGAAATGGGTGTAGCCACCCCTCTTTCCAAACCCTCCCATAGGTGGGTCCCCAGAGTTAGTCCAACCCCTTTTCTTAGTATAAGTAAGGGAACCCTGGCAACAGGACTTTAGATATCCCTGGATGAAACTCTGAAGCTGAATCCTGGACCTTCGACGCTCTACATCAAGATTAGAGGACTGAAGAATCTCCCTTAGGGTCAAGGAGTGACTCCCCTGCTTGGCAGGCACCAACGAAGCATCTGTCCGGTCTGCATCACTGAAGCTCCCGCCGGACGCCAAAGTCTTTGCATCACCAGAGGTGGATTTACAGACTTCCCCGAGGCTGCCCTGAGTCCCCAGCAAAGCTGAGGCCCGTAGCTGTCGTGGGTAACGTGGAACCGTGACCCCTGGACACTGAGCACATTTGCAAGTGCACCAACTTCCTGACATCTCTCGAAGCCATGCTTTGGGTTTCAAGAAGCCCTAGCCCCGAGCACCAACTGCAGCGAAGATCACTGGTCTACACTTCACGAGTGTCCCGTGGGCCATCTCCAAGTGCGACTGCTTGAGGCTCCTTCGCGATCTCTAGTCCGTTGGCTAGTGGGTCCCCACGAAGGCAACTCTTCAATTTCTTGGGTTTTCCTGGCTGCTCCAGAAGTGCCCTGACTTACCTTCGCTGGGTGAGTCCCTCAGACCTTGCTGGTCTGCAACACAGCCTTTTCTTTGTTTCCCCGTGACTTGCTGTTGCCAAGGCTTGTTGGGTCCAATCTGGTCGCCTGCACCGCAGCACTCTACAAACTTCGTGGGAAAGCTCGATTCCAGCTCCTGGTTGTCGTCAATGCCTCCTGGACCTCGTGGCTGAAGAGTCAAGGCACCCATCAACTCACCTGAAGCACCCGACATCTGAGGGCATTCGACTATCGTGCCCCTGGTCACTGGCTAGTGACCCAGACTCTGTCCCCTCTGCTTTCAGGTCTTCCTCTTCCTCGATCCAGGCTTGGATCACAACGGACACTCTTCCTCCTCACGGCAGCAGCACTTTCCCAGAGATCGCCATTGAAAACGACGACGATTCCCGACACCTTTTAACACGTATGCACCGGCTTCCCTGGGTGAGGTAACTCGAGTATTTCGGTACTCACGTGGGTGTGGGCCCTAGAAACTCTTAAGTTTAAAGGGGTTAACTGGAAGTCCTCTCCGAAGTGTCCTTTATCTTTAAAATTCCAACCGCGACTTTCCCCATAGAAGTTAACGGCGATTCGCGGCTGTGTTCTCACACTGCATGCGTCCCCCGTGGGTCCCCTGTGTCACTACCTTGGGTGATTCCTTGGGGTCCAAGCACTTCTACAGGCTCTAGGCCTTGTGTCTAGCTCAGTCGTGGTTCTTATACCACTATTTTAGTATATGGTTTGGTTCGCCCCTAGGGCTCAAACGTGTATTGTGCTAATAACTGCTGATATTTGCCTTGTAACTTATGTACTTCGAACTCTAGCCTCATAAACAGACTAGAGGGGTGTGTTTAAGACTAAATACATATATTTTATATATATACCTGGTGTGGTCCTCTTTCATTTGGTCACTCAAGAGATTATAGACTGGTAAAACAAGCTGCTTTACATTCCTCTAAGACTTAGCCTGAAGGCTGCTCTCCATAGCTACCACTAGGATAGCTTTCAATAAAGGTTGTCTTTAACCTATCATCAATAAGGGGTTGTTTGGACTGGTGCAAGGTGCCCACTATAACTAGTGGACAGCATATACCAGGCCAACTTCTCACATATACAATTTAGAAGTGGTCCTATCTAGTTAGCGTAAGGACCCAAGCATCCTTTGGGTTACAAGTTTGAGATAGCTGCGGCATTGTTCAACAGTTGATGCATAATTTGTTTGGGAATGTAAAAGGTATGACTGCATTCCAAGATGATATCCTTTTGTATAGTCGTGATGAGAAGGAACATGATGTGGCTCTGGCATTTTCAGGTTACAGTGGTTAAAGGAATTGTCTGATGACAATGATCTATCTGAAGTCATCCACTTTGTCAAACTGTGTTGGCCAAGATAGAATGCATTCTCCAGCTTTGCAACCCGATTAGGAAGTCAAAGATGAGTATTATGTAGAGGACCTGCTGTTGTGCAGGAATTTTAAGCTGATTCCTCCCATGTCCTTGAGAATTAGCATGGTGGTTATTACAAACTCAGGTGATTTATGTCCGACCTTAACACAAAGAAGACTCTAGTAAGCTTTTTGGTGGCCTGGTACGGACGTTGATGTTGAGTTATTTGTAAAGAACTGCAGTGTTTGATCTACTGCTGACAAATCGTTCCAGCCAAACGAAGCACCATTGCAGCCTGCTGAGAATGCAAACACGCCTGGTATACCTTGGGTTTGAAATTTGTGGGGACCTTCCACAAATTTAAACAAGCATTGGCAAAGCCAATAGGTCTCGCCTTTGCAAGAGGTTACATTTTTTTTCTCTGTCTACAGTAGTGCGTGTTTATAGATTGTGTACATTGTATGCGTATTTGATAATAAAATAAACTTTAATGTTTTGCTGATTAATTGATGCATGTTGTATGTTATGAGTTTGTAAATAAAATGTGTATTTTAAGGGCTGTTGTAATCAGATCAACTTTAGTATTTAAAAAGCAGAATGTTATAGTGTTTTTTGTATTGTGTTAAGGGGGTTGTTGGTGCTTAATACTGTTGCTTATTAAGTGTTGTTTGCGTGGGGTGTAGATTTATTTAGTGTGCAGTGGGGTAGATTGTAGGTGGGTGTATTTGTGTAGAGTGAGTCTGATTGGGTTGGGGCACTCTTTCCAAACAAACTGGGACTGCTGCGTGCTAACTGGTTCGAGATAATTAGTCCAAATGGGTCATCTTCATGCGCTACCACTACTCATGATACACAGGCAATTGTTAAGAAACATTACAATTATAATGAGTCGGTCTTTACATGAGTTAATTAAAAAGTATACTGTAGTAATTAGTCAACCTACCATCCCCTTCTATGATGTCAGTTCCATGGTTAAAGAATGTTACTGTTTGAACACCAGGGTCTGTTGCTTCATTTCCTGGAAGTTGTGGAGAAGAACGGTCAATAAACATAGTGCTCTTACACTTTCCTGCCTTTGTGTAATCACTACAAATTTGGCGACAAGTGTGACCGTTCTACTTCTCCACCCACATGTGCTGTGCCTATTGCTGAAGTCCATGTTCGTTTCAACCTGATTCCAGCTGTCGCAGAAATGCCAGCTGCAGAGTTTTCCCTCGCCACCCTGCCTGCACGTATCCTGCCTGCATGTGAGCCCTTCAACACGCCCAGAGGAATATTTAAATGTTTTCACTGGTGGAGAATCGTTTCCCGGTGTAAGAGAGGATGGCATCATCTAACCAATCCACCAGAGCTTCGTGAAGTCTGTGAGGCATGTGAAACAACGAGTGTGTCCACTCATCTGTGCACAGCTGCGGGGCTCGGCAATCAAAACTGTAAGTATCCGTGTTTCCCGTTTCATGTGGGCGTGCTGTTGGGTGCCCGTATTTGGAGCCCGGCGAAATCGCAGAGATCCGTGTGTGTCGACTTCAGTTTCCCAAATGATGATGCAGTGAAATCCTTGGTGTTAGACGTGAGCTGGTGGCTTACGGCATCGTGCAGTGCGCTGTCTCTGCGCGTCGCCTGCTTCCGATTCCTTGGTTGCTAGGCGCTGGTGGACGCTTCATGCCGGGCTGTGAGGGATGCATTGTTTCCAGTGTGTCCCCAGCGCGTCTACGTCAGTGTTTGGTTGCTAGGCACTGTCCGCCGTAGGGATCATCTGCGGGTCATCGGATCCATTTTCTCCTGCGCTTGCGCGCTGAAGCTCATCGACGCGGGAATCTTCGGGGAGTTGTCGAATTCGTTTCCTCCTGCGCTGATGCACTGGAGCTCATCGTATTAAACTTAATGACGGAGGTGGCGATCACTCTGGGTGATCTTTCTGCGGTGAAGGTTTTCTCAGAACGGCATCAGCAGGCGAGAATTTTGGGTGTTCGTTACTTTCTTGTGCGCAGCGCAGAGTGAACGCTGCCGGAACTTGGGGTTGGGATTAAGTGACTTCATTTCTCCCTTCTTGTGCTTGCCTCCATTTCCACACGTCCAGGAACAGGTGTTTTTCTACTGGAGTACAGGAGACCTATCTCTCTGGTTAAGAGCTGCAGATCTTCCTAAATACTGCTGCATTGTTTATGCTGATTTCCCTATCTGCGTTTTTCATGTACTTACATGATCTTACAATCATTTTTATTTGCAGCTGGACCACAAGTGACTCTGTTCTTACAACTGCTGTGATGATTAAGGGATTTTACCTACATATTGTTGCTCTGTGCCAGCCTCTTTCGCAGTTTATATTTAGGACTCACTGTCAGTATGCAGAATGTTCAAGCCCCTCCACCCTTTTTACAGCTTCCAGGAGACCCACAGGTGAGGTGGAAAGTATGGTATAGAGCTTTTACCAAATATTTAGGAGCCATCGGGGGGGATAAGATTCAGCGCAGAATGCAAGAGGTTTATTTTGGAGCACAATCTAGGTCTAGAGGGACAGGCTGTTTTAGAACACTTACCTCCTCTCGAAGTTGTTGATGGTGAAGAGCCTCTTAATGAATTTGACTAAGCCGTGGCAATCTTAGAGAAACAATTTGATGTAGAAGGCATTCTAGTTGTAGCTAGACACAGGTTCTTCACTAGAGAACAAGAAACTGATGAAAGCATTGTGTCGTATGTGGCGTCGCTGCGTAATCTGGCGTCAGAATGCGAGTTTGAGCACTTCACCTCTCAGCTGATCAGGGATCAGGTTGTAGTGCGTTGTAGAGACAAAAAAGTTCGGGAAAAGTAGTTAACTTTGAAAAATCCATCTTTGCAAGAAACCATTACCATTGTTAAAAGCATAGAGTTATCTCAGAAAGCTTCCAAAGAGTTGAAACCTGACAAAGCTGTTGTGGGGGCGGTAAAAAAACGCAGAGATCAGGGAGAAAAACAACAGAGTGAGCAGAGGGGCAGTAAGTACACAGCTGTCAGACCTGCGAAAAAGATTGGTCAGCAAAGAAATCTGTGCGCAAAATGTGGGTTCCCCTCTCATTACCCTAACACTCGATTCTGTCCAGTGAGGAAAGCCTCCTGTCGCAAATGTGGCAAACAAGCGCACTTTGCCAAAGTGTGTGGTTCCAGGGGCAGTGTCAGTACTGTTTACACTGAAGATGATAAGGGTGACTTGTCGGGGGATGTGGTGAGTTCCATGAGTGATTTGACTGTCATGGTCAAAGATGAATCTGATGATGGTGTCGATTCTGTGGTGGATTTGGTTGTTGATGGGAAGTCTATTCAACTGTTGGTGGATTCTGGTGCACGTATGACCATGATCACGGAGGAGTAGTTTGAACGTAATTGGGTGGACAAACATCTCGAAGCACCAGACAGAAATCCTGTATCACATGAGGGTAGGAGGATTGAGTTAAAGGTTTTTTTTAAACCAGCTTAATTTTTAAGGACAGGTGCATTCGGGGGAAGGTCTATGTGGCAAACAAAGGACTAAACATATTGGGGTGGTATCACCAGGGTCTTTTTGGCATGACCCTCAGACCAGGCACTAAGGAACAAGTGTTGGTGGTGGATGAGCATAGTCAAGGAGAAGGTCTGATTGTGTGGGCCAACAAATTCAGAAGTGTGTTTGATGACAGCTTGGGGTGTATCAAAAGGTTCAAACATTTTATCAGGGTGCAGGACCAGGCAGTTCCAGTCAAGCATAAACTGTGCAATGTGCCCTATAGTGTCAGAGATGATCTCTCTGATGAGCTTAAGAGGATGTGTGAGTCTGGGGTTATGGAACCGGGTGAGTCTTCCTTATGGTTGTCTCCGTTGGTCGTTGCCCGCAAGAAGATTGGGAGTCTCAGAGTGTGCATTGACTTGCGCAGTCTGAACAAGGAGATCTGGGTTGACTCGCATCCTCTCCCCTGCATTGATGACATTCTTTCTAAGTTTGCTCGTGCTAAGTATTTTTCCAAAACCCAATTTGGAAGTTGATAATCCCAATAACTACAGGCCAATCTCTCGACTTCCCTTCCCGGCCAAACTGATTGAGAAAGCTATAAGCTGGCTCACTCTATTGATCCAGGAGCACAATTTACTGGATCCATCACAGTTTGGTTTCAGAAGCCAACATAGCACTGAGACAGCCCTGATTACAGCTACAGAATATGTCAGAACTACTCTAGACAAAGGAGGGAACGCTGCTGTCATGGGCCTTGATACTCACTTAGCCAGTACTCTCGGGAGCAGAATGATGATAGTTTCTCAATTCCCACCTCAGGCTCCACACGAAGACCAAAAGGTACAGGCAGTCGTGTGAACCCCGTCGGGGGAAAGGGGAAGTGGACAGAGAAGAGACTGCCTAGATCCACTCGGTATCTTCACACTAGCCTTCCTCCTACTTCTTCTCAAGGCGCTTCCTCTTCCTGCTGGTCACCTTATCTTAATGGCTATGTGGGGATACTGTAACAGAGAACACACCATTAATATTCCCCTAGCACTCCTCCCAGCCTTTCCTTGACTTCCTCACTCTAACTTCCTTACCCAATTGGTTTTAGGCCTTCGCTCCTCTTCTATTTTCTTTTGTGTGAATTGGTTATCTTCCTAAATGTGAACAAACCTTGTAAGTATTCTCTTCGCTCTTCTCTTATATTTGCAGCTCTCACTCATTCTCCCACTCTCTCTCTCACTCAGTCTTACTTGTATCTTCTGCTGAATTCCTTTATTATTTCTTCCTCAGGTGAACGAGTACGCTGTCACAGTCGTCGAGCTGATGAAGCTGATGAAGACTCTGGACCTGAAGACTCACTGTAAGTGAATTAACCCTAACTGCCTATTGCGAAGTTATTACTAAATTAACACCTAAATCTATCTAATACCGCCGATACTCGAAACGCGCTAACCTACGCCTTGCCTGGCTGAACCACTAACTCTAACTCTGACTAACTAAGAGCTGTTTCCTGAAAAGGTTCCTAACGCTAGAAATGCGTTGGTGAAGTGCGCGGTTTATAATTCAACCGCTGCACTTCACAGCTGAGCAAGTCCTCGCGCCCGGACCCAGGCGCGAGAGACTAGACCGCCAACTTCTCTTGCCTTCCTCCCTGTTGGGAGAACAGAGCGGAATGTCTTCTTATGTGCGATGATCACCCGTGATTGAAGTCGAGCGGGTGATCTTTTTCCAACTGCCTTCCCAGGGACTATAGTGATGCTAAGGAGTTTATGAACTCCCTTTCTCTGAGCCCTGACAGTACCCCCTCGCAAGGTCAAGCCTCCGGGCTGGGGTTTGTGTGGGTATTGTAAGTGAAACACTTTGGTTAAACGTGGTGCATGAACCTCGGACCGTTCCACCCATGATCTATCCTCAGGGCCATAACCCTTCCAGTCCACAAGATAAAAGATTTTTCCTCGCATTAATTTGGCGTCTAAGATTCTTTTTACTTCAAATTCTTCTATTCCTTCAACTAAAAGGTTTTTTTATGCTTCGACTCCTTTAGGTGGGGTGAAACCTTTTGAGCAGAGAAACATGAAATACTGGATGTATCTTCAACTGTGGGGGAAGTGTCAATTTGAAGGCAACAGGGTTCACTACTTGCTCTACAAGAAATGGGCCAACGAAACGTGGTTGAAACTTCCTATTTCCTTTTAATCTTAGATTTCTTGAATTCAGCTAAACCCTGTCCCCTACATGCAAATCTGGTTCTGGCCTTCTTCTTTTGTCAGCATTCTGCTTATAACGTTCCTTAGCTAATGCTAAATTCCTGGTGGCAGACTGGTGTACTTCACTAAGCTGTTTAACTAGATCTTGTGCTTCAGGCACCAACACTTCTTGGGCAGAAATCACAGAATTTGGGTGTCTGCCGTAGTTCAAGTAAAAAGGTGAATACCCAGTGGAGACATTCCTAGCATTGTTATGCGCAAATTCTGCTGTCCAAAGAAGATTGGGCCACTCTCCCTCTTGATCTAGAAGGAACAATCGGAGATACTTCTCAAGCTCCTGATTGGCCCTTTCCGTCTGTCCATCTGTTTGTGGGTGAAAGCTAGTCGAATATCGTGACTCTATGCCCAACTTCTTAGTATAGGCTTTCCAGAAGTGAGACAAAAACTGAGATCCCCTATCCGTAATTAAAACCTTAGGGATGCCATGGATTTTAATTAAACTCTGGTTTAGCTGGGTAGCTATTTGTTTGGCTGAGGCATTCCCCTTCAGGGCGACAAAATGCGCCATCTTAGAAAAGGAGTCCACCATTACAAGGATAGAATTGAATCCCTGACTGGAGGGTAATTCCACAATCAGATCGAGTGTCACAGTGTGCCAAGGACTGGGAGGTGTGGGCAAAGGTCTCAACAACCCCTGAGGTGCCTGTTTATCAGTCTTTCCCATTGCACAAATCTCACAACCCTCTACATGAACTCGAACGTCTTTGGACAGCCCAGGCCACCAGAACTGTCTTTTTAACAATTCCTCTGTTCGATGGATTCCAGGATGTCCAGCCATTGGACTATTATGACACTCAGTTAGCACTTGATGTTGGAGTTCTTGAGTTGGAATAAACAAGGCCTTAGAATGAAACGGTAGCCCATCACGAATTTCATGAGCTGGATTTTTCTTAGCCCATTCTAGCCCTTCTTCTGCAGTCAAGGCTTCTCTAAGTCTGTCTTCTAAGGTTTTCTCGACTGTTGCTCCAACGATCTTTGCCTCCGGAATTATCTTCTGTTCACTGATTTGGTTCTTTTTTCCATCTGTGTCTATCCGTGATAAGGCATCTGCCTTCCCGTTGTTCTTCCCAGGCCGATAAGTTATCACAAAATCGTAATCGGCGAAGTACAAAGACCACCGAAGCTGACGTGGCGTGAGAGTCCTGGCTGACTTTAAGAACTGAAGATTCCTATGATCTGTAAACACCGTGACCACGTAGCTGGCCCCAAGAAGATGATGTCGCCATTCTTGGAAGGCGTCTTTGATGGCTAGGAGCTCCTTATCGGAAATGGTATAGTTCACTTCTGCTGATTGCAACTTCCTGGAATGGTACGCTACCGGGTGCAACTGGCCAGTATCTTTGTGCCTCTGTGAGAGCACCCCTCCAATGGCTTGTTCAGAAGCATCTGTTTCCACGTAAAAGGGTTGAGTTGGGTCTGCGTGTAATAAAATGGGTGCAGTCGTGAAACTTTTCTTTAGAAACTGGAAGGCTTCTCCTGCCTCAGCAGTCCATTGAAAAGGAACTCCTTTTCGTAGCAATTTGGTGATGGGAGCCACCTTCAAGGAAAAGTCTCGGATAAACCTTCGATAGAAATTCGCAAATCCAATGAAACTCTGCACTTCTTTCACAGAGGTCGGCGGAGGCCAATTCAGAACCGCTTCAATTTTTTTAACATCCATGGTTAGCCCTTCTGGTGCTATCACAAATCCCAGGAAATCCACCGAAGTGACTCCAAAAGCACACTTTTCCAGTTTCACGTAAAGATCGTTTTCCTTTAAGCAGCGTAAGACCTTTTTCACTTGATTTTGATGTTCTTCTTCAGAGGATGAGTAGATCAAAATATCGTCGATATACACAATTACGCATTGATCTATGAACTCCTTCAAAACATCGTTAATGAAGTATTGGAAGGCCGCTGGGGCGTTACTTAAGCCGTAAGGCATGACTTGGTACTCAAACAATCCATACTTCGTTCTGAATGCTGTCTTCCATTCGTCTCCACTTCGCACTCTGATTAAGTGATAAGCCCCCTGCAGATCTAATTTAGTAAATATTTTTGCATCTTTTAATTGATCTAGCAGTACGGAAATTAGGGGCAGCGGATATCGATTTTTGATGGTAATCTTGTTCAAGGCGCGATAGTCTATACACGTCCTCAGATTCCCATCCCGTTTCGGGACGAAAAACAGAGGAGATGAGACGGGGGATTGTGACGGTCGGATGAATCCGTTTTCCAAGTATGTTTGAATGTAATCCTTAAGATGACGATTCTCAGGTTCTGTGAGCGCATAAATCCGACTACATGGAAGGTTGGATCCAGGTTCCAAATCGATCTTGCAATCGTAGGACCGATGCGGAGGCAGCCTTTTCGATTCCGTTTCACTGAACACTCGAGAGAACTCCTGATACTCTTCAGGTAAGGTAACTGTCTGAACTGCACACACCATCCTTTTTCACATAGTGAGGTTGCTGGGTTCTCTTTTGCTCATTCCGTTTCTCCTCAAAGCAATGTTTCAAACAATAACTAGAGTCGAACTTCACGGTTCTTTCACTCCAGTTAATTGCTGGATTATGTTCCGTCAACCAGGGAAGACCCAAAATAATTCCGAACTGCGGGGCATCAATTAAGTTGAATTGAATCTCCTCCCTATGACCTTCACTGGAGATGAGTTCCACAATTTCCGTTTGGCAGGTGATTGGGCCGGAGGACAAGTTGGTTCCATCTACGGCCCTTACGGCTTCAATTCTTTCCTTGGGTAACGATCTCAACCCGACCTTCGAGGCATACTTAAGGTCGCAGAAGTTCCCTGTAGCTCCTGAATCTAGCATCACCACCACGGATAGTTCACAATCGCGGAATGTCAGAGTCATAGTCAGAATGAGGTGTGGAGCGGAAGATTGTAGGGTGTTTGCTATTAAATGAGGATGCGGAGTTGTATTCTTGCTTGCAACCACCAGCCCAACTCCCTCTACTGGTGGTGCTGAGAGTTTTCCTTCTTGTAGATTTTGGGCCTCTTGGGGCATTCCTTCACGAAATGTCCACTGATTCCGCAATAGAGACATAAATTATTTTGTCTTCTTTTTTCTTTTTCTTCTCTTGAAAGTGGCCCTCTAATGGTACCTATTTGCATAGGTTCGTCACTGTTTTCCTTTCCTCCAGGTTTAGCCAATTCAGTCCTTGCTCGGTCAAAGCGCGGAACACTTGGTCGGAATTCGCGTCTTCTTTCCCCCTTCCTCTCGGTTTGTCTATAATCTATCTCCAACACCAAGTCTATCAGGGCGGACACCTCATTGGGGCGGTTAGGAATCTGTGACAAGGTATCTTTTAAATCATCTTTCAACCCTCAGTAAAACAGAGCGGCCCTTTTTGACTCTGGCAAGTCCGTTTCTACAACTAACTTGTTGAATTGTGCCAGGTAGGTGACTAGTTCTCGATTTCCTTGCCTCAATTCCAACAATTCATTATCGGTGGCCTGAGCTACCTTCCGACGATCAAAAATTCGTAGGAACTCCTTCTTGAATTCCTCAAAGTCATATAGAATGGGTGAATCTTGCGAAACCAGAGGCATTGACCATGAGGCCGCATCTCCATTGAGGTAAGATAAAATGAAGGCAATTCTAGACTGTGCATCTGGGAAGACTGTGGGTCGGCACATGAAATGTAATGAGCACTGAGTCAAAAAGACTTGAGCCTTTTGGGGATCCCCACCAAAACGCTCTGGAGGAGACAAAGGAATAACGGGAGCCAGTGAATGTACCACCTGAGTGGTGGATCCAGCACTGGCAGGTGACCCTTGATTAAACATACTAGTTCTTGAGGGAAGTGAATGAGACTTATCCTCTGACCCATCTCGCCTTAACTGGGCAGCCATTTCTTTCGTCTCACGTCTGGTAGCCTCCATCTCAAATTTTATAACCTTATTCTCCTCCCTCACTGCCAGTAATTCCTGTTGAATTTCCTTAAGGACATTACCCAAATTTTTTAAGTCCAAGCCTTCCGCCATTCTGCTCAGGTGAGTAAAGTCCGTGGGCACTTCACTCTGTCATGGGCCTTGATACTCACTTAGCCAGTACTCTCGGGAGCAGAATGATGATAGTTTCTCAATTCCCACCTCAGGCTCCACACGAAGACCAAAAGGTACAGGCAGTCGTGTGAACCCCGTCGGGGGAAAGGGGAAGTGGACAGAGAAGAGACTGCCTAGATCCACTCGGTATCTTCACACTAGGATTCCTCCTACTTCTTCTCAAGGCGCTTCCTCTTCCTGCTGGTCACCTTATCTTAATGGCTATGTGGGGATACTGTAACAGAGAACACACCATTAATATTCCCCTAGCACTCCTCCCAGCCTTTCCTTGACTTCCTCACTCTAACTTCCTTACCCAATTGGTTTTAGGCCTTCGCTCCTCTTCTATTTTCTTTTGTGTGAATTGGTTATCTTCCTAAATGTGAACAAACCTTGTAAGTATTCTCTTCGCTCTTCTCTTATATTCGCAGCTCTCACTCATTCTCCCACTCTCTCTCTCGCTCAGTCTTACTTGTATCTTCTGCTGAATTCCTTTATTATTTCTTCCTCAGGTGAACGAGTACGCTGTCGCAGTCGTCGAGCTGATGAAGCTGATGAAGACTCTGGACCTGAAGACTCACGGTAAGTGAATTAACCCTAACTGCCTATTGCGAAGTTATTACTAAATTAACACCTAAATCTATCTAGTACCGCCGATACTCGAAACGCGCTAACCTACGCCTTGACTGGCTGAACCACTAACTCTAACTCTGACTAACTAAGAGCTGTTTCCTGAAAAGGTTCCTAACGCTAGAAATGCGTTGGTGAAGTGCGCGGTTTATAATTCAACCGCTGGACTTCACAGCTGAGCAAGTCCTCGCGCCCGGACCCAGGCGCGAGAGACTAGACCGCCAACTTCTCTTGCCTTCCTCCCTGTTGGGAGAACAGAGCGGAATGTCTTCTTATGTGCGATGATCACCCGCGATTGAAGTCGAGCGGGTGATCTTTTTCCAACTGCCTTCCCAGGGACTATAGTGATGCTAAGGAGTTTATGAACTCCCTTTCTCTGAGCCCTGACAGCTGCCCTAATATTGTTAGACCTCTCTGCAGTGTTCGACACTGTCAACCATCAACTCCTTATCAACCGGCTGTCCAAGTTAGGAGTCAGAGGTATGGCCCTTAAACTCCTCAGCTCATTTCTCACTGACAGACTTCAGTATGTGGAATGTAACGGTCACAGATCCACGTCTTTCACCCTTCCATGTGGCATACCTCAAGGGTCTGCATTGAGCCCTACTCTTTTTAATTTATACGTCACACCCCTGGCTTCACAAATCAAAGACTTAGGATTTTCGGTTGTCTCTTATGCTGACAACACCCAAATTGTAGTGTCTGTCACAGAGAATGCAGATAACACAGCTAAATGCTTTCACAACTGCATGGTACAGATCGGGAGCTGGATGTCAAACAATTGTCTGAAACTGAACTCAGACAAAACTGAGGTACTACTGTTTGGCAAGCAACCCTCCTTCTGGTCTCCTTCCTGGTGGCCTCAAGGGCTGGGTTCCCTCCCCATTCGGGTGCCAAAAGTGAAAAACCTGGGAGTACAGTTTGATGAAAAACTGTCTTTTGTGGGACAGGCCAATGCCATTACCTCATCATGTTTTCTCATCTTTAAATCACTCAGGAAGGTTTTTCCTTTTATCCCTATGGACCTACGCAAAGCAGTGATCACAACACTGATCGTCTCTAAAATAGATTACTGCAACGGGCTCTTCCTGACCGCCCATAAGAAAGCACTGGACAAAATACAGATGGTCCAAAATGCGGCCGCTAGATTGCTTCTGGGAATTCCAAAGCATCAGTCGGTGTCCAAGTCCCTCCCCTCCCCTCCTCCACTGGCTCCCGGTCAAGAAGAGGATTATGTTCAAGGCCTTGTGCATAGCCTTTAAGGCCCTCCACTGAGAGGGTCCAGCCTCTATTAAGCAACTCTTCCATCTGTACACCCCTGCCAGAACCTAAAGATCGGTCTCCCAGGCTAACCTGGTTGTTCCCAAGTTTAAAAGAGCTACCTGGGGAGGCAAGAGCTTTGTAGTGGCCACTGCCAAACTCTGGAACACGATGCAACTAACACTCAAAACTTCAGGCAATCTATTCATGTTTGGGAAAGCTCTTAAAACTTGGTTATTCAACCTCTAGTTTATCCTGCTCCTCCACCGTTCCTGTGTTTCACTAGGCTGGTGTTATTTCTCACTTGGTCCCACCCCGTTCTTTGGCAGTCACGCCTAGACACCCACGGGTAGTAGTGCGCTTTAGAAATCATTATTTCATTTCATTTCAAGATAGACTTATCCTTCGCCTACCATCAGGTGGACTTGGACCCTGTTTGTAAGCATTTGACTGCTTTTGTGTCTTCGGTGGGGACCTTTCAATTTATGAGGATGCCATTTGGGCTTGCCTCGGCAGCCTCAGGTTTCAGCGCATCATGGAAAAAGTCTTGGATGGGGTTGAGGATACGGTCGTCTTCCAAGATGACATTCTAGTAGCTGGGAAGTGCAAAGCATCACATGACAAGCGCCTCACACAAGTACTAAACAGTCTTCAGGAGAGAGGCATTGTAGCTAACAAGCTTAAATGTGTGTTTGGGGTGGAATCAATTGAGTATTTAGGGCATCGTATATCGGGTGAAGGGATTGAACCAATAGAAGGTTTGATTGAGGCCATCATGAATGTCCTATGCCCCAAGTCTAAAGATCAGGTCTCTACATTTTTGGGTGTGTGTGTATTTTTCACTAAGTTCATTCCCAACTTTGCCGCTAAAACTGTCCATTTGAGAGAGCTATTTAAGAGGAAGGTCACCTTTGTATGGGATCAGGTGTGCCAGGATAAATTTGTTCGCATTAAGCAAGAACTTGGGACATGCAAGATTCTCACCCCTTTTGATCCCCACATCCAGGGTATAGTCTCAGTAGATGCGAGTTTGGATGGTTTGGGTGGTATGATCACCCAGGTCAAACATGGCAAGGACCATACTGTTGGGTTTGCCTCTCAGGCGTTTCGACAGAGTGAGAAGAACTACTCTGTCATTGAAAGAGCGTTACTGGCCTGCTGCAGGGCAGTTGAAAGATTCAAGTGCTTTCTGTGGGGGAAGGCATTCAAGGTGTTGACAGACCACAAACTTCTCATTCCCATTCTTAATGGGAATATTGTCAAGGAGCATACCCCAAGGATCGCGAGATTGAGTTAGAAGTTGTTGCAATACAACTTTGAAGTGGCGCACATTTCGGGTGGGAAAAACATGAGGGCAGACTTTCTCTCGAGATCTCTATTACCTTTGGGAAATTGAGAACAGGTTGGAAGTGATGAAGATGAAGAGTGTTTGATTGCAGCTGTAGATGTCTGCAGTGTGGGTTGCTTTTCTGAACAGGGGTGGTTGAATTCCATGCAGTCTGATCCGGTTCTCAAAAAAGTTAAAGAACACATTGTTCAAGGTTGGCCTAAAGAGAAGCATTTGGATGGAGAACTTCAGCCTTTTGCCAAGATCGCTGCTGAGCTCACTTTGGAGAGTGGTGAGATGATCATGCAGGGTGATAAATGTGTTCCCCCTGAAGTTGGAGGTTACGCATCATTGAAGCTGGTCATAAGGGACATCTTGGGCAAGCGAGTACCAAAAGGAGGATTCGTGGAGTCTATTGGTGGCCATCCATGGATCGCCAGGTGGATGATGTTGTCAAGGGGTGTGTGATTTGCAGTACTAGCGACAAGGTCATCAAATTGTCACCCGCCCCCGTTCAGGTGGTGGAACTCCCCAGTGGTCCATGGATGAAACTGGCTGTTGATTTTGTGGGGGCTTTCAACGCTTTTCCCAATAAGTATAAGTTTGCTCTGGTGGTAGCAGACAACTATAGCAAGTGGTGGGATGTCCATTTCATGGTTGATCCCAATACCCAGGAAGTCATCAGATTCTTTCCAAGTCTGTTTGCTAGGGAAGGTTTCCCTAAAGAAATAGTGTCGGAAATGGGGTGCAATTCACATCAAAGGAAATGTCTGACTTTGTTTCTCAATCTGGGATTTTTCATCACCGTGTGGCTCTATATCACCCAAATGCCAATGGTTTCATTGAGCGCATGTTGACTATGTCCAGTGGGCTATTTCCAATAGGATGGAGGTCAACGAAGTGGTGCAGAGCATGTTGTTGGCACATCGCACTACCCCCAGTCAAGCAGTGGGTAAAAGCCAGTTTGAGTTGTTACATGGGAGAGTCGCTACCTTTGACATGTGTCCAGCCTGGATGAGGGAATGGGGTTTGCGTTTAAAGGTTGGATCTTGTGAATACATCACTGATCAAGTGTATCTTAAATGTGCCCAGGATGTTTCTGTTCTGAACTTCAAGGTTCTAGTGGGTGACTGGGTGAGAATTAAACTACCTCACAAGGTGGCCAAGGGTTTGTCAAAGTTCAGTCTCCCCTGTAAGGTGGATGCCACGTCACGCTTTACTGTGAGAGTCAATAGGAGGAGCTGGAGGAACCTCTCCAGGATTTACAAGATACCCAGACATGTGGTTCTGCAAATGGGACTTGGGAGTGGTGCTGGATCTTCGGTGTCGGAACCCTTTCGGAGGGGGCGTGTTGTTCCAAAGGCTGTGGGTGATGGTGTTAAAGATGTGCATCGGGGGTTTCCCCTACTTTCTAACACACGCAGGAGTGGTAGGAAAAGTGTTCCACCTAAATATTTGTATTTTTAAAATTTGCGTATGCAATGTTTTTCTTCTGTTTTTCCTCTTTGCCTCATCTTCTGTTTCTCTCTCTCTATCCTTGTTCATCTGTAGTACTTTTTTCCTTTTTTTTTATTCTCTCATTGAAAGAAAGGAGATGTTGTAGTAATTAGTTAACCTACCATCCCCTTCTATGATGTCAGTTCCATGGTTACAGAATGTTACTGTTTGAACACCAGGCTCTGTTGCTTCATTCCCTGGAAGCTGTGGAGAAGAACGGTCAATAAACATAGTGCTCTTACACTCTCCTGCCTTTGTGTAATCACTACATATACCATAAAGTCTACCCCGCAATTTGACTTTGAGGGTCAGCGCAGGGTGACTTGAGAAACTTGCCTCTTGATTCTAGTGTGACAAGCATGCTGAACATTTGCAACAATGTGTCCGCAGCAAATCACAAATTACGCCGGAGGTTTGAAGTGGCCCTCTCCATGTATGCACTGCAAAAAACCCACATCAGCTGCAGTGTCCAAGTATGAATCTGTGTAACAGAAGCGGAGTGTGGATGAATAAATGTACAAGATGCAATTATAACTACGATCACAAAAATCTCTTCTTGGTGTCATCGCAATACCATTTCCACGGTGCGCCGAGATTGTGTATGTGTCATGTTTTTGGCTCAGGAAGATATCACTGCCACCCCAAGAACTGATGCTAGGTGGGCGAAGGATCAATTGCATGGGACTGGGGTCCGCATTCATGAGTGATCGAGACCATTACCAGGGGCCACAGTAAACAAAAGGTAGGTACGTGTGCACGCCCAGAGCCATAAAAAAAAAATTACACGGTGCATCGCAGACCACAGTAACTCTTTGGCTGGGGTCCTTCTCAAAGTCCGGACAGCACCACTAAGGGTGAGACAAGAAATAAAACACAACTGGGCAACACGCAGGACTAAGAGACTGGGCCAACTGCCCCTCCCCAAAAGCAGCATAACCTGTAATTTAGCTCAATGGGTAACGAAGACTTAGATCACAGAAGATGCAGCTTCCATTTGTGAGCAACTATACGGAATTACGGGCGCGCCACTCTCACCTGAGCGGTAAAAGGCTGCTTCATCAGCTAACTCCTTTGCTGTCTCTTCAAGGGGCACACCCGCGCTGGAAGCATCACTCATGTCCGCGACTGACCCTCAGCTATTCTAAGAGATTCAATTACCGGGATTACTGGGCTGGAGTGGTAAGAAGAGAGGGGTGAGGTTATTGCAGTGCTTCAGAGGCTCAGTTTCTTCTCCATCTTGTTTTCAGTGTCCGGAGAAGAAAGCGGAGGCAGGGAAGGTTTTCCATCAAGGATTGTTGTCACTGCCTAGTTTAGGCTTGTCTATAAATAACAAGCAAGGAAGGGGCAAGCAACGATGAGTGAGTGGGTGGATGGGACGGGTTCTCTCACTTTGAAGTCAGAGAAAGATTAGGCACTCTCGGGGATACAGTGTCTGACATTTGATCTCCATCTATGAATAAACAGCAAATGTGAGGAGATAAGAACAAGAATGACAGCCCTGTTTACAGAAAAGCTCGGAGTGAGCAATCTTGTGAAGTGCTCTTAAACAAAGAAAAAAGAAGTTCCTAAAGCATTTGCTAAACTGGGTCAAGTGTAAGCCTACAAGTAGTGGTGCGGTGCTACGTGGAAGGGAACAACCCACAAAAAGGTGGGACAATTAGGAAAGATTAACCACTTGGAAGCAAGGCTTTTTAAAGGACACTCGAAGAAACAAAGGAAAAGCAATGGTCGGGCTGTAAGCCCACAAAGTATATACATGTCTCAAAGAGACAGTGCAAGCGCTGTATAGGCAAGACATAAAAAGCCTCTTATCTCATTTCAGTTAGAGATTACTACTCTAAATGGTTTGAGAGGTGTTTTGTTGAGGAACTGAATCCAGAATGTGTTAAAAAATCTCTAAAGGACATTTGCATGAGGGACTGTTTCCTCGTTGTGTTGATCACTGATAATGGTGTGCAATTCCCTTCTTTCTATATGAGCATCTATTTAAGTGCCATTGGCATCGAACACAAAAGAAGGGCAATGGTCAAGCTGAAAGAATAAATCACATATTTAAGGATTGCATCCAGGGGGCTTGAAACGGGATGTGAAAGATGACCCAGGCCAGTGTATAAAGTGCAAGTATAAATGTATTTATTTGCAGAATGAAATGTTCAGCAGAACCAGTTGTTAAAAGGATGTGTTGCAGGGGCTTCCTTCGCTGCTGGTGTTTTCTTTGAGCCTTCTCCATCTGGCGTGCTTCCTTCGCGATATCCCAGTTGTCACCCTTGGGGAAATAAAAAGGGAACAGGCCTTTAGTAATGAGGCTATACTGTGATAATGGGTCCCAACACCACACCATAGTGAAACCCCCCCTGTGCGAAGCCGGCCGGCCAATGAACAGGATACTGATTCCAAGGTGCCAACTTTAGTGGAGTTTGTATTTCGTCTTTACTTATGCAGTCAGGCTCGTGTCTTAAATGCCCATGGGACTGAAATACCTTGGTAGCCATTGTTCTCCCCTCCTTCCTTGTGCTCAACAATCCACACTGTGCGTAAGAGGCTCCAAAGTGCTTCCCCTGACCTCCGTTAAAGCCTAATCAAGTATCCCCGTGCCACTGCCCACCAAACACCGGTTCATACACCCCGCTTCGTTACTTGCCTGAGGCCGCAACTCTGATTTAGAGCTGAGGTAGCCTTGTTCACATCGCCATTCATTGGGGTATGTTGCTCGCTGTTCTCTCCCTTAGGCAGGGTCTCCAACTCCTGTAGGTGCACTGTTGCCCCTTGGGTCTCCGATGCCGGAAATTGCCACAACATCAATCGCGCCTCCTCCTCTGACGGGTCGGTCCCAATGGCATCCTTCGGGACATTCTTCCTTACGTTGGCCTCTCTTTGCTCCCTTTTGTCCTCCGCATCCAAGTTCTGCTCTCCTGCCTCCAGTACTGCTTTCTCCTCTGGTCCTTACCTGCGCGTCCCACGGTTAGCCCCAGTCCACCTATTAACTGGCTTGGAGCACGCAAGGGGCATGTCTTGGCAGATGACTAGAACGCTAGCCAGCGTTCTCCTCGTGCTCCCAGTGTCCACGCCTGAGACAGTTACTGCCGCATTCTCGACTTCCTGGCCACAACGCTCTAGCCAATAATTTTGAAGTCCAGGATGCTTTGCAAACCATGGCATGGACTCATAAAATCACACCAAGTTTGTTTAAGCAAGAGACACCTTTTTTCCATTACTGGGGTAGGCTATCTTCCTTGTCTTTGTGTCCAGCATGGATTTGCATGCGGCATGAACACAATAAAAAAGTGCTGGATGGTAATGTGTGCAATATTAGGTAAGCCTTAATATTAAACATAGTCAAATTAAGCACCCACTCTGTCATGATTCCAGTTATGCTTGTGTTAACCACAGTTTCTGGGTGGGGGATTCAGTGAAACTTAAAACTCCGCGCCACGTCCTAAAGGGTGATACTACATTTTTGAGTCTTTTCCATGTGCGAAAAAGTCGAAATTAACTCTGTTTGCACCCAGAGTAGCAGATAGTGGCATTATAATTGGTTGTGCAAAATACCTGATATGGCAATGGATGGAAAAGGGTCTTTTACCAAGGACAACGCCTTGTTCACTTTTGGAGAGGATGTTGAATCTTGGTGTGTTTGTGGAACATGGGTGTGCTGATGATTTATGTGACCCTGAACGAAACGAAGAACGATTGAATACTCACCCCTTTGCTATGTTTAGACCTTTTGCAGATAGTCAACATAACAACACCTCTCCTGTTTCTACTTCATGGTGTTACTTCCCCAACTGTGACACAGTCTTGTTTTACCTAAGGCGCTTCAAGATTTTGTTATGTAGTTATTGAGGGTTTAGCCTCCTTTCCTTTTGACTTGCTTCCTTGTGTTGTTGTCTTGATTTGTTTATATTAAGTGTATGTATTTTATTTGCATTTCTATTTTTTTTCTCCTAGAGCTAAGATGTGTAGTGATATCATATATTATTACTACGTGTGCGTGGTGTGTGTTCCCGAATGAGTAATATGCTTTGGTTTAGGTGGTTGGTAGTGGTTGTGGTTGTGGCAGTTGCAGCCTGGTCACAGCAGCTACTGCACTGCTGTGTGGAAATACAATATCCAATTTACCTGGTGTACTGCTCTTTCAACATTATTGCCTTTCATAATTATGCCTTGATTTTTGGAAAACCTTAGTTAAAGAGGCATAAGCCATATGTCAGTTGGTTCACTAGAACAATATATTTTTGTCATAATCATTGTTATGCTTCAGGAAGTTGTTGGTCACTAAATAATGAGATAAAGAATTCCACATGAAAAGTAAATGTGGTAAACTTTCTTTGGTGCCACTTCTGCAACATGCTTTTGATACAGTATTTGCTTGTCCAGCGTAGGTTCACTTCCCGTTCATAGACATTTTGATTGGACCAAAACTACTAACAGAACCTGGAACTATAGATGGAGTAATTGTACCATCTTCTTTCGAGCTGGGTCACCATTTTATTGTACCACAGAAGGATTAAGCTCTTAAACCTTGTCTTGATTACAGAGGTTTAAAGCAAGTTACAACATAGGATCATTATCTTTTACCTCAAATAAAGGTCATTCTAAAATATGTTTAACAAGCATGAATCGTCTCCAAACTAGATTTGCAGGATTCTTAACATCATATGCATATTATGGAGAGCAACGAGTGGATAACAGTTTCTCCCAATTTGGGCGTTTTGAATATCA
Source organism: Calotriton arnoldi (assembly GCA_963921515.1). NCBI lineage: Eukaryota > Metazoa > Chordata > Amphibia > Caudata > Salamandridae > Calotriton > Calotriton arnoldi. Next base: position 50,209 of record CAWUFW010000565.1, on the reverse strand, counting down.
TGTAATGTCATTTGGGTTGTGCAATACTCATGCCATTCTGATGTTTTCTAAGACATGTGGAACATCGAGAACATGTGAGTCTTATGTTCTGAGTCACTGAACCGATGCCCTGTAAACCTGAGAAATGTGAATCCCATAAGAAAGGGAATTGAGTAGCTTGGATTTACATTGACTGCTTCTGGCTTTTCATTGGATTCAAAGAAATTATCAGCAATTCTGAAATGGCTTTTACCTACTAATGTAAAAGAGGCTCAAAGCTCAATTCATAAATTACTTTGCACAGTAACCAATATCTTCACTTCACGCTTGAAAGAATGTTTACTCGAGATCCAATTTCATATCACCCTGCTACTTCTAAGAAAATTAAAATGATTCATGAAACAGCTACCTCTGAAAGAGTTGTTGGTGCAGTGTTGTTACAAAAAAGAAGAAGATGATGGACAAGGGTGTCCTGCCTTTCATTTGTTGCATGTTTTGTCAGGAAGTTAACTGAATTATTGAGTTCTTCAAAGAGAGCTTCTTACTTGCAAGATGGCTTGCACAGAAATGAGAAATGCTTTGATGGACGCTGGAGAACAATTTGAAATATTAGCCGGTCATCGAATTTGCATTGTTTATGAAATCTTGAATGCAGGAATAGTCATCAAACTCAACGTGCATTTTTCTTTCCATAGTACAATTTTACTATTGCTTATTTTCCTGGTTCTAAGAATCTTTTTGCTGAGGCACTGCCTTACAGTTATCTAGAGTCATTGGTCATTTATAATCAAACTTTGATTCCTGATCATGTGTAATCATTTTTCTTCATGTTTATTAAACTAGTCATCCTTTATACAATTTTAGTTTCCATTGTAAATCCCTTCCTTGTTTTGCTGAGTAGAACGATCTTCCCAAAGATTCATATCTATCATGGAGAGCTTTTGGTTGTTATTGAGGGCTAAACTGTCAGGCGCATGGCTTACCGCTTATTAGAACATTGGAATGTTGGGAGCTCCATTGAAGACAATGGAGTTGCTCTGGACTTATAATGGCTGGTATAAGCCCAGCGCTCCAACATTCCAATGTTTGTCTTTTTGTTTCTCCATTTTTAATTTAGAACATTCTACCCTTAGTGGGTGGAATGTTCTAATAGCCTTATAGCCCTTCTGCCTCAGGCTATACCGGTTGTTAAAGGCCCTCTCCCTCGTTATAACTCGGGATCAGGGCCTTTAACAACTGGTATAGCCCTCGGCAGCGGGCTATAAGGCTATATAACTTGCAAGGCACAGGGGCTCAATACTCCAAAAATGCTTGCACGTGAGTCCATTTCAGAAAGAAGGATATGCGGGTGGTGCTCACAGAGTGTCAGCTGTGCAGCTTCGCATTTGTGGAGAATGCACTGTACAACAGCGTCCAGCGGCTAACCACATTTCCCAGTCGTCCTCGAAAACTCACGTTGTTTAGAGTTGGTGGCGGCTTACTTGGGCCATTGGGTATAACTTTTCTCATGTGTCTCAGCGTCCTTGCTAGGCAATCCTGTCACAAATATTGCTGCAGCCAGGAACTTGCTACTTGGTTTCAGTATTTTGTTTTGCAAAGAACAGTTGTTTATATGAGAGTTGTTGGAAGACAATTTGTGAATACAGATAAGTATTCTGTAAATCAACTCAGGTTGAGAAACAAACTCTGAACTATTCTGAACATTTGACTTTAAGCATTGTTGGAGACTTTAGGAATTGTTGCATTTAAACTTAAGGGTTGTCCCTTTGAAGAAACAGGGAGAATTCTTACATGAAGATAACGGTTATGTGTCATGATAATTATAGATGTTTATGCGTAAGGTACCAAGACTTATATGTGATAAATGTATGGCTAACAATAGGAACCACAGAATACTAATGCCTGTTAATCATTTTTCCAGTGGCTAGAGAGTCAAGTTGAAACTGAGCTTATCCTCCTGAGACAGGGCATTGTTACGAAGCTCGATGTAGTTATCTTCTCATTAAGGGAGATGTTTTGATGAACGTAATTAAAGGTTCTCATCTCTTGTTATGTATTAGTTTCAGGAATAGCAAGTTCTATGCCAGTACACAGAGAGTTGGTTAAATAGAGATAAAGTTAAAATATATCCTTTTCACTGTTAAGGACAGATGCAGAATTCTCTTGGCAGTTTAGTAAAGCTATCTCATATTGCCTTTAGATACTCCAGCCTGCATATGTGAGTGCCAGCAGAGTGACAAGTGAGAATGGTTATATTTGGCATCTGTTCTGTCCTTTATCCTATTCTCCTTTACCCCTTCCTAGTACTGGCCTTCATGTTCTCAATGTAGGTGGTCATTGGCAAAGAAGGTGAGAAACAGAGGAATGCTTCACTCCTATCAGATACAAAGTGCTAGTTAAGTGCTTTTTGACATGCACAGAAATACAATTTGTACTCATTTTCATTTGGTCTTTAAAGGACCTTTCTCCTAGTGTTGTTCACCTTGTTAAAATGTATTTCTTCTGTAAAATATTTTACTGTAACTGTAGCTTGTGGCATTAATGCAAATTCTCTAGGTATCACACATAACAGAGTCTGTGGAAGTAAACCCAATGCCTTCCTCCAAATCTTAGACATAAAACAGTTGGTTCTGTGGGTCTCATTCACTACGTCCCATGAAATTAAAATACGCGTTAACATGGATTGTCAACATTGATCACAATTTTTATTCCTCCAGTAGGTGCTTAACAAATCAAAAAAGTGCAGACGGTGCAGTTCTCATAGGTGCAGTGATGAAACGAATAAAAGATTAAACATATATACATTTTGGGATATCCACAGTTCTGATACTCAGTTCAGTACAAATACTGATTCTGAATTAGATCCTATTCCTATTGGATAATCCCCACTCCATTGTTGACTTTTCGACCCACAAACTAATTTTGGTGGGTTTCTTCAGGCCAACCAATGTCGCCTGGCAAAACACCTCTGAAATGTGTCTAGCGTTCACATATCAAGGTCTCGTAATGGACTCATCAAAGATCCCTACGCCGGGGTTATAAATACACCTCAATGCCCCAACCAAATTGGGAACAGTATAGGCGCTGTTTCCACTCGCACGATTGCTCGTCTGAGTCATTTGTTCTATAAAGGATATTTCTAATAGTGTTGAGTCACCCTGTTAAAATGTGTTTCTTCTGTAAAATATTTTATTGTAACTGTAGCTTGTGATATTAATGCAAATTCAGTTGGTACCACACATAACAGATTCTGTGGAAGTAACCGAATGCCCTCCTCCAAATCTCAGCATCTAACATTTTGAGCTTAGTGGAACTGCAGGTTCATGACTAGACCTACATAACTGTAGGTCTAGTCATGAACCCAGTTCTGAGACCCACAAATTATCATTGGTAGTACTTTTCTTTCAAAAGCCCCAAGGAAAGAGTTCATGACTAGACCTACATGCTCATGTTCAAAAATGAGAAATTTCATAGCCGAGATATATGACCCCCTTGGGGTATTAATATGCAAGTACCAGATGGTAACCAAGATATTTAAATGTCTCAATGCTCACCAAAGTTTTGGAGTCAACTGTGGTTTGACTTACATCTTTTATCACCAAAAATATATAATAATATTGGCTTATGCTGTATCAATAGTTAATTGATTTCTCACAGCATATTCTGCTAAATAATTTTGCGGTAACTCACAACTTCTTGCTGCCGGAGATATGGAAATAGTTTTGTCTTCATTAGAGTCAATCACAAGTACATTGGAGTCCTCTTGATTAATACAGTTTGGCAGATCATATGTGAACATATTAAAAAGAGTGGATGTAGAGTAGGGTTGACCTTAAAACTTGATCACACATATCTCAGAAATCAATAAAGCAGCAAATTAGGTACCACCCTGATTATGATTATGTGCCCCATGCAGAAAAACATATTGAAGGTTTTTTTCTTAAAACCAACCAGGACAGCTGAAGGAATATTTCTGTCATCCCACCTGTTGTATTCCGCTTTAGGTGTCCGTATATAGGTTTTCCTGAAACATGTCCTTATATATGCACAATTCACATTGCATAGAATCCCAGTCCTTATTTAGGCATTAGCCGTGCACTCCAAATACAGGCATGGTCACCGACATCCGTCCACCCTAACGTCACAACGAGTTCTTAGAAACCAGACCCTTAAGCTCTTGGGAGTTCCCCTAGCACAGGATTATTGATTTCTCCAAGAACTCATCTATTATGTATGAACCGCTATACCTTAAGGGTTCATTCCTGACATCTTCCTCTGTCTGACTTCACGTCAATGCTAACATTCCAAGGCACCTACCAGGTATAAATATACCTTCCCTTGCCCAAGCAAGTTAAGAGGAGACCTCGACTTTAGAGGAGCCCGTATCCTGGCCTGACGCACTGAGAAGACGCTGTCATTCCTGCTTGCAGAAGAATCCAGCTTCCAGTGTTCTGACTCCCTTCGCGGGGTGTTAGAGTTCCAGATCCGGCAGGAGATTCCCACCTCTCTCATTCTCAAGGTATGGAGCTGACTAGAACCTAGAGGAACTCTTGGCATACTAGACTTAACATACTCTTAGTATACCATACTAGAGAATACTCCACCTACTTCTTACCTTTCCCTACACCTAGACTAGGTTAGGTACATTGGGGTAGAACTAGCTTAGAGACGCATCGTATGAGTACTCGCATTTTTAGCTCATGTTATTTATGTACGTGAATATATGCTAAAAGATAATGCTAGCGCAGTATTATTTATTTCTTACTGCTTACGCTGTACATTATTTATCTTGCATACTGTCTTGTGATCATAACAGCACATATCTCTTACACGAGAAACAAGACTGTTCAATAAAACCTCTTTATTGAAACGCCCGTCTTTTCTTTCTGTGTAACTCTGTGGAAACTAAGCATGCACGATTAGCTGAGTGAAACTGTTATCTATTGTTTCCACGATTCTGAGACATGTTCCGATTCTAAAGGGAAACAAAGTAGTCATGTTTATGGGTTGCCAGAAACTACTCCCTTCTTGTTCTCAAGGAGTTTCTAGTGGCCTCTGAGCTAGCTGGCACAAAGTAATTAAGTTTAATATACTCGATAGGGACATACCGACCTCAGTCCTATGTCAAGCCTATAGGGTATATTATTCCAATGCGCAGAGCCTATTAGGGAAATAGGAACTACACTACAACCAGTCCTGGATACATGAAAGGGCCATTTTTGGAACAAAACGACGCCACACAGCTGATACTTCCTCTTATGCACAGAGACCACTCCCAACCCAGTCATTGTTACAGGAAGCATTATACCACATACAGCTCATAATGGTGCAAATAACAACCATTCCAACCCTGGACATCCCCTTCAGTGTCTTGGTGCAATGAGATGAAATCCTATTTCAGTGATGTGTATGTGTGTGTGTGTGTGTGGTTCTGCGTGTATGCGCACAACTAACACACCACAGGTTCCTATCCATAACTGTAATATTCCTTTTTTGGTAGACTCTTTGAATACGGAATAGAACTTCAAGAAAGGTTTCTCTGATATTGCATTTTTAACAAGGAGGAACCAATTTATGACCAGACTCATTTACAGATGAATGAAATTATTACTAATTGGAGTGTGCAATACTTAGCGAACATTACAGGATTCAATGATGAGCCTTTCTAATAGTGCTTGATTTGTCACTAACCAAATTTAATAAGTTGATTCTGTTTGAGATGCAAGAATGTTCACCTGCCAGGTATGCAATGTCTTTGATTAAGAGTGGTGTGTGCTGTATTAATTCATTAGGATTTTAAATTAAGTATGAACACTTTGTTGGTATTTGACACATATATTCTAATTAAGCAATAATAAATTACGTTATCTTTAGTTATTTAATTACTGTTAATATGCTATAACAGGAGATTGGGAATATCCACATCTGTTTAACACATTTCTATTTATATTTTGGTTAATGTTTAAAGTAAAATTGTTTGCACTGAGGAAGATATTTTTAACATTGCCAAGCATGTGTTGACAGATGCTGTCTGATTGGGTGATGTTTTGTGGAATATATGAATCAAGATAACTGGACCATACAAATTGGGTAAGAATTAGAGTTTTCAGTTTGGAATTTTAAATATTCCCATAGAAATTGGAAGGTGCATCTCATCATTGTGTATAAAAATTGTAAATTAATTAAGATGGCAGCTTTGAAGTTTCTTCATGCAGTCCTATGGAAGTGCTACTCTTATGATTTCAGCAATCATAGTGTAAGTTTGGCTATTTTATGAACTGTGTATATCACTGTCTAGTGTTCAAGCAATTCAACATAAGACATCCCCAATATAACAATGTTCAGTACCTCACACACCATACTTGGAGACTTGTGAATACAGGGAAACTGCCTGTGCAATGCAGGCTGAGCCACACGTGCCATTTCCCCGCAAGCGGAATCACTCTTGCCATAACCCAGTGGTGGCTGCTCGGGATCTGAAGCACTGGGGTGAGGGTAGGTAGGGGCTGGGGGAATAATACAAAAATAAGCACACATACAAAAATATAAAACGTTACTTACCTGCCGCTGCGGACGCCGCATTGCTCCTCTGCTGATCCTGGTCCCGTCCCTCGCTGGTCATACTGTGCAGGCTCCAAAATGCCAATTCCTGATGCTGCTTTCATGCTAAGAATGCTATTCCCAGCATGAGAGCAGCACTGGGATTAGTCTGAGTGTCCTGGTTTGGCTCTCAGACAGGGACTGAGAGCCTTTGGATTTTCTCCACTCGGCTGTGCAACACAGCCCGGTGGAGAAATGCTAAGTGCGCATTAGGTTTTGGCCGGCCTAAGACGGCCGGCCAAACAGTCATGCGCACTCAGTAGTGCCCATCACCCCCTCCCCACTGTTGCACATAGAATGCATGGCCCCGCCCCGCCCTATAACGCAGCTCGCCTAGCGAAGAAGAAAAATAAAATGATAATAAAATGGATTTATTATCATTTTATTTTTCATATGTTTAACTTTGCTGCCACCTAGTGGGGCAACGCTCCACTGACATAACAGAGAAGCCGCCCCTGCCTTAACAACGCATATGCCTTAACCACACATATGCGTGGTTAAGGCAGTGCATGATCTTAATGCTGAGATGGGCGGGCAAGGAAGGATTGGGAGAGGATGCGGTATGGTAAGTGGGGCCAGGTTTTAGGGGGGTGGGGGTAGTTTTAAGGGTTGAGGTCATTTTTAGGGCTTGGGGCGGGGTTGTTTTTAGGGTTCAGGGGGAGTCGGGGTAGTTTTTAGGGCTTGGGGAAGGGGGGGTTAGGGTCGTTTTTAGGGCTCAGGGTGTCGGGATAGTGTTTAGGGCCCTGGGGGGTCGCTGTAGTTTTTTGAGCTTGGGGATGGGGTTGCTGTAGTTTTTAGGGCTTAGGGCGGGGGGCTGGGGTGTGATCTTTAACACACATATCCCTTTACCAGTCATGTCTTTACCACAAAATTGTGTGGTGAAGGCATGTGTGGTAAAGGAATGCGTTGTTCAGACGCATTAGTTGTTTGGGCAGCGTTGTAGAGGCACACGTAGTTTATCCATGCGTGCCTCTCTCATACAACCATGAACAGACTGAGCAGCCCCATTGGATATTGTAGTGAGCCCCAATGTAGGTGAATGCTAATTCCCTTATCGCAATTTGGTTAGAAAGGTATTACCCTAGTGGAAGTGCAATACTTAGAGTGCTTTCCTTAAAACATTGTTGCGGGCCCCCAGAAGCAGGGACCCCATTTGTGAGGGAGAGTGCCTGTGAGTGAATGGCCTTGGTGTGACTGACAACAGAGAGAAACATAACTCACTGACTGCAATAAATGACTGGGAAATTCTGGATGGCACCTAGAAACACAATCATTGAGAAGAGTTTGTGTGAGTTCCTCCTATTTCCCAGCTGTGGGTAGGTTGGCCTGGAAATATCTCTTTGGTTATCCTGCCCATAGAGTGATGTAATTTACTTGGCTCACTCCATCTGGATGGAAAAAGATGGAGGTGTGGCTGTTATCACCAAAGAGAAGAAGTAGTCATGTACACACTAGAGGCCCATATCATGGTAGTCCAGGAGTACCCTGATGAATCTGGTGAATACATTGAAATGAAGAGACAGAAACTGATGCAGATATGATGGAGGGTACCTTTTGAAGATGTTTGGACTTTATAGGTAATGAGAAGCATCAAGGGGAGAGTGTGGATTACTAGTAAACACTGTAAGAGCAGCGTAACCCTTTCAATTCATGAAGATGAGAGGAGGACCATACTTTGGGCAGTCAGTGTGTTGGAGTCCCAAAGTTCTACACAACTGAAAATTATCTGCAGACAATGCCAGACCGTGCTGTATTAAAAAGTCGCATTAGCAAAACCGCTGCCAAATCCAATGAAGAAGACAGTTCATAAAACTTTGCAAATCTAAGGAACTTTGAGTTTCTGTAATTTTTGTAGGAGATGGCCTATATGAAATCGATGAGCCGGGAGCGTTTAATCTAAAACTAAAATACTCAACATCTTCAGATTTCTTTGGTTTACAATATAAATACTGTTGCTGAAGCCTAATACAGTATCATATTCATATGATTTTGATGTTCCCTAAGAGTTTTAGAGTACATCAAACTATAATCCAGGTAAAACAAGGCAAGCTGATTTAGTATATCAGGGAATATTGAGTCCTAAAAAACTCTGAAAATAGCAGGAAGGTTGCACAATCCAACCATCATCACGCAATATTCCTAATGCCAGAAAAGGGGTACGGAAAGCTGTCTTCTACTCATCACCATCCTTTATGCACAACAGATGATAAACTCCTGTGTATGCCACTATAAGACACTTTCAGTGGTGAAGAAATTTCTCGAATCAGCTCAGAAGTAATGGGTGATCCATCGACTGTTGTCATCACCTCTTTGAATATTATTCCTTTGTGCTCATTCAGATCAAGAAACACTCCACAGGCTCCTCTAGATAGCAAGGCAAAGGTATTAACAACCTTACCTTTCCAGTTCTTTTTAAACTTTTTATTGGTAGTACAAATTCAAGAAAAACAGCTTTTTACCACTAGTTACAATACAAATGTAGCAGAAGATAAACTGGTTCAGCTTCTATCAATAGCTATGTCCCACATACAGCACTCTTTCAGTCACTTCTAGGTCTCCAAGCCTACCTGAGCAGGATGCAAGTCAGTGTGTAGCCTCCCGTAGGCGTTTAATAACTTTGATAGGTCTCCCATGAACTCCATACTGTCTCCAATTTCTTTGAGCAGCCCTTACCCTCATATTTCACTTTTTCGGCCAGCGTCCACCATCCATATCTTCTTCCCAGTCGCTGAGGATTGGCAGGTCCCTGACACACTATTTACTAGCAATGTTTCGCTTTGCCACAGTTAGGCACAGGGCCATCCATATTTTCAAGTATTTCGGGAATGCGCCTTCTCCACATATATTCAATAAACATTGTTCAACAGAGGAATCCAATTTTATTCCTGTTACTTGAGTCATACACTCTATGATCCCCCTCCAGTAACCCTGTACCTGTGGACATGTCCAGAGGATGTGAAAGAAAGAGCCCACCTGTCAGCACCCCCTCATGCACATGTCTGATTCACACCTCTCCATCTTATGTAGGGTTACTCTAGAGAAGTAGGACCAATCTGATGGAAAATACAGAGGTGTGAGTCAAAACCCTGATTTTATTACTATGTCCTGTGGGGCCTCCAGTACTTCTTCCCACTCCCCCTCCAAAAATTCCTTGAAATCCCACTCCCAGGCCACTTTAAGTTTCTGTAGGAGATTAGTAGATACCTTTTCAGTTCTTGATGCAGTTATTAAAAAGAAAGATGCTTACAGGTATTATTCACAGAAGGTCCAACATATGGCAATCAACCCATTCCTATCTTCTTTTTCAGGTGAGAATTTTAATTCTGCAGGCTTTTTCAAAGGTTATTTGGAGTAGGGCGATAGCAGATGTCCCGCATCACCACAATATAAGCACAACTTAGCCTTACGCCATTGTTCTGTTTCATTCTCAGTCAGGGGTCCCCTGAACATTTCTACTTGTATAGGCTTTTCATCAGGAAACGACTCCTAGGAATTTTCATACTTTTCAGATGACACCGCTTTTGGGAAAGTTGAGTAAATCACTCAAAACGTCTTTCTTTTCCTTTGTCTTTCTTGTATTCAATGTTCAACCAGTAGTGTGAAATCAATCAGTTCTGGAGAAGAAGTAGGTCATTGAGATCAAACTACTTTGTCCTTTAGCCCTTCTCTTAAACAACAATGAACAAGTTCCCCAAAACGAGTCACATAACTCAAAACATCAATTGTTCCTTGCTGAATATGACATAATGGATCTTCAGCAGAATAGTCGTCGGGCCATTTAAACATCTTCCTAAAAGCTGGCACAAAGATAAAGGACTACATGGAAGCATATTAGTTGGCCACCAAAGGAGTTGACCATGCCAAATTAGGATGAGAAGCACAACTATTCAAAAAACCTACTTCAGCTTGATAGTGATTAAGCCGTGCATGGCAAAAAAGAAAATGCACTGTGAGACTATCCAAAACTTCTCGTAACTTAACTGAAGCCCTAGAAAAGCAGTGGGGGGCCTTGATGAGACTATTGAGGTATCTGTAGACCGTCACACTAAGGCCTGTTTAAGCATGGAATTACCCAGGTGTAATTGCTGTAATTGTTTTACGAGGTCTTAGGCTAGACCCATAGTCCTTCAGAACCTAAGTAATTGTGGGCATTGCAATTGGTCAAGGACTGGACACAATGTAGGTCTGTCAAGTCCCCTTCAAGATTGCCAGAGGAGAGGGCGGCTCCTCACAGTAGCCATGGTACCACCCTGCACAGATTAGTATAAGGTAAAGATTTACGTCTCCTTTAGAGGATCACAGTTGAAAAGGAAAACAACCTCCTTTGGCAGTGCTATGCTATGCTATGTGGATTTCTAAAGCGCATGGCTACCCGTAAGCGTATAGGCATTTGGGTGAACTGGGGGCTCTTCTTTCCTCTTTTCCCTTCCCTTCTTGTGCTTCTTTCCGGACAAGATGGTGCTTCGCCTGGATCCTACCTTTATTCCTAAAGTCTCCTCTTCTTTCCATCTGAACCAGAAGCTTGTTTTGCCAGTGCTTCCCTCAGATGTGGAGGGGGTTCAGACTTCCTTGGACGTGGGTCAAGCACTGTCTATTTATTTGTCTAGAACCAGTGAGTTTCGGAAGTCCTTAAGCTTGTTTGTCTCCTTTGGTTCTGGTACTCTCGGTAACAAGGTTTGGCAGATGGGTAAAGCAGGCTATCATTCAAGCTTATGTGGATGTGTGTCATCCTTCTGATGTTCAGGGGCATTCTACTTGTGCAGTGGCTGCTTCCTGGGCTTAGGCTGGTGGGTATTCTATTCAGGAGATCTGTTGTGCTGCAACTTGGTCTTCTCATCTGACTTTTGCCCGTCATTTTTGACTGGATTCGACTGGGGCTGAGCGTTCTTTTGGGAAGTCTGTTTTGCAGGTGGCAATGGAGTAATTGTCGACCTTTAATAAAGGCTTGCTGTATCTGATGTTTGTGTTGGTGTGCCTCTTGCTTGGTATATCCTCACAAGTCAGGACTGGGACGAGGAGGATAGGGATGAGGGGGTAATGTCCTATTACTTCGCAGTAATCTTCATTACCCTGAATCGGAATCCTCCTCGTCCCAGTCCACATCCCTCCCTCCTGCCCTTTTTGACACCTCCACGAGTTTTTCTCAAACTTGGTATTGTACAGGAGGATGGGCAGGTGGGGTGTTGCTTTATATTTCTATCATAGAGATAGAACACAGCTTTTAGGCTGAAGGTATCTACATTCCCTAGCGTGTAAGTCTCTGTCGGAGGCGTAAACGCCTCACGAGTCAGGACTGGGACAAGGAGGATTACTGGTAAGTAATAGGACATTCTCTGGCTGATGAGGCATCCAGATCTGCAGTTGCCACAGCTACAGTAGCAGCAATTACACGCTCGAAAACTCGTATGAATAACTATATCTTGGCTGCCGTTAATGCAATTAAAAAAGGCACGCCTTTACCAAAGGGCTTTCCTTCAAAATACTCTTATCATTTAAGTGACCAAATGTTCCTTTTGTAAAAATTCCTGGGATTGGTGATTGCTTGATTCCCAATCAAGACCGCAGAGTTGCTTTGGTTGTAGCGGCACATGAAGGTGTTGCTTCAGCACATGCTGGGGTGGCAGCCACAATTTCGCTGCTGCAGCAAAGTTATTGGTGGCAAGGCTTATACCAGCAGGCCAAAAAATATGTCCTGTGTTGTGACATTTGTCAACAGACTAAATGCTCCACCATGGCTCGTCCACCGCAAACACACCTATTGATCTCCAACAAGCCTTTTGGCTGTATCTATTTGGATCACTGTAGTCCCCTTATTTTGGACGCTGCTTTCAAATTTATTTTGGTTGCAGTTGATTCTTGCTCTAGATTCCTTTGGCTTTTGCCACTTTTGCCACTTTTGATTACTATTCAGTTACGTTGAGTATTGGAGGTGATATTTATTTATTTAGAGTTTTGTATAGCGCGAACATGACCCAGTTGGGTATCAGAGCGCTTTACATGAAGTGGGAGCGACCCCTGACCTTGACTGGTAGGTCGCTCCCCCACCACACAGCTCCGTCTGTGTGCCCTGCTGCTGCCCCTGATTGTGCTCGTTTATTTCCTTCTGTGCCCCCTTGCTGCCCTGATTGTGCTCGTTTTTTCCTTTCTGTGCCCCCTTGCTGCCCTGATTGTGCTCGTTTTTTTTCCTTTCTGTGCCCCCCTTGCTGCCCTGATTGTGCTCGTTTTTTCCTTTCTGTGCCCCCTTGCTGCCCTGATTGTGCCTCGTTTTTTTTTTCCTTTCTGTGCCCCCTTGCTGCCCTGATTGTGCTCGTTTTTTCCCTTTCTGTGCCCCCCTTGCTGCCCTGATTGTGCTTGTTTTTTTTCCTTTCTGTGCCCCCTTGCTGCCCTGATTGTGCTCTGCTTTTTCCTTTCTGTGCCCCCTTGCTGCCCTGATTGTGCTCTGTTTTTTTCCTTTCTGTGCCCCCCTTGCTGCCCTGATTGTGCTCGTTTTTCCTTTCTGTGCCCCCTTGCTGCCCTGATTGTGCTCGTTTTTTTCCTGTCTGTGCCCCCTTGCTGCCCTGATTGTGCTCGTTTTTTCCTTTCTGTGCCCCCTTGCTGCCCTGATTGTGCTCGTTTTTTTTCCTTTCTGTGCCCCCTTGCTGCCCTGATTGTGCTCTGTTTTTTCCTTTCTGTGCCCCCTTGCTGCCCTGATTGTGCTCTGTTTTTTTTTCCTTTCTGTGCCCCCTTGCTGCCCTGATTGTGCTCGTTTTTTTCCTTTCTGTGCCCACTTGCTGCCCTGATTGTGCTCGTTTTTTCCTTTCTGTGCCCCCTTGCTGCCCTGATTGTGCTAGTTTTTTTCCTTTCTGTGCCTGTTTCCCGCCGCTGCGCCCCTGCGGCCCCGCCCCTTCACTGCCCATTCGCTGCCCCATTCCCTGCTCCTCCCTCCCACCTCCCCATTTATGGCGGCCGGTGCGTGGTGAAGAGAGCGACCCCTGACCTTGACTGGTAGGTCGCTCCCCCACCACACAGCTCCGTCTGTGTGCCCTGCTGCTGCCCCTGATTGTGCTCGTTTATTTCCTTCTGTGCCCCCTTGCTGCCCTGATTGTGCCTCGTTTTTTCCTTTCTGTGCCCCCTTGCTGCCCTGATTGTGCTCTGTTTTTTTCCTTTCTGTGCCCCCCTTGCTGCCCTGATTGTGCTCGTTTTTTCCTTTCTGTGCCCCCTTGCTGCCCTGATTGTGCTCGTTTTTTTCCTTTCTGTGCCCCCTTGCTGCCCTGATTGTGCTCGTTTTTTTTTCCTTTCTGTGCCCCCCTTGCTGCCCTGATTGTGCTCGTTTTTTCCTTTCTGTGCCCCCTTGCTGCCCTGATTGTGCTCGTTTTTTTTCCTTTCTGTGCCCCCTTGCTGCCCTGATTGTGCTCGTTTTTTCCTTTCTGTGCCCCCTTGCTGCCCTGATTGTGGTCGTTTTTTTTCCTTTCTGTGCCCCCTTGCTGCCCTGATTGTGCTCGTTTTTTTTCCTTTCTGTGCCCCCTTGCTGCCCTGATTGTGCTCGTTTTTTCCTTTCTGTGCCCCCTTGCTGCCCTGATTGTGCTCGTTTTTTTTCCTTTCTGTGCCCCCCTTGCTGCCCTGATTGTGCTCGTTTTTTTCCTTTCTGTGCCCACTTGCTGCCCTGATTGTGCTCGTTTTTTCCTTTCTGTGCCCCCTTGCTGCCCTGATTGTGCTCGTTTTTTTCCTTTCTGTGCCTGTTTCCCGCCGCTGCGCCCCTGCGGCCCCGCCCCCTCACTGCCCATTTGCTGCCCCATTCCCTGCTCCTCCCTCCCACCTCCCCATTTATGGCGGCTGCTGTGCGGCCGCGCCGCTGGTGCGCCGAAGGCGCGCCTAAGGCAAGCCCGTCTGCGCCCGTCCGCGCCGGGACCGCGCCCAGCGCCAGAACCCCTGGTCCGGGCATCCCCCGCGCCCGCCACATCAACAGACGCCGATACGACGCCAGCACCCTCCACGCACTCAACCCCGGAAAAGATCACGCCTGCTACCTGGCCACCCCGAAGCGCACCCAAGGGCCCTTCACCTGCCGGAACTGCAGCTTCGCCAGCACCCGCCCCGCCAAACCACCGCCCAGGAAAGAACCCAACTACCTCAGATGCATCCTCCTCAACACCCGCTCCGCCCGCAAACACGCCATCGAACTCTGGGACCTTCTCGACTCAACCTCCCCAGACGTCGCATTCCTGACGGAGACCTGGCTGAATCCCGCTTCAGCCCCCGACATCGCCATTGCCATCCCGGACGGCTACAAGATCACCCGCCGGGACCGCACCAACGGAGTCGGAGGAGGCATCGCCATCGTCCACAGGAACACCCTCAGAGTCTCAACCAACACCGACGACACCCTCAGCACCGCCGAACACATGCACTTCCAGATCCACACCGATCCCAACACCACCCTCAGAGGAACCCTCATCTACAGACCCCCGGACCCCGACCACAGTTCAGCGATTCTATCGCTGACTTCGTCAGCACACACGCCATCGCCTCCACGGACTACATCCTCCTCGGGGACCTGAACTTCCACCTCGAGAACAACAAGGACACCAACTCCACCACCCTGATCGACAACCTCGCCACCCTCGGACTCAGACAGCTCGTGACTACACCCACCCACGCCGCCGGCCACACGCTCGACTCCATCTTTTCCGCAAGCCCACACGTCTCCTTCAACCACACCTCCGAACCCCACTGGACTGACCACCACTGCATCCACTTCACCTACAGGAAGCCCACCACGCACCACCGCACCGAACAAATGCCTCGCCGCTGCTGGAGCAGAGTCACCGAAGACCAGCTAACCACAACCCTCGCCCTGAGCCCACCCGCCGAACCCTCCGACCCGACACCGCCGCCCGCAACCTCAGACAGTGGATCGACGACTGCGCCAACACCCTCGCCCCGCTCAAGAATCCGCCCAACAGCCACACCAGCAAGAAAGCCACCTGGTTCACCGAAGACCTCCAGGCCTCCAAACGAACATGCCGAAAACTGGAGAAGATCTGGCTCCACGAACGGACAGCGGACAGCTACGCCGCCCACAAGAGCGCCACCCGCAGTCACCATCACCTCATCAGATCCGCCAAAAGGGCCTCACTCAAAGACCGCCTAGACAACAACGCACACAACAGCAAAGAGCTCTTCAACATCGTGAAGGAACTCTCCAACCCCAGCTCCAACACCAACGACATCCCGCCGTCGCGAGACCTGTGCGACTCACTGGCCACCTTCTTCCACCGCAAAATCGCCGACATCCACGAGAGCTTCAACACCACGACCGCCCCGGCAACCACCGAGACCACTGCCCCCACAACCACCAACCGCCTGCTCTCCTGGACCAACATCAACGACGAGGACACCAGCGAGATCATGAACACCATCCACTCCGGCTCACCGCTAGACCCGTGCCCTCACCACGTCTTCAACAAAGCCAGTACAGCCATCGCACCCCATCTCCGGAAAATAATCAACATCTCCTTTGAGACAGCAACCTTCCCGGAAAGCTGGAAGCACGCCGAGATCACCGCCTTACTCAAGAAACCCAAGGCAGACCCCAAGGACCTCAAGAACTTCCGACCCATCTCTCTGCTCCCGTTCCCCGCGAAGGTCACCGAGAAAATCGTCAACAAACAACTGACCCGCTACCTCGAGGAGAACAACATCCTGGACCCTTCCCAGTCCGGCTTCCGCAGCAACCACAGCACCGAAACCGCCCTCATCGCCGCCACCGATGACATCAGGACCCTGCTAGACAACGGAGAAACAGCAGCCCTCATCCTCCTGGACCTATCAGCCGCCTTCGACACGGTCTGCCACCACACACTACGAACACGCCTTCACGACGCCGGGATCCAAGAGAAGGCCCTGGACTGGACCACATCCTTCCTCTCCGGCAGAACACAAAGCGTCCGCCTCGCCCCCTTCCGATCCAAAGCCACCAAGATCATCTGCGGCGTACCCCAAGGCTCCTCCCTCAGCCCAACGCTGTTCAACATCTACATGGCACCCCTCGCCCACGTCGCCCGACACAGCACAACCTCAACATCATCTCCTACGCCGACGACACCCAGCTGATCCTCTCCCTCACCAAAGACCCTCACACCGCCAAAGCCCACCTCCACGAAGGAATGAAGGCCGTCGCCGAATGGATGAGTACCAGCCGCCTGAAGCTGAACTCGGACAAGACGGAGGTCCTCATCCTTGGTTCCAACCCTTCAGCATGGGACGACTCCTGGTGGCCAACATCACTGGGAACAGCCCCGACACCCACCGACCACGCACGCAACCTAGGGGTCATCCTCGACCCCACCCTCTCCATGACTAAGCAGGTCAACGCCGTTTCCTCATCCTGCTTCAACACCCTCCGAATGCTCCGCAGGATCTTCAAGTGGATCCCCACCGAAACAAGAAAAACAGTCACCCAGGCCCTCGTCACCAGCAGGCTGGACTACGGAAACGCCCTCTACGCAGGAACGACGGCTAAGCTCCTGAGACAGCTGCAACGCATCCAGAACGCCTCTGCACGTCTTATCCTCGACATCCCCCGACGCAGCCACATCACACCCCACCTGAGAGACCTGCACTGGCTCCCTGTCAACAAGAGGATAACCTTCAAGCTCCTCACCCACGCAAACAAAGCACTCCACAACTCCGGACCAGCCTACCTCAACAGACGACTCAGCTTCTACACCCCCACCCTCCAGCTCCGCTCCACCAGCCTCGCCCTCGCCACAGTCCCCCGCATCCGGAAAACGACCGCCGGCGGCAGATCCTTCTCCCACCTCGCCACCAAGACCTGGAACACCCTCCCCACCAACCTTCGGCAGACCCAAGACCTACTGGCCTTCAGAAGACTCCTCAAGACCTGGCTCTTCGATCAGTAGCAGCACCACCCCCCTCTTCCCCCAGCGCCTTGAGACCCTCGCGGGTATGTAGTGCGCTTTATAAGTGACATGATTGATTGATTGATTGATTGATACAAGGTAAAACAGCTAGTGGAGAGAGATCGGGGAAACAGTGGGATAAAATACAAAAGGAGCAGAATAAAATTAACGCGGACATAGGATGCAGGTTAGGAGAGAGCGAGAAATAGGGCAATATACAACAAAAGCAACCAGATAATATGTCCAGCGACAAAGGGTCGCAACAAGTGATATGTGTACAGTAAGCTAGAGGCAGGAGGAGCAAGGCATCTAGTTCAAGGCATTGTTCATTAGTAGAGCTTTAACTTCCCTTTTGAAGGCACGTGTAGAGGGAATATGCCGAGATATCACACACTGGAGTCTACCACTGACAGGTAAGTACTACAATTTTGGGTTTAAAGCAAAGTTACTTTATTTTCAATACACAGGTTCAACTCGCCAGAGAAAATTTTTAGGAGCAATAACCACAACATTGGTTCCTATAGGAAAAAGGTTATCAGTTTGCAGGTAAGTAAACGACCTACAAGAATAGTTTTTGGGGGTTAGAACCAAGGTTCCCAAGGTTCAGTTAGGCACTCAAATTGCCCCATCAGCGGCACTGGGGCGGCCGGGTGCAAAGTGCAGGGGCCCAATGTTATCCAATGGGGCTAAGGGGGCCTTCGGTCAGGGACTGCTTACGAGCAGGCCACTTTGGTGTGGGAGTAAAGCTCCTGGGTTTAAGATCAGCACTGCGGGCACCAACTATCCTCGGCCTTCGACACGGTCAACCATGAAAACTTACTCGAACGCCTCAAACTCAGGATGGGTTTGGATGGCTCTGTGCTAGAATGGTTCAGGTCCTTCCTCCAAAACCGATCACAGAGATTCCTAATTAAGGGCAACCTATCTGCTCCCTCTCCGGTCATGGTTGGAGTCCCTCAAGGATCAACCCTGTCCCCCACCCTCTTCAACCTTTACCTTGAACCGCTTACCGAAATACTGCGCACTGCGAATATCTCCTACCATATGTACGCTGACGACACTCAGATCTACAACAAAACCTCATTACTCGAGGAGATCCTCTCCCTGAACGAAGCCCTGAAACTGACTGTCCAATGGCTCGCCTCCAATCAACTCAAACTCAACGCAAAGAAAACCGAATTTCTCCTAATTTCCCCTCCAAAAACCAACCCAGAGATCCAAATATGGATTAAGGCTATCACAGCCTTAAATTGCCCACAGACCATCGTGGACTCGGCCAAATCCCTGGGTATTACCCTTGACTACAACCTGAACATGCGGGACCACATCAACTCGATGGCCAAAGCAGCTAGATTCCACCTGAGTTACCTAAGGAAACTGAAACCCTTTCTCGATGCTCCCGACCTAAAAATGGCATTCCAAGCACTAGTCATCTCTAGACTGGAATATGGCTGCTCTACCCTCTCGGGTTTACCCAAGATCTCCCTGGCCCCATTAAAATCCTGCCTCAACGCGGCCGCCAGACTGCTTACCGGCACAAGGAAATTCAACCACATTTCTCCACACCTGAAAGCTCTGAACTGGCTTCCTCTCGAGGCAAGAATACAGCTTAAACTAGCTTGCATTACACACAAGGCTTTATACTCAAACTCCCCCGCATATCTTGCACAGAAACTTGTGGTTTCTGGAGGTACCAGAAACTCTCGGTCAGCCAGAGACCTATTGCTCCAGCCTGCACGTTTTCGGAAAAAAAAAACCCTACAATCGGGCCTTCACTGGGGCCGCTCCATGAATATGGAACTCTCTCCCACCCGCCATCAGAAGAATACCTTCTTTTGCTCGCTTCAAAAAGGATGCCAAAACCTTCCTTATGGGCAAATTCCTCCTTTAAATTCTGCCTTCAAACACCTTTGAGACCCTGATCTACTTCCGACTATTGCCTCCCTCGGATTACCCAGTCACCCCACCAAGATACCGGGGGCCTTGTCTTGAGTATTTGTAATTGTAAAATATACATACGTGTCCCTCTATCCTCCATGTAACCTGCAATGGGGCCCTGTCTTGAGAAATTGTAACTGTATACTGTTCATATGTGCCCTTCTATCCCCCTATGTACCCAGCACCCCCCACCTCTTAATCGATTGTTTATTCCTGTGATTCCAAGCCTTTTTGTACATTGCTATGATTCCTATAAAGCGCTCTGATACCCTAACGGGTCAAGTTTGCGCTCTGCAAAACACAAAAATAAATAAATAAATAAAAAACAATCAGCACAGGAGCTGCACCACCAGCGACACAGAGGTGCCGGATGCAGAGTGCCAAGAAGTCGTCAGGGACCCTGTGGTTTTCAATGGAGATCTCTGGTTCGAAGAAAAGGCTGCAAGCTCGGGCAGGGAGGCTTCCTGAAGGCACCCACCGGCAGGAAAGGTGAGTTGGGTTCTTGGGGGATGCCTGGACACTGTCTGTTGGGCCACCCAAGGCCATAGGGCGTCGGGTGCAGGGGTGTCTTTTGGCGTTGGCTCTTCTTACGAGCTCCGGTCGCGGTTGGCGGGACCCTTCAGGTTGAGGCTGCAGGTGTCGGCTTGAAGCTTGAGGTAGGTCAGGATCACCAGATCCCCGGTCAGGATCGCTGGGAAGACCTCCTCATGGTGTTGGGCCACTTGAACTGTGGCTGTGGGCATCGGGTGCAGAGTGGTGCAGAACCGCGGAGCCGCCTGGGTCCGGGTTCTGTGCTGGAGTCTTTGTTTGAGCAAATCTGGTGCTCACAGGAGACAGAGTCCGTCAGACGATTGCAGGGCAGTTCCTCCGAGTTCTGGGGGCTGCTAACTGCTGGACAAGCCAGGGTTTCTGTTGTAGGCAGGTCGGAGTTGGGACAGGAAGGTAGGGCTGGGGCCAAAGCAGTTGGTGTTCTCTTCTTCCTGGGTCAGCATGGCTCTTCGGTCCTTTCTTCTTCCTTCTTCGAATCTGAAGAGGCAAGGTTCGGGGTTGCCCCATAATACTAAATTTAGGGACATTTACAGGGGTGTGCAGGTCAGGACCAATGGGTCCTTTCCTTGGGGTGGGTACAACCCCTATTATGTCACCCTCCAGTGGGAGGGGGGCATGAGCCTCTCCCTAATTGGCTGGGTTCCCTCATCTTCAAGACGGAGGGGACTGAGGTGTGTGATTCACCTCTCCTCCCCCACCTGAGGGGTGGGGTTGGCAAAGGTGGGCACACCCCTCCTCCTAACTTGGTTTTCCCGCCGATTCTCCCACCCAAAGTGGGGGTCAGAACCAGTGGGGGCCAGTTGCTGGGAGCAGCAAAAGGCAGGGACAGCTTACAAAGGTGACAGGCTTCCCCTTCATGGACCTAGCCCATCCTGGGGGAGGAGGCATGACACCTCTGCCCAGGATGGGCTTTGTTTCTGACCCAGAGAGCGAAGGCCCTCAACCCAGGGGTTTAGAAACCTGTCTGGTGGTGGCAAATGGCGGGCAGCCATTCAGGAACCACACCTGGGCTGGTCGTTTTTCAGGGGGCATCTCCAAGATGCCCTCTGAGTGCATTTAACATTAAATCCGACACTGGTATCAGTGTGGGTTTAATGTGCTGAGAAGTTTGCTACCAAACTTCTCAGGTTTCAGTAAAGCTATTATGGAGCTGTAGAGTTCATAATGACCAACTCCCAGACCATACACTCTCTATGATTTTACTGCACTTACAATGTCTAAGAATGGACTTAGATACTGTAGGGGTACAGTGCTCATGCAACTATACCTCCACCTGTGGTCTAGTGCACCCTGCTAGAGGGGTGGCTTACCTAGGCCATAGGCAGTGAATTGTAGGCATGGCACACAGAGATGTGAGCCATGTCGACTCTTCACTTTTCTCTGCACCAAAACATGCAGCCTGCAATGGCAGTGTGTGGGTGTCAAGGTGCAGGGCCCCTAAGGGTGGCACAATAGGTGCTGCAGCCCTTAGAGGCCTTCCCTGGTCACAGTGCCCTTGGTATCCATAGTACCTTTTACAACGGGCTTACCTGTGGCCAGAGATGTGCCAATTGTGGGTACAAAGGTAGAGTTTTGGGAAAGAACACAGGCCCTGGGACCCTGATTTGCAGGGACCCAGGGCACATCAAGTCAAGTTGCATAACATGTCAGGCAAAAAGTGGGGGGTAACCATGCAAACAAGCATTTGCAATGCAATAGGTCTCGCATTTACACGAGTTTGAGCTATTGGCATTGTAAATGACAATGCCTTTTATTTATGTTTTGGTTTTTTAAATATAAGTAAAAGACATTGGGCCATATGTATCAAAGTTAGGTTTTGCGATTCTCAAATAGGGAATTTTTGAGCATCGCTATTTGAGAATCGTAAAACGAGATGTATGTAGGATTTGCAAAAAAATTTGCGAATCCTACATATTCCTTAATTGCGAATCGCAAATTGCGATTCGCAATTAAGGAAACCCTCCCCATTCATTCCTATGGGCCTAAAGGCCTATAGGAATGAATCGGAAGACATTCTCAATTTGCGATTAGCAATTAGAGAATCGCAAATTGAGAATGCAATTTCAAGGTTGCAAGGGTGTCAAAAGGACACCCTGTTGCACCCCTGAAATAAGCATGGGTGCACATGTGGCGCACATACATGCCCTAAGGGCATGTATGTGCGCCACATTGCACTTTGTAAATGCAAAAAGTGCATTTTTCTAAGAAATCGCATATTACCACCAACTTGAAGTTGGTGGTAATTTGCGATTCCTTAAGGCCAAATTGCACTTTTTTGGTGCTTCTTACATTGCATTTAAGGAAGCGCAATTTGCAATTCCTTAAAGGCATTCGCAAAATAGGGAATCGCAAATTTTGCGATTCCTTATTTTCCGAGGCAGTTTTTCCTTCATACATACCACTAAGCCAAATTGCGATCGCAAACGCTGAAATTCTGCGAATTTCAGCGTTTGCGATCGCAATTTTGTTTGATACATATGGCCCATTGTCATTTACAATGCCAATATCTTAAACTCGCGTAAATGTGAGACCTATTGCATTGCAAATGCTTGTTTTCCTGTTATAGTCTTGTTTTACTTCCACTGAACTAATTAGACTATCACCAATTAAATCAATGATTTGTAGGTGAAAAGTTCAGTTTTGGAGTGCGTGTCCAGAAGGGCCTGGAGTGATGGGGCACCCTAAAAAGCGTGTCTTTTTAGCCGATAGAGTTGGAAAATATGCCTGAAAGTTACAATTCATAAAATAAAAGTTCTTAGACTATTGTTCCTCGTAATATTCACTTAGAAATGATACCTTGCTCCCTCTGCTTACCTCAGCGTGCTGCTGTGCACACAGCAATGAACGTGTGCACACAAACATTGCATTTCAGCGCACAGAAGAAAAATATGAGAGGGAACATTGCACGTAAGTACCTTTGCGAATCGGGCCCTTATAGTGCAGTATTCACTGGTCGGCTCTTAGGCGCTGGCTGTAGTAGCTCTTTGCCATATTTAATTCAGAAGGTTAAGCTTGTTACTACCACAGAACGGTGAACCTGCCACATAACACTCACTCTTGGTTTTCTGTAAAAATTTAATCCTTGGCGGTCGTACACGTTTCTTGTGGTAGCAATCATTTTTGCCATGGAAAGGTGCCTACAAATGAGCAGAAGAACACATTAATTGGCGTTTTATCAACTGTATATACTGGTTAGTAATCTGTACACGCAGGATTGAGATCGTAAGCATTTACAAACCCCTGCCATGTTAGAAGCTCCCGGGTAGTTCATTGCCTCGGTTACCGCAGTTTCCCAGAAGTGTGCACCGGTCGGGGAGCCGGGTGAGCGGAGGGGTTTACTGCTGCTTGGTTTGAGTAACAGTGTGTCGGCTCATCTCAGCTCATGAAGGGGACATGCTGGACGGGAGGGAGTTTGGCAGGCAGAGGAAAAACAGTTTAGCAGCCTTTGCTCCTCAGAATAAGCTTCCAGCAAGTATGCTGACACCCATGCCCGCTTACACACCCTTTTACATGCCCTACATAAGGAAAATATGGAGCAGGAGTGGTGGGGTCAAAGCAAAGCAAATGCTGCTTGCAGACAGAAAGAGAAAATTTGATTTTTTTGTTGTTGCAGTTTTATATAGCGCAAGCTCGACCCGACGGTATCACAGTGCTTTACATGAGCACTAGTTGCACTACAGACGGACACATTCATTTATTTTTATTTTTTAGGCACGAGGAGATTAAGTAATTTAGCCAGAATCACAGGATGCTTGCGCGTCCCTGCTGAGGCTCGAACCTGTTTCCCCAGCTTCAAAGTCGGCTGCGCTAGCCTTGAATGGTAGACCATGTTCTGGCGTCCTGAAGTCAAGACACAGTGAAGCAAACACCACTGCCCAGAGTGCAGTCCTACAACTTATGACAACTAGTTTAATATAAGAGTGGGAAAATTAAAATACTGACCAAGATGATTATATTCAGGTATAAAACGGGTCCCGGTATTTGCAACAGAACTGAGCTGCTGGGGCGCGCAGATGGTGTTTGTCAGTCCTTTGAAATGTGAGAAGTTTGATAAACAAGCTGTCGCCATTTCGCAAAGGCAGCCACTTGTTTATATTTGCATTGCGCTTTCACTTTAACAATAGCTGCCGCCCCACACAGCACTCGCGGAGTTGGCCGGCAGCTATTGTTAAAGTGAAAGCGCAATGCAAAAATAAACAAGCTGTCGCCATTGCGCAAAGGCAGCCGCTTGTTTATATTTGCATCGCGCTTTCACTTTAACAATATCTGCCGCCCCACACAGCACTCGGGGGTTGGCCGGCAGCTATTGTTAAAGTGAAAGTGAGATGCAAAAATAAACACGCGGCCGCCCTTGCCAAAGCCGAATGAAAAAAAATAGTGCTTACCGACTAATGAAGGAGACAGTGTAACACCGCAAGTAAAAGATCCAGTCCTGATGGGCGGGCACAAAAGGAGACAATGGCGGTAACAAGGAGGGACTAAGAAGCCTCATTATCAATCGGAAGCCAGCATTTACCATGGACAATGACACCAGCCAATGAAAAATATGGGCAGAGGCTTCCACAGCACTTCTACAGCTACCCTACTACAGCCTGCCTCGCAGAGCGAGCAGCGCATGCGCTGCAATGCTAGGCTCGACCTAAAAAGGGCACTTTCCTACAGTGCCTGGGTGTACAGGTGCATTATTCTTCTCCATATAGGCCTGAAGGCAATTCTTTTGTGGAAAGTATGAACTGTGACTTAATGCAGTCCTTAACAGCTAGAGTAATAGGTACTGGGCGTAGTTGGGTCAACAACCTCTACGGGGTTCAACGAGCTCTCAATAACCTCCCTACAAGATCTCTGGGTGGGCCCCGTACGCAGCACTTTTTGGCATCAAGATGCATGTTCCAGACTTGGATGGTCCTTACCTTGTGGCAGCGGCCGTGACCTTTGACGTAGATAACCATTGTGCTGTCTTTCAGGACCTACAAAAGTTCTGTGACGCTCAATCAAGCAAACACTTGCACACGTCTCTCTCTCCAAGTGCAGACGTAAAGCCTGAAGTTTCCGGTTGGATTCCAAAAATTTGAGTTTTTGTTCGAGAGAAAGTGACGATTAAAAAGGAGTTCGGCCCATCTTACCATGCTCCGGTCCTTGGCATCCAAGATCAAGAACTGTAATCTTGCCACCGCTTCCTGATCCTAAAGACAAACGCTTTGTCTCCATCGAACATGTCAAACTACACCATGTGGCCGATTATAAATAGTAAGCCATGGGGTGTCCGTGCTACTCCCCGAGACAGTCCTCTGCAGCCCATGAGCACCACCGATGCTGATCATCCCTGGCTGGAGGGAGGAGGCTCAGTCCTCAACCAACAACACGACCGAAGTGAGTGCAGTCTCTACCACTGAGTCTTCTGCAGCTGAAGTCATTTATATTGATCCACCTCTGTTGGACTTTCCAGTCCTGCTATTGAACCCAGGCATCCAGTTTTTCAACTAAGTACCTTGGTATTACATGGATCAAGATGATTTTTCTTCAGACAGTTCTTCTGTTCTGCATCCGCCTCCGGCACAGATTTGTGAAACGCACTCATCTAGTCCTGCCTTGGATATATGTTTGGATCATACTCTCCTTGGTTTTCTTGGTCATGTGGATTGGATTTGTGACAGTTTTTTTCCTGTTGATCAATGGCCACTACCTCACAGAACGTTCTGCTACGAAACTGGTTGGCGGGTTGTTGGCCTCACATTCTTCTTCCCATAAACTGAAAGGAGACTTGTCCCTTGTCAACATTTAGGCAGTTCGAGTGACTGATGGAATTGTTTGGGATAAGGTTCCTTTTGATATATTCTGTCCTGCGGATATCCTGCAGATACCATATGTGCTCAAAGTTTCTATGGATGATGTAATAGTACCTGGGTTACATTCAGTTTATTGTGATGTTGAAACTGTAAATTCTATGCTTTCAGAGCTGGAATATTATACTGTTTTTGAATCAGAGGACTTATACCTTAATTCTGTTAACTATGCAGATATGGTCTTTATCACCATTATGGACATCAGTTTCCACCCAGAGCCAGTAGTCAACGTACCCTTTTTAATTATACACAATGGGAACATTTTACGACTCCCCCAAAACATAGTTCTAAAACGCATGAAGACAAAATCACGTATTTCACAGGATATGACACTTCAGACTCCACGTCATATTATTTCAAATTAGTCCCTACCGTATAAAAAAAATATATGCTTACACAGACCAAGCTAATATATATAGTTTTGTTTGTTAACCAGTTAGCCCTTCGAGGCTATGATTACTGGAAAGACACAATTGATGTGAAATCGATTTGGGGAACGAAACTTTGGCAGGTTCAGGGAACTTAACCTTTATTTCGGGCCTGCTTAATTCCAACACAAATGATTTTCTTGAATGACACCGACCAGCAGACTACATGTCTGGGATTGGCAAAAATTAAAGAAATGAATGCCTCAAATATTCCCTTTTCTTGCCCGCTTTGATAATTGGCAAAGTTTGATCAATTATGCCAAAGAACAGCTCAAGAGCATAATGCAGAATGGTACATTTAATTCCACACTTTCAGGTCCTTATGGGTAGTTATTGTGGGCAGTAGACACTAATGGTTGTCGTGCTTGTTTTCTCAATTCCACACCTGGGTTCAAATCAAGCAGAACCGATCCCCGATATTCTTACTCACAACATTCTGGTATTGTTACCACCTATTCAGTGAAACAATTGTGTCAACAATGGTTGGAACATTACACACTCTCTACAGTGAAACAACATCTTTCTCTCCTGTCCGAAGACATGGATTTATTACATTTTCTTTTGGGTCCCAAATCTTCACGATCTAAAAGATTTATTTATGCTGCTTACAATAAAATTCGGAAATTGTCACTAATAGAAGCTGTGACATTTAAGAGAAATTGACCAAAGATAATTTGTATAAAGTGCTTGCTGTTGTTGAAAATAGTATTAATATTCTGCCTTCTCGTATTTATAATTAAGGCTCCCAGTTTTCCATTTTTACTGACTTTTACAGATAAATACAGACAGAAAACAATGTGTTTCCTGTCTGTATTTATTTTTAAAAGCGGAAAAATACTGGAAATTGTGCTTCTAATGAGTGACCTTCCAAGCTGTCTGTTGTGAATTCCAAGACAAAAGATGAGCAGATAGATAGCATGAGAAGTTAAAAAACAGATTACGATACTTCAAATTCAGGCATATGTTAAAATATATTTGTAGTAAATTGCTAATATTTACCTGTGGGTGTACTGTTTTGCTATATTTGGCGGCTGAATTTGCTAAAACGCGACAGGCATCAAAGTATGAGTGCATATTTATCAGTTAAATAAATGTGGAAATGTACCAATTTTCACTCATCTTATTCGGAAACCTCAAAATACATATGGATAAATGCTAATAAGAAGTCCCAAAATAAAATATGGAAAAATACAGGTGGACATGTTAAAAAATAAATACCATAAAACTGGGACCCCTATTTGTAATTTAAAAACATTTTGTCGTCGGTTATTGATATTATGCAAAGTGACATGTCAACATTGTATCATGGGCAAAGTCAGCTTAGATCTATTATGCAGTTTAGCTGGACACTTCAAACCCTTAAAAACGGGTGCATACCATGGCTCTATTTGAATTGCAGTAATTTATTCTTGCCCTTTAATTTAACACGCAATCAATGATTAATGGCAATGAAAGACGCTAACTACACAATGCTACATTTAAAGAAGTTAGAACAACTTCCATTCACTACAGTTGAAACGCCTTCAGCTGTGTGGTTAATACACAGCATTATCTCTTTAACTATTTTGACATTTCGGTGCACAGTTTGCATGAAACATTTTCCTGTTGGTAAATATGAACCCCTTGGAGGCAGCTTCATTCATCAGTTGTGGTCACTTTCCTTCTACTATTGTTGTGAACTTGCCAATAAGGTAGTTTTCCTTACTGGAGAGGAATACGATTCTTCTATCGGACATTTACTCATTTGCAAACATTTTATGATCCACGGTGCATGTAATGCTTTAATGCCGAATTTTTACTTTTATTTAAAAGGAATACTGGTTCCCGCAATTCTTCCACTTATTACAGTCCTTTCAAATGGGAGTTATTTAATGCTTAGTGATAAAGACTGTTGCGGAATTCAAGCTGGATTCCACTACATCTTGTCTGTTTCCCAGCTCGTCACTTGTTGCAATAACGTCCTGTTCCCCCCATGCATGGGATTATAGATAGCTCGTTGTGGCCTTCCATTCCAACTTTGAAGGCAGATTTCAACAAGCTTAACAGACTCAAAGCATTATTGTTTCAAAAAGAGGTAGCTCGCAGCATCTGCTCATGAAACCTTCGAATTGCAGGTGGCTAGAACTTCTAGCCAAATACAATCATTGTTAAACACAAACCTTCCCCTGCATTTCGGTGAATTAGTGAATCAAATTTTTAATGCATCTAACACAGCTGTCTCGCATATTTTTTTAAGATTGTTTGTTCTGGCCTAGTCAGTTCATTCCAAACTGTCTTTGGAATAATACCGGCTGTTATTCATTCCATTTTTCCAGTGTTTTCAGAGGATTTCCGCTACTGTTATTCCTCATTTGCAGCATTCTAATCCTATTTCTGCTTCTCTGCAATGGATGTTCCATTGCAAGCCCCCTGGAACTACGACTTCTCCAACACTATAGTGAGCACATGCTTCAGTATTTTGGAATATTTCTATTACAAGAACTGGATCTTGATTGGTCGTTAAAATTCCAGCCTGCCAGGTTTACCTGCGTAAAACCCGTGTTCCACAGCCTTTGGTGCACCTTCGGATGGGCACTGGATGTTTGCCTGGCTTTGCAGACGCCCGCTGCCGTGGACATTGAACTACTAATGAGTCCCTTAGAGACCCGTTTTCAGCTCTGTCCCTTGGGATTGAGGCTTCTCCACAATGCAAGGTTTGAGCCACTCCTTTTTGAGGAAATATGTGCATCGGCACATGGACCACTGAATACAGGCTCTACTAACACGGATGCAGGTTACCCGGTAGCTATCTCAGCATCGGCTGAGACCGAGGATCATATCTGTTCTTTGGAACTTGTGACTTGGGCTGTCAATCAATCATCTTCTGCAAAGTCTGACTCCTTTTTGGAGTCCCTGGCCTTTGAATTTGTGACTAACATGATGGATTCCTCCAAAGCACCATAATTTGACTATTTTTCTATATTGACAATTCATTTTTTAACTTTCCCAATATACTTTTATGAATTATGCTTTGAGTTTGTTTATCTTTCGATTACATTTATATTTTTTAGCTATTTATTGTGCTATTATCCCGAACAAAGAGAGGGTGTTGTGTGTTCTTTGTGTAGCTCATTGTCGTTTTCCCTATGTTAGCCTAATTGTGCACGTTGCAGGCCGCTTTTATTTTGCACACATTACTAAATATCACGCTTGCTTTTGTGCTACATTGTATTTTCGCACAGAACAAGCACATGTTTTTGCTTTTATTCTTTTCATGGGATTTAGTCTGAACAGCCTAGGCAAGGTCAAACAACATTGCCCCTTGTTAGTCTCTCTGGTCAGACATTAGCACCTAGACATAATAAAAGAATGCAGCTGCTGTTTTGAATACACATATCTTGTCATATAACTCAGGACAGGGGTTCTGAAAAAACACACTCACAGTGCGAAGGTCCTGTGTCAGTTGAGATGTAGAACATCCACCTATGTATGCTAAGGTACGGGGTCTGCCAATAAAACCAGAGATCTATAATTTATAACCACTTAGCTTCAGTAGTACAGGGGGGTTTGGCAAATATGCCAACTAACATAACAGGGCTCTTTATTGTATATGGTTTATTAACCATGCTGATGACATTATTGACATGTATTTGTTTTCTAATTGTGGCGCAATTATTGCATCTTAGAGCATGATAGTTTAAAT
Organism: Calotriton arnoldi; assembly: GCA_963921515.1. Classification (NCBI taxonomy): domain Eukaryota; kingdom Metazoa; phylum Chordata; class Amphibia; order Caudata; family Salamandridae; genus Calotriton; species Calotriton arnoldi. The sequence goes on along the minus strand of CAWUFW010000565.1, from coordinate 20,289 downwards.
AAACATTGTAAACTTCCTTCATGTCTCTTTTTTATCTTATTGTGGACAATTACGAGTGAGAGAGCCAAAAAGTTTGTCCTGTTACCGCGATCCCTGAGAGGGTTGAGAGTGTTATGTTCTGGGGTGCCAAAACACTTGTCTCTCTGGAAAGGTTAGTAGGGCAAGTGAGGCACTATAGCTAGTCAGACTCGGGCTCAGAGATACTGTAGTGATATGGAGACTCAGTCTTTACATACTGATGTTCTATGGTCCCAAGCATAGTTCTGTTCCTGAGCAGAATTCCTGCAACACCACGACTAGCTGTCATATTCCCAGTGCAGCCTAGGTGGCTCACTTTTCTAAAATCTACTCTGATGAATCTCCCACTAAGCAGTTTTCCTTTCCTCCTAACAATCGTGTGTACTTATTTTTCTCGGTATGCGAAGTTGCTGAGTCTATCCAGCAGAGTACCAATGGGAAGGCACCCAGGCCCGATTGAGCCCCAATAGATCTGGTAAAGTGTAATCTCGATCTTTGGGCACCACAATTGACAAATGTTTTTAACAATCTTGCACATTCGTCTCTACCTGGTTTGTGGTCTACGTCAATTGTTCAGATCCTAGTTGTTACAACCCTATATGACTTAAGGATACCTCTTTTTATATTTTAGGGAGAGTGATCTAACATCTAACAGAATCTGTGATTGGTCCACAGAAAAATCCATGTTACACAGCTGCCAGTATGGTTTTAGGAAATGTGTGGAGACTATAGAGCATTGGTTAAACCTGAATCTAATCATTGGCAAGTACACTATTGCCAAATGCGGCCCACTTTACCTGCTTTATGGATCTGTCCATGGCCTTTGACTGTGTAAACCGCTCTAAGTTATGAACGTTCCTTCTTGCTATGGGGGTTGACGAGGCACTCTTGCCCTTTTTTAGCAATCATCCATGAGTATATGATAGCAAGAATCCAAGAATCAGATCCTGGGTAAATGAGAACTTTCCAGTGAATTTGAAATTTCCCAAGGCAAGGATGTGTTTTAGCATCTCTCCTATTTATACTTTATATTAATAAGTTAAGTCCTTTTTTATGTACTAGCAGTCCAGATGTCCCTAGGGTTTTTGGGACACCCGCCCCTCCCCTGCTTTATGCTGATGATCCGTTCTTGATGGCTCGCACCTCAAAAGCCTTGCATCTGTTAGTCACCTCTTTTTCCCAGTTTATGGCCGATTTAGATTTACTTACCAACTTCACAAAATTATATATTATGGCATGTGGCCCAAAACAACTCTGAGTTTAATCCCTTGCAGTGGGCAAGAAGTGCCTAGAAAGAACTAATCGTTTTTCATATCTTGGGATTACATTTGACTTATCGGGCTCTTGGGCGGGTAACATCACACATTGCAGGCTAAAGCTTTCTAGAGCAGTAGGATCTCTTCTCATCCTCCCTCACTGCCCTGGGGGGAATCCATTCTTACCGATCTATAGAGCTCACTGCGTACCCTTGGCAATGTATGGAGCTGAGATCTGGGGCATCGCCAGCTATGCCGCTATCCAGGTGGAGAAAAACTGCTTTTGTAGAAAGGTCCTGACAGTTCCTACAACTACCTCGCATTTTTATTTTATATGACATGAGGAGCCTGGGCTGAGTTACATAGAGGATCATATCAAAGCTAGTCCATTACTTTTGCGTATTTCTGTATTGCCTACCAAGGAAGCGGCATTGAATCAAGCCATCATTAAAGATTGTTTAGCATGATATAATGGTCTTAGCATTCCTTGGCTAGCATATGTAAAGAAAGCTTTTTATGAGCTAAGGCAGCCCCATCTTTTTGACGAGCCCAGATCTAGCAGGAAGACCGAGAAACGTTTGTGAACGGGTTGCAGCTAAATCGAGCAAGTGCATAAAGGCCTATGGTGGACTGTGAAAAATCTTCAGTCTTAGCTTACTTGCACCTGGGGCGCGCATACACTCCTAGTCAATACCTGATCAATACACAAGATTGTTGGGAAAGATCCCTCCTGTTCCGTTTCAGGGCTGGCACAGCTATTCGCCTACTTTGCTTCCCGTTGGGGCCAATAAAAGATGCTACTGCCGTGTGATGATCGGTCCACACAATCAGTGTTGCATTTTTTAATTTTGTACATTTAATTAAGGTACACCAGTTTTTTATTCCGTTTATCCAGATGCGAAATTTAAGGCATTGCGGATCATCCTTGCGTTATCTCCAACAGCTGGTGGACACTGAATGCTGCTTTTATGTAGGTTTTTTTTTTTAAATCTAGATGATCGTTCACGGAGCACTGTGCACTTTGAGTGACTTTATGAATTATCCTCCTGCCCATTTATGTGTTATATGTACTTTTTATCTTTTTTTTTACGATTCTTAGTATTGTTTTAATGACACTGTATCAAATTATTTCCTGTGGTCACCTACTTTGTCTCTCATTGGGGCACCTAAAAGAAGCTACTGCCTGTCTCTGTCCATATGACTGTACGTCCACTCAATGTGTGCTGCATTTCTCTTTTCTTTTATTTGAAAATACTATTTAAAGTACACCCAACAATTTAATTTTTCAATTATTAAGATGCGTAATCTACGGCAGTGCAGACCAGCCTCACACTATTTCCAACAGCGGGTGGAAACTGAATGTTGCTTTTATGTAGGCTCTTTTTTTAGACTAGCCCAGCCCCCCTTTCCTGAAGCACTATCCAAACTGAGTGGTGTTATTCGAGCTATTCTCTCGGAAAGTTATGTCATATTAAGTACTTTTTATCCAATTTTGTATGATTCTTATCATTGTTCTAATGATATTGTGTACCAAATTATATCTTGTGAACAATTTCGAAGTTGGATTTTATTGTGTTGCATGTACTTTTATGTTCACTTTTTGGGTCCGAATAAAGGATTGAATGGAATTGTAGTATTGGCTGGCAACTCATGTTTTTCTTGAAAGCTTTAATACACCAAGGGGGATATTACCAAGAAATTGCGATAATTATCGCAAAGCGCGCTTAGCGCTGTTTTTTTATCGCCGGCTATCGCTGGATTTCATCGCGGAGATAACGCGTTATTATCAATGCTTATCTCTAAGGCGATAAAAAATCCAGCGATAGCGGCGAAACCCAGCAATAGCGCGAGAAATCCAGCGATAAATTCAACGCGCTAATGTTAAGCTTGCTAATAGGCAGGTGAGGACTTAACCTTACAATCCACCTCCCATTGACTAGAATGGTTAAGTCAGGTTTTTAGCAGGTGTTAGATTCTAGCGATAATCGCGGTTAGCGCGAGTTTTTTTATCGCTTCGCGGGCATTGCTACTAGGGGGAAGTTGTGTTTGCGACTGTTTTCGGTCGCTTTTAGTTGGGAACGCCTACTTTGCATGTCATTAGCGATATATATCGCTGACATGCAAAGCGGCACTAAAACGGTCGCTTTCGTCATAAAGCTGTCACTAACAGCTGTTAGCGACAGCTTGCTAATAGGGCGATAGAAATATCGCCGCTATAGCGGCAAAAAGTGCCGCTAAAGCGGCGATAAGGCCCTTGCTAATATGCCCCAATGTCTTCTGTGGCGAGGATCTGATGTTATATTTTGCTATGCATTTGATAATGTCATTGTGTAAATGCCACATAGAATGTGTTGGTTTGGGGCTGTTTGCACTGCCTAGAGCTCTGATATTGGTAGCTTGGAGTGTGGTTAATCTTGGTGTGTAGTTTGTGCAGATGTATTGCTTTCATTATTAATGCTGCATCTCATCTCTTTTCAAGTTCTGTTCAGCTAATATGCTGTATATGTCAGGCAGCATGATGGTGAGACCATGATATGTGTCTTTCTTTTGCTTAGGCAAAAGTTGGTCAACGTTTTCCTTATTCGTTATTCCTTTGTATGCACTTAATGTGTTGTGAGTGTGTATGGCGGTCAGGGGATGTGGAAGGACAGCGGATGGTCTTATTAGCCTTCCCTCTGGTAGTATAGTTGCGGTCAGATTTGAAATGTACTCGTCTAAAGGATCTTCTAAGTCTATTTCGGGAGTTCTTAATGGATTATTCATGGTGTTGCTTGCTAATACTAATGTTTTTTCTGCGGATGCTAATGCCTTTTCTAATTCAATATTAGTAGATGAGTGTGCCTTTGCTACATTATGTACGGCTCGTTAATATCCTCTGAATTTATGTATAATTGTTTTTTACTATCCCTGGTCTGTGCATATTTGTTGATGTGACAGTTTTTCGGGGATGTATGGTGTGGCTTTCTCAAGGAATGTTGGAGCAGTTAGATATAAAGGTTCAACAATATTTGGGACATATCCGTCTTCTGATGCATTTAGACAGCAGCCCCACTCCCTGCTATAGCATGTGAATTTATCTTTGACTGTAAATCAATTTTCTATTCCTCCATTTTTCTCACATCTGAAACTTCTCATTGCCTTGTGACTAAATAATGTTTTTATATTATGTGCATGATAAAGCAGCTGCATCTGCTTTTGTGTGAAAATCACTATTATTATCTAATACTCCACTTTCTGGTAGTGCCAATTCATTTCTTTCATCTTCTAGGCACTGGGCTAAACACTGTAGTGCCAGAATGATCACTAGCTCTCTCTGTCTCTTTCTAAAAGATGAATGAGCAGTATGTAATATTTCAATGCATGCTCTTTTCCGCGTTTTGAGAAGAGTGCGCACCCATCCATGCGTCAGGCCCACCCAATCAACATAAACATTTTTGCACAATCTCTTGTAGTTTTTCTCATCTAAGGGCAAAGTGCTCTTTGAGTCACACAAGGTACTTGAAGTCTGCTCTGAGGACATGGTGAGCGGTACTTGAAGGCAACAGAGCACAAGGCAATGTACAACACTCACCTGGGGTATCTGCTTGGGATCCTCTCTTCGCAGAGTGTGCGCACACGCAATAGATTCACACACCGCTGCCACCCTTTGTCAATCCTGGATTCCTCGCATGGGATTTCTCAAAATCTGAATTCAACAAGTTGATCCTTGGTGTTAGGTGTTCTGACCTGAAGGTCTCACTCCACTGCAAATCAGGGCCTTCCAATAATGTGAAGAGCACAGTAGACACAGCTTCCTGAATGAAGACACTGTCCGAGGTTCAAAGTATCCAGATCAGGTTTAATGAGAGTGTTGCGGCTACATAGCCCACGTGTTAAAGACCTAACCTCTGTTCACAAATAACAGCTTTATATACATATGAAGGACAAGCCCTCAGCAGTCCCCAACCTCCTTTTAAGTCTGTCTCTATTTCAAGAATATGTGGCGCAGAAACAGCACCACTTTTAGAAAATAGAATAAATCTGAAAAACTTGCAGGATTTTATTCAGTGTCTGAGAGATGTCCAATCAGCAATGAGGATGTATATTTACAAACTGACTGGAATTTGACCAGGCACAGCTTTCAATGGACCTGGTGACCTTTGCAGTCCATGGGAAACCAAGAATACATTTGTTGAGACAGCCCTGGGCAGAGGTACGTCGTGTTACTGCAGCTGACACTCAATACAGACTTACAAACTGCAGTGAAAATAGAAAATAGTTTACACATGCTGCAGTCCATTTTCTACTTCCTTCCACTCACCTGCCCTTCGTTTTCCATCTTCTTGCCCCCAGTCCCACCCTCTGTTGACCGTCTGCTTGTCAAACACAAGGAAATGATGGACGGAGTGCTGAAACTTTTCAAACACTCACCCCCAGTCACAGATCTGGGTTGAATCCATCATCGTTCTTTAGCTCACTTTGCCACCCCAGTTCAGACACAGCTATATGCAAATCAGTCTTGACCCTGTGCCTCATGGGAACAGTCCAGCCCAAACTGCTAAGCCATGTCTTCTCTGGACCAGAAACAAGCATCCTGGAACCGGTTTCGGGGTAGCACCCCTCATCAGCCAGGCTAGCTTGAATCCAGTGGCAAAGTGAGCAAGGGACCCACGTCTGGGCATACCCTGCCAACTTAGGGAGAACAAAACAAACACAAGGAGATGATGGACGGAGCGCTGAAACTTTTCAAGCACTCACCCCCAGCCACAGATCTGGGTTGAATCCATCATCTTTCTTTAGCTCACTTCGCCGCCCCAATTCAGACACAGCTATATGCAAATCAGTCTTGACCCTGTGCCTCATGGGAACAGTCCAGCCCGAACTGCTTGTCCCCAGCCCATTGTCTGTGTGTTCCCCATCACCTCAAGACGGTCCTCTTCCCCCACCCACATCCTCCTTTCCAGCCCTCCCAGTCACCCTCTGTTGTCAGTCTGCTTACCTTAACCCGCCAGCTCACCCACTGTTGTCCATCATCTTGCCCCTTCCCACCCTCCATTGCCCGTCTTCTTGCACCCACCCCTCCCACCCACCCTCTGTTGTGTGCGTGCTTGCCTCAGCCCTTATTGTACGTGTGCTTGCCCCAGTCTCTACAGACTATCTCCTGTTGTCAGTATGCTTGACCCCACCCCCGCCAACACCCTCTGTTGTCCGTCTTCTTGCCCCAGCCCCTTCCACCCACCCACTGTTGTTAGTTTACTTGCCCCCAGCCCCAACTGCCCACTTTCTCTCCGTTGTCCGTGTGCTCCCCATCCCCTCTCGCCTGTGCTCTCTCCCTACCCATGTCCTTGTCGCCCGACCTCCCACTCTCCCTCTGTGTTGCCTCGGGGTAGCAAATGACTAAAAATATTAATTAAAAAAGTGCCATGACGCAGCCAGTGCTAATGTGCTTTTTAAAAGAAAATGCAATAGTGCTGGTCATGTCATAGCTCTTTCTTTAAATTATTTTTTAGCCATGCTGCACAGCAGCAGCACTTTTTTTATGTGCTGTTTGCTTATTAGCAGTCATGCCACCCGCACTTGAAAGGCAATCTCTGCCCCCCTTCCTCTTTAAGTATTCGGAAAAAAGAGCAATCAAAGTTTAATATCTAGTTACAGCAGAGCAATAAGCCACATTTGTGCAACCAGTTTACCTGAAAAGTGCGAACATATGTGGAGGTAATCTGTGGGGTGGTTGTTATGATGAATAAAATATCGGTTTTCATACCACAGTATTATAAAAATATTGAAATAAAAAGTGTGAATTACAGTTTGATGTAGGGAAAGATAAAAAATAAAACTGGAACTCACATAATGCATTTTATTTTGCTTTCTATACCACTGAGAACTGACTCCCTGTCGTGTGAAACCATCAACCGGTATTGGCTTTTGTGCTAACTGCATGGGATTTGTAGTTTTACTTTTAAAACATTATGGTCTCAAATAGTGAAACATGCAAAGTGATGTTGACTAAAAGGAAGGGGAAAGGCTGAAGATGTCACATATGAAATGAAGCCACTTGCCAGCCCACATTTTTACAACTCAAACTGTTTCACATGCAAAACCAACGTAAACTCTGTTGACCTTTATTGTCCAAGTTCATTCAGTGTTTTGCATCATGCTTTGATTACTGGCAGTCTCACTCGTTTTGCCATTTCTAGTGTGGAAAAATGTACATTCCAAGCTTCACTAATAGTATTGTTAGCTCACCCAGCACAATTATTAAGTAGAAGGCAGGTCACAGAGGCATGGATAGTCTGCTGAGGGTACCGGCGATGGCAAACACTGCTAGCAAGCTTCCCCCCTCCCAGAACAGATACAAGAAGGGAAAGAGCAAACGGGCAGGAAGATGAAGGGGGAGAGAAAAAGAAAGGAAAACAGACAAGATGGGACGAGAGAGACACACAAGTCGAATGGAGAAAATGGGGTGGGCTGAGAAGATGAAAAGGAGGGATGAAGAGCTGAGGGGAGCAGGAGGCAGAAGAACGAAGGTGGTGGGATGCAGAATGGTAGATGAAGGGGTGAACGGAGACTGTCGAAGAAGGATTTTTGATTTATCAAATATTTTGCCACAAATCAGCACTAACAAAGACGATAGCTGCAAAAAGTCGTGAACTGTAAAAGTGGGCGATTTCTTTTGCGTTCCCGGGCCTATTTTTGGTCACAATCCTACCTTGCGGAATGATACACGAAATATCCAAAAACATGCGGTGAGAGAGCATTCCTCCTCTTAGTGGAGCCAAAGCCAACTGTACGTATTGTTGAAAGAACTGGTCACAAAATGTGCTGCGGACAGCTGCGCTGCCTAGACAGACTTAAAAATGGCAGTGTCCCCAGGTCTTCCCGTTTTAGAGACAGGCTGCATAAAATGTGCATGGTTGCACTAGCATTTTCCTACGTGTACCTGAGAAAAGAGGCAAAGCGCTCTATCGTTATCAATGGACAAAATCTCGTCCAATACTTTGTCTAAGTCTGCCACATTTTGTAAGATCAATGCATGTAAACAGGACCCCCTGCGAATTAATAGGAATTCCTAGGGCAGGGCAATAATACATTTGAGGGTAACTCCCTAGGCAATCAGGCGGTCAAAACAACAATTAAAGACTCATATTAGGAAAAGACATGATCTGAAAAAATATATGACCCATCATATAGCCACTATGTTGCCATCCTGTCACTGTTAGGATTTCAGCAATATGTCCAGTTAATTGTGATATAGACTACCAATTTGATTGATTGTCATGTTGAATGTGTTATGTTATTTGTGTTATATTTGACCCCCTTGGCGGGGAAATGTTCTCCCCTGACAACATACAGCACCCTAGGAGCTCCCAGTGGTGGCCCCAAAAACACGACGCCAAGTTTATTAAAAGATGGGTCAAGCACCCGCTCGAAAGGGAGGCAAGAAACATCCTGAGGGCAGAATGCCCACGTCCCGTCATCCAGGACAAATACTGTCTTACACCTAACCTGGACCCTGAACTCATTAAGTTCCTATTCAAATTGGGCAGAGATCCCAGGAAAGGTATGGAACGCTCGCTCAAAAGTTGTCAGGACCGCATGCTTGACATGCTCGGCCCATTGTGCCGTATGATTGATCTAATTGAAGAGAGCTATATCAAAGGTTCGCAACCCAATATTGACCTCCTACAGGGATGGAGCCAGAGGACACTTATCCTCCTCAGTAATGCCAACGCTTCTCTAAATACTGAGAGAAGGAAAGTAGTGCTGTCCAAAATTGACCCCAAACTCTGCGACATGGCAGAAAAGGAATCCTCATCTAACCCCAATGGCCTCCTCTTTGGGGAGGATATGATTAAAGGTTTGGGAAAGTATGTGGCAACCTTTATGGCTCTTGATAAAGCGCAAACCAACATACGCCGAGTCTTCAACCCATGTGTTTTCGCAAGGACCGGCAGAAGGGGTCGTTCTGCCGGCCGCCTCTTCCAAAGACCCTTCTCAAGACAAAGAGGTTTCGGTCGCCCGTTCCAGCCCAACACTTCATTCTTCCCTCAACGAGGTCGATCTTCTCGCTTCAGAGGCTTCAGGGCCAGAGGCGCCAACCCCTCCAACACCTCAAGTAAGTACCCTTCCTCCTCATCCTTCCTCTTTAACACAGAAAGTAGGGGGTCGCCTAAAACATTTCCTACACATTTGGAAACGAATCACACACGATCCTTGGGTTTTACAGACTGTTCAAGGTTTCAGAATAGATTTCACGGAAAAACCCATTCAAGTTTCAACTCCCCAAGTGTTAAACCTGACACTAGAGCAGCAATCTATCATGGCAGAGGAGGTAAATTCAATGTTAACGAAAGGGGTAATCGTAGAAGTCCCTTGGGAACGCAAGAATTTCCTGAGCAATATTTTCCTAGTAAAAAAAAAGGACAAGGGGTGGAGACCAGTAATACATCTAAGAGAATTGAACAAGTATCTCACCTACAATCACTTCAAGATGGAAGGTATCCATCTCCTCAGGGACATGCTCTTAGAAAACGACTGGCTAGTGAAACTAGATTTAAAAGACGCCTACTTCACGATTCCAATGGCAGAGGAGTTGCAATCCTTCCTTCAATTTGCGTGGAACAACCACCTATATCAGTTCCAAGCTCTTCCCTTCGGTCTATCTTCGGCCCCCTGGTGTTTCACCAAAGTAATGAAGGCCATTACCACGGTCCTGAGAGAAAGGGGTGTCTGCCTCATAATCTATTTAGACGACATACTCATCATGTCTCAAGACCATTCCCAAATTCTAAAAGACTTGATCACTACTGTGGATTTAACCCCTTCGCTGCTAGGCCTTTTCCCCTCCTGTGCTAAGCCTTTTTTTGGCTATTTGGGGTAGTGCGCGCTAGGCCCCTGTAACTTTTTGACCACATAAGGTATCCATGCCAAATTTGCGTCCTTTTTTTCTAACATCATGGGGATTGTAAAGGTACCCAGGGTTTGTGGATTCCCTGAGGGGACCCAGAAATTAGTCAAAATACAGCTAAATTTTGTTTTTTTTGGGAAAAATGCGAAAAAAGGGCTACAGATGAAAGCGTCTTGATTTTTCCCTGCAAATGGCATCAAAAAGGGGTTGTGGGGATGAAATCACCATCTTCCCAGCTTTCAGGGACAAGCAGACTTTTGTCAGAAAACCAACTTTTTTTACACAGTTTTGGCATTTTTCTGGGACATAGCCTATTTTTGCTATTTTTTGTGCTTTCAACCTCCTTCCAGTTAATGGTAGAAATGGGTATGAAACCAATAATGGATCCTGGAAAGCAATACATTTCTGAAACGTAGACAAAATTCTGAATTCAGCAAGGGGTCATTTGTGTAGATCCTTAAAGTTTTCCTTATAGAAACTAACAGTTAAATAAAGGAAAAATTGAAAATTAGTTGAAAAAAACAGCCATTTGTGTCAACGTTTTCACCTGTAACTTCTTCTAATTATGACAGCTATTTGAAAGCAATATACCGTTATATCCGCTGGACCTTTCTGGCTGTGGGGATATATAGGACTTGTAGGTTCACCAAGAACCCGACGTAACCCAGAGCCAATAATTGAGCAACATCTTGCAATGATTTTTTTTAAGTACCGGGTATATAGCAATTATTTTGGGAAAATGTATACATGGAAAAATTGTTATGAAAGACACCTATGTATTTCTGAAATGGGAACAAAATGTAGATTTTAGAAACAGTAGATATTTGCACATTTCCGAAATTGGGAGTACCCATACTAGCATGAGAATTATAGGTCATTTTTCAAAATGACTTATTTTTTACACATTGTCTTTCATTTGGAAGGCAGAAATGCATCGAAAGTCAATAGGTAATAACAGTTGCTCTACAATTCTGTGTTACCCTAAGTCTCCCGATAAAAATGGTACCTCACTTGTGTGGGTAGCCCTTGTGCCCACAACAGGAAATGGCTCAAAATGCAACGTGGACGTACCACATTTTCACAATGAAAATTACCCTTTTTTGCAAAGTGCCTAGGTGTAGTTTTTGAACCCTAACTCTGCCGGCACCTAGGGAAACCTAGCAAACCTATACATTTTTGAAAACTAGACACCCAGAGGAATCCAGGATGGGGTGACTTGACTGCCTCCCACCAGGTTCTGTTACCCAGAATCCCTTGCAAACATAAAAAATTGTCAAAAAACACATTTTCCCCACATTTCTGTGGTGGAAAGTTCTGGAATCTGCGTGATCCACAAATTTCCACCCACCCCGCGTTCCCCAAAGTCTTACGAGAAAATGGTACCTCACTTGTGTGGGTCGGCCTAGTGTCTGCGACAGGAAACGGCGCAAAACGCAACGTGGTCACACCTCAATTTCGCAGTGAAAAATGACCCTTTTTGGCAAAGTGCCTAGCTGTAGTTTTTGAACCCTAGCTCTGCCGGCACCTAGGGAAACCTAGCAAACCTATACATTTTTGAAAACTAGACACCCAGGGGAATCCAGGATGGGGTGACTTGACTGCCTCCCACCAGGTTCTGTTACCCAGAATCCCTTGCAAACATAAAAATTGTCAAACAAACCACATTTTCACCACATTTCTGTGGTGGAAAGTTCTGGAATCTGCGTGGATCCACAAATTTCCACCCACCCGCGTTCCCCAAAGTCTTACGAGAAAATGGTACCTCACTTGTGTGGGTCGGCCTAGTGCCTGCAACAGGAAACTGCGCAAAACGCAACGTGGTCACACCTCAATTTCGCAGTGAAAAATGACCCTTTTTGGCAAAGTGCCTAGCTGTAGTTTTTGAACCCTAGCTCTGCCGGCACCAAGGGAAACCTACCAAACCTATACATTTTTGAAAACTATACACCCAGGGGAATCCAGGATGGGGTGACTGGACTGCCTCCCACCAGGTTCTGTTACCCAGAATCCCTTGCAAACCTAAAAAATTATCAAAAACCACATTTTCCCCACATTTCTGTGGTGGAAAGTTCTGGAATCTGCGTGGATCCACAAATTTCCACCCACCCCGCGTTCCCCAAAGTCTTCTGAGAAAAATGGTACCTCACTTGTGTGGGTCGACCTAGTGCCCGCGACAGGAAACGGCGCAAAACGCAACGTGGTCACACCTCAATTTCGCAGTGAAAAATGACCCTTTTTTGGCAAAGTGCCTAGCTGTAGTTTTTGAACCCTACTCTCTGCCGGCACCTAGGGAAACCTAGCAAACCTATACATTTTTGAAAACTAGACAACCAGGGGAATCCAGGATGGGGTGACTTGACTGCCTCCCACCAGGTTCTGTTACCCAGAATCCCTTGCAAACATAAAAAATTGTCCAAAAACACATTTTCCCCACATTTCTGTGGTGGAAAGTTCTGGAATCTGCGTGGATCCACAAATTTCCACCCACCCCGCGTTCCCCAAAGTCTTACGAGAAAATGGTACCTCACTTGTGTGGGTCGGCCTAGTGCCTGCGACAGGAAACGGCGCAAAACGCAACGTGGTCACACCTCAACCTCGCAGTGAAAATGACCCTTTTTGGCAAAGTGCCTAGCTGTAGTTTTTGAACCCTACCTCTGCCGGCACCTAGGGAAACCTAGCAAACCTATACATTTTTGAAAACTAGACACCCAGGGGAATCCAGGATGGGGTGACTGGACTGCCTCCCACCAGGTCCTGTTACCCAGAATCCCTTGCAAACATAAAAAATTGTCAAAAACCACATTTTCCCCACATTTCTGTGGTGGAAAGTTCTGGAATCTGCGTGGATCCACAAATTTCCACCCACCCCGCGTTCCCCAAAGTCTTACGAGAAAAATGGTACCTCACTTGTGTGGGTCGGCCTAGTGCCTGCGACAGGAAACGGCGCAAAACGCAACGTGGTCACACCTCAATCTCACAGTGAAAATGACCCTTTTTTGGCAAAGTGCCTAGCTGTAGTTTTTGAACCCTAGCTCTGCCGGCACCTAGGGAAACCTAGCAAACCTATACATTTTTGAAAACTAGACACCCAGGGGAATCCAGGATGGGGTGACTTGACTGCCTCCCACCAGGTTCTGTTACCCAGAATCCCTTGCAAACATAAAAATTGTCAAAAAACCACATTTTCCCCACATTTCTGTGGTGGAAAGTTCTGGAATCTGCGTGGATCCACAAATTTCCACCCACCCCGCGTTCCCCAAAGTCTTACGAGAAAATGGTACCTCACTTGTGTGGGTCGGCCTAGTGCCTGCGACAGGAAACGGCGCAAAACGCAACGTGGTCACACCTCAATTTCGCAGTGAAAATGACCTTTTTTTTGCAAAGTGCCTAGCTGTAGTTTTTGAACCCTACCTCTGCCGGCACCTAGGGAAACCTAGCAAACCTATACATTTTTGAAAACTAGACACCCAGGGGAATCCAGGATGGGGTGACTTGACTGCCTCCCACCAGGTTCTGTTACCCAGAATCCCTTGCAAACATAAAAAATTGTCAAACAAAAACACATTTTCCCCACATTTCTGTGGTGGAAAGTTCTGGAATCTGCGTGGATCCACAAATTTCCACCCACCCTGCGTTCCCCAAAGTCTTACGAGAAAAATGGTACCTCACTTGTGTGGGTCGGCCTAGTGCCTGCGACAGGAAACGGCGCAAAACGCAACGTGGTCACACCTCAACTTCGCAGTGAAAAATGACCCTTTTGGCAAAGTGCCTAGCTGTAGTTTTTTAACCCTACTCTCTGCCGGCACCTAGGGAAACCTAGCAAACCTATACATTTTTGAAAACTAGACACCCAGGGGAATCCAGGATGGGGTGACTTGACTGCCTCCCACCAGGTTCTGTTACCCAGAATCCCTTGCAAACATAAAAAGTTGTCAAAACCACATTTTCCCCACATTTCTGTGGTGGAAAGTTCTGGAATCTGCGTGATCCACAAATTTCCACCCACCCCGATGCTTCCCCAAAGTCTTACGAGAAAAATGGTACCTCACTTGTGTGGGTCGGCCTAGTGCCTGCGACAGGAAACGGCGCAAAACGCAACGTGGTCACACCTCAATTTCGCAGTGAAAATGACCCTTTTTGGCAAAGTGCCTAGCTGTAGTTTGTGAACCCTAGCTCTACCGGCACCTAGGGAAACCTACCAAACCCACACATTTCTGAAAAGTAGACACCCGGGGCATCCAGGATGGTATGGCTTGCGTGATCCCCCAACGCTTCCTTTACCCAGAATCCCTTGCAAACCTCAATTTTAGCTGAAAAATCACTTTTTCACACATTTCTGTGTGGAAAGTGCTGGCATCACTGGCCTCACACAAATTTCTACCACCCAGCGTTCCCCAAGGTCTCCCGATAAAAATGGTGCTCACTTGTGTGGGAGGCCCAGTACCCGCGACAGGCAAGGGCCCACAACGTATTGAGGCGCACCTCAAAATGGCCTTCACAAAACCACCTGGTTTTGCAAGAGGGTCACCTGGGTCTTTGGCCCTGTGCTCGGCGGCCATCTAGGGAAACCTACCAAACCCACACATTTCTGAAAAGTAGACACCCGGGTCTTCCAGGGAGGTATGGCTTGCGTGATCTCCCAACGTTTCCTTACCCAGAATCCCCTGCAAACCTCAATTTTAGCTGAAAAATCACTTTTTTCACACATTTTTGTGTGGGAAAGTGTGGCATCACTGGCCTCACACAAATTTCCTACCACCCAGCGTTCCCCAGGTCTTCCCGAGAAAATGGTGCCTCACTTGTGTGGGAGGCCTAGTACCCGCGACAGGCAAGGGCCCACAACGTAGTGAGGCGCACCTCAAAACTGCCTATCTCAAAACCACCTGGTTTTGCAAGGGGGTCACCTGGGCTTTGGCCCTAGCTCGGCGGCCATCTAGGGAAAGCTACCAAACCTACACATTTCTGAAAAGTAGACACCCGGGGCTTCCAGGAGGTATGGCTTGCGTGATCCCCCAACGTTTCCTTACCCAGAATCCTCTGCAAACCTCAATTTAGCTGAAAAATCACTTTTTCACACATTTTGTGTGGGAAAGTGTGGCATCACTGGCCTCACACAAATTTCCTACCACCCAGCTCTCCAGGTCTCCCGATAAAAATGGTGCCTCACTTGTGTGGGAGGCCCAAGTACCCGCGACAGGCAAGGGCTCACAACGTAGTGAGGCGACCTCATAATGGCTCTTCACAAACCACCTGGTTTTGCAAGGGGGTCACCTGGGCTTTGGCCCCTGCTCAGCGGCCATCCAGGGAAACCTACCAAACCCACACATTTCTGAAAAGTAGACACTCGGGGCTTCCAGGAGGCATGGCTTGCGTGGATCCCCAACGTTTCCTTACCCAGAATCTTCTGCAAACCTCAATTTTAGCTGAAAAATCACTTTTTCACACATTTGTAGTGGGAAGTGTAGCATCACTGGCCTCACACAGATTTCTCACCACTCCAGCGTCTCCAGGTCTCCCGATGAAAATGGTGCCTCACTCTGTGTGGGAGGCCGAAGCACCTGCGATAGGCAAGGGCCCACAACGAGTTGAGGCACTCAAATGGTCTTCACAAACCACCTGGTTTTGCAAGGGGGTCACCTGGGCTTTGGCCTCAGTGCTCATGCGCCATCTAGGGAAACCTACCAAACCCATACATTTCTGAAAAGTAGACACCCGGGCTTCCAGGTATGGCTTGCGTGATCCCCCAACGCTCTCACCCAGAATCTCTGCAAACCTCAATCTTAGCTGAAAAATCACTTTTTCACACATTTTGTGTGGGAAGTGTGGCATCACTGGCCTCACACAAATCTCCTACCACCTAGCTGCTCCAGGTCTCCCGATAAAATGGTGCCTCACTTGCGTGGGAGGCCCAGTACTCGTGACAGGCAAGGCTCACAACGTAGTGAGGCTGACCTCAAAATCGTCTCATCTCAAAACCACCTGGCTTTGCAAGGGTCACCTGGGTTTTGGCTCGTGCTCGGCGGCCATCTAGGGAGCTACCAAACCCACACATTTCTGAAAGTAGACACTGGAGCTCCAGGAGGTATGGCTTACGTGATCCCAACGTTTCACCCAGAATCCCTGCAAACCTCAATTTTAGCTGAAAAATCACTTTTTCACACATTTTTGTGTGGGAGTGTGGCATCACTGGCCTCACACAGATTTCCTACCACCCAGCGTCTCCAGGTCTCCCGGATAAAATGGTGCATCACTTGTGTGGGAGGCCCAGTGCTCACGACATGCAAGGACACACAACGCTTTGAGGCAACATCAACATTGCCTATCAAAAACATGTTTTGGGCCCTTGCCTGTCGTGGGTACTTGGGCCTCCCACACAAGTGAAGCACCAGTTTTATCGGAGACCTGGAGGAACGCTGGGTGGTAGGAAATTTGTGTGAGGCCAGTGATGCCACACTTTCCCACACTAAAAATGTGTGAAAAAGTGATTTTTTCAGCTAAAATTGAGGCTTGCAGGGGATTCTGGGCAAGGAAACGTTGGGGATCCACGCAAGCCATACCTCCCTGGAAGCCCCCGGGTGTCTACTTTTCAGAAATGTGTGGGTTTGGTAGGTTTCCTAGATGGCCGCCGAGCACGGGGCCAAAAACCCAGGTGACTCCCCTTGCAAAACCAGGTGGTTTTGTGAAAGGCCATTTTGAGGTCGCTCACTACGTTGTGGGCCCTGCCTGTCGCTGGGTACTTGGGCCTCCCACACAAGTGAGGCACCATTTTTATCGGGAGACCTGGGGAACGCTGGGTGGTAGGAAATGTGTGTGAGGCCAGTGATGCCACACTTTCCCACACAAAAATGTGTGTAAAAAGTGATTCTTTCAGCTAAAATTGAGGTTTGCAGGGGATTCTGGCGTAGGAAACGTTGGGGGATCCATGCAAGCCATACCTCCTGGAAGCCCCGGGTGTCTACTTTTCAGAAATGTGTGGGTTTGGTAGGTTTCCTAGATGGCCGCCGAGCACGGGCCAAAACCCAGGTGACTCCCTTGCAAAACCAGGTGGTTTTGTGAAAGGCCATTTTGAGGTCGCCTCACTACGCTTGTGGGCCCTTGCCTGTTGCGGGTACTTGGGCCTCCCACACAAGTGAGGCACCATTTTTATCGGGAGACCTGGGGGAACGCTGGGTGGTAGGAAATGTGTGTGAGGCCAGTGATGCCACACTTTCCCACACAAAAATGTGTGAAAAAAGTGATTTTTTCAGCTAAAATTGAGGTTTGCAGGGGATTCTGGGTAAGGAAACGTTGGGGGATCCATGCAAGCCATACCTCCCTGGAAGCCCCCGGGTGTCTACTTTTCAGAAATGTGTGGGTTTGGTAGGTTTCCTAGATGGCCGCCGAGCACGGGCCAAAACCCAGGTGACCTCTCTTGCAAAACCAGGTGGTTTTGTGAAAGGCCATTTTGAGGTCGCCTCACTACGCTGTGGGCCCTTGCCTGTCGTGGGTACTTGGGCCTCCCACACAAGTGAGGCACCATTTTTATCGGGAGACCTGGGGAACGCTGGGTGGTAGGAAATTTGTGTGAGGCCAGTGATGCCACACTTTCCCACACAAAAATGTGTGAAAAAAGTGATTTTTTCAGCTAAAATTGAGGTTTGCAGGGGATTCTGGGCAAGTGAAACGTTGGGGGATCCACGCAAGCCATACCTCCCTGGAAGCCCCCGGGTGTCTACTTTTCAGAAATGTGTGGGTTTGGTAGCTTTCCCTAGATGGCAGCCGAGCACTGGGCCAAAAACCCAGGTGACTTCCCTTGCAAAACCAGGTGGTTTTGTGAAAGGCCATTTTGAGGTCGCCTCACAACGTTGTGGGCCCTTGCCTGTCGCTGGTACTTGGGCCTCCCACACAAGTGAGGCACCATTTTTATCGGGAGACCTGGGGAACGCTGGGTGGTAGGAAATTTGTGTGAGGCCAGTGATGCCACACTTTCCCACACAAAAATGTGTGAAAAAGTGATTTTTTCAGCTAAAATTGAGGTTTGCAGGGATTCTGGGTGCAGGAAACGTTGGGGGATCCACGCAAGCCATACCTCCCTGGAAGCCCCGGGTGTCTACTTTTCAGAAATGTGTGGGTTTGGTAGGTTTCCTAGATGGCCGCCGAGCACGAGGCCAAAAACCCAGGTGACTTCCTTGCAAAACCAGGTGGTTTTGAGATAGGCAATTTTGAGGTCGCCTCACTACGTTGTGGGCCCTTGCCTGTCGCTGGTACTTGGGCCTCCCACACAAGTGAGGCACCATTTTTATCGGGAGACCTGGGGGAACGCTGGGTGGTAGGGAAATTTGTGTGAGGCCAGTGATGCCACACTTTCCCACACAAAAATGTGTGAAAAAGTGATTTTTTCAGCTAAAATTGAGGTTTGCAGGGGATTCTGGTAAGGAAACGTTGGGGGATCCACGCAAGCAATACCTCCCTGGAAGCCCCCGGGTGTCTACTTTTCAGAAATGTGTGGGTTTGGTAGGTTTCCTAGATGGCCGCCGAGCACGGGGCCAAAACCCAGGTGACTCTCTTGCAAAACCAGGTGGTTTTGTGAAAGGCCATTTGAGGTCGCTCAATACGCTGTGGGCCCTTGCCTGTCGCTGGTACTTGGGCCTCCCACACAAGTGAGGCACCATTTTTATCGGGAGACCTGGGGGAACGCTGTGGGTAGGAAATTTGTGTGAGGCCAGTGATGCCACACTTTCCCACACAAAAATGTGTGAAAAAGTGATTTTTTTCAGCTACAATTGAGGTTTGCAGGGGATTCTGGGTAAGGAAACGTTGGGGGATCCATGCAAGCCATACCTGCCTGAAGCCCCGGGTGTCTACTTTTCAGAAATGTGTGGGTTTGTAGGTTTCCTATGTGGCCGCCGAGCCCCGGGCCAAAACCCAGGTGACCCCCTTGCAAAACCAGGTCATTTTGAGATAATGTGTTGTTTATTTCTGCAGCGTGAAAATTTTGGCACAATATTGCAAGGAAAATGTGACAGACATTTTGAGGTTTGCAGGACATTGTGGGTACCATAACTTGTTGGGATCCACAAGAGAGATATCACCATGTACTCCCATGGCGTTTCTGCTTACGTACAATATCTACAGTTGGTAGGTTATTCTTAGACGGAATGTACACCTTGGCAGACAGACTAAAAAGACAAAGATTACTGCACAGCCATCTATTCCTCAAGCACACACACATACTGGTTGGATTTGGCACGAGGGCAAGTGATGGTTCAGTATATACAATTTTATTAACAAGAGATTTCACAAAAATGAAATGCACTGTCAATAATTGAAAGGACAAAAACGGAACCAGTGACTCGCAGCTCGTGAGCTGTAAAGCCACGCCAAGGCCCCAACCGCTTTACAGGCCATTCACACACCTTTCATACGTGATACACACAAGACCATTCACACCCCCAGGCACGAAACAAACACATTACAACATTCACAAAAAGGGACAAAGTACACCCTGCTTGAGAAAGACAAAAAAAATATTACTGCACAGCCATCTAATCCTCAAGCACACACACACATACTGGTTGGATTTGGCACGAGGGTGAGTGATGGTTCAGTATATACAATTGTATTAACAAGTGATTTCACAAAAATGAAATGCACTGCTAATAATTGAAAGGACGAGAAACTGAACCATTGACTCACAGCTCGTGAGCTGTAAAGCCACGACAAGGCACCAACCTCTTTACAGGCCATTCATACACCTTTCATACGTGTGACAAATACAAAACCATTCACACCACCAGCCGCGGGGCCCATCACATTACAACACTCACACCAGCAGACAGCGCCATTCAAGGGCCCATCACTTTCACACGCCCACATTCCTAACACAGCAACCACACAAGCTGATGGATTGCGTGGAGTGTCGCTCGGCTAGCAGTGTGTGTAGTGACCAGCAGCAAGTCACTACTCACACACTGCCAGCCGAGCGCCAGTCCACGCACACCGCCAGCCAAGCGCCACTCCACGCACACCGCCAGCCAAGCGCCACTCCACGCACACCGCCAGCCAAGCGCCACTCCACGCACACCGCCAGCCTAGCGCCACTCCACGCACACCGCCAGCCAAGCGCCACTCCACGCACACCGCCAGCCA